>CM061548.1:268474156-270974156 GCA_030864215.1 Capsicum pubescens
TCTATCCATTGACTTTTGCAAATAAACATCCTTTTACTAGTGGATATTGTAATTACCCTTAAGGTAATTTCCTTAATTTTTATGTATTTTAGGTATTTTGAGCCTACCCACAGTGGTTACAGGTCATTTATGACTTGCCAGAATTATCGGCTTGGTTATCAGATAGTTCATTTGAGTTTTAGGCTCATTTTTGTGTTTTGGGACTTTTACTATTAAGGAATTGGTCTCAGAACAAAACTCCTAGTAGAAGACCTTAGATGAGAATTTTGACAGCGCCATCAACTTTGGAACGTTTATTTTAGGCTAGGGGGAGACTTGGTTTGGGACCCTTGGCATCCGAACTAGTTTTGGGCCATTGGGTGGATTATATGAAAAATGAAATTATAGGTATGGGCCCACATTTAGTCAACATGATCTCGGCTAAAAGTTTTATTGATTTCATTGAGTTTGGAATGTCAAATTTGGTATGATAGCATAGTTTGTTTGAGTGCACGGGGTTCCGAACGAATCCTGAACACCCAATTGAAGTCCACTTTGGACTTAGAAAATCTGATGCAATAGGTTACTGGTGCAACCACTTAAGCGATCGTCTCTTTAGATTCCTTGTCCATTTAGCCAAAGACTGCTTAAGCGATTAATGTCCGCTTTTGCGGGCATCACTTTAGCGTCCTAGGCATCAATTTGGCGATACCCGCACCTTCATGATAGACCGCTTTAGCGGTCATGGAGATGCTTTAGTGACTGTTTCTTAAGCGACTGGTCACCCCTTAAGCGTCACCTAAGGATTATTAAATCACCTTCTTCACCCAAAACTCCCATCTATTTTTTCACCATTTTCCCACCATTTTGAGATATTGAAGAAGAAAAGAGAGGGGAATCATCCATTAAATCTAAGGTAAGATAGCCTAACTCTCTTCGATAAATTCCCATTTATTTTTTCCATCAATTTCCATCCTATTTTATGGTAAATTCTTAGAGATTAGGTCTTTCTTCCTTTGACCTTAGGGGCTGATCTGGTCCCCGATTTATGTATTATTTGTGCTCAACTTTTGAGCACACATTCGTTGTCCTTCAAGGTACTGGGTGATAAATTTAATTTTGGATTTCATTTGTGGGCCTCGCACGCCCGTTCTTGACCTAAATTTTGACTCGACCCTTTATATAGCAATATGGATCTTATTTGACTCCTAATTACCAGTAGGTTACTTTTTGATAGTGTGGAACCATTTTGGGAACATAGAGCAAAGGAGTATGATTTATGGATGATTCAAGGACTTATAGTTCAACATCGAGGTAGGACTCAATCTACTCTTCTTCACGATATAGTGTATGATATATATTGTATGTTAGGTAAGGATGTTAGGATATGACTATGGGTAAAACACCATGACTCAACCTAACTTAGAAGTTTGGAGATAGAAATGTGAATTAACCCTTAAGATAAAATATTTGTTATGTCTATGGGATCCTATTACCCTAGGTTACTAGAATAGTAAACATAGTTAAGGCTAAGGACCCCTTTAGTATAAAATTTACTACTTGACTCAGTGGATTATCATGGTTTTCTGAATTATGGTATTGTCATTATGCCAGTTGTAAATTATTGGGCATGAGGCAATGATTACGATATTAGTTGGACTCTAGATGAGTGATCTATCCTTGTAAAGGATGTGGGTTAGTCTATGGACACTTAGATGATTATGATTGTATTGTTTGGATACTGGTGATGCACTACATTGATTTTGGTATATTCATGCTCACTTAGTGGTCCAATTCCAACTAAAAATATGGTTTTATTATTGTTTTCCTAAAAGGGGGTTTATTCCCACTTTTTAAAATAGATTCTTTCGTAACGTGAATCATACCACCTTAATGGATGATTTATGAGATTTTGGAAATAAAAATGATGTTTTAGAAATCTAATCAAGGTAGGTTTAGATCCATGGTTATATCACTATTATTTACTCTGATCGAGAGAAATCCCGACTCTTTCTACACTTTTATGATGATATAGTCCCAGAGTTGACATCGGCCAATGGATTTATAGAATTACACTATTTTAGCCATGGTTCGAGTCCATGCATTTATTAGATATACATCTCTCTGATATTGGATGGAGTAGATTAATGTTGATGATGATGAGTGGAAATATTGGATCAAGACCAGGTTAATATATATGGGTACTCCCAAAAGCCCTAGTGTACCCTTCATTTGTAAGCCATCATTTCAGAGAAGAGAGGTTGCGGTAGGTCCTACATTTGCAAGTCGTTGAGCTGGAAAAAGTGTATACACTGGGTACGTTATGACACTTGGATCGTTTATCATATTATTGATTTACTTATATTCATTCAAGAATGGATATTGCCTATCTCTAGTATATTTTCTGGTCCCTATACCTATCTGCCTTATCGGAGGTTGTATAAGTATAGGTTAAGAGTGTTTTTTCTGTGTGTTGTGTCTTGATTGAACCTTTTGATTTATGGGGAAGGCATTGTTTGTCCATACTAACCGGTTACTGTATTACTGTTATTATGGTTAGTTTGTGGAAGGTTGATTATAGACTGATACTGAGGTTGGAGGTATAATTCTGATTTTTTTATAGTTATTATATTAAAGATAATTATCTTATGGTTAGACATTGTTAGTATAGGCCCAAATTATATTAGTATTAGCTTTCCTACCTGGTTAGGATTCCCTGGAGACGTTTGGTTGGCTACCTTAGGTTGTTACCTTTGAGTTAGTCCTGTATACCTATATATGATATATATATATGTATATGTATGTATATATCAAGCTATAGTATTACAGTATATCTTTCTCTTCCTTTATTTATTTATATTGTATATCTATCCTTGGCGTTTTATACTACTATATATCCTTCTTCTACCCTTTATTTGCATATTGGCCAGTGATATATGGCATAGTATTTTAGTAACGGAGTATGCCTAGAATAGGATATTTCATCCTGATTGTTTCCCTAGTTTTATTTGTTAGCTTCCTGGATATTTGGCTGTAGTTTACAGTCCTTCTTGTATGTATCTATATTTGCATTATCTATGGAGCTCAGTTGGCAGTTTTCTACTGAGTACCATATGTTTGGTATTCATACTACACTTCTGTAGCCTACAGATCATAGTACGATTTCTAGCCATTGTTGGATGTATCGTGCGGAGCAGCTATTGATCAAATATTTGGGGTGAACTTCTAGCGTTCAGAGTATTACTAATCTTGCGCTTATGAATTATACTAATCTCTATGTTCTATTTAGTTATAGGTTGTATCTGTATGTTCATTTAGTACTTTATGTTATGTTCTTATTATATTAGAAGCTCTTGTACCAACTGAACCAGGTTTTAGGACTGATAAATATAAATATATATATGTATATATGTGTGTGTGTGTGTGTGCGTATGCCCTTTTATCAAATTTATTTTTCATTTTTCTATCATTTATTTGGATAATCCATTACTCGCAGTTTTAGACTATTGGTCAGCTTACCTACTACTGGGTTGTAGTAGGTGCCACCATAACCTGAGAAATTGGGTCGTGTCAAGGAAGCCCAAGAATATATGACTTTAGGAATGATGATGAGAGTGAACAAGATCCTTATGAGAGGGATGGTATTGTTCCCAATAGGTTTATAAGGAAGATTCCCATTAAGTGGCTTTGCCTCAAGAAGGATAACTTGTTGTTCCAAACTTGCAGTGAAGAAAGTTATGATTAGTAAACCCATGGATAATCCGAGCCAATGAGAGAATCTCTTAATTTCCAAATATATCATCCAAGTAAATGTTTTTCATTTATTATATAGATAGTGTGAGTTGTGTCAATTTTGTTAGTACCACTTTGGTGGATTTCTTGAAGCTACCCTCATCTAAGAATGACACGTCATACATGATACAATGGTTTAGTGAGTGTGTGGAATTTAAAGTACATCAAGAAGTGTTGATCAAATTCAAAGTTTGGAGCTATCAAGATAAGACACTATGTGATGTGCTCCGAATTCAAGCTTGTTATGTATTACTCGGGAGGCCTTGTAACATGACTATTAAATAAAGCATGATAGGATAACCAATAGATATTTGCTTATGTTAGATGGGCAAAAATATATTCTTCATCCTATTTGACCTTTACAAGTTAATGAGGTGTATCAAAAAATGAGAGAGTTGAAGGAGAGGGGCAAGAGTGAAGAGGAAGGACATAATGAGGGGGAGACCGACGAAGGAGAAGAGAAGAGAAAGATAAAAGAAAATAGTAAATTGGTGATGTTAACTAGTTATAATAAGGCAAGGGAGCAAATTGGGGTGAAAATTCTTTTGACCCTTATCACACACATGGATCATGTTTTACAAATTAACCACTCTAATTCTTCTTTTGCCAAGTCCAATTTCTTATCTTTTACAAGATTTTAGGGATGCCTTTCCTAAGGAGATTTTAAGTGGATTAACCCTTTTTCGGGGTATTGAGCATCAAATTAATTTTTGTACCTAGTTCATAAGTACCAAACAGCGCAACTCAAAGGAGGGATCCAGAGGATAGAAAGGAACTTCAAATGGAAGTTGAGGAACTTTTCAACAAAGGATATATGAGAGAACACGTGAGTGTGTGAAACATGCCCATCATATTGGTTCCAAGAAGGATGGAACATGGTGTATGTGCATTAATTGTTGGACAATCAACAAAATTATAGTAATGTATCAACACCCTATCCCGAGGCTATATCATATGCTTGATAAGCTAAATTGTTCTTATGTTTTCATATAGATTGATCTTAGGAGTGAGTGCAATCAAATCCAAATGAACCCTGAGATGAATGGAAAATTGGATTCAAGACCAAATTTTGTGTTTACAAATCGATGGTGATGTCTTTATGTATCACCAATACTCCTAGAACTTTCATGCATCTAACAAACCATGTGATGAAGCTTTTATAGGAAAATTTGTGTTTTTTTTATTTTGATGATATCTTGGCATATCGAGAAATCATAAATGAGAATATTAAATATCTGAAATGTATCTTTGGTGTTCTTAGACAAGAACAAATTTATGCTAATCTTGAAAAGTGCTCATTTTATGTTGATGAAGTTATTTCCTTGGGATTTTTTGTGAGCTCAAGGGGCGTTGAGGTTGATGAATCCAAGATAGAAGATATTAAAGATTGGCTAATTCCAAGATCCATAAGTGATATTCAATGCTTTCATGGATTGCAAGTTTCTTGATCTTAGGTGTATTTATACATCCAAGTACCAACATTTATCTATATTTAGACTTTGTCTATGAGCTGAAATATGTTAATTGTGTTGTGTGTGAGCTATAATTTTATTCTCTATCTAATGGACATGATTAGTTGTTGCAGGGCTTGATTTTGATAAAATTAGACGTGCATTGATGCATTAATAAGGAGATTTTGGACTATGGAAGCACTTGGAGTGACATGCTGAACATGAAGACACTAGGAAAAGAGATTCAGAAAGTATGGAATAAAGAGGGGAATTAAAACACCAGATGGAAATTTCCAATGAGGGTCTGCAATAGCCCTGCGTCGCGGACCCTAGTATCTATGATGGTCCCCGTGATGCAGAGGCAAATTATTTTAGGATGTCGATTTCTAGTGAGGGTCCATGATAGCCCCGCATCATGGACCCTAGTGTCCGCGACTACCTCCACAACATGATGAAGAAATAAATTCATACAAGTTGTGCCCCACTATAAAAAGAAGACTTAAACATAAATTCGATCATCTTGGCATACATACAACAAAGGCAAAAACAATTACAAGAGTTGTCTTAGGGTTCTTTGTACTTTCATCTTTCAAAATTAACTTTGGTATGATTAATTATATTTCCTTGATGTTGATTTCGAACATGAGTGGCTAAACACCCTTGTTCTGGGGTTGAGGCCGAGAACATGATTATGTTTTGATATCCTTAGAGTGGTTAATGTTGATTTATCGTATAGGTTATTCGTATTCTCTTATTTCTACTGTTTTTATGAATGACCACCATTAGAATACATCTGCAATTCCTTTGTGAATCCAAAAGGAGAATCATAGGGATAGATCAAAGAGTTTAAGGAGCAAGTTTGTGTTCTTCTACAGAATGAAGAATGGGAAGTAGCGACTAGGATAGGAATATACCTAAAAGCCTTGTTTGGTTACATGGTAGGAAGATAACTTATAGCATCTAAATGGATTTTTGTGTCCCCATTCAACGATGTAGTTGCAATGTCCCTTTAGGTAGAAGATCAGAGGCTCAGAAGATCATGATCATAATCTAAATCGTAGGAATTAATAATCCAATAATAAACAAGACAACAATAAGGATGGAGATTGATATGATATTTAAGAGTGCCTCAACCCTACAATTTTCTCTTGTATTGTTTACAACCTAGCTTACGTTGCGATTGTCATACTTTATTATTCATTTAGTTGTTAAATTATTCAACCTATTTTGATACTCTGAAACACTTGAATACATTATTGTTGAAACTTAAATTAAGTAAATTATATTAAAGTAGTCCTCATGGCTATGATATCCGATTCTTTGAGTCACTATATTACTTGTACGACCACGTGCACTTGCTTATGCGATAGACTGTAACAAGTTTTTGGCGCCGTTGCCGGAGACTAAAATAATTAGTAATATTTCTAAATTTTTACTTTTGATAGTAAATTTAAGTGTTAACAACTGGATCTTAGCTGCTGACTTTTGTATGAAAAGAGAAGTATCAGACTGGTAAGAGTGAGAATTGGTTGAGCCTTATTCGGAACCTGAACAAATATTTTATCAAAGGCGAAGAGAAGCAGAACTTCAATACCCAATTCAGAAAATTCAAAATGGGAGATCAAAGAAATCCTAATCTTGAGGCTCCAATTGCTCCAGCTCTGGTGGCTTTAGCTGTCTCTGCTAGAGCAGAAGCTAGACCCGTTCATGAATTGGCAATCCCACTTACGAACAATGCTACTCATAGCATCTGCAAGCCAGAGCTGGGTGGTAAGTTTGAATTGAAGAAAAATATGGTGAAACTCTTACACTCAAGTGGGCAGTTCACAAGTTTATCTCACGAGGACCCACAACAAGCACATACAAAACTTTCTTGAGATCATTGATACCTATATTTCTATTGGGGTATCTACTGATTATGTTAGATTGACTCTCTTTCCCTTTTCTCTACTGGGGGAAGTGAAGAGGTGGTTACATGCTGAACCACTAAACTACATCACTTCCTGGGATGATCGGGCTCAGAAATTCCTTATTCAATTTTTTCCATCTAGGAAGACAACATATTTGAGAAGTGAGATTCTGAGTTTTAGGTAAAAAGATGGAGAGAATCCTTACCAAGCTTGTGAAAGATTCAAGGCTATGCTCAAGAATTTCCATCATCATCATCATTAGACTAATGATGTTTTGGTACACACTTTCATTGAGGGCCTTGAGCCAAACACCAAGATTCTCCTACATTTAGCAGCAGGTGGGCAGGCTCTAGAGAAAACGTATGATGAATTACACACACTGCTGAATCAAATTTCATAGGGGAATCCTAAGTGGCATGCTGACATAAAAAGTGCTCCAAAAAAGGTTGTAGGTATGTTGGAGGTTGATCAGTTCATGACTTTATCAACTCAGATTACTGCATTACAAAATTAGCTAAGTACACAGCTTAGTAATATCAATATGGGAGTCACACAATCCACATTAGCAATAACAAAGATATTTTATCAGGCTCAGACCTGGTGCAAGGTATGTGGAAGCAATGAACATACAACTGATGCTTATGCAACTAATCTAGAGTCTTTTAACTATGTGGGAAATGCTAATCGTAACTAACAATAGAACTTTAGAAATATTTACAATCCTAACTGCGGAATCATCCCAATTTCTCATAGGGTGGAAATTAGGCAAATAATGCAAATCAATACCGTGGGCCAGTAGGTCAGAATCAGAAACAACATATTACAGAGAATCAAGCCATAACTCAAACAAACAATATTGAGGAGATACTGAAGCAGATTATAGATACTCAAGCACAGTTGGTAGAAGATTTGAAGAACCAACAAATGATTATAAATAACTTGGAGATTCAATTGGGTTAGATTGCAGGAGCGTAGAACACTAGGCCTCAGGGAGGTTTACCGAGTGATATTGAGCCAAATCCAAAATAGGTGAATTCAGTCACTACTCGGAGTGGACTACAACTGAAGAAGTTGGAACCTAAGTAGGTAAATCCCAAACCTACTACTGGTGAGACAACAAGGAATAAAGAGAAATATAGTTGACAAAATTGAAATCAAGGAAACCAAGGTGGAAAGTGTGATGTCACCTTTACTTTTCAAACAAAGGATTTGAAAACACCAAGAGTAGGCTTGTTACAAGAGGTTTATTGATGTATTGAAATAGGTTCACATTAAACTGCCTCTCATTGATGTTTTGAAGATATCGTGGCCAATAAGAACCGCCTGACTGGTATGTTACCATAGTACTTACTGAGGAGTGTACATCACGAATGTAGAACAGGTTTCCCACAAAGCTGAAAGATCCAGTGAGCTTCACTATTTATATTATAATCAGGGAATCAATAAGTGCTCGGGGTCTATGTGTTCTTGGGGAAAGCATTAATATTATGCCCATATTATTGTTTCAAGCAAATGGGGATAGGTAGCCCAAGACTTACCACTGTTACTTTGTAGTTAGCTGACCGTTCACTTGCCAGACCAGATGAAATTATTGAAAATGTATTGGTGCAAGTAGGGTCGCTCATCTTCTAGGTGGATTTCATTATTCTTGATTTTGATGCTGATTCAGAAGTCCCATTTATTTTAGAATATCCCTTTTAGCAATCGGGAGTTCGTTGATTGATGTAGCTATAGGACAGTTGACCATGCATGCTCATAACAAGGTCGAGGTATTCGACATCTACAAGGCAATAAAGTTGCATGCAGTATATGAATAACTGTCAGCTATCATAGTCTTGGATCTTGAGTCTGACTTTCACCTTATTACACTTACGGATCCCTTGGAGAGAGCATTGGTGGGATATGATCTCCTTGGTGATGTCGAAACAGTTAAAATTATACAAATTTTGGATGTGGCAAGCATTATTACCAGAAAGAAAAAATTTGAGCCATTGAATAGACTAATGGTCCCTCTCTCAAGGAATCTATTGATGAAGCACTAAAGCTAGAGCTCAAAGCTCTACCCTCTTATTTGAAATATGCTTTCCTTAGTAGGATGATA
Organism: Capsicum pubescens; assembly: GCA_030864215.1. Taxonomy (NCBI): domain Eukaryota; kingdom Viridiplantae; phylum Streptophyta; class Magnoliopsida; order Solanales; family Solanaceae; genus Capsicum; species Capsicum pubescens. Next base: position 268,483,390 of record CM061548.1, read on the forward strand.
CTTTTTTTGTGATTTTGTCTGCAGGTTTATCTGATATGCAGATGAAAGATGCATTGACAGTACTGAAGAGAAGGAAGAAGGCAATTGGATGGCAAATATCAGGTATCACAGGAATCAATCCCATTTTCTGTATGCACAAAATATTGATGGAGGAGGGATATAAAGCAAGTGTGCAACATCAACGAAGACTAAGTCCTATGATGAAAGAAGTAGTCAGAAAAAAGTCATTAAGTGACTTGATGATAGGATAGTTTATCCCATATCTAAGAGCAAATAGGTCAGCCATGTGTAATATGTTCCAAAGAAAGAAGGGATAATTGTTGTTACCAATAAGAATAATGAGTTGATTCCAGCTCGTATAGTGACTGGGTGGAGGATCTGTATAGATTATAGGAAGTTGAATAATACCACTTGGAAGGATCACTATCTCATTTACATCATTGATCCAATGATGGACAGGTTGGCAGGACAAGAGTTTTACTAATTTTTGGATGGGTATTCAGGATATAATTAGATAGCCATAGCGCTAGAAGATCAGGATTAGACCATATTTATCTGTCTTTATGGCCCTTATGCATTCAGAGGTATGCCATTTGTTTTTTGCAATGCACCAATGACTTTATAGAGATGTATGATGGTTATATTCTATGATATGGTGAAAGATTTTTTTGAGGTATTTATGGATGAATTTTTCATTTTAGGTAAGTCATTTGATGTGTGCTGGCATAACTTAGACAGGGTCTTGGCTTGCTGTGAAGAGACTAACCTAATATTATATAGGGAGAAGTGCCACTTTTTGGTTAAGAAAGGTATCGTCCTTGGTCATATGGTGTCACACAGAGTACTTGAGGTAGGCAGAGCTGAAGTGTAGGTTATTTAAAAGCTACCATATTAGTGTCAGTGAAAGGTGTAAGCAGCTTTCTCGGGTATGCAGGGTTCTGCAGATACTTTATTAAATATTTCTCAAAGATAGCAAGTCCAATGTCTAAGCTGCTAGAGAAAGAGGTAAAGTTTGACTTTGGGGATGAGTGTCGAAAAGCATTTGAGAATTCGAAAAGAAGATTGACAGAAATACCCATTCTGATTGCTTTTAATTAGGAATTGTCATTCAGCTGATGCATGATGCAAGTGATGTGGTTGTTGGAGCATTATTGGGGAAACACAACGATAAGGTATTTCACTCTATCTACTATGCAAGTAGAACCTTATATACAACCTTGGTCAATTATACAGTCACAAAGAAAGAAAAGTTGGCACTCGTCTATGCATTTGATAAATTTAGAGCATACCTGGTGGGAACGAAGGTAATTATTAATATGGATCATGCTGCCATTCGGTATTTGTTCAACAAAATATGTGAAGCCAAGGTTAATTAGGTGGATTTTTCTGCTCTAAGAATTTGATTTGGAAGTTCATGAAAGAAAGGGAGCTAAAAATCAAGTGGTTGACCATTTATCAAGGCTTAAAAGTCATGCTCACGTTGCTGATGATACAATATGTATTTAGGAAGAGTTTTTGAATGAGAAGTTGATGACACTGGATGTAGTAGAGGTTCCATGGTACGCTGATATAGTAATTTTGTTAGTTCATGGTATGTATCTTCCAGATGCCACGAGTCAATAGAAGAAGTTCTTTTGTGATTCCCGCTCATACATGTGGGATGAGCCTTATCTGTTTTAAAAGGGTGCTGATAAAATTCTAAAAAAATATATTTCAGAAGCTGAATCCAAATAGGTGCTGGAAAGTTGTCATTCAACACCTTATGAAGGTCATCATGGAGGAAAACAGACAGTAAAAAAGGTATTACAGTCTGGGTATTTTTGGCCTACATTGTTTATAGATGCTTTAACTTATGTCAGAGAATGTGATCAATGCCAAAGAATAGGCACTATCTCATGGCGTCATGAAATGCCCCTAAATAATAATCTTGAAGTTAAAATTTTCAATGTGTGGGGGATCGATTTCACGGTCCTATTTCCGCCATCGAATGGTAATCTATATATTTTGGTGGCTGTTGATTATGTGTCCAAGTAGGTAGAGGCTATAGCATTCCCCACTAATAATGGAAGGGTGGTGATGAAGTTTGTGAAAAAAAAAATATTTTCTCATTATGGCACACCCAGAGCAATCATTAGTAATGGAGGAATGCATTTTGTTAATCATTGGTTCAAGAACTTATTGTCTAAGTATGGAGTCAGACACAAGGTTTCCACCGTGTATCATCCACAGATGAGTGGTCAAGTGGAAGTATCTAGCAGATTCTACAAAATACTATTAATGATCAGCATAAGGATTGGTCGATTAAGTTGGATGATGCATTATGGGCATATACGACAACCTATAAAATGCCTATTGGTACCTCTCCTTATCATTTAGTGTATGTAAAAGTGTTTCACTTGCATGAAGAGCTTGAGCATCAGGCTTATTGGGCAGTGAAGAAATTGAATCTTGATCAGAAGATATCACGAGAAAGGAGGCTGTTACAACAGAGTAAACTCAATGAGTTATTATTACATACTTATGAAAATGCAAAATTTTATAAAAAAAATACTAAAAGATGGAATGATAAGCAAATTATGACTCGAGTCTTTGAGCCTGGCCAACAAGTGATGTTATTCAATACGAGGTTGAAGCTGTTTTCAGGTAAAATAAGGTCCAAGTGGTCTAGAACCTTTGAAGTTGTAAAGATGACTCCTCACGGGGTTGTTGAACATTAGAATGAGGACAAAAGTTCTATGTTCTTGTAAATGGATAAAGAGTCAAGCATTACTGGGTGGATCATGTGGATAGGCACAGGATATCCATTATTTTTTAAGATGAATAAAGCTGAGTTGGTCGTGTCACGACATTAAATAAGGCGTTGTGTGGGAGGAAACCCATGAATGTAATGTAATAGCTTAGTTTATTTCTTTGTTATTTGAGAAAATATTAAAAAAATAAAAAAGAAATCAAAAATACAAAAAGATGTGTCGAGCCACGACCAAAACTAAGGCGCTAGGTGGGAGGCAACCCACTTTTTCTTACATATTTCTCTTATTTTTGTTGAGAGTTTAGGAATGAGAACTTCATGAAATGGGGAAGAACAAGAAGTGAGTAAATTTTGTGTTGTGGGAGGATATTAGGTATGTAAAAGATGTATTAAGTTAATGAAACAGGAAGGCAAAAAAAGGAGGGACAAAATTGCCCTAAGTGCACAAACAGTGGCCCTCTGCAATAACCCCGCATCACAGACCCTATCCTCCATGATAAGGTCCACTTCATGCTAAAGGGAAATCTGTAGAGCCACATTCCAGTAAGCCTCAGCGATAGCCCCGCATCGTGGATCATAATGCGGAGACTAACCTCCACGATGCAGAGAGGTTAATTTTTGGGAAATTTTATTTAAAAGTTGGGCTTTAACCCGACCCAACCCTTCTAACCCAAAATTAACCCCTTAAATCCCAAAATTCCCTTTAAATCTTTAAAGCGTAACACGCCAAGTCACCCTTCCCTCTTTTTATCATTAATCCGTTTTGAGAAAGTGTCCAACTCTTTATACTTTGTTTATTCTTGCATGTAGAAGTTGCACAACTCATACCTTGAATAAATTGATTGTTGTTGTTAAAGTTCTTGTTGAAGTAAGTGATGGGTGCGTAAGAAAACATCAAAATACAATTATTTTTGTGCTTGTAAATCATTTTGCTTCTCTGAAACTGTAAAAATAGTTTGCGCACCTATACATGAACATGACTAGGTAAGCTGTGCTTCGTAATGTGATTTTAATTTGTGTTTTGGTGAATTTGCTAAGTTGTTTTATTAGAGTGTATTCCATCATACTTGTTAAATTGAAATTAGGGGTGGTGATTGTGTGGGATTTTTACTACCGATGCGTTTTGTAAGTTGAAACCTGGATTCTATTTTAAGTATTTGGTGTCATGCCTCCTTGTGACTTGTGTGTGGAAGTGTAAGTGTAGAATGATATGACCATGCATTCTTGATAAATTCTTGAGTATGGCACTGTAATTTTCCACTAGTGTTTGACAGTTGTGGTTGGTTAATGTTGTAGTACTTTATGTTATTCCGTAGGAGATGTGATACAATTACTCAGTCAAAGTATGTTTATGGTCTACATGGTGTCATTTAACTTGAATTATTCAAAAGAATGTCCTCTATACATAGTCTCACAATTGAACTCAACCAATAAGGGTTGCATTTGTGTTTTAATTAAACTTACAAGGATGTTATGAGCTGTATTAAAGAAAATGATTTGGTATTGTTGTGATATTGAATTCTGTGGAAGAAAGGTTGATGTGTGCTTGAAGTCTAAGTAGAAAAAGATCTACATGTTTAACGTGGTTGTTTTGGTACTGTGAAAGTGAGATTCTAATGTTGACTAGGGGATGTCTGAGTACCCTAGTTCATACATCTAAGCACATATGCTAGCAACTAAGTGTAGGGTATCCTTAACACCTTTCTACACTTAGTGTTTTCTAGTTCAAATAGATTCCATGCCTAGCTTGTTTGCTGCATGCTATGACTTGTAGGTACTATGGACAATCGACAATAAAAATGGCAAGATATTGCTGGACCATTTGAGCCTTCTAAGAAAAAAAAGGCAAACGGGCCGGGTACCGAGAGCTCCTGAAGTTCCCCATGGTCAGTCATGGAGATATGGGACAATATAGGTGGATGAGGCTAGAAAGAAATAGTATGCTAAGAACAATGAGACAAAAATGCCCCGAAAGTGTTCATCAACTAGGGGAGTTTGCTGAGGGAGTACCCTAGTATGGTGAGAAAACGGTGCAGCTGACATGAATTTCATCTTTGAGCAGCCCATGGAGTTCAACTTGCACCTCATTCGAGAGTTTTATGCTAATTGGGATCCCAAGGATCCTGATTCTGAAGTGAAAATCCATGTACAGATAGTAACTTTCTTGGCCCATGTTGTGAATGGAATTCTAGGCATCCCCGAGGAAGATGCAACCCCTCTGAAGTAGCTGAACATTATCCTGCCATACGCGGACATCAGAAACTTGTTGTGCAGAAATAGGTTCGTAGCTAGATGGAATCATCATAATGATAGTGTCCTTCACCTGACATTCTCATATGCTCAAATGAACCGGGAGGCACGTATGTGGATGAAGATTATTTGCCATTTCCTGATCTCGAGCAAACACATAATGGATGCTACTAGTGACAGGGTATGCCTGATCTATGCTTTGATGTGGGATGATGTTGATATAAATATGGGTGCTGTTATCCTTCCCTCAATGAAAAAGATGCTCTACCATCAAGGGTGCTGATATGGGTTCGGGGGGTTGCTGACTAGGTTTCTGTGGATTGAAAGGGTTGATTGTCACACCTCTTTTTCGCTCGAGGGTTGAGTCGAAGGATTTTTCCAACTAAAGTGACGATTTTGAATAGGAATTAATTTATTTACAGAGTTGTCACTTGGAATCGAGTTATGGTGTTCCAAGTCACATTTTTGAATCCCTAATCAAAAGGAATGACTCTTTATTGGTTTGCGAAAACAGAAGACTGGGTAAGGAATTTTGTTGACCGAGGAAAAGGTGTGAGACACCCCTCGAGTCCCGTGGTTCTAGCATGGTTACTTTTATTGACTTATCCTGACTTAAATTAATTTGACAAATTATGTTAATAGGCCCTGAAATTGCCTCACTCCCTTACAAATGTTTTTCCTCTCTTCTCTTTTCTTTATGCAATAAAATTTAAAATAAATTTGCATCCCATCTCACTTAAACTCATGCTATTAATTTGGTGAATGACCCCAAAATTGGTACAGGATCGGAGTACTGTCGATGTTGTAGAATTAAACTAGATATTAACAAATGAAGATTAGAAAACGTTAACAAGCAACCATTCCGCAAATCACACTAGCCTAATTAATATCTTTGAAAGCTGAGTCATTTTATCTTATAGAAAATTAATCAAACATGTAACAAACTCAAAACCCTCTAACCCAAAATAAAAAAAAAAAGAAAAAAAAAAGAATAATAATAATAAAAAAATAAAAACTCAACTTCTGCACAAATTTCACTTGCCCTATTGGAAAATTCTTAACTATTTCATAAACTACACTAACCTAATTAACATTCCAATAGAAAATGGTTCACTTTACTCGCAGCCAATTAATCTAACCTATAGCCGACTCAAATTCACCAACCCACAGAATCACAACTTTTCCTTAAATTTCACTAACGCAATTATCAAATCATCAATTAATTCCACAAATTATACTAACCCGATCACATTTTTTGAAATCTGAATCATTTTTTTTAACAGACGATTAATTAAACACATAGCAATCTGAAATATATTGGGAAACACATAATTAATTAAACACTGACATTAATGAGAAAAGATAAAATTGGGACTCTCATATATAAACAACTTTGAACATTCGATAATTCATGAAATCACCCATATTATATTACTTCAATCATGATTCGATTATACATTTATAGCAAAATAAATATAAATGAATTGAATAACAACCTGTATAATGAATTAACCGATAATTGAAACAAAACGCTTTCCCCAGAAACTCGAACAAGAACCAAAACTCGAACTTCAAACTGCAAACTTCAAGAATACTATCTTTTCTATTTTTGTCACTCATTTTCTCTTTGTCTGATGTTTTTGGGTTTTCACTCTCTGTTTTTCTTTTTCTCTTTTTGTTCTTTGTAGTATCTGATGATGATACTGTAGTGTTCATGTACGTAGGTTTTCTCTTGTGTTTTTTTTCTCAGTCTCTGATAGTGTTGTCCGTGTTTTGTCTGGGGGTTGGGAATTTATATGCTGATGGGGAGAGAGGTTGAGAGAAGTTGGATACAGATAGGGTAGGGTAGTTAGATTAGGATAATTATTCAATTTCTCTCTTTTTTTAAAAAATAAATAAATAATAATAATAATAATAAAAGAATAATAATTAATTAATTTTTATATTTAAGAATATAATAAAAGTTTATAAACAGTCTAAAATAAATATAATTAAGAATAATAAAATTACTAGTCTATTTATTAAAATTAAAAGAAACATATATATATATATATATTTTGAATTTTCATATTATATAAAATAATAATAAAATAAAAATGTATAAAAAATGTAACTTTATTTATTAGTATTATATTTTATTTATTTTCAACTTAAATTTATCAAAATAAAATAAAAGCTAAGATAAATATTGGAAAAAAATAAAAATATTTAATGCCAAAAAAATAAAATATATATATTAAACTTGGGGAGGGTCAAAAATTACATATCTATATTTTACCCCTCTTTGTGTGAAATCGAAGAGTTTTCATACAAAGAAGTAGACAAGAGATGGTTTTTGATCCTCCGATTATTCAAAAAGTGAGGAAATAAAATAAAATAAAATAAAAGATGTGACCGAGTCCTGGTTTTGGACAGCCTACATATCCCGGGTTTTAAGGAAATCAGGTCACATGTAGTTCAAATGGAGTAAAATGATGTGGCAATGAGTTAGAGATCGAGTCAGGTTTCGTCGAGTTTCCGGTTCACGACATTCTTCTTTTACATTGAAATGAATAACAAAAAATAAAATAAAAATACAAGTGAAAGATCTTATTTCTGCTACTTTTCTGGAATCTTGACTTGAATCTTCATGACTTCTCAAATGGTGAGATAGTCATTATTCTGAGTTGAACTTGAAACACGAAATGTTCCTTCTCGTTGACTTTTGGCTTTAGAGAGGAACTTGATAATTGATTTATTCTTCAAATTTTCCTCTGACTTGAACTTGACAATCTTCACCCTAATCTTCAGGCGGGCTCTTGAACTTGCAATTGATAATGTTCACTCTATTCTTTAGGCGGGCTCCTGGACTTACAACATTTCACCCTGTTCTTTAGGCGGGCTCCTGACTTGTTACTTCTTCACCCTGTTCTTCAGATGGGTTCCTGGAGTTACTTTTTCTTCACCCTATTCTTCAGGTAGGCTCATGGACTTTTTTTTTCTTCACCCTGTTCTTCAGGCGGGTTCCTGTACTTTCTCTTTTTGATTTTTCAAATGTGTTCCTGAACTAAAAATAAAAGGTGACACAGAAAAATAACATCCCATTCTTCAGGAGGGCCCCGTCCCATTCTTTAGGAGGGTCCTGAGTATAAAATAGATTCCCATTCTTCAGGAGGGTCCTGTCCCATTCTTCAGGAGGGTCCTGAGCATAAAATAGATTTTCATTCTTCAGGAGGGTCCTGTCCCATTCTTCAGGAGGTTCCTGAGCACAAAATAAATTCTCATTCTTTATGAGGGTCCTGTCCCATTCTCCAGGAGGGTCCTAAGCATAAATTAAATTCCCATTCTTCAGGAGGGTCCTATCCATTCTTTAAGAAGGTCCTGAGTATAAAATAAGTATAGTACACGAACAAAATTTTGCTCTAGTTTGTATTAGTAAATTTTGTGAGTGTCATCAGATTACAACTTTTGAAAAGTACAGCAAAGAGTGTGAATCAAAGCCCTGCTAAATAAATGCGTCTCATCAGAGTAAAACTGATAACCAAAATTAGGAAGTGTGTCTCCTAAGAGTTAAATTGAAGGACTCGACTAGAAAGTGCGTCTTCTAGGAGTGATGGTTTAAATTTGGAAGTGCTTCCCCTAACAAATGAAAACTGACTTATTCAGACTAGAAAGTGCGTCTCCTAAGGGTTAAATGAAATGAATCGACTAGAAAGTGCGTCTTCTAGGAGTGAAGGTTCAAGTTAGGAAGTGTTTCACCTAACAAATAAAAACTTACTTATTCTGACTAGGAAGTGCGTCTCCTAAGAGTTGAATGAAATGATTCGACTAGAAAAATGTATCTTCTAGGAGTGATGGTTCAAGTTAGGAAGTGCTTCACCTAACTAATAAAAACTGACTTATTCAGACTAGGAAGTGTGTCTCCTAGGGGTTGAATGAAATGACTCAACTAGAATGTGCGTCTTCAAGGAGTGATGGTTCAAGTTAGGAAGTGCATCACCTAACTAATGAAACTTGAATTATCCAGACTAGGAAGTGCATCTTCTAGGGGTTGAATGAAATGACTCAACTAGAAAGTGTATCTTCTAGGAGTGATGGTTCAAGTTACTAACAAATGAAAAGTGACTTATTCAGACTAGGAAGTGTGTCTCCTAGGGGTTGAATGAAATGACTCAACTAGAATGTGCGTCTTCTAGGAGTGATGGTTCATGTTAGGAAGTGCATCACCGAACAAATGAATCTTGAATTATCCGTACTAGGAAGTGCGTCTCCTAGGGGTTAAAATAATGAGTTTTTACCATTATTGATTACAAAATCTGTGTAACAGTACTGCCTCTTGCATTTTCAGAAGTGAGAAATTGCAGCTTTTAATAGTTAAGCTTTGAAACCTTTGATATGAAGGTAACAAATGTTTTTGTTTCATATAAAGAAAACTTTTTAATTTAAAAATACGGTGGTTGATTTGTGGCATTTGGCTATTGAGATGATCTCTTGCATTTGTCATGCCCAGTTCCATTACAAATCATTGATAGGTATTGTTGACTTGTTGTAGTATTGACCCCAAATTTTGACTACTAAAACATTTTGACTCAAATCATATTTCTCTTGCATGATGCCTCGGGATTCAACTTCAAATACACCTTTTATACTTTTATGAGTCCAAAAACTGTCGGATGACAAGCATTCTCGAGTACTTTACTTTATTTTTGAAACATGTTATCTTTGTGTGTTGGTCTTTTGTCTTGATTTGCATAACTAAAGGAGTTGGTAGCAAGTTTTGAAGTCCTTCCTCACTTATCTTGACAAAATTTTGACTCATAAATACATGAAAGATGATGATAGTGATTTTCTTTTGACCATTATTGACGATAGTGATTTTCTTTTATCTGGGTGTGGTAGCTGATTCTAGTGATTATGACATGCATTTTGAATTAAACAATCTGATCTATCCAAACTAATCACTATCACTTCTTACCCACTTACTGAATTTGAAAGGAAGCCATTCTTGAACTTGTTCCCTCTGGATTATAATCCTCCTTAGGCTAGTGACACCTCGATGGGTTTTCGCCAACAAGCCACACCCATTTTCTTTTCTTTTTCAATTCATTGTCGTCTTATGGTTCCCATGAAGACTTTTACCAATAAGACTTTCATTTTTATTGATCTCATAACTCACGGTCGCCTTATGATGCCCAAAAGGGTTTTCACCAATAAGACTCTCTCATTTTTATTTTTTTTTAGAAAATAACACTCAAAATACCCAATTCAGATCTAAAGGTCTTTCTTTGGTTGTAACTTGGCTTTTGGAATGGGATAGAAAGAAAGGTCGACATGGGGCTCAAAATTTACACAATATTAGGTAAAATATACAACTTTTGGAATCGACTCTTTTAAGGAAATAAACTTTTGCCCCAGTGTTATTTCATTCTGAGTAACCTGAATTTTCTTTTGGTTAGACCGAACCCCAGAGTAGGGCTGCCTACGTATCATGTCATAGCAAGAATCAGGCCAAATGTAGTTCAGACGTCATTCGTTGCTTGATTTTGAATTTTTGATTAATTTTTTTTTTCACTTTAATTTGATTCTAAAAGAGGGGTACGAAGAAAGATAAAATCTCAAAAGGGGTAAGCAAACGTTGATATATTATTCGGATAGTAGAACAAAATGACTTCATCATTTCAATCTTTTAAAATGCAAGTACAAAACATACATAATGTAATTGTCTATGAATATCATATATAATATCTTTTAACTGCATCAGCATTGACCGACATTCCTTCCATTTTGCCTTCTATATCAATCAAATATAACGTGCCATTAGGTAACACTTTCTTCACCATGAATGGTCCATGCCAAGTAGGAGAAAATTTGCCTTTGGCTTCAATCTGATGGGGTAGGATGCGTCTTAGTACTAACTGACCAACTTTAAAGTGTCTGCGATGCACATTTTTGTTATATTCTCGTTCCATTCTCTTCTGGTAGTTGTCCATGACATACTGATGTTAATCTTTTTTCATCAATCAAGCTTAATTGCTCCAAACGAGTCTTGACCCATTGGTCATCACCAATTTCAGCTTCTACAACTACTCGAAGAGATGGAATTTTAATATCTGCAGGTATAACTACTTTATTCCGGACACTAACAAGTAAGGAGTTGCATCAATTGAAGTCCGAACAGTAGTGCGATAACCCAACAAAGCAAAAGGTAACTTTTTATGCCATTGTTGGGAACCCTGTACCATCTTCGAAGTATTTTTTTTAGTTCTTATTGGCAGCTTCTACAACTCCATTTGCCTTTGGACGATAAGGAGTTGAATTCCGATGCATAATCTTAAATTTCTAGCACATTTCTTGCATCATATGGCTATTGAGATTCACAACATTATCCGTGATAATTATCTTTGGAATGCCAAACCGACAAATGATGTTGGAGTGAATAAAATCAACAACTACTTTCTTGGTCACTGACTTGAAAGTCGCTTCTTCCACCCACTTCGTGAAATAATCAATGGCTACTACGATGAACCTATGTCCATTCAAAGCTTTTGGTTCAATTGGTCCAATTATGTCCATTCTCCAAGCCAAAAAAGTCCATAGAGCAGTCAATGTATGCAACTCAGATAGAAGGGAATGTATCAAGTCCCCGTGTACTTGACATTCATGACATTTACAAACGAAATTGATGGAATCTCGCTCCATGGTGAGCCAATAATAACCTACTCGGAGTATTTTCTTTGCCAAAACATACCCACTCATGTGTGGTCCACAAATCCCAGAATGTACTTCAGTCATGATTTTTCAAGCTTCTTTAGCATCTACACACCTCAAAAGTCCCAAATCAGGAGTCCTCTTATACAAGATTCCTCCACTTAGGAAAAATCCACTAGACAAATGTCGAATGGTTCTCTTTTGGTTACCATCGGCATGTATAGGATATTTTCCAATTTGAATATATTCTTTGATATCATGGAACCACTGCTCCTCATCAAATTCTTCCTCAACCACATTGCAATATGCATGTTGATCATGAATCTGTAAATGCAAAGGGTCAATATAAGTTTTGTCGGGATGTTGAAGCATCGAAGATAAGGCCGCCAAAGCATCAACAATCTCATTATGAGCTCTGGGAATGTGTTTGAACTTTACTGATACAAATCGTTGACATATATCTTGCAAATAACCTCGATATGCTAGGAGCTTTGAATCACGAGTCTCCCAATCTCCTTAGATTTGATGGACTAACAAATCTGAGTCTCCTAACATTAACAGTTCTTGGATTCCCATGTCAATAGCTAATCTCAAACCTAAAATGCAAGCTTCATATTCTGCCAAATTATTGGTACAATAGAATCGAAGTTGGGCTGTTATAGGATAATATTATCCTGATTCAGAAATAAGAACTGCTCCTATCCCCACTCGTTTTACATTAGCAGCTCCATCAAAGAACAACTTCCAGCCTGAATGGCTATTATCAGAAACAAACTTATCAACACACAATACCTCTTCATCTGGAAAATAAGTCTTCAATGGCTCATACTTCTCATCAATAGGATTTTCAGCTAAATAATCTGCTAAAGCTTGAGCTTTCATTGCAGTTCGTGTCACATAGACAATATCAAACTCTGTGAGCAACATCTACTATCTCGCGAGTCTGCTTGTGCGCATAGGCTTTTGAAAAATATACTTTAAAGGATCCATACGAGAGATGAGGTAAGTAGTATAAGATGACAAGTAATGTTTCAGCTTTTGGGCTACCCAAGTTAAGGCGCAACACGTCTTCTCAAGAAGAGTGTACTTAGCCTCATAAGTGGTAAACTTTTTGCTAAGGTAGTATATGGCCTGTTCTTTTCTGCATGTAACATCATGTTGACTCAATACACAGTCAAAAGAATTGTCTAACACAAACATATGCAATATTAAGGGTCTGCCTGGCTCTGGATGAACCAAAATAGGCGGATTCGATAAGTATCTCTTAATACTGTCAAATGTCTCTTGACATTCTTCAATCTATTCAACTTTAGCATTCTTCTTCAACAACTTGAATATTGGTCGCAGGTTGTCGTAAGCTGAGCAATAAATCTACTGATATAATTCAACCTTTCAAGTAAGCTCATCACCTCTGTTTTATTCTTTGGTGGAGGTATATGTTGAATAGATTTTATTTTTGAAGGATCTAATTCAATGCCATGCCGACTGACTATAAACCCTAAAAGCTTTCCTGACGGGACTCCAAATACACATTTCGCTGGTTTAAGTTTGAGATCATACCTTGGAAGCCTTTCAAAGAATTTTCTAAGATCTTTGACATGGTCAGACTGCTTTCTGGATTTAATGATCACGTCGTCAACATAAACTTCAATCTCCTTGTGCATCATGTCATGAAACATTGTAATCATTGCCCTCATATAAGTTGCCCCAGTATTCTTTAGTCCGAACGGCATAACTCGATAACAATATGTCCCCCATGACGTGATAAATAATATTTTTTCTGCATCTTTTGGATCCATAATGACCCGGTGATACCCCGCATAACAATCCACAAAAGACACAAAATCATGTTTGGCACAATTGTCTAACAAAATATGAATATTAGGAAGTGGAAATTTATCTTTTGGACTCGCTTTATTTAGATCACGATAATCAACACACATCCGAACTTTGCCATCCTTATTTGGAACAGGGACAATATTTGCCAACCAAGTAGAATATTGAGCCACTCGAATAACTTTAGCTTCAAGTTGCTTCGTGATCTCCTCTTTGATTTTTACACTCATGTCGGTTTTAAGCTTCCTTAAATTTTGCTTGACAGGTGGGAAAGCAGGATCAATTGACAACTTGTGAACTACCAAATCGGTGCTCAAACCGGGCATATCATCATATGACCACACAAAGATGTCTTTATACTCAAGAAATGATTCAATTATAGCTTTCTTTTGTTCTGGTTGAGCATGTACACTTATCTTAGTCTCCCTAATATTTTCATGATCTCCTAAATTGATCACTTCAGTTTCCTCCAAATTGTGGTTTGACTTGTTTCAAACTGTTTAAAATCTTTGCTTATATCATCGAATGCTTCTTCTTCATCATATTCAACTTCTTTATTCATTATTTCATAATTAAATTGGGTTTTTAAAGCTGGTTGACAATTTTTCATGTATGTCATATCATTAGAATCAACATAGAAAGAACTGTATGATAGAAAATAAATAAATATATAAATATCAGACACAAAATAAAATAAAGGGAGAATGCACTTTATTAAAAACAAATCTAGAAAGAGTTTTAACCTAAAATACCAAGGTAAAGATTTGAATTACAATCCTAAAATTAGTCAAATTACAGAAAGAAAAACAAGCTACCAAGACTGAAAGAAAAACAAATAAACTGCCAAGACTCCTTCATAGTAGGGAGATGAGTGGTCTCCCAATTGTTAAGCTGGACATCAGGGTCGAGAAACTGCACATCTGAATTGCTGGTACCTTCCCCAATTTCAACCATATCACCTTTAATGAACATATTCTGGAAAAGGCCAATCAACTCTGTATCATCATCATTTACTGACTCTGCAGCAGGTAACATAAAGGACCTAACAACGTTGACTTTGATGAAGGATTCATGAAGTGGCAGTATCGGCTTGGTAAGTGTCCATGACTCTTTCTTATGCTTTTTAGCCTTCTTTATATCTTCAGCATTGGGCACGTATCCCAAACTAAAAGTACCAAGGTTCTCATTGAGGTTTACTGGATGAACCCTGCCTTGCAAAAACAATCCTAGACTTTTCCCTGGTTCGAAACCATGCTTCAACATTTCATTCACTACCAAAACAGATGTAGAGGATAATTGTGGTATTACGATGAGATTCCCCTTGAGGATATGCTCAACAACCACTACCTCAGAAGTTTAATGGATTAATACTCTGTTTGTAGTATCTTCTTCGATGGAGGAAACAGAGTAGTTTTTATACATGGATATGTCTCCTTCACCATGAACAACTATCTCTTGTCTGTCATGTTCAAGTTTGACCATTTGGTGCAACGTTGATGAGACTTCTTTAGCCCTATTAATCCATGGCCTTCCCAATAACATATTATATGAAGCGTCAATGTTCAGCACTTGGAAATCCATAGAAAAATCTATAGGCCCGATTGTCAATATGAGTTCTATTTCACCAATGGCATCAGTTTTTGATCCGTCAAAACCTTTTGACGTATACATTGTTAGGTCGGATTCTTTCTACATTAACATTTAACTTTTGCAAAGTTGACATAGGACAAATGTTAGCGCCTAATCCTCCATCAATTAACACTCGAGTGATGATGGAATGCTCACATTTCACAGTAATATAAAGACCTTTATTATGTCCAGTACCTTCTAGAGGCAATTCGTCGTCTGAGAATGCAATCTTATTTACCTCCAGGATCCTTCCAATAACTCTTTCCAGCTGATTCACCTTAATTTCACTGGGAACACATTCTTCATTAAGAATCTTCATTATAGCCTTGCGGTGTTCTTCTGAATGTATTAATAAAGACAACAAAGAAATTTGTGCTTGTGTCTTCTTCAACTGTTCTACAATAGAATATTCTGGAATTTCATTTTCTTTAAGAATTCTTCAGCTTCTTCTTCAGTAACAGGCTTCTTGAACGTCATTCGTTCTTCATTGCCTTGGTTATTCTTTCTTAACTCTACTGGGACATAACATCTTCCAGATCGAGTTAATCCTCCCACTTCTTCCACATCTTCAATTACTTCCTTCCCCTTGTGCATCACCACAATACGATCATAGTTCCAATGAACTGCCTTAGTAGTAACCATAGGCAACTGTGACACTGGTTTAATAACAATGGGAGCTATGGGAGCTCCTTTTATGATTATGAGAGGATTAGGGGATCTTCCAGGAACAATGAGTTTTGGATTTACTTGACTTGACCCATCATTTTCTAAAATCTCTTTCTCCATCACCAAGGGAACATTCGATGATTCGGGTTTTGTTATCACCACCTCTGCTTCTACAGGTTTTTCCTTTGTCAAATCTACAGCTTTTGTTAATTTTTGCAAATCAATTTTAATTTTAATGATCGGTTTGAAGGATATTATAGCATCTTTACTACTGGATATCACTTCAAGCATGTTTGCTTCATTATGATCTAGCAATGGATTTTTATTGACATTTGGAGCATCTGGAATTTGTACCATGATCTGTTGGGTGTCAATCAACCCTTGAATCTCACTTTTCAGATACCAACATTTCTCTGTGTCGTGCCTTGGGGCTTTAGAATAGTATTCACTTCTTCTAGAATAGTCCAAGTTCTTCGGAGGAGTCTTTGGGATTCTTCTCTCAATTGGGTTTAGAACATTCATTTTTCTCAGCCTATGAAATAAACTGGTGTAAGATATTCCAATAGGAGTGAAATTATATTTGCCCATGTTATCCCTTTTGTAGTCTGCTCTAGGTCAGAAATTAGACCTAGGAGGGCCTCTTTGAATTTGCGGGATCGGTGGATCATTTTGGATGGCTGGTGCACGCCATTGCGGGTAAGAAGGAGCCCGAGCATATGATTATGCATTGTAAATAGGATATTGGGGAGATGGAATGAAATATAATGAATTTTGTGCATATGGTTGACGCGTACCTCTCCAATTTTGTCATGGACCTGGTACGACAGTTTCTACATCCTCTTTTCTTTTCTTTCCCCCGAAACTTCTTGCACCACTTTGAATTGTCTGTGTTGTTGCTTTTAAAGCGGCCTAGCAGATAATCTTTCCCGACTTTATTCCATTCTCTACCATCTCTCCAACTTTAATAACTTCTGCAAATGTGCTTCCAATAGTAGAAAGTAAGTGATGGAAATAATTGGGTTCTTGAGCTTGCAAAAAGATATCGATCATTTCATATTCCTTTATCGATGGTCTGACTCTTGAATCCTGCTCTCTCTATCTGATAGCATATTCTCAAAAACTTTCAGTCATCTTTTTTCTCATGTTAGCAAGCGTAGTGCAATCTGGCACTATCTCAATGTTATATTAAAATTGTTGAACGAAATCTTGAGCCATGTCATCCCACACGTGCCAACGGGAAATGTCTTGGTCAATAAACCATTCAGAAGTTATTCCTATTAGGCTTTCTCCAAAGTAAGCCATCAATATTTCTTCTTTTCCTCCTGCTCCCCTTAATTGGTTTCAGAACTTTTTCAAGTGAGAAACAGGATCGCCATGACCTTCTTATTTGTCAAACTTTGGCATTTTGAACCCTAGCGGCAAATGGACGTCAGGAACATACTTAAATCTTTGTATGAAATGCTTTTTGGTCCACCTAATCCTTGCATATTTCTCATACTCTGCTTCAAGCTTCTTACTTTCCTAGCCATCTCCTCTTGTTCTTTATTATTAACAATCTTCCCAATTACGATAGGAGAATCATGTTGATAAGCATGATAATGTGAATTTTGGGATTTGAAAGTTATTTCAGGAGGATACAACAAATCATGACTTGGTTCCCCCATATTCTTCGGTACTGTCGGTTGAGTACCCGCAGTAGGTGGTGCTATAGAAGTAAAAAATGGATTATTTGTGACAGCCAGATTTGGTGGTCGCATTGTAGAAGTACCAGCAACACCAGACATATTAGCAAATGGGGCAAATCCTGGTGGGTAAAATGGATCACTAGTTTGAGTTGGAGCAGGATTTGGATCATTCGAAGTCGAAAGTCCAGGGATTGAAGAAGGAGGGGCTTGTCCATTCAACCAATCTTGGTACATCTCTGCCATCTGTTGTTTCAATAACTTAAGTTCTTCCATTGATGCTACTTCTTGCAAAATCAACTGATTTTGATCTTCTTCACTGTCAGACCCTATACCTTCTCTGCGGGTCATTTTTCTTTTTCCCTTTTTATCTGGTGTTGTACGGATACGATGCCAGTTTAAACCACAAACCAACCACCAATTACTTTATCTTTCTGTATGTCAAGTAGCAAACAAGTAAGTGCTATATATTCAACACATTATAATGCCACGTTGTGTTTCATGCTTCTATATGCATTTTTCAACCTATCATGGAAGGCTTTGTGTTTCATCCTGGCTTTTCTAGGCATACTTTTCAAAAGTTATGATCGAACTCTTTGGAGGGTTTCCTACTTATCATGCCAGAACATGAATCAGATTTTGCGTAGTTCGAGAGGAATTTAACAAAATAATTATTTTTTTTATTGAAGAAAATAAAGTAAGTGAAGTAAAACATATGTAATATATATAGAAATAAATAGTCAACTTCATTACATTCTATAATATAAATACAACAAAATAACTGACCCAACTCCTATGATAAAACCTACTAATTGACATCTGAAAACTAAAAGACATAACATCTAAACAAGAAGTTTTTAAAAATGAAAATGAAAAACTATGACCTAGAAAACAACTATCCATTCAAGGAGACTTCGGCTTGATATGCCCTCCAAAACCCAAGTATATGTCCTCCAATGAAGTAATGATCGCTGTGCGAAAGCTGGTACTTGCACCAAAAAGTCTTCACGATCCAACTGCTGATAATCCAAACCCATTCTGGAAGTATCCTGTGCTACACGATGGACCTTCCCTCGAAGGGAACTGAAGGCCTGATCCCATTCATGGGACTGTCGATATCGGAAATCAACCATCTCTCTTGCACACTGTTCACGAGAAGAAGCAACCTCCAACTATTCTCGCAATATTCTTCTTTCACAGATCCACTGAGATCTCTCTCGATCAAATTCTTCTTGCATGTTCTTTTCAACTTCTTGTAGTTGCTGTCGGCGAGATGCGGTAAGTTCTGCAATGTGTGACCCCCCTATTGGTAGGAAGTTTGATTTGTCCCCAAAGTGCAACCTCACTAGCTGCTGATTTAGCTCTCTTCAGAAAATTCCCTTTGTTGTTCGTCTATTTTTTCGCTGGCATGCTCTAATTCTGCTTTCAAAGCTTGGTTGGCCTCATGATGTTCTTGCATGACTCTCTCAATCCCTATCTTGATTGCAGCTTCCTGATCTATAGGTCCACTAACCGATCTTTTTGGTTTGGCTGGCGGACTCGACTGTTCTTCAAACCATTCACGGTAAGCTGGGTGCACTTCTCCTTTCTCACGCTCTATGTTGTTTCAATCCCCATGATAAGGCAACCTTCCCAAATCTGTTGGGCCAAATCCTCCGGAAGTGGGATCTCTGGTCTGACATCAAATACAAACTCGGTCATATTTTTCGTTATGGATATTATTTGACGTCTTCCTAGATGACATAAAACTTTCAATGGAACATACGGTTGATCACCCCTAATACCTATTAATGACAAGAACGGCCGAATGAAAGAACTATGTATGACTTGCCTCCAAGGGAACCAAGGGAGATTCCAAGTTATTTTATCTGCTGTCAGAGAACGAAAAAGCTTATCCCAATCTCTAACTCCTTCTAGGCATTTATATTTCTCTAACCTCTCTTCGTAATCTTTGATGCGATTGAATCTTTCAGGATTAAATCGTGCCATTGTAGGACGTCGGTAGAGATGCTCCACAATCCACATCTGTAACAAGATATTACATCCCTCGAAAAACTCTTTCCTTTCTGACGAATGGTCAAAGCACGGTAGATATCCGCCAGGATCATTGGTACCATAGTGTAATCTTTCTTAATCAGTATCTATACCACCCCCGCTAAACGAATATTAATATTTTCTTCTCTCCTTGGGAAAACCATATTGCCTAGAAAGGCTACTATGAATGCAAATCATCTGTGAACTTTCCAAGCCTCAAAACTTCCCTTATTACAAAGTTGTTTACCATACTTTTCAAACCCCTCTTGTCTTCCATATCTGTCAAACAAAAACTGCAAGGAAACCTAACCCTTTTTCATTGATTCTTCTTTCGAGTTTTGTATGTTCATGAGCTTACATAATCTGTTTATCGAAATGAGTCTTGGGGATATAAGTTTCTTTCGATGCATATCTCCATATCCAACACAGGCAGCTATCTCCTCTACAGCCGGAGTCAACTCAAAATCTGAAAAGCGAAACACATTGTTCTTCGGGTCCCAAAAGGTTAGTAATGCATCAATCACCTCTCTATTAGGCTTGATTGACATAATACTCATAAAAAAACCCAAATACTTATGTATCTCGTCATAATCGAATGTATCCATTTCGTTATACCACAACCAAAGATGCAAAGGGGTACAATCCACAACCTGAAGCGGCACACTCCCATCCCTCTTTCTCTTTGGTATTTTTTCATGAACAGGAGGAGATATTTTATACCTATTGAAAAGGACATGAGATTAATAAATGTCTAGACTTATGCAGGACTTAATTCATTAATTTTTGAAAAGAATTTTTAACTTGACTCGTGAGAACTAGTGCGACCATTAAATTAGGGCCTAGATGTAAAGAACGATTTTATTAAAAATCAAAGTGAAAGAAACATGACTGATAATATTTTTAGGAGAAACACTTATTTAAGTTGACTCTATAAAATTTTTTGCAATAACAGACCTCTAGACGATTTCAACTATATGTTTGGAGACAACACCCCTTAAGTTCACTTAAAAGAACAAAAGGAAATTAAAATAAAATGACTTAGAAAATAAAAAAAGAAAAATAATTGTTTTATGCATGAAGTTGTATAAAAATTTTAGTCTCACGATCCCTAAAGGTTCAGGACTGTTAAAAAATATATGTTTACATATTTTATTATTTACAAAAATTCAGCTCACGACCCCTAAAGGTTCAGGCTATTATGGTTTTTATGTTAAAATTAATTTTGAAAATAAATGAAAAATAAATAAAGATAATAATATTCATGAAAATAATTATTTTTTTTTATCATTATTATTTTTATTATTTTAAAATATCCTTCAATAAATTTATGAATAAATATATATATTTTTTCAAATCCAAGGTCGTATCCCGGATAGGACTTCCTACGTATCCCACTAAAAAGTGAGAATCAAACCCTCGTAGTTCATGAAAATCGTAAAACTATGTTACTAAAATTTCCTTTCTTTTAAAAATAAAATTTTTCTTTCAAAAATGATTTACTAAATGTGACGATAATTTAATCTCTTGCATTTTAAAAGTTGCCTAAAGCCGGTCAACAAACAAACAGCCTTCCAAACAAATGTCAAAAAGCACGTAGGATGCACATGTTGGTCTTTATAAAGTAGGTCACCTGTCCTAGATAGACCCAACCCCTATGCCGAGTCCCGCTAAGTCAAATGCATATGATGCAAATAAAGCGGCACCTAATAGGGATAACCAGATTCTGAGTTTTCAGTTCTTCTAAGTTTAAGCCTAATAGGGATAGGTGTCTAGACTGGCTTACCCAAGCGGACACTCGAGCCGGGGAGGTACAACTTGGTCGGTAGCAGGGCAACACCGCCTTCGTTGTCAATCCGAACCCCGCCTAACATGTGTGATTAAATCCTTCACCAGGTGCCTTGACACTCCAACTATCTTAAAAAGAAAGTAGGATGCATGCGTTGCATTCCTTCTATCCTATTTCAGAGACTCAGAGGGGGTGCACAGGAGAGACAATATATAATACAGTTCAATCAATATCAAAGCGGTAAATGAGCAACAAGTAGCACATAGGGCCAACAAACACAATATCAACAATAATTAAAGCAAGTATAAGTCAATATAAAAAGCTCGAATTCTTATTAGTCCCCAACAGAGTCGCCAGAGATGTCACACCTTTTTTTCGCTCGAGGGTTGACTCGAAGGGTTTTTTCAATTAAAGTGATGATTTTGAATAGGGATTAATTTATTTATAGAGTCACCACTTGGAATCGAGTTATGGTGTTCCAAGTCACCTTTTTGAATCCCTAATTAAAAGGAAATGACTCTTTATTGGTTTACGAAAACAGAAGACTGGGTAAGGAATTTTGTTGACCGAGGGGAAGGTGTGAGGCACCCCTCGAGTCCCATGGTTCTAGCACAGTCGCTTTTATTGACTTATCCTGACTTAAATTATTTTGATAGATTATGTTAGTAGGCCCTAAAATCGCTCATTTTATTATACTAAAAATTTATCTATTATCTTATATTAAATAAATCGGTGAAAGTTAATTATTTTTTAGAAAAATACTTATCAAAGTGCATTATTTCATCCTTGAATTTTAAATGTCTCAAAAAGATATGTATGCCGCATTCTTAATTAAACCGAAAATTTTAAACGTGCCTGAAATTTGTCTAGCGTTAAAGACATTAGTTAGTCTATTATAAACCTGAGACAATTTTTCCTATCAAATTTTTTATTCTTTTTCACTCTTTATTTGCAACGAGTCTTGAATTAATTCACAACTCGCCTCATTCCCTTACAAATGTTTTTCCTCTCTTCTCTTTTCTTTATACAATGAAATTTAGAATAAATCGCATCCCATCTCACTTAAACTCATGCTAGTTAATTTGGTGAATGACCCCAAAATTCGTACAGGCTCGGAGTACTGTCGATGTTGTAGAATAAAACTAGAGATTAAGAAATTAAGATTAGAAAATGTTAATAAGCAACCATTCCGCAAATCACACTATCCTAATTAATATCTTTGAAAGCTGAGTCATTTTATCTTATAGACAATTAATCAAACATGTAACAAACTCAAAACCGTCTAACCCAAAATCGAAAAGAAAAAAAAAGAATAATAATAATTAAAAAATAAAAACTCAACTTCTGCACAAATTTCACTTGCCCTAGTGGAAAATTCTTAACTATTCCATAAACTACACTAACCAATTAACATTCCAATAGCAAATGGTTCACTTTGCTCACAGCCAATTAATCTAACCTATAGCCGACTCAAATTCACTAACCCAAAGAATCACAACTTTTCCTTAAATTTCACTAATGCAATTATCAAATCATCAATTAATTCCACAAATTATACTAACCCGATCACATTTTTTAAAATCTGAATCATTTTTTAACAAACGATTAATTAAACACATAGCAATCTGAAATATATAAACACTGACATTAAAGAGATAAAGATAAAATTGGGACTCTCATATATAAACAACTTTGAACATTCGATAATTCATGAAATCACCCACATTATATTACTTTAATCATGATTCGATTATACATTTATAACAAAATAAATATAAATGAATTGAATAAGAACCTGTATAATGAATTAACCGATAATTGAAACAAAACGCTTTCCCCAAAAACTCGAACAAGAACCAAAACTCGAACTTCAAACTGTAAACTTCAAGAATACTATATTTTCTATTTTTCTCACTCCTTTTATCTTTGTCTGATGTTTTTGGGTTTTCACTCTCTATTTTTCTTTTTCTCTTTTTGTTCTATGTAGTATCTGATGATGATACTGCAGTGTTCATGAACGTAGATTTTCTCTTTGTGTTTTTTTTTCTCAGTCTCTGATAGTGTTGTCCGTGTTTTTTCTGGGGTTTGGGAATTTATATGTTGATGGGGGAGAGAGGTTGAGAGATGTTGGATACAGATAGAGAAGGGTAGTTAGATTAGGATAATTATTCAATTTTTCTCTTTTTTAAAAATAAATAAATAAATAATAATAATAATAAAAGAATAATAATTAATTAATTTTTATATTTAAAAATATAATAAAATTTTATAAATAGTCTAAAATAAATATAATTAAGAATAATAAAATTACTAGTCTATTTATTAAAATTAAAAGAAACATATATATATTTTTTTGAATTTTCGTATTATATAAAATAATAATATATAAAAAATGTAACTTTATTTATTAGTATTATTTTTTATTTATTTTCAACTAAAATTTATCAAAATAAAATAAAAGCTAAGATAAATATTGGACAAAAAAAATATTTAATGCCAAATATATATATACACACCAAACAGATAATATATTTCAATAATATAATATTTTTCAATAAATAATAATTCAAAACTAAACAGATAATATATTTCAATAATAATGTTTTTCAACTAATTTTTTCAAATTATTTAGATCGTTTAGTATATCAGTTTTTGTAATACCTACTCAATACTTCCTCTTTCCCGCTGTTTCTTCATGTTTATCATTCTTATAGTTTATATTTTTCCTAGATTTTTTTTATACCCGGTTCATCTCTTCCTCTTAATCTATGTTCCTAACAACTTACTTCTTTAACCACACCCCGGAAACTTTAGTCTGGCAACTAACACTCGTCCTTTGTCTATTTTGCAGACCTGTCAGACTATCAAGGCCAGAATTCCTAGGAATTTACAGGTTAATCCATCGTTGTTATTAAGAAATTAAGAGGCTAACCATATACTAAGGGTAATAATTTTAGCAAAAATTTAATTTACATGATGTGCAAAAGTAAACATGTTTAAAACTTTAAACATAGACATAAGAACATAAACATAAATATTTTTGGTGGGGAAATATGTAAATAAGAACTTACATGAAGTAACTAGGAGAGAGGTTTCCCTTTCGAGAATCCACTTAAGATCGAATAGAAAACTTGAAACTTTTATTCAAACACACTTAATATTATGCAACTGAGTTTATACAAAAAGGACTAGTTGGTTTGTTGGAAGGAAGAGTTTACACATTTCAGGAAAGAGAGTATGTTGTGAGATTTTTTTCTCTGCCTTCATTCTACAAAATCTACGCCTTTTATAGGCAAAAACAAGATAAAGCAGTGGTCATAAAGATTACTACGTGGCCTAAACCTATGTGGCCGACACTAAAAGATAAAAGATAAGAAAGAATCTTAATAATGCAAGCCGGGTACTCATTGGGCCCCATCGTCACATGCATTATTAGTTTCCTTCCAGACTTATTTAGACGCGTGCTTCAACAGTTTTTCTTTCTTTTGGAAAGTAGTGATAAAGGAAGCACTCTGACACTGATTTAACTATTACAAGACATAAAGTGGGCATCCCCACCTGACAATCCTATCTAATAATACAAGTTGTATGTCTTTACTATGAATCCAAGTTGTGCAGGGCGATTGAGTCGAAACTCATTCCTGAGTCATCGTCTTCGTATGAATCCTGAGCATCTTGGAAATGTGCAAGATGACTTGCAATACTATCATCTTCATCTGATCATGAAAAATTATTGTCTGTATTATTTATTTATGAAACTAATCTGTCTGAATGGTAGTGGGTTGTCCATCTGGTTGTCCATTCATATGTTTATCTTGTGTCTGGTTGTTAAAGAATTTGTCTAAAGTCTGTTTAATTATAGTCTCTATTGTTTCACTTTTCTTTTTAGAGATTAAAGTCTTCCTTAAAGCATTATTACCTGATTTTGCTAACTTATGTTTTGATGAAGAACATCCTTCATCTTAACTTTTTGGCAAAGTGACAGCCATTAACGGTTTTGATTTGTCTTTAACGATTACCGTTTGAATCGGACTAGCTATACCAACATCCGGTACAGTGGATTTCTGAGCATTTAGAGGGAAATGCACACCCTTCTCATCCATTTTTTGAGGAGATGGAGAACTCCGTGTCTGAGTCTGTGTATTTGCATCTGTCTTGCTTACATTTGTCTGATGGTTGAGTCTTTCTTCTAATATTTGTACCTGCTTTATTAATCTAGTGTTTTCCATGAGAAACGATTCCTTCTGAGCATTTAGCTTCTTGAAATTCTCCGTCATAGACGAACAATGGTCGCAGAAAATAATCTTTCCCGTTTCTCTTTGTAAATTGTATTGAGGTATTTGATCTGGATTTTGACTGAGTGATGGTTATATATAATAGTTTGGTCCTAAGTATCCTCTAGCATGATTAGTGGCCTCAGTAAAATCATTAAAACCTTTGAAAAATAGAGTTTTAAAACCTTGTATCGAATCTAACACTTCTAACCATGTTTGAAAAATACCATTAGTCTTTCCATGAATAACTACGTAATATTTAAATTTAGGCCTACTCTTTTCTGTCATGTAATGGCATAAGGAATTCATGGCTGCCATAAAATGATTACGATTTTGTCTATTATAAGATATCCAAAGATTGTCTACTAAACACTTTTGGGGTCTATCTAGAATGTAGTCTGGTCTTATTATATATGATATGTTACTCTCAGGGTAAGCAATTAAGTTAAATGGTCCGAAGTGAATTTTTTCCATTGTTTCTAAAGATTCTAGTGGTCTAAAATTTAAATTACCTAACATTGTCTGTTGATATGAATTTGAAGAAGAAGCTATGCCCTTGTCTTTATCTGCTAGAGGTTGTCCTGTTGGTCTCATGCTGAAAACAAATGAGTCGGATTAAACTTATTTATTTATTCCCAGTTGTAATGTACTTAACTGGTCTGCTAATTCGTTTTCTTTACCTTTTATATATTCAAATACAATATTCTTATAAACAAATATGGTATCTGTAAAATTTAACTATCTTCTTCTACTGCTAGTTTTATCAGTTATTTTTTGATGAAATTTAACTATAGCTTCACAATCTGTTCTAACTAAAACTTCTTCTTTATTTAGAATATATAACTTAAAACTATTTAACCCATGTATTATAGCTAATACTTCTAGGTCTATAGCACTCTTATTTTCTTTTTCTTTATATGCTCCACTCTGATAACCACATATTTGTTCTTTATTTTTATTACTGTATTTATTAGGTCGTGCTTTTAGAATGGCTCCCCATCCTAAATCACTTTCGTCTGTTTGAATGATTAAATAATCTAATTCTAATGGAATTTTTAGGTCTGGAATAATTTTAATTTTTTCTTTTATTTTTTGAATTAATTTAATATCTTCTATATTGAAGTTTTTCTGCCCTTTACTACCGGTCTTTGCGTATAATGGTCCTGCTATTTTTCCTAAATCTTGAATAAAATTTCTTGCATAATTTACTAATCCTAAAAACTTTTGTAAATCTTTTGTCTTTTCTAATTTATCTGGCATTTCTAACACTTTCTTTGCTATGTGTGGTTGAAGTTTTATCTTTCCATTTCCTAAAGTTATTCCTAAGAAATTAATATAAGTTTTACATAATTCCATTTTCTTTTTACTTATTATCATCCCATGTTTAACAAATAATCTAAATATTATTTGTAAGTGTCCTAAGTGTTCTTGCATATTTTGACTAAACACTAAAATATCATCTACATATACTAATACAAAATGTTTATATTCTCCAAATATATTATCCATCTTTCGTTGAAAAATGGGTGGAGCTGTCTTTAAACCAAACGACATAACTAACCATTCAAAATGTCCATCTGGACATGTGAATGCAGTCCATTCTATGTTGTCTGGGTGCATTTGGACTTGCCAGTATCCTGACTTACAGTCAAATTTACTATATACCTTCTTATTTTGTATTCTATTAATTAACTCACTTTTATCTGGTAGTTTGTATGCATCTGTTCTGGTGTTGTCATTTAATCTTTTATAGTTAATTACCATACGAGTTTTACCTCTTATTTGTTCACTATGATTTCTTACCATAAAAGCTGCTGATCTATGTCTAGAAGTAGATTTTCTTATTACTTCTAATTTTAAAAGTTCTTTTATTTGTATATCAAATTCTTTAGTATCTTCATTATTTGCTTCTATAGGTGCTGTTTTTATAGTATATTCTGAATTAATTATATCTAATTTACACATTATCTCATTAGCATCCCAACAGGCTAACGACCTTTCTCCGATTATTTCCATTTTATCTAGTATAGATATTATATTTTCTAAATCTTTTGGACTGTTTATTATTCCTATCTTATCTATTCCTTTTCTAAAATTATAAAATTGGGTTTCTATACTTATTAGGGTATTATTTTTTTCTATATCATTTAAGCATTCTTGTCCTTCTGCATTAAGTAGGGTATAATTTCTAAACTCTTCTAAGTTTTCTTCTAAGTTTTTGTTTTCTTTTAACAGGTTGCTATTTTGGCATTGGTTATTTTGGCAATCTTCACAACATGGTTTTGGAAATAAATTCATTTTATGTGTGTTTAATGTTCTATATACTGTTGGTAATGTTACTGTTTGTACCGGTGTATAAGTTAAGTTTTTAAAAAGCATTATTCCATCTCTTGTTAAGAGACATCCTCCTTTATTTTGGATACAAAAGCGTAGTCCTACAATAAAGTTTGATCCTATGTTTAAATCCCTTGCTAATATTTTATTAACATTGTAAATTGGGTTATAGAATTTATTGCATGTATTTAAAAAACTTATTTGTGCATTTTCTATGCAATAATTGTAAATATTTTGTGATCCATCCATTTGGGTGGCTGTTATAGGTTTTTCAAGTACTTTTAGTAAATGTTCCGGTACTATTTCTTTATTGATCAAACAGCTAGTACATCCGGGATCTACTAGTGCTAAAGTTTCTATCCCCACATCTTTTGTTTTAATTTTTACTAATACTTTTATGGTAGAGAATTCTTTATCTTCATTGCATATTAGACTAGTGTCATTATCTTCTAAATTCATAAGTTCTGCTTCTAATTTTTCTAAATGTATAGCTTCTTGTGTATCTGATTCTTCTATAGTGATTTTGTTTTTTCCTTTTTCTAGGATGGTTAATCTTTGTTCTAGATCATTTACTTGGGTTTCTAGAGTAGATACTCTTAAATTTAGGATTTGATTATTTGTATATTTTTGTTCGCTATTTATTTCTGATTCTATTTTTATCTTTAAAGTGTTTTCTATACAGTTTATACAAGCTTCTAAGTAACATTTTTTGCATTTAGCTCTGTTGTCTTTACTTGGATACCAATTACATATACGACATCTATTACTGTCTAAACCTTTGTTTCTTTGGAATTCATGTATACATTCTTGAGTGACATTCATTAAATTATTGATTACTAGATTGTTTAAGTCTAGATCCTCTATCTCCTGTCCTAGTTCATTGACTAAGTTATCTTCTTTTGATTCTAAAGAATCAGATTTAGAATTATCTTTATCATTTATATCAATACTTATTATTGAGCATATACTTTCTATATCTGACATGTATTCGTCTACATTTAGTAAAGTTTCTTGGAAGTCTTCTATTAATTGAGAATTTCTAGTTCTATTATTATTTCTTTTAGGACATACATTAGCTAAATGGTCTATGCTTCCACAAGTATAGCATTCTAATTTATTTTTATAGTTTCTATCATTTCTATATTTCCTAACATGTCTATCTCTATTTAATCATGGTTTTTTGGCTTTTGATTTTCTTAAGAAGTATTGTTTATGACTATATGGTTTCTGATTATGTTTCTTCTTATATTTTCTATATTGTTTTTTATCATAATTCTGAGTTGTGTATATAACGGATTTGCAGAAATTCATTTCATTTCTTTTTAGTTGTTTTTGTATTTGTATGTTTGTACATTTTTCTGTTAGTATATTCATTATATGTTGTGTTCTATGCCCTATCGTCCATTTTAGATTTGGGTTGGCTACTAAACCATCTCTTTTATACCATCTATCTTCTATTTCTCTTCCTAAAGCTCCAAGTAATTTATTAAATAATTTTTTGCCTAATTCTTCATTAAAAGTGTTTCTGCTGACAGTGCAATAATAGAAATAGTCTTGTAGAAATTTCTTTATATATACCCAATGTGAAATGCTTAGTTGTTCTAGTTTTATTAATGCTTCTTTTTGTAATGCTAATAATCCACTATTTGGATCTTTTCCAGTTAATAACATTAGCATTTTGTTTGTGAAATTATAGGGGTTTGGTCTCATACTTAATGGAACCTGAAAATCATATGGGCAATTTGTCTTAAAACTTTCCCATGTGGTTTTTGCAGATTCCCCTAAAAAGGTTTCCAAATATTTATACATTGTTTCTGTATCTGTTTCTGTATAATGTCTCAAGTAATCTGCTGCCACTATTCCTTTCCATAGATCTATTACTGTATCCCACATTTGTGGGCCGTGTGCTGCTATATTTAGAATTTTACCTTTACTACCTCCTTCTTGTAGTTTAATTGGTTCTTCTATTGGTATTCTCTTACCTGCTGGTCTTATATTATCTCTTCAAAGTTCTGTATCTGGGTTTATCCTAATTGCTGGTCTTCTAGGTACATTACCTGTACTATAATCTATTGGTTGGGGATTAGGGTTTGTTTGTTGAAATGGGCTAGCACTTGACGAGTTAGTCGGTTCTAATTCTGCTAGTTCTTTATAACTTATTGTAGAACTTAATACATAAATTGTGTCTTCATCTTTTCTTTTAAGGAATAGTTTATTATTTCTATATCCTAAATTATCACTTCTTTTTAAACAATTTTTAAAATGTTCTATACATTCTTCTATTTTCATTTCATCTTTTTGACATCCTTTAAAAACTTAGCTTATACACCAGGACAAACAGTAACATTACCAACAGTATATAGAATATTAAACACACATAAAACAAATTTATTTCCAAAACTATATTGCGAAGATTGCCAAAATAACCAATGCCGAAATAGCAACCTGTTAAAAGAAAACAAAAACTTAGAAGAAAACTTAGAAGAGTTTAGAAATTATACCCTACTTAATGCAGAATGACAAGAATGCTTAAAAGATATAGAAAAAGATTATACCCTAATAAGTATAGAAACCCAGTTTTATAATTTTAGAAAAGGAATAGATAAGATAGGAATAATAAACAGTCCAAAAGATTTAGAAAATATAATATCTATACTAGATAAAATAGAAATAATCGGAGAAAGACCGTTAGCCCATTGGGATGCTAATCAGATAATGTGTAAATTAGATATAATTAATTCAGAATATACTATAAAAACAGCACCTATAGAAGCAAATAATGAAGATACTAAAGAATTTGATATACAAATAAAAGAACTTTTAAAATTAGAAGTAATAAGAAGATCTACTTCTAGACATAGATCAGCAACTTTTATGGTAAGAAATCATAGTGAACAAATAAGAGGTAAAGCTCGTATGGTAATTAACTATAAAAGATTAAATGACAACACCAAAACAGATGCATACAAACTACCAGATAAAAGTGAGTTAATTAATAGAATACAAAATAAGAAGGTATATAGTAAATTTGACTGTAAGTCAGGATACTGGCAAGTCAAAATGCACCCAGACAGCATAGAATGGACTGCATTCACATGTCCAGGTGGACATTTTGAATGGTTAGTTATGCCATTTGGTTTAAAGACAGCTCCACCCATTTTTCAACGAAAGATGGATAATATATTTGGAGAATATAAACATTTTGTATTAATATATGTAGATGATATTTTAGTGTTTAGTCAAAATATGCAAGAACACTTAGGACACTTACAAATAATATTTAGATTATTTGTTAAACATGGGATGATAATAAGTAAAAAGAAAATGGAATTATGTAAAACTTATATTAATTTCTTAGGAATAACTTTAGGAAATGGAAAGATAAAACTTCAACCACACATAGCAAAGAAAGTGTTAGAAATGCCAGATAAATTAGAAAAGACAAAAGATTTACAAAAGTTTTTAGGATTAGTAAATTATGCAAGAAATTTTATTCAAGATTTAGGAAAAATAGCAGGACCATTATACGCAAAGACCGGTAGTAAAGGGCAGAAAAACTTCAATATAGAAGATATTAAATTAATTCAAAAAATAAAAGAAAAAATTAAAATTATTCCAGACCTAAAAATTCTATTAGAATTAGATTATTTAATCATTCAAACAGACGAAAGTGATTTAGGATGGGGAGCCATTCTAAAAGCACGACCTAATAAATACAGTAATAAAAATAAAGAACAAATATGTGGTTATCAGAGTGGAGCATATAAAGAAAAAAGAAACAAGAGTGCTATAGACCTAGAAGTATTAGCTATAATATATGGGTTAAATAGTTTTAAGTTATATATTCTAAATAAAGAAGAAGTTTTAGTTAGAACAGATTGTGAAACTATAGTTAAATTTCATCAAAAAATAAATGATAAAACTAGTAGTAGAAGAAGATGGTTAAATTTTACAGATACCATATCTGTTTATAAGAATATTGTATTTGAACATATAAAAGGTAAAGAAAACGAATTAGCAGACCAGTTAAGTAGATTACAACTGGGAATAAATAAATAAGTTTAATCCGACTCATTTGTTTTCAGCATGATACCAACAGGACAACCTCCTGCAGATAAAGGCAAGGGCATAGCTTCTTCTTCAGAATCATATCAACAGACAATGTTAGGTAATTTAAATTTTAGATCACTAGAATCTTTAGAAACAATGGAAAAAATTCACTTCGGACCATTTAACTTAATTGCTTACCCTGAGAGTAACATATCATTTAGAATATGACCGGACTACATTCTAGATAGACCCCAAAAGTATTTAGTAGACAATCTTTGGATATCTTATAATAGATAAAATCATAATCATTTAATAGAAGCCATGAATTCTTTATGCCATTACATGGAAGAAAAGAGTAGGCCTAAATTTAAATATTACGTAGTTATTCATGGAAAGACTAATGGTATTTTTCAAACATGGTTAGAAGTGTTAGATTCGATACAAGGTTTTAAAACTCCACTTTTCAAAGGCTTTAATGATTTTACTGAGGCCACTAATCATGCTAGAGGATACTTAGGACCAAACTATTATATATCACCATCACTCAGACAAAATCCAGATCAAATACCTCAATACAATTTACAAAGAGAAACGAGAAAGATTATTTTTTGTGACCATTGTTCGTCTATGACGGAGAATTTCAAGAAGCTAAATGCTCAGAAGGAATCGCTTCTCATAGAAAACACTAGATTAATAAAGCAGGTACAAATATTAGAAGCAAGACTCAACCATCAAACAAATGTAAGAAAGACAGATGCAAATACACAGACTCAGACACAGAGTTCTCCATCTCCTCAAAAAATGGATGAGAAGGGTGTGCATTTCCCTCTTAATGCTCAGAAATACACTGTACCGGATGTTGGTACAGCTATTCCGGTTCAAACGATAACCGGTAAAGACAAATCAAAACCGTTAATGGCTGTCACTTTGCCAAAAAGTGAAGATGAAGGATGTTCTTCATCAAAACATAAGTTAGCAAAATCAGGTAATAAGGCTTTAAGGAAGACTTTAATCTCTAAAAAGAAAAGTGAAGCAATAGAGACTATAATTAAACAGACTTTAGACAAATTCTTTAACAACCAGACACAAGATAAACATATGAATGGACAACCAGATGGACAACCCACTACCAATTCAGACAGATTAGTTCCATAAATAAATAATACAGACAATAATTTTTCATGATCAGATGAAGATGATAGTATTGCAAGTCATCTTGCACATTTCCAAGATGCTCAGGATCCATACGAAGACGATGACTTAGGAATGAGTTTCGACTCAATCGCCCTGCACAACTTGGATACATAGTAAAGACATACAACTTGTATTATTAGATAGGATTGTCAGGTGGGGATGCCCACTTTATGTCTTGTAATAGTTAAATCAGTGTCAGAGTGTTTCCTTTATCACTACTTTCTAAAATAAAGAAAAACTGTTGAAGCACGCGTCTAAATAAGTCTGGAAGGAAACTAATAATACATGTGACGATGGGGCCCAATGAGTACCCGACTTGCATTATTAAGATTCTTTCTTATCTTTTATCTTTTAGTAGATTCTTTCTTATCTTTTATCTTTTAGTGTCGACCACATAGGTTTAGGCCACGTAGTAATCTTTATGACCACTACTTTATCTAGTTTTTTCCTATAAAAGGCGTAGATTTTGTAGAAGGAAGGCAGAGAAAAAAATCTCACAACATACTCCCTTTCCTGAAATGTGTAAACTCTTCCTTCCAATAAACCAACTAGTCCTTTTTGTATAAACTCAGTTGCATAATATTAAGTGTGTTTGAATAAAAGTTTCAAGTTTTTTATTCGATCTTAAGGGGATTCCCAAAAGGGAAATCTCTCTCCCAGTTACTTCATGTAAGTTCTTATTTAAATATTTCCCCACAAAAAATATTTATGTTTATGTTCTTATGTCTATGTTTAAAGTTTTAAACATGTTTACTTTTGTACATCATGTAAATTAAATTTTCGCTAAAATTATTACCCTTAGTATATGGTTAGCCTCTTAATTTCTTAATAACAACGATGGATTAACCTGTAAATTCCTAGGAATTCTGGCGTTGATAGTCCGACAGGTCTGCAAAATAGATAAAGGACGAGTGTTAGTTGCCAGACTAAAGTTTTCGGGGTGTGGTTAAAGAAGTAAGTTGTTAGGAATATAGATTAAGAGGAAGAGATGAACCGGGTATAAAAATAAAATAAAATAAAATAAAATAAAATAAAAAAAATCTGGGGAAAATATAAACTATAAGA
This sequence comes from Capsicum pubescens, assembly GCA_030864215.1. Lineage (NCBI taxonomy): Eukaryota > Viridiplantae > Streptophyta > Magnoliopsida > Solanales > Solanaceae > Capsicum > Capsicum pubescens. The sequence continues at coordinate 268,517,626 of CM061548.1, forward strand.
ATGATAAACATGAAGAAACAACGGAAAAGAGGGAGTACTGAGTAGGTATTACAAAAACTGATATACTAAACGATCTAAATTATTTGAAAAAATTAGTTGAAAAACATTATTATTGAAATATATTATCTGTTTTGTTTTGAATTATTATTTATTGAAAAATATTATATTATTGAAATATATTATCTGTTTGCTATCAAGTTTTGAATTATCATTTATTGAAAAATATTATATTATTGAAATATATTATCTGTTTGGTATATTATATTTTCGAACTAAGACATTGTCATACTTCTTTAACATTTTTGGATGATAGTTTAGTTACAACTTTTGGAAATTCTATGTTCTTCTTGTACTGTAACTTTAACACCCAGAGTTGTAATAAATAGAGAGATTTTGCACTCTATTTCTTAATTATGATATTTGATTAAGTTAGATTTTAATTTTATTGACGATTAATGTATTTAGTATATTTGATATAAAGAACTTGATGAAAACACCTGGTGAGGCATCAAACTAACTTGGTATGAGTTGGGTTAGATAATTCTCCTTCCATAGTGTTAAGGTGGGTGTCAATCATGACTATTTGGGTCTTAACAAATATGATATTTGAATTTTAGGTTTGTAAATCTCATCATAAAAGAACATATTTAGCAGTGTCTTCTGGAATGGTATGAAGACATTTATGCTTTTCTTCGAGAGGCTACAGTGCTTTAGGGAACAAAATTCCTTTTTTTTTTGTTCTTTCTATTACTTGATCCCAATTGGTATCTGGTGATCAAAATTAGTATCTAGCTTATTCACTTTGGTCTCGCAAAATAGTGAATACACTTGTTCCTTTAGAGCAGCACACCTGTATCAGCACCAATAGAACCATTGAGTCTATAGTTTGGGGAATGCCTTAAGTGAGGGTAAGATAAGGAGAGGTGGGAGAGGGGTAACACCTTCTAGGAGTAGAGCTTGATCATCCAGAGGACCGGGTAGACAGAGAACATCATCCCTTCCCTCTCAGCAAAATACTCCAGAGTTAGCTTAGAATGAGGATGTGGTGGTTGAATAAGAAGAAGTGATGGTCCTTAAAAATATAGTTCCTGTATAAAATAGCTCAACCCAAGTGCCGATGTCTGTTGAATTTACTCAATGGGTGTTGGGGTTTCTAACAGTGTGGCTGACATTGATGCTACTCTAGCTATTCTTGCATTTCCATCTGACATTGATGCTACTCTAGCTATTCTTGCATTTCCATCTCTATCCTTACAACATGCAACTGTTTTGGTGCCTTAGATAGATGGGGTCTGTAAGAACAAAGTATTTCCCTAATAGGTATTGGGACCGGTGATGAATTATGAAAAACATGGACTATTCTACAAGTTTATGAAGATGAAACTATTGTGTTTCAAGTTATAGAGTTTGAGGATGTATTTGAGTTTTTAATAAATTTTCATGAACATCTTCATAAAATGGATATTATTGAAAGGTACGATATAGAATTTATTTCTTTTTTTGTTGCAGGTTGAAGACAAACAATGGTGGAGGTCCTATGTTGAGTGTAGGGTTGCCTTACCTTCACTTACTTGGGCATAATTTTAGATAATATTTCTTGAGAAATATGTTCCCCACATATATCATGATCAGAAGAAGGATGAGTTCTTGAGGGTAGAGTAGGGTGATATGACTATAGCGTCCTATGAAGCCAAGTTTCATGCATTGTCCTGTTATGCACTATACTTGATTACTATAGAGAAGGAGTGGATGAGGTATTTTGTAAAAAATTTGAATTTAGGGATTCAGATGGTTACCTTGTCAGTGTTGACTTTGGGCCAGTCTTTCCAAGATGAGGTAGAGTTTTCTAAGAAGGCTGAAGGTATTGATAAGTAAGGGGATTTAAAGTTAGAAGAAAAGAAGGATCAAACATCTAGACAGTCCAGTGGTACTTATTTGAGGGGTCGTGGTTCTCAAGGTCATTCTTCTTTCCCTATCACTCAGTCATGCTTGCGTCTATAGAGGACCATTTAGGACAGTCATTAGCCTTCACAGACAGAAGATATACCCCTTCATCGTCTTTAGTTCAAATATTTTCTTTGGGAATCAGGTGCCATCAGTATGGAGGTTTGGGCCACATAAAGAGGTATTGTCCTAATTTCTTAACGAAAGGTCAGTTGATCTAACAAGCAACTTCTAGTGCTTTAGTTTTAGCAGGTCATCATGGTGGAAAAATGATAGAGGTTATTCCTAAGATGGGAGTGGTGGCCAGGCTGCAGGAAGGGATGGCTACCAAGACAACTTACGTGGAAGATAGGTTGGTAGAAGTGGAACTCAGGCTAGTATACGTGGCGGTCAGGGTAGTGATAAAGCCCAACTTTATGTTATTTCAGATCGTCTTGAAGTGGAAACTTCTGATGCTATGATCATAGGTACTATTCTTATTTATAATTGTATGGCTTCTGTATTGTTTAATCCTGTATCCATATTTTTCTATGTGTTTTTGAAATTTTCTTTGGGGTGTGACTTAGAGTGTAAATTGCTTGATACCTCTATATATGTGTCTACAACAATTGGGATGTATGTATGTTTCAGGTTTATTAGGCTTGTATTATGATGTTTGTAGGATACAATACTTTGGTAAACTTAGTCATTTTAGATATAGAGGAGGTTAATATTAGCTTGGGGATGAGTTGGCTGTCTCTTTTTGTTCCTTTCTTGATTTTGATAATAAGATTGCCATTGTAGCAATGACTAGAATGGAAACTTTAGAAAGGAAAAGTACCTTTAATCCTACTCATGTGAGAATTATCTCAGCTATTTGTGTATAAAAGTTAGACAAGAGAAGGTGGGGGCATTTTTCGCTCATCTTTAAAAAGAAAGTTTTGTTGTTTCTCCAATAGCTTCGATCCTAGTTGTGTGTGAGTTCTTAGAGGTATTTCTTAAATACCTTCCTAGTATGCCTCTGGACCATGAATTTGATTTCTATATAGACTTAGAGCTGGGAACTCATTCCATATCTATCCCTCCTTATCGTATGACATCAACAACGTTAAGGGAATTGAAATCCCAGTTATCACTACAAGAAAAACAGCCTCTAGGGAAGGGAATTCTCATCCCTAAAAGTCCAATTCTGGTCGCAAATGATCTTTCAGGATGGAAAAATATTGGTCGCGGCTCGTCCTTATAGCCTCCTTCGCTCAAATTCTATTGAGATGAGGTACTCTAGCTGATCGTTAAATGTCATTAAAGACAGTAATATATCTGGTCTCAAAAACACTTTTAGAGACTGTATATCTCTACTAGATGATTTTCATTTTTAAAAAGTAGTTATTTTCTGGACGCTATATGTTTTTTCCAATGAGTAACTACCTTGTCCTAAATTAATCTATCACGACGAGCATCTAACTCGTCCTAGATTAATCTTTAGAGAGGAGCGACTGCCTCATCCTAGTTTAACCTTTAGAGATGAGAAACTAACTCATCCTTGATTAACCTTTAGAGACGAGCAACTAACTCATCTTAGATTGCTACTGAAATCATAAAATTTATATATTTCATTGCTAAATATCAAATTGCAACTGAAAATATTGAAGGATGATAAATATAATGAATATTTGCTTAACAGAAAAAATAAATCAGTTAACATCCCAAACTATATGAATTCAATAGTTTCAATATTTACTAAACAAGCAAAACTTAACTAATTTACATCCGAAGCTAGAATTTGATGTCAGGTTTACATAATGTTCATAGAAAAATAATAATGAGCTTATGCGTTCTCTAAACATGCATCCTCACTTGTAACTTCAATTATCAGAAATCTGTAAGAATAAAATTTTGGAAAGACAATAACTATTGGTATATAATTTAATATACGTAAGAAGCAAAGAATTGGAACACAGTATAGCAATGGATAACTGACTTAGCCAATGGATAAAACAAGTACATATAGTTTAAAACTAAATCCAACTATAAGTCAAATATGAAAAAAGTACTTGCTTCCTTTCATTTTGCATTGTTTGATTCACGAAAAAAAGAAAATACAAGCAGTAATAGACTACTGTTCACTGCCCTTAAGATGTAATTAACTATTGTTCACTACGATCACCAGACAATCCTACTTATAACAAGTTGAATAGTGGGGAAAAGAAGTTTATAACCATAAAAGCTAATCTTGATGACCCTTTGGTGCCGAAAATAAGTAGCAAAATGCATTTCTGGATGGTGCATCAACAGAGGTGTATACAGTTGACTTTTGACATGCTGTAAAGATTAGTTTCTAAATAATATAGGGTGAACACAATGCAATAGCAGAATCTATCAGTGAAACCAGACCGCGACAGCCCAGTAAAGCACAAAGAGGCTGGGCCATTTACCTTGAGTAACAAACAAACAAGACGAAAAAGTTCTATTTTAACATTAGACAGAAAATGGAAGTAAACTACTTTGGTGAGATGAAGGAAGCCTTGGAAGTTGGAAGGATGACAGGCACCATATGAGATGCTACACAATGTCAGATAGCGTAACATTTTTTCTTCTACTGGAAGTTGGAAGGAGGTGGAATTTCTTAAGTTATATATGCATTCAAATGGAGTAATAAAAAAAACTCAACATTATACTTGACATGAAAAAAAACTCAACAAATTTGAAAAAAAAACTTACTTGTTTCAACCTCTTTGGTGCCTTGTTTAACTTGATTAGTCGATGGAGAAAATGGAGTATGAACTTACATATACTCGTTCTCACAAACCATGGAGTTCTTACGTATCGTTCCCATTCCTTTACTAGAATATATGGGAAAGTTTTTAATTCCTTCTTTTGGTCCCTTCCCAATAGCACCTAGAGAAACCAAACCATATATACTTAAATTATATATGCAATCAAAAACTCAACATATTTGAAAAAATACTTACTTGTTTTAACCTCTTTGGTGCATTGCTTAACTTGATTAGTCGATGGAGAAAATGGAGTATGAACTTGCATATACTTGTTCTCAAGAACCATAGAGTTCTTACGTATCGTTCCCATTCCTTGACTAGAATACATAGTAATGTTTTTAAATCCTTCTTTTGGTTCCATGAACTAGTTGTCTGATGGTTATATACATACCAGGCTCATCGTGTTCTACCCATTCTTACTCTATTTCACTAGTATTGCTAATGGAAAGTGAAGCTTCATCCCTAGAGTCTGTGGTTGTCCTTGATGCGTCCACATATGACATGTCGCTATTTGGGAAACCAGTTGATCCAGATAGTTTATGGTAATTGCTTGGTGTTCACTCCTTATTTGTTGCAGGAGTTATCATTGGGCTCTCCATAGCAAATCGAAGACTCGAATAATTGCAATCTCTCTGCAGAAAAATATCTTAGGTATATCAATCTCCATTTCCAATTTATTAGTACTATTTACTTTAGAGCTTTATCTAAAATTCCAACTCATGATCAGACAGTACAAGTACTAGAAATATTTCTCTTCTGTTACATTTTTAGACTTTTATTAGTTGAATACTTCAAGATTTCTTTAGGTACATAACGATTAATCAAATATAAAACAACTCCAGATTCGATGCTACTGGATATCGATCTCTTTAAGCTATTAAAAATTTGACCTGTTATAGAGCTTGAAGAGTTTAGGGTGCTCTGAGTCAAGTAAATTTTAGTGATTTTTAGGATAAAAAAGTATGAACTTATTGACTATTGACGTGATGAGTACAACTGGCTAGTTACTTTAAGCAAGATAACTAGCTAATGAAGTGGAAACTTGTCAGCTAATACACATAAAAAAACTACCCCATGAGGGAAATCCTGGCCCTATCAGTCATTTAAGGATAAAAAGTACCCTACACTGGATGTCAAATGGATTTACCTCTACTATAGCCAAGTATATCTGTAAATTTAGCAACCCATCCATATAACTGAGTTAATGTAATTCAAAGATGAAATTTGACTTACTCCATTTTCAGATCGTCCAGGTGTGTTAAGAGCTTACTTGTTGAATCTCTGAACATTGTAGAGCTCCATAATTCGGGTCATAATTCTCTTCCCACCATCTTTGAGCTTACCATTTATTGAACATGTCCCGACTTCAAAAGAACCTGGTGATATATATTGTCAGGACCATCAATGGGTGTTTCAACAAGGTACAGATAACACTGATATTTTCAACAAGAATAATACAGATAGCAAATGGATAATATGATAGCTTATCGAGCCAGTTAGAAAGTTAAGCAACACAAATACATTTAATTAAATAGGTCAAGATTTCAGATGGCATTCAATACACATCAACTTAATAATAAAAATGGTATATGCAGTAACATATTTGAAGGCACGGTACTAAACAAGTAAGATATTTTAGCAGACATGAAGGGAACAAAGAAAAGAGAAACTCAATAAGTATTCATGAATGAATGAAAAGGACTAAACATTGGCCTAGGAAAGGCTTATGTAAATAATCTTTCATTACACATAGGCAAGAAGTTGTCAATAACAATAATTCCCATAGTTTCATTCTAGACTACGACTCAATCCGAAATGAGTTGGGATAAGTTACAAGTAACTTCACTTAAGCTTATCTTAGTCCAATATTTTATACTATGATAAAGTTTTGAGGTAAAAATGAAATCAGCCACACTTTTCTGGACCCCTTTTTGACCGCCATCATATAGGGGGGGCCGTAGCCAACATTGGCGTCTTCAATTGTCAACAGCTCTTTGGGCCTCAACACCTTTCTAGTCGGGAAACCGATTGTGAAAAGGATGAGTGAGGTTGCCTTTCTTTGTGGTCAGCCGCTTTATCCACGATGTTTTCTCGGGCTAGGTTACATGAAAATAGAACTTGACTTGACACACAAATTCAATTCCCGAATTGATCGATATGTTTATGGGCATCTCACTTAGTGGACATGGAATCTTTTAGCATAGACATGGTCTAGTTTCATTTCAAAATCCCTCGGCTAAAGTCTCTTACGAGAAAATTAGCTGACTTGCGCCGGCTTTTCAAAGAGATATTTGGATCCATCCTTGTCAACAGGAGAAGGGAATAGGCCTTGAGGGTAATGTCGGAGCCTCTGCCTAGCCCACACCAAGGCCACCTTGATGTGGATACGGTAGCCTAAGAGCAAGTCAAAACTACGAGAAGGGCGCGAGAAGTGAAGGTAGAGAGAGATTTTCAAATCAGACTTCAAGTTGGTGTGCCGCGTGTTAAGAAGGCAGAGACCGCCCCAGGGCTTCAACGCTCCCCAAGACAACAGAGCCATCATTGTGGGGAGGTTAAAGAGCATCCAACGCAAAGCGGCCAAAATTGAGGTAGACAGGACTTGCTTAAACTTGAGTTCGCCATTGGCAATGAATCTCTTACCTGGACGAAGATGAGCGATCTTACGGAGCTAGCTCTCTCAATCATCCACAGCTCCGGGATTAATGTGCTCTTTTTTATGCTGGAGTCTTTGTCGAAATGGAATGGCTTTTCTTGATACAGGAACTGCTTTAACAAAAGGGCTCGAACTACAAAATGAAATGGAGCGAGTAGTATGAAGCTACCCAGCTACTGATTGGAAAGGTTTAAATAAGAGTGTGCCTAGCGTCTTTCGCTCTCTCTTATTAGAAGAAGGAAGGGGCGCGACCCCACTCAGCTCGAAGAAGTAGGGAAACTACCCCTATTCCTATTTAGGGAGTTGAGGCGAAAAATGGCTTGATGAACGCGCAAAACCTTACCAGCCCTTGACATATGAACAAGAAAACCCTTCCCGGGCGGGGAGAACGAACGATGTTGATTGGCATAAGGCGCCTAGTCACATTCCGAAGCATTGCAGCGGAGGAATGTCTCATTAATTATAACTAACCAAGAGATCTATATATACCTAAATTGGATTCGCTTAAGATCATTTCTGCCATTAGGGAGAGAAACAAAAGTGATCAGAACACCAGGTTCAACATAAGCAGTCTACTCTTTTTGTCCATCATCTTCCACCACCACATCACTAGAATGACAAATAGATTATACACCACCACCACTAAATCTTTTATCAAATCTTGAATCAGGACGTGGAGTTCTTACATTACCGACACTTGTAAAATACTAAGCTGGAGTAGAACTTGAACTTGCTGGTGAAAAAAGATATAGAACTCCCTTTGATATTGTATCAAATCAAGCTATGGTCTATGACCTTTTCTATAAGTACCAGTTGGCGTTGACAACTAGCATTTGTATGCACCAGAGACCCTTAAATCAATATCCTTAATCTGCAAATATTTAAAACTTATAAGTTCATAGCAACTAAGTACAACATCAAGAAGATGGATTCTAGATTAAAAGATGAATTGTAGTACTAGTATTAGTTAAAGCAGTTAATATTGGTTTAAATGTTACCAAAGTCGAAAAGCAAAAAGCACAAATAAAGTGTTGGATTTAATGATGAAAGGCGCAAAAGGAGAAAAAAATAAAAAAAATATATGTGCTAGTCCAATAGTAATAACTAAAAGCATGAATGAAAAATATACAGACAAAGACACGATAAAGGTGAAGTTTAAATTTTTTAGGGCCGCCTATTCAAGATGACACTCATTGGCAAAGAAAGGAATGCCTTGGAGCCTTAACTACGACATTAAAGAGCTCACCGCTTTTTGTGTCTTACTTAAGGACTTAATGAGAGACGCAGAGATTAGGAAGGTCACAGGACATGCACAAAGGGAGTCCCTGAGATATGAGTCTTTTGACCATTTTTAAAGAAATATGCTTTCTAAATCAGTGAAGAAAAATAACAAGAGTTTCTCCTGCCTCTTAGATAACACTATAGCATATTACTGATTTTCAAACTTAGTCTAAGTGTTAATTCAGTACTATCTAATCCCAAGTGTTAGTCATGATAAGGATACTAGGAAATAGAAACCCCAAACGAATGCATCAGACCTTATGTATCGTAAGGATAAAATTTATCAAACTTGAAAAAAATATGTACCAATATTCTCGTGAGTGTACTTAATACTCCATTTAGTTATGCTCCCACAAATATCCTTATATATTCGTTCAATACTAACATGGTAAACAAAGCAAAGATATAAACTGACTATGCACAACTTCAAATAACAGTTACTTGTGTGAGTTCATTAACAACAAAGTAACTTGGGTTTGAAAGCGTAAGTTGTACGGACTCCCTTTCGATGTCGCAACCATTCCGTATGCTCCAAAAAGACACTTTTTATAGAGAATTCGACACGCCCTTTTGAATTTTTTTGAAGAGTCCGAGCAACAAAGTTGAAATCTTACCACTTTTTTCCTTCATCATCTAATATGGATATAAGAACAAACTTAATGGTATAATAGCACTCTTCAACCACATATTTCATGTAATCATCCCTTGAGATCCTATCCAATAACTTATCTTGTGAGTTTTTACTCTTTACAGCTATATCTTTTGCAAGAAATATCTGCACATTCATCACAAACTAAAGAGCCTTTAACATGACAGTTAACTGCATAGATTACATTTGTATCAGAAAAAAATAATAGAAATTGTCAGCACTGTAACAATTGCTCAGCCTTGCTAGTTAATAGGAAAAGAGGCCACTGAACTAACGGTAGACTCCCAAAATTCTTGGGCATCAAAAGTTGTTCCATCTCCCTTCAGGTTGAAAATCAATACATCAAAATTAGAAGTTTGGAGGATAGCAGTATAATTAGTAGCAAACAGAAACTAGGTTGGTGAAATAACAAAAACAGTCACTCATAAATTAGTCATGTAATCTTCTTCCCTCAAATTCTTGATGATTTTATTCTAAAAAGGTGCAAATCGAGCAGCATCAACTTTGTTTCTCTCCAACACTTGCTTTTTACAACAATATAATTTATTTATTTTTTGAGAAAGAAATATTTTTTGTATAACTATATAATATTACAAAAAAACAAAATACAAACTTCTGAATAAACTGGCATGGAAGATAGTTTACATAAAAAGCTCCAAGGAAATGTCTTTCAACAAAACCCAAAAATCCTTTTTGAGTTGGCTAGCCCAACCCCAATTGTGCTCACCAATTTGAAACACTATGGAGTACAAAACTTCCCCTGTTCCCTACTCCCACTTAAATATTAGGCTTTACTCAATGAGTTCCATAAGTAGCTTATGAAAGTATAAATATCTAATATTTTGATGAATACAAAGATCTATTTTCCTATATTCTGTTGTAAGTATAAATGACTGCAAGTTTTATGTAGCAAATAGGTATACAAAAAATGTTACCTTCTAAAAAAATGAATACAAAGATCTAAATGGAATGAATTTGAATACTGGGTTATAAGTTAAGCCACACTTCACACTCTGCTTCCTTACTACTTAAATCACATTAGGGCAAACTCTATCATATAGATTTCTAAGCATAAGATTTTGATTTGGGAATAGCTAGCTCAAGTTTCTAGAGGAAGATCACTTGATCACCTTTTGTAGTATGACGTCTAGGACTCAAATCCATACCCTAAAACTTAGGAAGAGAGATAGAGGCTTCTTTTTTTTTTGGGTAACCATGGTGTCTGAACCAGGTTATCCCGAGTGAGCCTCTTGCTACCCAGCATAAGCTCTTGATAATGAATTAAGAGATTAAAAGAAAGAGGAGGACGGGGGCTTTAAATGACCATTCAAGGCTTAGGAGAGGGGCTTGACTAGTGCTAACATTCAAAAGTTAGGGGATAATTTGATGGTTATGGGGGCTTGAGAGATTACACGGGCCACACATACCATACAGTTGTTGTTTATTTGACTGTTAAATATGAAGATACCTCTGATAAAGATACCTCCGATGATGTTACCTGTGATGACATTATAATTATTGAAACTACCTACGATGAAGAGAAGATCAAGTCAAATGTAAAGTTATCAATCCTGATGCATACCTCATATACAATTTATTCACCGCAGATTCTTGAAGAAGAAATAGAGGAATTAATTCATAAAGCCAAGTCTTTATTAATGAAGAAGTTGTTTACTTTTGTAACCGATATTGATAGCATGGTGTATCAAGCCAATACCACCTTTGGATATTTGAAAGGGCTTGGTGCTAATATGACTCTTTCTACCAAGACGTCATAGAATACATTAAGCATAGCTATGATTTGCATGATGTAGAGAGAAAAAACTACATCACTATTGTCAGCATTGCAGAAAAATTATAGTAATGTTGTAGTTACTACTAAGATGCTTGGGAGGATGTTTCACGTAATCTAGTAGAATGAGATATGGTCAAGGAGAAAAAAGAAGTTCTGAAGAGGTAAATCAAGGAGCTGAATCATGTAGAAAAGCGTATGAGGCATGATGAAAAAAATACAAGAATGTTGATGATGTTTTAAAAGACAAGATGAACCAACTTGGCACCTAATTCGTGGCATTTCAAGCAATGCTAAGGAAGATTCAACAGCAAAAGAATGAAGCTCTTCAAGGGATTGTTTTCCAGATTCCGTGATGATCTCAATTAGTTGGATTTTTTGATACTCATCGAACAAGCTTCCTACTTTATATAACTTAAGTCCTCATGACTATTTTCTGGGATTTCATTTTTTTAAGCAGTAGATAGTTTTTTCTTCATTTGGTTTATCGACATGTAGTAGATTCTCCTTTAAGTTTCTTGTCATACTTTCAGTCCTTTAGCATGTTTAATCTTAACTAGTGGCATCCGATTACCTTTTTACTTGAGTTTCATGTCAACCTTTTTTCTAGCATGAGAATAACTTTTTACAGATGTCTTTTGTGGTAACAGGTGCAGTTTAAGAAAAAGGACTCCTCCAAATCTCTTTATTCACTATAACTACATACTAACCTATGCTACTCTATTTGTTTCAAACCCATAATGGATTCTCAATCAAATGTCGAACAAAAGTAAATTCCAAATAATGGAAAACACTATATTTTACAACACAATTTAACATTGTTTGGCATATAAATTGCCAAATAAGACTTCAGTTTCTCATTCTCTCCTTATACGTAAGCACAATAAATGTAAATTCAAGAAAAGAAGCATATTCGAGAATTTCACATGAAGTTAGTTCACATCAATCAATGCAATTACTTTTCCCATCCCACCCCACTGAGAGACTACCCCTCCCTACCCCTCATAGCAGTAAACCTGCCCCACTCCACACCCACTCCACCCCATTGCTATTCCTAGTAGCTAGACAATAGAGAGATGATAACTGACCATCCATAAATTTATAAATTTCATACTAAATTATTGAGTTATACAAATTAAAAAAACAACAGATTCTGAATAGGAATAGGAAATCAAACAACCATGGAATTGATTGAAAGACAAAGAATACCTGAAATCGAGTCTAGGAGATGCCAATTCAAGATTAAGGCAGAGATAAAAACACCAATTTATCTAAAATTAAAGAGTTTTAATGAATAACACGTTGATGAATAGATCGATTAGTACTGGATGGTTTATGACCAGTGTGTGTTTGGAGAACTTGTGAGAAATTAACATACACCAATTGCTGAAATTAAAGATTAGGGTTGAATGTTATTGTTGATGAATTAAATATCGATTAGGACTGCAGATGAATGTTAATGATTTGATTCTACAACTCAATATCAATTAATTGAATATCAATTAGGGCTGAATGTGTTTTGGAGAAAAAACTTACGCGGTTTTTCTTTTCTTTTTTAATGAATTTCACGACTTTGATGTCCAAATTTTTGTTAAAAAAATATTTTTAATGATTGGCGAAAGTTTAGGCGCTCAATTATAATTTGGGAGTATTTTCATCTAGTTATTATTGGATTTTAGGGACCATGTTTAGTTCTTTCGCTGTAAAATATAAAATTAGGGATGAAATAAATATCTCATCCCAATATATATACTTTCAGAGATGAGTTTATTAACTCGTTCCTAAATATTGGTCTTAAATAAGGCTTTTTATTGTAGTGTATAAGAGGTGTTAGAAAAAGAATTTATTTGCCTAAGTATTTCTCCTTGGGGTAATCCCATTTACTTGTAAAAAAGGAATGGTAGGTTGCGGATATGCTAAACACCTTAGGTTTGGATCCTTAGAAAATTTCTTGAGTTTGAGCTTCTAGACATCATATGATTGTGGGTACTTTTCTTATGATGACGTATGATTTAGGGCCCTCAACTTGTATGTTAATTAGTGAGGTTTGGTTGGTTTCTGTCCAAGGTATGAATGGACATCATACTGGTCGTACGTTAGGGTACTAGAAGTATAGTGCCAATCATATAATGTCCTATGTCTAGCCTAGATAATTCTATTTTGCCTAAGGTATTGTTCTAGGGTACTTGTCGTATGCTTGGGTATGAGTTGGCATTTATGGTCATAAGTTGGTCAGTGTTGGAGACCAAGTTACTTCCTAGGGTACGAGTAGTGGGTACCACTCATATGTTAGGGTACCGTTTGGGTAGTGTAGTCATACCCTCCTGCGGGAATTTATACAGTTTAAGTTAGGGATATTCTGGATATTTTTTCTCTTAACCCCTTATGACCCCACAACTTAAAACACTTTTGGGACATCATTTACCCTATTATTCTAAATAAAAAGCACTAGAAACAATCTTAAATCTCTCTCAAGTGGTTAAGAAAAGGCTAGGGTTTCCTTCAAGAGGGTCATTTAAGGTTCTAAAGAGTGGTTTCTCTCCGTCTTCTTCGTTATCCATGGCATGTTACTCCTCCCTCATTGTTAGTTCAACTAAAGGCATGTTTTATAAATGGTTTTTATGGCATAATGATGATGTGATTTTGGGTTTTGAATTATATGTTGGTGGTTTTGGTTATTAATGGTTGATTTACGTTTTCCCATGTTCTTACATATGGTTTTCATATTATAATGGTGTTTTGAACATGTGGTTGCATGAGAATGGTCAATTGGCACTTGGTTTTGGTTTTGGAACCTATATACCCACAATATGTTTGTCAAAATGCCTATGATAATGCTTTTATTATATAGTTGGACTTTCATTAAAAAATTTGCATGGTATAATATGGTAATGGAACCTAAATTGGTTAAATGGTTTTAATGGCTAAATGGTATAGCCTTGGTGGCCATGTCATTAATTTGAAACCTTGTGGGGTACATGAGAATCCCCCAAGTGAATCTAATAATAGAACTTACGGGGTACATAGGATCCCCTAAGTGTTTGGCTAAGGATATCGCTTGTAAGCTATAGTACGTATGACGATAAAACTTCTTATAGCCTTTGTTAATAATATATGGAACTGGTGGTTTGGTTGTGTGCTAATGATTTTAATTGGAAAATAATGGCGGGTTGTGATAGCTTACTGTGAAGGTGTGAGTCGATAGGACGGACACTGGAAACTCATGTTTGCCGACATGAGGGTTGGTCATGGTGACCTTATACTTGTAGGGTACACGGGAATCCCCTAAGTTAATACTTGTACATATGATCATGGAAGGCGAAGGGTACACGGTAATCCCCTACCCCTATAATATCTATTTTTTATACGACTATACGCACTGGGCCCCATTCAGGGGGTAACAATGGGCCCATATAGCCCATAGGTATTTTAAGGAAGGTCAAGCTACACTGCTTAGGTTAAGGTTTTAAATGCAGGATAAACTCAATTCCCTTTCCAGGCATGGATTATATATATATATATATGTGTGTGTGTGTGTGTGTGTGTGTATGTATCTGTGTGTATGTGATTGCATATGGTTATTTACTTGGTTTTAAATGTTGGCATTATTTATCCTTATTTCTGAGTACATGCTAGAGTTCACCCACTAACCTGTCTTCGTGCGCTGTATCCCCATGCGATGTAGGAAACAACCATACTTCTTTTCCTTCTCAGTAATTGGATTCGAGGACAGCTTGTGTTGGATTAAAGTGGTGAGCTTTCATACTCCGGAAGGCTCCATTTCATGTTATGGATTTCTCTACATACTTTTCTCATGTCATAGACTTTGGTTTTGGCTATGGTAGGGGACATGTCCCGATAAGGTATTATTTTACTTTTGGATAGAGGCTTTGATGGGACTAATTTGGGTTGGTATGGGCGATGTCGGTATTGGTGTCAGGCTTGACAGTGGTATTGGTATTGGGGCTGACACCATTTGACTGTAGTTGATTTATGATTTTTCCATTTGGTTATGTTACATATATTCAAAATTTTATCAAATAAAAGGTTTAGGGCAGTTATGTTTGGGTATCAGGGGTGGTCTCCGGTCCTGGTTGGGCTTGAGGCACCCGACATGACTAGGCCCCGATTTGGGTCGTGTCATATGCATAGACTACCATTAATTGAACAAGGTTACTATTCATAATAAGTATCATTTTCCTAGGATATATGATCAATATGACCAGTTATATGGAGCAACAATGTTCTCTAAAATTGATTTAAGGTCATGTTATCATCAACTCAAGATTAGGGAAGAGGACATTTCAATGACTACTTTTCAAACTCATTAGGTGCTTTACAAGTTTCTAGTTATTCGATCTAGCCAATTCCCTATCTTCTTTTAGGAGTTGGATGAAAGGAGTTTTTAAGTCATTTTTAGATTCTTTTGTCATTGTTTTTATTGATGACATTTTAGGTTACTCCAAGAGTAAAGAACAATATAAAGCTCATTTGCATACACTATTGGGGTTTCTTAAAGCGAAGCAACTCTATTCTAAATATTCCAAGTGTGAGTTTTAGTTGTCTTTAGTGTCCTTCATGGGGTATATTGTATCTAAGGAAGGGGTTATGGTAGATTCACAAAAAGTTGAAGTCATTAAGAATTGGTCTAGGCTGACAAATGTCACTGAGATTCGTAGTTTTTTTGAGGTTGGTTAGTTACTTTCGCCCGTTTGTAAAAGGGTTCACTTCTATTGAGTCACAATCCAAAAATGGGTCATGATGACACTCGTAGCGGCAGAACGTTGATAAGTAAGACAATTACCAAACTGATAACATAATATGAAAATATAGTAAAATAACTCCTAGGAGAGACTTCTAGAATGAAGTCAAGAAAAACATGTAATGTAATTACAAATGGAACATGAAAGAAATCCATATAATCCAATTCCAAAATCTGGTGGCACAGTATAAGAGCATCTAATAAAAATCCAAAACTAAAAATACATAGTTTGTCTCTGAAATAAGAATTAAGACAACTCATAGACAGAAGAGGCTTGGAGTGGACTTTAAGTGGACTAAGATAATCCTAGAGTGGTAGTACCTCGAAGTATCAACAACTCCACCGCACAAATCATCCTTCGTGAGTCGCACTCCTGCTGGAATATGCTCCATAAAAGCCCATTAGGGAATGAATATGGTCCATCTGTACTCAGGAAGTATCATAGGCCAACTGCGCAAAGTAAAAAATATGATAAGTAAGATATACTATGAGTATATCACCTTACCTACAATTAGAAATATCCCAAACTAGCTCACGTCATCTCCACTAAAGTTCATATCTATCTATCTATCTACATATATATATATATATATACTATAAAAAGTAGTAAAAATATATATATATAAAGAAAATTCATGGCAACCAAACATAAGTGAAGGAAACTAAGGAAAACAAGAAAGATATGTATGCAATGCAATTCAATGTTATAGGGATGGAATGAATGGTGAAATCAACCGCTTTAGTTTCTGTATACACCAACCGAGATCGCGGCTATAAGGCCGGACCCATAAGGCTTCGTAACCCATATACAGTATCTCATATCTCAATCTTAATCCCAATCTCAATTCTCTTCTCCATCTAGCATTCACGAAGAGGGTTTTCATAAAGGTGTCTCATTTTATATATAAAAAAATAGTGTTTTCTGGTAGTACCAATATCTCTAGAATGTATATGTATGTAATGGTGATGTAATGCTCACAATTAATTTTGAATGATGATATCCAATCCACCAACACGGAATATATATATACAATTAAGCCCAGAAATCAACTCAATATGTCAATAATTCATGATTATCAACTACAATTAGGCACTATCAGAGTAAATATGCATGGAAGACATCATTAATATCATATCAACCCCTAAATGATGTATTTTATCAAGATTAAAGTAGTCAGTGCTTAATTAAGGCCTAAATTAGAAAAATAAGCCCCCAAACGGGAATCATATCTAGAATAAAGGAATTTAAGTGCACAAGTAAGATCAATGATGTCAAATAAAGCCCCAACACGGGCAACACACAATATCATATATCACAAATGGACCACAATAGTATATAATCCCCCACACGAGCAAATAATAATAAAAAAACTAATCTCAAAATATAAACCCCATAGTTAATTCTCCAACGTATAGCATGTTTCACTTATTCATTAACTAGCCAGCTCAATTTGAAAGAAGTTAAGCCATAACCTACCTCGACTAATGATTTCTGGTCTAATGTACTTCAACACAGAGTGAGCCTTACCCTTATGAGCGACCTCAAAACAAACTACAATAGTCCAGTATAGCAACTATGCGTTAAATGAAAGCAAATGATACCCATATTACTCATATTTGTGTCGGGTACAAAATGAGTATGAAAAATATGTCCAAAGAAAGAAGGGTAAAATAAAAAGTTTATTTCATAAATAGATTTCTCAAGATTAATAGAGTCTACAGGAGAAAACCCATATGAAAATAGGTTAAAATTGAGGTCCAAAATGATTAAAAATCCTTTTTAGACTTTACTAGTAAAAACCCTAATGTTCCACTTTGAAATCATGATTTAAAGGAATTTTTAATGATAAAATCAATGGAAAATAGGGGATTATTTAGAAGTTACCCACAATAAAATCAATATTGGAATCCTTAAAAGTAGTTTTTTAGAAGCTTGGATGTTCAAAAATGGATTAAAATTGCAAAAATAAAGTATTTTTATTATTCACTGAATATTGCCATGCAAACACGGCCAACCCTTTGCATTTGTGAGGATCAATAGTGAATAGGCCATTAAATTGGTCTTCACATTCACACCCAAAGGCTTCATATTCACAAAGGCTGATGAATCAGGCTTTCACATTCGATACAGACTCGTCGTGTTCGCAAAGAATAATCCTATTTCCCTTCGCGATCATGGACACGACCTTGCAATCATAATGAAAGGTGAATTCCTTCTTTATATTCACTGACAGGGTCCCGCACTTGAGAATAAAAATCCATACCCCAGTATCAGCTGTGCGCCAGCTAATTTTGCATGGTTTTAAATATTTCAAACAGACCCGCATGATTAATTTGGGACCCAATAAATGTAAATCATATATGCTACTAGGCTAATTTCAACATTTCAGACTCAATGGAGACGTTTATTTTCAAAAGAAAAAGGTTGTTACAAACAAAATAACTCTTGAGACCCTATTTTACTATTTTTCAAATAAAAGGTCAAAATGAGATATAAAAGTTTTAAAACTGAACCAGCCCTACTACTAACCTAAATTCAACATGTCAAATCTGTTGGCGCATTCAGTTTTTCCATCCTAGACATAGAACACAAATGTTGATCAAAGTCAACTATATATCTTCTCAATCCTCTAAAAACCATAAACTCTCATAACACTTTCCTGATCGCATAAAAACCATGCCAACCATCCCCAAATCTCAGAATCTACATGTAGCAACTATGAGGAAAAGAAAAAGGACAAAACTCACAGAAATAGAAAATTCACAAATTTAGGTCATTACAACATCCACCACTAAAATTCTAGTTCATCCTCAAACTAAAGGCAACATAATACCTGAATTGATAAATAACTAAGGGTAACTACTATGCATGTCAGACTCTACCTCCCATGTAGCCTTCTTAATAGGATGATGTCTCCTTTAGACATTAATCACATGAATATCTCTAGAACACAAGGCTAATGTAATTATAATCTCTAGAACATCTTTGGCTTGATTTGCTTAATTATTATGATCTTACTATTCTCTATCATCTGGGAAAGGCTAATGTAGTTGTAGATTCTTAAGCCAAAGGTTAGCTAGTATGGGTAGTTTTGCACCTTTTTTGACCCAGAAGAGGCATTTGCCCTTAGAGATTCAGTTCTTAGCTAAATAGATGGTTAGGATTGATATTTTAACACCAGGGTATGTTTTAGAGTTTATAACGGCTAGATCATGATAGAGCAGATTCAGGCTCATCAGTTTGATGATGTTGGTTTGAGAGTGATTCAAGATAAGGTGTTGAGTTGCAAGGATAATAAGCCTCACTTAACTCTGATGGTGTTTTGAGGATTGGAGGATGAGTTTGTGTCCTTAGAGTGTGTGATTGGGTGATGTTGATCTTGGAGGAGGCCCTTTGTACATTCCATTCATTCGGGAGTGACCAAGATGTATCATAATTTGAGATAACACTATTGGTAGGGTTGTATGAAGAAGGATATAGAATATTTTGTAGCTTGTTTCCTATGTTGTTAGTGGGTAAAGTTTGAGCATTTGAGGCCTGGTGGCTTGCTTCAAAGATTATCCATTGCCGAGTGGAAGTGGAAGTGGATCACTATGGAATTCCTGACTGGATTGCCTCGTACTTCTTGTGTTTATGACAGTGTTTGGGTCATTATGTATCGATTGATCAAATTTGCATATTTCATCCCTATTTAGGTTTTCTTCAATGCGGAAAGTTTTACCTATATCTATGTTCATGAGATAGTTTGTCCTTATGGTGTACCATTGTCTATTATCTTAGTATAGGTTTAGTTTTCACTACTCACTTTTAGAGATATTTTAGGAGTTGGGTACCCGAGTTGATATTTTCACCACTTTTCACCCCTAGTCTGATTGTTAATTGAAGCGGACTATTCAAGTTTTGGAGGATATGCTCTGTGCTTATGTTTTGGACATTAGAGGTCAGCGGGAGCAACATTTAACCTTAGCAGAGTTTGTGTATAATAATAGCTACCATTCTAGTATTTAGATGTCTCCTTTTGATACTTTATATGGTAGGCGTTGTTGTTCTCCGGCTGGTTGGTTTTAAGTTTCTGACATTAGACCTTGAGATACAGACTTTCTTAGTAAGTCCTTGGATAGAGTTTGGGTTATTCAATATAGACTTCGAGTGGCTCAAATAACGAAAAAGTGTTATGCAGATCGTAGACTTCGTGCCTTGATATTTGGTGTTCGTGATCGAGTCTTCTTTCGAGTATCACCTATGAAAGATGTGATGAGATTTGAGAAGAGGGATAATCTTAGCCCCAGGTATATCAAACCATTTGAGATTCTTTGGACTATTGGAGATATAGCTTATGAGTTAGCATTACCCCTAGTTTTTCCTATTGTTCATCTAGCTTTTCATCTATTCCTACTACAACATCATATTTCAGATGAATGTTATGTAGTTCGTTAGGACACGGTGCAGTTAGATGAGAGTTTGTTCTTTATTAAGGAGCCAGTCTCCATTTTATCCTGGAATATCAAACGATTTTGTTCTAGACATATTTCGATGGTTAAGGTCCAATAGAGAGACCATTCTGTAGATGAGGCTCTTGGGAGGTTGAGTTGGACATACATAGTAGTTATCCCTAGGTTTTTGTTGATTCAGGTATTTCCCTTGCCTTTAGTTCGAGGATAAACTAGATTCTTAGAGGTGGATATTGTAAGGACTTGATTTTGTGAACTTTCAATATTTAAGTGTTTTAACCAATTTACTCCTCCTCGTTGTTGCTATGTGTTATTTCTGGGATGTGAGGATAATTGGCACAGTTTCTAATGTGATCCAAAATTATTTGTATAGGTTTATAGTTTTCAAAGGTTTGAAAGGCCTTGTAGTTGACTTCGGTCAACATTTATTATTTTGTGTGTTGGATGGCAAAACATACTGCCCCAACAGATCCAAAACATCAATTTTGGGTTGGTAGAGTGGTTGGTTTAATTTTATGGACTTTGGATCTCATTTGACCCTTGATTTGTAAATTTGTTAAATTGGGTCTCGCGGGAATTTTGTGAAAATAACCTCTTTTTGAAAAATTTGTTGTCACTATTGAGTCTGTAACATAAAATTTAGTCTAGTATCATATTTAATTTACCTTCACGGGATTCCAAACTAAACCCGAGGTGTGGATTGATAACTTTGAAACATAACAAAGTTGTTGATCCAGCTGCTATCTGGTGCAACCACTTTAGCCACCAAAGCGGTAGCCACTTAGCAGCCTAGGCACTACTTAAGTGGATACTGCCAATCAGGGAAAGTACTGCTAAAGCGGACCTTGACCGCTTTGCTGATCCCTGCTTTAGCTGTAGGGGACCGCTTTCGCATCCTCCCGCAATTAGGCTGGACCACTAAAGTGGCCAAACCGCGCTTAAGCGATGACCGCCTAAGCTGTCATTTGACCGCTTTAACGGTCATACTAGGGAGGATATAAAATTTCTCCTAAATTTTTCATCTATTTTTTAGATTTAGAGCTTCGTGTTAAGAGATTTTTGGACAATTTCTTCCATTTTCGAGCTTGGGTAAGCTCTAAATCTGTAAATCAATTATTTTACTTCAGTTATATCATTTAAAAACTTTTTAAATCTCTATTTCAAAATTGGAATTTGGAGATTTTGGCCCGAAAGTCCTAAAAAGGAATTTCTTTGATTTAAGCCTCGTTTTCAATCCTTTTTCACTTGTTTTTTCTCTTATTGATTTCTTTAATCATGGGTAAGGTTTTTATAAATAACACTTTTGGTTCCACCCTTTTGTTTCAATAACCCATTTTGGGGATCTATTTTGACCCCGACTGGAAAGTGTGCAATATGGGTATCATTAGCTTCCTTTTAATACATAAATTCTATATTTGTATCTTTTAGATGATTTTTAGGTCATTCGATAGAAGAACGCTCCACATTGAAGGACTTTAGGCTTGGATTCTGTCATCACGAGGTAGGTTATGGCTTAACCTTCTTTATACTGGGTTGGGTAGTGAATACATATATAAAAGCATGACATGGGTATGGGTAATCAATTATGGAAATAATTATTAATACTATTTCATGCCCGTGTGGGGGCATATATTATTGTTTTTGGCGATCGGAGATGATATTTGTTATGTGTTATCATGTGGGGCTTTATCTAATATTATTGTTTTCATTTAAGCATTGATTGCTTCTTTAATGATTGAAATACCAAGTTGGGGTTAATGCGATATTAATGGTGCCTTGTACATATTTATTCTTATGGTACATTGCTTATACTAAATAATGAGTGGTTGACATATTAAGTAGATTATGAGCTCATGTGTGCATATATTGATTGTATTTGAGATCTTCATACTAGTTTGGTTGTGAGCATTTACATCCTCATATAACACATACATTCATGAGATATTGGTACCATTGAGGAAACACTAATTTTGAAAGAAATAAGACACTTTTATAAAATCGTCTATCGTATCCCATGAGTCAGAAATGAGATATGGAGATTAAGATTGGGATTGAGTATTGAGAAAGTATATGGGTTGCAAACCCCCCATAGGTCCTACTTAAAAGCGTTGAGGCTCGGTAGGTGTGTATGGTGGTTATGCGATAACCTCAATCATATCACATCATCATCATTATCATCATCATTGCATTTCATCCATTTATGCATCTTCAGTATTATGTTTCTATATTTTATCTAATGCATGTCTATTTTGTTTTTTTATGTACCTATTTTTCTGCTGAGGTGCTATATTTAAAACTATCAGTAGAGATGGTGTGAGCTACGGTTTGAGACATTTTCTGCTTACATGTGACATGCTCATAGTGTGTATTTATACACCTTATTTTCTAATTTGCTCAGTCGACCTATGATACCTGCTGAGTACAAGTGTACCGTATTCACCCCTACTATGCCCTTTTGGTGCAGATCCAGGTATGAGTGCATCACGTGATAGCTGAGATTGTGCATTGGATATTTTGACACTTTAGAGGTTGTGGCCACTCTATGCTTTTCTGAGTTAACCTCTGACCTCCTCCTATCCTACTGATACTTTTATTTGTATTCAAAGACAGGTTTGTAGTTTTTGGAATTTTAGTTATATTTTCCAGTTTTTAAGTTGTATTCAAATTATTCTTACATTGTAACATCATGTTTTGGGATGTTTTATGGTATCTATTATTATTCAAACTTTTGGTATTATTGTATATGTATGGTCTGACTTCACTTTAGAAGTCTCACCTTAGGAATTGTGTTATGATTTCTTATTACATATCATTTGGGGTGATTATCTGACTTGTTAAGGCTTCACCGCGATAAGTGCCATCATGACCTTACTTTTTTTATCGTGACATCAAGTAATTATTGCTTTATATATGACCCACCTGACACAAAAGTATTTTTTGTTTATGTGGGATGACAATTGTGAGGAGAGCTTCTAAGTTCTCAAAACTTTGTTAAATTCAGCCTCAATTCTCACCTTTCCTGTGAAAGGTTAATATTTCATTAAATTTATTGATGCTTCACAGTTTGGTTTATGTATTATTTTAAAGAAAAATCAAAATATGATTGCTTATACTTCAAGGCAACTGAAGCCTCATGAGAAGAACTATCCCACCCATGACTTGGTGTTGGCGGTTGTAGTCTGCACTTTGAAAATTCAGAGGTACTATCTCTATGGGGTAAAGTGTGAAGTGCTCACAGACCACCATAGTTTTCAACATGGGTTCACCCAAAGAAACTTAAACTTGAGGCAAAGAAGATGGATGGAATTGATCAAAGACTATGACATCTTAATCTTATACCATCGGGGCAAGGCCAATATGGTGATAGATGCATTAAGCCAAAAGTCAGTGAGCATGGAGAGCTTGGGATAGTTGGAGGCGTCAAGACTCTTATTGGCTAGAGAGGTACTTTTTTTTTCTAATAATTTCCTAAGATTGTAGATGACTAGCGAGGGGGGATTGTTAGCCCATTGGAGGCTAGGTCCATGTTCTTTGACTAGATCAAAAGCAAAAGGTTTAAAGGAAAGAAGATGAGAAATCTTAGAGAAAAAAAATATTCCAATGTGAGTCTAGAGAGGCCATTCTTGATAATGAAGAAGTGTTGAGGATTCGAGGGTGCTTCTTGTGCCTCGTATGGGCAACTTAATTTTTACTACTCTCACTGAGGTTCATAATTCCAAGCATTCCATATATCCAAGAGCAACTAATATGTATAGAGACTTAAGACCACATTATTGGTGGAGAAGAATAAAATGTTGAATTGTAGATATTGTGACTAAGTGTCCATAAATTGTCAACAGGTTAAGTATATGTAATACCCCGCATTTTCGTGCTAGTCTATGAATCTTCGTTCTTATGTGTATAAGCTATAATCCAAGTGATTCCCATGTGAATACAAGTTTCAAAATCTTTATCATCATGTTTGATTTGCTTTTGAGGTTAAAAATGTTCATAGGAATCACTTAGAGCGAAGTTGAGCTAAGATCATTTGATTCATCCCAAATTTGATATTAGATTCTACAAGGATCTATTTTAAACGTGTATAACTTCTTATATACATAGAATTTTACAGATCAAGACCCACTAAATTTTAGATAATTGAATTATCTTTCCAACGATACCAATTTTGACAAAATCTGATTCCCGAGTAAGAAGTTATGGCATTTTTCGTGTGAGGCAGTAAGCCGACGCGATCTCGACGCATCGCATTGACTGCGCCCCGACACAAAAAACTGAAGCGGATCCAAAGTTGTTTTACATGTTAATTTAGTTCCTAAAACTAGGGTCACTTTGGTCAGTTCCCCTCACCCAAATACGACCCTAACATTTAATTTCAACCCCAAAGATATTAGATACTTTATTAATCCTTTTTTTTTCTCCAACAAAACCCTAGCCTCCTCAAGAAAACCAAGAACTCCATGAAATTTTCTTTAAGAAAAGAATCAAGAATCAAGTTTCCTAATTCAAGAATGCTTTCAAGATTGTGTTTCTCCATCAAGATTAAAGCTTTAAGGTATGTGGGAGTTCATCCATGGGTCCTCTTTCACCCACGGAGCCCAAAACTTAAATTTCAAGTATAAAGTTATAATATTTACATGTTCCCATGAATTTTGTTTATAAATTTTCATGAATCTCAAACTTATATAATGTTTCCATGAAATTGTGGGTGATATTAAACCTTACATGTTTGAATGGTATTATTTGCCAAATTTAAACTCTAATCGATGATTTTAGAGGTGAAATCATGTTATTACTACTATTTTTAACTACTCCCATGCTTCGCTTAAACCATGAATTACAAGTGTTTAATGAAATGCCTACAAGAATGACTTTTTAACAAAGACTCACACATCATGTCCTTAGAGTTTTAGTTTGATTCCATGGTGGATCTTATATTCAAGATAATTAGAAATAATTCCTTATTTTAAGTTCATGTTTTCCACATGTTTAATCATTACATGTTGTGATGAAATGCCCATGTCCTATTTCAAGTGAATTTCATGTAATTTTCCCAATTCACGGTGTTGGTTATGAAACCATGCTATGCTCCCATATTTTTAAGATATTCCTATGTCCAAGTATTAATCTCTATGTGCTTGATAGAATGCCCATGTGAATTGAATAGGGTAATCATGACATGTTACCATGTGTTCTCATCTATGTACAAGTCCATAACCTTCAAGTGTTTGACAAAATGTCAAAATGAAAGCATTGTTGACAATTGACTATTGTTATGCTATTATGATCATGCCATGCTTTACATTTATGCTATCGAGTCCTGGGGGTACTTAATAACCAATAATTTAGCTGCTTACCTAGAGGTAGTGTCAGTTACAGAATAGTCTCAGTCATGTCACGATCAGTAGTATTCTCAGTCAGTTACAGAACTCAATAGAACTCAACCAGTTACAGACCTCAGGAAAATCTCAGTAATCTAAGTATCATTCTAGTTTAGCTCAGTATTCAGTTCATACCTCAATAGTATTCAGTATTCAGTTCATACCTCAGCCGTATTCAGTTCAGACCTCAGTCGTATTTAGTATTCAGTTCAGACCTCAGTAGTATTCAGTATTCAATTCTGACCTCAGTAGTATTCAGTATTTAGTTCAGACCTCAGTAGTATTCAGTATTCAATTCAGACCTCAGTCATATTTAGTATTCAGTTGAGACCTCAGTCATATACAGTATTCAGTTCAGACCTCAGTAGTATTCAGTATTCAATTCAGACCTCAGTAGTATTCAGTTTTCAGTTATGACCTCTATAGTATTCAATCAGTTAATAGAATTCAGTAGTATTTTCGTCAGTCAACGAAACTCAGTGAACATAGTTCAGTTCAGTTAAAAAGTACAAATAGTAATAGTTCAGTCAAGCCTAGTACGAACTAGAAAATCAGTTCATTGTATATTCAGATGGGAGTAGGATTCAGCACCAAGTGAACCCAAGGATGGGGACTCACCTATCAGTAGAGGGTGTGATCCTTAGAAGCAATCCTTGCATTCCAGAACTACATAGCTAGCGTAGGTTGAGACATCAAACCTGCCAGATAAGGGTTGATGAGGTGTATTAACTTGTCAGTTGAGGATACCACCATTCTCATTAGAGTACCTACCAGATGAGGGTACCTTTTAAATATCTTTACCCGTGGCACGGTACTGACACCCTTCGAACTAGGGTTACAGGTTGGACCTCAATTTTTTTAGAAAAGGGGTATGTTGGTTAGATGATTACCTCCTACAGTTTAAGTTTTTAAATCAGTCTCAGAATATAACTCAGTCAGTTCTACAGATTTAGGAATGTCAGATACAATCACTTAGCTCAGTAAGGAACTCAGCTAGTTTCACAAGATCAAGACTATCAGAAACAGTCTCTCAGTTAATAGTATATCAGTCATCAGTAACCCAGTTATTAGTAATACAGTTATCAGTAATCCTAGATATTAGTCACTCAGTTATCAAAACACAGTATTTAGTTCTAGTATGAGTCTTAGTTACAGTCTTAGTTACAGTCTCAGTCACAGTCTCAGTCTAGTAATCAGATCAACAACTCAGTTTAGTTTTAGGTTTGCTTAACCATAGCATACAATTATCAGTTATCCAGCTATTAGTATTTCAGTACCTCAGTTTACAAACTATTTTAGAATCATGTTATACGCTTGGTCTTGCATTGTCAAATAATACAGTCTTCACAAATTCATGCTCAGTTACCTCATGTTACTCAGTCTGTCCTTTTCTCATATGCATAATACTCTATAGTTTCAGTCCAGTTATTCAGACTAAGTATAGTCCAGTTTTACATACCCATTATTCATACAGTATCTATGTGTTATCATATCCCAACTTCAGTTATACTTATATCATTAAAGTAAGTTTTATAGAAACTAAGTGTAGAGATTCACTAGCTTATCAGATCGTGTTTATTTCTCATATTTTAATATATTTTCAGCTTTCAGTTTATTCCAGCTTATTGGTGAGTCTACTTACACTTAGCATGCATGTTTATAATTACGTATGAAATCAGTTTTACTTATTGCATTCACCCCTATATACTCAGTACATTCCAGAAGTATTGATCCACATATACGCCTGTGTGGCTACATTTCCTCATAATGTAGGTACTAGTTATAGACTACACATCATGATAAAAAATTTGCAGATTCTAACCAGCAGGTGATGAGTTTTCCTACTTCGGAAACTCAGACAGTTTTTAGTTCATGTACAGTTCATTTACTTTTATGTGTATTAATTAGTGATAGTTGGAGGCATGTTCCAACTATCTATAGTCAGTATAGTAGAGGTTTCATAGATGTCAGTCAGAGTTAGTTATGTAAATTTTAGTTTCATCCTTCAGATTTATCAAATTATAAAACTTCATCAGTATTGTATCTATTTTAGATCTTTAGTATGACTATGTTTCTGCACAGTAAATAGTTATTTATTATGCCATAATTCAGTTGCTTAACAGTATGGCAGTTCATGGTTTTGCTTGGGATCACTTATGGTTCCAAGCGTCGTGTGATATCTCAGGATAAATTTTTAAGGCATTATAATCTTAGTATCAGATCACAGAGTTCAAGTGTCCTAGGATGTCTATGAAGCCGTGTCTAGTCGAGTCTTGTGGAAAAGTATGGAGATGTTTATACTTTTCTTCAAGATGTCTAATATTTCCCTTTTTTCAAGTCTCAGATCATGCAGTAGAAGTATTATCTAAGAAATTTATGCAGATCCTAATCTTGCACTATTTATGCTAACTCTGCCTTAGTTTTGAGGTGACAAAAATAGTGAAGCTTAAGTCCTTACAGACAGTGTTTCCTCAGCCAGTCCCCACAGACAGTTTTGGGAATGCATTTGGCTCAGAAAGTATCTCATCAGTGCCCTTATGTCCTAAATTTTGAAATATTTCATTCATGTTCATAAAAATCATGCATTAAGCCAAAGTCAGATGTTTTTTCAGATTTCTTCTCAGAATCCCTTTTTCAGTATGTGATCTAGAATTAGAATTATGAACCTAGGAGTTAAGCAGTAGTAGAGTTGGGATAGCATTATTCATATTGAGCAGATTATTTATTCAAGGGTCTAGTTGTACAAAAGGTGAATCAGTAGGCTTGAACAATGTATACAAGGATTTAAGTTTGTTGAGTCGAGATTAAGTATGATGGTGTGGATGAGTTTATCATTCATGTGTATTATTATACCCTAGATTCTAGAGTAAAGTGATTGTAGTTCAATTTAGAGTTTAGTAAAGTGTCCACAGACTTGAGATAATGGCTTAAAGCTAAGGGAGGATGATTCCCAACCTATTCTTATCTCAGTACGAAGTTTTTCAGTCATCGCGATATCTATTAATGCCTAACATGTCAGCTCCCTCATCACAACTCATATTCATGCACTTTATAGAAAAATCATGTACGCTTTCAATTTCTAGTATGAGGAGTTCCAGTTCACTCTACAGTATAAATCATGTTCCATGAAATCATGAACTCGAAACTCAGTTCATGTAGCTCATGACTCACGTACTCATGTTTTATAGTATGATCAGATCCAGATACTCATGCTTCACTTATAATGATCAACAAAATTCAGTTTATGTCAAGTGAATTTCATTTAATTTTCATAATTCACGGTGTTGGTTATAAAACCATGCTATGCTCCCATGTTTTTAAGATATCCCTATGTCCAAGTATTACTCTCCATGTGCTTGATGGAATTCCCATGTGAATTGAATAGGGTAATCATGGCATGTTACCATGTGTTCTCATCCATGTACAAGTCCATAACCTACAAGTGTTTGACAAAATATCCAAATGAAAGCATTGTTGACAATAGACTATTGCTATGCTTTATGATCATGCCATGCTTTATTTTCATGCTATCGAGTCCTGGCGATACTTAATACCCAATAATTTAGCTACTTACTTAGAGCTAGTGTCAGTTATAGAATAGTCTCAGTCATGTCACGATCAGTAGTATTCTCAGTCAGTTATAGAACTTAATAGAACTCAGCCAGTTATAGACCTCAAGAAAATCTCAGTAATCTAAGTATCATTCTAGTTCATTTCAATATTCAGTTCAGATCTCAGTAGTATTCAGTATTTAGTTCAGACCTTAGTCGTATTCAGTATTCAGTTCAGACCTCAGTAGTATTCTGTATTCAGTTCAGACCTTAGTAGTATTCAGTATTAGATTCAGACCTCAGTAGTATTCAGTATTCAGTTCAAACCTTAGTCGTATTCAGTATTCAGTTTAGACCTCAGTAATATTAAATTCAGACCTCAGTAGTATTCAGTATTCAGTTTAGACCTCAGTAGTATTTAATATTTAATGATGACCTCTATAGTGTTCAGTCAGTTAATAGAATTCAATAGTATTTTCATCAGTCAAGGGAACTCAGTGAACACAGTTCAGTTTAGTTAAAAAGTAAAAACAGTAACCGTTTAGTCAAGCCTAGAATGAACTAGAAAATTAGTTCAGTGTCTATTCAGATGGTAGTAGGATTCAGCACCGAGTGAACCCAAAGATGGGGACTCACCTTCCAGTAGAGGGTGTGATCCTTAGAAGCAATCCTTGCATTCCAAAACTACATAGACAGTGTAGGTTGAGACATCAAACCTGCCAAATGAGGGTTGATGAGGTGTTTTAACCTGTTAGATGAGGTTACCACCGTTCTCATTAGAGTACCTGCTAGATGAGGGTACCTTATTAGTGTCTTTACCCATGGCACGGTACTAACACCCTTCCAACTTGGGTTACAAGTTGGACCCCAATCTTTTCAGTAAGGGGAATGTCGGTTAGATGACCTCCCACAGTTTATGTTTCAGATTCAGTCTTAGAATAGAACTCAGTCAGTTCTACAGATTCAGTACTATCAGATATAGTCACTCAGCTCAGTACATAACTCAGCTAGTCCTACAAGATCAAGACTATCAGAAATAGTCTCTTAGTTAATAGTATATCAGTCATCAGCAACCCAGTTATCAGTAATACAGTTATTAATAATCCCAGATATTAGTCACTCAATTATTAGAACTCAGTATGTAGTTCCAGTATGAGTCTCAATTACAGTCTTAGTTACAGTCTCAGTCGCAGTCTCTATCTAGTAATCAGATCAACAACTCAGTTCAGTTTCAAGTTTGCTTGACCATAGCATACAGTTATCAGTTATCCATCTATTAATATTTTAGTACCTCAGTTTACAAAATATTTTAGAATCATGTTATACGCTTGGTCTTGCATTCTCTGATAATACAGTCTTCACAAATTCATGCTCAGTTACCTCATGTTACTCAGTCAGTCCTTTTCTCATATGCATTATACTCTACAGTTTCAGTCCAGTTATTCAGACTAAGTATATTCCAGTTTTACATACCCGATATTCATACAGTATCTATGTGTTATCATATCCCATCTTCAGTTATACTTATATCATTAAAGTAAGTTTTACAGAAACTAAGTGTAGAGATTCACCAGCTTATCAGATCATATTTATTTTTCATGTTTTAATATGTTTTTAGCTTTCAGTTTATTCCAGCTTATTGGTGAGTCTACTTACACTTAGCATGCATGTTTTACGATTACGTATGAAATCAGTTTTACTTATTGCATTCACCCTTGCATACTCAGTACATTCCAGAAGTACTGATCCATATATACACTTGTGTGGCTACATTTCCTCATAATGTTGGTACCAGTTATAGACTACGCATAACAATCATATAGTTGCAGATTCTAGCCAGCAGGTGATGATTTCTCCTAGTTTGAGAACTCTAGACAGTTTTTAGTTCTTGTACAGTTCATTTACTTTTATGTGTATTGATTAGTGGTAGTTAGAGGTATATCCCAACTATCTATAGTCAATATAGTAGAGGCTTCATAGATGTCAGTCAGAGTTAGTTATGTAAATTTCAGTTTCATCCTTCAGATTTATCAGATTGTAAAGATTTATCAATATTGTATCTGTTTTCGGTCTTTAGTATGACTATGTTTCCGCACAGTAAATAGTTATTTATTATGCCATAATTTAGTTGCTTAACAGTATGCTAGTTCATGAGTTAACTTGGGATCACTTGTGGTTCCAAGCACCGTGTGACATCTCACGACTGATTTCAAGGCGTTACAGTATAAACATCAAAAACTTGGTAGCACATATCAAATGATGCCCATTCCAGAATGGAAGTAGGAAAGAATAACCATGGACTTGTGGTAGGTCTTCCTAAGACCTTAAAGAAGTGTGACTCTATATTGGTTATCATCCACTAATTTACCAAGCTGGCTTATTTCATCCCCATAAAGATGGATTATAATACGACTATATTAGCCAAGATTTATATGAAGTATATTTTATAGTTCCAGGAGGTACCTATTTCTATTGTGTTAGACAAAGGTAGTCAATTTACCTCTAATGTTTGGGAGAAGTTTCACTGAGAATTGGGTTTGAGATTATACCTAAGTACCGCTTTCCATCCATAGATTGATAAACAGTTAAAAGAAATGATCCAAGTGCTTGAGGATATGATTTGAGCTTGCATAATAGATTTTCGAGGGTTGATAGGACTAGTACTTACCCTTGTATGAATTTTGCTACAATGAAATCTACTACTCAGTATTGACATGGCTCTTTTTGAAGTGTTATATGGTAGAAGGTGATGTTGCTAATCGAATGATTTAATGTATTTGATGTGAGGCCTTGGATAACTAATATACTCAAGGATTCGATGTGGAAGGTAAGGTTTATACAAAAAAATCTAGTAGCAGCTCAAAGATAATAAAAAGAGTATGTGGATAATAAGATAAGAGATATAAAGTTTAATATAGGTGGGAGGTACTTTTGAAGGTTTGACCAATGAAGGGGGTTATTCATTTTGGTAAGATAGGCAAGTTGAGTCCGAGATACATCAATCCCTTTGAGGTTTTAAAGAGGGTGGAGTCATTAGCCTATAAGCTGGCCTAGCCTCCTTACTTTTTTATGGTTCATTCAGTTTTTTATGTATCCATGCTTAAAAGTACCACAGTGACAGGGACTACATCATTCATTAGGACTGAGTTGTTTGATAAGGAGATTTCTTATAAAGGGGATCCAATTACTATATTGGTCTGGAATGTGAGCAAATTGAGAAAGCGGTTGAGGAACCAATTTCTATATCTATCAATAGAGGAAACATTCAATTGAGGAAAGAAATTTGGAGACATAGGCGGATATGCGCAAGAGGTACCCCCATTTGTTCATAGACTTAAGTAATTATGTTTGCTTTAGTTGTATTTTTATGGGCTAGTTGTCATTCAGGGATGAATGAGTGGTAAATTGATATCTAATACAATAATTCAGTTTTTCATTATGCTGAAATAAAGTGTAAGACCTCCGTTAATTTTCTCTTAGACAATTTTTGAGAAATTCAGGACTGGCATAGTATTAGGTGTACTTGAAGGGTGTGATCGTGTAAGAAAATTTGGTATTAATGTATGCATTGGTGGGGTATTTGACTTTATTTTTAGAAATATGATGATTTAAAAAGCAGTAGCAACTTTTGATATGAAAAATAGATCAATAGAACTCTAGTTATAGAGTTTACCGTGAACGGTTTGGTTTGTGATTTTGCATTTTGAAAAGTGTGATACAAAATAGACTGATATAGTGGTAAAAAAACTACTACAGCTGTACTACTGTAGTGGTAAAAGTACCACCATAGCAGTAGCCTCCATTACACTGCAAACCGCTACAACAGTAACCTTACTGCCGCACCAGTAACTTTACTGTTGCAGCATTAACTTTACCGTTGTAGTAATAAAAATGCAGTTTTCAGCTTTTAAAAAACTAAACACATATTTTCATTTATATTTTCTAAAATACAGACAAGATCTTTGGAAAAGGCAATTTTATATCAAATTTTGGGATTTTAATCTTTGGAGAAAAGATTCCTAAATATTCTAAACTTGAATTACTTTCTAAAGTTGTTGGAAATCGCTAGAATCAGGTTCATGATAGAAATTGAGGTTTATCCTTATTGATGGGAATAGATGTAAAATTAGTTATTAATAATCCTAGGGTCTTATAAAATACTATTTAGAGTAGAATTATGATTGTTCATGCTAAATATTATAGACTTTATGGGTTTTAAAGGGTAGAAGATCCTTAGATAATGAACTAGGAAAGTTTATGGTTGAAATTGATGGTTATTGATTTCTAATAGTTAGAAAAGATGAAATAATTGAAATGGGTATGTAATTTTGTTGTTATAGATCTAGAAAGGATCAAAACAGAAAGCAAAGGCAACCATGTGGTCTTGAATTGACTCAAGCAGGCATTGAGGTAGGTTATAATTTATTTGTAGCAGTTAGGCTTGCTTGACTCTATGCTTATATATAAATTGAGTATTAATAATTGCTTTTAGACACTATTTGTTGATTATTGATTGCATTTTCATATTGATATATGTTAATGATGATTGTTGATGGTGTTGTGAAGATGATATGATGATATTGATCATGTTAGTGAGATCATGATGTTGATGATAATGAGATCATTATGAATTGATAGAGGTTGATGGCATTGAGAAGAAAAAAAAAATGTGTACATCTTGCATATGTATATTCATCATATGCATTTGAATATACATTTATACTTATATGTTGTGATGAAACTTGTTGATGAAATTAATTAAGTGCAAAGGGTGTCAAAATGAGCTTTTATTTTCTCCGAGTGAAGTGTCAAAAATTGTGTTTGGTTGTCATTAGTTATAAGTTTTGTTGAGATCGTTGTTGCTTATAATTAGTTTTTTTATTTGTATGGTGTTGAGTTGAGTCTACCTATGATGCCTATCAGTATTGGTTGATGTACTAATGCTACATGTGCTATTCTTTTGTTAAGTACAAAGCGTGTTCCAATATTTGAGATGAGACCTTGAATTTAGCAAACAATTACGGACTTCGCTTCAAGGGTGGGCATCAGTGACAGAAAGCCACTGAATCATCTTACTTTTATTCATGTTCTTTATTTTGGGACTAATACATTATCATACTTCTTGGATACTTTTGGATTATCTTTTAACTACAACTTTTGAATATTCTTAGTTATTTTTGTACAATGATGATGTTTGGTGTATTTATGCATTCTAGCGTCCCTATTCTAGCCTTTTTGGCCTTATTTTGAGGATAATTCAAAGATATAATGGTTGATAATGAGATAAATGTGTTAAAACATGTGTTTATAAGGTTTAGAGTGAGTTTCAAACAAGTTTATACCTAAAAGATTCATTTAGTGTTCAACCCAAAAAACTAGTATTACTAGCTCGAGCTAGGTGCTTGTCTAGTTGATTTCGGTGAATTCTATTGTGTTTAAAGTATTCCAAATGGTTTTTACATGTAATTATATGTGAAAAAAATTATTGATAATGCTCAAGGGTAAATTGGATCAAGCCAAGGGTCAAAACAATGAGTTAAAGATCAAAGTGAAATTAGCCTATGTTTAGCTCATGTTTCTAGTTCGTCGTGTTGGATGTTGTGTTGTTTTGAGCTTTAAATTATTGTGTTTAATGTTATAGGATGCTTTTTGAATGGATTATGATGATATATTAATGATATACAAGCTTCAAATCAAGTGAGAAAACTCAAAAAGACTCGGAATGGCTCAACAAAGGCACAATATGCAGATTGATGCACTTTTGGACCCCTGGAATATCTTGGGCATGTGTGGCTTGTAGGAGTGGAAAATTGACGTTTGCAAAACACCAATGGATTAAAAATAGTCCCAAAATATAAACCAATAGGCGCGTGGTGGTACTAAAGTCGATTAGCATGTGACGCATGCTCTACTCCACATCTAGGCATTTTCAAGCTAATTCGGCTTCTATTGGGATCTGGCTTACCCTTATGCTATATATATATATGTTGTATCACGTTTTTACATAATTTTGGACGTTTTTGGACAAGAGGAGGATGATCTACACATTATTTAGGTTTTATCATTCTTTAATTTAGTTTCTTTCATGGTTTGTATCATCAATCCAAGGGATTGGATGATGAATATTTCCATTAAAGACTAAAACTCTCTTTTTGGGGTTAAGGCCAAGATCATGATTATTTCATTTTGAATTAAGTTTGTAAATTCGCTAATCAATATTGGTTTCTTGTTTATTCTTATTTTAACTATTTTAAGGATTAGCTCCCTTAGAATCCATCAATTGTCAACCTTGTGATCTCGGGAAAGGGAATAGGGAGATAAACAAGGGAGTAGGGCGCCAGTGCATGTAGCCGCACAAACCAGAGAATAATCTTATATATATATATATATATATGCACGGGTGACTTGAACCTCTTAATCATATACAAAGGTGACTTAAGAACTCGATCATGTAATGATGTGCGGGGGAATCAAAAATCCCTAATCATGTAAAAATAATTAGGGGGACTCAAACCTCCCTCATCACTTTGACCCCAGTGTCGGCAAATGCGGTTTCTAGTATCGGTCACTCGAACCTCCACTTTCACGTCTCATCTATACAACCCACATTAAATCCCAATTAAAAAATTCATCACACATTCCCATTCATTAAATCATAATTAACATTAAGGCATCCATTGCTGGTATCGTTATACCAACTACATTTGTAAGGTAACAACAACATGCCAAAACAATTACATCACTTGGCAGAATTCTCAATCCCCTTTGTTTAATTTTATAAATTCCCATCTTTCTTATAAATTAACCCAATTTTACAATATGGGGTTGGAGTCATAATCACTTTAAAAGTCACAAGTTTGGGAGAATCACAATTCACCATACCCATGACCGATAAGTTCAAAACCATAATTAAAACATGAAAAATCATATGTAAACCATGGAAAAACATTATTCAACAGTAGGCATTCAAAACCCCCCACCCTTGTTTCAATATCAACATTAATATCTCATGACCAATACTTTAAACCACATGCTTTTAACAAATTAACAATGACGGAATAGTAACATGCCTGAAATACCCAAGATTACGAAGAGAATTAATCCTTAAAGCTTTACTTGACCCAATTCTTAGAAACCCTAAGTGGTTGCATGAGAGAATTTTAGAGAGCTTTTGAAAGTGTTTTCGGGAGTTAACAATGCTAATGATGTCCCCAATAGGGTTTTAGGTCGCGGGTTTCAATTGGTGTAGAGGGGAAATGTCCTAAGTTCGCTTAATGAAAAGACTGAAAAATTTTCGCAAGTGACTACGGGTCACTGTACGACTCCTATAGACACATTACGACTCATCACAAGGAGTCGTAACCAAGACAGAACCACCAAGTCCCCATATTGTTCTGACTATGATTTATACCACTAACTCATAACCATACTTAATGACTCGTAACCACTTCTAAAACTCAAGACATAACAATTTAGGATGACACTCTAGACGCCCTACAATTTGAACTTAACGACTCGTTACGAGTCTTCACAACTCATGGACGCAAATCATAATAAAGATAGTGTCTTGGGAAAAACTTCCAGGACACCTTACGATTTTGTCCTTACGACCCATAAGAAGTCTTGATAACTAGTTGAGAGCCACACGTAGTCAGAGAAGAATACTAAGCCATTTGTTCTGATTAAGTCACAACCAAGTCCCTACAACCCGTCATGACTCCCTATAACTTGTCAGGGGGTCGTAGTCAGGACATTGTGGATAAAATTTTAGAAAATTTCCAAGGACCAAAATCCCGGGGGTTACATACTCCCCCCCTCCCCCTCATGATCACTCATCCTTAAATAATAGGATAAGGCATTCAGTAGAACGATTTGACTCCTCCTAATCTATTCTTACCTTTAACAAAGAAAGAAAACAAAGATGTTAAGGAACACACTTATCTCAAGCATGATTATTCAGAACAGGGAAAAAAATGTATATTTAGACTTTATGTCCTCTTCGGCTTCCAAAGTAGCTTCCTCAACCTTGTGGTTCCTCCAAAGAACCTTTATCGAAGCCACGTCCTTAGTACGGGACCTCCTCGTAGGACAAGAAATCCAAAATACCCACCTCCTCTAAAGGAATGATCAGTGAAGGATCACCCACGCACTTTCTCAACATCGAGACATGAAACACCAGATGAATGGAGCTTAAACTAGAAGGCAACTCCAATTCATATGCAACCTTACCAACCCTATTCAAAACCAAATACGGACCAACATAACGAGGTATGATCTTTCCCTTCTAACCAAACCGCATCACTCCTTTCATGGGAGATACCTTCAAGAACACCCAATCACAAATACTAAACAACAACTCCCTTCGTCTTACATTCGCGTAGGACTTTTGGTGACTTTGGGAAGCCTTAAGTCTATTTTAAATCACCTTCACCTTTTCTATGGCTTGGTGAACCAATTCAGGGCCAAACAACTTATTCTCAGCAATTTTAAACCACCCAATAGGAGACCTACACCTCTTACCATATAAGGTCTCAAACGGAGTCATACTAATGCAAGAGTGATAACTGTTATTGTAAGAACATTCTTTGAGAGTCAAGTGGTCAACCCAGCTACCACCATAATCAAATACACAAGATCGAAGCATATCTTACAAAACCTGAATTATCCTTTCTTCTTGTCCATTTATCTATTGGTGGAAAACAGTACTAAGGGCTACCTTAGTCCTCAAACCTCGCTGGAGTGACCTCCAAAAGTGAGACGAGAACTGAGTACCCCAAGCAGATATGATTGAAACTGGAGTACCATGTAACTTCATGATCTCTTCAATGAACAACTTGGCATAATTCTCAAAAGAGAAATTTGTCCTCACTGGCAAGAAGTGAGCAAACTTGTTCATCTTATCCGTGATGACACAAATTATTAGTGAGACCACGGAAAACTGGTAACAAAATCCATATTAAATACCTCATATTTCCATACCAGCGATTCAATCTTTTGAGACAACCCATTGGGCCTCAAGTGCTCCACCTTCACTTAATGACACACCATGCACTTAGCCACAAAATTAGCAATATCCCGCTTCATGCTATTCCCCCAATAAATCTGCTTAACATCATGATACATTTTCGTCGAACCAGGATGAATAACATAACGCGACTCATGAGCTTTGGCCAAAATTCTTCCTTGCAACCCAGGAACACATAATCTATCTTGGTATCTCGAGATACCATCACCACCAATCTAAAAAATTATCACTTTCTGCCTATCTACATTCCTGATTTGCATCAAAATAGGATCCAAAATTTGCTTCTTTTTCACTTCGGCACCAAGAGATGACCTTGCTACCTCTTGAACAATCATACCACCATCCTTTGAATCCAAGAGATGAACTTTGAGATTAGCCAATTAGTGAATATCCTTCACCAAATCCTGTTTCTCCTTATCCATATGTGGCAATCCCACCATGGAAAACCTGCTAAGAGCATCAGCAACCACGTTAGCTTTACATGGATGATAGTGAAGACTCATGTCATAGTCTTTGAGCAACTCACACCATCTTTTTTGCCTGAGATTTAATTATTTCTGGGTGAACACGTAGTACAGGTTTATATAATCAGAATAAATATCATGTCACGACCCAAACCAGGGCCTGGCCGTGACGGGTATCTTACTTCCTACATGGACCAGAGATCACCCCCTTCACCTAACCTAGTCAGCTCAACAATCTCAAGAAACAGATAAATTCCGAACATATAACAAGGTAGGGTAAACTAAGACTGATATTCATTCGTGAGATGTCTATAACCACCTCCGGTAGCCGAACAACCATCCGTCACCAAGCCAATCCACCAAAATAACACACCCAAGTCCACTGTATCCAACAAAGCCTCTATAAAATTAAAGTCAATAAAATATCAAGACATGCCCCCCGACAGTAGCCAAAACTAAGTCTAAACAAAGTCTAAGACATAGAATATAAGGACCATAAAATGAAGCCTTCCGAAGTATGGAATCTCTCCACTTCAATTTCAACTCATGAACTACTCGAACACCTGATCACTATCCAGAAAAGTAGAAGAAGAAGTTCTGGCACCTGCATCACATAAAGATACAGCGTCCAGAGACAGTTAGCAGTTGAAGCACTAGCATGTAACTCAAGGATAGAGGAATAAAAATAATTCCATCATTCAAAATGTAATCAAATCATTATATGCAATCGCATACATACCTATATATATCATGTCGGGATAAGGAATCGGGTTTAGGATGTATTTGAAAACCTTAACCTGGGTTGTGTAGCATAACCGTCATATACCAAGGAACCCATGGTTTATATTGGCCCAACTTTCCCCTAGATAGAAGGGCCCCAGTGCGTGTTGCCGTACGAGTCCAAGAATATCCATAATCGTATATGCCTTCGTGAGAGACTCGAACCTCCCGGCATAATCGAGGTGACTTAAGAACCAAAGTATATAATATGGGGGACTCAAACTTCCTATTCATATATTCATTCAAGGGACTCAAACCTACTGGTCATATAGACACCCACACCGGCTAACACAGTTTCCAGTGTTAGTCCTCCGGACTCCACTTTCACAGCCCCGCTACACACCCGCTTTAAAGCCCAATTAAAATATTCATTACACATATACACAATCATTAATCTAATTACTTACCAAAGGCATCTCGTTGTTATCGTCATACCAACCCTACTTGCAAGTGTACAAGATGTCATAACCATTATCAATCAACTTTGGGACTCGAACCCATTGTCTAAACAAAGACATCAATTCAATTTAACCTTTTAGGGACTCAAACCTATTTAGTAATTCAAATAAATTTATGGCCAACAAGGCCTTTATGAAACCATTTACTAACCAATTACATTAGTAGGTCAATGCCTTAGTTCAAATACAATTCATATGCAATAAGATTCTTCCCATTGACATTTTCACAAGCAGGTTGAGGGCATACCGTTGTCGAACAATCATTCAAGCCAAAAACCATCAAGTTTAGAGTTAAAAATGACCCATTTATTAAATCACAATTTCCATGCACCCACTTGTGAAAAACCATTATCAAAACATGTATAATCATAATTTTAAACATGCAAAAATAATACTCAACATTATGCATTCAAATCCTCAACCATGGTTTTCAAAACCACCATTAATGAATCATGAATAATGTTTAAACTACATGACTTTTGTCAACTAACAATGAAGGAAGAGTCACATGCCTGAGTTACGATAATTCACAGTGAGATTTTGATCTTTAAGCCTCTAGATGACCACCTTGAAGAAACCCTAGTCCAATCTTCTTGAGTGATTTTTAGAGAGTGTTTAGAGTTTATTTTAATCTTCTAAAGTGTAGAATGAATGCCCAATAAGTGTTTATAAGATGTGGGCTCTTCTCGAAAGTGGGTACAAGTGGATCCTCCAACTCATCGCCAAATCATATGAGTGGTACCCTCAAACCATCACCAAAATAGAAGGTTGGACACTATATTCTGTCCAACTTACGAATCCCTTGCCCAACTCATAACATCAACATATGACTAGTATCATCAAGTCGTATCCAAGGAAGAACATCTAGGGATAGACACTGGACAACATACGATTAAACTCAACCCTTTTATTACATCAACACACGACTCGTATGGAGTCTATCATACCAAGGAAAGAACTTGGTCAATCAACACACTGACCAACATACGACTAGGGTCCCTAGACCCATCACCATACCATACGATGTATGGTGTGAGTCATATGGTAAATAAAAGGTTCAAGATTCAAGGATTTTTCAAAGGCCAAAGTTTGGGGTATTTCAGTCTTCCCCACTTAGGACTATTCTCCCTCGAATGATGGGACAAGGTAACACAAGCACAATTTAGATTCCACACACCTCTACTCGTACCTTTAACTAAGTTAGAAAGCAAAGAGCCCAAGGAAATCAATCTTTTCTTTACCAAAGTCAGAAAATAATAGAATTTAAGATCAATACATACCTCAAGCACGATTTTCCGGAATTGAGAATTGGAATGGATACATGGATTTTATGTCCTCTTTGGCTTCCTAAGTAGTTTCCTCAAACTTTTGGTTCCAGCATAGAACCTTCACCGATTTCACGTCTTTCGTTTCTAACCGATGAACTTGATGATCCAAGATCCTCACTAGTACCTTTTCATAGGACAAAGAATTTAAAATACTAATGTACTTCAACGGAACAACCAACTAAGGATCACCCACACATTTCTACAACCTGGACACATGAAATAATTAGATGAAAGGAACTCATGCTAGAGGGCAAATCCAACTCACATGCAACACTACCAACTCTCTTCAAAAGTAAATACAAGCCAACATACCGGGTATTGAGCTTCTCATTCTTCTCGAATCGCATTACTCCATTTATGGGAGACAACTTCAAGAACACCCAATCTCCAACCTCAAATTCCAAGTCCATTCGCCTTATGTCCGCATAGGACTTTTGGCAACTTTGGGCTGTCTTAAGCCTACCTCGAATCACCTTCACATTCTCCATATCTTGGTGAACCAAATCCAAACCAAACATCTCCGCTTCACCATCCTTGAACCACCCAATAGGAGTTCTACACCTCCTTCCATACAACACCTCAAAGGGGGACATACCAATGCTAGAATGGTAACTATTGTTATAGGCAATTTCAATGAGAGGCAAATGATCATACCAACTACCACAAAAATCAATTACACAAGCTCACAATATATATTCTAAAGTCTAAATAGTCCTTACGGCTTGCCCATCTGACTGCGGGTGAAAAGTTGTACTAAGACTCACTTTAGTCCCCAAACCATGCTGAAACAAGCATCATAAATATGACAAAAACTAAGTACCATGATCCAAAATAATCGAGATAGGGGCAGTATGAAATTTTACAACTTTCTGAAGGAACAACATTGCATAGTCCTCGGTAAAATAATTAGTCCTCACTGGCAAGCAGTGAGCGGATTTAGTCATCCTATCCACGATGACCCAAATGGAGTCACACTGATTTCGCGACCCCAGAAGATTGGTAATGTAAATCATATTAATTACCTCTCATTTCCACACTGGTAACTCAATCTCTTGAAGTAGCCCACTTGGCCTCATGTGTTCCACCTTTACTTGCTGACATATCATACACTTATCACAAAGTTGGCTACATCTTGTTTTATATTATTCCACCAATACATCTCCTTAAGGTCATGATAAATCTTTGTTGAATTGGGATGAATCATATACCACAATTCATAGACCTCATCCAATATCCTATCTTACGATCCATCCACATCGAGAACACACAACCTCTCTTGGAACCTCAAGATACCATCACTACCAATCTCAAAAGCCATCACCTTCTTATTACCTACATCATCCTTAATTTTTATCAAGAGAGGATCTAATACATGTTTCTCCTTTATTTTCGAACCAAGAGATAATTGCGCCACCTATTGCACAAACACACCACCATCCTTAAAGTCCAAAAGATGAACTCCAAGGTTAGCTAAACTATGAATATCCTTCACCAATTCCCACTTATCCTTATCCACATGAGCTAGAATTCCCATGAATAACCCGCTAAGAGCATCAACAACCATATTAGCTTTACCTAGATAATAGTAAAGACTCATATCATAGTCCTTCAGCAACTCAAGCCACCTCATTTTCCTAACATTAAGATTTTCTGAGTGAACACATACTGCAGGCTCTTATAATCAGAAAAGATATCGACATGCACCCCATATAGATATTGGCACCAGATTTTCAATACAAACACCACAACCAATAGCTCCAAGTCATGAGTTGGATAATATTTCCCATGAACCTTCAACTGTCTAGAGATATAAGCAACCACCTTGCCATGATTCATCAACACACAACACAAACCAACCTGGGATGCATCACAATAGAAAATAAGACCTTCGGTACCCTCAAGTAGAGTCAAGACTAGAGATGAAGTCAACTTATCCTTTAACTTCTCAAAGCTACCCTCACAAGCATCAGACCACAAGAACTTTACCTTCTTCTGGGTCACTTGGTCAATGAAGCATCAATAGAAGAAAAACTCTCCATAAAACTCCTATAGTAACCAACTAAAACCCATGAATCTCCAAAAATCAATTGGAGTTGTAGGCCTATGCCACTTCTTCACCACAACAACTTTTTGAGGATCTACCACGATCCCCTCACTAGACACAAAATGACCCAGAAATGTAACAGCATTCAACTAGAATTCACATTTAGAGAACTTAGAATACAACTACTAATCTTTCAAGTTCTGCAATAAAATGCGAAGGTGATCAGTAGATCTGCCTTACTCTTAGAGTATACCAAAATATCATCAATGAGGACATTCGCGAATGAATTTAGAAACTGATGAAAGACCCTATTCATCAAGTCTTTGAATGTTGCAGGGGAATTAGTAAAGCCAAACGACATCACCAATAACTTAAAATGGCTATACCGGGTATGGAAATCTGCCTTAGGGATATCCACTTCCCTAATCTTTAACTGATGATACCCGGACTGATGACCGATCTTAGAGAAGAACTTAG
The DNA here is from genome assembly GCA_030864215.1 of Capsicum pubescens. Taxonomy (NCBI): domain Eukaryota; kingdom Viridiplantae; phylum Streptophyta; class Magnoliopsida; order Solanales; family Solanaceae; genus Capsicum; species Capsicum pubescens. The sequence goes on from CM061548.1 coordinate 268,561,420, forward strand.
AACCCTGAAGCTTATTAAAAAAATCATTTATCCTGGGAAGAGGGTACTTATTCTTTACCATCACCTTATTCAGCTGTCGATAATTAATATACATCCGAAGGGAACCATACTTCTTACGCATGAATAAAATTAGTGCATCCCCGAGGACATACCAGGATGGATGAAAACCTTGTCTAAAAGATCCCTTAATATCTCCTTAAGCTCCTTTAACTCAGCAGGAGCCATTCTATACGGGGGAATAGATATAGGACAAGTGTCTAAAACAAGATCTATCTAAAAATCAGTCTCCCTATCGTGAGGAATACCAGGAAGGTCATTTGGGAAGACCTCAGGAAATTTATTCACAACCGAGACAAAATGCAAAGAAGGACTCTCCGAGATAGAATCTTTAACCCAGACCAAATGATAGATACTCCCCTTGGAGATCAATCTTCGAGCTCTAAGATATGATAAAAATATCCCCTTAGGAGCTAGGGAACTACCATCCCACTCAATGACCGACTTATTAGGGAATTTAAAGATGGCCTTAAGGGTCCGACAGTCTAAAAAAGCATAGCACATGTGTATCCAATCTATCCCTAATATGACATCAAAATCAACCATGTCTAATTCAAATAAATACACCAAAGTCTCCCAACCACCAACAGATACCACACAACCCCTATAGACTTTTCTAGAGACTATAGCATCACCCACTGAGGTAGACACAGAAAAGGGATTAGAAATACACTCGGGACTAAAACCAAAATGCACAACCACAAATGGGTCACATAAGAAATAGTAGAACCCAGATCAAGTAAAAAGTACATATCACAGAAAAAGAGTTTCAACATACCAGTAACGACATTGGGAGATGCCTTAGAGTCCTGATGAAAAGCAAGGACATATAAGCGATTCCGATCAGTGCTAGTACCAAAAGCAAAAGCAGCACCCTTTGGTGCAGGAGCTGATAAAGAGAAAATAGAAACCTTATTTTCCCAAGAGAAACCCTAGAAGGACAATCACTCTACATATAGTTAATCTGACCATAATGGAAACATTAATTTCTCCCCTTCTCACATTAGCCACGGTGTAGTTGATCACAAAATCTGCAAGAAGGATATGATGGAGTGGACTGAGCCCCACCAGCCTAAGATTGGGCACCCTATGCCCTGTACCCTCAACCATGCAGAGAGAAATAATCACCCAACGGCTTCGAGTAAGGAGTACTAACTATAGAGAAAGAAAAAAAACTTCCCTACTTCTTCTTATGCCACTTTCCCCTATCTCTACCACTTTGCTACCGACCTCCTCCCTGATTAAAAATTCTAAATTTCTTACTCTACCTTTCACCAATATCAGCCTACTTCTTCTTTTCTTCCTCAATCTATTACATATAAACCACAAACCAAGAAATATCCATATCCTTGTTCAATAAGGTAGCCTTACTCTCTAGAATCAACTCACGAGAAAACCCTGAAGCAAACTTACGCATTCTAGCTCTCATGCTAGACACCAACTCAGAAGTATACTTGGATAACTGAGGGAATTTCAAGGCATACTGATTGACAGTCATCTTAACTTATCTCAGCTTCACAAATTCTTCCGCTTTCATCTTCCTCATCTCCTGAGAAAAGAAGTGGTCAAAAAAGGTACTACAGAAGTCATCCCACAATGCAGAGTCAGCATCACTTCCCCTGGACTATTCCCACTCTTCGTACCACCGGTACGCCATATCCTTCAATTGGTAGGCAGCAAACTCCATACCCTCAAAATCTGAAGCATGCATAATACGAAAGATATTCTCCATCTCATCAATAAAATCTTGAGGATCCTCCTCAACTTTAACACCAATGAACACAAAAGGGTTCATCCTCATGAACTGGCCAACCCTTATAGCCTCAGAAGATGTTGTAACAAAAGCACCACGCTCGGCCTGAGAAGCTACAAACTGTGCTGACATATGAATAGAAAGAAGAAATTTAATATTTGTCACATCGTTTTGAGGAGCTCGAGTAGAACTGGAGGGAACTGGTGGAACTTCAGGAGGACAATTAGGAACTGGACCCCTAGATCGAGTCTGAATATAAGAAGGGTGTGTTCGATCAACAGTGTCCCCAAGTGGAACAGAGGAGTCACGATGAGCTTCAGATTGTCAGGGAGGCATGATCTAAAAAAGCGGGCAAATGAGAATTAATGAAATCCAAGACCTCAGACTCTACAGCTTGAAGTAAGACAACAAGAAAGGGAAACATTCTTAAATGTCTCGTAGCCTCTCTCTAATAAGTGTAGAGTGCTACACACCCATAAAAAAGACTCTACTCAACACAAATTTGTGAACACATAATTGAACATAAACCTAGGCACTGATACCAACTTTGACACTACCCGAACCAAGGCCTGGTCATGATGGGAATCTCAAGTCTCACGTGGACCAAACTCAAGGATTTCATAAATGCCAAAGTTTGGGGTGTTTTATATCAACATGGACCACATACAATTTTTAATGAAAATACCATAGCTAATAATTCCAAATCATGGGTTGGATAATTCTTCTCATGAACTTTCAACTGTCTAGAAGCATAAGTAACCACCTTGCCATATTGCATCAACACACAACCCAGCCCTACCCAAGATGAATCACAATAGACAATAAAACCATCAGTGCCCTTAGGTAGAGTCAAGATTGGAGCTGGAGTCAACTTATCCTTCAACTTCTCAAAACTACCCTCGCAAGTATCAGACCATAAGAATTTCACCTTTTTCTAAGTCAACTTAGTCAATAGGGAAGCAATAGAAGAGAAACTCCCCACAAACGTTCTATAATAACCAGCTAAACCCAAGAAGCTCTGAATATCAGTTGAAGTCGTAGGTTTAGGACACTTCTTGATCACCGCAACCTTCTGTGGATATACCATGATCCCTTTATTAGAAACATGACCCAGATAAGTCATTGTATTTAGCTAGAACTCATACTTAGAAATCTTTTCATACAAAAGTTGATCCTTTTAGGGTCTGCACCACAAGGAGGAGGTGATCAACATGATCCACCTCGCTCTAAGAATACACCAAAATATCATCAATAAAGATAATGACAAACAAGTCTAAGAACTAACCAAAAACCCAATTCATAAGATCCATGAATTTTGTCAGGGCTATGGTCAAACCAAAGGACATCACCGAGAACTCAAAATGACTATATTGGGTTCAAATGGAAGTCTTAGGGATATCCGCCTCCCTAATCTCAATCTTAGAAAAGAACTTAGCACCCTGAAGCTAATCGAACATATCATTAATCCTCCAAAGCGGGTACTTATTCTTCTTGGTCACCTTATTCAATTGGTGGTAGTAAATACACATTTGAAGGAAACCATCATTCTTATGCATGAAAAGAATAGGATCACCCCATGGAGATGCACTATGGTGGATAAAACCCTTGTCAAGGAGTTCTTTCATTGTTCCTTGAGTTTCTTCAACTCAGCAAAGCTACTCTGTAAGGAAGGATAGAAATAGGACGAGTGTTCAAAAGAAGATCAATCCCAAAATCAATTTCCCTATCAGGAGGAACACTAGGAAGATCATCAAGAAACTCACAGACCACAGGGACAGTTCACAAAGAAGAACCTTCGGATCTAGAATCCTTAATATGCACTAAGTGATAGAGGCACCCTTTAGAAACTAATTTTTGGGCCCTAATATATGAGATAAACCTATCCTTGGGTACTAGGGAACTACCTTCCCACTCGATCACCGGCTCACTAGGGAAATGAAAACTAACCCTACAGACCAAAATCAAGAGACACATAGTAGGAATGCAACCAATCCATCTCAAAAATCATATCAAAGTCTAGCATGTCCAACTCTATTAGATCTATCAAGGTCACCTTACCATGGACCGACATCACACAACCTCTATAAACCCTTCTAGCCACAATTGAGTCACCCATCGGGATGATAATAGAGAAAGGGTTTGAAATACATTCAGGATTAAAACTAAAATGGATAGCCACATAAGGTGTCACATATGAGAGTGTAGACCCGGGATCAAGGAGACAATATACATCATGAGAAAAGAGTTTGAGCATACCAGTAACAACATCAGGAGACACCTCAGAATCCTGGCGAGTGGCAAGAGTGTACAAACGGTCCTAACCAGTGTTGGAGCCAAAAGCAAAAGTAGAACCTTTTGGTGCGGAAGCTAATAAAGTGGCAAGAGAAACCTTATTTGCCCCAGAAGCAACCTTAGAAGGACAATCCCTTTGTATATGATGAATCTAACCACATTTAAAGAACTTGTTCCTCCCTTCTTTACAAACACACTGGTCTTCTGGTGCTCTAAACTCACTATCATACAGAGAACGACGATGACCTAATTGTTTTAGATAAGGTACACTAGCTATAGAGTAGGAACTAAAATTGCCCACTTCTTCTTAGACCACTTTTCACTGTCTCTACCACTTTGTTGTTGACCTTTACCCTGATCTGAGTAGTGAAACTTCCTACTCTGCCTCTAACTTATCTCTTCTTGCTTCTTCTTTTATTCTTACACTTGTTGTATATACACCCTAAGTCTAAAGATAACCATATCCTTATTCAACAAGACAGACTTTTTCTCCAAAATTAACTCACGAAATAACCCAGAGATAAACTTTCTAATTCTAGACCTTATGTTAGACGCTAATTTAAGAGCATAATGTGATAGCTAATGAAACTTCAACGCATACTTCTTTACTGATATTCTGTCTTATTTCAAATTTACGAATCCTCAGCCTTTGCCTCCATCATCTCCTGAGAAAAGAAGTGATCAAGGAAAGCACTAGAGAAATTATCCCATAAGGCAGACTTAGCATCGTCACCCCTAGACTATTCCTACTGTTCATACCATTAGTATGCTACATTCTTCAACTAATAAGGTACGAACTCTACCCCTTCCATATTAGAAGTATGCATCACACAGAAGATCTTTTCCATCTCATCATTGAAATTTTGAGGATCTTCCTCAACCTTAGAACTAGTGAAAATAGGTGGACTCAACCTCGTGAATTGGTTGACTCTAGTGGCCTCAAATGATGGAGCAACAAAAGTAACACACTCAGTCTGAGAGGCCACCAACTAGGTAAGCAAATGAATCAACGGGCTAAACTCAGCATTAGATACACTAGCCTGAGGTGTCTAAAGAGGGATAGGGGGACCAGTAGAGTTCTATCAGGGCAATCAGAAGAAGCGATCCTATATTGGGTCTGAACTCCTAGAGTTGGACGAGTTCAGTCCATATTATCCTTAGACGGGACAGAAGAGTTCCTACAGTTATCAGATTTGCTTAGAGACATGATCTAAAAGGCAAGCAAATAGGGATTAGAAAGATTCAAGACCTTAGACTCTATAGCTCAAAAATAGAACAACAAGAAAGGAAAAATATTTCTAAATGTCTCGTAGCCTCTGACTTTTAAGTGTGGCATGCTACACACCCATAAATGAGACTCTACATGACACGGCTTTGTAAGACACCCAATGGCACCAAACCTAGGCTCTGATACTATCTCTGTCACTACTCGAACCAGGTCTTATTCGTGATGGGAAACTCAAGTCCCACATGGAATGGAGGCCACCCCTTCGCACATAAGCAAACAATACAATATCCCTGATGTCAGATAAATTTCGAACTCATAACAAGATGAATTCAAATATAGTTTAAAACATGCCTATCACCAGTGATCAATGACCAGCCAAACAACTGACCAACATTTCCCAATATCCACAATAATCCAAACAAAGCCTTCTAGATAAACTCCAAAACTGAATATCAATAGTGTCGGGACATGCCCTCGACTATAGCAAAAAACAAGTCTAAACTCTAAGACATAAGAGACCAACACGTGAGATATAAACTTCCAAAATATGGAAGCTTATCACTTCAATGTCAATTCACGATCTGATCTCAAATCCTAATCACTGAGCAGGAGAACTAGAAGTATGAGTAGTTCCTATATCGCATGGGGATACAACATCCCAAGACAGTTAACGGTTGGAATGCTAGTATAAAACTCAGGGATAAGGATTAAAATAATGCCATGAACAACAATTCAAACCATTCAAAACCAATGCACATAATTAAATGCATATACACATATATATATATCACATGCCAGGATAGGGAATAAATCTTAACATGCTCATTGAAAAATTTAGCCTGGATTGTGTAGCTCAATCGTCATAACATGTACATGCGGGCTATATGGGACCTAGTTCTCACCCACTGGTTGGGCCCCGGTGTGTGTAGCGACACAAACTGGAGAATAATCTCATATATATACACGGGGGACTCGAACCTCCCAATCATATACTAAGGTGACTTAAGCACCCGATCATGTAATAATTTGTAGAGGACTCGAACCTCCCTAATCATGCAATAATAATGAGGAGGACTCAAACCTCTCTTGTCACTTTGACCCCCATGTCGGCAAATGCGGTTTCCAATATTGGTCATTCAGACGTCTACTTTCACATCTCAGCTACACAACCCCCATTAAAGCCCAATTAAAAAATTCATCACATATTCCCATTCATTGAACCATAATTAAAATTAAGGCATACATTGTTTGCATACTCATACCAACTATACTTGTAAGATAACAACAACATACCAAAATAATTATATCACTTGGGAGAATTCACAATCCCCTTGGTTTAATTTTACAAATTCCCAAGTTTCTCATAATTAAAACCTAATTTCACAATATAGGGTTGGGGTCATAACCACTTCAAAAGTCATAAGTTTGAGAGAATCACAATTTCCTAGTTCATTCACCATACCCATGCACTGATAAGTTCAAAACCATAATTAAAGCATGAAAAATCATATGTAAACCATAGAAAAACATTGTCCAACAACAAGCATTCAAAACCCCCAACCCATATTTCAATATCAACATAAATATCTCATGAACAATATTTCAAAACAAACTCTTCTAAAAAATTAACAATGAAGGAAGAGTAAATTGCCTGAAACACCCAATATTACAGAGAGAATTCAAGCCTTAAAGCCCTACTTGACCCAATTCTTGGAAACCCATATTGATGCATGAGAGAATTTTAGAGAACTTTTGAAAGTGTTTTAGGGAGTTAACAATGCTAATGGGGTCCCCAATAGGGTTTTAGGCTGTGGGTTACAATTGGGGTAGAGGGGAAATGTCCTAAGTGCCCTTAATGAAAAGACTGAAAAATTATCGCAAATGACTACGGGTTATTATACGTCTCCTATAGACAAATTCCGACTCATCACAAGGAGTCGTAACTAAGCCAGAACTACCAAGGCCCTATACTGGTCTGACTATGATTTAAACCACCAACTCGTAACCATACTTAACGACTCCTAACCACTTCTCAAATTTAAGACACAACAATGTGGGAGGAAACACTGGACACCCTACAATTTGAACTTAACGACTCATCACAAGTTTTTACAACTCATGGATGCAAGTCGTAATGAAGACAGTGTCTTGGGAAAAACTTTCTGGACACCTTACGACTTGGTCCTTACGCCCCATAACAAGTCTTGACAACTAGTTGAGAGCCACACGTACTCGGAATAGAATAATAAGCCACTTATTCTGATTAAGTGATAACACTCAACTTACATGTCAATTTAGAGCAAGGCGGTCGTCGTCAATATATTTACCCAACTTTGGAGTTGGGGTCTAATCTACGGGAACAATGTGAGTGGCGATTAAACTAATTTGAAACTATAACTACAAGTTGAATTTAAACAAATGTTGAGAAAAGATAAAAATGGAGGATTTTATCGATCAAACAATAATTAAAGTTTCGACTTGCTTCAGAACTCAAAGCTAAAATTTCAATGATTCAAATCAATGATAAAGAGAAACTAGGGTTGTGATCACTATGATTATTAATCCCCATTAAATAATAGTTGTAGTGTTAGGTTCTCATGACTTGTGGGAAACACCAAACTAACAGTTTCGACAATCCATCTAAGTGTTTCTCAACCTACTTAGATGTTGAACTCCCTAATTCTCTCGAACTTAGCAAATCATTCTATTCATACTAATTTTATCTCAAGTTGATCAATCTTGTTACAACATTAATCATTAGATGGGAGCTTAACCTTCCCAAATCTTTGTTGATAATTTACTACCCTTAGTTTATTTCTCAGTTTGAGCAAATCAACATAAGGCGGGATTTATTGTTTGCAACCAATAAATAAAAATCATAACAAAGGAATTATCATGATGTTCCCACAATCACTCGAACCCTAACCAACTATTAAATCCATGGGGGAATAATCATAGATCCCACAACCCTAGTTGTGGGTTTTAGTTCCACATGAGAAAGAAAGAGATAGCAACAATTGTAATCATCATTCAAAGTAATTAAACTTACAAAAGATGGAGTTTGAAGTTGATTCTCTTCTAAGTTCAAGAGAAAATTCCCACAACCAAATCAAAGAGTTGAAAATTGAATTCTAAGTTTATTTTAGCCCCCAAAGAGAGGTGTCTTTTCCTTTTTAATAAGTTTAAGATGTTCCACCCCCTTTTTATTAGAAAACCCTAACATATGCTTTAAATACTTCCACCTAATTATGAAAACAAAATCATAGATCATAGTATTTTCTCGGACAGGCGACGACGTGTGTGACGGCTTATCAGGAGTCTGACAACTTATCAGGAATGTCGTCATCTCCTCTTTACTTTTGACAATCTCTGCCTTAGGTTGACTATCAGACGTGATGTCTTATCATACATGTGACGACTTACCAGAATTGTCGTCGCTTCTTCACTTCAAATCCCATTCCCTACCTAAGCCTAGCGATGAGCCTGACGACTTATCACACTTCTGACAGCCTATCACAGATGTCGTCACGAATTCCAACTGAAGCTCATTCTCTGTCTAAGGCTGACAACAACTATGATAGCTTATCACAAGGCTGACGACTTATTAAGCAAGTCATTAGATATACTTCCCTCTCTACTTTCTCATAAATCAACTCTTTTACTTCCATTATTGCTGGTACTCTTGCATCTTGACTTTTACTGCAATATCAAATAGAAAACAATCAAAAACTACAAAAGTTGCTTAAGACCTTGCAATTATTCTTAGTTAAAAGCCTGAAATATGTTAGCATCTGCTCACACATCAACACCCTTAACTTAAAACAATTATTTGTCCTCAAGCAACTAGAACAGAACCAAGAGGATACAGAGTACATTCGGCAGTCAACCATCCATATTATCTCAAAACATCTTCACCATCTCCAAGGTCAATTTTTTTAAAAAACAACAACTGTGCATATTATTGAAGAACAACAATGCGACACACATGAATCAAGATACGACATCAATTCAGCAACAACAACCATGCATGTACCAAGATTACACTATCCAAATAAGTTAGCAACTAGCAACGTAACCAGTGTGCCCTCACTACAAAGAAGTCCCACTCTACTTATATCAGACATCACATATGTAACCATGGGGACAATCAAAAGACACTCACTCTCAAAATGAAGTTCCAATCAATGTATGGCAAATACCATAGGCTTGCCCTTATTTTCATTACCAAGATTTTCAGACAGGTCAGCTAGGATCACTATAGGTCTTCTCTTTGGCTTGTAATGTAGGCTAGGGTCTGGTATGATACTCGATGATATTTAAAGTAACGAAGCCTCCTTGGCACTACACTATTTTTGGGGTCTCACTTATCAACCTTTACCGTATTTCTCCCTTTCTTGATTAAAGCAAATTCAAGTTGGGTGCAGTTTTTATTCATTCATTTTCTTTTTTTTCACAACTTCTTTTCACATTTTTTTCTACCACACCCAGCTTTGTATTCTTTTCTTTTTTTTTACCCTTCTTCATACTCACTTTACATCACGCACCCCTATGATAGCCACCCTCAACTTAGGCTATTTTCCTAAGTCAAAGTGCACAATGTCCAAGGAGGACCAGGGCCAAAATAAGTTTATTGTGATACAAATAGGAAGGTGATAGGTATAATAAAAAGAATAGACATTCAGGCTAAACATCAGGATCAAGGAATATTATTCACACATGGAAGGTCATTTAGGCTAAAAGTGGACTAATATCAATAATGGCCTATGATCCTCTCCTAACTGCTATCCTACAACCAAGGCAAGACCAATCAGGCAAGTTCTGGATTTAACACACAGCGGAAACTAGGTAGTATCTCACACACATATGGCATAAAGGTACATCACAAGCTACTACCCATTTGGTTCATGCAATTGTTTAGCAATGGTTATCATGTCACTAGTACTAATGCTATAACAACATGCACAGTGGTCACACATAAATGCATATCACACAGTTATAAAATAGACCATTGGAGAGGTGTTCAAAAATCAACAAAAATATGTTAACTGCTTAAGGTACTTGTATTTCTCCTAGTCAACTACAATATTTTACAACAAATCACAATACGCCTAAACATGCCGGCTCTACTAGGAACAAGACTCCGAGGGAAAAGAGGCACGGGAACAAAAACCCCAAGAGGACATCAAGACCCACAAGTATCCCCACCCTTAACCTAAAATCATGCAATGTCCCCAATGTGTCAAACCAAAACAAGAGAGTTAGAAACATACCTGTGGTACCATGGGCGCGAAGATCTAATGTCAATTACATAATACGGATAAAAACAACAAAATACCTTGGGTTGCCTCCCAAGAAGAGCCTAATTTAGTGTCGCGGCATGACCCAACTCAACTTTTTCCTCCACCTTGAGGATATGAATTTCATCCCCAACTTAGAGTCCATCTCCTTGCCTCACTCATAGGGGGTGGTACAAAACTTAAGAAGTCGAGTAATAAATTAAGTGTGGTAAACTGCTCGTCCTTAAAGAGAGATGTGTTTTTATGTTGTTTGTCTAATGTAAAATCAAGAATATAAGATTCTTGTTCCTCATCTTCACACTCTTCTACTATTTTAAATGATTCCACAGACAAGATATCATCTAAACATAATGTAGAAAAATTCTTTGAATGAGGCCTAATCAATCCTACTTCAAAATTTACACTATCTACTACACACTCACTTTTATTCACCTTCTCGACATCTTCACTTTGAATTGGGATAGAGTCTTTATTAGAGATTTTCTTTGTTTCTTATTTTTCCTCTAGCACCATGTCATCAATCATGGCATCATCTCTCATGGTTGGTTCGGTTGGTTGGGATATCACTGAGGTTTTCTCAACATCAATATAGGGTTCTTGCTCCTCATCTTCACACTCTTACATTATTTTAAATGATTCCACAGACAAGATACCATCTAAACATAATATAGAAGAATGCTTTGAATAATTGACCTCTTTATCCATCTCCTCATGAATGATTGGCTTCATGTCTTGAAACATATCACATACGATATCATACGTTTCTTTCTATAGATCCAACAGTCATTGAAACATAGCTTCAATTCCACTCTTCCCAGTGCCTCGTTCTTTTTTTTCTTGACCATAAGACCTATCAAACTTATAAAAAAAACTAGAATTTGGGTTAGCGCAATAGGGGGAGGAGGCATTTGGGAAATTACTCTAATGTCCATCTTAACCACCATATAAATAAAAATCATACTCCCGGTAGGATGGAGATGGTGCACACATCTCTCTCTGGGGAGCATATCTATAACCTTGCCAAAAGTGAGGTCCATCACAATATGGACATGGATCATCAAGATAAGATTTCCAACCACCAAGCTTATGTTCATTCTACAATGCCATAGTAATAAGTAAACTAAACTAAAAATCTATCTAACACAAGAAATAAAAGAAAACTAAAAACAAATATTTACAAGTTTGAATAAAAGAAAGTAGGCTAAAATTTCAAACCAACTCAATACGCCAAATTGTTCCCCAGCAACGGCGCCATTTTTTATAACGCTCAACTTACACGTCAATTTAGTGCAAGGCGGTCGTCGTTAATATATTTACCCAACTTCGAAGTCGGGGTCGAATCCACGAGGAACAATGTGAGTGGCGATTAAACTAATTTGAAACTATAGCTACAATTTGAATTTAAACAAATGTTACAAAAGGATAAAATGGGGGGTTTTATCAATCAAACAATAATTAAAGTTTCGACTTGCTTCAGAACTCAAAGCTAAAATTTTAATGATTCAAATCAATGATAAAGAGAAACTAGGATTGTGATCACTATGATTATTAATGCTTATTAAATAATAGTTGTAGTGTTAGGTTCTCGTGACTTGTGGGAAATACCAAACTATCAGTTTTGACAATCCATCTAAGTGTTTCTCAACCTACTTAGATGTTAAACTCCCTAATTCTCTCAAACTTAGGAAATCATTCTATTCATACTGATTTTATCTTAAGTTGATCAATTTTGTTACAATATTAATCATTAGATGGAACCTTAACCTTTCCAAATCCTTGTTGATAATTTGCTACCTTTAGTTTATTTCTCAATTCGAGCAAATCAACATAACGCAGGATTTATTGTTTGCAACTAATAAATAACAATCATAACAAAGGAATTATCAAGATGTTCCCATAATTACTCGAACCCTAACCAACTATTAAATCCATAAGGGAATAATCATAGATCCCACAATCCTAGTTGTGGGTTTTAGTTCCACAAGAGAAAGAAAGAGAAAACAATAATTGTAATCATCATTCAAAGTAATTAAACTTACAAAAGATGAAGTCTGAAGTTGATTCTCTTCTAAGTTCAAGAGAAAATTCCCACAACCAAATCAAAGAGTTGAAAATTAAATTCTAAGTATTTTTAGCCCCCAAAGAAAGGTGTCTTTTCCTTTTCAATAAGTTCAAGATGTTCCGCCCCCATTTTATTAGAAAACCCTAACATATGCTTTAAATACTTTAGCCTAATTCTGGAAACAAAATCATAGATCACAGTATTTTCTCGGACAGGTGACGACGTGTGTGATGGCTTATCAGGAGTCTGACGACTTATCAGGAATGTCGTCAGTTCCTCTTTACCTTTGACAATCTCTACCTTAGGTTGATGATGAGCCGTAATGTCTTATCAGGCATGTGATGACTTATCAGAATTGTCGTCGCTTCTTCACTTCAAATCCCATTCCCTACCTAAGCCTAACAACAAGTCTGACGGCTTATCACACTTCTGACGGCCTATCACAGATGTCGTCACGAATTCCAACTGAAACTCATTCTCTGTCTAAGGCTAACGATAACTATGATAGCTTATCACAAAGCTGACGACTTATCAGATAAGTCATCAGCTATACTTCCCTCTCTACTTGCTCAAAAATTAACTTTTTTACTTCCATTATTGCTAGTTCTCTTGCATCTTGACTTTTACTGCAATATATAACAAAAAACAATCAAAAATGATAAAATTTGCTTAAGACTTTGAAATTATTCTTAGTTAAAAGTCTCAAATGTATTAGCATCTACTCACATGTCATTAGGTCACACCATGTCCCTAAGACCCATCATCACTCCCTATGACTTGTCGGGGGGTCGTAGTCAGGATAGTGTGGATAATATTTCAGAAAATTTCCAAGGACCAAAAATTTGGGGTGTTATAAGAACTCTCTAACCTCCTTTTCATAAACATTATGAGTTGAAAATTCAAACAAGTGAAGACATTCTTGAAACTTTCCAAACTTGACAAGTTCAAACATGCCTGGACTTCAAAAATCTTCAAGTCAAACACACTTCCCTTCAACACTTTTTGTTTTCTTAGGACCATGATCCTTTTCTTCCTATTAATAATCTTTTCAACTTTTTGAACTTTTCTTTATCGGAAGAGGTACCTGACCCCTTTGTTGTTTTGACCACATATACAAGGTGATGGAATTAGTTTCAGAACTAGATCCCTCAGAAAGATCAACTATGTTCCTCTTGACTGTAATAGACTTCTTCACAACATCCTCCTTGGTCTTACTCATTTTCATCACAGAGGTCTTAATAGTACCAGTGCCCTTCTTTCTCTTAGTTGTTGCTATAACAATATTAGAATCAATTTTATTTTCTTATCCTCATCCTCTAAAACAACCACCTTTTCTGTTGAAACAAAAACCTCATCTATTATGTAAACTTTTCTCAACCAAACTTTATAAGTGGTGGAAGACTTATTTGCTTTGATAGCATCTCTCGTAAACTTCTTTTCTGCTCTTCGTGGTCCCATAACTTATCACAACTTTCTTAGAAACATCAAAATTTACTTTTCCTTTCGACCCTCTTTATCCAATCTTTCTTCATGTCAAAAACTCTCCATCTTAGTTATCAACCTAATTTGTTCTTGCTACCAGAATGTTTGAAGGATTTCTCTTTTATCCAGCAGATCACCATCAAACACGTGCTCATAATCTGATAATGTTAGAGAGGTTTTGGTGTCTAGTCCTTTAGAAATTTTTTACTTTTGTTTGGACATGACTAGGTTGAGATATTTGATTTATTTCTAGAAGAGACTTTGGAGCCTTTGATACAGAGAGAAACAATTGATCAAAAACTTTAGAAGTCATTTTTGAGTTGATAATAAAGAAAAAATGATCCTTTTCTAGGGTAACAAGAATGGATAATATAGTTTTTTCTTATTTAGGATTAGTGGAGAAGGGATTTCAGGAAAATTTTGAAAATCTATATGACTTTCTATTGTCAGAGAAAGTATTAAAGGACTTTTACTTTTAGAGAGTTATTTAGATGGGATGATGGTTGAGATATTATAGAGGATATAACAGTAGAAGGAGAAAAGAGTACAAAAGAGGGAGGAAAAGGGAATAAAGAGTGGAAACTGATTAAAAAAAGGACAGATGAGCGGAAAGGAGCACGTGGAATTTTAAATAATTTTTAATGTATTTTTAAAAAAGTAGCATCTATGATACTAACCTCCAAGGAGAGATCTGCTCCCTCCTGTGAATTTCTGAAAGATGTTTGGCTTTAGCCTGTCCCATATGCCTTTCTGCTTTAACTTGTTCACCATGTGTGTATACATATAAAAGGTATGAAACAAAATCACACCTAATGAACAAATTACCACGAGTAGACATATTCCCTAATCATAGCCATTTAGAAAGAAATAAGGTCAACACATGCAACTCAATTCAGCTTGATTATCCCTAGATTCAGTTATTTTTCTCAAACTGTTTGTTAATAATTTTGGTAAAGATATCAATAACTTGATCTTTAGTCTTGCAGAACAACATGCAGATGGTCCCCTTCTCCACATTATGTCTTACCAAGTGATGCCTCACTATGATGAGCTTGGTCTTCTTGTATTGCACTGAATTTTTAGTCATGTTAAGAGAAATAAAGAAATTATAACATACTCAGCTTTTGTTAACCACGTATTCTATATAATCCGCATCAGTAAAGCCAATTAAGTCAAAAGTATCACTAGATAAATAGTACAGGACCAGGTTCTTTATCCCTTTTAGATATCTCAAAATCCTCTTGATATCCTATAGATGTGATTTATTTGGACATGCTTGAAATTTTTCACACATTCCCATGCTGAAGACAATATCAAATCTATTGGCACTCAAGTAAAGTTCAGATCTGATAATTCCTCTGTACATGGTCTCATTCACTAGAGGACCAGGTTTATCAACATCTAATTTTGAGCTTATACCAATAGGGATGTCAATAGGCTTGGCCTCATCCATGTGAAATCTTTGCAAAAGCTCAATGATATATTTTTGGTGACTGGCCATTGTGCCATTGGCAATCCACTTGATCTGCAACCTAAGAAAAAAGTTCAACTCATCCATCATGCACATTTTTAACTCACTTTCCATAATCTTGGAAATTTTTCACATAATTTTGCTCCAAAAATGATTTCATCTTTGTAGACATGCACAATCATCATATTCTTACATGCTCTAGGAGCTTGCTTCAAATCATACAAGGCCTTGTCTAGTTTCATCTCACTTGTTTCTATACATCCACCTGATTCCTGTGATGGTTCTATCAGAAGGTCTGGGGACCAGTTGTTATACCTAACCTTGCTCAAAAAATATTATATGTAATATTAAAAATATAATATGAAGGATTAAAAATGATAAGGGTAGAATAGACATTGCATAGGATAAAGGGGAAGAATGATTATATTTCAAAATTAAAGAGGAGTTCGATTTTAAAATCAAATGATTAAATCATTAAAAATGTAAATGATTGCATGTAAGAATTATGTAGACTCATAATTATTACCTTCTTTCTCCATTGCTCTCTTATTACCTTCTTTCTCATAATCTTTTTACTGCATAAAGGGTTGGACCCCAGCAGATAACTTCTTTAAGAACATGGTAGCAAAACTATGAACCAAAGATCGACAATTTTGTATATTAATATAGTGTATGAGATTTAATTTTCAATTCCCGCGAACAAATCAGTAGAATTGGATTTAATTTTTGAAGTCTTATAAATATTGTTTGAACTTTTGTCCTTCATTAAAAGTCTCCACAATTTACAAAATTTTCTTTTCACTTTTTTTTTCTTTTTATAATATTAAATATTGACTATAATCAATATATCCCTATTTTAAAAAGGTTTTAGGTTGTATTATTATAATTAAATTCCTAAGTTTATGATTTTTTTTTTTGTTTGCATCAGTACGTCCAAAAAAAAAATAGGTAGAATTTTTTTTTCCAAATAAACTAGGGTTTGTTGACTTTGATAATTTTTTACCTTTTTTTTTTCTTGCTGTTTTTTTAGGTTGTTTGTGTTAGGTACATCCCAAAAAATTGGCAAAATCAGTTGTGCAATATTTTACTTGATTGTTTTTTACGTACAAAAAATTTTGCAAAAATTATTGTGCCATTTTTTATTGGCTGTTTTTTTGATAAAATTTGGCAAAAATAGCTGTGCAACTTTTTGTTGGCTGTTTTTACGTACAAAAATTAGGAAAAACAATTCTTTTCAGAATAAACTAAGGTTGTTTGATTCTTCTTTTAAAAATATGCAAATTTTATATTTTTTCTTTGTGGACATTTTTTTTGATAAAAAGAACAAAACTAAGGCTACATGGACCTCAAGAAAAAGGAATTTTATTTGGTGTCGTTATCCATGTTGGTCAACAATAAAGGTTGATGATATCTTTCAAAAAGATTAAAAAATCTACTTAATTCCTCTCTCACGATGTAAGATTTTATTTTGTATTTTTATAAGCGAAATAAATGTATTAGTACTACGAAAACAATAAGAGAAGTGAAAACGAATTTGTTAAAGAGGGTATATAATTTTATACGTATGACTGCTTGGGTTGATCGTGATGAATTGAATGTATGTATCAATTTGATTTTTTATTTTCATGAATAATCGTTAATTTTATAAAGTTATTAATTTATTATGTATGTATAAGTATGTATGAATTGGTCCTTAAATTGGAGTACTATATATATCACTAAAGTAACATCAAGTTCACAAAAATATTTAACTTAAATTAAGAGTTATTACCTCATTTATTGTTGACTTTTATTTTGTAAAAATATATATACCACTTATAATATATTATTAGCAATTCAAATTTTGTATTAAACAATTGGGATAAATGTACAATTACGTTCCCATAGACTATAGAAAACAATGAGAATGGATATGAATATAGTGATGCATATTGGGGTGGGTGGACTGGGGGAGTGGGGTAGGTTGGGTGGGGCTAGGCGTGGTGGTGAAAGCAGGCGAGGATTGAGGTTGAAAAAACAATTTAAATAAATTTCAAAAACAAAAAAATTGGAGAGCGGGATAGAAAAAAATTTAAATTTTTTTGTGGGATTAGATGATGAGTGATTTTGATAGTGGTAAGAGATATTGTCACTTGTTTTTCCTATTTTTATTAAGAAAATTATTTTTGATTTTTTTGAAGAAGCTTATTTTCCTAAACTAATATTTTTTATTATTTTAACTAAAAGAAAATTAAAAAATATTTTTTGGATACTGTTTTCCTCCATACAACACGCCCTAAGTAATAAATTGTTTTAAGTGTACTTTGTGTCGTCTAATTCTATGTTTTTTTACGGGTAAGGAAATTAATTCATAAAGAAAATACTAAATATCATTTTTATTAGTCAAGACTCAGGTATACACAGTTTCAACAGTAAGATTTTACTTTTGAACATATTTTAATTTCTGGATTTATTTCATCTATTTTATAGCCGGAATAAGGTCAATACACCTTATACTATGCTTTGAATCAGAAGTATGATCTAAAAAACTTATAAATCTGGTCATTTAATCAATGACTGAGCCAAATATGGTGCATCATAAGAGATTTATTTTTTTTTAGAATTTTTTTATTTTTAAATTATATGAAATACAAATTTTGAATGAGGTCAGAAATGAATTAAAAAAAGAAATTAATTTTTGTAATGTTATGTCCAAATGCCAACTTAGTGAAAAGTAATTATTTTATTAGACGAAAAAGTCACCCTTCAACTTTATGAAGGCGGCATTTTATTTAATGTTACCAAGAAATTTAATATAGCATCTAAAATATAGTGCATGTAAGACAACCGGACGTGATTAAAGTTAATAATTGAAGGCAAAATGCTCTATTGGACCCCTGCATTATGTCAGTTTTGTAAGTTGGATACTTTTACTTATATATTTATCATTTGGACCCCTGAATCCATAAAAAAACTACATTTTAAATATTTTTTTGGAGAGTATAACACACTCTCCCATGTCAATTGCCACATCAGCTGCCACGTCATCTGTCACGCGTGTCACGTCATCTGCCACGTCATTTTAAAAAAAAAGTATTACATTAAATTTTAATTCATTTTTAAAATGCTACATAACAAATTAAATATTAAAATTAATTTAATTAAATAAGAAAAAAATATAAATTGTAGAAAAATTTGAATAATCATGCTTTTAAAATTTGAAAATTTTGGATAATCATTTTTAAAATAAAAAAATAAAAAATTAACAAAAAACTATTACATTAAAACTAATTAAATATTAAAATTAATTTAATTAATTAATTTAAATTTTAAATTTAAATTAGTAAAAAATTAATCAATTAAAATTCTTAACTAATTAATTTATTTAAATTAATTAAATTTTAAATTAATTAATTTATCAAATTTAAAATTATTACCTAATTTAAATAAATTTTACTTAAATAATTAATTAATTTAAATATGATTTACATATTTAAAATATTTAATTTAAATTAATTATAGGGGGGCTGGGTGGGGCTGGGGGAGGGGGTTGAGTGGGGCTAAGTGGGGTGGGGGATGAGGAAGGGGTTGCGTGGGGCTGGGTGGGATGGGGATGGGTTGGGTGGGGTGGGGGGCTGGGGAAGGGGGAGGGGGTTATGTGGGACTGGGTGGGATGGGGAGGGGCTGGGGGGTGGAGGGCTAGCTGAGGTGGGGACAGCCTGGGGTGAGGAAGGCTGGGTGGGGCGGGGAGGGGCTGGAGAGGGGGGTGGGGTGGAATTTTTTTTTAAAATTTATTATTTTAAAATTTTTAAAAATATTTTTAAATTTTTTTTAAAAAAATTAAATTAAAAAGGATGGAGGAAAAAAGAAGGGGTTGAGGGGTGTGGGGGTGGGGAAGGGCTGGAGAGAGGGGTGGGGTGGGGAAAAAAATTTTAAATTTATTATTTTTAAAATTTTAAAAATATTTTTAAATTAAAAAGGATGGAGGAAAAAAGGACTGGCTGGGGGGTGTAGGGGTGGGGACGGGCTGGGGTGGGGTGGGGAGGGAATTGTTTTTTCTTTTTTTAATTTTTAAAATATTTTTTAATTTTTAAAAATACTTTTAAAGTATTTTTTAATTTTTAAAAATATTTTTAAAGTATTTTTAAATTATTTTAAAAATATTTTAAATTTAAAAAGATGGAGGAATAAAAAGGATCCTTTTTAAAAAAATTTAAAAATTTTAAAAATATTTTTAATTTTTTTAAAAAAATTTAAAAATATTTTTAAATTTTTAAAAATATTTTTAAATTTTAATAGATGGAGGGAAAAAAAGGACCCTTTTAAAAATATTTTTTTAAATTTTAATATTATATTTACTTTTTTAATTATTTTAATGTAAAATTGACTAAAAATTAACCCCCACTCGCACCCTTAGGCGAGTGGTTACACTCTCTTTGTCCTAGTCACCATGACTTTGCCACATAGGCAAGGTCAACGATCAAAGGGTGTGAAATGTTGCTTTTTGTTGGGTGCAAGGGTCTAGAAGACAAACATGTAAGTAGAAGTGTCCAACTTACAAAACTGACATAGTACAGGGGTTCAATAGAGCATTTTGCCATAATTGAATAAACATCTAAACCAACGAATTCAAAACAATAAATTAATCTCATCACTTTTGACTTTATTTTCAAAAATTCCAGAGTTACAAAAAATTTAACCTAATTAAGGGAGAGTCGCAAATACTGGTTATGCAATTTTGTTAACAAGGAGATTAGTGGAGGAGATTGTCCATTTCTGTACATCCTTGAAGTTTCGGAAGATGTAGAGAGAGACACCTTTCTCTAATTTCAACTAACTGAACTCTAAAAAAAAAAGACTAACTGAACTCTAACGGTATATATATATACGATATATTTAGGTTAAATAACATAAATCACGGGATTTTTCTCTATAATTACCTTTTTTGGATTTTTAATAAATACTCTCTTTCGGATTTTGAAACTGCATATACATAACAAACTTACCATATATATTATTAACATATACATAACAACTAACCGATTTAACGAAACTGTATATATATAACAAACTTATCATATACATTACTAACATATACATAACAATTAACTGATTTAATGATACATCATCACCTATACATAACTATTTAAGTATTAATATCACAGAGATACATTCAGATATTGAAGTCTTATGTATCAGTAGCACAAAAAATCATTCCGATACGTGATTTTGAAGTATTTGGCTCAGCGTTGGAAATTTTCTTATATTTTTAAAGCACGTCGGAGGAGAGAAACTTTTGGGGTTTAGTTAGATTTTTTATTGAGGAAGATAGGGGAGATGAAGTGGCTAACTGGTAGCTCGCTCACCGAAGCAACAACGATGGTTGGTGTGATTTCACCGGTCTGATGGGTTGCTGGTCTATTGAGGTTTGTGCCGATTTATCAGAGTTGGAGCTCCTTAACAGAGCAGCGACGAAGGCAAAGAGACGGGGTTGGTGAGGTGCGCTGATCGAAGAAGAGTGTGATGCGCGGTTATGGGATGACGTCTCTTGGTTTAACCTTTTTGATTGAATTTTTTATAAATTTCTCTGATTTTTCGATACTATTATTTTTGTGTTTGTTTATATTTATCCTCTTGATAATGTCCTTGATTTTAGGAGTTGTTTAAGGAGCATTAAGAGTTAAAATAGGAAAGTAGGTTATGTATCTGATAGTTGCAAAGATAAAGTGCAAGAAGAAATTTTTGTAATTAGTTTAAAGAATTGAAATTTTAAATAATATTAGTAACTTAAGGTGTAGTTAAGTAATTTTTCATATCTTTATCACAGTTAGGTCGGGTACTCAATAATTACAAGTAAAAGAACTGATCCAACAACTACTGTATCAGACCCAACTAGTTACAAATACAAGTCAGGGAGGTTTTGACAAGGAGTAATCAAATAAGGACTTATTTATATGCTTAACAATCCCCCTCAAGCTGGAAAGGTCTGCCATTTCAAGCTTAGAAATAACAATTATTGAACACCAAGAAGAGCCCTGGCAAATATATCAGAAAGTTGTTCAGTAGTGAAAATGGAGTGAAGGGAAATGAGTCTATCAACCACAACATTACGAATAAAATGATCATCTACCTAAATATATTTTATGCGTTCATAGAAAATAGAATTTATAGCAATGTGAATAGCAACATGACTATCACAAAACACATTTATAGGGGAAAGATCATGAACATCTAACTCATTCAACAAGAATACCAGCCAAGTAACTTCAGCAACCAAAAGTCTCAAAGCCCTGTACTCATCTTCAGTAGTAGATAACACAATGGTAGGTGTTTCTTGCAATTTCAAGAAACTAGACAACCACTACGAAATAGAACATAACCAAAAATAGATTTTCTTGTTGTTGCACAACTAGCCCAATCAAAGTCACAATATTCCTTGAGGAAAAAATCAGGGATATTATTAGGTAAAAGACCCAATTTAGGTGTACAAGCCAAGTATCTCAAAACATGATGAGTGATAACGCTCAATCTACAGCTCTCGTAGGAGTGTAAAGCGGTCGTTAGCAAATATAGAACCCAACCTGGGTTGGGTGTCGATCCCACAGGGAATAGCTTGGCCAACAAGTAAGCAAGATTACTAAACTTTTGGTGCAAGTCTCGTAAAAAGGGGGGATTGTAATGTGTCACCAAAACAATTAAATAAAAGCTGAAAATAGCAAAGTAAAAGAGAAAGATTGTTACATAAGTTGTAAACAATGAGAATTGAGGCGTTGGGGTTATGTCCACCTTCTGAGGTATACGTCTCTATTGGCTATGAGTGTGTAGAATTCTGACATGCAATTGCTTATAGAGGATTGTAGTCGATGGTAAATCCAAGCGTCTCTCGACCTAAACAAGGACTATTTCACTTTAACTCTCTCGAGCTTAAAGCGTGTCTAACGGTACGAATTCTCCAAGAGGTTAGTCCAGTTACGGCACTAGCTTTTTAATAGGAAAGGGTGTCCTACTACCTTGACATTATCTCTTTTCCAGACAAATAACTTTTCTCTCGAACAAGTTAAATGTTAGACTGGCGTATTCTTGCGTTTGCAACCGCAAAGAATGTAGATTAAGATGAAGAGAATAATGATATAAGCAATATACGTGCCTCGAACTCACAAACTCACAGCAATAGA
Organism: Capsicum pubescens; assembly: GCA_030864215.1. Taxonomy (NCBI): domain Eukaryota; kingdom Viridiplantae; phylum Streptophyta; class Magnoliopsida; order Solanales; family Solanaceae; genus Capsicum; species Capsicum pubescens. The sequence goes on from CM061548.1 coordinate 268,584,216, forward strand.
TAGTAACTCATTCGGCTTTCATAACCCCAACAGAGAAGTTTAGTTACCCATGAATGCTAAGGAGATCACGATTGACATTGTTGTTATACCACAAGATTGAGTAATTTCGTGTAGCTTAGGTGGTAGGCGTGAGGCGTGAATTCCTAGGCAAAGTAACGATTCTCTTGTTGTGGAATTTAAGAATAGAAGAGTAGAAGAAGAAAAATAGAATTGAATTGTAAGATGAGGTGTTAAGAAGATGTTAGAAGATGTAAAAAGATGATAGAAGATGAGAGGGATGGAAGGAAGTATTGTGTTCTCCCTCCTTCCTCCCTCCTTTTTCTAAATCTCTAGCATGATAGGGTATTTATAATACCCATATCCTACTCCTACTAAGCTAATGAAATAAATAACCAAATCCTACTAGACTAATGAAATCCTTAACCCAAATGTACTAGGTTAAGGTAACATTATCATAATCCACATAAAATAATGAAATACATAACCTAATTGTACTAGGTTAATGTATCATTGTCAAAATCCAGCTTTGTGTCTGTAAGTCCCCAAAGTCTTCAGAATTGCTGTTTTAGCCCGGGACAGATTTTTCATGCAGCAGTTTTGGTCCCCCAAAGTCTTCAGAAATGCTGTTTTAGCCCGGGACAGATTTTCCATGCAGCAGTTTTGGTCCTTAGGCGTGTAAACTCCCTTCCCTTCCTTCGTGAGCTTTCTTTAGCGTCAAGTAAGCCATAAAATGCTGAATTATGCATCATTTATACCTGAAACTTTACTAATCATGTTCGTTAGCTCATTTACAGGAAAAAGGACAAAAAGTGCATGAAATATATAATTTGTTCTCAAAACTAGGCTAAAATATGGGCAAAATATATTGATATAGGTGCGTAAATTTGCCTATCATCAACACCCCACACTTAGAGCTTTGTTCGTCCTCGAACAAATTATCATGTCCTTCTAAACGTCAACTTAGGGTTTTACAGCAACAACACAAAATATTCGTCAAGACAAGCACAACAATTATCAACAAAGAGTATCTTTTCGATTATAAGTAGAAACAGTTTAACCTCTAGCATAGACTCGGGATGGCGATCAACTCGCATGCAAACGTTAAGGTACAAAGAATCATATATAACTACCCAAAACTCATCAACCATGTGTGTCTCACAATATATTACCCATAATCACTCACAAGTATAGCATATTTTTCAAACATGGGTATCAAAATATCCTTGCTCTCGCTCTCACAAAGAATTCATATGAAGCAACTGATGACCATAGGCTTGCCCTTAATGTAATACTCTACTAAATGTCAGAATGTTAAGATTAGGATCAAGTAGGTCTTTTGATGGTTGTAATGTAGGCTAAGGGACGGGTAGGACTATTTTGGCCAAGAATAGTGACTATGTTCCTAAGCGCTTAATACATCACATTGTATCATTGACACTTTTTTCTTTCAACCTTTCTTCTTTCTTTTGTTATACCACCCTTGTTCTCCTCTTTTTTCAATTTTAAGCACAACTCACTTTTCAGCTTTCTTTTCCTTTTTCTTTTCACAACATACCTCTTATGATAACATTTTTTTTCTTTTTCATAACACATTCAAGAACCATTCCAATTTATAGCATTATACTCACCCAATTTCCTTTTATGTTGTCACATGACTTTTTCACTTTAAAGCACTTAGGGATTTTGGGATCAAATTACGGTCTTGAAAGAAATGGATTAGGCTTACATACAAGGTTGTCAAAGAAATAGGCTAAAGGCTCAAAAGGGTTAACTAGGATGATGTCCATGGGTAGGTAAAACTGAAGGTAAACATGTATAGGTTGCCAAAGAAATGCCTAAATCATATCCTAAACTTACACTCCTTATTTTCGCTTTGCATACATACCAGGCAAGTTCTAGCATCAGCCACATACATAGAATATACTATTATCTCACACACACAAGGCACATGGTCGACTTGATTGGAAGTAATATAGACTCTCGACCCAACAAGTGAAGTAATTGAATCACACAATATCACATATTGAGTCACAACTAGAGCCTAAACGTCTCAATAGTCACAATTGTAGCACATACTCTTGTTATAATCTCATGCTGCCTATCAAAATAATTTCATGCGAAGCTAGAAAAAATTTACTACTAAAAAAAAAACGAAACAAAAATGAAACAAAAGCAAACAAACATAGATGCGAATAGAGAAGTATAGCATGCAATACCACCACCCCACACTTAGTCGGGACACTGTCCTCAGTGGAAAATAAATACGAGGAACCTGGTTGGTTGGACTTATCCTCTATGTCTGGGGTCATACCCCTTGCATTGGAATCATCATCAGAGTCGTCATCCTCAGAAGTTCCTCATAAGTATCCCACTTAATTCCAAGCGTGAGTCGAGGTATTTGCAGCGAGGAGGGTTCTCCTTGCTCCTTGCGGCCTCTTTTCTTGCTCTTTTGGGAAGTGGTAGCCTTTTCTTTGCCTTGTCTTGCTTTGGGTGCCATTGTACCTGAGACTTGAAATAGTGTTAATGGTAGCACAATCCCAATGGATACAATCTATGCACAAGCAGTAGGGGTACCACCCCACACTTAGTTTTGTTGACACAAATCAGTGAAGTGAAAGTGGTCGATTACTTAGACTTCATCGACATGCGTTTTAGGAGCTATATTCCAACGAGAAAATCAGAGATATATCACTTCTTGCAACCTTTGCAATACTTTCATGTTAGGTATAACAAGACTACTACATAGGGATTACATCATGGTATCATTTCTATCAATAAATTCAACCTCCTATGTCGGTAGGCAGTTATAAGTCTTATTCCGATGAACGGGATATTCTAACATGTAAGTATTCAAGTGACAAGATTATGCAATGTTCATTACTATAGCAATTCTGCAAGTAGTATAACAATGCATCAAAATCAAATTCAAGTCGGACATAAGTTAAGAGCATCCTAACGTACATGTTCACTCACTTGGTTTTGTATAAACAATTCAAACACATTAATATCACCAATATTTCTTCAAGATGTAGCAATTCGTAATAGACATAGCAACGTAGCACTTACGAAAAATAGATGAAGAACAAGAGAGTACTTACGTGATTGAAGCCTTTGGAGATGTTCTTGTGAAGTGGGAGAGCAAAAAGAAAAGTTTTGAGATGATTTGGAGAGTATATGCGGCGCCTAGGTCAAGTTTTCAATGTGTTTGTGTTTCAAGACTAAGTCTCCTTTATATAGGAAGAGAATGGGTCGGGTTTTGACCCATTTACAATCGGTTTTGGAGACAAAAATGCTACATATGCGGCGCATAATGCTTGGCATAGTCATGGTATATGCGGCGCATTGTCTATGGCATAATGGGACATATGCGCCGCATAGTCTATGGCATTTGTAGACATATGCGCCGCATAGTCTATGGCATATGAGATACTGAGACCAAATGCCATAGCATAGGCGGCGCATAGTCAAAAGCATACCTAGGAATAGGCGGCGCATAGTGTATAGCACACTAGATTCCGAGACCTTAGGCTATAGGATAGGTTGTGCATCGTTCGTGGCCTAGTTTTACCAAGGCCTAGCCTTCCTCGAAGCCTATTTTGGCGTGAGAAAGGCTCAATCCATAGCCTTATGCATCACCCTTCCTAACTTACCAACTTTACCATACAATGCGTCCAAATCGTCAATTGAAATCAATCTCCTCGTTGACTACTTCTTGCACCTATATTCGCTCAAACAAATGAAAACGATTAGTATGATGGGTTGCCTCCCACCAAGCGCCTTAGTTTTGGTCGTGGCACGACTCTTATTTTTGGATTTTTCATTTATCAAAATCAAAACAAGTACTAGAATAAAATGAAAAATGAAAAACGATAAACGATAAATGATGGGTTGCCTCCCATCTAGCGCTTGATTTATTGTCGCGGCACGACATAGTTACCTCGAGTACTTAGACTTCGTCGAGATAGATGGTGGATCGTTTTCTGAATGGATTCAGACGACAATGAGGCTTGCTTGTAGGAGGGATACCAATTATATCATCAATAGTCCAACCCATAGCTCTCATGTATCTCTTCAGAGCAGAGATGAGAGCCTCTATGTGCTGTTTACTTAAATCATCCGCACACACCAAAAGTATATTTATACTTTCCAAGAACACATACCTTAGATAATCGGGGAGCTCTTTCGATTCTAACGTGGGTGGCTCTTCAATAGATGGCTTAGCTGGTGGTGTAGGCCGATTCTTGAGATCAAGATCCAGCTTCTTGGGAGTATAGCGATATGTTCCTAATCCCGATAGAGCACAAATAGCTTCTTCAGAAATTTCAGCATCCTCATTCTCTCCTTTCATGAGCAAAACCTTCAAAGGATCATCAAGAATTTGCTCTTCTTCAAGTCGTTCTTTCTCATCATCAAAGACAACATCAGCCACAGAAAATACACTCGGATCTTTGGGTTGCTTCATTGATTTGCAAACATCAAAGCGAACCACTTCATCATTTATTCGGAATGAAAGCTCATTAGCTCTCAAATCAATGAGCACACTTCCTGTAGCAAGGAAAGGGCGTCCCAAGATTATGGGAACCTCTGAATCTGCTTCACAATCCAAGATGACAAAGTCTGCTGGAAAGATAAATGAAGAAACCTTTACCAAGACATCGCATAGAATACCAACCGGTCGTTTTACCGACCTATCCGCCATAGCAAGCCTCATATTAGTTGGTGTAGGATCTCCTAACCCCAACTTCTTGTAGATCGATAATGGCATCAAGTTGATGCTGGCTCCTAGGTCACATAATGCTTTGGCAAAGTTCAAAGATCCGACGGTGCAAGGAATAGTGAAAGCTCCGGGGTCGGCCTTCTTCTGAACTATCGATCGGGTAACAATTACACTACAATGATGCACATCATCCTTCAGCTCATAACTTGCCGCCCTCTTCTTAGTCAAAAGATCTTTCATAAACTTCGCATACGCAGGCATTTTTTCTAGCGCCTCTACCAACGGAACATTAATGGTCAGCTGCTTCAACATGGTCATGAATTTGCTGAACTTTGTATCATCCACCACCTTCTTCAATCTTTGAGGAAAAGGTGGTGGTGGGTATGGAAGTTTTCTCTCCACGGCTTTCTTCCCCTCTTGCTTCCGTTTTTTCATTTTTTCAGGCTGCACGTCACTGGGCGTGACGTCCTTGACGTCAGAACTGGTTGTTGCGGCATCTTCTCCTTTTGCGTTATCATCCATATCCGCAACTTCTTCAACCACTTGCTTGCCTTTTGCTGAAGGTTCCAGCACCTTACCACTTCTGGTAGTGATGGCCATGCATGACCCATCATTCTTTGGGTTTTGCACAGTATCGTTAGGTAAAGTGCCAGCCTTTCTTTGATTGAGTGCTGCTGAAAGTTGGCTCAGTTGCTGCTCTATTTGCTTGATTGAAGTGGAATGAGAATCAACTAGTTGTTTCATGGAAGACAAATCATTGATTACCTCAGTAACTCTCACGCTCGTTGTTTCCACTCCTTTCAATAATTTAGCCATCATGTCTTCCATACTTCCAGAATTAGATGTGGTGGTATCACGTCTACCAGGGGGAACATAAACACCACTCTTTTCATTGTTTTTTCTCCAACTACCTTGGTCCTTGTTTCCAGAATTATCATAATAGTTCCGACCTTGGTTTCCTTGGGCATTCCCTCGGAAACCCCCCTGATTATTCAAGTAGTTGGCTTCTTCTTCCGAATCAGATTCGTCTCTTCCTTTTAGCGCCACAGCTTTTACTTTGTCGGTCTTCCCTGATAATAAATGCTTTGTAAGAAGATCCATCTGTGTTTTCATGTGCGCCATATCTTGATCACGTTCTTCTTGTCTTCTTCTTTGGTCTGCAGTAATGCCTATAGATAAAGTGGGGCTTGCTACCTCAGAATCCCTGGTATGCCAAGCTCTACTTTGTTTCGTCATGCGATCTAGCATATTGCTTGCTTGACCAAAGGTGAGGTCCATAAATGATCCTCCAGCCGCATTATCCACCACTGGTTTAGTTATTGAATTCAAGGCTCTGTATAGTATCTCCATTAGGTGAACATTAGTCATATGATGGTTTGGACACCTCGCTAGCTTTGTCTTGAACCTCTCCCATGTTTCATGAAGAGCTTCAGTGGGAAGCTGACGAAAGTTGCTGATTTCATCTCTCAATTGTGCCCTTTTGGAAGGCGGAAAGAATCTTTCGAGGAAAGCGTCTCTCAATTGCCTCCAATTTGTAATTGAATCAGGAGTCAGCCCATTCAACCATAGTGTTGCCTCCCTAGACAGAGACAATGGAAATAAGCGTAACCGAATTGCATTCTGACCAACTCCAGGATTGTCAAATGACTTGCATGTAGAAATAAAGTTGATGAGATGCATATTCGGATCATCGCCTGCTAGCCCACCAAATAATCCCTTGAGTTGCAATAACTGAATCATGGTGCTTGTGATGTTGAACTTGGCTCCGGGCGCTAATGGTGGTGGAATTATAGCTCCAGTGGCTCCGGCACCATCAAGATCATCATCATCATCGTCGAAAGCTGGTTGCATGGGTTGGCGATCATACCTAAACCGAGCTTGTCGATCTCTTCTCTGCATGGGTGCCGCCATCTCAGCAGTATGCCGTGGGTTTAGTAGCTCCTCATCGCCCAGGTCCTCCTCATCAATATTTGTTGTACGCCCTGGGTTATCAATATTCTGCTGATGCGCTTGAGCATCCATCCTTTCAATTTCACGTTGTGCATCCATTGATGCACAGAACAAACCTGAATAAAACAAAAACAACAACTAAAAGTAAAAGTACGAGAATCTTTGACCAAAGGGTCTAGTAATTTTCACGAACTTGATTGACACTTGTTTTCCCCGGCAACGGCGCCAATTTTTGATAACGCTCAATCTACAGCTCTCGTAGGAGTGTAAAGCGGTCGTTAGCAAATATAGAACCCAACCTGGGTTGGGTGTCGATCCCACAGGGAATAGCTTGGCCAACAAGTAAGCAAGATTACTAAACTTTTGGTGCAAGTCTCGTAAAAAGGGGGGATTGTAATGTGTCACCAAAACAATTAAATAAAAGCTGAAAATAGCAAAGTAAAAGAGAAAGATTGTTACGTAAGTTGTAAACAATGAGAATTGAGGCGTTGGGGTTATGTCCACCTTCTGAGGTATACGTCTCTATTGGCTATGAGTGTGTAGAATTCTGACATGCAATTGCTTATAGAGGATTGTAGTCGATGGTAAATCCAAGCGTCTCTCGACCTAAACAAGGACTATTTCACTTTAACTCTCTCGAGCTTAAAGCGTGTCTAACGGTACGAATTCTCCAAGAGGTTAGTCCAGTTACGGCACTAGCTTTTTAATAGGAAAGGGTGTCCTACTACCTTGACATTATCTCTTTTCCAGACAAATAACTTTTCTCTCGAACAAGTTAAATGTTAGACTGGCGTATTCTTGCGTTTGCAACCGCAAAGAATGTAGATTAAGATGAAGAGAATAATGATATAAGCAATATACGTGCCTCGAACTCACAAACTCACAGCAATAAATAGTAACTCATTCGTCTTTCATAACCCCAACAGAGAAGTTTAGTTACCCATGAATGCTAAGGAGATCACGATTGACATTGTTGTTATACCACAAGATTGAGTAATTTCGTGTAGCTTAGGTGGTAGGCGTGAGGCGTGAATTCCTAGGCAAAGTAACGATTCTCTTGTTGTGGAATTTAAGAATAGAAGAGTAGAAGAAGAAAAATAGAATTGAATTGTAAGATGAGGTGTTAAGAAGATGTTAGAAGATGTAAAAAGATGATAGAAGATGAGAGGGATGGAAGGAAGTATTGTGTTCTCCCTCCTTCCTCCCTCCTTTTTCTAAATCTCTAGCATGATAGGGTATTTATAATACCCATATCCTACTCCTACTAAGCTAATGAAATAAATAACCAAATCCTACTAGACTAATGAAATCCTTAACCCAAATGTACTAGGTTAAGGTAACATTATCATAATCCACATAAAATAATGAAATACATAACCTAATTGTACTAGGTTAATGTATCATTGTCAAAATCCAGCTTTGTGTCTGTAAGTCCCCAAAGTCTTCAGAATTGCTGTTTTAGCCCGGGACAGATTTTTCATGCAGCAGTTTTGGTCCCCCAAAGTCTTCAGAAATGCTGTTTTAGCCCGGGACAGATTTTCCATGCAGCAGTTTTGGTCCTTAGGCGTGTAAACTCCCTTCCCTTCCTTCGTGAGCTTTCTTTAGCGTCAAGTAAGCCATAAAATGCTGAATTATGCATCATTTATACCTGAAACTTTACTAATCATGTTCGTTAGCTCATTTACAGGAAAAAGGACAAAAAGTGCATGAAATATATAATTTGTTCTCAAAACTAGGCTAAAATATGGGCAAAATATATTGATATAGGTGCGTAAATTCGCCTATCATCAATGAGCTGCGGTAAGATATGAAACTCTAGGAGAAGTAATGAACTAGCTTAAGTGTTGAACAGTGAAAGATAAGTTTGGTGTTTGTTATAGGAAATTTAGCTTCCCTACTAATTTTCTATAGAAGGATCAACAAATAAATGACTAGAATCTGATGTGAGCTAGATATGAGGATCAAAGGGAGAGACCACATGAGTGGTATTAGTGCACTGAAAATCAAACAATAGATCAAGAGAAAACTTGTGTTGGCTGGCTAGGTAACCTTGTGGAAGATGAAGGATCTCCAATTCAAGGAAATAATATATAATACAAAGGTCCTTGATCTTAAGCTATACATCAAAAAGTTATTTAAGGAATGAAATTTCAGATTCATCATAACCAACCAAGAGTATATATCCCACATACATAACCATGACAGTAAGATTAAACCCATTTAATTTTCTAAAAGGAGAGTAATTATTCATACTAAAAACAAAACCCTTGGATTGCAAGGCTGACGAAAGTTTTGCATACAATTGCCTAAATTCTTATCTAAGACCATAACGTGACTTATTTAGTATACAAGCCAAAACAAAGGAAGAGGAAGGAGAAAGAATGATATCCAAAATAAGTTTCATGAAGACTTTCTCATCTAGATCATCATTAAAAAAAGACATTATTCACATCAAATTGGTGAACAACCCAGTTCCTTTTAACAACCGCTGACAATAACTATTTAATAGTAGTCATATTAACAATTGAAGAAAAAGTCTCAGTAAAATCCACACCTTCCTATAGAGTGTAACCCCTAATCACCAACCTTGCCTTGTATCTCTCAATGGTACCATCAGGCATTTATCTTATTTTATAATCTTATTTTCATGGAATGGCCTTCTTATTGGGGGTAAGGGAACAATATCCTAAGTATGAGTTGCCTCTAGATCTCAAAATTCATTCTTCATGTCTTTCTGCAAAGAAGGATTAGATATAACATGATGGTAAAATTGTATTTCTTGCAAATAACTCTCAAAAGATAAAGAAATAGATTTAGAACTAGATATAGAGTTGCACACAAATCACTAAGATAAGAAGGAATGTGAATATGTCTGGAAGATTTCCTTGGTGTGGAAGCAGGAGAAGGTGAAGATACATGAATAACATAAGAAATAAGTACAGGAGTAGAGGAGTGATGAGTGGTGATTTTACCACTTATTTTCACCAAACATGCATGCACACTACCATGTTTAGTATAAGAAAATGAGGCATTATCATGATTTAAATGCACTAATATCCATATTTTGTAGGTATATAGTTGAGAAGGTGAAAAGATATGGATTGGAGCTAAAAAGGGATCAAATAGAAGCAAAAAGAGTGCAACTGGAGACTTGGAGCAGTTCAGCCTCAGTTACCTCGACCGCGGTCTTGTTCAGTCAATATGGTAAGCATAATACGATTGTAAAGCATAACCACGATCGTGGTTGAACCTGCAAGATCGCGATTCAACGAAAATATGACCCAAGACAGTTTTATAAAATTTCATAGACGAATCCCAAACCATATACAGGCAAAAACCCTTTCTTCTTTGGGTATTGCTTACCTTATAGACATTTTTGAATTAAAATAAAGGAACCCTAATTGGGAAAGTGTGTAACTAATTGTGTAGGCTTGATTTCTTAGTATTTTGTAAAGAATGAATGCTTTGGATAATCCGGATGGTGTATCTTTCTTTACTTTCTTCATGAGTAGCTAAGTAAATTAGTCTTGGGATTATTTTGAACAAAAGTGTAACTGTGTATGGGTGTTGTTATGTTTGCATGCTTGGTAGTTGTTGAGTGTGGATTCCATTATTGCTTGAATTTATGAGTTGGAATTTGTGGGTGAAAACCCTAAATCTCCAAATGGGTTTGATGAGTGAAAACTCCAAACTCTAAAAACCCTTCATCATCCTTCAAAGAGGTAATAAAGTGAACATGAGGTAACCCATAACATTCTTGAAAGAAGATTATAGAGGGACAAGGCAATGATGGACAATTAAGTTTATGGTTTACTACCGTTTGCAATCTTAGAAATAAGTGTAATAGGAGTGTAAATCATGTCAAGAGCATCATGCTAGAAATAGGGATGCTTGATTGAGATTTTGGGTGATTAGGAACTTCACACTTGTTAGGTGCTCAAAAGAGCAAATGAGTGAAATCGTTGTGATTTTATTGAAAGATTAACCACAATGATCTTCGACCTAGCTTATCCTTTAGTTAACAACTATGCATCATGTTAAGCCATCATCAACCCACATGGTTGTACCTTTAGGTATACATAATCCCAAGATCTCCTCAAATCTTTATTTTAAATCAAAAGTGTCATATTCGTGCATTGCTAACCAAAAATCGTTACAAAACAATCCCATACTAAATCCCCCCATTTTATTTTACATGTCGTGTTTATTAGCATTATGGGCAACCATTTAGTAATTAGAGCATCCATAGGACTTGAAATTTATAATTGTTCCCAAACTAATTCCCCCATTTTATTTTACATGTTGTATTTATATGCGTATGACATTATTTTTCCAAATTTAGAATTGAATTTTCAAGATTTTCATTATTTAGCTTGAACTTTATGATGATTGACATGAATTAAAAGCACGTGTTATTAATCCCTAGTTTGAATGTTGATATTTCAAGAAGATTATGCTTTTAAGCATCCCATAATTAGTTTATATCCTTATTTTGAATAAGATTTGATCTTTTTGATCCTCATCTTAGATATGGAATCCACTTTACAGTTTCATTAAAGTTTATAGTGAACAAATACATGATTGGTTTTCATAGTAAACCTTTATACTAGTTTTAAAAGTGGATTTCCTACAGAATGAGCATACAAATTAAAGGGAGTAGTATTTAGCACCGAGTTGGGTATGTCTACATGCCCCAGAACTATGACTCAACGTAGGTTTAGATTATCAGATTATTCTTTTTTTTATATGGATGACAATTACAGATATGATCACTTACCTTAGGTTATAATCCTTGGTAAGAGTATGACACCTCTCCCCAGCGTGAGGTTTTCCCATAAGGGAACTAGACATTAGACACTATGATATCTTACATAGTGTATGTCGGTTAGAAGAACCTCTCTATAGAAAAGAGTAAAGAATAACAGAAAATCCTTTAGAAACTAAGTGTAAAGACTTACGATTTTATTCAGATACTGTTTTACGTAAGACATTAGCTACTAGATTTCAGTTTTCAGTTTACAAATACAGAGGTAGGTCCTTTTACACTTAGCATGTATGCTTTGAAAAAAAGAATTCAAGTACAGATTTAGAACTAAGTATGGTGTCTCACTTCTTTCATATAGTATGTTTTATCATTCATGGTTTATTATTACATTTTTCAATTACTTAAGCCTAAGTGAGTCATTATTACTTAACATGCATTATTTATGAGAAAAATGTATATAGTTCCTCACCATTTTACTTATGCATTCACCCCCATATGCTTAGTACATTACAGAAGTACTGATCCACATATATGTCTATGTGATACATTGTTTAATAATGTAGGTTCAGGTGCTCAGTTTCATCAGCGTGAGTGATTTCGAGCATTTCCATCTACATCTCGACAGTTGGTGAGTCCTCATAGTTTGAGGGCCTAGTTATTTAGATTTTCTAGCTTATTACAGTAGTTGATTCAGTATTTTTAGTCAGTTCGAGTCAGCTGGGGGCTTGTCCCGATACATCTCTAGTTATTAGTAGTAGAGGCTTGTCAGACTGCTAGTTATGATTCAGATTTCCAGTGTTGATTTCCTAGACTTTTAAGTCTAATATTCTCAGATATTATGTTCAGATAATTTTAGCTTAGATCATACAGACTTTCGCATTAATTTTATGTTTATATTTCCCTATTATAAGTTTCAAATTTAGTAGAAGTCTTACAGGATTAGCTTAAGGCTACTCGTAGTCTTGAGAACCGTGTGACGTCTCGAGACCTATTTTTGGGGCATTACAAACTTGGTATCAGATCCTAAGGTTATAAGAGTCCTAGGGAGTCATACAAGCCACATTATGTAGATTTTTTATCATGGGTATGAAGCGCGCCACATTTATGAGCTAGAAGCTATGAGAAGATTTAGGAAATCATCATTTTCTTTAATGATATATCGTTCTTACAGTGTCTCTATCTTCTGTAAACTTATGGTCTAACGTGACAGTTGAATATTTCTTCTCAACGAGCTAATGCATACAGAAATGATAACTAGCCACCCCAGCCTACTGACCCACTAAATGAGAATGTATCCCATGCTGAATTTTGGGCTGCCTTTCAGGAATTAGCCTAAGATGTGACTGCCAATATTTAGGGTAACTATCAGGCGACAGTCCTACTTTAGCAGAATAGGGATTTAGCAGCAGCCAGAATTCGTGACTTCATGAGAATGAATCCACCTAAGTTCTTTGGGTCAAAAATAGGTGAGGACCCACAACTTTACTTAGATAAGATAAGAAAGATCACCCAGATTATGCATGTTACTGAGGAGGAGAGTCTAGAGTTAGCATCCTATAGGCTGAAGGATGTGGCGTATAATTAGGTGGTTATGTGGAAGAATGGTAGAGGTGAGAATGCAACTCATGTGAGTTGGCAGGTGTTTTAGAATGCATTTCTAGATAATTTCTTTTTGCGTGAATTGAGAGAAGCTAAGGTAGAGGAGTTTGTGAACCTGAGGTAGGGCTCGATGACAGTGAAAGTGTACTGCCTTAAGTTCAACCAGTTGTCTATGTATGCCCCAGATACGATGGCTAACCCAAGGTTGAGTATGAGTAAGTTTTTTACTGGAGTATCTGGTTTAGTAGTCAAGAAGTGTAGGACTACTATGCTTATTGGGAATATGGATCTTGCTAGGCTTATGATTCGTGCTTAATAAATTGAGGCAGAAAAGTTGAAGAAGAGAGAGAGAGAGGAAAAAAGAAGGCTAGAATCGAGCAGTTTGAATATGACTAGAGAAAGTTTGAAGGAGAAATTATTCACAATTTTAGAGTTGCTCATCTATGCCAGCGTCGTCATCAGCCAGTGCTCCCACCCTAAAGCTAGGAAAGAGCAGTGGGGTATGACTTCTATGTCTATATCTAAGAATAGTGTGAGTGGAAAGCCCAGTTATCCTTCATGTGATAAGTGTGGTAAGAATCATCTTGGTAAGTATTTTTTAGGACAGAAAGGTTGTTATGGTTGTGGTAAGTTGGGTCATGGAATCAAAGAGTGTCCACATGCTAAGTAGGGAAATAGGGATGTTCATCCCCAGACCCAGTCTACTAACGCACCAGCTCCTCTAGGTCATCCAGTCCCTCTTCAAGGTGCATCATCTAGTACCGGTGGTAGTCAGTGCTAGAATCAATTTTATGCTTTACCATCTCATCAGGAGAAGGAGAGTTCACCATATGTTATTACTGGTATGCTTCATGTCTTTCGTCTTGATGTTTATGTATTGTTAGACCCCAGGTCAAATCTCACTTATGTGACTCCACTAGTTGCAGTAAATTTTGAAGTAGGTCCTGAAAATCTTCCTAAGACCTTCTTAGTTTCTACCCCATTGGGTGAGTAAGTTGTTGCCGAACGAGTCTATAGAAAATGTCCTATCACTGTTCTTTATAATATCATATTAGTAGACTTAATAGAGGTAGATATGGTCGACTTTGACCTTATTATGGGCATGGATTGGCTCAATTCTTATTATGCATTTATAGATTGTCTCACCCGACTGGTGAAGTTTCAGTTTCTAGATGAGCCAGTCTTTGAGTGGGAAGGTAATTCAGTGTCTCCCAAGAGTCATTTCATATCCTATCTTAAAGCCAGAAAGTTGATATCAAAAGGGTATATCTATCATCTAGTTTGAGTCAAAGACACTAAGTCTGAGGCTCCAACAATTTATTCAGTCCGTGTAGTCAATGAGTTTCCTGAGATTTTTCTCAAAGAATTACCAGAGGTACCTCCCGATTGGGAAATAAAATTCGGTATTGACCTTCTTTCAGATACTCAGCCCATCTTCATTCCTCCAGATCATATGGCTCTAGCTGAGCTTAAGGAGTTAAAAGAGAAACTTAAAGATCTCATACAAAAAGATTTCATAAGGCCAGTGTCTCTCCATGGGGCGCTCTCATCCTATTCGAGAAAAAGAAAGATGGTTCTTTAAAAATGTGCATTGACTATCGTCAGCTGAATAAAGTCATAATTAAAAAAAATATCCTCTTCCTATGATTGATGACTTATTCGACCAACTAAAGGGTGCAAGTTATTTATCCAAGATAGACCTTAGATCCGACTATCATTATCTTAGAGTAAGGGAATGTGATATTCCAAAGACAACTTTCAAAACCTGTTATGGTTATTTTGAGTTTCTAGTCATGTCTTTTGGGCTGACAAATGCCCCAGCAACCTTCATGAACTTGATAAACAGAGTGTTCAAACAGTATTTGGATATGTTCATCATAGTTTTTATAGATGGCATTCTTATCTATTCTTGCAGTGAGAATGATCATGCATACTATCTTAGAATTGTGTTGCAAACTCTTAGAGATTACCAGTTGTTTACCAAATTCAGCAACTATGAATTTTTGCTAAGATTAGTAGCTTTCCTCGGTCATATTATTTCCAGTGACGGAATTAGAGTTGATCCCCAAAAGACAGAAGCAGTAAGAAACTAGCCTAGACCTATCTCTTCATCAGACATCAGAAGTTTCTTGGGTTTATCCGGCTGTTTTCTTCTATTGCATCCCCTATGTCTACATTAACTCAGAAGAAAGTTAAGTTTCAGTGGTCAGATTCCTGTGAGAAGAGTTTTCAGAAGATGAAAACTTGACTCACTTTAGCCCCAGTTTTAGCACTACCTTATGGTACATATGGGTTCATTGTCTATTGTGATGCTTTTAGAATTGGTCTGGGTTATGTTTTGATGCAGAGAGGTAAGGTTATATACTATGCCTCTAGACAGCGTAAGGCTTACGAAAAGAACTACCCTAACCATGATCTTGAGTTAGCTGTTGTTGTATTTGCATTGAAAATTTGGAGGCATTATCTTTATGGGGTGCATGTTGATGTATTCAAGTATCACAAAATCTTTTAATATGTGTTCACTTAGAGGGAGTTAAATCTTCGTCAGAGAAGGTGGCAAGAATTATTGAAGGATTATGATATAAATGTGTTGTATTATCCGGGCAAGGCCAATGTGGTGGCAGACGTCCTTAGTAGATTGTCTATGGGCAGTGTTGCTCATGTAGAGAATGATAAGAGAGAATTAGTTTGAGAAGTTCACCGATTAGCTAGATTGGGTGTGAGGTTGGTTGACTCAGCTGAAGGGAATGTTTGGGTCCAGAGTAGTTCAGAATCTTCTCTAGTTTCTGAAGTGAAAGAGAAGCAGGATAAGGATTCTAGTTTAGTCAATCTAAAGGGTTCAGTTAAAGACCAAAAGGTAGAGGTTTTCTCCCAAGGGGGTGATGGTGTGTAGAGATACCGGAGTAGATTGTGTGTGTCATGTGTTGACGATTTGAGGCAGCAAATTATGGCAGAAGTGCATGGTGCACGTTACTTCATTCACCCAAGAGCTACTAAGATGTACCACGATTTATGGGAAGTCTATTGGTGGAGTGGTATAAAGATAGATATTGCAGAATTTGTAGCCAAGTGTGCAACTTGTCAATAGGTTAAGGTAGAGCACCAAAGACCTGGTGGCATATTACAACAGTTTGGTATTCCCACTTACTTGGAAGTGGGAAGAAGTGAACATGGACCTTGTGACAGGATTACCCTATTCGCATCGTCAGCATGATTCAATTTGGGTTATTATAGACAGATTGACCAAATCATCCCATTTCTTGCCAGTTCATATGTCCTACACAACTAAAGATTATGCTAATCTGTATATCAGAGAGTTAGTTAGACTGCATGGAGTTCCCTTGTCCATTATTTCAGATAGGGGTACTCAGTTAACCTCTCAATTTTGGAAAGCCTTTCAGAAGGGTCTTGGTACCCAAGTTCATCTCATTTTATCTTTTCATCCGCAGATAAATGGTTAGGATGAGAGGACCATTCAGATGCTAGAGGATATGTTGAGGGCATATGTTCTTGATTTCAAAGGCAGTTAGGATGATCACTTGTCGTTGATCGAGTTTGCCTATAATAACAGTTACCATTCTAGTATTCATATGGGCCCATTTCAGGCTCTGTATGGGTGGAGATGTAGATCACCCATCATTTGGTTCAAAGTGGGTGAGGCTTCTTTGATTGGGACGAATATGGTGTTTGAAGCCATGGAGAAAGTTCAGTTGATTCAACAGAGATTAAAAGCAGCTCAGAGTCGTCAAAAATCTTATGCAGATGTAAGAAAGAGAGATCTTGAGTTTGAAGCAGATGATCTTGTGTATTTGAAGGTTTCACCCATGAAGGGGGTGAAGATATTTGGAAAAAAGGGAAGCTTAGTCCCCGATATATAGGTCCCTAAATGATATTGAGTCATGTGGTAAAGGTAGAGTATGAGCTTGATCTACCTGCAGACTCATCATCAGTTCACCCGGTGTTCCATGTATCCTTATTGAAGAAGTGTATAAACGATTCAGCTGTTGTAGTCTCTCTAGAAAGCACAGATATTCAGAATAGCCTTTCATACGAAGAACTTCCAGTAGAGATTCTTGATCACCAGATCCGTAGACTAAGGACCAAAGAAGTTCCTTTGGTCAAAGTTCTATAGAAAAATCAGTATGTTGAGGGTGCTACTAGGGAAGCATAAGTATAGATGCGTACCAAGTATCCTCACCTCTTCTCCATAAACTCAAATTTAGCCTAAGGTAATAGTCTTCCTTAATTCAGTTCTTTTCCAGTCTCAGTTTCAGCCATGTGATTATCTTCATATCAAGTTATGCATTCGCAGATTAGTTCAGCCGCTCAGTATGATTTAGATTCAGTCATGAATTTTTTTTTCAATTGTGCATGCCAGCATATAGTCTCATTTCCTCAGTTTAACTAGTCTCATTTGAGGACGAACGTTACCAAGGGGGAGATATTGCAATACCCCGTACTTTTCATAGTTCTCTTTAGATCCTAGTGTGTCATGGGTCAACTATAAAAGTGTATAACTCTTGATGCGTGTACAATTTTCAAGTTCTAGACCCACCAAATGGTAGATAATTGAATTATCTTTCCAACAATACCAATTTCACCTTAATCTGATACTTCGGTGAGAAGTTATGACATTTTTCTTAAAAGGCAGTGGGTCAACGCGATAACACCATGTCGCGGTGAAGTGCAGATTTGCAATTGTCCATTTTCCAGTGAAGCAGCGCGATTACGCCGCGTCGCAATGAAGCCCAAAATCCCATTTGTCCCTTTCCAGTAGCTCACCGTGATTGGCCAGTGTCGCGCTAGAAATCGCGGTGGAGCAGATGTTGCATCGCGCCAGAGCCCAAAATCGCACTCATCCTTTTTCTAGTAACGCAATGCGATAGCGCCGTGTTGCACCATAGTCCAAAATAGCACTCTTCCCCTTTCCAGTAAGCTACCGCGATGGCACCGCATTGCGGTGGAGTACAAAATTGAGATTTCCAGTTCCGAACTTAATTTTCCAAAGGGCAATTAAGTCTTTTCCCAAGCCCCTAAATCATGAAAAACAGAGGATTAAACCTATTCTAAGCATATTACGATTACTTTTCATTAAATTACTCTCAATGAAACCCTAGAACCTTAAATTTCAAACCTCAAGAAATCAAAATTCCACCATTCTTTTTCCAAGATAACCCAAAATTCAAGATTCCCAATTCAAGATCTTCAAGAAACAATCTTCAAGATCACAAATAGGAACTTAAAGTTCAAGATTCTTCATTCTTTCATTAATTAAGGTATGTGGGGTTTTCAACAAGAATAATTCTTTCATTCTTGTGTCCAAAATTAGTTTTTTTGAAGTTAATTTCACATGAATTTACATGAGTTTCAAATTAGGGTTCATACCCAAATATTGTTATTCGAAGATTATGATCCAACAAGTGATTTAAATGTTGAATTACATGTCTACTTTCGTATTTATATGAGTGTGGCATTATTTTTTTAGATTTAGAATTGAATTATCAAGATTTTCATTATTTAGAATGAACTTTATGATGATTGACATGAATTAGAAGCATGGGTTACTAACCCCTAGTTTGAATGTTGATATTTCAAGAAGATTATGCTTTTAAATATACCATAATTAGTTTATATCTATATTTTGAACAAGATTTGATCTTTTTGATCCTTATCTTAGATATGGAATCCATTTTACGATTTTATTACAGTTTATAGTGAATGCATAATTGATTTTCAATGTAAAACCTTACACTAGTTTTAAAAGTGAATTTCCTACAGAATATGCATACAGATTAAAGGGAGTAGCATTTAGCACCGAGTTGGGTATGTCTACATTCCCCAGAACTATGATCCAACGTAGGTTCAGATTATCAGATTATTCTCATTTCTATATGGATGACAATTACAGATGTGATCACTTAGCTTAGGTTATACTCCTTGGCAAGAGTCTGACACTTCTCCCCAATGTGAGGCTTTCCCATAAGGGAAGTAGACATTGGACACTCTAATATCTCACATAGTGTATGTCGGTTAGAAGAACCTCTCTATAGAAAAGAGTAAAGAATAACAGAAAAGCTTTTAGAAACTAAGTGTAAACACTTACGATTTTATTCAGATACTATTTTACATAAGACATTAGCTACTAGATTTGAGCTTTCAGTTTACAAATACAGAGGTGGGTCCTTTTACACTTAGCATGTATGCTTTGAAAAATAGATTTCAAGTACATATTTAGAACTAACTGTGGTGGCTCACACCTTTCATATAGTATGTTTTATCATTCATGATTTATGATTACAATTTTCAATTACTCAAGCCTAAGTGAGCCATTATTATTTAACATGCATTGTTCATGAGAAAAATATATATAGTTCCTCACTGTTTTACTTATGCATTCACCCCCATATGCTCAGTACATTCCAAAAGTATTGATCCCCATATATGTCTATGTGCTACATTACTTAATAATGTAGGTTCAGGTGCTCAGATTCAGCAGCGTGAGTGATTTCAAGCATCTACATCTACATCCCGATAGTTTGTAAGTCCTCAGAGTTTGGGGACCTAGTTATTCATATTTTCTATCTTATTACAGTAGTTGATTCAATATTTTTAGTCAGTTTGAGTCAACTGGGGGCTTGTCCCAGTGGCTCTCTAGTTATTAGTAGTAGAGGTTTATCAGACTGCTAGTTATGATTCATATTTATAGTGTTGATTTCCTAGACTTTTAAGTCTAATATTCTCAGATATTATGTTAAGATAATTTCAGCTTAGATCAGAAAGACTTTCGCATTGATTTTATGTATATATTTCCTTATTATGAGTTTCTGATTTAGTAGAAGGCTTACAGGGTTAGCTTGAGGCTACTTGTAGTCTGAGCACCGTGTGGCATCTTGAGACCTATTTTCGAGGCATTACAGTTATTGACAATGACCACCTCACCCCTCAAATATGGGAGTGAGTTGAGTGTTATCAAAATAGCGTTGTTGCCGGTGAGTGGAATATAGATTTCACTTATGCGGTGTGATTCTTACTTGGGAATACCCGGGGTGGAATAATTTAATATTTTTTTGTATTTTTGAATTACTTTTTAGGTGATCAAAGTATTAATAGAACAATGAGTGATAACACATGCAACATGGGCCCCTTTGATGGTCCCCTAGATGATAAGGGCCAACTAAATGAAATAGGCCAAACAAGTACAATCCGTATCCCACTAACCAATGGGAAAAAAGTCTTCCATGTGACTAGCGTCATGCTTCACATATTGAAAATGAAAGGATTATATGGGGGTCAATCCTTTTAGGAACCAAATGTCCATTTGAAGAATTTTGTGGAAATGTATGCGCCATTCAATATAGCACACATTACTCAAGAATCCATTCGGCTTCATCTCTTCCCATTCTCACTAATGGTCGAGGCGGTTTTATGGCTCCTCTCACTTCTACCCGACTCAATTACATCTTGAGATGAGCTTACTACGGTGTTTCTTTATAGATACTTCCCACCATCTAAAATGCTTCAAAAGCGGGATAAGATTGTGAACTTTCAGTAAATTAATGGAGAGCCAATTTTTGAAAATTGGGAATGGTTTAATGGAAAATTGGCCCAATGCCCAAATCATAAAGTCTCGGAGAAGATGTTTTTTGAGATTTTCTACCGTGCCCTTGATCTATTAAATAAAATGGTGGTGGATAATGCGGTCGGTGGTTCCATAGTGAAGATGCACCACCATGCGGCCTTTCTATTAATAGAAAAAGTGTCAAAGCAAAATTGGGGTTGGCATACCCGGGATACCGAAGTTTCCAAGATCTTTTTTACTACTTCCATGGTTGATAATGAACAAAGAAAGCAGAATAAAGAGAAGGACGAGTCCATGGAGAAAATGATGACCCAACTTGAACTCTTGACAAAGCATGTTATGGGTACACCCACGAAAATGGTAAATGTCGTAGCATCAAAATCTTATGAAGATGATGAAGAATCAAAGAGGTTGGATAAGGAAATCGGGTATTTGGCTAACTACTTGGGGGATTCCCACCCCGCCTATCAAAGGTAAGGTAGGAATCAAGGTTGGATGAACCGAGAGTGGTATAGATATTGGTGGGATAGAGAGCGTGATTATGACCATTATGTTCCCCCTCATGATCGAGCTAAGACCAAGGAGTCAAGTGCTATCGACCCCAAAAAAATTCAAGACCAAGGATGTGTTAGCGAGAATATTGAATAGAGTGGAAGGTATGGACAAAATGGTCCATGAGTTGAAATGTGACTTCTCTCAACTATCTCAAACCGTGGTGTGTCACTACGCCTCTATCAAGTAATTGGAAACACAAATTAGGAAAATCTCCACATAACTAAATACTAGGCCTAGAGGTGGACTCCTTAGTGACACGATTTCTAACCTAAAAAATGATGCTCAAGTTCTATAAATTGTAAATAGGAGTGGAAAGGCACTTGATGATCCCTATAAAGGAGACTTGAGTGAGAAAATGCCCAAAGCTAAAGCAAAAGGAGGTGTTACCTCAAAGCCGAGAAGAAATTAAAGAGAAACAGACCGATGAAAGTGACGAAGAAGTGGTTGAGGTCAAAAAACCACAAAGTGGAGCAAGGCCCATAATCCAAGTTCTTCCCCCTTAACCCTCAACGATTGCATAAAAAGAGGAAGGTGACAAACTGAGGAAGTTTATGGCAAAACTTTGCAATCTATCAATAAACATCCCATTGCTCGAGGCGATCCAAGAGATCCCGGGATACGCTAAGTTAATGAAATAGTTAATGTCCAAAAAGAATGTTGTCGAAGGTGATACCATTGAGGTCACTCATGGGTGTAGTTCTATCATGGATAGTAAGGTTACGAAAAAGAAAGAAGACACCAGAGCATTCATCATTTCTTGAGCAATAGGGACTCATGAGTTTGCAAAACCTCTATATGGCCTTGGTGCGAGCATCAACTTAATGACTTTTGTCATCTACAAGAATATTGGATTAGATGACCCTACACCAACCTCTATGCGACTCTTAATGGTGGACCGTTCTATCGAAAAGCTGATGGAAATTTTATTTGATGTCCTTGTTAAAGTGGACAAGTTTATACTTCTGACGAATTTTGTGGTATTGGTTAGAAAACTGGACCAAGAGGTACCTATCATCCTTGGTCGCCACTTCTTGGCCACCGAAAGAGCCATAGTCAATATGGATATAGGGGAAATAAAGTTTAGGGTACAAGAGGATGAGGTCTTTTTCAAAATATTCAAGACAAAGAAGCAAATAGCGGAGCTCCAAGTTATTTCCGGGGTGGATGTGGAAAGTGAGAGGGTGAATGAGAAGGAGATTGAGGACCCGCCTTAAATATGGATGAAGGAAGACGTCGTGCCATGACGTTAACTAAGGCGCTAGGTGGGAGGCAACCCACAAATGCCATGAAAGTGGCTCGTATCCTTTTTTTCTTCTCATGTTTTTGTAGTATATATATTAGCTTTTGCATATAAATAACTCATGCATTTGTGGAACTATGGAGTGCATTGGATGATATTGAAAAGGGAAAGTGTACAATTTTGCATTGAAAACTTAACAGTGGAATAATTTATAAAAAATTGAACAAAGAGTTGAATAGGGGAAAATAGGGGAGAAAAAATTCTCTCAGTTACCGCGATCATGGTCTCTAGGCGCAATAGATATCACCTGTATGTCCTCGATCACGGTCGCGGTCACTTTACCCACTTAATCCCTAATTTCCCTTTATTTCCCTCACACTCCCTTTCAAGTTTTACTCTCTAATTGGGCTAATTCCTGGAAAAGTTTGTGATCTCTCCAACAACATCCTTACATCCTTCTTGTATCACAAATCTGGTAGGTGTCATGAATCTATGCTCTTAATTTTTAAAAATAGGCCCTAGAATACATTATTAGGAGAGGGCCTAAATTCTTGATTGTTATGCTTTCCATGTTGTCATATATGGTATTGGTGTGGTGTTGGCTGCTTCAGTAAGGTGTGCTCACATGTGGGGAAATCTTGAGTGCCCAAAAATGTATGAAAAATATAGACAAATAAGGTGTGCACACCAAGTGTTTGACACATTTCCCTAATGAAATTTCAATAATGATATTTGCATTTTTAAGGGCACATTCAGACACTTATTAGCATTGTTCAATTGGTTTTCATGTGAATCCATATTGTAGAGCATACTAGTGGCCTAAAAATTTAGAAGAAATTTGAATGTGAGGAGTGGACATAAAACCAGCCTCAGGTATTGTGAACGCGGTCAGGTGGTCGCGATCGTGGCAATGTGAATATGGTCATGGCCCATGATTGCAGTAATGGGCCAGTTTCTGGCCATGCCAAAAATCCTGCACTTCTATTTTTTAGCCTAACACCACCAAGAACTCATTGCAATGAACTTTAGTGAACAATGTGGTACAGTTTGAATGTTAAAATGTCATTGATTGATATAATGTGTGACTAGTGCATTCAGAACAACCTCATGGACAATTATGATCATATTTGATTCATGGCACCCGAGTGCCACACTCACTACTACAGTGATCTTTTGAAGACAAAGCTTCTCTCAGAAAGAGGTATTTGCTTGGAGAATGTGGCAGAGAAACTACCGACATTTTATGACAAACTTAAAGCCACAAGGTGGTAGTTCTTTGCCCCGGATCCCTTCATTGCAAATGAAAAATGGGTCCATGAATTTTATGCCAACATCAGCGAAGTGTCCTTCTCGGACCCTTTCAATGTAGAAAGTTGGGGCTAAGAAAATCAATGATATTTATGGCTCCAACATGCAGACATGAGTGAATTAAAAGAAAAAGGGTGTAAACCAGGGAGTTGGTTGGCACTGCTGCTATGCCCCAGAAATAAAGTCTCTTGGGCAAAGACTAAAAACAACATCTCCATGAACGACTTCACTTATGAGGCTCAGATATCATTGCACATTATTTATAGCCGAGTCTCTCCTTGCACCCACATGACAAGAATCCTAGATTGGTGTGCTCGAATGATTTCTTGTATTCTAGATGGCATCCCTTTGGACTGTCGTTAGCTTGTGGTGAATGAAATGGATCACTTCAAGAACCAAGGTGGTACTTATATCTTCTTCCCCTCTTTGATTACTGAACTTTGTAAGAGAACAGGGGTTAAAGAGTGTGCTAGCGATACATGGGTTCATCCTGGTGCTCCCATCTAGCCCTTGAGGATTCGAGAAGAAGGTTCACCTGGCTAAGGAAAGAAGAGAAAGATTGACATGGAAAAGTTGGCATGTTTTAAGTCTGAGTCCCATAGGCCAACCACTACCAGACCTCTTGAGGAGATTGAAGTTAATATTGCAGCTATCATGGAGTTTCTGTTTAGCTTGTCCCAAGGACCAGGAGAGCTTTCCACCACCCATCATTCATATATGTCATGTGCCGATTATGAGAAGTATAGGGAGGACAAAAAGAAGCAAGAATCTACCATTTATAAGCTTGATAAAGCCTACTCTTCTCTGGTGGAGTCACACCGAGACCTCTGAATCGCACATGAAAAAGTGGTTACAAGAGAGAAAAGAGATGAATTATTTATTAAGATATGGAAAGGGGTGAAAGGATTATGAAAGGTCCTAAAACCCCGATATAGAATTCCTTTCTCTTGGTTGGAGAGTGATGATGAGGCCCCAACCGAGTGGTCTGATCTTGAGAAGAATGGTGATAATGCAGAGTTCGAGAGTGATAGCAGCCCTTGATGTGGTTTTAGGGAGAACTTTTATCTCTTTTACCCTTGATTATTTATGTAGTGGGGACACTGCTACCTTTTCATTTGGGGGTGTCTCCTTATTCATTTGATTTGGGCCTGTATTATTGATATTTTTGCGTATTTTAATGCTCGTTTGAATGATTCTTATTTTAATTTAGGTTGTAATATTCGGGCACTCTGATAGTGACCACATTTTCATGGATTAGTTATTTTTTTTATAGTTTATTACTTTAGTTTAATTTTAATCGATGAGTTTTTCCCTATGATAGATTGAGTGACGACATTCTTAAGGGGAAAGCGTAATGGTTGGGTTTTTAGACATGGATGCAGGTAAAGTATGAGTACCCATGGCATCAGGGTCATAAATACAAAGAAAGTCTGAGTACCTATGGCATTGATGAATTGGGATCACATTCATACCCATTGGCGAAGTTTAAGTAGCCATGTGGGTGGTTCGCTCGTATTAGAGCCACAATGTGAGACAAAAATTTATGTTGTTGCCATGATTAGCAAATTATGCATGGTGTAGATGCAAAACAAACAACCGACTCTATTTGAAAATTTTGCAAAATTTGAGGACATGGACGCGAGCAACCTTGTAACAAAACTTTGCCTCTTTCTATGACTCCAAAAAGTGAATTCAAAACATAGTTAGTACTCTATTTTTTTCTCGAGCGGGTGGAACAATTGAACCCTCTTAACGAGATTCGCATGCCATGTGTGTGAGCCTACTTGTCTACATCTCATGTGTACTTGTACCATCTAGAACTTGCCCCATTAGTCTTTCAAGGATAAATTTTGATAGTGCTTGGCTGGTAAAATGATCGTAGGCCATATTATGACATTGGAAGCCCACTTTAGCCTAAAAAGCCTACCAATACATAGGAGTTACCCTTAGTCTCCCTCTTTGAGACTTTGGACATTTTTTTTGGAAAACATATTACAATCCTTGACCCTTCTATTTTTCCTCTTTTGAACCTCACCTCCTTGAACTTAAGAATACTTTGAGGCTAAAAGCCTAAGTTAGGGGTGGTGGAAATTGAAAAAGGTATAGTTGGGACATGAAATCATAAGAAAGTGCCTACAAGCTTAAGCTAATAAAGCAAAGTAATTAGAAGAAAGAAAAGATCCAACAAAGGAAAGAAAGGCATGATTTATGCACAAAAAAATAAAGAGAAAGAAGAAAGTGGGAAAACCAAGAAAAGGCAGAGTAGGCACAATAGTAAAGGAAAAGAAGTGGCCCAATAGCAAAAAAGTGAAAAAAGTGTGATGTAGAAGTTCAAAGAGGGTTTAGCCTTATTGTTTTAAGTTGATATCCTACCCTACCCTAAACTTATATTATAAGCTTAAAAAGTTCTTAGTGATTGCTAACCAAGTGTGGCCATTGTAGTGGTGATTGAAAATAGAGGCAAGCCTATGGTAAACATGGTACTTGTTAACGTTGAGAATTTATTGAGAGAGGGAGAGTTTGCACTTAAACTCCTTGTTGCGGTATTGGTTACTAGGTGTGTGAAATTTTCTTTCTTGTGAGAAGGCATGTGAACAAGTTGAGGTGGGTGATTTTTTCATCTTCCGCACAATGAGATAAAATGAAGAATATTACGGTTGAGTTCAACAATTGAATCATTTATTGAGTGAGTATTAATTGTCACATGGTTGCTCCTCAAAGTCTATTGCGTCCTCTATTATCCCATTTTATGTTGAGGGGCATCGTTAAAAATTATTTTGTCCATGCGTGAAGAACGTTTTTTGGTAATAATCAAGTTGGAATCATCATATCGTTGGGTAATAGAGTGTGGTCATACATGTGAAGTTGTCTCATAGAAAAGGGTGTTGCTTCTTGAGGACAACCAAGGTTTTAAGTGGGGGGTGTTGATGAGTGGTGATTTTACCACTCATTTGCACCAAACATGCATGCACACTACCACATTTTGTATAAGAAAATGAGGCATCATTATGATTTAAATACACTAATATCCACATTTTGCAAGTAAATAGTTGAGAAGGTGAAAAGATATAGATTGGAGCTAAAAAGGGATCAAACGAAAGCAAAAGGAGTGCAGCTAGAGACCTGGAGCAGTTCAGCCTTAGTTACCGCAACCGCGGTTGTCAGGCCACGGTCGCGGTCAGTCAAGATGGTCAGCATAACACGATGGTGGAGAATAATTGTGGTCGCATAACCGCGGTTGTGGTCGAACCTGCGCGATCGCGGATAACATCATTGAAAAAGAATTATAGGGGGAGAAGACAATGGTGGATAATTAAGCCTATGGTTTACTACCTTTTACAATTTTAGAAATAAGTGTAATAGAAGTGCAAATCATGTCAAGAGCATCATCCTAGAAATAGGGATGCTTGATTGAGGTAATGGGTGATTATGAACTTCACACTTGTTAGGTGCTCAAAAGAGCCAATGAGTAAAATCGTTGTGATTTTATTGAAAGATTAACCACAATGATCTTCGACCTAGACTATCCTTTAGTTAACATCTAAGCTTCATGTTAAACCATCATCAACCCACATGGTTTTACCTTTAGGTAGACATAATCCCAAAATCTCCTCAAATCTTGATTTTAAATCAAAAGTGTCATAATTGTGCATTGTTAATAAAAATTGTTACAAACCAATCCAAAACTAATTGCCCACATTTTATTTTACATGTCGTGTTTATTAGCATTCTGGGTAACCTTTTAGTAATTAGAGCACCCATAGGACTTGAAATTTATGATTTCCTCCTTGAGGATTTGACCCTAACTCAAGTTGGGTTATTGACAACAACCGTCTCACCCCTCAAATATGGGAGTGAGTTAAGCGTTATTTGGGAGGTAGAGGATGTAGAAACAGAAATATTAGAAATGAGAAGATGGAGCATCAGAGGAAAATATAATTAGAAGAAAAAGAGGAATAAGGAAAAACAGATTCATGAAATATGACATCCCTAGAGTGAAAAATGTTCAAATCAAACAGTTTTAGTAACTTGTAACTTTTCTTGCCATGACTAAAATCAATAAACACACAAGGAAATGATCTGAATTGCAATTTATCCCTATCTAGTTTGGGGACAACAACAAAATAGAGGCAACCAAAAGTTTTTAAGTGAGCAAAAAAAGGAGGAAATCTATGAAGCAATTCAAAAGGAGTTTTATTTTGAAAAAGTGGTGTGTGAAATCTGTTTATCAAATATGTGGCAATAAACACATTCCCCCTTATATTTCATTGAAAGTTTGGATTGAAACAAAAGTGTTCTTGCAGTTTCAAGATGATGTTTAAATTTCTTTCTCCACAAAGCCATGCAATTCACTCCTCATACTTCTCAGACTCTGGGGAGTCACTTTGTTATGATCAACCACCCCTTTAGGACCGAGTTTAGGACATAGATTCCATGAAAGTGAATCAAGTGTACCATTTAAAATATTCAACGAGTCGCGAAAATGGAATAGAACCCTCTTCCCCTACTGTGGTGTATGTAGATAAGAAGTTCGATGAAGAATTTCATGAGTAGAGAAGAAAGAAGAAGCTACAACATTAATGCCAAACTCAACGGCATTATCAGACCTAATAGTTTTGACATTGGTGTTAAATTAAGTTTTAACCATTTGAATAAAAGATTGAATCTAAGTGAAAGAATTACCTTTTATGGATAAGAGATGAGTTCATGTGGCCCTGAAAAAATTATCCACAGTTATCAAAAAATACTTTAAATCATTATATGTTTGAGTATGATATAGACTCTAAAGATCTATGTGATTAATTGGAAAGGGGAAGGGGAATGGATAGTACTTTCTGGGAAGAAAAGTCTTTGTTGCCTAATCATGGGACATATAGGGCATATAAAAGATTACTTTTTAGAAAGTTATCAGATAAAAAGAGAATGTGAAGCATTTTGTTAAAAGGCATATAAGCTAAGCTTAAATGCAAAGAGTGATAAGTGGACAAAGCATAAAAAAAATAGAAGAATGCAAATTAACATCATGCATAAAATGAGAAAATGCACTAGTAGATTCAAATTTACTGCTCTTATTCATTTCATGTAAAGGATTGGCAGTAATATCATTTATAGATGATTTATAAAAAAAAGGATAAAAAGTAGATTAAAGGTATACATGATGAAGAATGTAAAACCCACCCTAAAGACTACCATAATTTATTAGCCTCTTTAAAGAAGGGTCCTGCAAGACACAAGTAGTGGAGGAAAAATAAGAACCATAGTTAAGCTCCAATATCAATTGGGCCAGAGAAATTAGATTGCATTGAAATTAAAAGAATCAGTAGTACATTGGTTAAAATATCAGGAAATAGGACAAGGGTACTAGTACAAGTGACTTTAACCTTGTATCCACTTAGGTAAGATAACAAGATAAAGTGTAATGAGGGGTTAATGACACAAATAAAAGAGGAATAAAGGGTCATATGATTTGTGACACCTGAATTTATGATCCATGGAATGTTTTCCACTTCATAGAAAATAAATGCAAGCAAACTACACAGTCTAGTGTAAGAAATATTGATTAAACCTGCAAAATTAGCAGATGTTGCAAAAATCTCTTGAGAAGGAGGATTGATCTTAGGTTTCTAAAAAAAGACTTAAAAGCTGTTCAAACTGCTCCTTAGTGAATCTAGAAGTAGCCTGTGAAGTACTACAAGTAGGAGAATAAAAAATGGCCATGTGTTGTAATTCAGAAATTTGACCAAGAGCAACACTCTTGATGAATTTAGGTTGTCCAGTAGGTACACCTAAAGGAAAATCATGCAAATTGTAACTCAAATCAATTTAGTGATTAGGCTTTCTACAGTATCTACAGATTGTGGTTTTCCTTTTGAAATTAGTAGGATAAAAATTGATCTTTTGGTTGTACGGTCTTTGATTACCAGTGGAGAAAGCAATAGAATTTGATTTGAAAGAAGGAATATGAGCATGTATTTCACATTGACTCTCATCATTAATCAATATTGAGAAGACATTATCAATGTCAAGTAGAGGTTTCAACGTCAATATGTTTCTTCTAGTAGTGGAATAAAAGTCACTTAGTCCCATAATAACTAATGTACCTCTATTCTTCATCTAATTTCAGAAAACCAACCCAAAATCCACAAGTACAAAACAAGATAAGTGAGGGGGAAGGATAATTCATCTCATGGCTTCTTAATCCTATAGAAATATAAGCAATACTTGAAGATAATTACAAGAGGGGAGACATTTCTTTCCTAAATTAAAAATTTTAGTAAAACTTTATTGACCAAACCCTCGCTCAATTTCTTTCCACAATGTTTCATCCAACTTCGTATAAATCACAGGCTCTATAATGTCCTTATCAAGACTATTTAGAATTTAGGCCACTACTATATCATTATATCTAAGACAAGCTTAGAAAAGAGGATCAGTAGAAGGAGGTTTAAGGACATGACCATTAACTGGACCTAACATGCTCTTTGTCACAATGGGAAACTACTTAGTATATGCGGGTAACTACACTATTCAAAATAGCTAGGAGAACCCTTATTATCCAACTAAAATATGCGGAAGACTTTTGTTTTTAAGAAAATACTAGATTAAATATAACAAAGTAAATTAAATATCAATAAATAAATTTTTTTAAGAACTTCTTACAATTATCCTTCACTACCCCAAGACTTGATCAAACATGTACAAGAGCTACCTATTATAAATTATACTACTGATAAAATAAATAACACAACTCTAATATCTGTCAGGAAGGAAGTGCAGAAGTTAGTGCTGAATATCATTATTCATGTAGTAACTGTAAACTAACCTGAATTCAGTCTACACCCCAAGAAGAAATGTACAAGAAAAGGGGTAGTACAAACACACGTACTGGTAGACATGATCGGCTCAACATTAGTCCATAGAATCAAAGAAAAAAATCATGACATCTTAAATGAAATATAATTCAACTAAGGTTGTAATATCATTATAACACTTCACATATATAATTTATAATTCTCCTACTCTATAAATAAGATTATATTCACCATTAGCATAATCTAGCCTCATTAATTCATACCATCCACCATAATCCAACACTAATCAATTACTATCATCCTTTTATTTGCATGACCTTTTCTATTACCCACACATATAGGATCAATCTAATATTCATAGAATATTCAAACTAAACTCTCGAGCTAACAACCAAAAACTCTCTTATAATGTTAAAGAATAGCAACTAGTTAATCGGATAAGCTATGGTTACAATAAGTATACATGAAGCAAGTAAGTACAGAGTTTCACTTTTCCAAGTACATGTCACATAATCAATCTCAAGGATACAACCAAGTAGGGAATACAAGTCAACTCATACCTCAATAAAACACACCAAAAAACTCAAGTTTCATCAACAAACCTTATAGATACTCTTAAAGAAGGATTAATTCAATTATTGAACCTTCAAGATTGTTTCTTTCGGATTATTCATTGGATTCATCGCTTTATATCACTTTATTATCAGTTCCTTAATTATTATTATTATCACCATGTCGGCTCGTGGCATCCAATCCAATAACGTCTCCCAATAATATAAGAATTTAACGTCCACCACATTGCTTGATAAATCAATTAGGTAGCAATATCAGAATTTAACATCGGCCACATTGATTTAGAAATTAATAAGGTAGAAATACCAGAATTTAACATCATCCACATTGCTTGAGATATTAATAAGGTAGCGATACCAACATTTAATGTCGGCTACATTACTACTAACAATCTTTCCACTTTTCAGTTTTTAATAATTATTCATCTTTCACTTTTCAACTTGTATGAAGGTATATCACAAGTTTTCTTTACTTAGGACATTCTTTCAATCCCATTATCATTATGGATCAAGATCTTTTGTTTTTTAACATTTTGGGCCTCTCATGGGTATTATTTCAAAAATTCATCATGATCCTCAGCAAGCCATTCATGGAGTTATCATTACCAAACAAGACTCTCATAGACACAATTCAATAAATTATCATTATCACTAATTTAGCCTCTCATGGGCATCTGATAAATAAAGTATGATTATCAATACCAAATCAAGAATATCAAACAATAAATCACAACCCAACACTTAAGCATAGAAGTCACTATTGAAACTTTCATTACTCAATAATTTTTAAAGTACCACTACCTCCTAAAATACTGTAGCTTGTGTTCTAACATCACCACCTTAACTAGCACATTCAAGCATATTATTATTCTTTAGCTCTTTCCACATAATACAATCCTCAAAATATATCAAGCCATCCATCTCTTAGATATTACTATGCTCTTTATATTCGACCTACCATAATTCTTCTCATCACAGTATTGCAATACATACAACTTAATACCTTTGTAACTCAACTAGATTCATCACTAAAACAACCCAATGACATCACATTTGCGCATTTTATCCATAAATAACTTCCTTTCAATTACATAACACATAGTATTATGAAAGTAACACATAAATAATCAAGAAGGTAGTTTTTCAAGATTAAAGCAACTTTATATAATTATATCCACCTCAACACTGTGTCCACAGGCCTAGACATGCTTTCTCTCATCAATTCTATGTTATGAAAATATGAAGTAACACGCTCTTCCACTCATTAAACCTAGTCTACCTGGACACCAAGGTTATGGAAGAAGCAAGATCCACAAGAATGCTCTTTCCTTTTCTACATGTAAATATCAAACAATAATAAGAGTAATTAAATAATTGATCTTCAAACAAATATTTTAGAAATTCAAACCCACTAGTTATATCATTAATTCCAGGTCTATAACATTCTCAAAGTTCAATTAAATATTAATTAGTTACTTCAAGCTTAACCCATATTCATTAATAAAGTTTTTATGTTAAAGGTCTCATATTTATAGAATTCAAGGTTCCTAACCATCAAAATTCATAATGTAATTTACCAAATACACGTTAGAAATCTTTAATTTATAATCTAAAATTAGATCTAGGTGGTATTAAGAACATAAATTTTCTCAAAAAAAAATACTATTAAAGGTCTTTCTAAGGATTCTAAGATATTAATGGATTAAAAGACGAAGAAGATGATGGACAAACTTACCTCAATAAAGAACTTTCACCCTGAACCTTGAAAAACACTCTCTAGGTATAGGGAATGATGTCTTGGGAGTTTGGACCTGAAATTTAGCCTACACTGATTTAAATACCACCAGAATTCTCGCTACATCAAAATTCTCATTTCAATCCAGACAGTGTTTCGTGAAATGGTCATAACTTTTAACTCCAAACTCATATTGAAAAATAGTTTACTGAATTAGAAAGAGGACTCAAATAACTTTGAGTTGGTAGGTATTGGGACCCATAAGTCCTTATATTCTAGGAGATAGGATCATTTGAAGTTAACCCTAAAGAAACACATATCAAAACTGTATTAGAAAGAAAGTTTTCAACTTAAATTTGTATGGGGAATATTGTACAACCTTAAGTCATACCTAAAGAACTTCCACACTAAATGATTGATATTATTACTCATGAATAATAAAATTCATTGGTGTCGAGTCTATTTTGATACACCAAAATGTTTAAGTCATAGCCAAAAAGCTTGAGTTAACATAATAAACAAACTGATGGCTATTTTGGACTCAAGTTAATATTGAGGAATGAAAATTAAGAATTTTCATAAATTTAGCATGGATAATTTAGTAACAAAAAATGGGTTATTATAATCAGATAACAATTTATCATTCGCTCATTTTGAAATGGGAATTTGGTTGAAAGAAGCATGAGGTTAAAATTAGAGGGACATTACTAATAAAGTTGCTTGTATTGCACTTTATCACACTCACTTGATATCATCAACAACTAACCCACATTCTGTACTCAATTTTCCTATCAAGAATTATCAAAACACAAAGATACGGTGCCAATATTTACGCACAAATTACTTTTTTCCCTTACAATGATCTAAGTCTCAAACTTGAGTTTTACGAGTCAAAGAAAGATAAAGAGGGTTAAAAGATTTACCTTGAAGAAGAAGAAAACCAAAAATCACCTATTTTCACCTTAGATTAATTCTTTCTTCACATAACAGGGGGATGGGGAATGAATTTCAAAAATTAATTTAAAAATTAAAAATAATGATATTTATCATTATGGCGATGCCTCCACAGCGGGAAAAGCTTTCGCTGGGGTGGAGCCTTTGACTACTGCAGTGAAAATTTTATTCCCACAACAATAGGTTTTGTTCAGCTCTGAGGTACCCTTATTTTACAATACAAAAATCAAGTTTCGAACATCAAACTAAAAGCTTATCACAGTAATTATCATTATCTGAGTTCTAGAGCTCGAAAATCAATTTTGAAAAGTGATACAGAATGATACATGAGTATACTACTTGAATTTTAACGCTAGACAAGTCACATCTAATTCAACCAGTACTTAGGTTCACCTTGAGACACTCGACTCAGATTCTAGCTAAACCTACGCTGAACTTCTTTCCATAATGTTTCAGCAAACTCCATACACATCAGAGTCTCTGTAATGTCCCTATCAAGACTATTTAGAATCTAGTCCACTACTATATCATTATATCTAAGCTAATCCTGGAAAATAGGATCAGTGGAAGGAGGTCTAAGGACATGACCATTAACTAGATCTAATTTGTTCTTACATGATAATCTTGAAGCATTCCTCAATGTCAACTTTTACATCTCATACAGTTTAAGTTTATGGTTACTAAAGTCATTCCAGGGGAATCAAATAGAAGAAAATACAATGGGGAAGAAGGACTAACGAAAAAACTAACATCTAGATTTGTAGTATTAACAATAAGCCATTTCAACAGATAAATGTCGTAATAACGAAAACACAAAAGGTCAATTAACGTCACAAATGAAAAGAGGGACAAAGAAAACAATATCAGGCTTTTTCTTAAATTTGAAGAAGTAGAAGTCTTGATAAAATATGTATTCAGTAGATATATGACCAAAAATTGAGATCGATTGATGTCGACACCCTAGAGGAGGATGGTAATAAATTATCAGAAATAACCATAGATCTGTGATGAAATCAGCTTTAACGTCAATCAAAAGACCACCAAAATCCTAGACAACACACAAAACTTCGACTATTACTACAAAGAAAGAGAAACTTCAGTTGGAAAATAACAAAAAAACCTTCGTCGAAACGTCACACCAATATAGAATAAAAATATGCAGCACTAGAGAAAAGAGAAATAATCTTTGATACCATGTTATCAAGAAAATTCATGGAAGAGACTCTATATGTTTGTACAATTCTAGAAGCTTCGAAAAATGTAAAGAGAGAAATAATAGGGAGAGAAAGAAACTTTTCTTCTCATTTCAACTAACTGATCTAGTTGTATAATAATATACATATAAGATATTTTCATTACTGTTGGGTTGGATACTTAATAATTACCAACAAAAGAATTGACCCAACAACTACTATGTTAGGCCCAACTAATTATAAATATCAGTCAGAAAGCTATATGCATAAGCCAGGAAAATAAGTCAATGAACTATATTTATTTAAAAGAAAAAGTTAATTAAAGGAACTAAAATTGTAAGAAATGTGAATAAGATATGGAAAAAGTACGTCAATGGTAAGAAATCTTTCGACTAATATATAAAATGTAATCTCCTTAATTTAGTTTCTTTATGAAAAAAAATATGTGTTGGAAATAGCCATGAGATCAGGTTCATTATAAAGAGTGCTAATTAGTTTGTTCTTTCCCAAAATTCTAATTCTTAGCATATAAATAAATCATTATGGCTATTGGAAAAATAATCACCCTATTAATACGATGTTTGGTTTACCTAGAAAGAATATTTGCATCTTCTTGAAGAGGATTTTCAGGTAGTGGAAATATGAGCATCCATCTGCTTCGTGAGGATTCTCGATGACTGGTGACACGAGTCATGATTATTGCAAATTCATCTTAGATATAAAGAAACCCGTAAATCACCTTAAAATAAATTTTACATTGTTCAAGTACTCCAACAGAAAATAAAAAGAAAGAAAAAAAGAGGGTAGCATGGATCATATTATGCTCTTTATGTCATGTTTAATCGATACTATTATCTTGTAATTTGATTTACTTTGATTAAGATTTTTTAGAATTTATCTACTAATATAAATTTATTATTATTGTAGTAATGTCACGATCCAATTTACAAGTCCTGATGGAACCTACTCTATCCTGCCAGTAGGTAAGCCAAATCGTAACTAAGAGTTAAACAAAATGGGTTAGCTTGGTGAAAAATACTCAACAAAGAAAAAAATCAACAATACAACTTATAAATAATCATAGTATTTGGAATAGATAAAGATAGTCAACATAGATACCATTCCACGACCTGATAGAGCTAGTACAAGAGCATCTAGTAATAAAAATACAACTCAAATATTTAGAATAGTCAATACAATCTGTCTCAAATCTAAAGACTAGACATAAGTAAGATAGAAGAAAATGAGCGACTCTGACTCCAAGAGCTCACCCTATCTCTGAAAGTATACACAACATGAGTGTCGATCAATGACGGAAACTAGTCCTCGGATCTGCACCAAAAAGGTACAGAAGTATAGTATGAGTACCAAAAAAGTAGGTACTTAGTAGGCATCATTGACCAACTAAGCTAAATCATGATATAAGTATGATAAAATGAAAGATAACATAACTAAGTCAAGGTAAGAAAAAGAACCTGAAATATTTCCAACATCGCTATACATGAATAAGTAAATAAGTGGGATATCATTATAACATAACATAAAGCATCAACACATGAAATTATAACTATAAAATTGGCTCCCATACGCCAATTAGTGCGAAAAAGTAAATAACTCATCGCAAGCCTCCATAAGCCTGGAAGGTACAAACAAGATAGAATAACCCACCACTGTCATTTATCAACTCTCATAATACAATTGGAATTCATCCAAGTCATACCTCACAATAAGAATTGATTTACCATATTCATCATTTGTACATGTAGCAACGAGTCCTCGTGTATTAATAAATCATCCTTTATCAACTAAACATCCTTATCAACTAATTTTCATATAGAAGTTTATCACCACTTATCAACTAGTCATTATTTATCAACTAACCAATATATATCAACTAATCAATATTTCACTAGTATCTATTCATATCATACCACTTTATAACCTTTTCCTCAATTTTCATACTTAGCTGAATCACTATTGTCAATATCATACCCCAATATCATCATATCATAATAAGTATATCATCATAGTATAATATGTATATCTGGACTCCAAATGGTATGGATATTCAACAACATCCTCATAATTATCATCAAAATCATCTTTCAGTTTGTCGATAATGATATATCATCATAATCATCCTTCGGTCTTACCAAACATATATATCATCATAATCATCCTCCGGCCTTGTCGGGTATATATAACATCATAATCATTCTTTTTCCTTGCTAGATATATATACCATCATAATTGATGTGTCATAGAAACACGACACTTTTGATGCTTAAAACAGTGAAATTGTGCTCGTACTTAGGTCATTTTAGTAGATATAACGTGTGTTTATGGTTATTCTAGGTAAAATAGGTCAAGCATAGCTTTGGAAAAAAACTGGTATAAAAAAACCTAAAAAGACCAAGTTGCAGCAGGGTATGAGTTTTATCATGAGTCGTCAACACCTCATACGAATCGAAGGCCGACTCATAGGTACAACAGAAACCAAGATTCAAGAAGAAAAATAAAGTGTAGAGAAGATACGGCTAAGAATATGAGTCGTGTAATGAGGGTACGAGCTGTATCATGAATTCATGCACACAAAAGAATCCAAAGAAGAAATTCAGAGATGAAGTGTCAGAAGAATACGAGTCGGAAGTCTGAGTACGACCCGTGTAATCAAATTACAAAAAGACAAGTGTTCAAGAGAATAAAGTAAGAAATTTCAGGTGGATACGATTGAAGGACATGAGTCGTATGATCATGGTACGACTTATGAGCAGAAGTCGTAAGATCTACAGAAATTTAAAGCCTGGAAGATCAGATACGAGAGACACAGTACAACTCATAGGTTGTCGGTCCGAGTGAAGGAGAAAGTCAGACCTTGTGCCAACATAACTTGACATATTCCATTTTTATTAGGATTTCTAAGTATTTTTTAGATACTATAAATACCTTAGGTTTTATATTTTATTAGATTATGCATTCTTACAATAGTTATTTACTTTTACATTCTTTTACAATTATTCTTGAGATTTTGGGTTTTTATTCAATTAAAGATTTGGGATTTTGTTCATCTTATTATTGTGCAATTAATTTCATGTCTTCTTCTGCATTAATAATTATGGATTCTTGCATAAACATGAGAGGCCAATTTGCCTGACTAGGGTTGTGGGAACCTTGGCGGATTAGATACGTAAAGGAAGTGAGAAATTTATCTATTCTAGAGTTTATGAATGTATATTAATCTTCATCACAATAATTGACCTCAGAGCTACTGCAGAAGCTTGGGGATAGCCTGTATTCGCATACGCCCTCACAAAGGAGTTTGTGATTGTGAAAAGAGGATTAAGACAGTAATTTGAGATTCACTGCCATCTTATCATTCCATTATCTCATCAAATCACTTGAAACTCAAAAGGTGAAAGTAAACTGCAGTCATAAACAAGGAGCAATAAGGCGACACCCTAAGACTCACAAGGTAAAGGGTGAGATTTACCAACACATTCACTAGACGGTTGATAATACATATATTGTTGAATTTACATGTAGAGTACAAGAATAGGTGGATTGAACATGATAAATTTACCGAGTTGAGAATCCAAGGGGAACACAAGCCTAGTGTTCGTCTTCTATTGTTTACAACTCAAAGCATTTAAGTTCGGTTACTACAAACTATTACTTCCAAAACTCCCCATTTACTTTTTTGCACTGCTTGTGATTTACATCAAGTTAAGTAACTATTCAGCATCTTCTCTATGGGATCGACCCCAACCTAGTTGGGTTACTATGTTTGGCATCGACCGCAATATACTTATTTGGAGGTTAGTTTTGGGTAACATTAAATTTTAGCGTCGTTGTCGGGGAAGAGGGTTTGAGTAGTTAATTGAATTAGTGAAGATCATGGGTTTTTAATTTCTATTCTGGTTTGGCATAACGAGTCAAGCCACTAACATACACTTAGAAGAACAAGAATAAATTGAGTAGTTTAAGACATTCAATCAACAAGTTAACATATTATCACCAAATCAAGTTCAACAATAGCATAGTCAGGACAAGCCAAGAGATACCAAGTCAAGTCAAATCATGGCCAAGTCAACAACCTTGACTCTAACAATATCCAAGTTACCAAACCATGACTCTAATAACAAAAATTTCAAAATATTTGCTAAGTAACCAGATCACAGAAGAATCTCAAATATATCAAACATACAAATATATTTTCAGATTCACTCATGAAACTGTCAAACTCACCTACCCTCATATATACATGCTATGGGTGATGTTTCAATTATTGAAACATTTTGTCCATGTACTAAAATCTCAGATACAAGTGTCTGTCAACCTTGTTTCACTAATAACCCATGAGAATGTTTCAATTATTGAAATATTCCATATTAAATAATAAAGTAGGAAAAATCATACAATAATGTAAGATCCTTTGCATTGACCACACCAAACAAGATGCATTAACAAGCAACTACAAGGTAGTTAACATGCACATATATCACAAATTAGATTAAACCACAGTACCATCACCTACACTATCATTTAGATTCTCAATCATGTCACCAACCCCAATGCTTCATTATGATTGATAATAAGAATTTCCAACCTAGATTATTCAAAAACTCACTAATAGTCAACAGGGCATCATCGCTTGCCTTAGAGTTTAATAAATAACCAATAATTCAAACTTTTCACTACCCCAAATACATATCATACAATAGTGAACCAGTAAATTATTGAATAAGCATAACATAACATGATAAGGTATATAGACATCCCATAATTATACGCTACTCGAACTCTAACTAATTTTACCCGTCCTAACTCCATTTCCAAAGGCTTAGACATGAAATTTTTTGTCGAAGTACGTTATATTTATGCCATTTAACTGGAGTTTATGCTACTTAATTAACCTTTAGCTTACCAGCCAAAGTCATGAACACATTAATCCTTAAAAATCCCTAGGTTCTCACCCATCTGCACCTCTCTCTCCTCTTATTCATGGTTTCAAGACATGGGAGGTAATCCTAAGGGATTTTTAAGACTCCTACATTATTTATTTCAACTCAAGTGGAGAAAAAAACCCACTTAAGTGATTGTTTTGGTCTGCCACATGTCGCTATAGCGATATGTACGTCGCTATAGCGACATGCACGTCGCTATAGCAAAATAAATCTCGCTATAACGGACTATCAATCCATCCAATTGCTTAAAATTTTAAAATTTGATATATGTGGCCTCACATAAGTATAACAACTCATTTAATCGTTTTGAGCACTAGATTTAAA
This sequence comes from Capsicum pubescens, assembly GCA_030864215.1. Classification (NCBI taxonomy): domain Eukaryota; kingdom Viridiplantae; phylum Streptophyta; class Magnoliopsida; order Solanales; family Solanaceae; genus Capsicum; species Capsicum pubescens. Next base: position 268,624,483 of record CM061548.1, read on the forward strand.
TATCGGGTAATTTAGATGATTAATATATTTGAAAGTTATTAGAAGTATAATTTTAATTTAAATTAGAAGTGGGCCACGCCCACTACTCATCTACTGATTGTGTACAAGATTAGGATACAAATTAATAAGGACTGGTAGTTTATTCTCTAAACTCTTGAAGAAAAAATTGAATTGTAGGGTTTTTGCTCCAAATTTTCTTACCAAATTTAAGTTTTATTTTTCTTAAAAGGAAAATAAAAGTAATACCATAATTACTTTTATTTTTATGAAAGAAAAATATAAAACCTTTTCATATTTGGAAAATCTTTTTCTAAGAGGAAAGGTTTTGGAACTGTATAAATAGAAGACCCTCCCTTCTCATACAATAACATAATAACATCCACAATGTAGTCCTTAAAGACTCTGATTTATGGGGAGATTTTCTCTCATAGTTTTATTATGTGTTTTTATTTAATTTTTAATATGTAGGTTGATTGGCTAAATCATATCAATAATATTATATTTTTTAGTTTATATTGTGTCATCTGAATTATCGTTGTCTTGATTTGCAAACTTTAAGCTTCCGCGTGACGCCCTCTCAATTTTGAACCCAACAAGTGGTATCAGATCCTATGATTCAAAGATCCAGTGGTTTGGTAAAACGAGGTTGAAGACAAGTTCAAAGCGGTTCTAATTAATTTGTAATCAATTTGATGATAATGAATATTTTTTGTCCAACAATATGTGGATAAGAAGTTTTAAGCATATTTCAACATTCAAGTTGTTGCATCTTTGAAAATAAAAATAAAATATTTATTTTTAACCCACTTTTAACCATAATATTTAAATCTTATTTTTAACCATAGCAAGCAGCAGTGATGAAGATTATGTAAAGAACGAAGATCATGCACACAAAGAAGGTGGATCAAATTATGTCAAGAAAATCAAGCCAAAAAGGAGAAATTTATTAGAATTTTTGCCCTGATTTTCTTACCAAATTTAAGTTTTATTTTTCTTAGAAGGAAAATAAAAGTAAATACCATAATTACTTTTATTTTTCTGAAAGAAAAATATAAAACTTTTTCATATTTGACAAACCTCTTTCTAAGAGGAAAGATTTTGGAACTTCATAAATAGAAGACTCTCCCTTCTCATACAATAACACAATAGCATCCACAATGTAGTCCTTAAAGAGTCTTGTTTATGGGGAGATTTTTTCTCATAGTTTTTTTTATGTTTTTTTATTTAATTTGTAATATGTAGGCTGATTGGCCAAACCATATCAATAATATTATGCTTTTTAGTGTATATTGTGTCATCTGAAATATCGTCATCTTGGTTTGCAAACTTTAAGCGGTGTGACACCCTCTCGATTTCGAATCCAACAGAGCAATCCAGGTAACCAATTCTCCAAAATCTTGCTTACATAATTGAGTGTTAAAACATTGGATAATTTTCTTATGGAGTACGATATTACAGAGGAAAAACATTGGAAACTCATATTGTTGTGTGAATTGGTGGAGAAAGGGGTAGTGTGCAATTATTTAATTAATGATTACTAATGATTGTCAATGATAAGAATGGTAATCACCTATACAATATATGGGTTCTATGTTTTCTTCTTGAATTGAGAGGTTTTCTGTACTCCGGTATTTTTTTTTTCTTTTTCCGTGACTGGGGATTAGGGTGTAACTTGACTTGGGTTTTGGAATTAATTGTGGCATTATGATGAGATAATGATGGAAAGGAATACTATAGCAAGGATGAGAATGATTTTTAAGTTAATGTTTTGTGCATGCACATGGTTAATTTCTAGGATAAAGAATAATTAATGACTAGTATATTATTGAAGTGGAAATTAATAGTGCTAGCTAGCATGAGTTTTCGTTCAATGGTGGTTAAATTTTTGGCAAGAATTTAGGAGAGTAATAATTAGTCCAGTGATAAAGCAATGATTCGAGAAAATAGATAGTTCTAGGTCAATTAAATTTAGGCGAAGTCGTATTCTTTGTTCGCGGGTACGAGCTTCATTGTTTTAGGTACGATTTCGAGTAACTAGACCATGATTTTGGATTATCTTGTAGTTATCATATTGTGATTTAAGTCTTGACATTTCAATATTCGTAATTGAATTGGGTGTATCATACTACATGAACCCCAAGAGGTTTATGATATTTCGAGAAAATTGAGACAACTCTAAGTTTGAAATTTAGGAAAAAATGAAGTTTGATGTATTAATTGAAATCAACGTTGAAACTTGATTATAAAATTTGGACTTTTTTACTTACGAGTAAAAATAAAATTCATGATTGAATAGATTGGGATCGTTCGTAGGAGATTCAAAGGGAAAAACTTCCATCTGATTCTTTCTTCCTCAGTCAGATTTACATTGCGGGTCTTCTTGAAAGGCAAGTTGAGACTTTCTTAGACTCTTTTTTGAAGTGTTTATCTATTTTTTATATGTAATGGGAGTAATGAGGAATGGAGGTCCCGTATAGGTGACGTGACGAGCATCTATGCGGGTACCGATGTTAACTAAGGGGTAAAAATAAGTCAATTGTACGTTTTGAACTATTTTTTCTATTTGCTCACACGATCGGCTGAATTGTTATGGTAAATGAATTATTGAAAATTCTAGCTAATGAGAGTACTCCTACTTGATAAGTTAAGTTGATTTTTAAATTGATATTTGATCTGGATTATGATATGAAATGCTTTGCTTAATTTTACTGTTGATTTGGGATCGGAGTTGCATGCTGATAATGCTCACCTATACCATTTAAAGTGGTAGAGGATGGTAGTTGTCAATATCCCAACTCGGTTGAGGTCGAATCCATAAGGAGTGAAAGTTAGAGTTCTAATCTTATGGGTAATTAAGTGCTACTAAGATAATTAAAATGTTAGTAAAGTAAATGGCATAATTAAAAATAGGGGGGTTCTTGGTTCTTGGTTAAGGGAGAATGTATATCACTAGTAACTTGATTTCACAAACTAAGCAACAAACTTTAATTAAACTTTGATATTTAAAGAATCTTGGGATTATGTCTACCTAAGAGCAACTTAGGTGTGGGTGCGTGATATTTGATGCACATGCTAGTAAGTTACTAATGTGGTAGGCTAGGTATAGGGACCTTAAGGCTAATTTCTCAATAAAACCTCAAAGATTTCACTTGTTGACTCTTTTGGGTACCTAACAAGTTTGACAATCATATTCACCCACTACCTCAATTTAGGCATTCCTATTTCTAGGATGATACCCAAGGTAAAGTCAAATACAAAGTCATCCTTATATCTAAGATAGTGAAAATGAGTAAACTAAACCTAATAATTGTATACTATTGCCTTGGTTCATGCATCCTTCTTTCAAGGATGATGAGGGTTTCTAAAGTTCACTCAAACCCCTCTTTCAAGGATGGCTTAGGCTTTCAAGAGCATGGGGTTTTCACCTACAAACCCATATGGGTATTTGGGATTTTCACCCAAAATCTCAACCAATTTAATCAAGCAATAGTATAACCCATTATCATCTAACTAGAATGTACACAAATACATCACAACCCACAACTAATTTACATCTTAGTTCAACATAATCCAAAGAATTAAAGATTTAGCTACTCATGAATAAAAGAGAGAAACATATACCAAATGGGTTGTTCAAGGAATCCGTTCTTCACAAATACCAAAATAAAAATCTCCAAATCAAATTTACAATTCTTGCCCAATTTACGATTTCAATTTCAAATTCAAAGAGTTGCTAGTCTCTAGAATGCCCAAAATGGAAAAGAGTTTTATGCTTTTAAAGGATTTGGGGTCGGCTGCTAAAAATTATGAAATTGCCCCTGAGCTAAATCCCGCGTGACTGCAATCGTACCAGATTCGCCGCGATGATGGCTACCACAACCATGTGTAGATCAACGCAATCGCGATTGTTGACCTTCTTGACTGGCCGCAATCGCAGCCCTCAGGTCGTGATCGCGATAACCAAGGTATGTTTCTACTTTAGGTCTTCTAGTTGCACTTTCTTTCTCTTCCTTTGATCTTTTTTAGCTCAAGTACATCTTTTAATCTCATAACTTGTATGCCTGCAAAATATGGATAGTAGTGCATTTAATCATACATAGGTCTCTTTTATTCATTCAAAATATGATAATGTTCACGAATGTCGAGTGTAAATGAGTGGTAAATTCATCGCTCATCAACACCCCCAACTTAGAGCTTTGTTTGTCCTCAAGCAACAATACTCCTTACCATGAGACCATGCACATTTATGCCTACATTGAATGATCCAAATGATCATAATGAATTCAAGCTTAGTTAATACCACAATTTAGCTCTCAAATATAGGAAAACTATTTTTACAACACCCGTAAACATAAAAGGTGATTTTTCAAGAATGCAAGAGACTTTAAAGAGAAAATATGCAACAATCATTAATACTCTAAAATTGACTACTTTTTGACGCCAACTACATTATACTCCTTTTTGCCCTATTTTTCAAAAGATGACAAAATTACCCACCTCGACTTATTTACATGCCTCCTCACAAGAAAAAAATTTCACACACCAAGTCATTAATTATGCAATAAGGAATTTAAGTGTAGAACACACTCTCTCTCTCCCAAGAACTCTCAATGCTAATAAGTGTCATGCCATAGTCTTGCTCCTATTTTCAATCTCCACTGCAATGAAAATACTAGATTGGGAAACACGAAGGGTTTTTGTGCTTGTAACGTAGGTCCGGGATAAGGTAGGGTATATTTTAGGAAGAACATGGTTAAACCATCCTTGAAAATCTACATCACACTATTCCATCCAACTTTTGATCATGAGCCACTTCTTTTGTTTTCACTCTTTAGACATGTGCCTACTTTTTATTTTCTTGGTTCACCCATTTTTCTTTTCATTTCTTTTTCTTGCACCATTTGTGCCTCTCTTTCCTTTGTTGGAACCTTTCTTTTTCTTATTCATTTGTTCTCAATGTTTAAGCTCATAGGTACCCACTTACAACTTTTTGGCCCAAAGTTACCTCTTTCAATCATCACCATCCCCAACTTAGGCTTTTAGCCTCAAATTGTGATTTTAAGTTTAAGGAGGGTAGGTTTCAAAAGAAGGATAAAGATTGAAAGGATCACGGTTTGTAATTTGTTTGCCAAAGAAAGGTCTGAAGGCTCAAAGTGGGTAACTAGGGATAACATCTATGCAAGGGTGGACATTTTAGGCTAAAGTGGACTTCCAATGTCACAAAGATGGACTAAGATCATCTCCCCAACCAAGTAGAATCAAAATTAGCCTTGAGAGACTAATGGGGAAATTTCTAGATGGTACAAGTATACATGAGATTTGGACAAATAAGCTCACCACACATGGCATGTAAAATTTACCAAGAAGGCTCAATTACCCCTTCTGCTAGAGACAAAAAATATGAAGTATCTCCTAATTTTCACAAGTCAAAATTTCAGAGTCACAAAAAGAGAAAAAGATTAGTTACAAGGTTGCTCACATCTATGCCCTCAATTTTTAGAAAATTTTGGATGAAAGGGTGTTCACTTTGCAAGGGCACCATGCATGATTTGCTAATTATGGCACCAACCCAAGCCTTAATCTCATATTATGGTTTTCGTACAGTCCAACCAACCATATGGCTACTCAATATTCGCCATAGGTATAAATGCGATCCCAAAATCCAAAATGCTACAGGTACTCAAACTTCCCTTGCATTTGTGACTTTAATGCCATGGGTACTCAGACTTCCCTTGCATCCATAGCTCCAAACCCAAATACGATGCTTTTTCCTTAAGAATATCGTAACTCAATCTATCATAGGGAAAAGCTCGTTCGATACTTCCATAAGTAAACTAAAGAAAAAGTATAAATCTAAGATAAAAATAACTAATCCATGCAAATGTGGGCACCATCAGATTTTTAAAATATTACAACCCAAATAAAAATGAAAGTCGTCAAAATAAAATAGTAAAATATCTAGAAATATCAATAATACAGGCCCAGATCAAATAAATACGGAGACCAACATCCAACTAAATAGGTGGCAGTGTCCTCGCTGCATATATAATCAATCATAAAGAGAGATAAGGGTGCTCCCTGAAATCGCATGAAGCGCTACTATCACTTTCAGACTTTGCATCATTATCAGCCTTCTTAGGACCGGACCACCCGTCTGGGGCCTCATCATCACTCTCTACTTGGGATAAAGAAAGTTGATCACGATATTATAGGACCTTCTAAAGGCCCTCCGCCCTCTTTCACATCTTGTTAAAGAATTTATCTCTCTTCTTTTCCCTAATGACCATCTTTTCATGTGCAAACCGGAGATCACGATGTGACGCTGCTAAAGATGAGTAGGCTTTCTCAAGCCTAGTAATTGTAGCTCCCTGTTTCCTCTAGTCACCCTGATATTTAGCATAATCGGCATGTGACACATTTGAATGTCGAGTGGTAGAAGGCTCTCTCGGTCCCTGGGGTAAACTTGACACGAGCTCCTAAATGGCTGCGATATCAACTCCAATATCCTTAAGATTCCTGTCGGTGGATGTCCTATAAGACTCAGGCTCCTCACATGTTGACTTCCTCAAATCGATCTTTCTCTTCTTGTTTTTACCTGGTGCGGCCTCTCCTCGAATTCTCAAATGATAGATAGGGGTACTAGGGCGCACCCAAGTATCTCCAAAGTATTCTTCAACCCCATCTCTCCTAAAAATCTCAGTAATCAAAGAGAGGAAAAATATATGTGTACCACCTTGGTTCTTGAAGAATTTCATATCAGAAACCACAAGCTGACCAACATTCAAAAAAATATCGTTTAGGATGCAAGAGACCATCCGGGCCCGTAAATATGGGACTGATGTAATGTGGGTGCAAGGTGAGACTCGGATAAATATTATGTTCAACCAAATTCAAGCCTCGTAAGTAAATTCATTCATGTGGATGTTACTCTTAGTTTCTGATGTTTATGTATTTATGCACTTTAGTGTCGTTATTCTAACTTGTTTAGCCTTGTTTTGAGGATAATTCGCATGCTTTATGTGTTATTGATGATATAAATAATAATTTAAGTGTTCAATCAAGTGATAACAATGTTTAAAAGTGTTTTTAAACAAGTTTGGACTTAAATCATTGAATTAGAGTTTAGGCGAGAAAACTAGTTTCACTAGCTTGAGTTAGGTGTTGTTCTAGTCTATCGTGATGGATTCTAAGGTGTCAAATGAGTTACTAATGGTTTTAATTTGTAATATTATGTGTAAAAACTTGTTCATAATGTTCAAAGTGTAATTGGATCAAGCCAAGAATCAATGCAATAAGTTAAAGATCAACAGGAGCAAGCCTAGTCCTAGCTCGAGTTTCTAGCTTGTTGTTCTTGATGTTTTATTGTATTGAGATCTAATCCATGGTTTTTGATGATGTAGGATGCTTGTGAAGTTGATTATAGTGATATATGGATGTTGAACAACACTACAAAAAATTCGATTATCAGTGACGAAATATTTTTTCATGAAAAAATCATATTTCATCACAAAAATCTTTCATGATGGAAATAGAATCGTTACTCGTTCGTCCCTAAATCATGGGTCGTTAAATATATATTGAGATGACTTAGTTCTTTTTCACTAAATAGCCTTGCATTAACTACGAAAATATTTGTTGTCCCAAAATGCATAGCATTTATGACGATCTTGTTCGTCATAGAAATTATATTTTTTGTAGGTAATAGTATTTTTTTTGTCACTAAAGAAGTTATAATACCGACGAGAATGATGTGTCGCTAACTATTTATTTGAATTAGTGATGAATTAATTTGTCTCTGATCTTCTATGTATTTCATCGTGGAACAAAAATTATTTTGTCACTAAATACTATCTTTTACATACACATTCTCTATTTGTCTCTAAATGTAAAAATTAGTGACAACATTACTTTCTTATCATTTTGTAGCTGAAAGTGATCATGTCGTCACTAAAAATACTTTTTTCACCTATGAAATAATTTTGTCACTAGAATATGGCATAATTAGTGGCGATAGCAGTTGTCACAAAATTCAAAATTAATTTATAGATAATAAGTGGGCTATTTAGGGATAAACTCTTGTCACCAAATGTGACGAATATGTGATGGTTTTAAAATGTAAAAGTAAAGCTTTTACGGACAAAATATTTCGTCATTAATCACAACCATTTGTATTTAGCTAGCTAGGTTTTCATAATTTGAAACTGAAATTATATATAAATATCTTAAACTTCATTATAAAGAGCATTATACAAATATTTTTTTAAATATAACATACTAAAAGAAGTAAGATAATAGAAAAAAAAAATTAAAAACATTGTCATATATTAATTAAGAACAACCAAAATGACATTCATGAGATGATATCTCACTAGATACGCTTAAATAAAATCAACATTGATCAAATTCATCCAACTTGAAAGTCTAATTGAGATATACTAAACATTAACAAAACAAAGATAATAAAATGGAAGGTTCTTCTCAAAATATCATTGCAAACGCATTTTTTATAGCAACTAGTCTTGATTTTTACCTTCCACAACTTGTGTAAAAAGATAATTATTAATGTATTTATTAAATATGTATTTATTAATGTTTGATAACAATAAGTAAATCATATTTGCGTATGCGATCAAAACATCTGATTTCTTTCATAGTTAGCTTCAGCTTGTTCAGATGACCAGCCTTTTTCAGTCGAGTAATGAGTGTTTTTGTAGAAGTCAATTTTATTTGGTTTCATCCCTTCATGTTCTTCACCCTATAAAATAAATAAAAAAGATGATTGCATAGAATGAAAATAAAGTTAGCCTGCTCCATGAAGCAACAAGAGGAAAATCTAGTACTCATTGATAAAAAAATAGTATTCAAAATAATTTCATCACTAAATCACCATTAACGAGAAAATAAAAAAAAATATATGACTTACAATTTCAGCGCGAGCAACTACAAATGCTTTCGAACCCATGATATGATTACATTTTAGCTTTGATCGATTGATCTTTTTTACCTGACATCGTTTCTACAAAGACAACACATATATAATTAAGTTAAATAGCATTGAAAGAAATACAATGCATATTTATTCGAATATAGGTCACCTTATGCTCCGGATCTGACCACATATTGCAAAGCCTATTCCAGTTTTCGGGTGTCAGTTCTGGTACTTTAATTTTACGAGCATCTTTCTCAGAACATGCACTTTCAGACATCTTTTTAAATTTGTAAATCCATTGAAGGCTCCTATTTTTGAGGATATCTTCACAACTATCTTTAATATAATGTTCATCTAATTTAATTTCAAACATCTCCTGGAGAAAATGTTTAAAAGGTAAACATAAAAATCAAGATCCCTGACGTATTAAAAGGATACTATCATCAGTGTTACATGATTAAAAAGTGTAACAAATCTTACATGACATTCTAATTTGTGGAACATCTTTTTCCTCTTTTGTAAGTTCCTTCCACTTGTTTGAAAGTGTAAGAAAATTCCGCACAATTATCCCCAACTCATTTGATAGTTTTGATGACTGGACCGCCTTAATTGGCTTTTCCTTACCAACTGGAATTTTTATTACCATCTTTTTTTCCAAAGTCCTCTTCAGTTTTTCAAGACCTTTTTCCCTAGTTTTTTCTCGACGCTTCTTAATTCTACTTGAATCATCTGGGTAGAAAAAGTCAGTTGCAAATAGTGGTATATACATTATAGCATTTCTAAAATTATAATTAAGACCAACTTTTAACGGATGAATCTTATTAGTCAAATTCGACACGTGTAATGTTAAGATTACAGAGTAATACAAAAAAGTGACAGTGGAGGATGAAAAAAGAATAACAAATTAGTTTTATGAAAAGCGACACACTACCTCAACTAATTAATTTTGTTGAGTAATTACAAATTTGGCACTCAAGCCAATTTCTCTTGTTATTATCCGTGTCGGTACCACAATTGTATAGTAATTACAAATTCGACACACTACCTCAACTAATTAATTTTATGAAATATCCATCATATTTCATCAACATAAGTACCGAATAACTTAGTTTAACCAAACTTGCATGTATGGATTACCAGTAGTAGTTGCAGGAGTACTTTTGTTTGACTTGTCGACAGATTGAGTAACTAAAATAGTTTCTTCAGTAAGTGTCTTTTGCTTATATATGTGTCGTCCTGGTGTCATAAATTTGCTTATATTCCTGCTAAATATCATAGCATATGAATTATAAAGCTTAACTAGTGAATTTATCTGCGCTTCACGCGGTCTTAAGAAATTATATAATTTATTAAAAAAATAATTAACATAGAAGAGATTATCTTTTCTCAAATATATATATATATATATATACACATATATATATATACATACATATGTATATATATACACACACACACACACACACATATATATATAATCTTTTTCACATAAAATCTACCTACACTATTGATAATATTTTCTTTCTTACTATATATTTTAGGACTTTAAAATTGTAAATAAATTAATTTTAAATTATTACTTGCATATGAGTTATTAAAAATAAAAATCACAAAATATTTATCAATTAACATTTATCTATCAGGAATACATGATTAATTATTAACTTCTCAATTAACAGTTGTCTATCAAGAATAAATGATAGTTTATCTTTCGTAAACTTTAAAAATATACTAAAATCTTAAAAACTTGGTACAATGAACATATACATACATGTCAAGGAGGATTCATGATCTATGCCTCTTATTTCTACTAAACCAATATTATCTCTAGGTGTTAGGACATAATAAACTTCAAACATATATTACTAACACCAACAGAACACAACTTGTATTTAACTTCTATTTAATTCAATTAAGAGTTGGAAAGAAATACGTTAAAGGCACACACCATTTTATACAAAAATTCCTACTTATTAGTTTAGGATCATGAAATTCAAAAATTCAATCCACTTTTTACACTCTGAATTAAATTAAAAACAAACAAATTAAAATATAGAAAGTTATATCAAGTTGAATTGCTCAAGTAGTTACTTGAAATTTCAATGGACCTAAGCTTAATCCTTCAAAGTTTAAACTGCTCTAATCCTTTCAGTTGTGACATCTAATTAGGCCTTTTGAACTGGATCAGACAAGCCCATCCGAATTTCAGTACTCCCTCCCTTCACTTTCTCAAATCCGCTCCTTAATATTCATCATTTTTATTCCTTTGCTTTATTTCTTTTGTTCCTTTTGGCTCTGTGGAAACTATAAAAACAGGAAATTTGAATTATTAATAAAATAAGACACTATATATACCCTTGAATTTCTTCATGTTTCCTCATCATTCCACAAACTCAAATTCGATGTAAAACCTTTTTTTCTCTCTTTTTTTTTTTAATCTAATTTTCTTAGTTTCTTCCTCTCACTTCTAAGATTTTATTATCAATACTGCAATCTAATAAACTATAGTCACGAACAAATCAAGCTACTTATGAAAAGACAAAAGAAGAACTCACAACTTTCTTAATGACGTCAGTTGAAACCTGCATCAACAACAAAAATAACAAAAACATAAAAATAAAAATAAAAATAAAAAGATGAAGAAAAACAAAAACTGAGAGATTAGAAAAGCACGATGTTTTTTTCTGTCTCTATATAAGGTAAGAGTCCTTTAATAAGAAAAGAATCAATACAAAATATTAGTTGATTTGAAAGTCCTAAATTATATAATTTAAATAAGGTAAAGACTAATAAACTTTTAGTTGGTTTTAAATTCAAAATATTACGAAAATAAATAAATTATTATTTTTAAATATAAAGATAGTAAATGACTATTTTTTCTATTGCAAAGTCTTTTAATAAAAGGTAAAAAGTTCAAATAATATTTTTAAGGCTCTTCACACTTTTAATATACTAGTCTTTTGGAACGTGCATTGCACGTTAGTCCTATCATTATTATAAAACCATATATTTTAAAAAATTGAACATTAAAATTAACAATATTAATTTTATCTATATTTTATTCATTAAATTAAATTCATAAAAGCAGACGATGCATTTTTCATCCAGCAAAGCCTAAGTGAAACTAATTAAAATTAAATTGTCTCTATCCTATGAGTATGTCGAGATCATACCTTTGTCAACTCTGCCTTTCAATTCGAATTTTTGTTGAAAGAATTCTTTTATACCCCCACAATATAAACTTTACCATATACTAAGTAGCCGTTTGGCCATGAAAACTAAATTTTCTGAAGGTGGAGTTGAAGTTGAAGTTGGAGTTGTGTTTGGCCATGTCTTTTTTGAATTTTTTTTTTTTACTTTTGAAAAAACTTTTTTAAATATGATTTTATGCCTCAATTTTTACAAACCATCAAAATCACCCAACTAAAATTTTCCTACTAACGAAAAAAGAACACAATTAATCACTTTTATAAAAATAATTACATATACATGGCCATATTTAATGAGTTTCAATTATGACATATATAATAATTACATTAATAGTTGTTTTCTCATATTTGAAAATTTTAAATATGGATGTTATATTAACAGATCACTGCTTCCTATTTTTTAGGTAACAAATATTATCTTTCAAACAAATTTATTATTTTAGGAATTTATTTAATTTATTTCCTTTATTTTTCTTTCCTAAAAAATAGAAAGTGATGAGTTGTTATTAAATTTTAGAGTGCCGCTAATTTATTTCTTTAATTTTCTTATACATGAAAGATTTTACTGTGTGTGAATAAATTATTTCTATGTAAAACATACTTTGCATATTTATGGTATATTATATCATATACCATAAATATATAAATATGCTTAGTATGTTTCTTTATACTTTATATATTTATATATGTGTGTATATGGTATATACATGATATAAACTTCATATATAACATACTTTGTATATTTATGTTATAAATATAATACTTTATATATTTACGAGTATAAATACAATACTTTGTGTATAAAGATACCAAGTATTATGGTATATAAAGGTAGCAGTTGCAGTTTAAGGTGTAAATACAATACTCAGAGGAGTGTCGGAATTTTAGTTATTGTAGACGTTTTAAGGTAGAGGAGGTTAGAGAGGTTGTTCGCAGGATGCGAAGGGGTAGAGCGACGGGGCCTGATGAGATACCTGTGGATTTTTAGAAGTTTTCTGGCGAAGCTGGTTTAAGGTGGTTGCCTGGATTGTTTAATGGAATTTTCAAGACGACGAAAATGCCCGAGGCTTGGAGGTGGAGTATTATGATCCCTTTTTATAAGAACAAGGGTGACATTCAGAGTTGCAATAACTATAGGGGTATTAAATTATTGAGTCACTCTATGAAGATTTAGGAGAGAGTGGTCGAGGTGAGGCTGAGACGGATAGTGTCTATTTCGGAGAACCAGTTTGGATTTATGCCTGGCCGCTCGACGACGGAGGCAATTCACCTGGTACGGAGGCTGGTGGAACAGTATAGGGAAAGGAAGAAGGACCTGCATATGGTGTTTATCGACTTGGAGAAGGCATACGACAAAGTCCCCAGGGAGGTGCTTTGGAGATGCTTGGAGGTGAGTGGAGTCCCGGTGGCATATATCAGAGCAATTAAGAACATGTATGATGGAGCTAAAACTCAGGTGAGTACGGAGGGAGGAGACTCAGAGCATTTCACTGTCTTGACAGGATTGCATCAGGGATCTACTCTTAGTCCCTTTTTGTTTTCTTTGGTAATGGATGTGTTGATGCGGCGTATTCAAGGAGAGGTGCCTTGGTGTATGATTTTTACAGATGATGTAGTTTTGATTGATGAGATGCGGGGGTGGTGATGTGAATGATAAATTAGAGGTGTGGAGACAAACTCTTAAGTCTAAAGGGTTCAGGTTGAGTAGGAGCAAGACAGAGTATTTGAAATACAAGTTTAATGACGTGAGGCTGGAGAATAAGGTGGTAGTGAAGTTGGAATCATAGGTGGTATGTAAGAGGGATAGTCTCAAGTATCTCGGGTCCGTGATTCAGGGTAACGGTGAGATTGACGAGGATGTCTCACACCGTATTGGGGCGGGATGGATGGAGTGAAAGCTCGCTTCGGGGGTGTTGTGTGATAAGAAGGTGCCGCCTAAGATTAAAGGCAAATTCTACAGGGTGGCAGTCCATCCAACCATGTTGTATGGAGCGGAGTGTTGGCCAGTTAAGAACTCCCACATTAAAAAATGAAGGTGGCGGAAATGTGGATGTTGCGTTGGATGTGTGGGCTGACTAGGGGGGATAGAGTTCGGAATAAGACTATTAGAGAGAAGGTTGGTGTGACTCCAATAGAGATTAAGATGCGGGAAGTCCGATTGAGTTGGTTCGGATACGTGAGAAGGAGGGGCATAGATGTCCCGGTTCGTAGGTGTGAGAGACTAGCTTTGGATGGTTTTAGGTGGGGTAGGGGTAGGCCGAAGAAGTACTGGGGAGAGGTGATTAGGTGGTACATGGTGCAGTTACAGCTCACTGAGGACATGACCCTAGATAGAAAGATTTGGAGGACGCGAATTAGGGCAGAAGGCTAGGGTCAGTTTGGGTCGCTTGGGTAGGAAATTACTTGGTGGGGGTATTATTCTTATTATGATACCTTGTTTCATGCTTTATTAAAAATCTATTTACTTTTCTCTGTTTACTATTACTTGTGAGTGTCGTATTTATGTTATGCCATCTTGTTCCATGCTTTACTATGAATTTATTTAGTATTCCGTGTCTCGAGCCGGGGGTCTATCGGAAACAACCTTTCTACTTCTTTAGAGGTAGAGGTATGGACTGCGTACATCTTACCCTCCCCAGACCTCACTATGTGGGAATACACTGGGTTTGTTGTTGTTGTTGTTGGATATATTTGTTTATGAAAAATATGTATCACCGATTTATATTTTTAGCATATATATGGTATAAACTATTTATATTTGAATAGTATAATAAAGATATACACAATATAATATATATAATCAAATTAAAAATGAGAATAATTTGTGGCAGTGGTAAACTAATCTGCTATAACTTTATTAAGTCCATAAATATAGAAAACGATTATCCATTATTAATTACACGACTATAATTCCTTAAACGTCCGTATCACAACAGAAAAATTATTATCATTAATATATTATAGTAATTAGGATTATTAGCAGTAAAATAATGTCTTAAATAAGGGAGAAAATTTATAATGAGAGAGAAAAAGAGATATATAGGAGTATTAATTAGGATAGCATTAAGTTTGAAATTATAATTATCTTATTCTTTAAAATTGCTATATACGTAATATTGAAAAAGTAATGTTATAAGGAGAGTTTTATGTAAAAATTTAAAAGATTGGGGTTATATGTAATAATAATAAAAGTTGAAATTGGAGTTGAAAAATTGAGAAAATACCAAAAACCTGTTTTCCCTTTTCAGAAAAAATTTCTGGAATTATTTTCTGAATTTTCATGACCAAACACCGCAATTTTCAACTCTGAAAAAAAATTTCGAAAATAAAATAAAATTTCATGACCAAACGGACTCTAAGTCTAAGTTGAATAAGAATTGCACTTATGTAAATGTCGAAATTTAATTATGAAATTGGCTAATTGTGCAGGGGCAATATTGATTATAAATGCTCAATTCCACTTGTAGTAGGTCATTGTTATTATTAGAATCAAGCAAACAAATAGAAATATAAATAATATTTTTTTCTTACCATATATTTATATTTTAAGACACCTTTTCTATTTACATAAGAAAAAAAAACTTACCAACATCAATTTAGCGCATATTTTGTTTTTATCATATATTTTAGGACTTTTAATTTTTTTTAATAATTAATAATAATGAAAGGAAAAAAGTGACACAGAGACCATAGTGTATCAGTTGATAAATCCCAAATTATGAAAAAGCTAGATAGATTTATCATTCAAATAAAAGTTATGCATATTAAGATTCAACACTTATGATAACGTAATATTTCGAATTTAACTAATAATATTAATTAAAGATTCAACTATAATACTAACGAATAATATTTTAAAATATCGTCAAATAACATAATCAAAACTGAGTCACAATTAAATAAAAAAGAAAATAAAAAGGAAGATAAACCTTTAATTTTTTTGACCATTTCATTAGGTGGCAACATGCTTATTTCTTTCAATTTTTTCATAAATTTTCAACGGAAAAAGAAACACGAGAAATTATCAAAAGGAGAGAATTCAGTATCAATACCAAAGTAAGAAGAAAAATAGAAGTAGAGGCATGTTTCTTGTAAATTTTGATCTAAATATTACTTAAATAGAATTATAAAATTTGTTTTGTAAAAGGTAAAGTTTTAACTCATTTAGAAGTGTTAAATATTATGATTTCTTACCTAGATTAAATAACTAAAAATTGAATAAGTCACAAATAAAATTAATTGTGAACAAAACTTTATCCAAAATCTAAAAGATCGTATGAAAAAGTTGTCCTACCAATTAATTAAATTTTGTAAGGATTTTTTAAGGTTTAAAATGTAATTGAATACAAACACTACTTTAAAAAAAAAGTACGGCAAAGTTAACTATCAATTCATTGATTTTTTTTAAGTTTTTTTTAAGGTAAAATATTTAATTGACTTTAATTAAATATATTTATAGTAAAAACTTTCTTTATTAGAAGTCATCAAAATTAATGACAACTAAAACTTTTTTCATTAGTTTAACAATTCTAAATCAGCTAAATTTGATTTTAAGAAGATTTGAAAATTTAGATATAAATATAAAAGCATTAGAATTAGAAAAATTTATGAAGTACCAAATTTTAAAAAATTTAAGTACGTAATAAGAATGTAATCAATGATTTGGTAAAGATTTGACTTTAAAAATAAGAAAAAATTTTAAATATAGAAAAAAAAAATAACCGTGCCACAAATATGGTTCAAATTGATGCGTCTCTCTTAGCCTCTGGCAGCAAGGGAAGGAGGTACTGCATGACAATGCAAAAGTGATGATCGATCAATCTCTTGAAACTTCTGATGGTAAAATATATATGTGCTTACACTAAAATATATGTTTATATTTACATTATTATATTAAAATGTGAAGGATCTTCGAAAAGTGAGTTAAATTTTTTACACGTCACTAAAAGTCTATGCAATAGGTAAAATTATTAAACTTTAAATAATCAAATATTATGTGCGAGGCCCGTGCGGTTTAACTAGTATCCCGAAATATGTATAATAGTGTATGCTAATTGTATATATATATATATATATATATATATATATATATATATATATATATATAATTAGTGGGAATTTATACATTTATTATACATAAATTATACAATAATAATACATTTTTATATACATAGAGATACATATTTTATAAAACAATGATACAATTTCATTATGTACGATACATCTTTCAGACGTATATATATTGATACAATTTCTATACTATGATGAAAATAGTTGTATACATTAGTGATACAAAAATGATACAATTTTTTCTGCACATAATATATTTTTCATACACATATAGTAGTGATACATTTTCTATATAGTAATGATATTATTTTATATGGAATGAAACTAATTTAAAGAGGCTAAAAACCTTTTCTAAACTTCTTGGGCCATCTGATGTCTATCATTTTTGTTCTTGTCCACTTAATATATTGCTCTACTTGTAATCATTAATAATAGTAGCCAAAGAAAATTTTGTATTTTGCTACGAATTTTTTTCGTCACAAATAGTTGAATTATTTAACTACAAATTTTAAAGTTGTCGCTGTTTATACCTTTTAAATTTTGTGATAAATTTTTATTGTCACTAAATCATAGATTGATTAGAGACAATAACATGATCGTCACTAATTATATCTATTATTAGTGACAAAAACTAATGTCATAATTAAATATCAAGTTTATGGCTAAAGCTTACAACATTTAACTACAAAATATAATTTGTCACTATTGTAACAAAATATTTTTTGTGACAAAATATTTTTGAGTCCAAAAATTAATTAGTTTTAAAACAAAAAGTTGATTTGTCACAAATTTGATAAATTATTAGTGATGAAATAATGTGTCACTGATAACACATAATTTGTGACTAATGTTGCTTAATAAAATGGCGCCAACTCATTTTTTGGCGGGAAATTTTAGAAAACAAATTGTGCTACGAAAATTTATATTTTCTCACTAAAAGTATGTGACCCATGTATTTAACGACGAAAAGTAACTTTTGTCATTAAAAATGAACAATTAGTGACGAATTGTATATCGTAGCTAAAAAATTCGTAGCTAAATATCACATTTGTTGTAGTGAAGCTGTAAATTAAAGGGAAAACAACACCAAAATCTTGGAAGGGAAGGCAAATGCACAACGCAAAGTTAGACGCAAAAGTGGACTTCCAGAGAGGGCATGTAGATAAGCCCACACAACCCCCTTTACAGTGGTGATCTAAGTCAATCTGAGCCTCCTTTGGAGTAGAGAAATACTATGGGAGGTGCCCCCTCTACCCCCATGCTCTAGAACGGGCGGCGCATGGCCTATTCCCACATAACAATTGTTTCCCACCTATAAATACAATACTTGTACACTTTGTTTAACACTTTTGGACGTCTTTGGCTTAGGGGAGGGGCTGCTCAACACTTTCTTTAGGGTTTATATCTCTTTAATTTAGCTTTATAATGGATTATAACATGTATTCAATTATTTTGATTACGGTTATGTCGATTAGCATCTAAACGCCCCCTTGCCGGGGTTAAGGCCGAGATCATGATTGCTTTTATTTTGAATTAAGTTTGTTGAGTTGCTTATCATATTTGGTTGTTTTTTTTATACTTGTTTTAACTATTTTAAGTATTCTTGGCCCTTAGAATATATTCATTGTCGATCTTGTGATCTCGGGAGAGGGAATAGGAAGATAAAACGTGGGGGTAGATAGAAAGGTTCTTATTCTTTTATAAAATAAGGAATTTGAATTAGCATCTATGACAGGGATGTACCTAGGAGCCTTGTTTGGTTCACATGTAGGATGATAGCTTTAAGAACTTAATTGGATTATTTAATTCCCGCTCAATGATGTTGTTGTAATGTCCAAGTTAGGTAGACGATTAGAGGTCGGGAGACTATGATCATGCGATAAAACCTATGAACCAATAACCAAGATAATAAATATAACGAATGAAGTTCAATGACATAGTATAATTTTTCGTAAGCCTTAACTCTGGATCTCGATCCATTGATTGTCAAAAGTCATTGCTTTTTCGCATTAGTTTAGTTTACTTTTAGTTTATAATTCTATAACTTTCTTGGTTACTTTATCTCAATTATTAAACTAGAATTGGTTAGTTGTTTAACACAAGTCCTTGTGGGATCGATATTCGGATTTATTTAAGGCTACTATATTACTTGGTAGACCACATATACTTGCGTGTGCGCTTGGGCGCCGTCAGTTTCCTCCCACGAGTCTTCCTTTCTGGGGCACAATCTTTCCGCCAACTAGCTTTCTGGCTCACACCCTTTTTCTTCGAACTCACCCATATTTGTATTTGAGAGCCCGTAGATATCATTAATTTGCTCCTTCCCAAAGTTCACCATTTTCCTCGGATCTTGATAGTCATGTTGGATAGGTTCGAGAAAGGCACTATGCTAAGGTTGGCATAGAATTCACAGACCCATTGCTTATTTTCCTTGAACGCATCTGGAGAAAAACACCACCACCCTGGAGCCTCAAGCCTATCATGAAATGCCAGAAGCTTTTCCGACACATTATTAAAATATATACCTCTATCCGAGAGCATCTTTGTCCTCGAAAGATCACCATAGTAGTGAGTGTGGCACTCAGATGCCATGAATCAGATATGGTCGTATTTTTCCATGAGATTATCCTAAAAAGCAACACACAACACAACCATCATTGACATTTCTATGCATAAAGTATGCTATATTGTTCACCAAAGCCCATTAGATAGTTTCTTGGTGGTGTTTATGCAAAAATTTGAAGTGCAGGATTTTCGAGCATGGAAGGAAATCACCCTAGGTTATTGCAATTGCGGGACATAGAGCCGCGTTCGCATTGCTACGATTATGGTCCCGATGACCGCGATTGCGATAACTGAGACCAGTTCCATACCAGCTTTCCATATACGAAACTTCTAAAATTTTAGGCCACAAGCATGTTCTACAACAGGGATTCACATTAAGACCGATTATAAAGACAAAGTGCTCGATTATGCCCTAAAAATGCAAAAACCATTATTGAATACTTATTTGGGCAATATATCAAGAACTTAGTGTGCACTCTTTATTTGTCTCCATTTCATACTCATTTTGGGTACTCAAGACTTCCCCACCTATTCGCACACCATAATCTAGCAGCTAAACATCACATAAGAACAATTTATGAAATAATTAAGAATGAAAAATAAAAAATTTAGGCCTTCTCTACAACATGCACTTTTATTTTCAACAATCAATGCATGGAATCATGACACCTACCGGATATGCGATGCGAGAGGGTTGAAACAATAATGTTGGAGAGCTCAAAATCTTAGCTAGAAATGGGTCCAATCATAGAGTAAAGTTGCAAAGGAAGTGTGAGGGAAATGGAGGAATCAGATGGTTATATAGCTGAGAAGACCGCGATCGCAGTCAGGTTCCAACGATCCCCTACATATGGGTGACCGAGATCACAACCTAGGTCCCGTAATTGCGGTAACTAAGGGTATTTCTACACCCCTATTTTCCTCTATTCAGTTTATGGTGCAAAAAATTCACACTTCCCTCTTTTCATGCATATTGATAAGCCATCATTTAATGACTTTCTAGTACCTTTTAAGCCTAAATTATCATGCTTTTTCCATTGATTTGATATTTATCTCATATTTAATGCTCATTTGTGTAGGAAAAGTTGAAAAAGGAAAGATAAGTAAGTCTTTCAAGTCAAAAGGAGGTCAAATGTGAAAGTAAAAGGCTATCTGCTTTGCATCCGATTTCCACCTGTTCTCCATCTGCTTAAGCAGATCAAGAGCAAGGTGGCATTTTTGTAATATTGGGCAAATGTGAAATTGGGGCTTAAATAGGGGATTTTAGCTCATTTTCACCATTTTTTATCTATCTTTTATCTTACATATCTCCTATCTATAGTTAAGGGTCTTGTAATTTTTTTAGATCTTGGTGCCTAAATTCTTACTAATTTGAGCTAAGACTTAATTAGAGAAACTCCAAAGAGTGGATTTGGCATCTTCCATTGAAGATTCATTGGAGCTTAAAGTATGGTTTGCCTTATCTTTATTTTTAATGAATAACTTTGATGGAATTTTTAGTTTATTTGTATTTATTATGTGTAGGATTTGCTAAATCTATCTCTTGGGGTTATGTTTGAATAGGGTGCAAGTGTGTATGGATAGTGATATATTTGTGTAGATTCTAGTGTTTTGATGATGAGTTCTACTATTTGCTTGAATAACTTGGTTGGAATTTGTGGGTGAAAGCCCCAAATTTGGGTATTTAGGGTGAAAATCCCAAACTCTTGAAAGCTCAAACTATCCTTGAAAGAGGTGTTTGGGTAAATTTTAGGAACCTACATCATTCTTGAAAGAGAGATGTGGGAACCAAGACAATAGTAGACAATTAATGGTATAATTGACTAATTTTTGCTATCTTAGAAATAAGGGCAATTATGAGGTTGACTATACCTTGGGTACGACCATCCTAGAAATAGGCGTGCTAATTGAGGTTTTGGGTGGTTTTAATTGCCACACTCGTTAGGTATCAAAAGGGTCAATGAGCGACATCTTTGAGGTTTTGTTGAAAAACTAGCACCAAAGACTTTAAACCTAGCCTACCACATCATCTATTAGAATTTGCACTAAATCATCATGTTCTCATACATAGGTTGCCCCCAGGAAAACATAACCCCAAGATTCATTCGTAATTGTTTACGCTCTAATTATTCTTAGTCTCGAATTAGTCCCTTAGAAGCCCAAGAATTTTGTATATGTTAAAAGCTATTTCAAAACCCCCAAATTATTTTGTACCATAGGTTTGAATCTAGTTAGTATATTTTATTTCTAACCTACTCAATCGTCACTCACATTGTTCCCCGTGGATTCGACCCCGATTCTTGGTTGGGTAAATATATTGACAACGACCGCCTTGTACCTAAATTGATGGATAAGTTGAGCGTTATAAAAAATAGGGTCGTTGCTAGGGAATAATTTGGCGTATTGAGTTAGTTTGGGATTTTAGCTTACATGCTTTAATTCAAACTTGTAAATATTTGTTTGTGATTTTTTTTGCTTTTTGTGTTAGTTTTTTTTTAATTTCTTGTTTACTTATTACTATGGCATCTCGGGACAACTATGATTTTGGTGGTTGGAAATCCTATCTTGATGGTCCATGTCCATATTGTAATGGACCCCACTTTTGGCAAGATTGTAGATATGCTCCCCAGAGAGAGATGTGTGCACCATCTCGATCTTATAGGGAGTATGGTTGTTCTCTATGTGGTGGTTGAGATGGACATTGGAGTGATTGTCCAAATTCCCCTTACCCCCATTATGCTAACCTAACTGCTAGTTCTTCTTATGATTTTGATAGTTCTTATGGTCAATACAAGGAAGAACGAAGCACCGAAAAGAGTGACATTAAAGCTAGGCTTCAACTAATCTTGTATTGTTTAGAATCAATGGGGGATAACATACGTGATACGCATCAATACATGGGGGTATGTAACGAGGAAAGAAAGAGGATAGAAGAGATAGGTATGGAGGTCAATCATTAAAACACCACATTCATGCCCACTCTTATAAATGAGAATTGATATTGAAGAACCCTTGGTGATTTTCCAACCAACCGAACCAACCAGGAGGGATGATACCAAGATTAAGGAAATGGTGCTAGAGTCAAAAGAAGAAACCAAGCAAATCTCTTATGAAGACTCTAGCCCAATTCGAGGTGAAGATGTCAAGAAGGATGTAACTCTGAAATAGGGAGAAGACCTCACTCGAACCACTTTTCAACATTATGTTTGTCGGATGTAATGAAAGTCGAACCACCCAAGCAAATGATGTATTTTGGAGATGAGGAGAAAAATCCCTACACTATAGAGTTTTTCATTCCAAAAGAGCAAAATGAAGTCCCTCACTTGAAGGCCAATAAATGCAAAATTCTATGTGTTACAAGTGAATTTTTAATGCTCTCGTCAATACCCAACGAGCCTATTAGAAAGTTTGATGTGATATTGGGTAAAAGGTTTAAATCTTCAAAGTGGCGAGATAGAAAATATTTCATTGTGTCCTCACCTTTGCTCAAAATGCCTCAAAGATGTGTTGATCTAAAGCTGGGCCACCATTTCAAGTCTTCCAAATGGAGACATAAATTTGATAGGCAAAAGATGTCGTGCCACGACTTTAACTAAGGCGCTTCTTGGGAGTCAACACAAGAAATTTTTCTTGATGTTTTCTATTATTCTTAATTCATTTTTTAGCTTGTTTTTGGGTGTTTGTAGGTGATAGAACAAGTTGGAATGAGTACCTCAAGAATGAAACCCCGAATAAGTATATTGGACTTTCTTTTCATCACTTTTCTCTCTTTAGTAACCTTACAAGGTATGATCTTTAAAATACAAATGATGGTCATATTCCATGATTTCTTTTGATTTGAATTTTATTCATTTGAGCTTAATTTGGTAGAATGTGGTTATTGGGATGAATATTTTTGAATGTGTGGCTTGTCTCAAATGCTAAATTACAAAAATTCTTATTTTCATACACTAGTGCACACCATGTGTTTGATGAAACACCCACTTGAGGTTTGTTTGCTTAATTGATTGATGGGTGATTTAATTGGGTTAGTATATTTACAAGTGGTGTGTTTGGTGATGAATTGGTGTATTGGGCTTGTTCACATATGTTGTTATTTTACCTATTCAAGCTCTTACTTTACATGCACACCACATGTTTGTTAAAATATCAATAAGAGAGAAATGTCTTATATGTTTGTAAAGGTTAACGTAAAATTTCTTGAGGCATTGTGTGATCATTTTTGGAGTATGGCTTTGAGCCCAATTGATCTTAAAAGCGGTATAACCGGTGTTTTTTTGTAGAAATTATGGATGAATATTGTATCCATGGTGTGATCGATTAGTGTGCTTATCATAGCATCTCCGGGTGAAGTCTAAGTAATTCGAGGGATATGAATTTTTGCCTTGCTCTATGAGAGATTGGGTGACGTCATTCTTAAGGGTAAAGGGTCGTTTGTGTTTCCATTGGTGCCAAGAGTGTTTTAAGAACTAACTGGACGATATGTAAAGTTGTGAGGAAAGAATCCCATGAAGTGTAATGATAATGTTTTCTTGCACTCACCCAAAGTTTTTCTTTAATTGTTTAGGAAGAGGCAAAGGCTAAAAAGTTCTTTCAAAATGTCATTGGCAAGAAGTGAAATTATAGTTTTCTTTTTGAAAAAAAAGAGATCGAGTATATTCTTGAGCTTTATTTTGAGTGAGACCATTAAATTTAATTTTTGGCTCTCTCCTTACAAGGATGAGTCATGAATTGGAGTAACTTATTAAGCTCAAATTGGTTGGGAGATTAACTTTTTGCTCTATGAGTACGATGACATGTGTAGTGAGATTTTTGTATAATTCTTGTACATATGTGTACTCTAGAACTTGCCCCAAGTGTGTTCAAAGTGAAATCCTAGACAAGCTTGGTTTGGAGAATGACCCGAGGCCATGTTTGACCCATCACATAGCCAAATTCCCACCTCAACATTTTTTCCTAATTAACCCCTTCGAGACTTTTTACCCATTTTTCTTTCTTTGTCTAATGATAACCATGCTAAAACACTTAAGCCCTTTTTAAAATCTTTGTTTTGGCAGTTAACCTCCTTTGATGCATTGCATGATTTTAAGAAATGAAATATAGGCGAAAGCTAAGTTTGGGGGAGGGTTTGTGTGACTGGGAAAATAATGTGAGGGTATTTCAAACTCCAAGTTTGGAGGAGATGAATGTGATGTGCTAAGATGATCCAAGAAAGGTGTATGTAAGGTTGTCAACTCATGTGCTTAAGAGACAAGGGATGTGCTTGATAATAAAGTTGAAAATCCTAGCCCATAGAACTTGAAGAGAAATTGGATGAATGATGGGCTAAGAAGGGCTTAAAGTTAGAAAGTCTCTTGAAAAAATAAATAAATAAAAAAAATGGTGTCTTTGAATTGTTTTGTAAATGCTAAAAAAAATAGGGAAATATGGGAAATGATTTGAAGGAGAATAAGGTGAGAGTTCAAAAATTTTGGGGGTAGAAAGGGTCGAGAAATTGCATTGAAAAAGGTATTTAAGTCACTTGTTTCATAGTTATTCCTTCCCACATCTTAAACCTTCATCTTGACCCATAAGACCTTGGTGAGTCCAAACTAGGTAAGTCTACATTAGTGGCGAAAAACACAAAGGGCAAGCCTATGGTTCTACTCATTGTACTTGAATTTCTTTGCGAGAGTGAGTGTGAATTATTTTATTATTTAAGCTTCTTTAGAAATTTTCATGTATTTAATGTGTGTCGAGCTAACTCTTACTTGTGAGCAGCATTGATACTTTGGGATAGAGGGTGAAGTCTTACTCTCAATTTGGGTAAATGGGTGAAGTAAGTTGCATTGTGAAGAATGAGATAATTTTTGAAAATTTTGTGGTTCCTCTTAAGATGCTTTGTTGATTTGGAAGGTTCATTTGATAGAAACTTTCATCCATGCTTCATAAATATGTTCTTATTGAAAAAAGATGGTTTACTTGTTGCCATGACATGTTTAGAAGGTATTTGAAGAGCTTTGCTAGCTTATTCCTATAGTATAGCTTTCTTTTTGGTGGACTTGAGTTAAATTCCCTATCTCTTTGAATTGTTCTTGGTTGCTAGAGGACAAGCAATAGTTTAAGTTTGGTGGTGTTGATAAGCCATCATTTGACGACTTTCTAGTACCTTTTAAGCCTAAATTATCATGCTTTTTCCATTGATTTCCGTTGATTTGATATTTATCTTATACTTAATGCTCATTTGTGTAGAAAAAGTTGAAAAGGAAAGATAAGCAAGTCTTTCAAGTCAAAAGGAGGTCAAATGTGAAAGTAAAGGGCCATTTGCTTTGCATCCGATTTCCACCTTCTCTCCATCTGCTTAAGAGATCAAGAGCAAGGTGGCATTTTTGTAATATTGGGCAAATGTGAAATTGGGGCTTAAATAGGAGATTTTATCTCATTTTCACCATTTTTTATCCATCCTTTATCTTACATATCTCCTATTTATAGTTTAGGGTCTTGTAATTTTCTTGGAGCTTGGTGCCTAAATTTTTACTAATTTGAGCTAAGACTTAATTAGAGAAACTTCAAAGAGTAGATTTGGCATCTTCCATTGAAGATTCATTGGATCTTAAAGTATGGTTTGCTTTATCCTTATTTTTAATGAATAACTTTGATGGAAGTTTTGGTTTATTTGTGTTTATTATGTGTATGATTTGCTAAATCTATCTCTTGGGGTTATGTTTGAATAGGGTGCAAGTGTGTATGGGTAGTGATATATTTGTGTAGATTCTAGTGTTTTGATGATGAGTTCTACTATCGCTTGAATAACTTGGTTGGGATTTGTGGGTGAAAGCCCTAAATACCCAAATGGGTTTGATGGGTGAAAATCCCAAACTCTTGAAAGCCCAAACTATCCTTGAAAGAGGGGTTTGGGTAAATTTTAGGAACCTACATCATCCTTGAAAGAGGGATGTGGAAACCAAGGCAATAGTAGACAATTAATGGTATAATTGACTAATTTTTGCTATCTTAGAAATAAGGGCGATTATGAGGTTGACTATACCTTGGGTACGACCATCCTAAAAATAGGCGTGCTAATTGAGGTTTTAGGTGGTTTTAATTTCCACACTCGTTAGGTATCAAAAGGTTCAATGAGTGACATCTTTGAGGTTTTGTTGAAAAACTAGCCCCAAAGACTTTAAACCTAGCCTACCGCATCATCTATTAGAATTTGCACTAAATCATCATGTTCTCATACATAGGTTGCCTCTAGGAAAACATAACCCCAAGTTCCGTTCGTAATTATTTATGCTCTAATTATTCTTAGTCTCAAATTAGTCTCTTAGAAGCCCAAGAATTTTGTATATGTTAAAAGCTATTTCAAAACCCCCAAATCATTTTGTACCATAGGTTTGAATCTAGTTAGTAGCTTTCATTTCGAAACTACTCAATAGCCACTCACATTGTTCCCCGTGGATTTGACCCTGACTCCTGGTTGGGTAAATATATTGAAAACGATCGCCTTGCACCTAAATTGACATGTATGTTGAGCTTTATGACTTATCCAATGCACTCTATAGTGCCATAAATGCATGGGTTATTCCAATGCCAAAACTAAAATCTATACTACAAAATCATAAATAAAGGATATGAGCCACTTTAGTGGAATTAGTGGGTTGCCTCCCATATAGTGCCTTAGTTATCGTCGTGGCACGACGTATTCCTTATTTCTTTATCAAAGTGGATCCTCAAGGTCCCTCTTATTCAATTCTTCAATTTCAACCTCAACCACAAATAGCACTTGAAGTTCCTTGGGTTGCTTCCTTGTCTTGCAAACTGTAAAAGAGACCTCATCCTCATGCACTCTAAACTTCATCTCCCTCATTTCTAAGTCAACAATAGCTCTTATGGTGGCTAATAAAGTTCGATCAAGGATGATGGGTACCTTATGGCCCATTTCGTAATTCAAAACCACAAAGTCTGCCGTAAGCATGAATTTGTCCACTTTGACTACAACATTAAACAAATTTTGATCAGTCTCTTGATTGACCGATCTGCCATTAAGAATTTCATCGATGTTAGAGTTGGAGTATCCAAGATGAGCTTTTTATATATGGAAAAAGGCATGACATTTATACTTGCACCGAGATCGCATAGAGCTTTTGCGAACATATGCATTTCGATGGTGCAAGGGATTGTAAAATCCCCAGGGTCTTCCTTCTTTTCTTCAATTTTTCTATCATGATAGCACTACAACCATGGGTGACTTCAATTTGTCACCTTCGATGAGCTTTTTATTTGACATCAGCTTCTTCACAAGCTTAGCGTATCCTGAAATCGCTTGAATTGCTTCAAGCAATAGGATATTGATAGAGAGGTTGCTAAGATTGGCAATGAATTTCTCGTGTTTATTACCTTCTTGTTTTCTTTGAAGACTTTGAGGGAATGGGGGAGGGACTTCTATTGTAGGCATCACATCACTTTGTGGTTTCTCATTTTGCACCACCTCTTCATCAACTTCCACCGATTCCTTTTCATCATCTTTATCATGAGATTTTGGTGGTGCTTCTTTTGACTTAACCTTAGGCATCTTGTCACCCAACTCTTCTTTTAAGTGATCACCAAGGGTCTTCCCATTCCTAGTGACTATTGCTAAAACTTGAGCCTCATTTTTCAGGTTCATAATAGTGTCACTAGAAAGACCACCCTTTGTCCTAGCATTCAATTATATAGAAATTTGCCCGATTTGAGTCTCTAATTTCTTAATGAAGGTAGAGTGGGATACCATGGTTTGACTAAGTTGTGAAAAATCACCTTTTATTTCGCAAACTATTTTGTCTTTTCCTTCCACTCTCATCAAGATCTTTGCCAAAATATCTCCGAACTTGTACTTGTCGAGGTCAATGGAACTTGGATCTTTGTTCTTTGCCCGATAATAGGGAGGCACATAGAACTCATAGTCGCGATCTCTATCTCTTTAATCATGATCACGCTCACAGTTATTTCAACCTTGATTACTACCTTTCTTTTGGTAGGCGGGGCGGGAACCCTCCGGATAGTTTGCCAAGTGCCAAATCTCCTTATCAAGATTTTTAGCCTCCTCATCATCTTCATAGGATGCCACGGTATTCACCGCTTTTACAGGTGCACCCATCACATGTTTTGTCAAAATATCTAGTTGCATTATCATATTAGCTATATTCTCCTCTCTTTCTTTATCTCATTTCCTTTGTTCCTTGTCAATCAAGGATGAAGTGGGAAAACTCTTAGAAACCCTGGCATCTCGGGTATGCCATCCCCGGTTTAGCTTGGTAACCTCCTTAAGCAAATTCATTGCGGCATGATAATGCAACTTCACAAAAGAGCCCATCATTGCATTGTACACTATGATTTTGTTGAGTGGGTTAATAAAATAGTGGAAGATTTGGAGAAGCATCTTCTGTGGGACCTCGTTGTTTGGACATTGCATTAGTTTTTCATTAAATATATCCTATACTTCATACAAAGGCTCTCCATTTAATTGCCTAAAGTTGATGATTTCATCCCTCAATTGAAGAATTTTGGATGGTGGGAAATACCGGTCAAGAAAGGTCGTATCAAAAGAGATCAGAGCCATAATACCACCTCTCCCGTTAGAGAAAATGAGAAAAGACGAAGTCGGATGGACTCTTGGGTTACATGTGCGATATCAAAGTGTGAACACACCTCTACAAAATTCTTTAAATAAAGGTTGGGGTCTTCATAATCTTTCCCCCCAAAAAGTTTCTTTATTTGCAACATGCGCAACATGACGCTTGTGACATGAAAAACACCGTTCCCATGAGTAGGTGAGATCTGTATGGCACTTGAACGACCAACGTCATTGAGTTTCACCTCATCATGAAGAGAGATGTCAAAAGACCTGACTTGACTAGCATTATCTCTCATAGTTCCATGTATGCTACGTAGATCACCTATAAAGAAACAAAAATAACAACAAAAATAAATATACACCACTATGGATATACCCAAAGTAAGAACCAACACCGCAAAAATGAAAACTAAATTTCACTCTCCGATAATGGTGCCATTTTGATAATGCTCACCTATACCATTTAAAGTGGCAGAGTATGGTTGTTGTTAATATCCTAACTCGCGTTGAGGTCAAATCCATAAGGAGTGAAAGATAGAGTTCTAATCTTGTGGGTAATTAAGCCCTACTAAGATAATACCCGAAGTGTTAGTAAAGTAAACAACATAATTAAAAATTGAGGGGGGGGGGGGGAGGGGTTCTTGGTTCTTCGTTAAGGGAGAATATATATCACTAGTAACTTGATTTCACAAACTAAGTAACAAACTTTAATTGAACTTCAATAGTTGAAGAATCTTGGGTTTATGTCTACCTAAGAGAAACTTAGGTGTAGGTGCGTGGGATTTGATGCACATGCTAGTAAGTTACTAATGTGGTAGGCTAGGTCTAGGACCCTTGAGGCTAATTTATCAATAAAACCTAAAAGATTTCACTTATTGACCCTTTCAGGTACCTAACAAGTGTGACAATCACATTCACCCACTACCTTAATTTGGCAATCCCTATTTCTAGGATGATACCCAAGGTAAAGTCAACTACAAAGTAACCCTTATGTCTAAGATAGTGAAAATGAGTAAACTAAACCTAATAATTGTATACTATTGCCTTGGTTCCCACATCCTTCTTTTAAGGATGATGAGGGTTCCTAAAGTTTACCCAAACCCCTCTTTCAAGGATGATTTTGGATTTCAAGAGCATAGGGTTTTCACCCACAAACCCATGTGAGTATTTAGGGTTTTCACCCACAAATACCAACCAATTTAATCAAGAAATAGTATAACCCATTATCATCTAACTAGAATGTACTCAAATACATCACAACCCACAACTAATTTACGCCTTAGTTCAACATAATCCTAAGACTAAAAGATTTAGATACTCATGAAGAAAAGAGAGAAATATATACCAAATGGGTTATTCAAGGCATCCATTCTTTACAAATACCAAAATAAAAATCTCTAAATCAAATTTACAATTATTGCCCAATTTAGGGTTTTAATTTCAAATTCAAAGTATTGCTAGTCTCTAGAATGCCCAAAATGGGAAAGGGTTTTAAGCTTTTAAAGGATTTGGAGTCAACTACTGAAAATTATGAAATTTCCCTTGAGCTAAATCCTGGGTGACCGCATGTCACAATCCAAGACTACCCCCTAGTCATAACACGATGCTTGGAAACACAAGTGATCCCAAGCTAACCCATGAACTGGCTTACTGTTAAGCAACTTATTTATAATATATTAAATAACTGGTCCTGCTGTACAAAAAAATAATTATGACAAAATTTGGGAAAAATTATAATACTGATACAATTTATAATCTGATGAAACTGAATAGAGAACTGAAATTACATGGTTGACTCTGACTGACATCTATGAAGCCTCTACTATACTGACTATAGATAGCTGGTATATGCCTCCAGCTACCACTAATCAATACATATAAGTAATAAGTAAAGTACATAAACAATATCTGACTAAAGTCCCTGAAATAGGAGAACTCATCACCTGCTGGCTGGAAACTACAACTGTCTGGTCATGATGTGTGGACTATAACTGGTACCTACATTATGAAATAATGTAGCCATATAGACATATGTGTACATCAGTACTTCTGGAATGTACTGAGTAAGCGGGGGTGAATGCAATAAGTAAAACTGATTTTATATGAAATCATAAAGCATGCATGCTAAGTGTAAGTAGACTCACCAAGAGACTGAAATAGACTTAAAGCTGAAATATCTGACAACATGAGTACCAACATAATCTGATAAGTTGGTGAATCATTACACTTAGTAGGACTGAAGTTGGAAGACAGTAAAACATAGGTACTCTATGAATACTGGGTCTGAAACTATGGGGTGGAAAATGACATAACTCAAGGATCTGAATACACAAATATATTGAGCATGAGTGTATGAAAACTGTGATATCTAAGAATTCAAGACCAAGCATATACATATTTCTAAAATAATCTATAAACTAAAATACTAAAATCTGATAATCTGTACGCTTTGGTCAAGAAAACCTGAACTAAATCTGTACGGAATACTGAACTGAGACTGTGGGAGGTATTATCTAACTGACATTCCCCAATCTAAGCTAATCGGTATCAACCTGTAACCCCAGTTGGAAGGGTGTCAATACCGTGTCACGGGTACTAACACTGGTTGTGTGGATCTACTCAACTGGTGTCCTGGAGGACTAAGGAGTCAATTCTAAATAGGTGAGTGACCCCTAAGAGAATGTCAGTCCTAAACATACGGGTGACATCTCAGAAAATATCAGTCCTAAACTGGTAGGTGACATCTCATAATCCTACGCTAGCTATGTAGTTCTGGAACTTAAGGACTGCTTCTAAGGACCCAGTCCTAGATGGCGGGTGAGTCCCCATTCCTAGGTTCGCTTAGTGCTAAATCTTACTCTCAACTGAACTAACACTAATTACTGGACTGAACTAAGCTTAACTGAACAAACAATTGATCATAATAATTGACTGAATGATAATGCTCGTGGTATATCTGAAATCATTCTGAAGATACTGAAATTATGTAAACAATTAGGTATTGGGTGTTCATAAACCACCAACACTAAATGAAAATTACAGTAAGAACATATAAAAGCTTTGAAAACCATAATGGGAAATCATCATTCAAAAACCAATCACTTAGGCCTTTCATCAAACACATGGAGATCAAAACTTTAACATGGGAATATGGTATACATGTGAAAGCAACATGAGTGCATGACTAAATTCATAAGTTAGGGATTTAATATGAAATCAATGGAGTAGAACATAGAAACTTGCAACTCAAATCATAAATAGATTAAATCACTTGGAAACCCTTGTAGACATAGCAAGGTTTATAATTCGATATTATAACATGAAATTCAATTGGATATGTCATGGGAATCGAAACTTAAAGCATGAGACAACTTAACTTTTCATGGAAAAATCCTTGGACATGAATTTAGTCAAATTACTAAGGAAATCGTGATTTAAATTTATCTTGAACACGTGATACTTCATAAACAAAATGGAAATTTCATATATTTAATTAAGAAAAGCTTTTTGGGCTCCATGGGTGAAAGGGGACTCATGGATGAACTCACACATACCTTAATCCCTTAATCTTGAAAGAGAATAGCCAATCTTGATGCTTCCTTAAGGTTTCTTGGATTTGGGAACGTGAGTTCTTCATTTCCTTGGAGAGGAAGTAATTGACTTGATGATCTTAGGGGATGAGTAGGGTTTTCTTGAGAGAAAAGTTGGAAAAGATGGGCAAATAATGCCCTAACTGGTGCCCAAATTGTGTTATGAACAATTGGGTTGAGGTGGGAAAAGACCTAATTGCCCTTAAATTATTTAAAACAAAAATTTTGGATGCAACTATATCACCGCGACGCAGTCTTATCGCGGTGGATTACTAGTTCTGACAAAAATAATCATAACTTTTAACTCGGGTATCAGATTAAGGCGAAATTGGTATAGTTGAAAAGATATTTCAATTATCTACAATTTTGTGGGTATTGAGCTGAAAAATTTCATGTATATCAAATATTATACATATTCAAAGTTGACCCTTGTAGAATCGAATACCAAACTTTAGACGAATTAAAAGCTCTTAGCTCAACTTTGTTCTAAGTGATTTCTATGAACATTTTTCACCTCATAAGCACTTCAGACACTAGGATAAAGATTATGACACATGAATTCAAATTATAAATCAAGAATTAGACACAACACCCATCCACTCCCACCATGACGCAATAAGAGTGCCATCGCCATTAGCACCGCGATGCAGCACTATCGTAATAAGCTGCTAGAATTGTGATCCAAACATGACCCAACCCTTGTACAAAATTCCAAAATTTCCCCAAGACATGCTCCTTACATCCCTGAACATGAATTAACTTAAAAACTAATATCTCGGGGTCGGGAAGACCAATTTAAAAATCCTCAAAGTTGAGAGGCTTTAAAATAACTAATCCCTCAACACTTAGCAAAATTTTCAAGCTTTAAGACCCTTAAGCATACAACTAATAGATGAATCGAGCTAAAAATTGTATGGGGTAGTACAATATCTCCCCCTTGGGATCATTTATCCTCGAATAAGACTGGTTAGACTGAGAGTACTATACTGAGACAGAGATTATGTACTGAGCATGCATGACTTGGAACATGATTACATAACTAATTCTGAAACATGATACGTGAACTGAATATCATGAACTGAACTGATTTCTTGAATACATACAATGACATGAGAATGGTTATAAGGATGAGATAGAAATGAGAGAGTCTACTTATGAGTAACCATTACCTCTAGTCGAATCTGGTTTCATGAAGAAAATATAAGAGGTTTAGGACGTGAAAACTTGGGGTATCACCACATCTCCCCTTTGGGATACTTCGTCCCCCGAATAATACTAACTTGGCTGAAATACTAAGAAAAGACCAAGTTGATGCACATGACACTTAAGAACTGAATCATGACCGAATATCTGAATCTAAAACATGATGCATGAACTGAACTGGATTCATAATTTACATGGATGCAAACAAACTATCTCTTGGGATGGCCATATTCATGAAACTTTAGATAGTAAGACTAGATCGGAAGATGGAAAACCATAGAAACTTGTCTGTCTGTCTACTAAACTGAACTGCTGGCTAAAATGACTAAATTATACTGAAAGATTATACTTAACTATACATTCCACTTCAAAAATGCACTTCACTTGAGTCTACTCAAAATATTCACATGGGCACTGATAACTCTATTTACTGAAGTCTGAGCTGAACTGAATTCTCTCACTATGTTCAAGCTTACTCGAATCTACAAAGTACTACACATAACACCATAACACTAGTACGAATCATGATTTCAATACACCTTGCACTTTCATAACTTCTCATCTCATGAATAATTCCTATTACCACTTCAATAACTACATTCAACCCTCACTAGACATTCACTGACTCACAATACCTTCATCTATATATATATATATAAACATGACATTAAAGCCTATCATCATAACCACATATGCACTTCTGAACAAACACCCATATAAGCATCTTTCGCATATCCTCCAAACCTCTATCATCAATAACTTTCATACACTATCCCAAGAAAACACACACAAAAATTTCAACTAACCATGACATATATCAAAATTGGCCTCAATTTTACTTCACACTTACAGCCTTAGCTAAAGCAAGCATACAATACTCTTTCGTTAATAAGAAATGTTTTATCTCTCCCATCAAAAAAATTGTTCATCATCACTATCTTGACCTAAGGAGAGGTCACAGAAAGGTTAGAACATGAGAATCTGAAGCATAAAAAAATACTATGCATAACTGAGACACTTAACTGAGGCCTTAGTAATAGAGTATCCACGACATGGATTCATTACAGAGATTAAAACTAAGGATATACATGATATAATCTGAATTTTATTGATCATTAAGAGTGTAGCATGAGTACTTGGAATTAAACATACTATAAAGCATGAGTACAAGAGTCATAAGCTGCATGACCTGAGTTTGGAGTTCATAAATTCTTGGAATATGATTCGTACTACTCTTACTAGGAACTAGTAGAGTACATAATTCTCTATTATGTGCATGAATATGAACTATGATCATGGAGATGATGTGTAAGTCATGAGTAGATGTCATGATGACTAAATTACAAAACTTTGCACTAAGATAAGAATGAGTTGGGTATCATCCTCCCTTACTAATGTTCCATAATACACTGGCATCACTACTAGAGTCTGAGAGCCTGACTTGGTTCCTTTCTCTATCATCTCCCCATTAGATTTAAGCTATCACTCTAAGTATGTGGACCCCTTTAATAAACTCCAAACTGAACTGCAATCATTTTTACTCTAAGGTTTGAGATATAACAATATACATAAATAATGACTCAACCTGAAAGACTACACCTGAAAGTGTACAACCCTATGCTAACACTTCCTTTTGAGATATAAATCTTAACTTTATATAGCCCCAATAGTCATCATAAAATAACTTTAAAAACTTACTAACTTAGAATCTTTAGGAGTATCATCATACCGTAAGTTCATACCATCTAAAGCTTCAACTCTTCTTTTTATAAGCTCAATCATCAAAGATTCAAATATATATAATAACAAGTAACAACTCTAGGGTACTATCTAAGAACACACAACACTGTTAAAACTTAGAAATAATTCAATCCCATATCACCTTGGGTACACCTCTAGATCATACACGCATCATCATACTTAATTTCAAATCAACAAACTTAAATTCTTGCATACACTGATTCAAGCCTACTGATTCATCTTCATATAATTAGCCCCATGAATACAAAGTCTACTAAATCCAGATAAAACTATCCCCCATTTACTGCTGCTAAACTTCTGGGTTCATGCTTCTAACTCTAGATCATATACTATCATATGATTTTGAGGAGGGATATGAAAGCACATCTGACTTTGGCTTAGTGCACGAGTTTTCATGATTATTAATGAAATATTTCATACTTTGGAACATAAAGCCACTGGTGGGATACTTTTGAGCCTACGTCCAATCCCATAACTGTCTGTAGGGACTGTCTAAAAACACTCTATCTGCAGGGATTTTAAGCTTGGCTATTTCTGTTGCCTCAAGAAGAAGGCAGAGTTGGAATGAATAAATTAACATAAAAATCTACATAAGCCCCCTAGAGAACATTTCTACTGCATGATCTAAGCCATGAAAGAAGGGAAATATTTTTTAAATGCCCTATAGCCTCTTGAAGAAAAGTACATACATCTCCATACCATTCAAGAATACTCTACAAGACACAACTTTATATACACCCTAGGACACTTAAACTCTGTTCTCTAATACTAAGTTTGTCACAACCCGAGACTACCCCCTAGTTGTAATATGATGCATGGAACCATAAGTGATCCCAAGCTAACCCATGAACTGACATACTATTAAGCAACTGATTTATAATATATTGAATACCTGGTTCTCCTATGCAGAAATATAATCATGACAAAATCTGGGAAGAATTATAATACTGATACAATTTATAATCTGATAAAACTGAAGAGAGAACTGAAATTACATGACTGAATCTGACTAACATCTATGAACGCTCTACTATACTAACTATAGATAGCTGGGACATGCCTCCAACTACTACTAATCAATACATATGAGTAGTAAAGTAAAGTACATGAACAACATCTGAGTGAAGTATCTGAAATAGGAGAACTCATCACCTACTGGCTGGAAACTGCAACTATCTGGTCATAACGTGTGGACTACAACTGGTACCTATATTATGAAACAATGTAGCCATACAGACGTATATATAGATCAATACTTCTGGAATGTACTGAGTAAGCGGGGGTGAATGCAATAAGTAAAACTAATTTTATATGAAATCATAAAGCATGCATGCTAAGTGTAAGTAGGCTCATGAGAGACTGAAATAGACTGAAAGTTAAGATATCGTAAAACATGAGTACCAACATAATCTGATAAGCTGGTGAATCATTACACTTAGTTTCTTAAAACTGTACTTTTATAATATAAGTAGAACTGAAGCTGAAAAACAGTAAAACATGGGTATTATTTAAATATTAGGTCTGAAACTATGGGGTCGAAATCGACATAACTCAAGGATTTGAATACAAAAATATACTGAGCATAAGTACATGAAAACTATGATATCAGAGAATGCAAGACCAAGCATATACATACTTCTGAAATAATCTTTAAACTAAAATATTAAAATATGATAACTGGATAACTGATAATCTATATGCTTTGGTTAAGAAAACCAGAACTAAATCTATACTGAATACAGTATTGAGACTGTGGGATATTTCATCTAACCGACATACCCCAATCTGAGTTAATTGGGGTCCAACCTCTAACCCCAGTTGGAAGGGTGTCAGTACCGTACCACAAGTGCAAACACTGGTTGTATGGATCCACTCAACTGGAGTCCCAAAGGACTAGGGAGTCTGTCCTAAACTGGTGGGTGACCACTAAGAGAACGTCAGTCCGAAATTGGTGGGTGACATCTCACAGAATGTCAGTCCTAAACTGGTGCATGACATTTCATAATTCTATGCTGGCTACATAGTTCTGGAACTTAGGGACTGCTTCTAAGGACCCAGTCCTAGCTGGCGGTTGAGCCCGCATCCCTAGGTTTATTTAGTGCTAAATCCTACTCCCAACTGAACTGACACTGATTACTATACTGAACTAAGCTTAACTGAACAAATAACTAATCATAATAACTGACTGAATGATAATGCTCATGGTATATCTAAAATCATTCTGACGATACTAAAATTATGTTAACAACTAGGTATCAGGTGTTCATAACCCACCAGCACTGAATGAAAGTAACAGTAAGGACATATACAAGCTTTGAAAACCATAATGGGAAATCATCATTCAAAATCCCATCACTTAGGCATTTCATCAAACACATGGAGATCAATACTTTAACATGGGAATATGGTATACATGTGAAAGCAACATGAGTTCATGACTAAATTCATAAGTTGGGGATTTAACATAAAATCAATGGAGTAGAACATGAAAACTTTCAACTCAAAGCATGAATTGATTAAATCACTTGGAAACCCTTGTAGACGTAGCAAGGTTCATAATTTGATATTATAACATGAAATTTAATTGGATACATCACGGGAGTCAAAACTTAAAGCATGAAATAACCTAGCTTTTTATGAAAACATCCCTGCACATGAATTTAATCAAATTACTAAGGAAATCATGATTTAAATTCATCCTGAACACATGATACTTCATAAACAAAAGGGAAAGTTCATATCTTTAATTAAAGAAAAGCTTTTTGGGCTCCATA
Source organism: Capsicum pubescens (assembly GCA_030864215.1). Classification (NCBI taxonomy): domain Eukaryota; kingdom Viridiplantae; phylum Streptophyta; class Magnoliopsida; order Solanales; family Solanaceae; genus Capsicum; species Capsicum pubescens. The sequence goes on from CM061548.1 coordinate 268,663,179, forward strand.
GGTGAAAGGGGACTTATGGATGAACTCCCACATACCTTAAACCATTAATCTTGAAAGAGAATCACCAATCTTGATATTTTTTTTAAGGTTCTTGGATTTGGAAACTTGAGTTCTTGGTTTCATTGGAGAGGAAGTAATTGACTTGATGATCTTGGGGGATGATTAGGGTTTTCTTGAGAGGAAAGTTGGAGAAGATGGGCAAATAATGCCCTAATTGGTGCCCAAATTGTGTTATGAACAATTGGGTTGAGGTGAGAAAAGACCCAATTATCCTTCAATTATTTACACTAAATTTTTTGGATGCAACTATGTCACCGCGACGTGGTCTTATCGTGGTGTCTTACTGGTTCTGACAAAAATGATCATAACTTTTCACTCGGGTATCGGATTAAGGCGAAATTGGTATCGTTGGAAAGCTAATTCAATTATATACAATTTGGTGGGTCTTGAATTGAAAAATTCCACATATTTCAAAAATTAAACATGTTCAAAGTTGCCCCTTATAGAATCAAATACCAAACTTTAGACGAATCAAAGGCTCTTAGCTCAACTTTGTTCTAAGTGATTTCTATGAAATTTTTTTACCTCATAAGCACTTCACATACTAGGATAAAGATTATGATATATGCATTTAAATTATAAATCAAGAACAGGACACAATACCTCTCCCCCCTCGCTGAGATGTGGTAAGAGTACCATCGCTATTAGCACTGCAACACGACACAATCGCGATGAGTTACTGGAAACGTGATCCAAACATAACCCAATACTTGTCCAAATAATCCAAAATTTTCCAATGATATGCTCCTTACATCCATGAATATGAATTAACTCAAAAACCAATATCTCGGGGTCGGGAAGACCAATTTAATAATTCTTGAAGTTAAGATGCTTAAAATGACTAAGCCCTCAACACTTAGAAAAATTTTCAAGCTTTAATCCCCTTAAGTATGCAACTAAAAGTTGAATCGAGCTAAGAATAGTAAGGGGTATTACAACACGATCGTACAAGATTTGCCGCGATCGCGGCTATCGCGACCACGTGTATATCAATGCAATTGTGGTTGATGACCGTCTTGACTAGTCGCGATCACAACCCTCAATCTATGATTATGATAATTGAGTCATATTTCTGCTCCAGGTCTTCCAGATGCACTTCCTTTCTCTTCTTCTGATCTCTTTTAGCTTAAGTCCATATCTTTCCATCTCATATCTTGTATGTCTTTAAAATATTGATAGTAGTGCATTTAGTCATACATAGGTTTCTTTTATTCATTCAAAACATGGTAATGTAAATGAATGTCGTGTGTAAATAAGTGGTAAATTCACCCCTCCCCACATGCCTGCACAATATATATTGTATCTTATGTGAGATCGGAGTGAATGCCTACATGTTATTATTTATTATTCGGGTCGGAGTACATACCTGCACTCTATATTTATTGGGATTAGAGTGCAGGCCTACACAATACATAGACCTTGTGAATCCCCATGGGTCCTAACCTTGAAATTATTGCTTGATAGGTCTGTACACAACACATGCATTGCATTCATTCCTGGTCTAGATTAAGTAAGGTGTATTTGTTGACCTTGTGTTATTTATTAAGTACTTAAATATTTGTTACTCGATTTCACGGTATTGAGGATTTCTTGGAATGTTCTATGGTATCATTTTGACTGTTAGACTTGATTATTCGGATAGAATAGGGTGGTTTTTATTAAGTGTAGGTTGTATGATTGTTCTATATTATTGACATAGTATTACTCATTACCACATTAAATTATAATCGATGACGATGCTTGCTAAGTACTTGTGGCTCTGTACTCACTCTTGTTTTTTCATCACCTTACATGCAGGTACTGATCCAATGAAATTAGGAAATTATCTCTCGTGGTTCCTTTTTGGTTAGCATCTTTGGAGATTTGATGTAGTTGTTATTTTTTTCTAAGACTACTAAAATCTTCTCCAACCTTATCTTTATGCATTTTTTTGCCTTTTGAGATACTTAAACTTTTTTCAATTTCTATATTTAGTGGCTTGTATTAGTGACTACCAGACCTAGGACTATCTATATTTTGATTATACTAGTCTACTAATCTACTTCTAAGACTAATTGGGGTTTATATTATTCTTATTTCCTTCCGCTTCTATACATTTGGGATGTTGTGTTTGAAATTAGGTTCTTAACATACCTATCATGGAAGGTTGGATAGGTGATATCACGATTCAAATTTTGGACCATGATAGATGGTATCAGATCCCTAGGTTCATTGGTCTCCAAAATACAAGCCAAGTCTAGTAGAATCTCATGGATCGATGCAAAGACATCCGTTACCTATCTTTGAGAGGCTATAGGACTTCAGGAAATATTTTTTCTCTCTATCGTGCAATATTAATCCTTTAACTTGAAATACTATAATTTTTATTTTATTCTCTCACATATGGTGAGGATTTATGCATCTCAAGATGGTTGTTAGGTGCCCACACTAGCCCCTGAGATGATTTCCTGAGATAAAACACACAGATGGATGGGGAGATGTGGCAAGGGTAGAGGTCATGGTAGAGAGAGAGAGCCCGGACAACCGCTCAGGTCTTGATAGGGAGAGCTCTCCCGAGGTTAAGTTTGAGGTTGGTGATGATAATGTTTAGGTTCTAGAAGATGATGTGGGCCTAGGCCAGACAATACCGGGGTTTGTTACTACACTAGTTCTTTAAGATATATTGATTTGAGTTTTGAGTGGTTTGGAGAGTATATCCCAGGGAGATGGATCAATTGGTATGCCATAGGGTTCATAGGTTAGGATGGGGGTACATACCCTAGATCAGCAGCTTATTCCAATTTATTAGGGTCTAGTGGTTCATCTAGCATTGAGGTTTAATGGTATGCCTTTACTAGGGGTAAAAGCTACTAGTAGGGTTAGGGCAGCTATACCTAATAAGGAGCAGCGGCAATTTGAGAAGTTTAGTAAGATGGATCCACTACAATTTCAGGGGATCAGCGTGAGAATGCTTATGAGTTTTTGGTCAATTGTCATAAAAGTCTTCAAAGTATGGGATTGGTTGACTCCGACAGGGTTGATCATTCTACCTTACATATGCGAGGTTCTGCCAAGTAGTTATGGCACTCTTATATTGATTCCAGGCCAGTAGGTTCTTCATCGATGACTTGGGATATATTTGCACAGACTTTTCTTGATAGATTCACCCCTCATAGCTTGAGGAGGGAATGTAGGCACTAGTTTGACTATTTGATACAAGAAGGTATTTCTGTGGTTGAGTACGAGATTTGGTTTTATATCTAGTCCTGTTATTCTATGGTGATCCTGCCAGACAAGGTTGAGATGATCAGGAGGTTTATGAGAGGTTTGACACTTAGGATTAGAGAGGTTGTATTTGTTGTAGTCCAAACTGGGGCCTCTCTTCAGAGGGTAGTTGAGTCAGCAAAGGAGTTTAAGTTGATGCATCGTGAGGAGTATAGGGATCTAAGGGACAAGAGTACCTACACTTCAGGTCAATTAAGTAGTACCTCATCTGGAGGGAGTGGTTAGTTCGGACGATATTTTTTCCCTCAATATAGTAGACCAATTCAGGAAGCAATGCAAGCATCAGAGGGTGGAAATTTAGGGCAAGGTTCTAATAGTTGGGGATAGTCTTCACATGGTTCACTTCAGTAATTTTTAGGTTTTGGTGGCCATAGAAGATATTTAGGTCACTCTCAGCAGTTAGTGGCTCCCAGGTCCTATTATAAGTGTGGTAGTATAAATTATCTTCAAAGGAATTTTCTCGTATGCAAACAGAGGATCCACAACAGAGTCATTAAACTCCTACTAGATCAGCAGCGCCCCCAGCTAGGGGTCAGAGTAAGGGAGGTGGTAGAGGAGTGACTCAAATGATAGATGATAGAGCTCATTATTATGCTTTCCTAGGAAGGCTTAAGGCAGAGTCTTCTGATACAGTCATAACAGGTATCATCTCTGTTTGTCATCAACCTACTTTGATGTTATTTGATCTTAGTTCTACTTCTCCTATTTGTCTGCATACTTTGCTTCCAGCCTTAATATGATGTGTGAGTTTATAGCTTTTCTTATTCATATTTCAACCCTTGTAAGTGATTCCTTAGTGGTGGATCGTGTTTATCAACTTTTTCTAGTTTTATTTTGGGGTGTGATACTTGGTAGATTTGATTTTTCTTGATATGGTTGATTTTGATGTGATTTTAGACTATTATTCCATGACAGTTACTTTGTCTAGGCCTAATCATCCGAGGCTAGATTAGAGTGGAGTTCAGAGTTCACATCCTAAAAAGGTAATTTCGTGCATTTAGGCCCAACGATTAGTTGAGAAGGGGTTTCTTTCATATTTGGTTTATGTTTGTGATATTAGTATAAGATACCTCTTTTAGAGTTGGTGAAGGTAGTTAGAGTGTCCAGAGATGTATTTCCTATGGATCTTCTAGGTGTTCCTCCTAATAGAGACATTGATTTCTGTATTGATTTAGAGACGAGCACTAAGACTATTTCTATTCCTCCTTATAGGATGGCACCAGCTGATCTGAAAAAATTTAAAAACCAGCTTTAGGATTTGTTAAGCAAGGGATTTATTCGACTAAGTGTATCTATCATAACCCAATATCTCAGGTCATGATGGCACCTATAATAACCTACCAGTCGGTAATCCAACTTGTAGTCCAAAACTACTACTAACGAACTACAAAGAGAATAGATAAAGATTTTAGAATAAGTATAGTAAAAGGCTAAAATACCAAAGATAGTCCCAAAACCTAGTGGAATCAGTACAAGAGCTTCTAATATAATGAGACTATAACATGAAGTACTAAATGAATATATAGATACAACCATATCTGAATACAACATAAAGATTATTCTAGTACATAAAAGGGAGAATAGTAATACTCTGAACGCCAAGATCTCACCCTATGTCTCCAAATCATAGTTTCTCCTCATGGTGCATACAATAACAGCGAGAACTCACACTATGACCTATAGGCTGTAAAAGTATAGTATGAGTACCAAACACGTGGTAATCAATAGGAAACTACCAACTGAGCTTCAAAGATAATGCAAATATAAATAACATGCAAGCAAAAATGTCAACAACACCCAAATCTCTAGGATACTACATAATAAAGTTAAGGAGACAATAATGAAGAACTATCCTATTCTAGCCATACTAAGTAATATAGGCACTATATCGCTTATCACTGGCCAATATAGTAATAAAGAATGGAAGAAGGAAATGTATGTATACAAGGCCAATGAATGGATATACAACATGAATAAATGAAATAAGAGAGATATATATGGTTATACCATAACTACTATATATAGGTACATATACATAAACAAGGCTAACTCAAAAGTATAACCTAAGTAGCCACACTAGCATCTCAAGGCCTCATAATCATAGTAGAAAATAGTGCTAACATAATCAGGGTCTAAAACCATAATGCCTAACCATGGGATAATCATGCATGATAAAATAACCATAAGATTAAGGAATAAGAATCATACCTCAAATACCAATACTAGTCAAAGAATCAACCTATCACAAACTAACTATAATAACAAAAGCAATATAAAGTAACCGGCTAGCCTAGACAAACAATACATAAATTGGGCACCATAACCTAGAATGTACAATAAACACACAACACATTGCACGTAATACTCATCACCTATACCTATGCAACCTCCCATAAGACTAAGAGATATGGGCGCATACTGGTGATCGGGGATGAGCATATAAGCATGAATTCAAAATGAGTCCATAATACCATAACTGATTCAAGTACCATAAAGTAACCCAATTTATACACCCCCTTTAGCTCGACAGCTCACAAAGGTAGGTCCTTGTAGTAACCTCTCTTCTTTGATACAATAACTTACAAATGAAAAGGTCCCTAAGGGATTTGAGAGTACTCATATACACTAACCTAGTCCCTATCTAGTATTTTAATAACTATCATCATCATCAATCCACTTCGTCTAGTACCAGATATATATTTATAAATGTACGGTCTAGACGTGGATAAAAGAGTGTAAGTTTGTAAGTTTATTGCCTGAGGTAAGCTTCAGAACTAAATCATCATAAAAGTGTAAAAAAGGTCAGAATCTCTCTCAACTGAGGTAAATAGTAGTAGCAAAACCATGGATCAAAATCTATCTCAATCAAATCTTTAAAATATCATTTTTAGTCTCAAAGGCTCATAAATCATTCATTAAGATGGTACGATTCCCATTATGAAGAAATACACTTTAGTGAAAAGTGGGAATAAATACTTTTTTATAGAAAATAGTAGTAAAATCATATTTTTAGTTGGAATCATATCATTTACAATTTTTGCGAGCATAAATTTACCGAATCTATGCAGGCTATCACCAACATCCAAACAATATGATTATAAGCATCTAAATATATATAAACTATGGAGACATCTTTACAAGGATAAAACACTTCCCAAAATCCAACCAATATCATAATCACGATCTTGGGCCCAATAATGCATATATCTGATATAACCATATCATAATTCAGGAATCCATCACAATCCACCTAGTAAAGTACTAAACATTATGCTAAAGATTCGTTAGTATCAATTTTGCCTAGAATTCTAGCAACCTAGGGTAATAGGATCTTATAAGAATAATAAGCATTCAACCTTAAAGGTCAATTACCCTTCTATCCCCCAAACTCATAAATTAGGCTAAGTCACGGTGTTCTATCGAATATCACATCCTAATATCACTATCTAAAATGCAACGTATATAATACACCATCTCATGTAGAAGGTTAGATAGAAGCCTACCTTTATGTCTAACCGTAAGTCCGTGAATTGCCCAAAAATCATTCAGCTTCACTCCACAATCCTAAAATACCTCTACGCTATCAAAATAGTAATCTATACATCATTAGGAGTAAAAAAGACCCTTATTCTATATTAAGGTTTGGGTCAAAATTTAAGTTAATAACGGGCCTGTGGGGACTGTAAATGAAATCCAAAATTAAATTCATCATGAGGTCCCTCAAAGGACAAGGAATGTGTTCTCAAAATTAAGTACAAATAGAGCACAAAAAGAGTCTAAAATCAAGCTTTAAAGTTAGGAATCTAACACCTAATTTCTAAGGATTTTACCATGAATTAGGATGGAAATTAAAGGAAGAATTAATAAAAATGACAAAGGAGAGTTAGGTTAACTTTACTTAACTTATATGGATAATTTCCACTTTTTCCTCTGTTTAAGCGCTCCATTTAGTGCAAAAATTATAGAAGAAATGGTGGAAAATTAGATGAGGAAAATGGGATGAAAATTCTAGCAGTTTTGCATAAGTGGACACCAAGGAACTAAAGCTCCTACCTCTACAGCGGCAACATGACCACTTAAGAACCCTGACAACAGTAGTGGGTACCACTTTAGCGGCCATTGACTGCTTAAGTGAGCCCCGACCATTGGTCCAAGGCCGCTATAGTGACCCATAGATGCTAAAGTGTTGTGCGCTAAAGTGGCCCAATAGGCACTAAAGAGGACCTATCAGGTGCCATACACCAGATTTTGACCAAGTCTAAAAGCAAACTTCAATCGGGTGCTCAGGATTTATTTAGAACTCTTTGCATGAAAACGAACAATGCTACCATACTAAATTCAATATTTTGAACTTAATGGAACCATCAAAACTTTTACCTAAGATTATTTTAACTAAGTAAGAGGCCCACACCTATATAGTTCCTTTTTTTATATAATCCACCCAATAGCCTAAAATGAGTCTGATAGTCTCGGGACTTAAATCAAGGGTCTCTATAGCCTAAAATCAATGTTTCAAAATTGATGTCATTGTTACAACTCTTATTTGAGTTCATCTTCTAGGAGTTTTTATCTGATACCAATTCCTAAACAACAAATCTCCAAAATGGGAAAATAAGCCTAAAATCCAATGAATTATCTGATAACCAAATCGACAGTTCCAGTAAGTCATAAAAGACCTTTAATCACTATAAGAAGGCACAAAATGCTAGAAATACATGAAAATTGAGGGAATGAACTGGAGGGTCATTACAGTACACCTTGGGGTGCTCCAATGCTGTTTGTGAAGAAGAAAGATGGGTCTATGAGGATGTGCATTGATTATCAGTAGTTAATCAAGGTGAAAATTAAGAATAGGTATCCTTTATAGCATATTGATGACTTATTTGATCAGCTTAAGGTTGATTCAGTGTTCTTGAAGAATGATTTGTGGTCAGGGTATCATCAGTTGAAGATTTAAGCTTCAGACATTCTAAAGACTATTTTTCAAACAAGATATGACAATTATGAGTTCTTGGTTGACTAATTCCACAACAACATTCATGGAACTAATGAATAGGGCTTTTTGGATATACCTTAATTTATTTATGATTGTGTTCATTGATGGTATTTTGGTGTATTCTAAGTGTGAGGGGGGTCATACAAAGTATTTAAGTATCATAATCCAGAGGTTAAGGAATGATAAGTTATTTGCCAAGTTTTCAAAGTTTGAATTTTTGCTCAATTAGGTGGCATTTTTGGGGCATGTGGTGTCTAAGAATGGTATTATGGTTGATCTAACCATTGTTGAGTCGGTTAGGAATTGGTCACGACCTACTTCACCTTTAGATATTTGGTGTTTTGTTAGACTGATAGGCTATTTATGTAGTTTGTGTAGGTTTTCTCTTATATTGTATCTCCTATGACTCAACTAACTTAAAAGAATATGGTTTTTCAGTGGCCGAACAAGTATGAGGAGAGCTTTCAAAAGCTCAAGACTCTGTTGACTTTGGCTCCTATCTTGACCCTACCTGTGGAAGGTGAGGGCCTTAATATATTTTTTTATTCTTCTGGTATTGGTTTGAGTGGTGTGTTGATGTAGAAAAATAAGGTAATTGTGTATGCTTTGAAGCAGTTGAAGCCACATAAGAGAAATTATCCTACCTATGATTTAGAGTTACTAGAGGTTGTATTTGTATTGAAGTTATGGTGACACTATTTGTATGGAGTTCATTGTGAGGTGTACACTAATTATAACAACCTTCAGTATGTCATTAAGCAAAAGGATTTAAATTTGAAATAGTGTAGATGGATGGAGTTATTGAACGACTATGATGTGACTATCATATATTATCCGAGCAAGGCCAATGTAGTAGCATATTCCATGAGTAGGAAGGCAGTTAGTATAGGTAGTTTTGCTGAGTGTGGAAGAGCGATCATTATCCAGGAATGTTCAACGGTTGGCTGATAATTTTGTGTATCTTTATATCTTTGTGTCAGGTAGAGTTCTTGTATGTGTAGAGGTGAGGTCCTTGTTGATAGAGCAGATTTGAAATTTTTAGTTTGAGGATAAAAAATTATGTATTAACAGAGATAAGGTGATGCATGTAGAGGCTAAGGAGACGGTTTTGGACCAGGAGAGTGTTTGAGGATTAAGGGGCGGATCTATATTCCTAGAGTGGTTGGTTAGACTAGATCTATTATGGAGGAGGCCAATTTTTGTATGATATTCCCTCCATCTAGGCACAACAAAGATGTACCATGACCTAAAACAACATTACTAGTGGTGTAGAATGAAAAGGGATATTGCAGAATTTGTGGCTAAGTGTTTCAATTGACAACTGGTACAGAGACCAGGTGGTTTGCTTCAGAGGATGCCCATTCCTAAGTGGAAATGGGAGAATATGGATATGGATTTTGTAGTTGGGTTGCCTCTAACCTTGGGAAAGTTTGATTTTATTTGGGTGATTGCGGACAACTTGAATAAATCAACCTATTTTGTACCTATGAAGATGAACTATAATGTAGAGAAAGTAGCCAAGATCTATATTCATGTGATAGTTCGATTACATGGTGGGCCCATTTTCATCGTTTCAGATAGAGGTACTCAGTTCACTTTAAATTTTTGGTGTACTTTGCAATGGGAGTTAGGCACTCAATTGGATATGAGTATCGAATTCCATCCACAAATAGATTGCCAGTCAGAGCGGACCATTTGGGTGTTAAAACAATATGTTATAGGCTTGTGCGATGGATTTTGGGGGTCATTGAGATCAATTTTATCCTTAGTGGAGTACTCCTATAATAATAGCTATCATTCTAGTTTTCATATGGCTCCGTTCAAGGCTTTGTATGGTAAAAAGTTTAGGTCCCCAGTTGGGTGGTTTGAGTCTTTTGAGGTTAGACCTTGTGATTAAATGAAAGGGGGTTACACCACACTTTGAGGGACCAGGTCCCTTAGAGTCAGGCAATAAAATAGTAAAGCACTAAGAAACTAAAACCTTGCAGGAAAGTAACGAACACGGTGATTTAACGTGGAAACCTCCTTTCTTAAGGGAGGGAAAACCATGGCTTGCCCTCACAAGCGCTCAACAATCTACTATAATCAAACTCTTGATTATAGACTCAATTTGAACCTAGATCTAGGATCAGCTAGTTTGTAACAACTTTATTACAAACCTACCTTGACAACTCTGCCAGGAACTCACCTTAATATTGATTAACTCTAACCAATATCAAACTCAAGTAACTCTACCTAAGCACTCTCAAGAACACAAAGAAGGCATTACTCTTAAAACACGAGTAATCTAGTTACAGAACATAAATTGACTCAAGAACACTCACTCTTTTAGTACATAAAGAAATTAAGAAATTGAGCAATATTACAAAGTTGAGTTTTCGCCTATTTCCCTATCCTCAATTTTGATTTGCAAAAACTCACCAATTAAGAAGCATTTTTTCCTTTTATAACAAAATAATGATTAGGGTAGAAATATAATTGGGCCAGGTTTACTAGTGGGTACAAGCTCACCTAAGCAGTTTGTTACACTAGAAGAAAAAACTGTGCAAGACAGTGACCGCTTTACTGGATTCATGAAGACCTGGGGACCTGGTCCTTTATTGTTAGCCTCTTACCATCAAGACACGATATAAAAATTCAAAGACCCAGGTACCTGTCCCTTTGTTGTCAGCTAATTATTATCAAAACAAGATATAGTAATTTCCCTCTTTTTGATGATGACAAACCAACAAAAGATTTTGAGCATCAAAGTTCATTCATCATTTTTAATCACAGTGATCTCCACTACTGTCGATGAAAGTTCACCTTATCATTATGCATCTTGCTTCCCCTATCAATATATCATGCAATATAGGGACCTGTTCCCTTGTTGTCATTTGACATAAAAAACTCAACTCATTCACTATGTTTAAATATTCCCCCTGTCAATATACCTACACTCATCAATGTTCCCCCTACCACATGCACCATACTTTCCCCCTATCAATAAGCCATCATGCTTTACCAATATTAATTTGCATGCCTGGATCCTAACACATCCTGCAGCACACATACACCTGGTCCCTACCATATGAAATCAATATTCCCCTATTGGCATCATTGAAAAGTGAGAACAAGAACCAAGAGTAAAATAAGAACAGGTTTATTAACTCATGGCCACTGGGGCAACACTAACATGAAGAACAATTTTTAAAGAATAAATAGATGAGATACATAAATAGAGGATTCATTCATTATTAAGTAATATCAGTACCAGTACAGCCATACCAATATAAACATAAAACAACTATCTTCAAAATGCACAATCAAAATAAGAACTTGAAACTGACACAGGGATAACACAATGACATAAGGATGATAGGACTTAGGTAGAAGGGGGCTTAAGAGAGAAGGACTTAATTAACATCTTCATTCTAGAACTCTCTGCAGCATGAGCATTTAGCAATTGCTTAGTGAGGTCTTTAACTTCAACATTTATAACTTGAACTTCCAGAGTGAATTCTGCAACCTTGATGTGGAGCTTACCATTTTCTGCTGCAAGTTACTCTATGGAACCAGGTCCCTCAGATGATAAATTCTGATTCTACATCTTTAAGTACACTAACTCAACATCCTTAGCAGCTAACTTAATCCTTATCTCCTCTATTTTCTTGCGTAAATTTCCTTGAGTAGGCAAAAACTCTGATACTTGGGACACAATTCCCACTTTTCCTTCTATGTATTTATTTGCCACCAATATTGTCATACTAAACTTTTGTTTGATTGTTTCAGGTGTTCCTTTAGTCCCAACCACTCCAAAGTGATAAATGATCTTGTTCAAGAAGTACCTATAAAACATCTTATGTCTCTCTTCCTTATCATAGATTACTTTATGCATGGGCTCTAATATTTGAGCAGACAGACTTATCAGCTCAAATTTTCTCAAACACTCAATCAAGAACAAATAAAAAGCAAAGGCAATGGTCATTTTCTCTGACCTAGAAAAAAGGACCTTGTTCACCAATTCAAATACTAATTGGAACAAACTTGTGAGAAATTTCTTACTCAAACCAGTTATTGATGTTTCTCCCACCTTTGAGGCATCAATCATGAACTCAGTTGAGGCCTATTGTTTGATAACAGTCCTCACACCTATAATAAGAATATCCAAAATCTTTCCCAGCGTCTCTTCCTCCAGCTTTATCTTTTTTCCTTGCACCTGGTTAGTCAAACTTAACCCTTCATCTGAGAACTCTATTGTATAATAAAATTCTCTTACCTCCTCCTAAAAAACCATGGGAGTTGGTTCCTCCAAGAGTTGTAACCATCCCTAGTGTTTGATATATTCTACCAACTCTACCTTGCCAGGTTTCTCATAAATCCTGGGATCCAACATGCTACTATAAAACACTTTCTAGGTTTTCAAGATCCCATTTCTTTCTTCTCAAGAAGTTGGATTTCTTCTCAAGAAGCTGGCTTATTTTCTTCCTCCTTTCTTCTTTTTTTGGAGTCAATACTTGGTTCTTCTTCAACAACTTTTCTCTTCTTGGGACCAGGTCCCTCAGAGGCTTTCTTATTTTTAACAGCAATATGTTTTTTTTGCCTCCTACAGGGCTACCAAACTTTGAATTGGACGACCTGGTCCTTCATGCAACAAAAATTTCTTATTATTTTTCTCAATTGCCGCAGCAACAAAAGGAACAATGTTCTCATCCTCCAACTTCTACAATGTCAATATTCTCCTCCTCCACTATAACAATTTTCTTGAGTCTTCTTCTCTTAGTAGTATAAGACTTACTATCCCTCATAGCATCATATAACAACTTCATTTCATAGCCCTTAGTAGAATTGGATCTAGCAACTTTTACAGTAGAATCAACAAATTTCTCCTTGCCTTTACTGCCTCTTTATTTTTTAACAGGCCACCTCAGAGGTGGTTCCTCCTCATCCTTCCCATCCTATTCATTTGGAGGTACTACAATTTGTCCATTCTTTGTCACATTATCCTTTTCACCTACCGTTTACTCTTCTGTGTTGATGGGTTTTTCCTTGGGATCATATGCAAGCAGAAACAAATTTTTAGCTACCCAATTTACACTGATGGTCAAATCAGACCTCTTCACAAGTTTTTCATCATCACACAATTGGGAAAATATAGGATTTAAGTCCTAGGAAGTAGGGGAACCAGGTGCTTTTAGAGTTTTTAAGAGTTCTATATGCTCTGATTCTTTAAAAAAAATAGGGATTTGAGAGTCTTCAGGTGATTTTGGTTCTTCTAAGGAAAGAGGAATTTTGGATTGAGAAATTTCTTGTTCAATTAGTAAACCAAAAACCTTTATTTAAATGCTCTACCAAGGTTTATTTAGCATAAATTTTGATGGTTGGGGATATTTCAATGAGAATAGACTCATTTAGGGGTTCTGGAATTTCTGGAAAGGATTCAGAAGGAAGAGGTAACATAGGTTCTTGTTAAGGACTTAAGGAGTAGTCTTCTATGGTTTTGGGTGTTAAAGGCTCAGAGATAAGATTTGGGTATGTTCTGATTGATTTTTTGGAGCTTTATCGATTTCAAAATATTTAACAGGGGTTGAGAAAGTGGGAATGTCTGCCATTTAAAGATTTTGTGAGAGAAAGTGAAAGGACCAATTCAGTTTAGAGATAAAGAACGATTGAAGAAGATGAATTCAGTTAATTTTGAAAGAGATTAAAATAAAAAGGATTTGATTTGGTAATTAAGGGAGGTGACCGTTGTCATTTAAAAGGTGACCTTTTTGAAATAACGCGTCTGATTTTAGTAGGTGTGACTCTTCACATTGCTTTGAATTGTTAACTTTTCTTCAGATGAGAAAAGATGCATGGCTTCTTAGAAAAAATTGTATGTTTATCAAAGTATAGTGATTTGATACTAACCTGAGAGATAGGACCAAGTCCCTCTCTTTCTTAAGAGAATCCTCAATTTTTTGTAAGTCGCATATGTCCTCTTCCAAAGTTGTTCCTATGGGTGTATACTTGCAAAGGTATGGTACTGAGTTAGACCAATCTATACCAACTTTACCAAGGATACCTGTCTCCTGATCATAGTCAATTTTATAAAGAAAAAATGATTTATTTAGTAGGTCAGGTTGATTTCATTAATTCCAGCCTCAACTTGTTAGTTTTAGTACACCACTTCATTCCAACAAATGTTCTATCAGTATGTCTGGGGACCAGGTTCCAAACTTAACTTCTTTCAATATTTCTGAAGCTCCTCCTGTATTGCTTTAATCCAGTCAGCATTTTTCTAATCTTCAATCACGTTTTTAGCTCAATTTTAGACAAAAGCTGAGAATGTCATGAAATTTTTTATTTGAGCTCTTGTTTGGATTTCGTTCTCCAAAGTTAAAGTTAGATTGCCAAGGGGATGAGAAGATTTGTGCCTCCAGTCTGACCTTCTGAGATAAGTTTTACATGGACCAGGTCCCTGAAGAACTTGACTGGACCCTTCTCTATTTCTTTCAGCTGGAGCAGGGGTTTGTATCTGAGATCTGGATCACCATTACTTTCATCATTCCCTTCTACATCAATTTGTCCTTGACCATCATCTTTATTAATATCATCCCTTTGACCAAAAATGAGTTCTTCAATGTCAGAATCTTTTTCATCACCTAGATTTACCATCTTTCTTGACTCATCAAAGATTATATTCACACTTTCTTCAACACACAGAGTTTCTTTTTGCTGAAAACTCTGTATGCTTAGCTTGATGAGGTGTAGCCCATAAGTACAACTTCATTTGAGTTTGCTGGGCAAAAAAAAGATCTTTATAAATTTCATCCTTGGTTCTCAAGAATATTTTTCAGGTGATCCTGGAGAAGTCATCCTCAATGACAAACACACACCTCTTTTCTCCTCTACTTTGGACTTGTTGTTTAGAAATTTCAGCTTTGGCATCCCAAGGACCAGGTCCTTCAAAATCAACTTGTCCAGCAAAGTGGGCTTTACATGTCCCAGCCTTTTGTACCATAAATCAACATCTTCACTTTTAACACTTAAGCAAGTTAATTCCTCATTAGCCACAGACTCTAAATCATCCACATATATATTTCTGATTCTTTTAGCTTTATGAATAACTCTCCAAGACTTCAAGATTGATACTGTGCTTTCATCAGATGAGAATTTAACCTTATTACCTTTTCAAAATGAGACACCTCCATCTTGAAATGTCTTAAGATAGAGAATACAGTCAAACTTTCCAATCATATGTTTTGAACATCCATCATCAATACAACAGTTCTGACTGCAATCTAAAGATAGCTTTTCGGACTCGATATGATCATTATGAGTTCTTGGTCATGTCCTTTGGGTTGACTAATGACCTTGTCGCATTAATATAGTTGATGAACCGGGTATTTTGACCATATCTTTGACTCCTTTGTTATAGTATTTATAGATGATAGCTTGGTGTATTCCAAGAGTGAGGCTGATCATGAGGAGCATTTATAGATTGTGCCTCAGAGATTGGGGGATGAGAAGTTGTATTCTAAGTTCTCCAAGTGTGAGTTCTAGTTGGAGTCTATTTTTTTCTTGGGTCATATGCTGACTGAGAAAGGTATCATGGTTGATCCAGCTAAGGTTACAGTGGTTCGTGATTAGGCTAGACCTACTTCGCCCACTGAGATTCAGAGTTTTGTTGGCTTAGCAGGAAATTATTGGCATTTTATCGAGGGGTTCTCTTCTACTACAGCTCCTTTGACTAAGTTGACTCAGCAGAAGATTTCATTTTAATAGTCCGATGCTTGTAAGGTGAGCTTTCAAAAGCTCAAGGATTTATTGACTTCAGCTCTTATATTGACTTTGCCCAATAAGTGAATGGGCTTTATCGTGTTTTGTGATGCTTTAGGTGTTAGATTGGGTGTTGTGTTGATGTAGAAGGGAAAGGTGATTGCATATGATTCTTATTAGTTGAAGCCTCATGAAAGGAATTATCCTACAAATGATTTGGAGTTGTGCATAGTTGTGTTTGCCTTGAAGTTGTGGAGGCACTACTTGTGTGGACTTTGTTGTGAGATCTCATATCACATAGCCATCAGTACTTATTCACTCAGTGAGATCTTAGTATGAGGCATGTCACAACCCAAAAACGGGGGTCATAATGGAACTTGTCGCAGCGTACCTTGACAAGTAAGCCTATCACCCAAAATAATACGAAAAAAGAAAAAGACAGAAATATTGCAAAGTAAGGCTTCTAGAATGAAGCCGCACCATATAAGTAAACATAATAATGCGGAAAAGACTTATCCAAAAAACTAATCATGCCCAAAACCAGGTGTCAATAGTGTAAGAACTACTAATACAATCCGAGAGTCAAATACATAAAAAAATAACCAAAAAGGAATAATATCTGTCTCCGGATACTAATAAAGACATAATTATAATAGAAAGATAAAGGTGAACTTCGGATGCATGAATGTCCAACCTCTACCTTGAAAGCTCCAACAATCGCCCGAGTCAAGCAAGCTGAGGCACACTTAAACTAGGGCCTGCACCGAAAGGGTGCAGTAGGCATGAGTACGGTCCACTTGTACTCACTAGGTATCATAGGCTGACCAAGCAAAGTAGTAAATAAAGCATGAAAAATATACACTAAGGGAACGTCGCCTGCAATTAGAAAATGTCCCACAACGGTAGCCCACACCGCTTGCACTAACAATTCTATAATGTCCCATATATAATACAACAATACACAAGATTGGGATACAAATATACATAATATCACATACAGAGGGACATGTATAATCGAGATCATCAAGTGCAATTAAAGGAAGATAGAACAATTAGACGTTAACAAGTCAAGCTATAGAACAAATAGGTAGATGACAAGTCAATATGGCAATTAAAACACAACATAAACGCAATAAAGCGGGTGCAATATATATAATGATGAAAATGATGATGATGATAATGCATGGTATTGGCACACAGCCTCAAGTTTGGCACACAGCCTTAAGTTTGGCACACAACCTTAAGTTTGGCACACAACCTCAAGTTTGGTACACAGCCTTAAGTTTGACACACAGCCTCAAGTTTGGCACACAGCCTCAAGATCACCAACATTCACAACTCTTCTCTGACATGATCCTACGGAGATGGTCCATAAAATCCAATATCTGATACCAATATCCAGTATTCCAGTATTTTCAAAGATCATACATAATATAAGACATAAATCAAGTACACATATATGACAACAAGTATATATAAAGCAGTAAAACGAACAAGTAAAATGATATGTATGATGACATGAGAATGGCAATGGAATGTTCATAGCCATTCAAAATAAGTATTTCCACAACCAATCCACGTGATGTATTTTCACAACCAACCATAATGATATATTTCCACAACCATATAACCCATTATCCACTCATTATTTTTGTTTCATCCATGAATTTTCAAATGTCTCATATGCCAATAAAGTATGTATATAATCACATTACACCAATGGTACCACATTAAGCATTTTAACAACACAATACAATTATTCACATGTATTCAAGATTATCAATATCACATAGGACCCCGCACGGTCACACATATCACATAATATCTTAATTTTGACAATTATATCACATATAGCCCCCTACACGGGCACAACACATAGATAGTAATTTTTCATGATTAGTTCTCACCCTTAACATGCATTTTGTATCATTATTTACTACTCAGCCCAATCTGAAAGAGTTAAGTCATAACCTACCTCGAATGCCGAAACTGGTTTGCTAAACTTTGAAACCACGGCCTTATATTTCACGAATGATCTCAAATTTCACTAAGAACATCAAATATGAAATCTAAGCATCAAAACAAAATCAACGACACTCATATTGACTACTTTTAGTTTGGGGTCAAAATGGACTCCTGAAACGGGTTTCCGAAAAAGAAGGGCAAAATCAAAACTTTACTTCAAAAATATATTTTTCCTATTTTTAGAAATCTACAGCTGAAAACCCAAGTCAAATCAAGTCAAAAGGAGGTTCAAATTGAAGAAAAGCTATTTTTGAGCTTTACCGGGTAAAATCTTTGAAATTCGGGTTAAAATCAAGAATCGAGGTTGTTTTGAAGGTTAAATTGATGAAAAACTAGTAATTATAAGATAAAAACAGTATTCAAGTGAAAATGAGTGAAATTGGGGTTTAAAATCAAGCCCTAAAATTTTGGAGGTTTTGAAAAATTTATAAAAAAATTACTAAGAAAATGGTGAATTCTAACCTTAAATCCGTAATAAAACCAAGAAATAGATGTTAATCTAGCTTCTCAATCTCTCACAAACTTTACTTTTAAGCTGTCACACTATTTTAGGGTTTAACTCTCAAGAGAAAAGATGAAAAATGAGCAAATAGGCCAAAAAACTGGTATAAATAGTGCAGATTTTTCTGCACGGCTTTGGCAAAAAAGCTATTTTTTTAAGTTTAATCCGAACTTCGTTGGGGTGTTTAAAATTCGTTCGGAGTCCGATACATGCAAAAGAACTATGTAACCATACTAAATCTGATGTTTCGGACGCAATGACAATATCAGATTTTCGAAAAAAAAAATCACAAATTTGACCCCCAAAATTTAAAATCATAATTTTTCAAATCGAGGGTCAAAATGAGATTTAAAAGCCGTAAAATCACACCAAATATGCTAACACCCCAAAATCAACATTCTGTATCTGCTAGCAAAGTCGTATTTTCCATCCGAGGTCGTGTTGATCAAATGTGGGTTCCACATCCATATTTCTAATTTTCCAACTTTCCGATCAATAGGTCGAAATGAGCTCGGGTACACTGGGACCCAAACCAAAGGTATACTTAGCCTAAAATCGATATTCCGGAGCTGCTGGCACATTTCGTTCGACCATCCGACACACGGATCAAAAGATATCCCCATAAGTCTAAAATAAGGCTCTCGAAGCTATCAAAAACCATTATATCACGTAAATAATTCCAAAATGCATTAAAAATCATGTTAATCACTCTCACACCCCAAAAATATCATAATGCAACTACGGGGAGGGGTAAAATAGTCAAATTATACAAAATCACAAATTTCACATATTTCATCAATTTTTTAGGTCGTTACATCATCCACTACTGAAAATCGAGTTTGTCCTCGAACTAAGGCAAGGAAATACGTGAATCAATGAAGAACAATACATATCAGACTCGACCTCCCAAGTAGCCTCATCTACAGGTCGATGTCACCACTAAACCTTAACCACAAGGATGACTTTAGAACGCAATCGCCTAACATCCCTAGCTAAAATAGAGACGGGCTTCTCAACAAAGGACAACCGCTCATTTAACTGAACCAACTCCAAACGAATGACATGAGACTCATAAAAAATATAGCGGCGAAGCATAGAAACATGAAAAACTGGATGAACAACTGATAAATCAGGGGGAAAAGCCAACTCATAAGCCATATCACCAACAGTCCGAAGAATCTCAAATGAACCAATATACTTGGGGATAAGCTTGCCCCTCTTCATGGGTGAAACTCGAAAGAAAACACGATCACTAACACCAAATCTCAAGGCACAAAGTCTACGATCAGTATAGCACTTTTGCCTACTCTGAGCTACTCTAAGTCTATCATGAATGACCCAGACTCTATCCAAAGACTCACGAAGCAAGTCCGTATCCCGAGGTCTCACCTCTGAAACATCAAACCAACCCACCGGGGAGCGACAACGTCTACGATACAATGCCTCGAAAGAAGCCATGTCGATACTAGAATAGTAACTATTATTATATATAAACTCTGCTAAAGCCAAATGTTGCTCTTACTAGCCACCAAAATCCATCACACAAGTGTGGAGCATATCCTCTAAAACCTGAATAGTATGCTCTAACTGACCATCAATCTGGGAGTGAAACATCGTGCTAAGATCAACCTGAGTACCCGAATCATCCTGAAAAAAGTCTTCTAAAAGTGAGGTATGAACATAAAACATCAATCTGAAATAATGGACACTTGCACACCATTAAGACGCACAATCTTACGAATGCAAATACGGGCCAACCTTTCAACACTGACTAAGACCTGAACCAAAATAAAATTAACTAACTTGGTCAATCAATCCACATTACCCAAACACTGTCAGAACCATGACATTTGCGAGGAAAACTAGTCATAAAGTGTACGATGATCCATTCCCACTTCCACTTGAGAATGAGTAACCTCTATAGCAATCCACTAGGTCTCGTATGCTCGTCCTTCACCTGCTGAAAACATAGGCAACGAGCCACAAAATACTCTATGCTCGCCTCATACCACCCCACTTGTATTGCTTTCTCAAATCACGATACATCTTAGTCACACCTAGATGGATAGAATATCTGGAACTATGGGCCTTCTCCAAGATCAACCTAATCCAATCACCCATTCTCGGCATACAAACTCGGGCCCCAATCCTCAAAACTCTATCTAAATCAAGTGAGGATTCCTTAGCCTCCCCACTCAACACCTTATCTCGAATCAACCTTAATCCAACATCGTCAAACTGATGAGCTCGAATTTGCTCCATCAAAGAAGATCTAGCTTCCACAAATGCCAAAATATGCCAAGGTGTCGAAATATCAAGTCTAACCATTTGATTAGATAAAGACTAAACCTCTAAGGCCAAAGGTTTCTCTCGGGTCAAAAGATGCGCCAAAATACCCATGCTAATCGACTTTTGGCTCAAGGCATTCGCAACCACATTAGCGTTGCCCGAATGGTAGAAAATAGTCAAGTCATAATCCTTAAGCAACTCAAGCCAATGATGTTGCCTCATAGTAAGATCTCTCTGGGTGAAGAAGTACTGAAAGCTACAATGATCTGAGAAGATCTCACCATGGACTCCATACAAGTAGTGCCTCCTTAACTTCAAGAAAAACATAACTGCATATAACTCCAAATCATGCGTAGGATAATTCCTCTCATGAATTTTTAATTGACGGGACGCATACGCAATCACCTTGCCCTCCTGCATCAACACAACATCTAACCCAATACCTGAAGCATCACAAAAGACGGTAAGACCAATGCCCTCCTTGGGCAAAGTCAAGATAGAAGCTGAAGTCAACAAATCCTTGAGTTTTTGAAAGCTCACCTCACAAGCATCGGACCACTGAAAAGAAATCTTTTTCTGGGTCAACTTGGTCAATGGAGCTGCAATGGATGAAAAAAGTCAACAGAATTCTAGTAATAGCCTGCGTAGCCAATAAAACTCCAAATCTCAGTGGGCGAAGTAGGTTTAGCCCAATCACGAACAACTGCAACCTTAGATGGATCAACCATAATACCTTCCTTAGTCACCACATGATCCAAGAAAGAAACAAACTCCAACCAAAACTCGCACTTAGAGAACTTAGTATACAACTTCTCATCCCTCAATCTCTGAAGCACCATCTGCAAATGATCCTTATGCTCAACCTCACTCTTGGAATACACCAATAAATCATCTATAAACATAATAACAAAGAGGTTGAGATACGATCAAAACACCCTGTTTATCAACTCCATGAATGCGACAGGGGCATTAGTCAACCCAAAAGACATGAGCAAGAACTCAAAATGATCATATTGAGTCTGAAAAGCTATCTTCAGAATATTCAAAGCTCTAATCCTCAACTGGTGATAACCGAACCTCAAAGCAATCTTTGAAAATACCATTGCACCCTGTAGCTGATTAAACAAATTATTAATGCAAGAAAGAGGATACTTATTCTTAACCGTCACCTTTTTCAACTACCGATAATTAATACACATACCCATCCTTTTTCTTCACAAACAAGATAGGCACACCCCAAGGTGAAATATTAGGTCAAATAAATCCCTTATCCAACAACTTCTGCAACTTCTCCTTCAGTTCCTTCAACTCTACTGTGGCCATCCTATAAGGAGGAAGAGAAATGAGCTTGGTGCCCGACTCAACATCAATAGAAAATTAATATCTCAATACGGAGGCATACCAAGAAAGTCTGTAGGAAACACATCCATAAGCTCATGGACAACACGAATAGAATCCAAGGAAGGAGGTGATACAACACTAGTGTCACGAATATGAGCCAAGTAAGATAAATATCCCCTCTTAACCAATTTATGAGCCTGAACAAAAGATATAATCCTCTTAAGACCCGAATGAAGTGCACTCTTCTAAGATATCCTTGGCACACCCAGTGAAGCCTAAGTCACGGTCTTGGCATAACAATCTAGGAAAATATGATAAAGAGCCAACTAATCCATACCCAAAATAACATCAAAATTGATCATGTCTAACACAATCAAGTCTATAAAGTCTCACATCCAGAAAAAAGTCACAACACAAGATCGATGCATCCGATCCACCACTAAAGAATCACCTACTGAGTAGATATACGAATAGGCATAGCAAGAAGCTCACTAACAAAATTAAAACCTGAACCAAAATATACAGAAACATAGGAGAAAGTCAATCTAGGATCAAATAATATAGATGAAGGTCTAAAACAAATGGGGATGATACCTGTAATCACAACATCAGAAGCCTCTATCTCAAATCAGGATGGTATAACATAACACTGATCACGACCACCAGCTGCCTGGGTTGCCCCATGACAACCCCCACGAGTTCCACCTCTTCTACCCCTTGCACCTCTGGTAGTACCCCTACCCCTCACAGATGATATAGGAGTATCCCGAATCACCCGGCGGGGAAAGTCCTTAGCATATGGTCAATCTTATCACATATATAGTAATCTCTATGACTAGTCTCAATAGGAGAAGGTACAACTGGGTACGAACAACCACCCTAAAATATTAAACTAGAAGATATACCTCCTGAACTCTGTATAGCTACCACTGTCCTACTATGGTATCCACAAGAATATCTAAAATCTTTGCCTCGAGAGGTCTGACTCCTGAACTCACCAAAATGTCATGCCTTCCTGGTGCCTTCCTGGTGCCTCCCTGAGATGCACTAAGAATACCCTCTATCATCTTTGCATGATCTACTATATTCTGGAAAGATACCCCAAACACAACCATCTGAGATGTAGCCAACTAAAGAGAAACATCTAAACCCTTCACGAAATTTTAAATCTTCATAAACTTAGTGAAAATGCTATCATAGGATAGCTGGACATGGCATGAAAGCGTGCCTCATACTCAAAAACTGTCATGGAGCCTTGCTACAAATGATTAGTCTCATCCGCATCCAATTTCTCAAACTGAAAGACACAAATCTCTGTAGAAAACCCATGGCAAATTGATCCCAAGTCATCACGGGAGAATCACTAGGTCTACAACTCACAAGTGACCTCCTCCAAAATCTAGCAATAACTCTCAACTGACAGGCCAAATAAGCAACACCATCCACGCAGAAAGAGTGAAACACAACTTAGAGCACAAGGTATAAAAGAACTTCACACAATAAGGAATAAAATGAGGAAAGTTTGCTAAAGACATACTATAGCCTCTTGAAGATAAATATAGACGTCTATGTACCAATCCACGAGACTCTATTAGATATCCCATTCTTACACCGTTGAGACCAATGAAACCTGGTTGCTTTGATACCAATTTATCACGACCCAAAAATGAGGGTCATGATAGCACTTATCGCGGCATACCTTGACAAGTAAGCCTATCACCCAAACTAATACGAAAAGAGAAAAAGACAGGAATACCCCAAGGTAAGGCTTCTAGAATGAAGCCGAACCATATAAGTAATCATAACAATGTAGAAATAAATTAAAAATACCAATCATGCTCAAAACCAGGTATCAATAGTTTAAGAAATACTAATACAATCCGAGAGTCAAATACATCAAAAAATAACCACAAAGGAATAATATTTGTTTCTGAATACTAATAAATATATAACTACTATAGAAAGATAGAGGTGAACTTTGGATGCATGCATGTCCAACCGCTACCATGGAAGCTCCAACAATTGTCCGAGTCAAGCAAGCTGAGGCACACTTGAGCTAGGACCCGCACCAAAAGGGCGCAGTAGGAATGAGTACAGTCCACTTGTTCTCAGTAGGTATGATAGACCGACCAAGCAAAGTAGTAAATAAAGCATACAAAATATACACTAAGGGTACGCCACCTTCCCTCAGAAAATATCCCACAACGGTAGCCCACACCGCTTGTACTAATAATTTTATAATGTCTATATATAATATAACAATACACAAGATAGATATACAAATATACATAATATCACATACAGAGGGACATGTATAATCAAGATCATCAAGTACAATTAAAGGAACATAGAACAATTAGACGTTAACAAGTCAAGATATAGAACAAATAGGTAGATGACAAGTCAGTATGGAAATTCAAACACAATATAAACACAATAAAGTGGGTGTAATGTATATGATGATGACGATAATGATGATGATGATGATGATGATGATAATGCATGGTATTGGCACACAACCTCAAGTTTGGCACATAGCCTTAAGTTTGGCACACAACCTTAAGGTTGGCACACAACCTCAAGTTTGGCACACAACCTTAAGTTTGGAACACAACCTCAAGTTTGGAACATGGCCTGAAGATCACCAATATTCGCAACTCTTCTCCGGCATGATCCTTCGGAGATGGTCCATAAAATCCAATATCCAATACCAATATCCAGTATTCTAGTGATTCCAATATTTTCAAAGAACATACATAATATAAGACATAAATCAAGTACACATACATGAAAATAAGTATATATAAAGCAGTAAAACGAACAAGTAAAATGATGTGGATGATGACATGAGAATGATGATGCAGTGTTCATAGCCATTTAAAATAAGTATTTATACAACCAATCCACGTGATGTATTTTCACAACCAACCACAATGATACATTTTCACAACCATATGAGCCAATATTCACTCATTATTTTCGTTTCATCCATGAATTTTCACATGTCTTATATGCCAATAAAGTATGAATAAAACCACAATACACCAATGGTACCATATTAAGTATTTTAACAATAAAATACAATTATTCACATGTATTCAAGGCTATCAATATCACATAGGACCCCACACGGTCACACATATCACATAATATCTCAATTTCGACAATTATATCACATATAGGCCCCCACACTGGCACAACATATAGATAGTAATTTTTCATGATTAGTTCTCACCCTTAACATGCATTTTGTATCATCATTTACTATCCAGCCCAGTCTGAAAGAATTAAGCCATAACCTTCCTCGAATGCCAAATCTGGTCCGCTACACTTTGAATCCACGACCTTAATTTTCACAAACGATCCAAACTCTACTAAAAACATCAAATATCAATCTACATATCAAAACAAAATCAACAACATCCATATTGACTACTTTTGGTTCGGGATCAAAACAGGCACCTAGAATGGGTTTTCGAAAAAGAAGAGCAAATTCAAAACTTTACTTTAAAAACATATTTTCTATATTTTTAGGAATCTACAGCTGAAAATACAAGTGAAATCGAGTCAAAAACGAGGTTCAAATTGAAGAAAAAATATTTTTGAGTTTCACTAGGTAAAATATTTAAAATCCGGGTTAAAATCAAGAGTCGAGGTATTTTGAAGGTTAAATTGATGAAAAACTAGTAATTATAAAATAAAAATATTATTCAACTGAAAATGAGTGAAATTGGTGTTTAAAATCAAGCTGTAAGATTTTTGGAATTTTGAAAAATTTATCAAGAAACTACTAAGAAAATGATGAATTTTTACCTTAAATCCGTAATAAAACCAAGAAATAGATGTTAATCTAGCTTCCCAAGCTCCCACAAACTTTACTTTTAAGCTCCCATATTATTTTAGGATTTAACTCTCAAGAGAAAAGATAAAAAATGAGCAAAATAGACCCAAAAAATGGTACAAATAGTGCAGATTTTTCTGCACAGCTTTTGCAAAAATGCTATTATTTTTAGTCTAATTCGGACTTCGATGGGGTATTCAAAATTCATTCGTAGTCCGATACATGCAAATAAACTATGCAGCCATACTTAATTCGACATTCTGGATGCGATGGTGATATCATATTTTCAAAAAAAAAATATTGTTTTCACAAAGTTGACCCCCAAAATCCAAAATTGAAATTTTCCAAACCAGGAGTCGAAATGAGATTTAAAAGCCATAAAATCACACCAAATATGCTAACACCCTAAAATCAATATTGCGAATCTACTGGTAAAGTTAGATTTTCCTTCCGAGGCCTTTTCAATTAAATGTGGGTCCCACACTCATATTTCCAATTTTCCAACTTTCTAATCAATAGGTCAAAATGATCTCGGGTGCAACGAGTCCCAAACCAAAGTTATACCTATCCTAAAATTGATATTTCGGAGCTTCTGGAATAGTCTGTTCAGCCATCCGTCAGACGAATCAAAAGATGTCCCCATAAGTCTAAAATAAGGCTCTCGAAGCCATCAAAAACTATAATACCGCATAAATAATACCAAAATGCATCAAAAATTATGCCAATCAATCTCACACCCTAAAAATATCATAATACAACTACGGGGAGGGGTAAAATAGTCAAATCATATAAAATCATAAATTTCACATATTTTATCAAATTTATAAATCATTATAAGGTAGCACCATTGGCTTGAGTTGCTTAAGGATTATGACTTGACTATTCTCAATCACCTGGGCAAGGCTAATATAGTTGTGGGTGCCGTGAATTAAAAGTTGACTAGCATGGGTAGCTTGACGTATATTTTGACCCATAGGAGTCCTTTAGCCTTAGAGGATCAATCTTTGGCTAACCAAACGTTTAGATTTATATTTCAACACTGTGGCACATTTGATATTTGTGGAGGCTAAATTTTTTTTTTATGGAGCAGATTCGAGCTCATTTGATTCAAGATAAGGTGTTGAGTGGGGAGGCTAAGGAAGCCTCACTTGATTCAGATGGAGTTTTATAGATTAGAGGTTGAGTTTGTATCGCGAGAATGGGTGAATATATTAGGTCGATCTTGGAGGATATGCTCCGTGCATGCATGATGGATTTTGGTGGTCAGTGGGAACAATACTTGGCTTTAGCAGAGTTTGCATATAATAATAGCTACCATTCATGTATCAACATGAATCCTTTTGAGGGGTTGCATAATAAGTGTTGTTGCTCTCCAGTTGGTTGGTTGAAGTTTTTGAGGTTAGTCCTCGAGGTACAGACTTATTTTGTGAGTCTTTGGCCAGATTTTGGATCATCCAGGATAGACTTAGAGTGGCTCAGCATAGGAAGAAGTTTTATACAGACCGTAGACTTCGTTCCTTGAGATTTAGTGTTAGCGATCGTGTTTTTCTTTGAGTTTCACCCATGAAGGGCATGATGAAGTTTGTGAGGAAGGGGATGAAGTTTGTGAGGAAGGGGATGAAGTTTGTGAGGAAGGGAAATCTTAGCCCCAGGTATATTGGTCTATTTGAGATTCTTCGGACCATTGGTAATGTGGCCAATGATTTAGTTATGCCCCCAAATCTAGCATATTTTCATCCAGTTTTTCATGTTTCAATGCTTTGTCGTTACATTCCTAACAAGTCTCATTTAATTTGTTGTGAGTTATTTTAGTTAGATGAGAGGTTGTCTTTTATTGAGGAGTCAGTCTCCTTTTTGTCTAGGGATATTAGGCGGTTGTACTCTAGAGTTATTCCTCTGGTTAAGGTTCAGTGGTGACATTGACCCATAAATGAGGCCACTTTGGAGGTTGAGTCTGATACGCATAGTTCCTATCCCCAGCTCTTCGTTTATTCAGGTATTTCTTTCCATTAGTTTAAGGACGAACTAGATGTTTAGTGGTGGATGATGTAGACCTAAAAATTTGATGAAATATATGAAATGTGTATTTCTATGTGATTTGACTGTGTTATCTCTCTCTATAGTTGTATTGTGATAGTTTTGGATATGGGGATGACTGGCACGATTCCCTATGTATTTTGGTACCATTTATGCGATATTCCAATTTTTGATGTCTTCAAGAGCCTTATTATGGGTTTATGTAGATATCTTTTGATCCATGCGATGAATGGCTGAAGAAACTGCACCAACAACTTCAAATATTAATTTTAGGCTAGGTAGAACTTTGGTTTGTGTTCTGGTGCACCCAAGCTCATTTCGACCTGTTGGTCAAAAAGTTAAAAAAATAGAAATAATAGTGTGGGACCCATATTTGGTCGAAATGACCTCGAATAAAAAATTTGACTTCGCCAACAAATTCAGAACGTCGATTTAGGATGGTAACATATTTGGTGTGATTTTATGGCTTTTAAATTTTATTTCGACCCTCGGTCTGAAAAATAATAATTTCAGGATTTGGGGGTCAATTCTGTGGAAATAACAATTTTTCAAAAATACGATATTGTCATTGAGTCCGAAGCATCGAATTTAGTATGGTTACATAGTTCATTTGTGTATGTCGAATTCTGAATGAATCTCGGATACCCTGTCGAAGTCCGAATTAAACTTTAAAAAAACAGCTTTTTTCTTCAGCTGGTGAGATTTTTCTGCACTATTAAAGCAAATTTTGGTCATATTTTTGCTCTTTTGTTCATCTTGCCTCTTGAAATTTAAACCCTAAAATAGTGTGGGAGATTAAAAGTGAAGCTTGTGGAAGCTTGGGAAGCTAGATTAACATCTATTTCATGATTCTATTACGGATTGAAGGTAAGAATTCATACTCTTCTTAGTAATTTCTTGATTAATTTCTCAAAACTTCAAAAATCTTAGGGCTTGATTTTAAACCCCAATTTCATTCCTTTTCACTTGAATAATATTTTTATCTTATAATTACTAGTTTTTCATCAATTTAACCTTTAAAACAACTTTGATTTTTTATTATAACCTGAATTTCAAAAAAATTACCCGATAAAGCTTTAAAATGTTTTTTTTTATATTTGAACCTCGTTTTTTACTCAATTTTACTTGGGTTTTCACTTGTAGATTCCTAAAAATGTAGGAAAAATATTTTTGAAGTTATGATTTTGTCCTTTTTTCAAAATTTATTTCGAGATTGAGTTCGTTTTGACCCCGAATCAAAAGTAGTCAATATGGGTGTCACTGGTTTTGTTTTGACGTGTAGATTTCATATTTGATATTTTTAGTGGAGTTCAAAATTATTTGCAGAAAGTAAGGTCGTGGCTTTGAAGAGTAGTGAATCGATTTCGGCATTCGAGGTAGGTTATGGATTAATTATT
Source organism: Capsicum pubescens (assembly GCA_030864215.1). NCBI lineage: Eukaryota > Viridiplantae > Streptophyta > Magnoliopsida > Solanales > Solanaceae > Capsicum > Capsicum pubescens. Next base: position 268,692,671 of record CM061548.1, read on the forward strand.
TCAGACTAGGCTGCATAGTAAATAATGGTACAAAATACATGTTACGGTAGAAACTAATCACGAAAAATGGTTATCAATGTGTTGTGCCTGTGTGGAGGCCTATATGTGATATAACTATTAAAATTGTGATATTACGTGATATATATGACCGTGTGGGATCCTATATGATGTTGATAGCCATGAATACATGTGAATAATTGCATTGTGTTGTTACAAATGCCTATTGTGGTATCTTTGGTGTATTGTGATATATATTCATACTTTTGGCATATGAAAACATATGAAAATTTTTGGATGAATGGAAATAAAAAGTGGATATTGGCTAACGTGGTTATGAAAATGGGTCATTGTGGTAGGTTGTGTAAATACTCATTGTGATTGGTTGTGAGCATTACATACTCATTTCATACTCATTTATGAAACAAATGGTACCACCATGGCAACACCTAAAAAACTCTGGCAACACCTTTTTATGACAAAAAATGTGACATCTAATAAAACTTTTTTCGAGGGATGTTCCAAGAAGGATATATATATATATATATATATATATATATATATGGACTGTATATGGATTGACGAACTCCTCATGGGTCATATTTCGGGAGTCTTGCTTCCGTTGGTGTATACGGGTATTGTGCGATGGTCTCGGAGGTTGTGCGATGACCTCATGCATCATCATCATCATCATCATATACATCGTACTTACTTTATTGTGTTTATGTTGTGCTTGTATTGCCATATTGACTTTTTATTTATCTATTTGTTCTATATCTTGACTTGTTAATGACTATTTGTTCTATCTTCCTTTTTTTGTACTTCATGATCTTGATTATACATGTTCCTCTTTTGTTCTACTTGTATGTGATATTGTGTATATTTGTATTCCTATCAGGTGTGTTGTGGTATTATGTGTAGATATAGTAGAGCTGTTAGTTCAAGTTGTGTAGGATATCGTTGTGGGATATTTTCTGATTTCGGGTGACGTTCCCTTAGTGTATATTTTGTATGCTTTATTTACTACATTGCTTGGTCGGACTATGATACCTATTGAGTATAAATGGACCGTACTTATGCCTACTATGCCCTTTTGATGTAGGTCTTAGCTAGAGTGCGCCTCAACTTGCTTGACTCGGGCGATTATTGAAGATTCTAAGGTAGCGGTCGGACATGCATACGTTTAGAGTTCATCTCTATCTTTCTATAGCATTTAAGTCTTTATTAGTATTTGGAGACAGATGTTGACCTTGTGTGGATATTTCTGATATATTAGACTCATGGTTTGTATTAGTAGTTCTTACACTATTGACACTTGATTTTCAAAATGTATGGTATTTGGATATATTCTTGCCGCATTCTTATATTTGCTCGTATGGTTCGGCTTCGTTCTAGAAGCCTTACCTTGGAGTATTTCTATCTTCTTTTCTCTTTTTGTATTAGTTTGGGTGATAGACTTACTGGTCAAGGTACGCCGCAACAAGTGCCATCCTGACCCTCATTTTTGGATTGTGACAACCACCATCTATATGTTGATAGTAAAACCCCTTAACTTTTATGAACATAAGATCCTTGGTATAGGAAAAAAAATCAAAAAAACTGTAGTGGTCTTTATTAATAGCAACGACAAAGATTTTCAATTCATCTTTATAAGTAGGGTTAGGATCGCTATAATAAGTCTCCCCAAGATAAAAAAAAGTTAGAATAAAGTTGTCTATTAGATTTCCTTCACACACACACACACACCAAAGATTCTTAGCAATAAGAAAGTACTCAAAAATTCCTTAACCTTAAAATTACTAAAATAATCATAACTTTATTAGTGAAATCCCCTAAGAAAAATCCTAAATCAATGAAATCCGTAAAATATTCAAAAAAATAAAATTTATCATTGAAGTTCACAAAAGAAATTCTAAATATGCAAATTCAATCAAATAGGCCAATTATTTGAATAAGCAGTCCAAACGTCAACAAAAATGCATAAAAAGAAAAGAAAACTTAGTACGACGTGCAATTTCGTCAACTTTAAAATTGATTTGAACCCGACTGAGAATAATAATGCATCACTAAGAATCCAAGAAAAATGGCACAAGATTGAAAAGCTTACCAAGAGTTTCTCATCGGGTTCTAAATCGAGAAAAGACGAGAATGATCTGATTTTTTCCTTTTTTTACCTTTTAGATTATTTTTGGCTGACATGAAAAGTAAAAATCAGGTGAGAAGTTTTAATTGTCATTTAAAATTCACGTGAGTATATTTGTTTACATGTGCCTAGGTTTTTTCCTCAACAGGCAAAAAGGTGCCAATGTGGAAAAGTTGGTGGTTTATTTAGGGGTTTAAAATGAACAGTGTCCACTTTACATGTCAAAGTGAAAGTTTGTGTCAAGTTTAGATGTCTAACGGTGTGGTTGGCCATTAAAGTCTATTCAGTTTTTTTCTTTTTATATTTTGGTGTAACATGACACAACATGAAATTTAAGAATAAAAAATAAATAATATTATGCTCTTAAATTAAAATTATATGTAATAAAATTAAATTATATTTTGAGTCATGTAATGTTAAATATATCATATAATTCCTATAAAGAAAATGTCATTAAAAATAACATAATATATAGAAATTAAAAATTTATTGAATATAAAAATGTGACTTTGTACAAACAAATTAAAAAGAAAATTGAGACACATAAAGTGAAATAGACGGAATTAGGTACATCAAATTGAGACACATAAAGTGAAATAGAAGGAATTAGGTACATATTCATGTAAACGTTATTTTACAAGAACGATTATCAGCCAAAATTCCAAATTTTGACTTGAAGGTGACATTGATCCGAAAGGGATTTAGGATAAAAGTTGAACTTAATTCAAGTGAACTCATAGTTACTTTAAATTTAAATATTTAATATAAAAAAAGAAAGAAATATATTCATATAATAAAATTATGGTCATTCTAAATCATGGACTGTAATTTCAAGATTCTCATTCGAAAACATGCATTGTACAAGAATTAGCTTTTTTTTTTCTTTTTTTTTTACTGTTTAGCAGCAAGTGCCATGTCTATTTTAAGCAAAAGATTATTAAGAGCGTCTGAAAGGAAAAAGGTGAGCAAATTAATTGGGGTTTATAAAGACTCGTTAAAATATCATTAGAATCATAAAAAGGAATCACTATCATCTTGACAAATACTGCAATATTATTTGTCATTTTCACATGCAGGGAGAGACAGAGAACGGAGATTATCAATTATCCAAATTTTTATTTATTGAACTTAATTAGAGATCATTTATGATAAATTCTGTAATTTGTTAATGTAGAAGAAGAAGAAGAGAGAGAAAAAAGAAATTATAGAGAAGATAGGGAACTTGTTTATTGATTGTATCTTTACATTCACTAAGTAGATTATATATATAGAGTTACATGGAAGGATCTAGAAGTTAATCATAACAACTTCACTTCATAGAGTTAGTTAGTTAACTAACTTCCGGAAATAGTTATTACTGTTTCATTGATTTCACATATTTCTGATGAGCTCAAACTCTTTCTTTCAACACTCTCCCTCAACAAGCTAGGTAATCTCAAATAGATTTAGGATGCCTATCTTGCACATTAAGTATTCATGTTGAGCTCTGTTGAGACCTTTAGTTAGCACAATAGTTGGTTGATCTCTGGTGGGAATGTAGTTGACTGTTACTAGTCCTTGAATGATCTTCTCCCTTATAAAATGACAGTCTATTTCAATGTGCTTGGTCCTATCATGATATACAGGGTTAGATGCAATCTCCATAGCTATCAGAGTAGATCTTCACAGGTTGTTTGACAGTACTTCCAATCTCCTTAAGTAATCCTAGTAACCAGACAAGTTCATCCACAGTTACATCAATGCTTCTGTATTCAGCCTCAGCTGAACTCCTAGAAATGGTGTTCTTCTTCTTAAAATTCTAGGAAATTGTAGTTCCTCCTAACTTCACCAAATAGCCAATGATAGATCTTCTTAAGAATGAACATGATGCCCAATCTGCATCATAGCATGCTGAAACTTTGGTGTTTGCCTGACTGGACATTAACATTCCTTGTCCGGGTTTCTTCTTGATGTACTTGACAAGTCTAATGGCTGCATCTATGTGAGATTTCTTTGGTTATTGTAAGAACTGAATGAGAGTTTGGACACTATAAGCAATATCTGGTCTGGTCATTATGAGATACAATAGCTTTCCTATGAGCCTCTAATAAGCATGTATATTTACTGGTAGATCATTAGCTTCTTGCTTATTTTTGTATACATGATCATCATACTCCTTAGTAGTCTACTTAAAGTTTGTATCTTATGTCAGCTGGTTTGGTTGCACCAAGTCCCAGTTCAGACACAAACTCTAATGCATATTTCCTTTGGTGTATCTGTATACCTTCTTTTGATCTTGCAAATTCAATACCCAAGAAAAATCTGAATTCACCTAAATCTTTCATCTTAAAACCTTATTGCAGTTTGTCTTTTGTATCCTCAATTAGTCTTAGGGTGTCTCCAGTGATTAACATATCATCTAGATAAACTAGGACAATGGTAATACCTTCACTGTTGTGCTTTATGTATAGAGAATGATCTAGTTGACTCTGCTCCCCATTTTTATCAAAGCTTGAGATAATTTGGCATTCCACTGCCTAGGAGCCTGTTTGAGCCTATATAGGGATTTCAAGAGTCTACACACCAGTTTCTTCTCCCCTGGCTTTTGAATCCCTGGGAAAGGTCCATGTAAATCTCCTCATGAAGGTCACCTTGTAAAAAAGCATTGTACATATCTATCGTATGTACCACTGTTTTTGAGTTGCAATAGCAAGAATTGTTCTTATTTTTTTTATCATAACAACAGGTGAGAATGTCTCTTGGAAGTCTATTACCTCTTGTTGACTATATCCTTTGGCAACCAACCTAATTTTGAATATTTCTACCTCCACAATAGCTTTGTATTTTACTTTGAATATCTATTTGTAGCCTATAGGTTTTTTCCATTCAAGTAGATTAGTGATCTCCCAAGTTTGATTCCTTTCAAGTGCATCAATCTCATTCTTCATTGCTTTTATCCAGCTAGGATCTTTCACAACTTTATTGTAGTTGGTAGATTCAGTAGTAGTAAATGAATTTGCTATAAATGCCTGGTACTTAGGAGATAGTTTGTCATAGGTTATGTATTTTCCCAAAGCATAGGGTGCTTCCTAATAAATGTTTAGAGACACAAAGTCTTTTAGCCATAACGGAGCCTTTCTTGTTCTGGTAGTTCTTCTTACAGGTATTGGTACTTACTCCTCAGCTAGAGATGTGCTTATTGTCTGATCTTGACTAACCTGCATCTCTGCGAGCTCTTCTTACAGTATGTGATCAGTAGGTTCATCTGGTGTTGACTGAACAGTTGATGTATCTTGTGAGTGTCTCATATGTAGTGTATCCATGTCTGACCAATGCACTAAGTCTTTATTCATTTAGCAGTTGTGAGATGTTGAGATTTAGGTGCTTTCTCTTTGAATGAAAACATATCTTCTACTTATTAGTATGATCATATAGATAGCCTTTCTGAGTTTCAGAGTAGCCTATTAAAATACAGTCTTTTATTCTAGGTTGTAGTTTGTCTGTTTGTTGAACTATCTTAGCATAACATAAACAAACTAGAGTTCTCATATGAATGATGTTAGGTTTCTTGCCATATGTTTCTCATATGGAAATATGTGATCTAATATAGTTGTAGGCAGCCTGTTAATGATATAGATAACCGCTTTGACACATAGACCCCAAAACTTTATAAGTATTGTACCTTGAAATCTAGGGCCCTAGTCACTTCTAAAATGTGTTTGTATTTTCTTTCAGCCACTCCATTCGGTTAAGGGTTATAGGCACATGATGTTTGATGGATAATGCCCAACTTTTTGAACAAAGTATAACATATTAAGTTTACAAACTCAGTTCCATTATCAAACCTAATGAAATTAATATGTTTATCAAATTGAGTCTTAACAAACTGAATGAATTGAGAAATTGAATCACACACATCATACTTAAGTTTAAGTAAGTATATCCAAGTCATTCTAGAGTAGACATCAACCATTGTTAAGAAATATCTATTTCCTTCAAATATTAGAACTTTATAGGCCCCCCATAAATCCATATGAAGCAATTCAAAGATGTTAGAGGACTTAATACATGTAGCAGGAAAAGAAAGTCTAACTTGCTTAGAACAGGGACAAACTACACACTCAGAGATTTTACTGGTTGATATACTCTTATCTATGGATAGAATTTTTTTTAGTACATAAGTTGAAGCATGGCCTAGACTTTTATTCCATAAGACTATATATAGTTTGTCAGTATCAAAAACAAAATCACAAACAGATCTAGGGACAAAATCAGTAAGTGCAACAAGTCTTTTTGTAATTATCTCAGTTTCATTCATAATAGTGGTATTGGAAAAGATATACAATCCACCATCTTCTCTACTAATCCCATTCACCTTCCTATTATAAAGATCCTCAAACACACATAGATCAAGATAAAAAACAACAAGACAGTGTAACTCTTTAGTAAGTTTAGATACTGAAAATAAGTTGAATTTAAATTGAGGTAAGTGAAAGACATTAGTAATAGTGTCCTGTTTGAACACATTACATGCTAAAACATGAGTGACTAGAGATATATCTCCGTTTGGTAAGTATACTCTCTTTGGAACATCAGTGGTGGTTATAGATGTATGGATTGGAGCACTGAGATCTGCAACTATATGATTGGTTGCACTCGTGTCTATAATCCATTGACTCGTATAGGTGGAGCCTTTTGACTCTACTATTTTACCTGCAGTATGATCTGAATAATTAGCCTTGTCTTCTTTGTTTAGTAAGTGCAAAATCTGATCATATTGTTCACTAGTGAAAAAGCATGGACTTGGCTGGTTTGCTAATCCTTCCATCATGGATTTGATAGTAGTTGTAGTGCAAGGACCTTGAGTCCTTGTAGATTGAATGGCCTACATCATTTATCCTGTATTCTCACTTTCAGTACTGCATACTGTACTTACACTTTCACTTGAAACAACTCTTTTCTTAAAATTGAAATCATCAGGGAAACTAACTACTTTCCAGCAATTTTCTCTGGTGTGACCCCTGATTTTGCAGATATCACAGTATTGTGTTGGATTCGTTTTTTGTTGTTTGTGTTTTTATCCTCCTCTGATGAATGTGGATTCATTTCCTATTGAGAACATAGTTGACTCATACCCAGTTGAATAAGATTAGAACCAAGAATACCAGCAGTACCTCCTATAGCTTTTTGACTCTTATCACTGATGACCATAGCATATGCTTGATTAATGTTTGAGAGAGGGTTCATCAACAAGATTTGACTTATTTCTTGACCATATGATTCATTTAATCCCATAAAGAACTGAAAAAGCTCAAGTTGCTGAAGATGAGCCACATAGTCGTTTGAAGTTTCACAACTGTATACTGGGATAGGTACTAACACCTCAAACTCTTCCCACAAGTCTTTTAATCTTGAGTAATAAAGAGATACTGAATTTTTTCCTTGAGATAAGGTAGCAATTTCTTTATATAGATTGAAGGTGCTTGAGCCATCAACCTTGTTGACTCTTTCACAAAGATCACTCCACACAGCCTGTGCACTGGTGGCATACATAATTCCTCCAAGTAGACTCTTAGCTACAACACTTATGATCCAAGATAGAACAATTGCATTCATTTTTTCCCAGTGATTCCCCATTTCAAGAGGAAATTTATCTTTAGAAAAAGAACCATCTACCATTCATAACTTTTTCCTTACTAACAATGCTAATCTCATAGATCTAAACCACATTGAAAAGTTTTCAATTCCAGTTAGTTAAAATTAAATAATCTGCAAGCCACGTACATTTGAGAGATGGAAAAACAGTGGATAATTGTAGTTAATCCCAACAGAATTCTATGCTCCAGTTACTCCATTTGCAGAGCTTGTAGACTCTTCGAGATTTTCATCATTATTAGATAGAATCACTATTATTGAGAGTTGATTGCTTGAGTTTCTTAAACGTACCTCTTGTGTAAATTTCTATGGTGTTGAGCTTAATAGATTGTGGAAGAAAATACTACAAATAGCACAATTAGATCGATGCTTTGATACCATTAACTTAATTAGAGATTATTCATGATGAACTTTGTAATGTGTTAATATAGTGAGAGAAGAGAGGGGACTTGTCTATTGATTGAATCTTATTGTTCTACCTTTTACATTCACTAAGTAGATTGTATATAGAGTTACATAGAAGGTTCTAGAAGCTAACCACCTAACTAACTCATAACAACTTTACTTCATAGAGCTAGATAGTTAACTAACTTTCAAAAATAGTTATTACTATTTTATTGGTTTCACGCATTTGTGATGAGCTCAAGCTCCTTCTTTCAACACCCTTCCACTCTTATTTTCATCTCGGATTAGAAGTGCTCACTATTTTAGGTCCCATTTTATCAATGAGGGAATTGTTAAGAACAAAGTTAATATCTAAGAAAGTCACTCAAATATGAATTCAAGTACTTCATGAGAAGTTCTCATACATGTAGTTTTATTTACTCCAATTAATTTGTAATTTACATTTTGCAACATATTGAAATCTCTAGGTGTGTCTAGTACGATATGATAATATTTTCTTAAAAGATAAGTAGATTTCTAACTTACTTTATGAGGTTCGATAAGTAAAATAGTTGTTTCAAAAGCTATCATTTGTATCAGGGGCGGATCTAGAGTAGTAGGCGAGGGTTTTCGAAAACCCAGTAACTTTCGTGTGGTTCTTGTATGTATATTGAAAAATCTAGTAAATATATAAGAATTATAAGTTGGGAACCCATAAATTAAGTGTATTATTGCCTTTGTGGTAAAGAAGGAACTTGCTAAAGCATTGTTAGGACTCTTGGTTGAGGGTTCTAGCGTCGTCACCACTACATTTGAATTTTATTTTACCAAAGAACCCACTAACTTTCAATTCTAGATCCATCTCTGATTTGTATATCTGCGCAAACATTATGGTCTGTGGTGATGGAATGGTAGGGATGGGACTATGGGGAGTGGGGTGAGGTGGCAAGAGACAACCTTTGTTGAATAGATTTGGAGAAAATATTTTTGAGATGAAAATATTTTTCAAAATTTTAGTCAAACAAGCATAAGAAAATAGAAAAACATTTCCGCACACACCCTTAATCAAGTGGTATTTTGCTTGTAAGACTTGAATTAGGTACACATTCATGCAACCCTTATTTCATAAGAACGAATATCCGGCAAATTTACAAATTTTGACTCAAAGGTGACATTGATTAAGAGGGGATTTAAGATAACGTTAAGCTTCATTTTAATAAACTCACAATTACTATATATATATAGGGATTATTTTTTTTGGTAATTATATAGGGGATTTAAGATAACATTGAGCTTCATTTTATCTTTAATCTTTAATGTTTATGTTTATGTTTATGTTTAATATATTAAACGTGTGAAGGATTTTAGAAATGTTGTTTTGACTTTTTGCCCTTCATTAAAAGTTCTTGCTTTAGACAAAATCATATTTTCACTATTTTCTAATATTTAATTGTTAGAAAATAATTAAATATTTATAGTAAAATATTTCATTACTAGAAGTCATCAAAATTAGTAACATTAATTTTTACCTTATTTTTATTATATAATTTATCACTTTAAAATCAACTAATATTATCTTTTAATTCTTTCCTTATTTAAGGACTCTTTTTCTATAATTTATATCTATATCTATATTTATATCTATAATTTGTATCTATTCTATAATAATATATTAAAAGTGTGAATGACCTTAGAAATATTGTTTGAATTTTTTGTTCTTCGCTAAAAGTCTTTTTTTTATACCAAATCGTCTTTTCACTATTTTTCCCTAATATTTTAGAGTTAAAAATTAATTAAATATATTTATGATAAAATATGTCCTTATTAGAAGTTACCTACATTAATGATAATTAATAGTTTTTCCATTAGTTTAAGAATTCAAAATCAACTAAATTTGATTTTAAGAAGATTTGAAAAATCTAGAAATAAATATAAAAGTGCCTAAATAAGAAAAAATTAAGAATTACCAAATCTTTAAAAGTTTTAGGTACGTAATAAGAATGTAATCAATGATTTTTTAAAAAGTTGAATTTTAAAATAAGAAAAGATTTTAAATATAGAAAAAAATAATTGTACCACAAATATTGTTCAAATTTATGTGTCTCTCTTAGCCTTTGGCAGCAAGAAAAAGAGGTACTGCATGACAAGCGCATAAGTAATGATCTAAAATATATATTTTCTTACACTAAAATATAAGTTCATATTTATATTTTTATTTAAGTGTGAAGAATCTTTGAAATGTGTTTTAAACATTTATACTTTATTAAAAATGTCCGCAATAGATAAAATCATTTAATTTTAAATAATCAAACGTTACACATGCGAGACACGTGCGGTTAAACTAGTATATATATAAATAGAGACACCAACATTAAAAAAAATCCTTACATATAATTGTATTAACATCGACGTGATTATGGTTTACCATATAATATTTATTTTAACTATTAGTTTTTGTGTTTATCATGTGTTAACTAACACCAATGGATATTCTGAACAAGCCTTTTTGGATTGAGTCAATGTGGTGTAATCATAGGGGTTTTCAGGAGCTGGTCTCTAACTCCTTTCAAGCTAGTACAAATCTCACCATGGCTACCTAAGCCTTTGAGACCACTGTCGAAACCTAGAATAAAAAAGTGTTTGGCAATATCTTCCACAGAAAGAGGCATTTACTTGCTAGGATTGAAGGCATTCAGAAGTCTCAGAGTTACCCTACTAGTTCTTTCTTACACTCCCTAGAGCAGACTCTCTTAAATGAGTTCAACTACATTAATATTTTGGATCAAGAAAATGAATTTTGAAAACTTAAATCAAGGTTGAGTTGGTTACTTGAGGGATATAGGAATACCAAGTTCTTCCATACTACTACTATCAGTAGAAGGAGGAGATACTGTATCACCTCCCTTCTGGTTGATGGTATCTGGGTCTACCAACCCCGTGAGATCAAACAGACTATCAATGAATAATACTTCACTATTTACTCCACTGATCAATTGAGCACTAGGCTTGTCATCAGATCAATCCCTCTAGTTTTTGGTTCATTCCCTCCTCTGCTCATACCCTTCTTGACTCTCCTCCTAGATTAGAAGATATTAAGAGAGCCACCTTCTTATTCAAGCCCCATAAGGATCCTAGCCCTGATGGGATGCACCCCTTCATGTACCAGAAATACTAGACCACTATGGCCCCCCTTCTTTTAGATTTTTATAATACCTCCTTCTCTACCCCTCTTATGAAGGAGAAAGTTAATACTACTTATATTTTTCTCATTCCCAAATTTAAGAATGCCTCCTCTCTTAAGAACTTTAGACCAATTGGATTGTGTAATACTCAGTACAAGATTGTCACTAAGCTTATAGCTAATAGGATTAATCCTTACCTTTAAAAAATCATTGGGCATTCCCAAGCCAGGTTCCTCTTCTCTAGAAGAGCTGCTGATCATGCTATCATAGTCCAGGAGTACCTGAACTTGAATAAAATGTTAGGGACAAGAATTAATATGCTTGTAAAGATAAACCTTGAGAAGGATTTTGATAGATTGGAGTGATCTTTCATTAGGCAAGCTCTGTTTTTTTTTTAATTTTTCTCCATCTCTCTCTAGGCTGCTTATGTCCTGTATTTCCACTTCCTCTATCTCTGTACATATAAATGGTAGTCCCACCTCTAGTTTCAAGCCCACTAGGGGAATTAGATAGGGTGACCCTATGTCACAGGAACGAACATCTTATCTCCCACCTTTTTTTCCTGATGACTTTACTCTCTTTGCTAGGGCTGATAGTGCCAACTGTCAATCTATTCTTAATACTCTTCAAAGTTTCACCAATCATTCTGGTCAAAAGGTGAATCTTCACAAGTCTAAGGTGGTCTTCTCCAAGAACTGCAGTCTAGCTACCCAACTGGATCTGTCCCAGATTCTAGGCATTAAACCCAGTTACACCTTTGAGAAATATCTAGGGTTCCCTATGTTTCATTCCCCTCCTAGGACCTCTGACTTCCACTTTTTTCTTGACAATATGAATAGCAAACTTGCTGGTTGGAAAAACAATATTTTTAACATGACTGGAAGGACTACCTTGGACAAAGCCACTCTTGGTGGGATTTCCAATCATGTCATGTAGGTCAACCTCCTTCCTAGTACTATTTATAAGAGGATTGATAGGATCCAAAGGAATTTCATTTGGGGGACCACTGACCTTAAAAAGAGAATACACTTGGTTAGTTGGGAGACCATCACTAAGACCAAGAGAGATGACGGTCTGGGTATGCAGAATGCTAGTATCAAGAATAACACTCTTATCTGTAGCTTAGCCTAGAGGATGCACTCTTCCCCTACCTCCCTTTGGGCTAAGGTACTTACCAATAAATACAATAAAAACCATTCCAATTACTCTTCCTGCACCTCTAAAGTATGGAGAAACATATCTATAAGCTGGACTCTTTGTAGGGATGCAATTTAATGGGATGTTTATGATGGGACTAAGTTGGATGTATGGGATGATAGATGGATCCCAAACCTTCCCCCTTTAGGTCAGCTTATATAGGGTCCCTTTACTAACTATCTTTCCCTTTCCCTTTCTCAGATTTGCTACCAGGGGAATTGGAACCTTGATGCTCTACCCTTTGAAGTACCCTTGGATATCAAACATACTGTCCTTCATACTTTCCTACCAAACTTGAGACTAAGAGATGACTCATCTCTTTGGATCTTAAATGGTAAAGGGTCTTTCTCTTGTAAGAGTGTTTATTCATTCCTTAGCCAGAGATGATCTACTACTACTACCACCTCTAGCTCTTGGAACTGGATCTGGCATTCTAATATTCCTCCTAAGTTTCAATTCTTTCTTTTGTTGATGCAACATCAGATCCTCTCTACTAAAGCCACCTTGGCTCATAGGGGCATAGACATTAGCACCACCTGTGGGTCCTGTTCCCATCCCTATGAGGACATCCCTCACATCTTCTTCTATTGCACTAATGCATCTTCTTTTTGGGAAAATCTAGTTCATGCCTATAGAGGTGACCTCACCATCACTACCTAGCTCTTCCCCCCTTCTAACTTATCTGGAACTTGGAAATATCTCCTTGCTATAACTTTTGATAACCTTATTCCCTGATCTACTCTCTTGCCTTACTACCTCTGGCATATCTTGAAAAACAGAAATAATAACCTCTTCAACCATCTTCATGGTCATCCCAATTTTAGAAATACCTATCTTGAGGTAGTATAATTCTTCCACTTATCTAAGCATAGCATCCCATCCCCTCATATTTCTATTTCCTTATATTAGAACCCCCTCAACTCTCATTACAAGCTTAACACGGATGGTGTTTGCAAGGATAATTCGGGGAAAAGAGGTATTAGGGGAGTGGTTCGTGACTCCAGTAGGAACTGGGTAGGGGGTTTCTTCCAAAGTTTTCATCATACTACTGATACCCATATGGAACTCTTAGCCTTACTTAGGGGCCTCATATTGGTTTATACTTAAAACTGGTGTCCTATTGAGATCAACACTGATTCCCAGCTAATTATTGTACTGCTACAACATGGCCACTTGTTATATAATCCCATTCTTGATGCTTGCAGATCCCTGATACGAAGGATGGGTGCTCCACCAATTTGGCACAACTATAGGAAGCAAAATAGGGTTGGGGACGTTTTGGACAAGGAAGGAGTAAATAACAATCAGTTTGTTGATTATATATTTTTGGATGCCTCTCCCTCTTTTGTAGCCTATGAAGTTTGGGCGGATAAGATAAGAACTTGCTATGGTAGGGATGTTTTGCCATCAGTACCTTCCTTTGGGAGTATCCCACATGTTTTTGTACTTGATCCAGACTAGGCTCATGAACTTATGTAATTATCGTAATCTTTACTATTAATGCACATCTTATTAATAAAAAAAACTAACACCAATGGAACTTGAATTTGTTGGGTAAGTATTTATTTAAATTGACTTTTTAGTATTCATGTGGGCCTATTGATAAAATTTAATTGTATAAACCACCTAAATCTCTTCTATAGTAAAAGTATTTACATATAATCCTGTTAGGTTTTCTCTCTTCCTAATTTGTAAAATATACTTATACATTAGGTAGGTCCTTATACATTGCTATAATGTATGATAAAACAGATTTGCCTATATTTAAGGAAAGAGAAATCAGATACTATCTTTCTCTACTTAATTAACATCATTAATTACCTATCATTATGTGGTGTATGATTAAATATAGTAACTGAAATTTAAATTCAAAAAAAAAATCTTAAACATCACTGTTAATTGTTCTAATTGTTGAATTACGTTCTTAAAAAAAGTCGTCGTCTTCTTTCTTCAATTCTCAAAAAAAATATGAACATCCTCATATTTTTGCGTCACTCCTGTATTTGGGATTCAGAAATTATTTATCAATCCTACAAAAGTGACGCAATTATTATTTCAAAAAGTATAATCTTCTTGAAATTGATTGTTACGATCGCGATAGAATTGAATGTTGAAGAAGTTTGTAAAAAAAATTGAAGTAAAATACATTGTTGAAGGTAATTCATCTCTCATTATCATAAGAAATTAAAATGGAATTAGGGTTTACATGGGGTTAAAGAAATAATTTTCGGGAGTTGTCAATACGGTATTTCATGCCCTGAAAAATAAAAGCAAACTCAAATAAAGAGAGAAAAAGATAGTAGCAAACTGATACGTATTAAAGATAACATTATACAATAGTTGCACATGTATGTGGGCACATTATACATTTAAAAAATAATCTATAGTAATGTATAATGTCATACTATACATTTAAGTGTTAACATTAAACATGTATACTTCTGTATCCTTATCAGAAGGTATAATGTAACCTTATACAATATTAATATTTTCTAATTGTATAATACCAAATAATACATAAAATTCCTCTTAAATATAATAAGAATTTCTTAATGTATAACATAATGAAATATATAGAAGAAGAATTATATTATACATTAGTCTTCCAAAAATAACTAATGTATAGTGCCTGATATATTATAACTTATACATTAAAATATAATCTTTCAAAATGTATAATATAGCACTATACATATAAAATATTCACCTTATACATTAATTATCTACAAGATTATAATAATTTTAAGAAAAAATTAGTGTTATTGTAACGTTACACTAGCTACATGATAATAAGGAAAAAGAATGATTCAATTTTCTTTATTACATGAATTAAAAGTGTACATCTTCAATTCCAATTATAAAAGTGACGCAAATAGAAGGGGATGACAGAGTAATAAACCAATAAATCATCTCTTAATTTTTCGAATTAGAAAAGTAAAAATGGATAACTTTTTCTAATATAATAAATGATTATTTTATTTATTATTTTTAAAGGAGTATTGGACAAGTAGAAGTTGAGGGAGTATAGAAACCTAACATTGGAAGCAACAACTCCATTGATTCGTCCAAACCTTACCTTTTTCCTATATTTTTTTTAAATAAGCAGACAAGTGAAATAGTTTATTGATTTATCTGTGTGAGATTTCTTTTTCCCTCTAATCGAATTGTTGACTATCATTAATATGACTTTAGCTTGATTGTAGGTGTAAATAAAGGAGCACATATATAGAGCAAAAATCAGTGCACTAGAATAGAAGAAAAATATGGTATTTTGATATGTATGAAGGGGATGAGAGAGAAAGAGTGAATTTAAGGGATTTAAGTAATTACTTAGGGATTTTTCTAATTTCTTTTTCAATATGGGATTTTATGTAATAAAGTAAAGTTACCTTACATATGTAATTTTTAGAATTTAATTCCCGCATCCAAACCCCCGCTCATGCATTATACATTTTTTTAGTAGAATATGTATAAATCTAATACAATGAAACCTCTCTATGATGACAGTATTTATTCAAAAAATTTATGATTGTTATAGAAAGATGATCTTATATGTATACATTTGACGTTCAAGTCTCATTTAACTGTTATAAATAAAAATATGCAAAATTAGAAAAAGCATGCATGAATATAAAAAAAAAAAAGACAAACCTTAGTAATCTTTTCCTTGTAAAATTATAAAATAACTGATGTACATCATTTAAATATAATTTTTTTTCATTAAATTAGATATTCATACTTGAAATTTACTGTGTGCATGACATTAATGATGAGTACCGTAAATATTTAGGTATTTTATTTTGTACATTATATATTCCTTGAAAAATATTATTACATAATATTTGAGTATACTGTTATAGAGAGGTAATTTTATACCGCTATAATAAACGATATTTTTGTTATATGTAGAATGTCGTTATAGAAAAATAAAATATAACATGAAAAATTGATTTTGGAAAAAATCAAGTTGTTATAGTGAACTGTTGTTATAACGAGGCAACGCTATAGGAAGGTCTGACTGTATATAAAGAAAAGACAATACATGTAAACCTAATTAATTAAGAGAAGACAACTAAGGTAAACAACATTAAATAAACAATGTTAAATAGTATAAAGAAATTCTAATCCCAAAAAGTGAATCCTAAAGCTAAATGAAGAATTTGCACAAACAAAAGAAAACTAAACGAAGGGTTTTAGTTTTCTGATGGAAAAAAAGTTGTGTATAATTAGGATTGCCATAAGTTAATAACGTTGTAATTGATTGTGATTCTCAAATATTAGGAGTTTAATACATTATTCAAGATGTTTTTTTATTTTTATTTTTAAAAATTATATTTTTCTCTTAATGGAATCATTGACTATTATTGTGATCAATATTTCACTATACAACTAACCAACTTGAGAAAATTGAAGGAAAGGTGTCTTTTAAGTCTTGAATGAAGGATTGGGGACATTGACCAACTTAAAGGGTCAAACATCATTAGGAAACTTGATTAAGTTAATTGTGGACTTGATTAATATTTTCAAAACTTTCTAATCTTTTCAAAAATACAAATCAACCCAACCCACACCCCTCTTCAATCCAAATCAACCCATCTCTCCTCTCTCTCGACAGCTTCTCTCAACTCTCTCCCAACCACTAGTTCTGCAAAATTTCTCCCTTCAACCCCCGACGACTTCTACCTCTGAGGACAAATAGTTGGGCTTCGAGTTCCCCTCTTTAATTGAAATCAACCTGTCTCTCATCCCTCTCTCGACAGCTTCTCTCAACTCTCTCCCAACCAACTGTTCTGCAAATTTTTCATTTCAATACTCGGTGACTTCAACATCCAACTATAAATAGTTGGGCTTCGAGTTTCTTTTTGACTTCAACCTTCAATCGACGTGACAGCCTTGCTCTCCAGCCACAACAACTTCGAATTCTTCATCGTTTCTTTTTTCTTTCACAGGTAAAAATTTATGGCCTTTTTAGTTTTGAAGAAAACGAGGAACTTGAGCCAACTTCTCTTATAGTATTGGTTAACAATTTTAATATTTGTTGCATTAATTTGAAATGCAGTCTGAACAAAACCCTAATTTCTGGAATTTTTTTCTCTTCTCTTTCCGAAGTGAATTATGATATATTATTATTTGTTGCATTTTTTTGAAGTTTGATTTTTATTATTTGTGTTTATAAAAATAAAACAACAATTTTGGTTGATTTATTTTGTTCTTGTTCTTGGTAAAAACTATGAAATTGCTTTTTTTTTGTTGAACAAAATTGTGCTACTATTTTTTGTTTCCTCCAACAGATTATCCATCTGGTGCAATATATTAACCATCTGATGCAACAGATTTATCATATGATGCAATAGATAAACCATCTGATGCACCAGAGGAACCATCAAATTTTAATTTTGATGCAACAGATTAATCATCTAATGCAACATATTAACTATCTGATGCAACAGATTAACCATATATTGCAACAGATTAAGCA
Organism: Capsicum pubescens; assembly: GCA_030864215.1. NCBI lineage: Eukaryota > Viridiplantae > Streptophyta > Magnoliopsida > Solanales > Solanaceae > Capsicum > Capsicum pubescens. The sequence goes on from CM061548.1 coordinate 268,710,687, forward strand.
TCGGATAAAAAATATGATGCAACTAATTAACCATCTGATGCAACAGAAGAACCATCAGATTAATGATCCAATGCAACAGAATAACCTCCTATTAGATAAAATCCTATCAACTCTTCCAACGGGAAATGTACAAGACTTGATTTTTCCAACTGATCATTCATCTGCCACGATAGACGACCCTATGTTGGAAGAAATCTAAACAATATTAACCATTAATAACTGTTCCAATAGATCACTCATGTGTTATAGTAGATATGTGACTTGTTGTACAGACCATTCATCTTTCTCAATAGATGAGTGATATATTTTGTATTATCATAACAGATTACTCAGTCGTTGCTGCAGGTTAGTTAACTGCTCTGACAGATCACTCATATGTTGCATCAGATGTGTGATCTGTTGGACAAACCATTCATCTTTCTCAACAGATGAGTAATATATTTTGTATTATCGCAACAGATTACTCATCCATTGCTACGGGTTATTTAACTGTTTCAATAGATCATTCATATGTTGCAACAAATAATGTCACAATAGATGTGTGATCTGGTACATAGACCATTTATCTTTCTCAATAGATGAGTGATATGTTTTATATTATCACAACAGATTAATCAGTCATTGCTACAGGTTATTTAACTATTCCAACAAATCACTCACATGTTGCAATAGATGATGTTGCAACCAATGTGTGATCTGCTGCACAGACCATTTATTTTTCTCAACAGATGAGTGATTTGTTTTGTATTGTCGCATTAGATTACTCATCCGTTACAATAGGTTATTTAACTATCCCAACGGATCACTTATATGTCGCAACATTGTGTGATATATTACACAGAACATTCATCAGTCTTAAAAGATGAGTGATATATTTTGTATTATTATAACAGATTACTCATCCTCTGCAACAATTTGGTTATATGTTGCAACAGATATACTACTTGGTGCAATAGATCGGTGATCTGTTGCAACTGTTATTTTATTATTTTACTTGTTTGATTTACTGTTATCCTTTTTTAACAATGCAATAATCAACTATAATATTTTTTTATGTTCCTGCTAATTTTAGATAATATGGTTCCCAAAAGAACAGAAACCAAATCAAGTCCAAGTAAAGGAATAAGTGAAGCATCTAGGCTACATCCACCAATCTATGAGCTTGCTTTACAAACATTATCTCAATCGGGAGCAGAATATAATGAACATGTGAAGGAGGAATATTTCAAAAAAGATGATGTAAATGCTAATAGCCCTTCCACCAAAGAGTTGATCAAAGACATCAGCATTGATCGTTATTATGTGACAATGCAGTACGATGGTGCCACAGATTTAATGGGTGATTTCGTGGTTAAGTCAGCCATGGGAAAATCTTTTGAAGTCTTCAGAAAAATACTTTGAGAACAAAAATTGGATGCTTATTTCAAGGACAACTGCTTTGGGAAATATCTTGATTTGCCAGAGAACAACAATGCTCGTTTTCAAATGAAAATGGTATATGAACTTCTCAAGCGTAGGTTTATGTATGAAAACAAAGATAAGATGGATGAGGCGTGGATAAATTACTGCGGCATGCCTGTTTGTTTTGGTTGGAAGGAGTTTGTCATAGTTACTAGACTAAAATGTTATCCTCCTTCTCAAGTTATACCTATTCTAACCTAAAAAAGCACCTCGCACATCCAAAAAAGGCAAAGGCAAGTTGTGTAATCGTGATGACCTGGTGTCCATTGTTGGTCCAAGCTTACAAAACAAAAATTTTATAGAGGCGTTGAAAGGTAAAGGACTTTCAAAGAAGCACAAGTATTCATTGTGCTTGGTTTGGTTTGTACATAATATTCTTTGGGCGAGAGACGTTAACAACAACATAAGTCTCGATTTAATAAAGCTCTCTGAGGATCTTGAGGCATTTAATAACTATCCTTGGGGTTATGAAAGCTTCAAAATGACTGTTAAATATTTGTTGACTCCGTTATCACTAAAGACAGTCAACTCATATGGCTTCCTATGGTCTTTCATGGTAAATGTTTCTTTCTTCTATTATGATATCATTCAGTTTTTTACTCAATAATGGTTCTAGTTTGTTGGCATTATTTTATAGGCTTGGGCCTTTTTCAGAACTTTTCTCTCTCCTTGCTAACCCCTAATGTTCTTGACAAACGGTCATTTTCCACTGACCAGCGACTTCAACACTGGCGCCGAAGCTGACGCGCCGTAGCAGGTAAGGGACCATTCTCTCTTTCTTTCTCTTTCCCCAAATTTTTCTCTCTCCCCGGCTCTCTGTCTACCCCGAGTTTTCTTTTCCACATCGTAACTTCTATTGCCGGCGGATCTAGGTTTTTCACCGGCTCGACTCCGGCGATGGCGTAGGGTGAAGCACCGACCAGAATAGGTTAAAACAGGTGGCCTAATGACGACCGGTGACTAGATTCCGACAACAACAAAGAAGACGCTCCGATAATATTTCCAGCGACGCCCGACGACCTCTTTCTAGCAACTATATTCCGGCAACCCATTTTCGACATCAACACTGTCGTAACCAGCAAAAGCAGTAATCCGGTGACATTTGAACCTATTTCTCTAGTTACGCCTTACAAGAGACCCTTGACCCAATGTTCCAACATTCACTGACCCTTGACCGACCGACGCCAGCGACGGCGTAGGAGTGCTGGAAACTGGTCACAGTCAGCTCGACTCCGGCGACATAGGCAGCTTGCAGATCCGGTCACAGGCCACTGAGTCTGGCGGATCCATCTGAAAGATCTGCTGGTTCCGACCAGAGCTGATTCCGTCAGTTCCAGATCTGAGTCCGGCGGGACTCCGACGAATCTTCGGCGATAATATCCAGGCGACCAGTTTCTGCAATCAGCTTGAAGGGATACAACATTCCAACATAACATGCAGGAAACAAGAAATTGTTCTACACGTGTATCCCGGTGATTTCTAACCTTTGTTGTGTCCTCCTTCATATTATTTATCGTATTATCTCATGTATCTTGACTTGCATGTCTGTTGTAGTATATTCGTGACTTGCACCGCTCCTTATTATTTGTTTTGCTGTCCTTGGTGCCAGGCCATTAGTGTGCTCTAATTTTCTTATTGTTAGTTTTTTCCTTACCTTGGTTTTGTTTTTTCTCCCTATTTGAGTTTAGTTTTGTTTTTTGATTATTTCTTCTAATTTGTGTGAGCCTTGTATTTCCTGCTGCTGCTTTGTTACTATCATTATTTATATTTTCTTATATTTTCTTATAGTAGTGGATGTGGGCGTTGATGGTTGGATAGGGTTATGTCCGAGGGGGTTGGGGCGGGGGGCTGTTGTGGGAGTGGGGGAAGAGGGAAGGGCGGGGGTGGGAGGGAGGCCAAGGTTTGGCCTTAGGGGAGGTAGAGAAAGATGTGATGATAGATTTGGTAGGCTAAGGGTTGGGTCTTGGAATATAGGGACTCTTTAGGGTAAGTCCATAGAGCTTGTGAAGATTCTTAGAAAGAGGAGGATTAATATTGCGTGTGTTCAAGAGACCAAGTGGGTAGGGTCTAAGGCTAGGGATGTGGATGGTTACAAGCTTTGGTACTCTGGGACCGAGAGGCGTAGGAATAGAGTTGGCATCTTAGTAGATGAAGAGCTTAAAGGTCAGGTAGTAGAGGTAAAGAGGATCAGCGATAGGTTGATGACTATTAAGTTGGTCATTGGGGGGTTTACCCTGAATGTGTGTAGTAGTTATGCGCCGCAGGTGGGCTTGGTGGGGAGGAAAAAATGTGGTTTTGGGAGGCTTTGGATGAGGTGGTGAGAGGCGTGCCTAGCTCGTAGAAGATTGTTGTAGCAGGAGATTTCAATGGGCACATCGGGGGCGTTATCGGGAGGCTTTGGTGATGTGCATGGTGGTTTTGGTTTTGGGGAAAGAAATGAAGAGAGGTCTACTCTATTGGATTTTGCGACGTCCTTTGGGCTGGTGGTGGTGAACTCAGGCTTCCCGAAGAAGAAAGATCACCTGATCACCTTCCAAAGCGCAATAGCCAAGACCCAGATTGACTTTTTATTGCTTAGGAAAGAGGATAGGGTGTTGTGTAAGGACTGTAAGGTCATCCCGAGTGAGAATCTTTCGACCCGGCATAGGCTCTTGGTTATGGATTTGGGTATAAAGAAGGATAGAAAGAGAAGGGGTGAGGAGTGTAGACCTAGAATTAAGTAGGACAGCTTAACGCCAGTGAATACGTGGGAGATAGGGGAGAAGTTGGCGAGAATGGGGGTGTGGGAGTGTAGGGGGGACGTGGATAGTATGTGGGATAGGGTAGCTAGGTGCATCAGGGAGAATGCTAGTGAGGTGTTGGGTGTTTCTAGGGGCCAGTCCGGGCATCATCGGGGGGATTGGTGGTGGAATGAAGAGGTTAAGAAGAAAGTGGAGACCCAGAAAGGGGCGTATGCTAAGTTGGTTGAGAGTAAGGACGAAGAAGAGAAGTGGGTAAATAGGAAAGAGTACAAGTTAGCTAGGGTGGAGGCTAAGTTAGCAGTTACGACGGCTAAGACGGCAATATTTGAGAGATTATATACGGGGTTATAGGAGAAAGAAGGGGAAAAAAGGTTGTTTAGACTCGCTAAGGCTAGGGAGAGAAAGGGTCGTGACCTCGATCAGGTGAAGTGCATTAAGGGGGAGGACAGTACAGTGTTGGTGGAGGATGTCCACATTAAGAATAGATGGCAGTCGTATTTTCATAGGCTCTTGAATGACGAAGGGGATAGAGCTATTGTGTTAGGAGAGCTGGAGCACTCAGAGGAGTGTCGGGATTTTAGTTATTGTAGACGTTTTAAGGTAGAGGAGTTTAGAAAGGATGTTCGCAGGATGTGAAGGGGTAGGGTGACGGTTCCTGATGGGATACTTGTGGATTTTTGGAAGTTTTCTGGCGAGGCTGGTTTAAGGAGGTTGACTGGATTGTTTAACAAAATTTTCAAGACGGCGAAAATGCCCGAGGCTTGGAGGTGGAGTACTATGATCCCCCTTTATAAGAACAAGGGTGACATTCAGAGTTGTAATAACTATAGGGGTATTAAGTTATTGAGTCACTCTATGAAGATTTGGGAGAGAGTGGTCGAGGTGAGGCTGAGACGGATAGTGTCTATTTCGGATTTATTCCTGGCCTCACGACGACGGAGGCAATTCACCTGGTGTGGAGGCTGGTGGAACAGTATAGGGAAAGGAAGAAGGACCTGCACATAGTATTTATCGACTTGGAGAAGGCATACGACAAAGTCCCCAGGGAGGTGCTTTGGAGATACTTGGAGGTGAGTGGAGTCCCGGTGGCATATATTAGAGCAATTAAGGACATATATAATGGAGCTAAAACCTAGGTGAGGACGGCAGGAGGAGACTCTGAGCACTTCACTGTCTTGACAGGATTGCATCAGGGATCTACACTTAGTCCCTTTTTGTTTGCTTTAATGATGGATGTGTTGACGCGGTGTATTCAAGGAGAGGTCCCTTGGTGTATGCTTTTTGCATATGATGTAGTTTTAATTGATGAGATGCGGGGGTGGGGGGTGGGGGGGGGGGGGGTGGGGGGTGTGAATGATAAATTAGAGGTGTGGAGACAAACTCTTGAGTCTAAAGGGTTTAGGTTGAGTAGGAGCAAGACAGAATATTTGGAATGCAAGTTTAATGTCGTGAGGCTGGAGAATGAGGTGGTAGTGAAGTTGGAATCACAGGTGGTATGTAAGAGGGATAGTTTCAAGTATCTCGGGTCCATGATTTAGGATAACGGTGAGATTGACGAGGATGTCTCACACCGTATTGGGGCGAGATGGATGAAGTGAAAGCTCGCTTCAGGTGTGTTGTGTGATAAGAAGGTTCCACCCAAGCTTAATGGCAAATTCTACAGGGTGGCAGTCCATCCGGCCATGTTGTATGAAGCGGAGTGTTGTCCAGTTAAGAACTCCCACATTCAAAAAATAAATATGGCAGAAATGCGGATGTTGTGTTGGATGTGTGGGCTAACTAGGGGGATAGAGTTCAGAATGAGACTATCAGGGAGAAGGTTGGTGTGAATCCAGTGGAGAATAAGATACGGGAAGTCCAATTGAGATGGTTCGGACACGTGATGAGGAGGGGCATGGATGCCTCGGTTCGTAGGTGTGAGAGGCTATCTTTGGATGGTGTTAGGTAGGGTAGAGGTAGGCCAAAGAAGTACTGGGGAGAGGTGATTAGGTGGGACATGGAGCAGTTACAGCTCACTGAGGACATCACCCTAGATAGAAAGATCTGGAGGACGGGAATTAGGGCAGAAGGCTAGGGTCAGTTTGGGTCGCTAGTGTAGGGCATTACTTGGTGGGGGTATTATTCTTGTTATGATACCTTGTTTCATGCTTTATTACGAATCTATTTACTTTTCTCTATTTACTATTACTTATGGGTGTCGTATTTATGTTATGTCATCTTGTTCCATGCTTTACTATGAATTTGTTTATTATTTCGTGTCTCGAGCTGGGGGTCTATCGGAAATAGCCTTTCTACTTCTTTACAGGTAAAGGTATGGACTACGTACATCTTACCCTCCCCAGACCTTACTATATAGGAATACACTGTGTTTGTTGTTGTTGTTGTATTTTATAGGCTTGGGCATTTGAAGCCATTCCTTATTTGAGACAACAAGTGAACTACCAGGAAGGAGTTTCCTGTCCAAGAATCTTGAGATGGTTGTCGGCCAAAACTAATAAAAATGCAAAATTTCTTGATCTCTTCAACCCCCCGAAGGATGAGTAAGTATAATTATAAGTAGTTTTTTCTTTTAATTAATGATTTTTTTAATGATCTAATCATCATTCTAATATATGTAATGATTTATGTTAGATTGTGCATCCGTCACTAGTTCTGACCAATCGAGAGTTGAAGATGCCATTTTTTCTTACTTTATGATCTGTGCAAACTTTATCGGACCCTAAGGTCATCAACAGAATAAAAATGGAATTGTTTGGAGCAACAACCATTACAAGAAAACCAATTTTGGAGGCTGGGCGCATTGTTGTTGATGGTCTTAGTGGTGATGGAGCTGTTGGTGGTGGTAGTGGTGCTGCTGTTGGTGCTAATGATACTTCTCTTACAGTATTTAAAGCAAACCATTATGAGTGTGATCGTACTGGTTATACAGATTTTGCCTCTCCCAGCAAATGTTCTGCATGCAAATGTCAAGACTGCAGGGCAAAACATGATGTAGTGATTAATGCTATTAATGCATTAGCTGTTTCTATAAATGAATTGACATCTAAGAGGGGTCTCATTCCATCAAAGAGGATTTTATTTCCATTCGCTCCATTAGAGATTAGGGCTAAGAGGATAAGGAGAGTGATTTCCAAGGCATTATCAAGCATCCAAAAAAGCAAAATTGCAACTCCTTTGTCTATGTGTTGCACTGAGCAACGTACAATGTCCAAAGAAGAGCAGCACGATCTGAAGAAGGTGAATATATATGTCTTCCAACTGACTAAACAAACAGACATATATCTATTTCAACAGATGACACATCTGCTGAAAATTATCAAACAGATATATACATTTGTTGTAACTGTTGACTAACTTGTTGCACCAGATAAAGTATCTGTTGCGACATATGTCTCATCTATTTTAGTAAATCAAACAACTTTTCATACCACTTTTATTTGTACCAATAGATGACCTATCTGCTGCAACAGTTGATTCATATATTGCAACGGATGGTTCATCCGTTGGAAATTATCATACAGGGTCTTCCTCATGTAGAAATTTTTCCCAATAGTTGATTCATTGTTGTAGAAACAATATAATCTATTTGGGATAATTTAAAATAGGAGGAAGACCTGTTTGATTTGCTAGAAGAGATGAGTTATCCTTTTTCATTTTGTTGTATCTCCGTGATTAGCATTGACCAATTCTGACTTTTCAGGTGGATGCAGAAGAAGATACTGTCGAATAGCATTGACAATATGCTACTCTTTTTATGGAAATACGGAGAATAGAAAGCGCATAAACCGTACATAACCGACAATAAAGATCCACGATGAGCAAAGCCGAATTCCATAGCATCGAATGAAGAACAACTTGTCCATACTGAGTAGATATTTATAGCTTGAGCCTGTCAAAGTAATCCTTGGCATCATACATAGATTGTTGTTGATGTATTTGTTGAGATCTGTACCCATAACAATTTTTTTATATTTCATTTATTCTTTGACTTATTTCAGCTAATTTCTGAAGGCTTTGATTTATTTTATTTTGTCTATGAATTTTATTTATTCCTTAGATTTGAAATTATTAATTGAAAAGGAATACTAGATTCAAATATTATAACAGATAATGTATCTATTGCAACAGATAACACATCTATTGGAAAACTCAAACAGATTTAGACATATGTTGCAACAGGTAGGTAATCTGTTGGAATTTATCAAACAGGTCTTCCCACTGTTGCAATAGATGGACTTAGATAGAAACATCAAGATAATGTAACAGATGACCAACCTATTGCAACAGATAAACTATATGTCAGAACAGGTAGAATAACTGTTACAACGAATGGAGAATCTATTGCATTATAAAAATTCAACTTTCGTTGGACATAAAAAATTGTCACTACGTGTAAAAAGGTTAAAGTGAATTGAAATAAAAAAGGCGGAACCCATCGACGGTGTTCAGTTCAAATACCTAAAATAAAATAGGCATCAAGTAGACAGTGTTCATTTTAAACACTTAAAATAAAATAGGCATCAAATGTCAAATGTGTCAGTCTGGCATATTTGTTGACTTGTCGTTACTTGGCCAACAACGGTCATTCCCCCCCACCATTATCTTATATATTGATATTCCTTCTAAAATTTAACCCTAAATTTCCAAATCTTCTTCTTCATCATCATCTTCTTTTATCTATCCAAATTTTTCAAATTATTTCTTTCATTTTTTCCAACTGAGCTTGACAATGTCGAGCGCATCTTTCACTATTTTTTGTGATAAAGATTTTTGATATTGTAAGTGCATTCATGAAGCTCTGCTAAATACTTCTGGGACTCAACAAAATCCAGGTCGTAAGTTTTTTACTTGTAATATTTCAAAGGTAATATTTTTTTCATTTAATTAGTTGATTAATTATTGACTTGTACTTATTTTGTAATTGTGTTCTCTTTTTTATAAAAATTGCATGGATGCGATTAATTAGATTGATATGAAGAACGACACCCTTCACAAGCAAATCGTGTAATCTGGGGTTTGTTGAACAAAGTCAAGGCTTCTGAAGAGAAACAAAATCAAGCAAGAAGATACTACATTGTTGTCGTTATTGCTACTGGTTTGGTGTTGTTGAGAACATGGATATTCAAGCTTAATTGCTGAAATTTTCATGGTGGTGTGTGTATTTTCTACTGGTTTGGTATTGTCGAGCATATGGATATTCAAGCGTAACTGTTTGGAAATATCAAAAAGATTTAGGCATATGTTGTAAAATTTAGGTCATCTGTTGAAAATTATCAAACAGGTCTTCCCACTGATACAAAAGATTAGACTTAGATTATTAGATTATTCATAGAAAAACATCGGCATAATGTAACAGATGACCAACCTATTGCAACAAATAAACTATCTGTCAGAACAGATTAAATATATTTTACAACAGATTGACAATCTATTGCATTATAAAAAACTCAACTTTCATAAAAAAAAAATGATTTCCACTACATGTACATGTAATAAAGTGAAGGGTGACTTGAAATTAAAAATTGCTATTTCAAAGGCTCTTCTATATACACAGGCTTCAAGCGTCCAGTTAGTACCCCATAAGCCCAAACTTCTTGCAGGTTTGACACATCGTTGTCGCACAGAAAAGTCGTTGGGTCAGCCATTTCTACGTCAGTCAACAAACATTAGATGTGTGCAAGAGTGTGCGAGTCGCTCGCTTCAGCGGCATCATCTTTTGGAAGGATCATTCCCTTGTTTCGACCTTCAAAATCCCATGATTTCTTCATCAACACTTTCTTTGGCAAATTCATCAGTTTACTCTCCCTCAACAAGATGGGCAACAACACCATCAGTGGCTCCACGAGGAAAAAAAGATCGAAATCATCGAGAAGAGGTACGTTGGAGTCATACACATTGATATTTGCCTCCTTGAGTAGTATCTCTACAGCTCGATAATGCATGTCGTTCACACTAAGGACTGCAAGAATCCTCTTTGCCTCGGTCCAGCTCTTGCCGTGTGGATTTTGCCTCTCCCCTCTAACATATTATATCATTTATTCTTCATCCAAGACCAACGTAGGAACTAGGATATCAAGTCCCACGCCAAGGGATAACCTCTTTATTGAGTTGATCGTACTTATCCTTGAGCTTCTTGTAAAAGTTGAGGTCCATTATCCTATCGGCAACGTCATAAGCTTTTCGGTATGTTAATTGTCTGTTTATCATGAGGCAGAGAATTATATCAACATGTTGTGATATAAAAAGTTAATTTTTAAAAAGGTTAGTAATTGTAAAGTTGTAACGGATGGTCCATCTATTGCATAGGGTTCTCTGAATCAATAATCCAATGCAACTTATGCAACAGATGGATAATAAGTTGCAACATAACCACTACCAGTTGCACCAGTATACCCAGTTGTTGCAACAGATATGAAGTTTATTGCATAGCTTCTTCTTCATGGGGTAGATTAGAAGGGCTAGATTAGTAAAAGTAAACTTTCCTTGTCCTCGTATGGCATACGCATATCAGTCATAGTCTGGAAGTCTTGGGGGGGGGGGGGGAAACGAGGCCTGGGGTAATATGGTGCGCCTGGCTTGGCATTCTTGGCCTGTTGCAGATCCCTCTTCTATTCGGCGCCAAGTTTTGCTTATATGTCCACCTTCTTGACTGGCCCTTGAACTTCAATAGCTTTTGTAGAGGGAGGAATTGCAATTTTTTTTAATTTTCGATCGGAGAGTACGTCTCTAATTGCTCTTTTCTTTCTCCTAACCAACAATGTAGGAGTGTATGGCTCCCTCACCTTTTTGGATGGTATAAAACACCTCTTGGATTTGAATTCCTCAATAGCTTTAGAGATAGCCTCTATTTTTTCAAAGATTTTATCCTATCTATCTTTGCACTCTCACATTCGCAATGACAATACAAGGGTGAAGAGAGGTGAGAGGGACCCGTGTAAGGGTGAAAAGGGGTATTTTCAAACATATTTATTCTTTCTTAAACATCAACATGCTCATCATCACAAGTGGTAGCAGTATCAGCATGCCTGCCACCAACACCAACAACTCTACCAGAAGAAGCACCCGGATCTGCCTTAGTAGGTTGGTCATGAAGAGCCTCAACATTAGGCTGACCTTGCCTAACTTCTCTTCTTATGGCTATTGCTCTAGCCAATTCCTTCTTTATTAACTCCACCGTTGGGTTTGCTATAGTATCAACATGACCTAGAGTAATATAAGAAGTCATCACCAACTCATCCTCAGTAGGCACGATCCATGGATGCACAACCAATAGAAAAGAAAAAAATATAGATGCATTTAAATCATATAATATTATAATTTTCACAGTTGGGTTACATTTAAAAAAAACATCTATTGCATAGTTTGCAGTATATGGTTAAAATATGTTTGAGTTTGGTTCAGAGAAACAGAGCAACACATGGATAATCTAATGCAAAATATCAATCATCTGTTACAACAGTTGCACAACACGGGTAATCTGTTATGAAACAGATAATTTATACATCATAACAGATGAATAATATGTTATCAAATTACATATTTATTGCATAATTTGTAGTAGATGGTTAATCTATTAGGAGTCAGGTTCAGAGAACCAAAGAAACAGATGGATAATCTGATGCAAGATATTAATCATACCCTGTCAGAACAGATGTCCCATCTGGTGTATCAGATATAACATTTGTTTCACTAGATATAACATTTGTTCAATATCTTTCTTTGAGTAAAATTATTTTACCTGAAAAAGACGTACTGCATCATCCGGAGGGTTAAAGAGATCAGCCTCCTTAATATTGGTGTTGCTCTTTGCAGCCAACCACCTAAACATCCTTAGATGAGAAACCTCATCCAGGTAATCCATTAACTACTTTCGGAGGGGAGGAATGGATTCAAATGCCCAAGCCTAAAAAATGTAAACAGGAAGCAAGCAAAAAAAAATCATAATAACTATATTCAATATAAATTAATGGATGAGTAAAATTAGTGATTAATTTTACCATGAAAGCCCAAGGAAAGCAAGTTCGAATGCGCCCCGCGGTGGTTGATTCAGGCGAGATTTGGAACATTTTGAGGTAGCCGTTGATTTCATGCATCCAGAGTAGACTATAGGCTCTCCTTATTTAGACTATGTCTTTATTTGTATTCAGAGTCAAAGTTGTTCCTATTTGGATACCTTATGTATTTTGATCTTGATTTGTACTAGTTATGTTCTTACACTATGACACCATGTTATGGGACTTACTTTGTTATCATGGACTGTGTATTTCTGCTTTTACTATATATGTATGTGTTTTACTCCTCTCTAGGAGTCTTGTCATTGGTTTTGATCTTGTTTTTCTTTTTCATATTGGTTTGGGTGATAGACTTACTTGCCATGACTGGTACGTTCATATTAGTTTGGGTGATAGACTTACTTATCAAGGTTGGCCGCGACATGACCCTTGGTTTTTGGATCATTACAAATTTGACTATTTAGACTATTTTGGAACCTTAAATTAGGCGTAATTGATCTAGTTACTCATGTTTAGAGTAGAATTGCTATCTTAGGATTAATTGTGGCTTATTTTACATCTAGAAGTAAATTAGATACTTTAGCCTTATCCGAGGTAGATTTTGCCTTTGTATGGATTTTGGGGGATTAGAAATGGTCCCTTCCAGCCCATCGTAAGCCAAGAATCGGGTTAGTTCCTTTTAGACTTAATGAGCGTATTATATCCTAAAAGTTGCATAATTTAGAGTTGAAGAGACTAGATTTTTTATGTTTATGCTAGTTTGGTACTTGTTAATCGAAATGAGTTCCAGCTCAAGTCTGGTGTTTTATTGATATTGAGTTCTGGTTCAAGTCTAACAATTGATAACATAAGTTTCTGTTTAAGTATGGCAAATAATAATGATGATGATGATGTGAGTTTTGATTCAAGTCCGACATTGAGAGGTTATTTATGATATGTTATGGCATGGGCGGATTCACGGTTATGGCTTGGTATTGGTAGATTTATGGAATTTTGGTTATTATTTTCTTGATTGCACCCTCCGGACTTTTGGGGGCCTACATTGGGTTATTTACTTTTTTGCACATATGATGTCACCCAAATTACACCTCCGAGAAAATATAACGTGGTCGATGTCAAATAAAATACCAAACTAAGCTTGGGGTCGAACCCATAGGGAATGGGACGAATCTCTGTCAAGAACTTACTGATGTTGTCAGAAAGAGTAGAAAGTAAATGGGGGATTTTGTGAGAATAGTAGTAGTAGTAGTAGTAGTAGTAGTTACATAGTTGATCACTTTAGGTTGAAATTAATATGAGACGAATACAAGGACGGTGTTCCCTCTGACTTCCTAACTCTGTAGAATTATCGTGCTCATTAAACTATCTCAGTGTCTTGCATGCAGAATCTAACAAGTTATTTATCGTCAATCATCTCTCGACACCCTTTGGTGAATTTGACTCATCTCCTCATCATCTCACAATGTCGCATTACTAACCTTTATCCTAGATTTCAGATTAACTATCTTCTCTTGGTCTTAAGCTAATTAGATAAAGGTTAGTAGCTTTAAATTACTATTGTGATCTTCTTATCCTAATATAAACCTATCTCTCGAGCTAGTATCATATATCGGCAGAATCTTAGCGTCAACATTCTCTAAGAAAGCAATCAATACAAATAAAACCACATGAATAAACGTCGATCAAGAAGGACTTTGTACTTCCTCTACTTCGTTATTCTATCAGATTTCCCATAGCCCTAATTAGGAGGTTTATCCACTCATGTTTGAAAGAATGCCCACAGAATTCATATTAGAAAGCATATGAATAATCTCACAATAAATTAACAATGAAAATCAGAATCACAAATTAATCTCAAACCATAAAAGTCATGAATAGGAATTCCAAGATCAAAATCATATCTCAAAACTCAATATAATGTTGTAAGTATAAAGAGTGTGTAAACTAATAATGAAACATCAGTGGATATTTATAAGATACATCAGAAACTTAATAATCTTAACCAAAATTAAATAGGAAAACTAAGTCGGCACCTATCTAAGGACCCACTTACAGTCCATAGGTACTACCTACGGACCCTAGGTAGTTTTGTAGGTCTCAGAGGAAACTCTATCCTTTAGATCATCCACTTATGTGGGTATCTACGGGGGTCATAGGTACCACTTATGCCTCATAAGTGGCCTTTGTAGGTCTCAGAACAACTTGGTCATCTTCAGAACTATCAGAACTTTTTTCCTTGCTACTAATGATGCAATTTACAATGGAAGTAAGTTCCACTTACGTCCCATAAGTGGGTCTATAAGTGGCCTTCCCATCTACACTTTATCTTTTTTCTTCTCTTTTGCTCCTAAACTTGTTTTCCTGCAAAACAAACATAAAACACACATCGCATCTAACAGAAAGGACCTTAGTACTTGCATAATTTCTGGTGTTAATCATCAAAAGTGCCGTGAAACCATGGCACATCAACTTACTGTCCTATGGGGGCCAGTCTTGTAGTATTAATTATGTTTCTTTCATATTATATCTATTTATTTATTCATAGTGTTGGAGCTTATTTTCAGGTTTACCCTTTTACCTTGACTTATTTTATTTATCTTGCATCTTTATTATTGTTGTATTATGATTCATGTCATTTAGTCGATGATAAATATTTCGTACACATGGATTTGGTACTCATACTACACTTTTGTACTTTTTGGTAAAGATCTGAGTACTAGTGGTCGCTACTAACATAATGATCGTGTTGTTTAGAGTTTGGAGGTAGGGTGAGCTCTCGGAGGTAGAGTTTCCCTTTTCACCTTATTTTGTCTATGTTTAATATTTCTTTATTTGAGGCTGATGTATATAGACTACTATATGTACCAACGCTACTAGTTCGTGGGATGGTTATTGATCTTTTTTCCTACCTTTAAGTCTATTATTATTACTTGAATTATTATTGTAACTCCTTACTTGCAAATTTCCAGCTTTTATGCCTTTTCCACCAAATTAGCCTATTGCTTTTAACTTCGAGCTAGGTTTGGCTTACCTACTAGCAGGATAAGTTAGGTTCCATCATAACTCGTAAATTAGGTTGTGATATATTCAGATGACCCCATTTGAGGAACTTTATAAGTAAGAAGTATAGATCTCCTACTCATTAGTTTGAATTCGGTGAAGCTATATAGATAAGGCTGGACTTAGTCTATCAAGCTATAGAGAAAGTTTAGTTGATTAGAGAAAGGATGAAAAAGACTCAGAGTCATTAGAAGTCTTATACGTATGTGAGACAAAGGGAGCTTTGGTTTGTTGTTAACGATTTTGTCTACTTGAAATTTTAACCTAGGAAGGAGATTAAGAGATTTTTGGAAGAAAGGAAAGATCAGTCCCTACTATATTGGTCCTTATGAGATTGTAGGTTATTTTGGAAATGTTGCCTATAAGTTAGATTTGTTGGCAGACTTAACAGCAATGCATCAGTATTCCATGTTTCCTGCTAAAGGAATGCATTAGTAATCTTGCATCGGTTGAGATACTTTCCCTTAAGGTTCAGATTTGAGGAATAAGGAGGTCATCTTGGTAAAGTCTCTTTGGAGAGATTAGTCAATTGAGGGAGCCACTTGAGAAACAGAGGCAGATATGATGACCAAGCACCCCTACCTCTTCCCTTCGAACTCAGTCCCAGCTTGAGGTAATAGTTTCACCTTAACTAATTAATTCTTTTGGTTTCATGTCACCTAACTATTATCATGTCATAGCATGCAATCATGAGTTTGGTTTAGTCCATTTTTTGTTATTGACTCCATATCATGTTGTGTCTAGCTCTTAGAAACTCAATGTAGGAATTTTACGTACAGATAGTGTGAAAGGGTTTGAATAATATCAAGAGAGATAGTAAAGAAAATATGGGAATTGCAACACTTTTTCCCTAACCTTCTAGCTTAGATAGTTTCCATTCGGGTGATGAATGACCTCAAAGGGGAGCTATTGTAACACCCCAAAAATTCAAGCCAAGGCTAGAACCATGTTTCGAGTACATGTAGGATTGAACATAGATTTTTATAGTATAATAAAGGATATTTCTCTGTATCAAGGCCACAATAACCTCCTAGATCGTAACCAAGCAAAAACCTTCCTTACAGATCAATTTCTTAAGAAATGATCAGCTTTAAATGAGCATAATTGTCATGATCTAAGAACTAAGGTCATGATGATACTTATCGCAGCTAAGCCTTGACAAGTAAGCCAATCACATAAACATATATTTAATAGGGAATCATAACAGAAAACCCAAGGCGGGACTTCTAGAGCAAAGTCAAACCATACTTGTATGATAATAGCGGAAGTCGGAATAATAATGATACCATAAAACATACCAAAATTTGTCATCACAGTGTACGAACAATCTAAATACAACTCAAAACTAGAAAATACAACTAGAATCCGAGAACTACAAGTCTGTCTCTGAATACAAATAAAAATATCATCTGATAGGGGGAGGTTTAAGGTCAACTCTTAAGGCATAGAGCGGTTGAATACCTCGAAGTGTCAAATATCAACAATTCGATTTTATCTACCGCACGATGCACTCGTACCTTGATCTACACCAAAATGGCACATTAGAGATGAGTATGGTCCACTTGTACTCAGTAAGTATCACAGGATAATTGAGAAAAGTAGAAAATAAGATACATAAATACATACTAAAATCCCATCACCTACAATCAAAATATATTCCAAATGATAGCTCACACTATCTCTACTAACAATTCTAAATAAAATACAGATATGCATAGAATTATGCACAACACAACATTGAAGATACATAATGTATGAAATGCAATGATGATGATAATAAAGATGTGATATGAATGAGGTTATTGCTTAACCTCCGTATACACCTATTGAGCCTTAATTCTTCCAGGTAGGATCCATGGGGGGTTCGCAACCCATCTACATTATCAATACTCAATCTTAATCTCAAAATTTATATCTCCTTAGTATTATATTAACCCAAACTTAGATGTTTCTATTATAAAGAAACTCAACCAAAAGCATACACAAGGTCAATAGTATCAGATAAGGTCCCCCCACAGTCAACAACAAATAACCATATAATTAAAATATGATTTCAATGATTATTACCAATCCTTAGTATGCTTTCACATATATATTAAATACTCATCCCAATATGAAGAAAGTTAACCAATAACCTACCTCGTGATGACAAAATCTAAGTCTAGATCCCATCAATGGGGAGCTTTTCCTTATCAGGCATCCTTAAAATCAACTAAAACATAGAAATATAGAATCTAAAAGGAAGCCAATGATACCCATATACCCAATTGCAAGTTGAGGTCAAAATGGACCCTCGAAATGGGTCTTTAAAATAAAAGGGTGAACCTAGAATTTTTTTCGTAAAAACCTTACACAATGGTAAGGGAAGACATGGGAGAGAATCCAAGTGAAAATGGGTGTAAAACGGGGTTTAAATCAAAGAAAAACTATTTTTGGGCCTTCGAGGCAAAAATACCCAAAATCCACTTTTGAGATCACAATTTGATAAGTTTTAGATTAAAATAATCTAAGTAAAATAATTGAAATAGTGAGCTTGAGCTAATCCAAGATCGAAGATGGAAGAAATTGCCCAAAACTCTCTCAACCCGAAGCTCAAAGTCTCAAAAATAGATGAAAATTCAAGAAAGACACTTTTTTATACTGTCCCAATCATCGCTTAAGTGCTAAATGACTACTTTAGTGGTCTAGCCCAAAAAGGGTAGGCCACTAAAGCGGTGACCGCTAAATCAACCAAGCATCCACTTTAGCGCTAATTGCTTGGGTTGGCAGGGTCCACTTAAGTGGTTACTGCTAAAGAAGCCACACCAGATACAACTGCATCAACAACTTTGATAAATTGCAAAGTTGCATATTAAGTCCTCGACATTCGTTTGAAATCCCATAAAGGCAAATAAAATATGCTACTAGACTAAAATCAAAGTTTTGGACTTAGTGGATTATATTTATTAAAAGAGCTTGTTTTCACAAATTGACTATCGAGACTCAACGTTATAATTTCCCAAACCAAGGGTCAAATGAGATCCAAAATCCATAAAATTGAACCAACCATGCTACCAACCCAAAATCAACGTTCCAGCTCTGTAGACGTAATCTATTTTGCCATCCGACATACAGAATAACAAATATTGACCGAAATCAACTATAAGGCCTTTTCACTCTCTAAAATCTATAAACTCACATAAATTATTTTGGATTGCATCGGGAACCATACCAACAATCCCCATACCCCAAAAATAAAACATAAAAACCATGGAGAGGGACAAAATAGTCAAAATGCATAAAAATAAAAAGTTCACAAAATCAAGTCCTTACAACAATCTATAGATTCTGAAGTATCTTTGAGATCTAGACACACCAAATGATATATATTTGAATTACCTTTCCAATTCATCTAGGTTTGCCTTAATCCGGTATCAGGATGAAAAGTTATGGACTTTTTAGTAAAGCATTGTTTGGCATTGAGATGACACGAGCCAAATCACGACCATGGTTACATTGTACGATCATACAACTATCTCATCTGATTGATATAAACCCAATATCTGAAAGTTCTTTAGTATATCTTCTAACCACGAGAAGGAACCATAATCATGCTTTGAAACCATGATCCTAGGCACGATCATGAGTACCACAAATGATTCAATTAAACCTGTCAACCTACAAACCAAGGTACGACCATAGATAGATCCCACGATCATACCAATACTCATCTGATCATCTTCAGAGAGCTCTCATACAGCTCCCAACCATGAGTACAACCCATAGAGTAGGTTGGTCCAACGATCGTGGGAAGGTCCAATATTTTCCCTCCAGCAGCTTCCACTTATGAATTTTAATGAGGCACATCAATCATTTCCACTCTTTTAACATTAAAACTACATCGTTTAGGTTATTTTAAGGATGATTATTGAGGTTACTATTACCCTAATCCCTCATTACTCATAAAAAATATCTGACACTTAGTCTTAAATAGAGAAAGAGGTGATTTCTTTCCCTAAGCAGAGCTAGGGTTCATCTTCTTCGGGCTTCTAATTTCAAATAATTCTCCAGGTTTATCATTTCTAGTTTTGTGGGATTTCATCAATAGGTCCCTTTCACCCATTGAGTCCCAAATCTAATCTAATCTAATTATTCAATTTAGATCATTTTTAATAATTTAGAGTTTATGGATATTGTCAAATTCCTCGATATCTAAGTCCCTTGGTGTTATTTAGTTGTAATCTAAGCTTTATCATGAGTTTCAATGTTATTACTTGTCCATGAACAATAACCCTAATCACATTATTAAATTAATAAGTTTGAACTTGAGTTATTGAATTCCTTAATTTCACACAGATTATAAAACTGGCATAATATATATATTCTTTAGAGATGGTGGGTTATGAACACCGATGACCAAGGACTGCAAGCATATACTTTTAAGTACTATATCCTCTAGTTTACATATTTCAAATTCTTTCAGATAATACATTTATTTTCATTCTTAAGATTATTAATATTAACATTAAGCTTTGTAGTTTTCATTGTCATTCAGTTGGGAGTAGTACTTATCACTTAAAAAAATAGAGAAGAAGGCTCACCCATTAATTAGGCTGATACCTTTAGTAGAAGTACCTATATCCCAAAACTATGGTGCCACTATAGGCTCTAAAGGGTCACCCTTCAGATGAGGGTTGACACCTTAGACTTTATGGACTTCAGTTTAGTGGATCCATGTCAGTCAATGTTCGTACCCTTAGAAAGAAACTAAACACCCTTCTAGTTGGAGTTATAGTTTGGACTATGGTTATCTCAAATGGTGGTATATCAGTTATTAGTAGCTATGATCGTCCATAGTCTGCATCTTGGATTCAGTTATTTGCATGACCTTATATTTAGTTATTCAGTTTATCATACAATGCATGTTCATTACTTGGAATTGCATCAATCTATCATGTTATATGCATCATGTTTGGCATATATCAGTTATTTTCTATCTCACATATTCAGTACATTCAAAATACTAATCTCATACTTTCTTTGTGCTATATTGTCTCATAATATAGGTCTTGATGCTCAGCACCTAGATCATAATTAGTACGGCCTCTTAATGCATCAGTAGCAGCATTTTGGTGAGTCTTTATCATTCGAGGACTAATATTTGCATTTTGTTGTCTTTATCGTACTTTAATTTTCAGATATTTAAGGTTAGATAGGGTCTTGTCCTAGTAACTTGCCTTAGTAGAGGCTTTCAGACATACGGTTAGATGTTCAACTTGTGGTTTTACATATAGATATTGTATTTGGTTTTCTTTTGAATATTTATTTAAACATTCAATTCGGCTTCCACATAGGTGTTTTTATCAGTTATTTTTAGTATCTTTAGTGTCATGTCAAGCATAAGTTAGCTTGGGGTCTCTTTTGACTCTAAGCACCCTGTTATGACTAGGTGTAGTTTGAGTTGTAATATGTCTAGAGTGTGCATGCACACCTATAGTGTGTATGTACCAGGGTCAGGTGAGTTTGATGATTCCATGAGTGAACTAGATACTATGCTTATATTCTTGATATATTTGTACATAATTGGAAATTTATGCAATCCGGGTACTTGTCATATGTGGGATATGGTTGGAGTCAGGGTTGTTAAATTAGTTGTTATTTAACTTTATAATTGTTTACATATAGTGAATTTGATTGATGAAAAGTGACTTGGTGCTCTTTGTTGACTTTTGATTCTAATCCTAACTATTTTTTATTGCTTGTATACTGAGTGTATGTCAGCTCGAGTATGGGATAATTGGGGACATTATAGTTTAGTTATATGCAGACCGCTTATGACTTAATCCTTATTTCTTATTAAGGCTAATTTATTAGGTTACCATTGATGGTGAAAGTCCAAATAAATTTATGACAGAGTAAAGAATTCTATGTATAGTAGGATATAATGGGACGCATTAATTGTAAGAAGAATTCAGTCTGATGACTGGAGTCGAGTGGGCAGGTAATATGCCCAAGTAGGCCTTCCCCAAGTATGATAGGTGACTTGTTAGGTTCTTGACCTAAGTCTAGGGATTTTTCCTTGTGGTAGTTGTCCTTTAGGATTTATGTCGACCCTCGGTGTAAGGCCAGACTTGGTCCAGAGTGGTACGGTCATGGAAGAGAGATGGAGTGGTATCTTGGGTTTTACAAATAGAGGTAACTAAGGGGATAGAAGGGAAACTTCGGGGTAGGTTAATAGGTTGAGAAAATGCATATTGCCTTTTGAATATTTATGTTATATTTGTGTAATTTTATTTAAGTCAATCGGCGAGGTTTACCAATACGTGTGGTTTGTACTGATGTTATGTTGACTATACCCTCTTTGGGGTATAGTGTTTTGTACGAATTAATAATGGTTTCTTGGCTATTGCAGTAGTGATCCTCTCACAGTTCCTACTTTCTCACTCTTTGTGGAAGTTGTGTCTTGTGTACTTTTCTCATAGAAACTCTTGTACCTATTTAAAATAGGTCCTAAGATAGTTTACTTACGTATTAATTTCCTAAATTATGTAACAATGGTTGATTTATTTTGATAAATAAGGACTTCTTTATGTTATGATAAGTGATTGGTAAGGGGTTCTCCTATCTAGGTGGATTAGAGTAGGGTCCGTCACAATCTGGTAGGTTGGGTCGTGACACCATAGGCTTGGCCATTATGTAAGTTTCCACTAATGTGAGAACATCTGGAAAAGGATCATGTAGGGCTTGTTATTGGCTTATAATGTAGGCTTAGGGAATGGTAGGACATTCAATCTGGGATAAAAGTGACTTAATCCCTCCTTGAGCATCAAACTAAACTTGTGCATTTTAGTGCTTGATTTTCTTTGTTGTCCCTTTCCTGATTTGACTTCTTTTAAGTCTTTACATGTTGCAGAATTTTGATGATTTCTTTTCTTCATACCGGAGAACATAAGAGGGCTCAACCTCATAAATTGGCCAATTCTTGTGTCCTCAGAAGAAACGATAGCCAGATCACCACGTTCCGATTGAGAGGCTACTAATTGAGTCAAGAGGATGATAGAGCGATGAAACTCAACATTAGTAGCATCCCTCAGAGGTGATGGAATAGGAGGGCACCTCTCATAGTCGAGGATGGTGGGGGAAGGTGGAACCCCACGAATATGGTCAGATGCCGCAGCCCTATCCCGGGTACAAACTCCAAAAATTGGACGATCTTCATCCATAGATCCCTCAAAAGGGTTTTCTTGAGCCTCAGGTCTCCTTAGAGGCATGATCTGAAAACTAGAAAATAGAAATCAGAGGAATCCAAGACCTTAGACTCCGTAGGAAACATTTCCTAAAATGTCTCATAGCTCCTCTTTTATAAGTGTGGCGCGTTTCACACCTATAAAAAGACTCTACTTGACACGATATTATGGACACCCAACTGACCATAAACCTAGGCCCTGATACCAACTTTACACGACCCAAAACTGGACCGTGTCGTATGGGCACCTAAAGCCCACATGAACCATAGGTTGCCCCGATACCCCATCACAATTATCACATCAATCACACGGGTCGACAAATACCAACCATATAATGAGATAGAAGAAACCATACTACACGTCATAACTTAAACATGTTTAAACACTTCATTAGATTCATCACTAACAAAAATACCCAAGTCCACAGTCATCCACAATACTTCTATATAAACCAAAATTTAGAAATGTAAATGTTGGCACAATCCCCCGATGATAGCAAAACCAAGCCAAAGATAAACTAAGTATAAAGATAGGTGACCAAGGATGAATGTATTCTGAAGAAAGGAAGCTCAACCCTCTAAAGTCAATGCACAAACCGTTTCGATCGTCTAATCACTGCGCAGAAAGAGAAGAAGATGCTTCGGCCCCTATGTCATGCGGGGACGTAGCGCCCAGAGATGGTTAGCGGTTGGAATGCTAGCATGTAACTCATAGAAAAGGATAAAATAGCATTATAATTCAAAAACAAGTCAATATATCATAGTCAATCACATTCATAACCTTATCCACACATATAAACGTATCACATGCTAATTAAGGGGACAAGTCTGATCAACACTTAGGAAGAACTCATTCATCATACATGCAATGAAGGACTCCAACCTTCAACACTTATATATTCAAGCATTTCTCATTAGGCATAGGACTATAACCATATTCACATATCATTAAGTAAGGGACTCTAACCACATACACATCCATTCAAGTGAGGGACTCTAACCACTCACACATTCATATAAGTGAGGTACTCTAACCGTTCAAACATATTCATTCAAGCAAGGGACTCTAACCACAGTCTCACACATTTGGCAAAGGACTCTAACCTCATGCCACATTATATAAGGGATTCTAACCCCAAGACAATTCATTTAGCGAGGCACTTTGACCTCATGAGATCTCATTCTGCAAGGGACTTTAACCACAAGAAATTTCATTAGGCAAGGGACTTCAACCTCAATCCATCATGACTTTCATTAGTCAACATTGGGACTCTAACCCTTTGTCCATGCATCCACATACATTCAATTCCTCACATAAGGACTTTAATCTATCTAGCCAATTCAATATCATACATAACCACATGGTCCTCATGAGAGCCTTCATTACTCAACCATTTCAATAGACCAATGCCTTAATTCAACTCCTCATACAATTCAAACTATGGTCATCAAGACCTTTACAAGCCATTCACATTTCATTATCAATTTTATACCATAATTTAGTCCTACACATAATTCACGTTCATTTTCATGATAGGGACTTTAACCCCCTTCATAATCATCAAACCATCAAGGTTATCAATTACAAAATACATGGCTCATTTTTCCTTCACAATATCATTTATCAAGTATTCATACTTATTAGGACATTGCCAAAGTTCAAAGCATCATCGTCATGTAACTAGACATCTCACTTAGATATTTTCACAAGCACCTTGTGTTTATGCCTTTACCAAGGCCAATATTACGCTAGAACCTTCAAGATTAGTGTTACTCATGAACCACATATTAGACCACATACAACAAGCATTCACATGTTTAAATCATCTTTAATAACATGAATAAACACAAGTCTAACTAAGAATCATCATTGCGTATCATTTAGCAACAAAACCCTTTTTATTTGATTTTAAAACCACCATGTACACTTACTAATTCAGTGTGAAATACATGGGTTTTAAAGTTATTTAAGAAAGGGGAAGATATACATGCCTTAAATGAGATGAATCACCAAAAACTTGATTCCTCTTTTCCTCTTGAAGATCATCCTCAAAACCCTAGACTCAAATCTTATTGTAAGAATCTTCAGAGTGTTTTGGAGTGTTTAAGTCTTGTAAATGAGGGTTTAGGAGTCTACAATGCCTTATATAGTGAAGGGACTTAGGGTTTTAGGCATGGGAAATGACCATAAGTCCTCTAGTTAAAAGCTGGTAAATGACCCCGTCCAGGGGTACGACTCCCCCATACAACTACCTAAGTAATCGTACCCTAGGGTACGAGTGGTACCCTTACTCGTACCCTAGGATCCTCCTAGGTCATCTATACTATTACGAGTATGAGTGGACACCCCTAAGTCATAACCAAAGGGTACGACTCAACCCCTAACTCATAAGCTTCATTCGCAAAGAAAATAGTCCACTCAAGTTGAAACTTTACTCAATACGATTGAGTAGTATACGACTCGTATGCATTGGTTACGACCAAGGGGAGGCCTTGTCGTATAGTGGACAGTGTATTTCTGTCATGGACTGATCAAGGTAAGATAGGGGGAGGGATAGGTGGGTACAACCCGTATCTATGGGTACCACTTAAGTCCCTAGTCGTACCCAACTCAGAGACATCAAATGGTGAAGTTCTTTCATGGTTCAAAGCCTAGGTGTTTCAATTCTACCCCACATGGATCATTCGGCCTTGAATGGGGGGTAAGGCAAACATAAATGCAAGTTAACACATTAATACACATCAAATCAACCTTTACACTTAAAGCATGCATTCAAAAAGGACATAACACATATCATGCTCATCATCAATTCATTTATTTCATCAACTTTGGGACTCAAACCCATATCGTATCAAAATACTTACTCATTACATGGATTAGGGACTTCAACCCATCAACTTATCAAGGATATTTACACAATTCAAGGATTAGAGACTCGAACCCATCATTTACCAAAACCACGAATCAACTCAAGATACTAGGGACTTAAACAAGTCACAACAAAACACGCATAATTTAAAAGCATTAGGGACTTGAACCCATGGTCTAACAAGAGAAAAATCAACACAACACATTGGGGACATTAACCCTTGTCTTTAAAAGACCAAAAATCAAAGCAAAGAGATCAGCATATACCTCTATCCCAAGTTTTCAGAATAGGAAACAAATGTGGAAACTTGGACTTTATGTCCTCTTTCGCTTCCCATGCATCTTCCTCAGACTTTTGGTTTCTCTATAGAACCTTCACTGATGCCACTTCTTTCATTTACAACCGGTAAACTTGCCGATCCAAGATCCTCACCGAGATCTCCACATAGGACAAAGAATCAAAAATATCAACACCCATCAAGGGAAAAACCAATAAATGATCACCCACATATTTCTGCAATATAGAGACATGGAAAACTGGGTGAATGGAGTTCATACTAGAAGGAAACTCCAACTCATAGGCAACATTTCCAACCCTCATCACAATCAAGTAGGGACCTATATATTGGGGGCCGAGCTTCCCCTTTTCACCAAACCACATCACTCCCTTTATTGGAGATACTTTCAAGAATACCCAATCGTCACTACTAAACTCTAAGTCCCTACGACTCACATCCACATAGTACTTTTGACGACTTTGAGCATTTTTCAACCTATCACAAATCACCTTCACCTTCTCTAAGTCTTGGTGAACTAGATCGGGTCCAAGCAACTTACCCTCGCCAACCTCGTACCACCCAATAGGAGATCGACATCTCCTACCATACAATGCCTAAAAAGGTGCCATGCCAATACTAGAGTGGTAACTATTATTATAGGAAAATTCAATCAAAGGAAAGTGGTCATACCAACTACAACCATACTCAATCACACAATCCTGTAACATATCCTCCAATGTTTGGATGGTCCTTTTCGCTTGCCCATCCGTTTGCGGGTGAAAAGAGGTACGAAGACACACTCTTGTACCCAAACCTTTTTGGAAAGACTTCCAAAAGTGGAATAAAAATAGAGGACTGTGATATCAAATGATAGAAACCAGAGCACTGTGCAATTTCACGATCTCTGCAAGATACAACATAGAATAATCTTCCACCAAGAAATTAGTCCTCACTGGCAAAAAGTGAGCAAACTTGGTCATTCTATCAATAATGGCCCAAATAGAATCATATTGATTCCGGGATCTAGGAAGACTGGTAATGAAATCCATATTAGTTACCTCCCATTTCCATTCGGGTAATGGAATTTCTTGATACAAGCCTTCGGGCCTCATGTGCTCAACTTTCACTTATTGACAAACCATACACTTGGCCACATAACTAGCCACATCACACTTTATATTACCCCACCAATATAACTCTCTAATATCACGATACATCTTGGTTGAACCGGGATATATAGCATACCGAGATTCATGAGCCTCGACCATGACTCTTTCCCTCAATTCATCAATGTCGAGAACACATAGCCTACCTTTGTATCTCAACATACCATTACCACCAATCATAAAGTCTACAACTTTGTGTTGACCCACATTACTCTCGATATTTATCAAGTTGGGGTCCAATGCTTGCTTCTATTTTATCTCAACAACAAGAGACGATTGAGATATCGGAAGCACAAATACACCATTATCCGTAAAGTATGCAAGTCGAACTCCAAGATTACCTAAATGGTGAATGTCTTTCAGTAACTCCCCCTTAGCCGCACCTATATGGTCCAAACTCCCCATGGATAATTGTAACACCCTATATTTTTCCTAGTTTAATTTAGCATTGAGAATGTCAAACAATGGCTTCAAGAGAGAATGACTTTTCATACACATTGAATTTTCCATATTTAGACCCTCCAATGTGTAGAAAATTGAATTAGCTTTCCAATGATATAAGATTTTCCTTAATCCGATAACCGAACGAGATGTTATGGCGATTTTAAGTTCCAGTCGTAAAACACCGTCATTTCGGTCACTAATGCATCGCGGACACAGTTTAAATGGCAATTGTAAATTTCCAGTAAGATTCCGCAATTGTGGTGCATCGCGAAGAGGTCAAAAATCCTAATTATCAATTTCTAGTAAGATTTTGTGATCCCACCGCGTCGCAGTGATATCTCATTTCACAATTGTCACTTTCCAGTGAGCCTCCACTATTATGGCGCGTCGCGGAGGTGGCCAAAATGGAAATTTAGAAGTGTACCACGATAGCTCCGTATCACGGAGATTTTCTAGGTCCCAGTTGGTAGTTTCTAGTTGGTCACTGCGATAACGGTGCGTCGCACCGTAGGCCAATTTTGGGAATTTTTCTCCATCTGAGTAAAATTTTGAAAGTGGATCTTTGGTCTTTGTTCTAGCCCCAAGTCGTGAATAACAGATCATTTAACCCATCCTAAGCATATTATACCCACTTTTCACCAAAATACTCTTAAACAAAACCCTAGATCATCAAAGCTTACTCCCAAGAAATCCAATTCCTCCATTAATTCTACAAAGCAATTCAAGATTTAGGGATTCCCAATTCAAGAACTCTAATAAATCATCTCCAAATACCCAACAGGAGTCCAAGGTTCAAGCTTTTCATCTAAGATCATCGATTAAGGTATATGGGGTTTTTAGAAAGGATAATTCTTTCATCCTTGTGCCCAAAAACTTATTTTAATTATAAATTTATTGAATATTATATGATTTCTCATGAAATTCGAGTTAGGATTTATACCCATTATTGTTATTAACAAGATTATGAGATTTCCAGTGATTTAGAAGTTGAATTACATGATTATGTTCATATTTTCATGCATATTGCAGAAATTTCCAGATTTCAAGTTGATTTATAAATGTTTACATTACCAAGCATGAACATTATGATGTTTTAACATGAGTTTGATGCATGGGTCATTAAGCCCTAATTAAAGATTTCTATTTCAAGATTTGTTGTTCTATAAGAACCCTATGACTAGATTCCTTTTCAGATTATTGATAAAGATTTGACCTTTTGGTCTTAGAATAACTATGAAATCTGCTTTACAGATTCAGATTATAGATTTAGATCTACAGATATATTGTTGGCTTTCATTATTAACCATTATACTATTTTAAAGTGAATTTTTATCAGAATGAGCATACAAATTTAGTGGGAGTAGTATTTAGCACCGATTTGGGTACATTACTATAGTTGCATACCCCAGAACAACGTGCTAACATAGGATTTAGATTATTCCCACTTCTACGTGGATGATAGATATGTGATCACTTAGATAGGTTATACTCCCTAGAAAGAGTATGACTCCTCTCCCCCAACATGAGGATTCCTCCTTAAGGGGACAAGAACATTGGACTCCATGAATGCTCACATGGTTTATGTCGGTTAGAAGATCCTCCCATGCAGAATAAGTTTTCAGATTTCTAAACCCTTAGGATAAAGTATTTTCTCTACAGCTTTAAAGTTCTTGAGTTTAAAGTATTGCTTTACATAAGCCTTTAGATACAGACTTACAGATTTCACTTAGCCTACATGATTTGAGAATAAGAATAGAACACATATTTCAGAACTAAGTGTAATGGCTCACAAGTTTTATACCATATGTTTTATTTTTCATGATTTATGATCATTAGTTTTTAGATTACTCCAGCCTTTGTGAGTCATTTACCTTTACCATGCATGATTTTATAAATTGTGATGATATTTCTTACTTATTGCATTCACCCCCATATGATCAGTACATTCCCAAAGTACTGATCCACACATACGTCTATGTGTTACATTGTCTCATCATGTAGGTTCAGGCGCTCAGTCTCAGCAGCATGAGTGATTTTTTAGCATCTCATCTACATCTCTGCAGTTGGTGAGTCCTCATAGTTTGGGGAGTTAGCTATTCAAATTTCCAGTTTATTAGTAACTGATTCAATATTCATTTCAGATAGTTTGAGTCCGCTGGGCCCTATCCCAGTAACACTCTAGATTCGGTCAGTAGAGGCTTGTTGGACTGCTAGATTCAGTTTTAGATTTTAATTGCAGTATTTAGATTTTCAATATTTGCTTTATCAGACTGATGAGATTAGTATTTTCGGATATACTCAGATAATTTAGACAGTTTTCCATATTTATTATGATTTTAAATTCATATTCCCCTAATTGAAATTCATATTTAGCAGAAGGCAGCCAGGGTTAGCTCATGACTACTTGTAGTTCGAAGCACCGTGTGGCGTCCTGAGAAATCAGATTTCGGGGCGTTACAACAATCTACTAAGAGCATCAATGACCACGTTTGCCTTACCGGGATGGTAATAAAAACTTTCATCATTGTTTTTCAACAGCTCGAGCCATCTTCTTTGCAAGAGATTTAACTCCTTTTGGGTAAACACATATTGAAGACTCTTATGATCGGAAAAGATATCGACATGAACCCCATAAAAATGATGCCTTAAAATCTTTAATGCAAAGACCACAGCTTACAACTCTAAGTTATGGGTAGGGTAGTTCTTCTCATGAACTTTTAATTTCCTAGAAGCATAGGCCACCACCCTACCATGTTGCATCAACACCCAACCGAGACCGCCACGAAAAGTATCACATAAAACCACAAAACCATCGTTAACTTCAGGCAAAGTCAAAATTAGAGCCGAAGTCAATTTAGCTTTCAACTTCTCAAAACTACCCTCACACGCTTTGGACCATAAGAACTTGACCTTCTTTTGGGTCAATTTGGTCAATGGAGCAGTTATAGTAGAGAAACTCTTCACAAATGTTCTATAGTAACCGGCTAGACTCAAGAATCTTTGAATATCGATTGAAGTCGTAGGTCTAGGCCACTTCTTAACCACCGCGACCTTTTTGGGATCTGCCATTATCTTTTAACTAGAGATGCCATAACCAAGAAAAGCTACAGCTTTCAACCAAAACTCACACTTGGAGAACTTGGCATACAAACGATGATCCTTCAAAGTTTGCAACACGGTACAGAGGTGATCCTCATGATCTGCCTCACTCTTAGAATAGACTAAGATATCATCAATGAAGACAATGACAAATATGGCCAATAACGGATGAAAGAACCTATTCATCAAATCCATGAATGCCGTCGGGGCATTGTCAACCCAAAAGACATGCAAAAAAACTCATCGTGACCATACTGGGTTCTAAATATTGTCTTAGGGATATCCGCATCCCTAATCTTAAGCTGATGATAACCCTATCTAAGATTAATCTTAGAGAAACACTTCGGCCTGAAGTGGATCAAACAAATCATCGATCCTAGGAAAAGTATATTTATTATTTATAGTCACTTTGTTCAACTGAAAATAATCAATGCACATACGAAGGGAACCATCCTTCTTGCGAACGAACAACACGGGAGCTCCCTAAGGAGACACACTAGGAGGATAAAACCTTTATCTAAGAGGTCTTTCAATAGCTCCTTAAGCTCTTTTAGCTCCATCAGAGCCATTCTATTAGGTGGGATTGAAATCTGACGGGTGTTTGGAACAAGATCAATCCCAAAATCAATTTACCTATTAGGAGGAACACTGGGAAGATCATCGGGAAACACCTTAGGAAACTCATTAACCACAGGAACGGATTCTAGAGAAGCTCTTCTGAGCTAGAATCCTTAACTTGGACCAAATGATACAAACACCCCTTTGAAATCTACTTTTAGCCTTTAGATAAGAAATGAACCTTCCCTTAGGCTCTAACTAACCACCTTCCTATACAATGATCGTCTCATTGGGAATTGAAACATGACCCTATGGGTCCGACAATCTAAGAAAGCATAGCAAGAGTGCAACCAATCCATCCCCAGAATGACATCAAAATCCATTATGTCCAACTCTATCAAGTCTACAAGAGTATCCCTACCACCAACTAATAACAAACACCCCTCCCTTATAGATTCTTCTAAAAATTACAGGGTCTCCTACAAGGGAAGAAATAAAAAAAGAAACCGATAGATTCTTGGGACCACAATCAAGATGCACATCCGCATATGGGGTCACAAAATAAAGAGTAGACACTAGAACAAGCAAAAAATACACATCACGGGAGAAAAGTCTCAATATACCCATGAAAACATTGGGAGACGCCTTCGAATCCTGGCGAATAGCAAGTGCATACAAGCAGTTCTAGCCAATACCGATGCTAGAAACAAAAGCAGAGGCAGACACAGCGCCCTTTAGTGTGGAAGTAGATGGAGTAGCAATAGGGGCCCTGTTGGCACAAGAAGCTGGTAGAGAGGGGCAATCATGCTGCATATGTGCAATCTGACCATAATGGAAACATTTATTTCTCCCCTTCTCACACTAACCACGATGACTCTGACCATAGAATCTACAAGGATGGTGAGATGGAGCCGACTGTGCACCACTAGCCTGGAATTAGGCACTCTATGTCTGGGACCCACCACTAAACTGAGTATGACGATCAACCAAAAACTTTGGGTAAGGAGAGCGAACACTAGCCGGAATAAAGAACTCAAAATCCCCCTCTTCTTTGATGGCCATTTGCTACCATCACCACCACTAGGCTCAGAAGGCCTAAATTTCTTCCCTTGCCTCTCACTAAGATCAACTTGCTTTTTTTTCTCTTCTTCTACTTATTGGAAATACATAATCAACCAAGAAATATCTATGTTCTCAATCAGCAAGGCCAACTTTCTCTCAAGGAATAATTCACGGGACAATTTTGAGACAAACTTATGTATTTTATCCCTCATACTAGAAACCATCTTGAGAGCATACCTTGATAATTGATGGAATTTTAAGGCATACTCTTGAACGGATATTTCCCTAGCTTAAAGTTCACAAACTCCTCTGCCTTAGCCTCCCCCAACTCTTAAGGAAAGAAGTGGTCTAAGAAAGCCTCGGAGAAGTCCTCCCACATAGAGGGATTAGCATCAACACTTCTAGACAACTCCTACCCCTCGTACCATTGGTACACTACATCTTTCAATTAGTTGGAAGCAAACTTGGCGGCCTCAATCTCGGAAACATGCATAATTTGGAAGATCTTCTCAATTTCATTAATGAAGACTTGAGGATCTTCCTTAACCTTCATAACGGAGAACAGAAGAGGGCTCAACCTCATAAATTGGCCAATTCTTGTGTCCTCAAAAGAAATTATAGCCGGATCACCACGCTCCGATTGAGATGCTACTTATTGAGTCAAGAGCTTGATAGAGCGACAAAACTCGACATTAGTAGCATCCCTCTAAGGTGACAGAATAGGAGGATCGCTCTCATAGTCAGGGATGGTGGGGAAAGGTGGAACTCCATGAAGATGGTCAGATGCCACAGCCCTAGACCAGGTCTGAACTCTAGAAGTTGGACGAGCTTCTTCCATAGGGACCTCAAAAGGGTTTGCCTGAGCCTTAGATCTCCTTGGAGACATGATCTGAAAAATAGCAAATAGAAATCAGAGGAATCTAAAACCTTAGACTCCATAGCTTGAGATTGAAACACAAGAAAGGGAAACATTTCCTAAAATGTCTCATAGCTCCTCTTTTATAAGTGTGGCATGCTTCATACCCATAAAAAGAACTATACTCTACCCAAATGACCATGAACCAGGGATGATACCAACTTGACACGACACAAAACCAGACCATGTCATATGGGCACCTCAAGCCCACATGAACCAAAGGTCGCCTCGATAACCCATCACAATTATCACATCAATCACAAAGGTTGGGCGAATCCCGACCATATAATGAGATAGCGGAAACCTTACTACATGGCATAGCTTAAACATGTCTAAACACTTTATTAGACTCATTACTAAAAAATATACCTAAGTCCACAATCATCCATAATACCTTCATACAAACTGAAGTTTAGAAATGTATACATCAGCACAAGCCCCCGACAATAGCCAAACCAAGCCAAAGAGAAAATAAGTCCAAAGATAGGTGACCAAGGATGAATATCTTCCAAAGAAAGGAAGATCACCACTCCAAAGTCAATGAACAAACCGCTTAAATCATTTAATCACTGCGCAGGAAGAGAAGAAGATGCTTCGACCCCTATTTTGCGTGGGGACATAGCGCCCGAAGACGATTAGCATTTGGAATACTAGCAAGAAACTCAAGGATAAGGATAAAATGGCATTATCATTCAACAATAAGTCAATATATCATATTCAATCACATTCATAACTTTATCCACACATATAGACGTATCACGTGCTAATCAAGAGGACAAGTCTTATCAATACTTTGGAAGTGCTCATTCATCATACATGCAATGGAGGACTCTAACCTTACACACTTATATATTCAAGAATTTCTCATTAGCCATAGGACTTTAACCGTATTAAGATATCATCAAGTACGGGACTCCAACCACATACACATCCATTCAAGTAAGGTACTCTAACCACTCACACACATTCATATAAGAGGGGGACTCTAACCGCTCATACATATTCATTGAAGCAAGGGACTCTAACCACATGCTCACATATTTGGAAAGGGGCTCTAACCTCATGCCACATTAGATAAGGGACTCTAACCCCAAGCCAATTCATTTGGCGAGGCACTTCGACCTCGTGAGATCTTATTATGCAAGGGACATTAACCACAAGCAATTTTATTAGGCAAGGGATTTTAACCTCAAGCCATCACGACTATAATTATTCGACATAAGGACTCTAACCCTTTGTCCATGCATCCACATACATTCAATTCCACACATAAGAACTTTAATCCATCTAGCCAATTCAACATCATACATGACCACATGGTCCTCATGGGATCCTTCATTGCTTAACCATTTCAATAGGACAATTCATTAATTCAACTCCTCAACAATTCAAACTATGGTCCTCAAGGCCCTTACAAGCCATTCACATTTCATTAGCAATTCTATACCACAATTTAGTCCCACACACAATTTATGTTCATTTTTATGTTAAGGACTTTAACCCCCTTCTTAATCATCAAACCATCAAGGTCATCAATTACACAATACATGGATCATTTTACCTTCAATTATCATTTATAAAGCATTCAGACATATTGGGCCATTGCCCTAGTTCAAAGCATTATCATTATCTTACTAGACATCTCACTTAGATATTTTCACAAGCACCTTGTGTCCATGCCTTTACCAAGGCCAATTTCATGGTAGAAACCATCAAGATTAGGGTTATTCATAAACCACATATTCAACAGCATACAACAAACATCTACATATGAAAATCATCTTCAATAACATGAATAAACACAAGTCTAAGTAGGAATCATCATTGTTCATCATTTTGCAACAAAACCCTTTACATTTGATTTCAAAACCACCATGTACACTTACTTATACTAGTGTGAAATAAATGAGTTTTAAAGTTATTTAAGAAAGGGGAAGAGATACATTCTTTAAAACGGATGAATCAGCAAGAACTTGACTCCCCTTTGCCTCTTAATGATCACTCTCTAAACCCTAGCCACCAATCTTGTTTCAAGAACCTTTAGAGTGTTTTGGAGTGTTTGAGTCTTGTAAATAAGGGCTTAGGAGAAAATGCCTTATATAGTGAAGGGACTTAGGATTTTAGGCATGGGAAATTACCACAAGGCCCTTAGTTGAAAGCTGAAAAATGACCCCGTCTAGGGGTACGACTCCCCCATACGTCTCCCTAAGTAATCGTACCCTAGGGTATGATTAGTACCCTTACTCACACCCTAGGATCCTTCTAGGTCATCTATACTATAGCGAGTATGAGTGGACACCCTTGAGTCGCAACCAATGGGTACTAGTCAACCCCTAACTCATAAGCTTCATCCGTAGAGAAAAGAGTCCACTCAAATTGAAACTTTACTCAATACGATTGAGTAGTATACGACTCGTATGCATTATTTACGACCAAGGGGAGGCCATGTCGTTTAGTGGATAGTGTGTTACCCTCATGGACTGATCAAGGTACGAGAAGGGGAGGGCATGATGGGTACAACCCGTATCCATGGGTACTACTCAAGTCCCTAGTAGTACCCAACTCAAAGACATCAAATGGTGATGTTCTTCTCATGGTTCAAAGCCTAGGTGTTTCAGGTCCCCTACCGCTAAAGCAGCAACTGCCAAAGCGGTCAATCATCCACTTTAGCAATAATTGCATGGGTAGCAGGGTCTACTAATGTGTTTCCTAGGCCGCTTAAGCAGTTACCACTTTAGTGGTCCTTTGTCCGCTTAAGTGGCCACACCAGATATAGTTTCATCAGGAACTTTGTGAAATTTAAAAAATGCAGATTAATCCCTCGAGATTCATTTGAAATCCAATAATGGCAAATGAAATATGCTACTAGACTAAATTCGATATTCTAAACTAAATGGCAATGTCAGATTTTTGAAAAGAGGTTGTTTTGACAAAATTGACCCCCGAGACTCAATTTCATAATTTTTTGAACCAAAGGTCGAAATAAGATCCAAAATCCATAAAATCGAACCAACCATGCTAGCAACCTAAAATTAACATTTTATATTTGCTAGTGCAGTCCATTTGTAATCTGATGCATAGATAACAAATGTTGACCAAAGTCAACTCTATAAGGCCTTTTCACCCTCTAAAAACCATAAACTTGTTCATATCATTTTGAATTACATTGGGAACCATATCAACCATCCCCACACCCAAGAAATGACACATAACAACCATGGGGAGGGGCAAAAGTTTCAGCACATAAAAGTGGAAAGTTTTTAGAATCAATTCCTTATAATATCCACCACTAAGAATCTAGTTCATCCTCGAACTAAAGGTAAGAAAAATACCTGAATCAGCAAGAAGATGGGGATAACTACTATACATGTTGGGCTTGACCACCTAAGTAGACTTATCTATAGATTGTTTCTTTACTGGACCTTAACCGTCGAAATATCTCTAAAGCGCAATAACTTAAGATCTTTGGCTAAAAATGAGGTGGCTCCTCAACAAAGGATAACCTCTTATCTAACTGCACCGTGTCCCAAAAAATAATATGAGACTCATTGAAATATAACATCATAATATAGATACATAAAAACTTGATGAACAGCTGAAAGATTTAGGGGTAATGCTAACTCGTAAGCTACACCCACAATAGTTTAAAGAATCTCAAATGGCCCAATATACCTGGGGCTAAGCTTACTCATCTTCCCAATCCTCATCATGCCCGTCATGAGCGATACCTGAAGTAAGACTTGATCATTAAAACTAAATCTAAAGGCATGAAGTCTACGGTCTACATAGCACTTCTTCTTACTTTGAGTCACTCAAAGTCTATCTTGAATGACCCAAACTCTATCCAAATATTCGCAAAGAAGGCTCATACCTTGAGGTCTAATCTTAGAAACCTCAAACTAATAAATTATAGAGCGACAATGCCTACCATATAAGGCCTCGAAGGGTGCCATCTCAATACTAGATTGGTAAGTATTATTATACGCAAACTTCACCAAGACTAATTGATGCTCCCACTGACCTCCAGAGTCCATAATACAACTATTGAGCATATCCTCCAAAACCTAAATAGTCCACTTTGACTGATTGTCGGTCTAGGTCAAAAAGTTGTTCTGAGATAAACCCAGGTACGTAACTCCTCCTAAAATGCCTTCCAGAAGTGAGAAGTGAAAATTGAACTCTATCTGTGATAATAGACACTAGTAAACCATGGAGACAAACTATCTTATGAAGATAGACACGGGCTAACCTCTCAATGCTGAAGGAAACCAAATAGGGGTAATATAAGTAGATTTGGTCAATCTACGATGATCCAAACAATATCAAAACCAAGAGAAGTATGAGGCAACCCAATCACAAAGTCTATATTGATTTGTTCCCATTTTCATTCAAAAATGGGTAATCTTTAAAGCAAACTACAAAGCCTCAAAGGGTCAGCCTTTACCTAGTGACAACATAGGAAATGAGCTACAAAATCTACTATATCCTTTCTCATACCACCTTACCAGTAGTGTTGCCTCAACTTGTAATACATCTTGGTTGCTCTTGGATAGATGGAGTATCTAAAATAATGGGACTCTATCAAGATCAACCTTACCCAATATCTAAAATAATGGGACTCCATTAAAATCAACCTCACCCAATCACCCACTCTCGGTACACAAACTTTATCTCAGTCCTCAAAACACCATTAGAATCAAGTGAGGCTTTCTTAGCCTCACTACTCAACATCTTATCCTGAGTCACTCTTATACCATCATCATCAAACTGATGAGCGTGAATCTTCTCTATCAAGGAGATCTAGCCTCCACAAATGCCAAAACATATCCAAGTGTCAAAATATCAAGCCTAATCATATGGTTAGCCAAATATTGAACCTCTAACGGCAAGGGCCTCTCCTAGGTCAAAAGATATGCCAAGCTACCCATGCAAGTTGATTTACAGCTCAAGATATCTGCAACCACATTAGCCTTGAATGATAGAGAATTGTAAAATCATAATCCTTAAGCAACTCAAGCCAACGATGATTTCTTATATTAACATCTTATTAGATAAAGAAATACTGAAGGCTATGATGATTCAGGAATATCTCATAAGGGAATCCATAAAAATAGTCCCTCCACAACTTCAGAGAAAATACAACCATGCATAACTCCAAATCGTAGGTAGGGTGATTCTCCTCATGAGGCTTTAACTGACGAGAAGCATACACAATCACCTTATCCTTCTGCATTAACACGACACCTAACCTTACCACAGAAGAATCATAAAAGATAGTAAAGACCACGCCCTCCTTAGGCAAAGTCAAGATAGGAGTTGATGTCAATAAATCCTTGAGCTTTTGAAAGATTCCCTCACAAACATCAGACTATTGAAATGAAATCTTTTCTAAAGTCAACTTGGTCAACGAATCTACAATAGATAAAAAACCCTCAACAAAGCATTGATAGTAGCCTGATAAACCAATAAAACTCTGAATCTTAATAGGAGAAGTATACCTAGACAAATCATGAACTATCACAATCTTGGTTGGATCGACCACGATACCATCCTTGGTCACAATATGACCCAAGAAAGACACAAAATCCAATCAAAACTTGCACTTAGAGAACTTAGCATAAAACTTCTTATCTCTCAATCTCTAAAGTACAATCTGCAAATACTCCCCATGGTTGGCCTCACTCTTGGAGTAAACCAAGATATTGTTTATAAATACAATGAGAAAAGAGTCGAGATATGGTCAAAACACTCGGTTCATCAACTCCATGAAAGTGGTTGGGGCAATAGCCAACCTGAAGGACATTACAAAGAAATCATAATGATTGTATCAAGATTGAAAGGGTGTCGTCAAACTATTCAAAGCTCAAATTCTCAACTGGTGATACCCAGACCGGAAATCAATCTTTGAAAACACCAAAGAGCCCTGAAACTAATCAACCAAATCATCAATACAAGGAAGAGGATACTTATTCTAAACTATTTTCTTATTCAAATGTATGTAATCAATACACATGTGCATCCCAAGATAATACACTAGGTCGGATAAATCCCTTATCCAATAATTCCTGCAACTGATCCACTCCATTGAGGCCATCTTATAAGGAGGAATAGAGATGGGCTTGGTTCCCAGCTCAACATTAATAGCAAAATCAATATCATAATCCAGAGACATAACAGGCAAATTCATATGGAAGACATCCATGAACTCATGGACAATAAGGACAAAGTACAAAGAAGGTAGTGAATCAACACTAGTATCTCAAATATAGGCCAAATAAGATAAGCATCCCCTCTCTACCATGCAACAAGTCTATAGAAATGATATAACTCTCTTTGGACCCGAATGAAGCGTACCCTTCCAAGTTATCCTTGGCACACCCTGCAAAAATAAAGTCACAGTCTTAGCATAACAATCTAGAATAGTGTGAAAGGAAGCTAACAAATCCATACCTAAGATGATATCAAAATTTACCATATCAAGGATAATTGTATCTTTCTAAGTCTCACAACTTGCGAAAGACACAAACCTAGATTGGTGCACCCGATCCACTACTAAAGAGTCTCTTACTATAACGACCCGAGACTACCCCCTAGTCGTTACACGGTACCCATAACCCTGAAGGACGACAGGCTAACCCTTTCATAATATCTGTAACATAAAAACTGCATAATATCTGAGAATAAATGTGGAAAAATAGGTAGAAACAATCCATAAAGTTCAACACATCTATAAATACTCAAAATTGAAAACTGAAAATTAATACATCCATTTGAAAAGCCTCTAATTGTCTGAACTGTGGAGTTGATGGGACATGTCCCTAACTAACTCCGTCAACTAAAAATAAAAAAAGTCTGATGCAATAATAATACATGGATCATCCCCACATGAAGAGGACTCACTTCTACGTCTACTGCTGCTGACTAGGACTGAACTACTAAGAAAACTCTGAATCACGTGCCTCTAGACCTATGGTGTCAAATAAAACACCATAGCGCAAATGCGTCAGTACGGGAATGTACCGAGTATCCAGATGAGGTAAGGCTAAATGCAAGGGCTCATGCATGAACAGTTACATAACTAAATAATCATGAGAGTACCGAATGAGAACACATACAGGAATGCACAAACCATAATCACAATCATCACAACCCTAGATACTGAAACTTAGATACCACTTTATTGTCATCTGAACTCACTACTAACACTGAGATACTGAATCATTGAATCATCTGATACTGATAACTAATTAACTGAATATACTCACATAAATGACTGAATTTTGAGCTCACTACTCTCAACTGATGGAATCAGAGATCAACCTCTCTCTAATGGATGACGTCGGAATCTATTATCAATGATAAGAAAATAATTATGTCTGAATCTGACAACAAGAATACTCAACAGAATCTGAGACTGAGATCAAGCCTATCTATCGGGAGATCTCTGGATCTAATAACAAGAATACTCAACAAAATCTGAGACTAAGATCAAAAGTATCTATTGGGAGATCTCTAGATCTGATAGCAAGAATACTCAACAGAATCTGAGACTGAGATCAAGCCTATCTATCGGGAGATCTCTAGATCTGATAACAAGAATACTCAACAGAATTTGAGACTGAGATCAAGCTTATCTATCGGGAGATCTCTGGATTTGATAACAAGAATACTTAACTAAATCTGAGACTGAGATCAAGCCTATCTATCGGGAGATCTCTGGATCTGATAACAAGAATACTCAACAGGATCTGAGACTGAGATCAAGCCTATCTATTGGGAGATCTCTCGATCTGATAACAAGAATACTCACTAGGATATGAGACTTAGATCAATCATATCTATCGGGAGATCTCTAGATCTGATAACAAAAATACTCAACTGAATCTGAGACTGAGATCAAGCCTATCTATCGGGAGATCTCTAGGTCTGATAACAAGAACACTCAACTGAATCTGAGACTGAGATCAAGCCTATCTATCGGGATATCTCTGGATCTAATAACAAGAATACTCAATAGAATTTAAGACTAAGATCAAGCCTATCTATCGGGAGATCTCTGGATCTGATAACAAATAACTGTATATGAGACCAAGCCTAACTGACGAATGGTTATGAATCAATGGAACTATCTGAGCTTCTCACTAAGATAGACAACTGTACCTCATAGTCCTAATTTCTGAAGATTAATACTGAAACTGCGACTATGGGAAATAGTTACTTAACCGACATGCCCCGACCTTCCACAGGTGGGGTCCAACTTGTAACCCGAGCTGGAAAAATATCAATAACGTACCACGGGTAAAGACCTCTCTGGTCAAGCCTCTCTAACGGATGACCCTCACAGGAAGTCAGCCTAAGGAAATATAATAGTCAAACCTCTCTAACGGTGATAGCCTCTATTGACGGGGACTCCTACATCCTGCGCTGGCTACGCAGTTCTGGAGTTTAACGATTGCTCCTAAGGACTCAGCCTCTCTCTAACGGGGAGCCGTCATCCCTTCTCTCTCTCGATGCTAGCTCCTACTCCCAACTGAAAGATGCTGAACAGAATTTCTTAACTGAACACAAACTGATCTAAATCTGATATTGATCACGTTTCTCAAATGATCTGACTGAGTTAAGCTGAGTTTACAAGGTTCCGTATCCGACGGAATAATACTGAATCACGGTATCTAACTGACGATACAGAGTTTGAATCGATTACTCGGTCACTACCAAGGCCAAAAATGAATACTTGAATACTACAAGATCTGAGTTGAGTACAATAATGAGGCTAGATTACTTGCGATACGGGGATTACGGAGATTACTGAGATTACTGAAATTTCTTAAGCTCTATATCTGTTTGAGGATACAGAGTTCTATAATTCACTAAGTTCTGAGAATCATGGCCCGACTGGGATTATCATGAAAACTGACATAGGCTCTATACAGCAGCTAAATTGTCAGGTATAAATACCCCCAGAACTTAATAATATAAAAGTAAAACATAACCATTCTTGAATAGTCATAACCACGGTCATTCATTCATCATCACAATCACTAAAGCATCTCTTCAAGCATTTAGGAATCATAACATGTATTCACCATCACAATCACTAAGGCATCATTTCAAGTATTTTAGGAATCATAAACATCTATTCACCTCCACAATCACTAAGGCATCACCTCAAGCATTTAGGAATCATAAACATCTATTCATCATCTCAATCACTAAGGCATCACTTCAAGTATTTAGGAATCACAGACATGTAATAGCGTAGGGGGAACATGCTATAGGATCATACTCCATTCAACAAGGTCTTGCATCAAATACTCCGCACGTATATTAGTCTTGGCCTGTATTGGATAGCACATGATTTGGGAAAACTTCATACTATCATGTCACAACTAACTCGTCAAGCACTTGGCATGTATTAAAGGCCTAGCATGTATCAAAGAGCATGTAATTGGAGAATTTACTACTATCATATCTCAACTTGTTCACTAAGTCCTTTCAACAAATACTAGGCATGCATGGGTTTACACCTAATTGGGGATTTCATGCTATGATATCATAATTCATTCACTAAGGCATTTCATCAAACACTAGGCATGCATGGGCTTGCTCAAAATTTGGGGTTTCCTAATCAATATTCCATAATGGCCCTAATTCTTCACATAAGAATTTTATCAAACATGTAGGGAGCATGCTTTGCTTATTCAACCATTTCCACACTTAATTGGCATAAACACATCATCTAACAAGCAACTTGAAGAGATTTTATCACGAATATCACACACTAGGGTCAAAGCTTGAAAACCTTATAAACGAACATGAATCACAACTCAATAATTGCTGGAACATCAATTTCAACTCACATGAATCATTAAAACCCATAAACACAAGATCTTTGAATTTTAGAAAAAGGGTTCTTCAGCTTCTTGGATGAAAGGGACCCAAGAATCAACATCTACATACCTTGGGGAAACTCTTTTCTTGAAAGTTCTTTGGAGAGATTCGTGATTCCTCTTGATTTCTCTTGATCTCTATTGATTTTGCTTGAAGAAGAAATTAGGGTTTTGATTTTGTAAAACCCTAGTTTTGATGTTGAAGATGGGAAATGAGGCTAAGAGCCTTTTATTGGGTATATATATATAGGGGCTAAAAAAGAGTGGGAAAATACCAAAGAGCCCTTGGAATTAAGCTGAAAAATCCTAATTTTACATGCTGGCGCGACGCGCCATAATCGCGCCAGTTCACTGGAAATTGGACAATTGGGAAACTGCATGACAGTGCGACGTTGGGGCAATCGCGTTGCCACCTTGGTTGCGAACTGAAAAGGCACCGCGATGCAGTGGAATCACGTTGGTACAATGAAAATTGACAATTCTGAAATTAAGCCTTGGCACGATGCGCCATAATTGGGGAGGCTCACTGGATTATGATGATTGCCATTTTGGCTGGCTTCGTGATGCGCTAAAGTGCTAGGTGGCACACTGTCTCACTAAAATAGCTCCAACTCTTTGTCCGAGTATTAGATTTTGGAAAATTTGGTATCGACAGAAAGCTTATTCAATGCTCTACATGATAAAAAGTCAATATTAGGAAAATTCTACATGGTTCAAAGTATTTCACACTTGGGAAGACACCTCTCAAACTTTTAGGACCGGATATTCACTTCACTAAACATGCTCTAAGGCTTAGACTAGGAGATAATTTTGTGGGGTGTTACACCTACAGAGGTAGATATATGGATATGCATGGCAAGAGGCTCACTAGTAAAATGAAAACCCAAAGAAAAATATATAGACACATAAAAGAAAGTTAACCTCGGATCAAATAAGACAAATACAGATCTAAAACAAATGGGGATGATAATTGTGATTACAATGTTGAAATCTTATACCTCAGGTTTAGTGGTATAGCCTAGCACTGTCCATGTATAGTACTGAACTAAGTAGCCCTACAACCACCACTATGGCCACTACTACCTCTGTCTCTTGCACCTCTAGTAGCACCTCTACCATTCTGAGGGTCACCTCTCACTATCGATATAAAAGTAGGACTAAAAACATGGTGGGGGTAATCCTTGGCCACATGGACAAACTTATCACACACATAGAAACCTCTACAGTTAACTCAATCTAAGGAGGTACGACTGAGCTAGAACAAATACCTAGAATGACACCTTACTACCCAAAGCCACAGAACTAGAAGACCTGTTACCTGAACCCTATAAAGATACCTGAACTGGTATACTATGGGACCTATGGAAACCTCTAAAACCTCTACCTCAAGAGGTGTGACCACTAAACTCTCCCTAATGGTGCACCCTCTAGGAGCCTCCTTTAGAAGCTCCAAAAATAGACTCAATTATCTTCATATGATCTACCATGCTTTGAAATGATGCCCCTAACACTACCATCTAGGCAGTAGCCAACTAAAATATAGTATCTAATCCCTTCATAAACTTCTAAATCCTTTAAGAATTGGTAGAAATACT
Source organism: Capsicum pubescens (assembly GCA_030864215.1). Classification (NCBI taxonomy): domain Eukaryota; kingdom Viridiplantae; phylum Streptophyta; class Magnoliopsida; order Solanales; family Solanaceae; genus Capsicum; species Capsicum pubescens. The sequence continues at coordinate 268,755,063 of CM061548.1, forward strand.
GGCAATAGAATATCCAGACAAGGCATAGAAATGTGCCTCATACTAGACAACAGTCATGAAGCCCTACTCTAAGTAATTACACTCATCTTTCATCTGATCCCTCAGATTGTATGGCATAAACCTATCTAGAAAGGCCTTAGCAAAAAAATCCTAAGTCATTTCTAGCAAACCAAGATATCTACAACTCACAAGTGACCTCCACCAATCCCTGGCTATATCTCTCAGTTGGTAGGTAGTGTAAGCAACACCATGCAACTCAAGCAATCCAAGGTTATATAATTTCTCCTAATAATCAATCAAGAACACATAAGAATCCTCTCCCATAGCACCATTAAACTTGGGTGGACCTAAGCAATTTAATCTCTTAAATCTCTTCTAATTCTTAAAAGACATAATAAAACCCAAAGCAACAGGTGGTATAGTGAATCTGGAAGGTTGTGATCCTACCTAAGGAGGTAACATAGATGAAGGATAAACTTTTGGACTCGAAATACTATACTCAGATACTGGCAAAAAAGAAGGAACATCACTCGGAGCCTGTGGAATACCATAAGTAGATGTTGATACTGATGAAAGAACCACACTCAGAACTAGAGGAACACCATAAGCAGTCTCTGGCATAGATGGAGGTACAATGCTAGAATCAAGATGAATACTAGGTGCACTCAAAGGAACACCCTCCAAATGAGTTAGCAAATGAATCAATAAATCCTACAAAATTGAGGTACAAGTACTCTAAAAAATCTAAGTAGGTCCAATATCTCTAGCATGATCAACCTCAGGCTTAGGGGAGATCACCCTAGTACTACCTCTATAAGGGGTAGATCCTCATACTATACTCTACCTCAAGCACATCCATGACCCTAACTCATCCCCAAGGTAGCGCTCCCTCCTCGAATGTTAGCTTAGTATCCCTAGCCTCATGAGATCTAGTTATCACCATCTGTGCAGAAAAGAGTGTAACTCAATTTAGAATATAAGTGATACAAAAATTTGCATAATAAGGAACAAAATAAAAAAGTTTTCTAAATATATATCATAGACTATCGAAGATAGATACAGACATCTATGTATTAATTTACGAGACTCTACCAGACACCCTGTTCTTATACTTATGAGACTGATGAACTTCGCTGCTCAGATATAAATTTGTCATGATCTAAAAACTAAGTTAATGATGGAACTTATCGCATCTAAGTATTGACAAGTAAGTCAATCACCCAAACTGATATATAATAGGGAATCATAACACAAAACCTAAGGTGAGACTCCTAAAGCAAAGTTGAACCATACATGTACAATAATAGAAGAAGTTGAAATAATAATACATAAATCATCCCAAAACCTGGCGTCACAATGTAAAAATAATCTAAATATAACTCAAAATTAGAAAATACAACTAGAATTTAAGAACTACAAGTCTACCTCTGAATACAAAAAATGACATCTTCTGGATAGGAAGAGTTCTTAGGTTAACTCTAAAGTCATAGAGCGGTCGAAGACCTCGAAGTGTCAATAATCTACCACACGATCTCAGCTACTATGCAGTGCACTCATACTTGGATATACACTGAAAGGTATAATAGGGATGAGTATGGTCCATTTATATTCAATCAGTATCATAGGTTGACTGCACAAAGTAGAAAATAAGATACATAAATACATACTATGAGCCCATCACCTGTAATCAAAAGATGTCCTAAATGATAGCTCACACTATTTCTACTAATGTTCTAATATAACACATAAATAAGATAAAATGAATATAATAAACAATTAAGATAGGCATCAAATTAATCATAAGGTCACAACACAAAATATGCATAATGTATGAAATGTAATGATCATAATGATGATGTGATATGGATGAGGCTATCGCATAGACTTTGTGTACACCTACCAAAATTTAGCGCTTCTAGGAAGGACCCATGGGGGTTTGCAACCTATATACTTTCTCAATATTTAATCCCAATCTCAATATCCATAGCTTCTCTCTGACTCGTGGGCTAGGGCAGAGAGTTTTGTAAATGTGTCTCATTTCTATCAAAGTCAGTGTTTCCACAATAGTACCAATATCTCATGAATATATGTATGATATAAAGATATAATTCTCACAACTAAACAAGTATGAAGATCTCAAATCCATTCAATACATGTACATGTGACCTCAGAATCCACTCATTATATCAACCATCCATGATTTTGTATAAGAAATATACAATTAGAATAAAAATAAAAGTAAGGCATCATTAATATCACATAACCCCAACTTGGGTATTACTATCATGAAGAAAGCAACCAAAAGCATACACAAGGCAAACAATATCAAATAAGGGCTCCCACATGGGCAACAACAACTAACCATATAATTGAAATATGTTTTCCATGATTAATAGCCAAACTCTTAGAATGATTTTACATATATATTAACTACCCAGCCCAATTTGAAGAAGGTTAAGACATAACCTACCTCGTGACGATAAAATCCAAGCCTAAAGCCCTTCAACGCAGAACTTTTTCTCTCAAACAACCTTGAAATCAACTAAAATATACAAATATAGAAACTAATCATTAAAAGGAAGCCAATAATACCCGTATTTCCCATTTTCAAGTCAAGTTCAAAACGAACCTCCAAAATGGATTTTCAAAATGAAAGAGTAAAACCAAAGTTTTTATTCATAAAAACCTTACCCATGGTTAAGGGAAGTCATAGGATAAAATCCAAGTTAAAATATGGTTTAAATCAAAGGAAAACCATTTGTAGGCATTCCACGCTAAAATCCCCAAATTTCACTTTTGAAATCATAATTTGATGAGTTTTAGACGATAATAATCAAAGTAAAATAATTGAAATACTGATTTGGAGCTTATCCAAGATTAAATATGGAACAAATTACCCAAAAATCTCTCAATCCAAAGCTTAAAGTCTCAAAAATAGAAGAAAAATTAAGAAAGACATTTTTTTATACTGTCCGAGCTATAACTGCTAAAGCGGTCAAATGATCAATTTAGCGGTCCAATCCAAAAAGGATAGGCCACTAAAGTGGTCCTATACCTCTAAAACATCAACCTCTAAAATGATCAAGCATATACTTTAGCGGTAGTTGCTTGGGCTGGCAGGGTCTGCTAAAGCAAAGCTTGGGCAGCTAAAGCAAATAAACCAGATACAGTTGCATAAGCAACTTTGGTAAATCTCAAAGTTGCAGATTAATCCCATAGGATTCATTCAAAATCCCATGAAGGCAAAGGAAATATGCTACTAGACTAAATTTAACATTTCAGACTCAATAGCTATATCAGGCTTTCACAAAGAGGTTGTTCACAAAATTGACCACCAAGACCTAATTTTAAAATTTCTTGAACCAAGGATCAAAATGAGATATAAAAGCCATAAAATTGAACCAACCACACTACTAATCCAAATTTATATTTTTGATCTGCTAGCACAGTCTGGCTTTGCCATCTAACACACAAAATAGCAAATATTGATAGAAATTAACTTAAGGCTTTTTCACCCTCTACAAACCATAAACTCACACAAATGATTTTGAATTGCATTAGAAACCATTCCAACCATCCCTATACCCCAGAAATAACACATAGCAACCACAAGGAGGGGCAAAATAGACAAAACATATAAAAGTAAAAAGTTCACAAAATCAAGTTCTAATAATAACCTATAAATTCTAAATAATATTTGACCTCTAGACCCACCAAATGATATATATTTGAATTATCTTTCCAATGCATCCAGTTTGACCTTAATCTGATATCAAGGTGAAAAGTTATAGCCTTTTAAGTAAAGCATTGTCTGGTATTGACATGTCACGAGCCAAGTCACGATCGTGGTTACATTGTATACCTATACAATTATCTTTTCTGATCGAGATAACCCTAACATATGAAAGTTGAAAAGTATATCTTCCAACCACGAGAGAGAGCCATGATCATGCTTTGAAACCACGATCTTAGGCAGAATTAGGGTCCCACAAATGATCCTGATTTAACCTTCAAACTAAGATACGATCGTAGAGAGATCCCACAATCTTACCAAGGCTCGTCTAGTCATTTTTTGAGAGTTCTCATCCAAATCCCAACCATAATTACAACATACGATCATAGGCTGATCGTGGGAAGTTCTAGTACGTCCCCTTTAGCAGCTTACACTTACGAATTTTAACGAGGCACATCAAGCATTTCCCACTTTTTTAACATCAAAACTAAGTTTTTAAAGATATTTTAAGGTTGATTATTGAGTTTACAATTATCCTAAGCCCTTATTACTAAGAAAAATATCTGACACTTAGTTTCAAATAGAAAAAGAGGCAATTCTTTCCCTAAGGCAGAGCTAGGTTCATCTTCTTCAAGCTTCTAATTTAAAAGAATTCTCTAGGGTTCTCATCTCTAGGCATGTGGGCTTTTATAAATGGGTCCCATTTCACCCATTGAGTCCCAAAGTTAACCCAATTCTTCAATATAGCTTCTTCTTCAAAATTTAAGGTTTATGGCTATTATCAAATTCCTTAATATCTAAGTCCCTCGGTGTTATTGAGTTGTAATCCATACTTTATCATGAATTCAGTGTTATTACAAGTTCATGAACATAAAACCTAATTACATTATGAAATCTATATGTTTGAACTTGGGTTATTGAATTTCTTAATTTCACCAAGATTATGAACTGGCATAATAGTTACATTCTTTAGAGATGGTGGGTAACGAACATCCGATGACCTAAGATTTTATGCATATACTTTTGAGTAATATATCTTTTAGTTTACACTTATCTAATGCCTTTAGATAATATATTTATTTTTAGTCTTTAGATTATTAATATTATCATTAAGCATTGTACTTGTCAGTGTCATTTAGTTGGGAGTAGCACTTGGCACTGAGCAAACCAGGGATAAAGGATCGCCCATTAGTTAGGTTGAGACCTTTAGTAGAAGTCCCTAAGTCTCTAAACTATGGTACCATCATAGGTTCTAAGGCGTCACCCATCAGACCAGGCTTGATAACTTAGTCCTTTTGGACATTAGTTTACTGGATCCATGTTAGTCAATATTCATACCCTTACAACTAGGCTTATGGGTTGGACCCTAATTAATTCAGATTGGGGTATGTCTATTATTAGTAGCTCCCATAGTCCATAGTCTATAGTTTGGATTCATCTATTTGTATGACCTTGTATTTGGGTATTCAGTTTATTATATAATGCATGTTCATTACTTGTTCATGAATTAGTTTATCATGTTACATGAATCATGTTTGGCCTATATTAGTTATTTTTTATCTCATATATTCATTACATTCAAAGTATTGATCGGATACTTTATTTATTCTACATTGTCTTATAATATAGGTTGTGATGCTCAGTACCCGGATCGCTCTTCGTATGCCCTCCTACCTCATCAATAGCAGTATTTTGGTGAATTCTCATCATTCGAGGACTAATATCATCATTTAATTTCATTTCGAAAAAAATTAGAGTTAGATAGGGACTTGTCCCAGTAACTCACCTTAGTAGTGGCTTTCAAATATACAATTAGATATTCAGTTTGTGGTCTTACATATAGATATTGTTGGTGGTTTTATTTAGAATATTTATTTTAACATTCAGTTTGACTTTTGGATGTGTTTTTATCAATTATTTTTAGTATTCTTAGTGTTATGCCAGTCCATGGGTTAGCTTGGGTCTCCTATGACTCTAAGCATTGTGTTACGACTAGGGGTAGTTCGAGTTGTAACGTGTATAGAGGGTGGATGCATCACCCATAGCATGTATGTATGAGGGCCAAGTGAGTTTGAGGGTTCCATGAGTGAACCAGAAACTATGCTTATATACTTAGTGTATTTGTACATAATTAGAATATTTTATGATCTGGGAACTTGTCATATGTAGGATATGGTTGGAGTAAGGTTTGTGGAATTAGTTGTTATTTAATTGTATAATTATTTACATATATTGACTCTGCTTGATTGAACATAACTTGGTGCTTTATGGTTGACTTGTGATTCTAATGCTAACTATTGTTTGTTACTTGTATACTAAGTGTATGTCGGCTCGTGAATAGGATAACCTGGGGCATTATAGTTTAGATAAGTGCGGATCTCTTATGACTTAATACTTATTTCCTATTAGGTAATACTTATTTCTTATTAGGGATAACTTATTTGGTTATCTTTGGCAGTGAAATTCCACATGAATTTAGGACTAATTAAAGACTTCTATGTATAGTGGGATAGGATTGGGACGTATGTAGTTATAGGGTGAACTCGATCTGATGACTGTGGATCCGGGTGGGTAGGTCATATGCCTAAGTGGGCCTTCCTAGGTATGATAGGTGACTTGTTAGGTCCTTGACAAATGTTTTGGGATTTTTCCATGTGTTAGTTGCCCTTTAAAAGTTATGTCGACCCTCGGTGTACAGTCAAGTTTGGTGGTCTAAAGTGGTAGGGTCGTGGAAGAAAGATGGAGTGATATCTTAGAATTTACAAACATAGGTTAGTAATTAGGTGAAAGGGAACCTTTGGGGTTTGGTAATGGGTTGAGCAGATTCATGTTTCCTTTTGAATATTTATGTTATATTTGTGTAATTTGTTTTAAGTCAATCAATGAGCCTTACTATTATGTATTGTTTGTACTGAAGCTATGCTTACTAAACCCTCTGCAGGGTATAGTGTTTTGCAGAAATTAGTGATGGTTTATTGTCTATTATGGTAGTGATCCTCCAATAGCTCCCACTTTCTTAATCTCGGGAGTTGTGTCCTATGTACTTTTATCTTAGCAGCTCTTGTACCTATTTAGACTATGTCCTAGGATAGTTTACTTCAACATTAATTTCCTAAATTATGTAATAATGACTGATTACTTTTGATTAATAAAGACTTCCTCATGTTATGTTTAACAAATGGTAAGGGGTTCTTCTATATTGGTGGATTAGAGTAGATGCCCTAACGATTTGGTAGGTAGGTTGGGTCGTGACACCATAGTCTTAGCCCTTATGTAAGTCTCCACTAATGTGAAAACATCAGGAATGAGATCATGTAGGTCTTGTTATTGGCTTATAATTTAGGATTAGGGAGTGGTAGGACATTTATTTGGGATGAAAGTGACTTAATCCCTCCTTGAGCATCAAACTAAACTTGTGTTTTTAAGGATTGTTGCATTGTGGATCTTGATCTTCTTTGTTGTCCCTTTCCTTATTTGACTTCTTTTAAGTCATTACATGCTGGAGAATTTTAATTCTTTCATTTCTTGTGAAGTTTCTCCTCTTTTGTTTGGAGTGTTCTCCCTTCTTTATTTGGGAATTTTCCTTCGCTTGACTTAATCCTTTGGAAGTGTTTCTGAATTCTCTTTCTATTCTTTGAAGTCATTTTTGTATCCTTGACTCTCAGGGACTTTTCAACTTTTACCTTTGTAGCTTCAAACTTGAATCTTCTTCCAAAATTTGCACATGCTCAGTGCCTCAAGAAGGTCAGGCCAAGAGAGGGATTTTACAACACAAATTATCAGATTATGAGAGCACCTATTCTAATCTACCTAGATAGGAGAACCCCTTTCCACTCTTTGAAAAATTAAGTGGAAGTTTATATTAAATAACAAATAAAAAAATTATTATGATTGGTTATAATAAATTTATGTGGAATATATAAACTACCTGAGGACCTAGTCTAAACAGGTGTAAGAGCTACTAAGAAAAAAGTTAAAGTTGGACACAACTTCCACCATGAACAAGAGGAGTAGAAGTTGTTGAAGGATCACTATCCACGACAATCATGAAACCAACACTAATTCCTATAAAATACTATACTACAAAAAGGATATAGCAAAAGTAGTATCAATACAAACCACATATACTGGTAAGCCTCATCGATCTACCAAAAATAGATATACAAGCATAAAGTAAAAATTCAATAGAGGACATGCATCTTAACATTCCCACTACCAGGATTTCGTCACCCTGGTTACCCATTATTTACACTTAATAATCACTTAACCCTACCTTCTCTATCCCTAAATTGATCCACTTACTTCCCTCTAAACCTTTTAGTTATGAACCTCAAGATACTGCTCTTACCTTTCAAACCTTACTCCTCTGAACCACTAAGCCCAGCCTAACATAACAAGGACTATAATGAATCATAAAGAAACAACTGCATCTAAGGTGAGCTTAAACCATGTCAAGACCTTAATAAATCAAGCCCGCTATCCATAGGGAAAACCCATCCCGTCAACCAAGTCATCAACAAGACCTCAAGTCATTAACTCAGACTAAACCAAAAACTTACAACCTTAATGCAATAAGTAATACTTAGAGCACTTTCAGTAACCTTAGAAGCACGTCAAAAGAGGTCAACAGATATGCCAACCAAGTAAAGTGAAGTCAAGTCGAGTAAAGTCAAGTCAATCATCACAGTACAACAACAATATAAATACTTTTCCAATTTACTTATGGAACCCTCAAATTAACCTTTACCTTGTACATACATGCCAAGGGTCATACAATTTCCCACTAGTCATGACCTACAACATGGGACATTTTCTGTCCATGTACTAAATCCCAGACTATCACGACCCAATTTATCGGATCATAAGGGCACTTATTCTAATCCACCTAGACAAGAAAACCTCTTGCCACCCCTTTCAACATGATATAAAGAAGTCATAAGATAAGTAACAAAATATCAAATCCTTATTACAATTGATTTTTACAAGCCTAAAATAAAATCTATGAAATATGTAAACTACCTAAGGATCTAGCCCCAAACAAGTGTAAGAGCTTCTAAACCAAGAACGATAAGACTGGAAACTATATCCACCATACATGAGAGGAGCAGAAGCTATTGAAGGATAGTTATCTGTAACAACCATGAAACCAACACTGATTCCTGCAAAAGACTATACCCCAACAAGGGTTTAGCAAGACTAGTATCAGCACAAACAATACCTTTTAGTAGATATCATCGGCCGACCAGGATTAGATCATGTAAAGACAGTATATAAATAATTAAAAGAAAACATGACAACTTATATAATAATTTAATTCATAACACTTTCATCCATTTATGCTATCCTTATCCCTTGTTTTAACTAAGAGTATTTCCATTCTTATTTTTGTTGATCATTCATCACCTTCACATCAAGTTTCATCCATCCTAACTCTCACTTGTTTGATCTCACTAGTTATTAATCATGGAAAATGATTGATAATCATCACCTTATAATAAATATGATTATGAACACACATAATGATAAATACCCTAAGTTTACGACACTTATCCTTTTTAAATAACAATACAACTTCAGTCAAGAGTATACAGGTCAAGTCAAACCCTGACCATACAATATCTAAGTAAAAAATCATGACTCTAACAACAAAAATCTTAAAATATATGACAAGTAACCGGACCACACAAAAATCCCAAATATACCAAGGGGCATCATAATTTGGTTCACCCAAGGAACCCACAACAACAATCATAATATAACTTGGCCCACGAGGCCAATATAAATAGAAAAAATAACAATAACCATATACCTAGTCCACAAAGGAATCATCACACTCATACATACCTTGTAAATACATGCTAAGGGTATTATGGTTGCCCACTAGTCATGACCTACAGGGGATAAGCTAGTATGTATGTACTGTATCAGTGTAGGACACGATCTAACCAATGAATCATATCAACTAATTCCGTGAAGATTAAAAAATTCTAGTACATCCCATATTAATAACCAATATCACAACAACAACAACCACAATGAGAATAAGCAATCATACTTGTACAATCAACAAGCCATCAATATAACCTCATTTTATGTTATTAATACTTAGGATATCATTTATCAATTTCATTCCTTAAGTATTCATTAAATAATAGACAACCACTAAAATACATGGTCAACTCAAGTTAATCAATACATGTAAACAATAATCATACTTTAACACACTAAATCACAAGTAGGTATAAATCATTGGTTTCATCAATTATAGCATGTTCAAAGACCAATCCCCGGCTTATTCAAGTAAGCATTATCAAGTCTTATTCATAAATTCAAGTAGTCATTTTAGGAGCGCACATTCAACAAAATGGAGTCTAAAATATAGTAATTCATTCATTAATCCAATCCCTCTTTGTTCATACCAAAACTAGGGATTCCACTATTATCTAGAAACTCTTACATTTATGTCATTACTTGGTTCAAGACTTACTCTACTATCCAATCATTCAACTCCATTTAACTTAAAATATACCTTTAGTCTTACACCTTTATACCTTTTACATCCTAACCCGTAGCCCAACTTGACCTTAGGCCCTTAAGTTAAGTCATTACCTCCTTATACCATAATTAGTCCTCGACAGTAACCTTAAGCAAGATTATCCCATATTCCAATCATACATAATACCAACTTCACCCTCTTATGGCAATTAGGCTATACAAGTAGATTATGAGCTCACAACTTCTCACTGCCATCTATATTTACATAATTCATATTACAGTCCACCTTAAAGTCATACAAATACAAAAAATCCATCATGGATTCATACATTAACATATCAAAACACAATTAGGTCCTTATTATATTAAATTCATATTTTGTCCTTCCAAACTTCATGCTTCCGAACATAAGCATGATTTCCCACGTCAAATCTATATTATGGATATGATTACTAACCACAGTCCACTACATATAGGCTATAACCTACCTGGTGACAATTTACTGCAATAAGTAAGCCATGTCATGGATGATCTTCCTTTTTATTTATGTTTTCGAAGGTTAAGTCATCTAATAATAATAATAATAAAAGTAATTAACAAATTATTTTTCAAAAAAAAAAAATTGGGAATTCAAAAGTAAGCCATGTCATGGATGATCTTCCTTCTTATTTATGTTTTCAAAGGCTAAATCATCTAATAATAACAATTATAAAAATAATTAATAAATTACTTTTCAAACAAAAATTTTGAAAATTCAAACTTACTAATTTTACCCTCATTTACGATCTACAACATTACCTAAGGGTTAATTAGTCATTAAAATAGTTCATTTAATCTTAACACAACCCCATTAATGGAGTTTTTTGGAAAAAGGTTGCACCTTTATTGAATTCAAGGTCCCTAACTATCAATTATCATGTTTTACAATCACTAATTCATGCTAGGATTGTTAATTAACAATTTAGAAGTGATTTTAGGTGATATTAACTCAACCCATAAGTTTTTCCCAAAATATCATGAACTTAGGATAAAATCCCCAAGAATTTCATCATTAAAGATTGTTATAATAATTCTAGGATATTAAAGGATTGAAAAATAAAGAAGATGGCGGAAGAACTTACCTCAATGAAGAATTTCTATCCGTACACAGAGAAAATTGTCCTTCTAGGGCTTAAGAATGAAATTTTGGGGTTTGAGGGATGAAATTCATCAAAAATATGTTATAAACTTTTGTACCTTCGCTATAGAGACATACCATCGCTACAGTGACCTGACCACTATAGCGCCCTAACTTTTTTAGCACGAACAGTCTTTTGTAAAATAGTCATAAGTTTTTACTTAGGAAGTGGATTGGCAAACGGTCAGTTAAGTTGGAAAGAAGGATCATATATATTTAATTTGGTTGGTATTAGGACTGCTAACTCCTTATATTCTAGGATTAGATCTTGTTTGATGTTGATCCTAATTTAAAATTAGCTCAAAACTAAATTGGTAAGGACACTTTTAACATAACTTTGTGCTAAGAGTATTGTATGACCTTAGTACATATCAAGGACACTTTTAACATAACTTTGTGCTAAGAGTATTGTATGACCTTAGTATATATCAAACACACTCAGATACTAAAGAATTAATCCTAATGCATATGATGAATTATATTCATATACCTTTACTGCAGATATTTTTAGTAACAACGGAACCAGTCATTACAAAAATACAAGTGTCTGTCAACCTTATTCCACCAACATCCCGTGAGAATTCTCAAATACCAGAACATTCTACAATAAAATTTAGTATATATTTACATAATAAAACACATAAGAAAATTAAAACAACCAACACTTTTAATACTCTCAAGTTTTACATATAAGTTTAAGGAAATGTGATCATACCTAACAACATGCATCAACAAGCAATACTAAGGAATAGTTAACATGAGCATATATCACAAGTTGGATTAAACTACATAACCATCACCTACACTACCATCTAGATCCCTAAACATGTCACCTAAATCACCACTCCTTGCTAAACGACGCTACTTATTACCACTTTAGATTATTCAAAAATCAACAACACCCACACATTATCAATATTTTCTTTAAAAATCTAGACTAATGACCGATATTTCAACATTTAAGCCATCCTAAAAAGAATATACAATAATATACCACCCAATTTATAGGATAAAATACAACATAACATGATACATAAGTAATACAACCACCTTCGCCTACATTATCCCAACTTTTAACCAATTTTAGCCATCCAAGAACTGTGTCGGAAGGTCTAATCATGAAATCCCCCATCTATCTACATAAAGTTTATGTTTTTTAACTCGGGTCTACACTACATAATTAATCTTATCTTATCAAGATGCCTAGCACTGCTACAAATGTGTGAAGAAATATTAGCCCCTTGCAAGAGAATACAGACATGAATCCTCAAGATTTTCATGGGTTTACTTTATTTGAACATAATCTCCCTTATCTATGGTTCCATGGCTTAGAGACAACCTTAGAGGAGTTTTTGGAGCCTCCACGCATCCTTTTCTCTAACTAAAGAAGAAAAATAAAATAAGCTTTATTTTAAAAAGTGGTTCAGGTCGCATCATGTCGCTATAGCGGCCTGCACGTTGCTATAGCAATGCTGCTATAGCACGATGACATTAGCCCAACCCTAATATTTTTAACCTTCATAGTTCAGTTTGTTTTGCCTTATCCAAGTTTCCAATAATAATTTTGATAATCTCTGTACCCCATACTAATATCGAGGTGCTTCCTAGTAATGATAGACTTAGTTGTTATAGGGATAGTACATTTAAGCACTCGTATAGGTAAAGTTAAGATATAGTTATCCAAGGAAGAGGCTTTGGGCTCAAAGAGGGATATACTAGGATTTAATGTCATTTGGTAGGCATGGAAAGGCACAAACGAATCAACAAAGGCCTATGATCCTTTTCTAAAAAAAATATTACTTTGGATTTTGACTCTAACAAATATTTCGGCCAAGTTTTAGATCAACTACATAGTGCAATTGAATATAATCTAAAACTGACCAAACAATGCACATAAAATAATGAGGTTGGTTTTATTCTAGAATCGAACGCATACAAGAGAACTTTATGGGCCAACACGATTCAAAACTCTATAAGGGCCAACATATCGGGGACTATTTTCCCAACACGATTCAAAACTCTATAAGGGCCAACATATCGGGGACTAAGCTTCCCTTTCTTACCAAATCTTTTCACCCCCTTCATGGGTGAAATCTTCAAGTACACCAGATCGTTAACCTCAAACTCAAGAGCTCTTCTTCTCACATATGCATATGACTTCTGATGACTTTGGGCTGTCTTTAAACTTTCCCAAATCAGCTTAACTTTCTCCATAGCCTCAAACACATCATCAGGTCCACTCACAGCGGCTTCAACCACTTCAAACTAACCTATGGGTGATCTACATCGCCTTCCATATAAAGCCTCAAATGGAGCCATTCCAATGCTAGCATGAAAACTGTTGTTGTAAGCAAATTCAATCAAGGGCAAAAGTTCATCCCAACTTTCTTTGAAATCAAGAACACATGCCCTCAACATATCCTCCAAGGTCTGGATAGTCCTCACAGCCTGACCATCGATCTGCGGATGAAAAGCGGAGCTAAGATGAACTTGGGTACCATGACCCTTCTGAAAAGCCCTCCAAAAATGAGAAGTAAATTGAGTACCCTTGTCGGAGATAATAGACAAAGAACTCCATGCAACCTGACTAACTCTCGAATGTACAACTTAGCATAGTCTTCAACGGTGAAAGATATATGCACTGGCAAAACATGCACGGACTTAGTCAACTTATCTATAATGACCCAAATCGAATCATGATGACGTCGAGAAGAAGGTAAACCAGTCACAAAATCCATATTTACTTTCTCCCACTTCCAAGTAGGAATACTGAATTCTTGTATCATTCCATCGGGTCTTTGGTGTTCTATCTTAACCTGTTGGCAAGTTGTACACTTCTCTACGAATTTTGCTATATACTTTTTCATACCATTCCACCAATAGATTTCTTGCAAATCGTGGTACATCTTGGTAGCACCGGGATGAATAGAATATCGCGCGCCATGCGCTTCAGCCATAATTCTTTGCCTTAAATCTTCAACATCAGGCACACATAATCTATTCTGAAATCTCAATACACCATCTCCCCCTTAGGAGAAAACCTCTACCTTTTGGTCTTTAACTGACTCCTTCAGTCTGACCAAACTAGTATCCATATCTTGCTTCTCTTTTACTTCTGAAACTAGAGAAGACTCGAAACTACTCTGGACCCAAACATTACCCTCAGCTGAATCAAGCAATCTAACTCCCAACCTAGCCAGACGATGCACCTCACGAGCTAACTCTTTACTATCTTCCTCGACCTGTGCTACACTACCCATGGACGACCTGCTAAGGGCATCTGCCACTACATTAGCCTTGCCCGGGTGATACAGCACATTCATATCATAGTCTTTTAACAATTCTAACCATCACCTCTGACGAAGATTCAACTCTCCCTGAGTAAACACATACTGCAAACTCTTGTGATCCGTAAAGACATCAACATGAACACCGTACAAATAGTATCTCCAGATTTTCAAGGCAAAAACCACTGCAACTAACTCGAGGTCATGGGTCGGGTAGTTCTTCTCATGCGGTTTCAACTGTCTGGAGGCATAGGCTTTACCTTTCTGCATCAACACGCAACCCAACCCAACTCTAGAAGCATCACAGTACACCACAAAATCATCTATACCATTTGGAAGGGTCAACACAGGAGCCGAAGTGAGTCGAGTCTTCAACTCCTGAAAACTCTTCTCGCAAGAGTCAGACCACAAGAATTTAATTTTCTTTTGGGTCATCCAAGTCAAAGGAGATGCAATGGAAGAGAAACCCTCAACAAAATGACGGTAGTAGCCAGCTAGACCCAAGAAACTCCTAATATCAGACGGGAAAATAGGTCTGGGCCAATTTTTCAGTGTTTCTATCTTTTGAGGGTCAACTCGAATACCTTCAGAAGAAACAATATGACCCAAAAAAGCAACTGACCTTAGCCAAAATTCACACTTGCTAAATTTGGCAAATAGTTAATGATCTCTAAGGGTTTGCAAGACTATTCGAAGATGATCTGCATGGTCGTTCTCACTTCGAGAGTATACAAGAATATCATCTATGAACACAATAACAAACATATCAAGGTACTGTCTAAACACCCGATTCAAAGGTCCATAAAGGTTGTTGGGGCATTTATTAGCCCGAAGGACATGACTAAAAACTCAAAATGACCATATCGGGTGCGAAAAGTTATCTTTGGAACATCACACTCCCTAACTTTAAGCTGGTGATAATCGGATCTCAAGTCTATTTTTGAGAAATAGTTAGCACCTTGCAGCTGATCAAACAGGTCATCAATTCTAGGAAGAGGGTACTTGTTCTTAACTGTGACCTTGTTAAGCTGACGATAATCAATGCACATCCGCAATGAACCATCTTTCTTTCGCACGAACAGAATAGGTGCACCCTAAGAAGATACGCTAGGCCTTATGAAACCTTTATCTAGAAGATCTTTAAGTTGCTCTTTCAACTCCTTAAGTTCTGCGGGGGCCATACGATATATAGGAATAGAAATAGGCTACGTGTTGGGGAGAAGATCAATCCCAAATTCTATCTCTCTATCGAAAGGTACCCTTGGAGATCTTCTAGAAAAACATCACAAAACTCATTAACAATGCTGATCGACTGAATGGTCGGAGTCTCGAACTTAGTATCATTAACTCAAAACAAATGATAGATGCAACCCTTGGATATCAATTTCCTATCTTTAAGATAGGATATGAAATGACTCCTGGGAGATACAGAATTTCTGGACCACTCAAAGGATGGCTCATTGGGAAACTAAAACTTGACTACACGGCTACGACAGTCTATAGACGCATAATAAGAGTGAAGTCAATCCATACCCAGAATAATGTCAAAATCAACCATGTCTAGCTTAATCAAATCTGCAAACACAACTCTGTGAAGGACAATGATAGGACACTTCTTATATACTTGCTTAGCAACAACAGGTTCACCTACTAGAGTAGAAACTAGAAAAGGCTCAGGAATCTTTTCAGCATTGATCTCAAAATTCACAGCCACTAATGGAGTCACATAAGAAAGATTGACCCAGGGTCCATCAACAAATACACATCAAAATGAAATACATGGAGCATAATAGTAACAACATCTAGTGAATCCTCCTACTCCTAGCGGGGTGGTATAGCATAAAAGCAATTCTGGCGCTGACCACTGGCAGTACTAGACGAGGTACCCTGAGGAGGAGTAGGACGAACCCAAGGGGATAGAGCACTAATAGCCTGACTCTGGGGACGAACATCATGGCTCTTCTTTCTATCATATGGGCAATCCCTGAATTTGTGGCCCAACTTACCACAACCAAAACAATCTCTCTTCTCAGCCATACACTCTCCAGGATGTGTCCTACCACACTTAGCACACGGGGGATAGTTAGGTCTATTACTCATACTGTCCTGAGACCTAGACACAGTAGGTCTATTACCCTGCTCCTGCCTGACTCTGGATGCGGGAGTACTAGTTGATGCCGGTGCTGGAATAAAAGAACAGCTCTGAAACTGAGGGCAGATCCCTCTAGAAAATCTACTCTGACTATACTCCCGCTGCTCTGATCTAACTCTGTTATTCCCCCTCTCTCTCTCTCTTTCACCTTGTCCACTTCAATCTATTGGGCATGTATCATCAATCTAGAAAGATCCATGTCCCTTTTGAGCATAGCGAACCTACACTCTTTCACAACATAACTCGATACGCCAGTCAAAAACTCACTCATACTGGTCCTGGAATCAGCCATCATACCGGGAGCATACTTAGACAACTGGTTAAATTTAAGACAATATTCCTTAACTGTCATGGAGCCTTGTCTCAAGTTCATAAATTCTTCTAGTTTTGCTTTCCTCAGCTCCGGGGGAAAAAATCGATCTAAGAACGCTTTCTGGAACAACTTCCAAGTCATGGGAGCGGCATCCTCCCCTCTACTCTTCCTCCACAACTACACCCAATCATAAGCAACATCTTTCAAGCGATAGAAAGCTAGCTCCACACTTTCTTCCTCTGTTACATGCATAATTTGGGTGATTTTTTCACCTCATCAAGATACATCTGTGGGTCCTCACCTACCCTTGACCCATAAAACTCTGGCGGATTCATCCGCATAAAATCCCGGTGGAACAGAGGCCTAAACATTGGCCTGAGCATTGGCGGAAACTGCCTGGGCTAGCGCCTGAAAAGCTGCCCAAAATTCGGCATGAGTCACCGTCTCATTTAAAGGATCAACGAGTTGAGGTCGTTTGTTGTTTCTACGAGCTCTACAAGGAGGCATTTTCTGTCATAAGAGAGTACAAATTAATAGCAGAGAGAAACAGTCGTAGGCACAAAAGACTTCTGAAAGAAAGAAATGAATTTTCCTAAAACGTCTCATAGCCTCTTGCTCATAGATGTGGCACGCTACACACCAATGATCAAGACTCTACGTAATGCGGCTTGTCAGACTCCCTAGGACTCCTTGAAACCTTAGGCTCTAATACCAAGCTTGTAACGCCCCAAGATCTCATCCCAAGACGTCACACGGTGCTTAAGGCCACACGTGACCTCAAGCTAACCCTCTAAGCCTGTCATCACCTCTACAACTCACTATGACAATAATCAAGTTGTAATAAATAAGAATAATCATGTCATGAACATACTGGAATACAAAGAAATACTATCCTGTACAATCAAAATACTGAAGTTCTGTACATACTGGTACTCTAGTCTGACAAAGCCTCTACTACATAATACTGAGGAGCCATTGGGACAGATCCCCAACTGACTCGTACTGAACTGGAAATAAACAACCATCTACTATCAAAACAAAAATCGAGGACATAGGTCCTCGAACCATGAGGACTCACCAACTGTACGAATGTAGATGGAGGTACTCAAAGATTACTGTCATTGCTGAAACTGAGCACATGAACCTACAACACGAGAAAATATAGAACACAGAAGAGTATGGGAATCAGTACTTGAGAATGTACTGAGTATGTGGGGGTTATGTGGGGGTGCAGGCAACATTTAAATAATATCATAAATGTATAAGAAAATCATACATGCTGATAATAATGACTCTCTTCGCTTGAGTTACCTGAAACATATTTTTCATAAATCATCAATAATAACACATGCTTCATAAATCTCACAAACTGTTGGACTCAACTCAAACTCTTTGACTCATGACTTAGAGTGACTCGGTAACTCATGAAACTTGGACTATTATGAACTTGGGAGTTTCTTATAACCGACATAAATCATGTGATCTTACATGGAGTCCAACGTCTTGCCCACGTTGGGGAGAGCTGTTCTATCCTTGCCATCGAAGTAGAACCTTAACTTTAGTGATAACTGTCTTAGCCTTTGGCCCTTAATCTTAATCCTACGATGGCACGTAGTTCTGGGGAAGTAGGATACGCTGAACCCATACTTCCCGCTCGGTGCTAAATACTACTCCCCGACTTAAGCTCAGAATGTGTTAGGAAATCCACCTTAATCAACTCAAGGGTCTATCATGAAGACCAAAATAAAATATATATCTCACTTGTAAATCATAATCAACTTGTGGATTCCTAACTCTACTAAATTTCAAAATAATCTTTTCATCATCAAGTACACTTGCTTATCAAATCATATCAAGTATCAAATCTTCCAGAAAACATCATAGAACTCGTTCTTGACTCTCAAGCTCAATATCAATATATATTCAATAGACAAAATTCTCATAGAAAAACATAAATCATGACACTTATCATAAATCACTTAGAAATTATCATTTCATGATAACAATATACAACTCATGACATAAATTCTTAATTTAAGAAATAAGACAATGAAGTAGTCATATGTTTCAATCTTGTATAGGTCAAATCTCATAAATCCTTGATAAAGTAATTTGGGTGTAAACCCACTTTGTAAAATTCATGAAATTCAATAGAAATTAAATCTTTGGGCACAAGAACGAAAGAAGTGTTCTTGTTCAAAACCCCACATACCTTAATCTTTGAAATTGGATGAACTTTAATGCTTGAGACTTTATCTACATTTGAAATAAATAATTCTTGAAGCCCACACTATGAGGAACTTGGTTCTTGAAGAAATTTTAAAGATTTATGGATGATTCTTGGAAGATTTATGTTCTTGATATAACCCTAGATATATTATCTCAAGAGAATTGGAAGAGAAAATGATGGAATTAGGGTTTGTATGGGATTCTCATATTTATAGAGGCCTCCAAAAGATGGAAAAAGATCAAAATACCCTTGCAAAAACGTCTCTAAATTGCTGAAAAAAAATAGCTGACGATATCCGTGACAGACCATCAGACTCGTGATAGGCCGTCACGAAATGTCGTCACAAAAGGGTCGAATTTTATGATTTTTCTGCCTAAGGCTGACGACGTCGTCAGAAATGTCGTCAAAAATGTGACAGGCCGTCAGAAACGTCGTCACCCTTTTCCAGATTGACATGCTGGATTAAAATGGGTATAACTCTTTGCTCCGGTATCGAATTTTGGCAAAATTGATATTGTTGGAAAGCTAATTCAATTATCTATCTGTTGATAGGTCATGAGCTCAAAAATTCTAAGAATAATGAGAGATATGCTCGTTTGAAGTTGACTATTTCAATATCCTTCCCAAGAATTCAATCGGTAAGGAATGTTTTGACTCACCCAATCGTTAGGACATCTTTAAGGCCTTAATACACACCATCCTTGATCAGAAAAAAACTCAAAATATTATAATTTATTTCTCATGAGCTTGATTCATGGTTGTACTATTGGTTAGAGTCTCGGGGTATTACAAAGCCATAGTTTCCATTGAAAAAATAAGATGAAAAGATTACGATGAATATGATCAAGCCTTTAAGTCCCTTGCATATCCCCTTGAGCCAGGAATCAGTTCAAACATAGTTCAAAAAACTTTTAGAATGAAATAATGGACAACTAATGCTTAAAATAAAGCATGTGTATTAACATAAAAATAGATAAAAATGGATGAAAATATGAAGCGTTTAACACAAATAATGTATAAAGTGTCCTAATATACATGCGATTTTTTGAGCCAAGGGTAAGCCTAACGATTGATGGATGTGTATGCCATTGGAAACATTCCATTGCCTCAAAATATATTTATATAAATTTATGAATAAACCAAATGGGGATACAAAATGAATGAAGGGAATGTACAAATAAATAGCAGTCCCAAATAGGGGTACAATCCTAAACTAGGTCGCTATGGAAAGTTCTTCAATCTCGAGCTTCTTGGACCTCTTAAAAATCCAAGTGCCTTTCGGATGAAGATCTTCAAACAAATAAACTATCCAAATATTTCTCAACTTCGAGGGATAATGGTCCATAAAAATTGACATCACATACTTCAATTAAAACACATAAAGGTAGGAATGTTTTCTCAGACCAAGGATCCTTTTCGATTTAAGGTGGTCTCACTAATGAGCTTGGTACTCTTGAGGTACCGAGTCTCTTGGTTATAATGTTTAGAACAAGGGAGCTGGTTTAGCTCAATCCTAATTGTAATAAAGTGAGATTTGAACCAAAACTGAAAACCCTGGCGGACTCTCACAAATTGAGACGATAACAAGTGTCAGATGACCCAGCTAATTATTTTATCATCTTGAGAAATTTAATTTTTCACTAAATAAAATAACCGCAAAAAATGTATAGTCGCAGGTCCCTAATATAATTTTTTTTGCCTCTTGGGGGAATCGGTACGTCATGAATACAATGACAATGTATATAATTAAATAGATAATGAATATATAACTAAATAATGTAAAGAGAATACATGATACAAACATTGAACAAAATAAACAAGGAAATATAAAAATATGTAAATAGTAATACCCCTCAATTGAAAAATAAATTTATCATGCTTAGAACCTTTATATCTTCAGGAGAGATGTCACTCTGTCGTGATCCCTATTTTGTAATAAGGTGCAACTTCAGGATTTAAAAATTAATTAATAATTTATTTGAAAAATTTAGAGTTGCCACCTAATTTTAGGAAAACTAAAAAACTAATTAATTAATTTAAATAAAAATAATATGCTAAACCAATAGATTCTAGGTAAGAGTTCAGGTTATTCCAAAGGAACACAAAGATGGATCTTGGCTGGACTCATTTTATTTCAATTAAGGAGGAGATAAAATAAATTTTTGTGTCTATAATAAACACAAAATATACATAAATAATGAAGTAAATCATGAATAACGAAAATAGCCTAATATTTACCTACCGTTGAACAAAATGAATAACTAAAAGTAAAATCCATCTTATACACATGGGAAGCCTTGAAAATCAATGAAAATTTATTCATTGGTCAGGTATTAAACCTTAAAATAAAATAATGAAACTCAAAATAAAATTTGTCTTTTATAATGAAGAGGCCTCGAAAATCTGATCGAGAGATTCTTTCATTGGCAGTATGATACGAATTGTGTCTATTTAATAGTATCTACCATAGCAATAAAAGTAAGGATATCAATACTATATAAAATAAAATTTAAAAGCAACAACAAACAATAATTAGGGACATAATGATAAAATAGAATAAGGCAACAGAAGTTAGTCGAGAATCCAAATAACAATGACATAAGAAATAAAAGCAGACCATACAAAAATAATAGGAATCACATAATATAATCAAAACAAAGGAAATATAGTTATTAAAATAGTGCAAAAAATTAATTCAAAAGAAACAAAATAGTCAATGGAACAGAGCATACAAACTATATACCAAATGACAAACTATCAAGAAAATAATTAGAAAGCCAACAAGGTCACCGGCAAAACAAAATTGTGGCCAATTATTCATCAAAAAAATCCATATCAAAAAATTCTCAAAATAACTAGATCAATCCAAAATCAAAAACAATTAACAATAATAAATTAGAATAATTCAAGTGAAACGTGTAAAGAAATGCAAAGTAAAGATGGTTGAAGTTAAAACTTCTCCGGCCTAATTTGAAACACAAACAAAATAGAGAAAAGAATAAATAGAAAAACATAGAAAAATAAGAATAAACAGAGGGTTACCTGAGCTTTAGATTTTTTTCAATCAGATATGAAAAAAATGAAGTGAAAAGAGGATTGTTCGTCATGTGTTATGTTTCGCCAGAGTCGGAAACTTTTGGGAGCTTTTTTGTTTCCATTAGAGTTCGTCGTAGATCAGAGCTTACAGCTCGCTGGTGTCTTATTATGGGTCATCACATTTTTATCGAAGAAGACAACACGAGGCTCATCGTGGTTATTGTTGTTGGGCTGGTTGTTGCTTGTTTTGTGAACTCTGAGCTCGCCGTTAATGGCGTTATTTCGCTGGAGTTTGAACGAATTATTTTTGAATTTTTCGTTTCTTGAGTAGTTTGGGGTAGTGGGTATCGCCAAAAATAGCTTTCACGATAGAGATGGGTTGGAGGAGAAAGAGAACAGGTGGAGGGTAGTGTTCACCGGAGATGGCTTCACCGGCAACATGACAGTATAGACGGCGGAGGGAGTGAACTATTTGGTGAGTTGGAAGTTGAGGTTATGGAGGTGATTATTGTTTGTAGGGGTTTCGTATGAGGAGGAATAGTTCCATTATGGTGGAGTTCACTGGAAAAGTGAAACGCGAGGGAGGCGGCTACTAAGCCAAAAAATGTAAAGGGAGAAGAGAATTTGTAGGTTTTTGCCTAATTTAAATTTTTCCACCACCACTAATTATGAAGGGAGTGGATTAGTTTTATAGACATAATAAAATCACGAGAAAAATTATGTTTAATACCACAAATCATGGGTTATTCAAAATCATGACTATTTGATCTTGTCCAAACGATGGATATTTAACTTACCAGTGCAAAAGATATCTTCTCCGTCTTTTATGAAACAACGGGTTGTGATTAAAATAAATTTAATACCAGATAAGAATGTGATCTCAATTGAGAACCAAAATAAGAATTTAACAAAACTAAAATAACATTTGTTTATAAAAAGAAAGTGCAAATATCAATGATAATCTCAAAATTAATTATAGATAATAATAAGTAAGACCAAAATTTCTCAAACACAAACACAATAGTAAGCAACTCTTGTTCAGGCATAGTGAGAAGTGGAAAAATGCTCTCTGAAAAACCCTATCCCTAAAAACCTCTCTCCCTAATATTATCGTCGGACAGTGTAGCTGGAACCTCTCCCGATGGGCCTATCCCACCGGAGGAATATACTCTGTTAGCAATAAAACCTGACATTAATCAACCTCCAGTAAATCCCTCACCCACAATCCAGTATGTTCAATTCCTTAAAACTAAAGTTCAATATTCACCTTATGTTCCTCCTAAGATGGTGATTATGATAAAAGGGAACCTACGATTACATGGGAAAAATCTGAGATAGGTGCACTGATTATACAAAAAAATCATCAGTATGCAATAGTAGGAAAGTTTCTGTATGGTAAGCCTAATATTGGTGAGTTAAGGAGGATTATTCCTAGTCAATGTGGCATTAAGAGTGCATGTACTATAAGAGTATTGGATACAAGACGTATTTTGTTGAGATTATAAACATTAGAAGATTATATTCATATGTTATCAGCCAGAGTATTTTATGTAAAAACTAAGAAGATGTATTGGCAGATGAGAACTTTTAAATGGGATCCATGGTTTGAGCCAAAAGTTGAAACTACGATTGGTGTTGCATTGATCTCATTACAAGATCTTCTAACAATTTTTTTTGCTAAAGATGTAATTTTTTCTATTGCATCGGCAGTAGGGAAACCACTTACAGTTGATTTGGCAACAAAAAATAAAATGAGACCAAATTGTGCTAAATTGAAAATTAAAGTTGACCTGGTGGCAAAATTCCCAAATAGGGTAAAAATTAATAAAGAAGATGACATAACTCGGGAAATCAAGTCAAAGTGGATACAAATTCAGTATGACTACATGCCAAAATATTGTAGAAAATGTTGTTTACAAGGGCATAATTAGAAGAGCTGCTGGAATGTATATCCTGAATTTTTTGAAAAGAAACAAGAAGAGAAACAAAAAGAGACTACAATTGTTAAAGGGACAGAAGATAAGGTAAAGGAACAAAGAATAGAAAAGCAAGATTGGGACAGGAATGGCACAAACAAACACAAACAAGAATGGATGACAAAGAGAAAGAACAAATATAAGAAGGATTGGTATGGTCATATTCAAGGAGAAATTGAATACACAGATAATAATCCCCTTGATGCATTGCAAAATGGAGAGGAAGATAGCCATGCAGAGAAAGGCAAGCAAGTGGAGAATAATTTGAAAGAGAGCACTAAAGATTGGGTAACTCAAGCTTTTGGTAAATCATCCCAAGCCCAACATAATACAAATAAGGAATATGTAGATAAAGGAAGTGCAAAGGAAAAAAGTTCAGATAAGGGAAGTGTAAAGACTACAAAAGATGTATTTTGTTGAGATTATATCATGGGAGGATAAGAACCTGGTGGAAAATACAAAAGATGTGAATAACCAAAACCTACACATGAATCAAAAAAGATGGAACAACAAAACAACGTAGAAAAGAAAGGAAAAGAAATACAACATATACAATAGGAGAAAAGGGCAGATGAAATAAATGCGCTTGTTTTATCAGAGGTTGATAATGCTAATGCTGATGTTTTACCATTAGCAATATAGTCAGAGGTTTA
Organism: Capsicum pubescens; assembly: GCA_030864215.1. Taxonomy (NCBI): domain Eukaryota; kingdom Viridiplantae; phylum Streptophyta; class Magnoliopsida; order Solanales; family Solanaceae; genus Capsicum; species Capsicum pubescens. Next base: position 268,780,115 of record CM061548.1, read on the forward strand.
TAGCAAGGCTCTTCAAGATAAGGGAAGTCAAGACCTGACTGACATGGATAACAACATAAGAAAGCTATCTGGGGTAGGAGATTTCTCTCCTAAATATGTTGATAAACTTAAAGAAAGTCATTCAAAAAGGAAGAAGAAAGGTACAGCTAGATACTTAGTTGAGCAAGATATTTCAAGGCAAACTAGAAGTACCACTTCTAAAAGTAATAAATCAACATGAATGCTCAGATTTTGAATATTAGATCAGTGAATACACAAAAAGTATTCACAAGATTTATTAGTTTACAAAGAAGATACAAATTTTATTTTTTGGGGTTGACAGAACCATTTCAGAAAAGCCAAGAGTTGGAAGTGTACAGAAGAAGTCTAGGGTTTAAACATGTTATGGTAAATAGGAATGGTAAGATATGGGACTTTTTAGATGAATATATGGAAGTAAAGGTACTGAGAGATGAGGAAAAATATCTTACCCTGAGAGTTTATGCTGAAAATTATGAAGTGGGTGTTGTCATAACAATTGTCTAAGCTAAATGTACTTAAGAAGAAAGAATACAATTATGGGAACAGATGTATGAAGTAGCTATGGATTATCAAAAACCATGGATAGTGGGAGGTGACTTTAATGTAATTTCTAATGAAGAAGAGAAATTAGGGGCCTTCCTGTAACAGAAGATGAAGTTAGAGATTTCAATCATTACATTAATATATGTAATTTGTCAGGCATGGGGTTTAAAGGTAGTAAGTTTATATTATGAAATGGCAGAACTAATGAAAATTGTATTTTCAAGAGGTTGGATAGAGTTTTGACTAACTAATTGATGCAATCAAAATTTCCATTTAAGTGGAACATCTATTAAGAAGTGGTTCAGACCATGCACCAATGTTGATTACCTTTAGAAATAAAACAGAAGAAGTGGTCAAATGTTTTAGATTCTTGAATTTCTAGTTAAAAGAAGACCCATTAATAAAGGTGATCAAGAAAATATGGAATGTTGATTTTGTAGGAAATAACTTTGCACTCTATCAGTTTAAGATGAAAAAAGTCAAAAGGGTTATCTTACAGTGGAGCAAAGCAACTTTTAGTAATATTTTTTAGGAGATAGCAACTTTGGAGGAGGTGATAAAGGTGCAGAAACTCCAATTTGAAAAGGATCGATCAAGGGTAAATAGACAGAATCTTCATGAAGCTCAACAAAATTGATCAAATATTTGCATAGAGAAAAGGAATTTTAGAAGCAAAAAACTGGTATGGAATGGTTTGAAGATGGAAAGAGAAATACTAAATGTTTCCATATTTTGGTTAATGGTAGGAGAAAGAGGCTTAAAGTTTCCAGAATACAAAATTCAGAAGGGGATTGGTTAGAACAGCAAGAAGAAATAGCAACTGAAGCAGTGCTTTTCTATAAGAGCCAATTTCAGAAGCAACCCACTCAGAGTAACTTTGATTTATTAGAAGATTTTCCTATAGTTATAGGAGATGAGGATAATGAAGAAATGCACAAAATACCAATCAAAGAAGAAGTTTATGTGGCAGTGATGAGGTTGAATAGAAATAGTGCATGTGCACCAACTGGTATGACAGGGGCCTTCTATCAGGATGCCTGGGAGATTATAGGGGATTACATATTCAAAATGGTCCAATATTTTTTTAGTGGAGCAGACTTACCAAAATTTTAACTTAAACAAATTTGGTGTTGCTACCTAAAAAGGTTATGGTCCAGAATTTTTCTGATTTAAGACTTATATCCATGAGAAATTTTTTCAATAAAATTTTCTCAAGGATTATACATGAAAGAATGAAAGGCTTTCTTCCAAGGACTATTTACAAGGAGTAAGCAGGTTTTGTGAAAGAGAGAAGCATAGCAGAAAACATTCTACTGGTCTAAGAAATTTTAGCAGAGATCAGGAAAAGGGTAGAAGAAAATGAAGGTTGAATTAGGAAACCCTTGCTTTTAGGGTATATGTAATAGAGATAGTTGGGCCAACCGGGTTTTCAGGTTGGGCCATTGATTAGATTTTTTATTCTTTAGTTTAATCGTTTGTTTTTATTTTGGGTCAGTTGACTTTGTTGTGTATTTGATTTTCTTAATTAATCAATAAAATCCAAAAAATTGTTTAAAAAAATACAAAATAATAATAAATTGATACAAATTCTAATATTTTTTTCTAAAAAGGAATAATTATCAATAACTTGTGTTAAATTAAATAAAAATATGATAAAATTGAACTCTCTATTTAACAAATAAGAAGTATAAAAGTGCTTATTTTGAAAATGTTGGAGAAAAAATTAAGTGTCAACAACTATCCAGATGAATGAGTGTTTCTATATTAAAGCACAAGAGTGCTCCTTTCTCCTTTTTATAAAGTCCACAATTCACTCTTCCCTCCATTTTCCATTCATATTTCACTAGAAGTCAATGATTCTTAGATGAAAAGAAATTATTTAGGTAGGAGATTTACAAACAGTTATTTTCTTTTTAAAAGATGAATAACTAAGAAATAGAGACGTGGGGAAGGGGAAAAAGAGAGAGAAAATGAAAAACAAAGGGAAAAAGGAGCGAAGACATAATTTCATTTTATGGATTTTGGGATGATGAATTTGAGTTGCATGTTTTCTTTTATTTTTTATGTGTCATTCTTATCTATTTTATATTCTTCTTTAAAAGGGAAAAGGGACAAACAGACCCTCCAACTATAATAAATGGTATGTATAAATCCTTCGGCATACTTTGAGTACACATATGACCTTATCGTTAATGAAATGGTGTGTATATACTCCCCACACTAACGGTAGGAGCATATGTGTATACATACCATTTATCATAGTTTGGGGGTATATTTGTTCATTTTAATGTTAATTTTTTTATCTCAAATAATTAACCCAAGCCTACTACCCGACTCGATCCCAATTAAAATCTAAGAGACGCCTATTTAGCAAATGCATTTTTCCTCCCCTATTACGATATACACATATAATACAGTAACACTTACTACTATCAATTTTCAAAAAAAATATTAACCCTTAACACTCAAAAACAACACCAAATAAATTGAACCCTCATGTTTTAATTTTCAGTGAAATTTTATTAGGAAAACACAACCCACCACCGGTCAACACCACATAGCAACTGTCTCATCGAACCAAAAATAACCCATCGACAAACCATCACCACACCCCAAGGTCCAGCAACCTCCAGTCTATTCTCCACTCCCTCCAACTAGTAAACAACAATTAGTAGCAACGATCAATCACTATAATTTGATTGGGGTTCATGTTTAAAAGAAAAACAAAGGGAGCATCAGGTTTGAAACAAAAAATAGAGGTCGGGTCGAGTTGGTTTTAAATCGAGTTTGATGGATTTATTTGGTCGGGTAGTGGATTTGAGTTAATTATTTGGTATAAAAAAATTAAAATAAAAAAGGACAAATATACCCTCAAAATATGATAAATTGTACATATATGCCCTTCATCATACATTGGGTACACATATGTCTTCACCATTAGTGCAAGGGGTATATACGTATCATTTCATTAATGGTAAGGGTATATATATATATCCAAAGTATGACGGATGGTATATGTGTACCATTTATCATAGTTTGGAGAAATATTTGTCCCTTTTCCATCTTTAAATTGTTAAATAAGTTGAAAATTATGAGAACGATGACATTTAATTCTCTAACGTTATGGAATAAGTAGTAATTACTTGTGCATACAATCTTAAATATACAAACTACTAGAACTACATGTTTTCATTTATATAACCTAAATCAATTCTTTATTTTTTTTTCTATTAAGAACTTTTTTGAAAAAAATTATTTAGCTATTGTTGTTTTATTAGAACTTGAAGATTAAAAAGGAATATTACATATTTTAATATTGAAAAATATTATAAGGAAGGTAGAACATTAATGAAGGCCTTCATGCACAAAGCGCTGACAAGTTATTTAATTCATTATAACAGTAAAATTTCACGAAAAAGGTCAAAAAAAATGCCAAATCATTATAACAGTAAAATTTCACGGAAAAAGTCGAAAAAAATGTCAAATGATAAAGACAAAAACTGCCCCTATGCAGGATCGAACTACAGACCTCCAGTTTACAAGACTAGTGCTTTATCACTGAGCAATAGGGGGAAGAATTACACATATGATTACAATTATTTCATTTAAGAACATAGTTAATCTTCAAAGATCAATTAACTCACTCATAGTCTATGACTTCCACAACTTTTAGTAGCTCCAACCTTTTATTTTGATGGGTTTAGATTGCATATAGGGGTGTACATAGGTCGAGTTGGTTCGATTTTTCATTAAAATATAATCAAACAAATAATATCGATTTTTAAATCTATAAACCAAATCAAACCAACATACAGTCGGTTTTTTCGATTTTTTATTTTAGTTGGGTTTTTTTGGTTTTCTCAACTTTTCAATTTTCTCATTTTTATTTACTATTATAATGTGTTTGAATCAAAAATCAAATATTTTCAATAAAAAGATCAAAAACAATGGCCATAGCCAATATTGGGCATCAATATACATCCTTCATTCAAATAGTTCCAACAAAAACATAGAGTTAATCAAAACAAGTCATGAATTCTAGTAAAAATATGTTAAAATAATCTTCAAGCATCATGATAAACCACGATATAGCTGCCATATTTTCTCTTCTAAGCTAATCGATACTCAAAGGGGCACCTGGACATTCTGAAAGGAAAAAATTTATTAGCACTCAAATAAATAGTTAGTTATTGAATCACTTGTTAACTTGTCAAACAACAAAAGGATTAAAGGAATTTCCAAACTAGAAGCAAAAAACTAAGAGCAACCACCCATTGAATCGATGAAAAGGTGTAACGACCCAATTTTCTGAAATCAGAATGCACGCGGTGCTCATGATCCCGAAGGACCACAAGCTAACCCTCTACTGATATATGTACCTGAACACTGCATAATATAAATAATAAATGTGGAAACTGTCCATAAGTTCAAAACATCTAAAAATACTCAAAATTGAAAACTAAATACTGATATATCTATCCGAAAAGCCTCTAAACTGTCTGAACTGTGAAGTTAATGGAACATGTCCCCAACTAACTCTGTCTACTGAAAATAAACTAAGTCTGATATGATAATAATAAAAATAAGGATCATCCTCGACTGAAGAGGACTCACTGTTATATTTACTGCTGCTAACTAGGACTGAGCTGCTAAGGGTACTTTGGATCTCGTGCCTCCAAACCTATGGTGTCAAATAAAACACCATAGCGCAAATACGTCAGTACGGGAATGTACCGAGTATGAATATAAGGTAAGGATAAATGCAAGGGATCATGCATGAACAATTACTTAACGCAATAATCATGAGAGTACTGAATGAGAACACATGCATGAATGCACGAACCATAACTGAAATCATCATGACTCAAAATACTGAAACTCGGATACTACTTTACTGCCATCTGAACTCACTACTAATGCCTGAGATACTGAACATTGAATCATCTGATACTAATAATTTAGTACTGGAGTTGAGATCAGTCCTCTCTAGCGAGTGATCTTGGAAACTGATATTACTGGAACTAATTAACTGAATCTACTCACATCAATGACTGAAAGTTGATCTTACTACTCTCGACTGTCTGAATCTGAGATCAAACCTACCTAATGGATGATCTTTGAATCTACTATCAATGATAAGAAAAGATTATGTCTGAGATCAAACCTATCTTGCAAAGGATCTCTAAATCTGATAAAGAGAATACTCACCTAAATTTGAGACTGAGATCAAGCCTATCTAACGAGTGATCTCTGAATCTGATAATGAGATTACTCAATTGAATCTGAGACTGAGATCAAGCCTATCTAATGGGTGATCTCTGAATCTGATACAGAGATTACTCAACTGAATCTGAGACTGAGATCAAGCCTATTTAATGGGTGATCTCTGGATATGATAATGAGATTACTCAACTGAATCTGAGATTGAGATCAACCCTATCTAACGGGAGATCTCTGGATCTGATAATGAGATTACTCAACTGAATCTGAGACTGAGATCAAGCATAGCTAACGGGTGATCTATGGATTTGATAATAAGATTACTCAACTAAATTTGAAACTAAGATCAAGCCTATCTAATGGGTGATCTCTGGATCTGATAATGAAATTACTCAACTGAATCTGAGACTGAGATCAAGCATATCTAACGGGTGATCTCTGGATCTGATAATGAGATTACTCAACTAAATCTGAGACTGAGATCAAGTCTATCTAACGGGTGATCTATGGATCTGATAATGATATTACTAATAACTTTATGTGGGACCATGCCTAACTAGTGGGTGGTCCATAAGTCAATGGAACTATCTGAGTTCCTCACTAAGATAGATGACTGTATCTGATAGTCCTGATTTCTGAGTTCTACTCTGAAGATTGATACTAAAACTGCAATTGTGGGAGTTCTCACTTAACCGACATGCCCCGAATATGAACTGGTGGGGTCCAACCTGTAACCCCAGTTGGAAGGGTGTCAATACCGTGCCACGGGTAAAGACCTCCCTGGTCAAACCTTTCTAATGGGTGACCCTCGTAAGAAGTCAAGCCTAAGGCAGTATAATAGTCAAGCGATATTCTAATGGGTGACTCTTGCATCCTGCGCTGACTGCGTAGTTCTAGAGTTCAGGGATTGCTCCTAACGACTCTGCCTCTCTAACGAAAAGACGTCATCCCTTCACTCGCTCGGTGATAGCTCCTACTCCCAACTGAAAGACTCTAAACTGGTTCTTAACTAAACTTAAACTGAGCTGAATCTGTTACTGATCATTTTTCTCGAATGATCTGAATGAGTTACGCTGAATTCACTTGGTTCCATATCTGAATGAATACTACTGAATCTTGTTATCTGACTGCATGATACTAAGTTCCGAACTGAACACTTGAATACTACTAGGTCTGAGCTGAGTACAAAATTGAGGCTAGAATTCTAGCGATACTGAGATTACTGAGATTTCTGAGATTTCTTAAGTTTTGTATCTGTCTGAGAGTACAGAGTTCTATAACTCACTGAGTTCTGAGAGTCGTGGCTTAACCGAGATTATCGAGGAAACTGACACGGGCTCTAGACTGCAGCTAATTTGTCGGGTATAAATACCCCCAGGACTCGATAACATAAAAGTAAAACATAACCATTCTTGAATAATCAAGACCATGGACAGGGAGACATGCTATTGGCTCATACTCCATTCAACAAGATCTTACATCAAACACTCAGCATGTATTAAAGTCTTAGCATGTATTGAAGAGCACATAATTGGGGAATTTTAATGCTATCATGTCACAATTCATTCACTAAGGCCTTTCAACAAACACTTGGCATGCATGGGCTTGCACAAAATTGGGGATTTCTAGTCAACATGCTATAATGTCTCTAATTCTTTCACATAAGAATTTTATCAAACATATGGGGAGAATGCTTTACTTATTCAATAATTTCTACACTTAATTGACATGAACACCTCACTTAACAAGCAACTTGAAGAGGGTTTATCATGAACATCATATGATATCACATACTAGGGCCAAAGCTTGAAACCTCATAAATAAAACATGAATTAAAAACTCAATAATAGCATGAACTCCAATTTCAATTCACATGAATCATGAAAACTCATAAACATAAGATCTTTGAAATTTATAAAAGGGTTCTTGAGCTTCTTGGATGAAAGGGACCCAAGAATCAACATTTACATACCTTAGTTTCTTGATTCTTCAAAAGTTAATGGAGAAATATTGATGATTGGGGTCTTGATTCAGGAACCCTAGCTCTTGTTCTTGAATAACTTTAAGAGAAAACTAGAATTTTTGGGTTAAATAAGGCCAAATCCCGTGTTAAGGAGTATATATAGGGGAAGCAAAATAACCGTTTTCGCCCTTGGAATTAAACTGAAAAATCCTGATTTTACATGCTGGCGCGACGCGCCATAATCGCGCCAGATTACTGGAAATTGGACAATTAAGAAACTATTTGATGGCGTAACGCGGTGGAAATCGCGTTGCCACCTTGGTTGCGTACTGGAAAGGCACCGCGACGCGGTGGAGTCGCGTTGGTGCACTGGAAATTGACAACTCTGAAACTAAGCCTTGGCGCGATGTGTCATAATCGCGGAGGTTTACTAGATTTTGACGATTGCCATTTTGGCTGGCTCCATAACGCGCTAAAGTGCCAGATGACACATTGTCTCACTAAAATAGCCTTAACTCTTCACCCAAGTGTCAGATTTGGGCGAATTTGGTATCGACAGAAAGCTTATTCAATTCTCTACATGATAAAAAGTCGATATTAGAGAAATTCTACACGGTTTAAAATACTTTTCACTTGGGAAGATACTTCTCAACCTTTTAGGTTTGGATTAACACTTTACTGAACACGCTCTAAGGCTCAGACTACGAGAGAATTTTGTGTGGTCTTACAATATCTCCCCCTTGGAAAAATTCGTCCTTGAATGTTGTTTGATAGGCTAAGAATACTGATCGACCAAACTTACTCATAGAATGGGAACATCTGAAACATGACTATCTAACTGGAACTACTAATATTCTGAACTATCATACTAGACATGAATATCTGAGGCATGGAATACTTGACTAAAGCTACTCATAAGCTGAATTCTCATAATAGACATGCATATCTGATGCATGGATGCGTAACTGAGTTGTTCTCATGAATGGATGACTGAATACACTGAAAAACTGAACTCTTTCTACTGAACATGCATATCTAATGCATGAATGTCTGAATGTACTGACTCTCTAAAGCATGAATGGCTATGCAATGATAACTGATGTTTACTTCATAAGGAGAGTCTGAACATGCAACTGAATGAGTCTAAGGACATGAAAGCACTGCAATATCATGGGGTATCTCCCCCTTAGGAATCTATGTCCCTCTAAACAAACTTCGCTGAAATATTAGGGTGGTGCACAGGGCACCTACGAACTAGGTCATGATTGACTAACTGAGATCTTAAACTAATGCATGACTCATGCTGACATATAAGCTCAAAATGGGAACAAAGGATCTAACCATGCATATCATAAAGATGAAGAACTCATAACATACTCAAATCTATATCAGGGAACCTTTCCTAATCATGATGGGTCTGAAGTGCATGAAGTCTGTTCTGACGCTGACCACTATTGGCACCAGAAGGGGCACCCTGCTAACAAAACTCTTTACCCCTCTAAGCTAGCAATCTACACTCTCGCATTCTGTGGCTCGGCTCACCACACCCAAAACATATATCACTATCGGCTCTACACACACCTAGGTGACTCTTGCCACACTCTCCACAAAGCGGATAGGTACGAACACCACTAGCACTACTCTGTGATTTGGAGCCTGGTGCTCCATCATGATTGATATCCCCGAACTTTGGTGCGGGTACACTAGCTAAGGATGGAGCTAGGACTGACAACTTTTGACTATGCTGAGAACGGCTACCACCCTAGAGCCCTACCTGAGAGAAACCATGACTACCTATTCTGGCTCTCTTACTTACTCTCTCTCTTTCTATCGTCTTATCTGCCTCAATCTGCTGCATATGCATCATCAGCCTAGCAAGGTCTATATCTCTATTGAGCATAGCGGTTCTACACTCTTTCAACACCAACCCAGACACACCAGTCACAAACTTACTCATACTCGTTCTAGGGACAGCTATCAAGTTAGGGGCATACTTAGCTAACTGGTTAAACTTAAGACAATACTCTTCACTATCATGGAGCCTTTCCTTAGGTTCATGAACTCTTCTACCTTAGCTTTCCTCATCTCTAGCAGGAAAAACTTATCTAAAAAGGCATCCTGAAACTCCTTCCAAGTCACGGGAGTTGCATCATCTCCTCTACCCTTCTTCCACATCACAGCCCAATCATGAGCAATATCCTTTAGCCTATAGGACGCTAACTCTATACTCTCCTTCTCAGAAATATGCATAACCTGGGTGATCTTCTTCACCTTCTCAAGATAAAGTTATGGGTCTTTACCTTCTACTGACCCATAGACCTCTGGCGGGTTTATTCTCAAGAAATCTCTAATTCTGGTTGCGGCTGAACCCCCATCTTACTGAGGTGGGGCCACAGCCTGATGATTACCCTGAACATTAGTCACAGCTTAGGCTAGCCCCTGAAAAGCTTCCCAAAACTCTGTATGTGACACATTATCATTCTCAGGATATACTGGCTGAGGTGGCTGGTCATCAACCCTATGGGCATTATCTCTGTGAGGAGGTATACTCTGTATATGGAAAAAAGAGGTGGATTAGACTGAGGATCAACTTGAGCTTAAGCTCACTCACACGACATGAATACTGAAAGAAGGGAAACTGCTCCTAAAATATCTTATAGCCTATTGTACATAAACGTGGTGCGCAACCCACCCATGCACAAGACTCTACTAGATGCGGCTTTTCAGACTCCCTAGGACACTATTGAACCTTAGGCTCTGATACCAAGTTTGTAACGACCTAATTTTCTAAAATCATAACGTCACACGGTGCTCATGATCCCGAAGGACCACAAGCTAACCCTCTACTGATATCTGTACCTGAACACAACATAATATAGATAATAAATGTGAAAACTAGCCGTAAGATTCAAAAAATCTAAAAATACTCAAAATTGAAAATTGAATACTAATACATCTATCCGAAAAGCCTCTAAACTATCTGAATTGTGGAATTGATGGGATATGTCCCCAACTAACTCTGTCTACTGAAAACAAACTAAGTTAAATACGATAATAATAAAAATAAGGATCATCCTCGACTGAAGAGGACTCACTGCTATGTTTACTGCTACTGACTAGGACTGAGCTGCTAAGGGTACTTTGGATCCCGTGCCTCCGAACCTATGGTTTAAAATAAAATACCATAGCGCAAATACGTCAGTACGGGAATATACCGAGTATGAAGATGAGGTAAGGCTAAATGCAAGGGCTCATGCATGAACAATTACTTAACTGAATAATTACGAGAGTACTGAATGAGAACACATGCATGAATGCATGAACCATAACTGGAATCATCGTGATTCAAAATACTGAAACTCGGATACTACTTTACTGCAATCTGAACTCACTATTAATGCCTGAGGTACTGAACACTGAATCATCTGATACTGATAACTGAGTACTGGAGTTGAGATCAGTCCTCTCTAGTGAGTGATATCACTGGAGTTGATTAACTAAATCTACTCACATCAATGACTGAAAGCTGAGCTTACTACTCTCAACTTTCTAAATCTGAGATCAAACCTTTCTAATAGATGATCCTTGAATCTACTATCAATGATAAGAAAAGATTATGTTTGATATCAAACCATCTAGCGGAAGATCTCTGAATCTGATAAAGAAAATACTCAACTAAATCTGAGAATGAGATCAAGCCTATCTAACGGGTGATCTCTGGATCTGATAATGAGATTACTCAACTGAATTTGAGACTGAGATCAAGCATATCTAACAGGTGATCTCTGGATCTGATACTGAGATTACTCAATTGAATCTGAGACTGAGAACAAGCCTATCTAACGGGTGATCTCTGGATCTGATAATGAGATTACTCAACTAAATCGAAGACTGAGATCAAGCCTATCTAATGGGTGATCTCTGGATCTAATAATGAGATTACTCAACTGAATCTGAGACTAAGATCAAGCCTATCTATCGGGTGATCTATGGATCTGATAATGAGATTACTCAACTAAATCTGAGACTGAGATCAAGCCTATCTAAAGGGTGATCTCTGGATCTGATAATGAGATTACTCAACTGAATCTGAGACTGAGATCAACCTATCTAACGGATGATCTCTGGATTTGATAATGAGATTACTCAACTGAATCTGAGACTGAGATCAAGCCTATCTAACGAGTGATCTCTGGGTCTGATAATAAGATTGCTCAACTAAATCTGAGACGGAGATCAAGCCTATCTAATGGGTGATCTCTGGATCTGATAATGAGATTACTCAATAACTTTATGTGGGACCATGACTATCTAGCGGGTGGTACATGAGTCAATGGAACTATCTGAGTTCCTCACTGAGATAGATGATTGTATCTGACAGTCCTGATTTCTGAGTTATACTCTGAAGATTGATGCTGAAACTACAACTATGAAAGTTCTCACTTAACCGACATGCCTCGAATCTAAACTGGTGGGGTCCAACCTGTAACCCCAGCTATAAAGGTATCAATACCGTGCCACGGGTAAAGACCTCTCTGATCAAACCTCTATAACCGATGACCCTCCCAGGAAGTCAAGCCTAAGGCAGTATAATAGTTAAGCCTTATTCTAACAGGTGACTATTGCATTCTGCGCTGGCTATACAGTTCTAGAGTTCAGGGATTGCTCCTAACGACTCTGCCTCTCTAATGAGAAAGTCGTCATCCCTGCACTCGCTCAGTGCTAGCTCATACTCACAACTGAAAGACTCTAAACTGGTTCTTAACTGAACTTAAACTGAGCTGAATTTGTTATTGATCATTTTTCTCGGATGATCTGACTGAGTTACGCTGAATTCACTTGGTTCTATATCTGACGGAATGCTACAGAATCTCGTTATTTGACAGCATAATATTGAGTTCCGAATTTAACACTTGAATACTACTACGTCTGAGCTGAGTACTGAACTGAGGCTAGAATACTAGCGATACTGAGATTACTGAGATTTCTGTGATTTCTAAAGTTATGTATCTGTCTGAGAGTATAGAGTTCTATAACTCACTGAGTTCTGAGAGTCGTGGCTTAACCGAGATTATCAAGGAAACTGACACGGGCTCTAGACTGCAGCTAATTTTTCGGGTATAAATACCCCCAGGATTCGATAACATAAAAGTAAAACATAACCATTCTTGAATAATCAAGACCATGTACATTCATTCACCATCACAATCACTAAAGCATCTCTTCAAGTATTTAGAAATCATAAACATGTAATAGTAAAAGGAGACATGTTATTGGCTCATACTCCATTCAACAAGGTCTTACATCAAACACTCAGCATGTATTAAAGTCTTAGCATGTATCGAAGAGCACATAATTGGGGAATTTCATGTTATCATGTCACAATTCATTCACTAAGGCCTTTCAAAAAACACTTGGCATGCATGGGCTTGCACAAAATTGGGTATTTCTAGTCAACATGCTATAATGGCTCTAATTCTTTCACATAAGCATTTTATCAAATATATGGGGAACATGCTTTGCTTATTCAACAATTTCTACACTTAATTGACATGAACACCTCACTTAACAAGCAACTTGAAGAGGGTTTATCATGAACATCATATGATATCACATACTAGGGTCAAACCGTGAAACCTCATAAACAAGACATTAATTAAAAACTCAATAGTAGCATGAACTCCAATTTCAATTCACATGAATCATGAAAACTCATAAACATAAGATCTTTGAAATTTAGAAAAGGGTTCTTGAGCTTCTTGGATGAAAGGGACCCAAGAATCAACATCTGCATACCTTAGTTTCTTGATTATTGAAAAGTTAACGGAGGAATCTTGATGATTAGGGTCTTGATTTAGGAACCCTAGCTCTTGTTCTTGAATAACTTTAAGGGAAAACTAGTATTTTTGGGTTAAATGAGGCAAAATCCCGTGTTAAGGAGTATATATAGGGGTAGCAAAATGATCGTTTTTGCCCTTGGCATTAAACTGAAAAATCTTGATTTTACATGCTGACACAATGCCCCATAATCGCGCCAGCTTACTGGAAATTGGACAATTAGGAAACTTCTTGATGGCGCGACGCGGTGGAAATCACGTTGTCACCTTGGTTGTGAACTGGAAAGGCACCGCGACGTGGTGGACTCGCGTTGGTGCACTGGAAATTGACAACTCTAAAATTAAGCCTTGGCGCGACGCGCCATAATCGCGGAGGCTCATTGGATTTTGACAATTACCAATTTGGCTGGCTCCGCAACGCGCTAAAGTGCCAGGTGGCACACTGTTTCACTAAAATGGCTCTAACTCTTCACCCGAGTGTCGGATTTGGGCGAATTTGGTATCGACGGAATGTTTATTCAATTCTCTACATGACAAAAAATTCGATATTAGAGAAATTCTATACGATTTAAAATACTTCTCACTTGGGAAGACACTTCTCAACCTTTTAGGACCGGATTAACACTTTACTGAACACGCTCTAAGGTTCAAACTACGAGAGAATTTTGCAGGATCTTACAAAAGGTATGCTTGGTAAGAAAATTGCATCTAAAAATATTGTAAACATAGTACCAAATAAATGTCAGTTCTTGATATCAAAGTATTATGTTGATCAGTTCAAAGCACCAAAAAACATTTTTTTTTTAAATGTAAAGATCAATTTTGTATCTACCAAGAGCTCATGTTACACTTTTTGGAATAAAACATTAGGTTTGGGTCAATTCCACACGATTTTTTCCAAATGACCTCCCGCTATTAAAAGTATTATCACATCATATACAAACCGTATTTTATAGGTACAACCACAAAGTATTGGATGATTTGGTCTTCTCAATGCTCTCCTAGTGTTATTTGCCTCTATTGAGATTTGAACCTGATACCTCATGATTCTTCTCGCACTTCATTGTTCGCTAGGCCACACTCTTGAACTCATGTTTTATCTCATAATTACAAGCACATCAAGTTACTTTAGTAGAAAACAGAAGCAAGACACCTCCATACAATATATATCCACCAATACAAGACAAGCAAATCAACAAATTACATTAGTGATACATTCACACACAGGAGCATCAATAAAGAATGAATGTCAAATGTCCACTAGTTTTAGAGTATCGAAATTGAAATTACCCCTCTATATAAGAATAATTTTTTATTGACAAACCCACCATTACATGGCAGCAAAATGTCGTGCAAGCAAAGCACCATGTTTACAAGTTGAACAGAAATCTTTGCGTTCCCATCTTCTTAGCTACACATCTCTTATACTATGACTAGAACCAAGGATTGAGAAGAACAAATAATCTTTTATCCAAAACATTATCTTTGGATAAATTTCACAAATTTTTTTCCAAACGACCTCCCACAATTAAAAGTATCATCACGTCTTATGCAAACCTTCTTTTATAGGTACAAGTATGGAGTTTAGTTCTCATACCAAATAATCTTCACCTCTAATTAAGTTCCACATGATTCATCACCTCATGACTTAACTAAAGATTTTTTATGTGGCACCCCACATCAATTGAGTATTTATGGCCACCAAACCCTATTGGCTTTTTTTATGTGTGTGCATCTGTCTCCGGTGTTATGGATAGAAGCAGTAAGCCAACTCGTAGATGGGAAAAGAAACTTCGGTCCTGATGCATCACTTTACCATCTTTATACTTTTCTTTCCAAACTATTGGCATTGATACTAGTTGTTGAACAACATTTGACCAAAGATATTCTTGACATGACAGTAATATTATCCTCTTTTGGGTCGAGTATACATATTTTTCATAAAAGGTCTTACCCCATTAAAATTACCACTACATTATATATGTAAACTCCTTTTCTTTTTAACTACTAAAGTAGGACTTCATTAGCATATCCAACATGCTATATACATGCTATGGTCAATGCAAGTTAAGTCGATATGAAAGTGGAAAGGGAGTCATTGTATCAGAATAATCACCACTTCTTGCAGCAAGTCATAGAATGAATTTCTTTCGAGTTCATTGACAATCTATGTCATGACCCAATTTCTTGGATCCTGATGGCGCCCATTATAACCCACCAGTAGGCAAGCCAAACCCGTCCTCCAAAATGGCTAGTAACGGACTACCCAAAGAGATAAAGAAAAGAATGCAGAAAAGATATAATAACAGATCAAATACATAATATAGTCCCAAAATCTGATGGTATCAGTACAAGAGGTTCTACATAATAAGATTTCGAAGTGACGTATAAATGAATACATTAATATAACTTATCTATGAATACAACATAGAGACTAGTCTAATACATAAGAGAGAGATAAGTAATACTCTGAATGCTAGGAGCTCACTCTAAGTCTCCAAACCAAGGTTGCTCTGTACGACGCACACAACAACGATGATAACCCATACTATGATCTGCATACTGCAGCAGTGTAGTATGAGTACCAAACACGTAGTACTATGTAGGCAACTACCGATTGAGCTCCAAAGATAAAAAAGATATATACAACATATAAATAGAATGGAAAACTACACCCAAATGTCTAGTCATAATATAAGACCGACAATGAGATAATAAGGATAAACTATCATATTCATGTCAAAGAGACTAAGATATTATGGCTAAGAAAGTATTAAGAATGTATTATCTTATTCCAACCAAATTTAGGAATCTCAACACTATACCGTATATCACTGGCCAATATCCAAGTAAGAGCGGAAAAAAGATATATATAAGTATACAAGACCAAGGAATGAATATATATAAAGAAAAAGAGGGATATACGGTAATACCATAGCGACATATAGCTAAGTATGCATATATATATATATATAAGTACTTAACCAAGGTCTACTCGAAGTATAGCCTAAGTCATCAGACTAGCTATTTAAGACCTCATAATCATTGCCGGAGCTAGTGCTAGAATACTCAGGATGTTAATCCATATATCAAGTCATTATATGGTCATGCATAGTAATGTAATTGTTAGATAAAAGAGGTTGGAATCATACCTCAAGTCTCGATACCAAATCAATGAGCAATCTTGCATAAGCTAGCCATAATAATAATCACAAAGATGATAATAGTAATGTCAATAACAATGTGAGTAACCAGTTAGTTTGGACAACCAAATACCTAACTGATCCTATCGCGTGCCCCCGCAGCCCTAGGCTCAGAAGTTTCAATCAACATACAACACACTACAAGACATAGTCATCACCCTTATGTATGCAGTCCCCCCATATGAGCTGATAGATATAGGCGCTTACTGGTGATAGGCAATGTACATGAAAGGATGAATAAAACAAAATCCAAAATACCATAACCGATAAGTATAATCAATATCATGATATTATCATCATAACCATTACCTTCATAACCATCACCATCATAATCATCCTCCGACCTTGTCGGGTATGTATATAATTATAATTGTCTTACATAGGGCTAACTGAACTCAAACCGGTAGACGTACATATAGGCACATCCATATAATCATTCTCTAGCCTTGCTGGGTATTAATGCATTATTACAACCATCCACTGACAATGTTGGGTATCAATGCATCATTATAATATCCTCTAGCCTTGACGGGTATCATCACATTATCATAATATTCTCCGGTCTTGTCGGGTATCATCGCATCATCATAATATCCAAATCAATATCAATAATAGAGATCAGGCCTCACGAGTGCTAAAGTAAAGAACAAGCCCCCATGAGGGCTAAAGTAAAGAGCAAGCCAAACGAGGGATAAAGTAAATGTCACGATCCAAAAATAAGGGTCATGATGGCACTTGTCGCAGCACACTTGACAAGTAAACCTATCACCCAAACTGCAATGAAAAGAGGAAAAAATAAAAATAGCCCAAGATAAGGCTTCTAGAACGAAGGCGAATCATATAAGTAATCATAATAATGCGGAAAGAACTTATCTTAAATACCAATCATGCCTAAAACCAAGCGTCAATAGTGTAAGAACTACTAATACAATCCAAGAGTCAAATACATCAGAAAAATAACCACAAAGGAATAATATCTATCTCTAAATACTAATAAAGACATAACTACTGTAGAAAGATAGAGGTGAACTTCGAACGCATGAATGTCCAACCGCTACCTTGGAAGCTCCAACAATCGCCCGAGTCAATTAAGTTGAGGTGTACTCGAGCTAGGACCTACACCAAAAGGGCATAGTAGGCATGAGTACGATCCACTTGTACTCAGTAGGTATCATAGGCCGACAAAGCAAAGTAGTAAATAAAGCATACAAAATATACACTAAGGGCATGGCACCTGCAGTCAGAAAATATCTCACAATGGTAGCCAACACCAATTGCACTAATAGTTGTAATATATCTCATATATATTGCAATATCACACCAATATAGAACAAAAGTATGTATTATATCACATATAAGAAGAATAAGGGAAAATATGCATATACAAGATCATCAAATACAAGTAAAAGAAGATACAATAAATACATAGATGACAAGTAAATATGGCAATACAACACAATAAAGTAAGTGCAATGTATATGATGATGAAGATGATGATGATGATGATGATGCACGAGGTCATCGCACAACCTCCGAGATCATCGCACAATCCCCGTATACACCTACGGAGGAAAGCCTTCCAACGCAGGACCTATGGGGGTTCGTCAACCCGTATACAATCCACATATCTCATATCTCCATTCCGGTACATCCCTTGGAAAAGGTTTTATAAGGTATTCAATATCTCCTCTCTGGCACATCCCTCGGGGAGGGTTGTAAAAAGGTGTTACTAGTGTTTCTCAGATGTTGCCACGGTGGTACAAATATTTCATGAATGAGTATGATATGAGGATGTAATGCTCACATCCAATCACAATGAATATTTTCACAGCCAACCACAATGATATATTTCCACAACCATGTGAGCCAATATCCACTCATAATTTTAGTTTCAACCACGAATTTCCACATGTCTCATATGCCAAATAAGGTATGAATATAATCACAATACTTTAATGGTACCATATTAAGCATCTTAACAACACAATACAATTATTCACATATATTTAAGGCTATTAAATCACATAGGACCCCACACGGTCACATATCACATAATAACTCAATTTTAATAATTACGTCACATATAGGCCCCCACACGGGCACAACACATAAACAGACATTTTTCATGATTAGTTCTCACCCTTAACATGCATTTTGTATCATCATTTACTACCCAACCCAGTCTGAAAGAGTTAAGCCATAACTACCTAAAAAGTCGAAATCAGTCTGCTACACTTCGAACCCATGACCTTACTTTTCACAAACAATGTCAAACTTCACTAAAAACATTAAATATGAAATCTACATCGAAAACAAAACCAACGACACCCATATTGAATACTTTTGGTTCGGGATCAAAATGGACCCCCGAAACGAATTTCCGAAAAAGAAGCGCAAAATCAAAACTTTACTTCAAAAACATGTTCCACATATTTTTAGAAACCTACAGCTAAATATCCAAGTTAAATTGAGTAAAAAACGAGGTTCAAATAAAAAAATATTTTTGAGCTTTACCGGGTAAAATCTTTGAAATCTGGGTTAAAATCAAGAATCGAAGTTGTTTTTATGGTTAAATTGGTGAAAAATTAGTAATTATAGGATAAAAATATTATTCAAGTGAAAAGGAGTGAACTTGAAGTTTAAAATCAAGTCCTAAGATTTTTGGGATTTTGAGAAATTTATCAAGAAATTACTAAGAAAAATGGTGAATTCTTACCTTAAATCCATAATAAAATCAAGAATTAGGTGTTAATCTAGCTTTCTAAGCTCCCACAAGCTTCACTTTTAATCTCCCACACTATTTTAGAGTTTAACTCTCAAGATACAACATGACAAATGAATAAAATGGACAAAAAGAGAAGAAAATCAGCAATATATAGCTGAAAATCTGCTATGACAGCAGTTTTTTCTTTTTTAAAGTCCAGGTTCGACGGAGTGCCCAACATTCGTTCGGAGTCCGATAAATACAAACAAACTATGCAACCATACTAAATTCGATATTCCGGATGTGTTGGTGAAGTTAGATTTTTTAAAAAAATATTATTTTCACAAAGTTGACCCCCGAAATTCGAAATTATAATTTTCCAAACCGGGGGTCGAAATGAGATTTAAAAGCCGTAAAATCATACCAAACATGCTAACACCTTAAAATCAACATTCTAGATTTACTGGCGAAGTTGGATTTTTCATCCGAGGTCATTTCGATCAAATGTGAGTCCCATACCCATATTTTTAATTTTTTAACTTTCCGATCAATAGGTCGAAATGAGCTCGGTTTATTAGGACCCGAACCAAAGATCTACATAGACTAAAATCGATATTCCGGAGCTACTGGCGCAGTTCATTTGACCATCCGTAACACGGATCAAAAGATATCTCCATAAGTCTAAAATAAGGCTCTCGAAGCCATAAAAAAACACAATATCACATAAATGATACCAAAATGCATGGAAAATCATGCCAATACTTCCACACCCCAGAAATACCAAAATGCAACTACGTGGAGGGGTAAAATAGTAAAATCATATAAAGTCATAAATTTCACACATTTCATCAAATTTTTAAGTCGTTACATCATCCACCACTAAAAATCTAGTTTGTCCTCGAACTAAGGCAAAGAAATACCTGAATCAATAAAGAGATGAGGATAAGAACTATGCATATCATACTCGACCTCTCAAGTAGCTTCATCTACAGGTCGATGTCGCCACTGGACCTTAACAACTAGGATCAATCTAGAGCACAACCGTTTATCTAACTAAACCAACTCCCAATAAATGACATGAGACTCATCAGGAATATAACGACTAAGCATAGAAACATGAAAAACTGGATGAACAACTGATAGATCAAGGGGCAAAGCCAACTCATAAGCCACATCACCAACAATTCAAAGAATCTCAAATGGACCAATATATCTGGGGCTAAGCTTGCCCCTCTTCCCAAACCTCATCACACCCTTCATGGGTGAAATTCGAAGGAAAACACGATCTCCAATGCCAAATCTCAAGGTACGAAGTCCACAATCAGTATAGCACTTCTGCCTACTCTGAGTTACTCTAAGTCTATCCTGAATGATCTTAACTCTACCCAAAGACACACGGAGTAAGTCCCTACCTCGAGGTCTCATCTCTGAAACATCAAACCAATCCACTAGGGAGCGACAACACCTACCATACGACGCCTCAAAAAGAGCTATATCAATACTAAAATGGTAGCTCTTATTATATGCAAACTCATCTAAAGCCAAATGTTGCTCCTACTGGCTACAAACTCCATCACACAAGCGCGGGGCATACTCCAAAACCTAGATAGTTTGCTCTGATTGGCCATTAGTCTGGGGTGAAATGCTATGCTAAGATCAACCTGAGTACCTAACTCATCCTAAAAAGTCTTCCAAAAGTGAGATGTGAACACAGAACTTCGATCTGAAATACTAGACACCGACGCACCATGCAAATGCATAATCTCACAAATAAAGATAAAGGCTAACTTCTCAGAACTAAATGAGACCCAAAAATAAAATAAGCTGACTTGGTCTATCGATCCACGATGACCCAAGCACTGTTAAAACCATAAGATGTACGAGGCGAACCAGTCACAAAGTCCACGGTGATCCATTCCTACTTTCACTCGGTAATGGGTAACCTCTGAAGCTATCCACCATGTCTCATATACTCAGCCTCTACCTGCTGACAACATAGGCAATGAGCCATAAAATATGCCATATCTCGCCTCATACCTCCCCACCAGTAGTGTTTCCTTAAATCACGATACATCTTAGTCACACCTGGATGGATAGAATATCTTAAACAATGGGCCTCCTCTAAGATCAACCTAATCCAGTCACCCACTCTCGCATACAAACTCGGCCCCCAATCCTCAAAACTCTATCTGAATTAAGTAAGGCTTTCTTAGCCTCCCCACTCAACACTTTATCTCAAATCAACCTCAATCCAACATCATCAAATCAATAATCTCTAATTTGCTCTATCAAAGAAGATCTAGCATCCACAAATGCCAAAACACGCCCCAGTGTAAAAATACCAAGCCTAACCATCTGGTTAGATAAAGACTGAACCTCTAAGACCAAAGTCCTCTCCTGGTCAAAAGATGCGCCCAGCTACCTATTCAAGTCGACTTTTGGTTCAAGGCATCCGCAACCATATTAGCCTTGCCGGATGGTAGAGATTAGTCTAGTCATAATTCTTAAGCAACTCAAGCCAACGATGTTGTCTCATATGAAGATCTCGCTAGGTAAAGAGGTACTGAAGGCTACAATGATCTAAGAAAATCTCACAACGGACTCCATACAAGTAGTGCCTCCACAACTTTAAAGAAAACACAACTGCACGCAACTCTAAATCATGGGTAGGATAATTCCTCTCATGAGGCGTCAACTGATGAGACGCATACACAATCACCTTGCCCTCCTACATCAACACAACACCCAAACTAACATCGAAAGCATCACAAAACACGAAAAATCCCACACTCTCCTTAGGCAAAGCCAATATAGGAGTTGAAGTCAACAAATCCTTGATCTTTTAGAAGCTCACCTCACAAGTATCAGACTACTAGAATGAAATCTTCTTCTAAGTCAACTTAGTCAATGGAGATGCAATGGATAAAAAATCCTCAACAAAATGCCGCTAATAACCCGCCAAGCCAATAAAACTCCAAATCTCTGTGGGCAAAATAGGTCTAGCCCATTCATGAATCGCTACAACCTTGGCTGGATCAACCATAATACCTTCCTTAGTCACCACATGATCTAAGAAAAAATATACTCCAACCAAAACTCGCACTTAGAGAACTTTGTATACAACTTTTCATCCCTCAATCTTAGAAGCACAATCCACAAATACTCCAAATAAACTAAGATATCATCTATAAATACAAAAACA
This sequence comes from Capsicum pubescens, assembly GCA_030864215.1. Taxonomy (NCBI): domain Eukaryota; kingdom Viridiplantae; phylum Streptophyta; class Magnoliopsida; order Solanales; family Solanaceae; genus Capsicum; species Capsicum pubescens. The sequence continues at coordinate 268,802,808 of CM061548.1, forward strand.
AAGGAGTCGAGATACAATTGAAACACCCGATTCATTAATTCCATGAACGCGGCAGGGGCATTGGTCAACCCAAAAGACATGACCAAGAACTCATAATGACCATATCGACTCTGAAAAGCTATCTTTGGAATATCCAAAACTCTAATCCTCAATTGATGATAACCGAACCTCAAATCAATCTTCAAAAACACTACACCATCCGAAGTTGATCAAATAAATCATCAATGCAAAAAAGAGAACACTTATTCTTAACCTTCACCTTATTCAACTATTGATAATTAATACATGACCCATCTTTTTTATTCACAAACAAGACAGGCACACCCCAAGGTGAAACACTAGGTCAGATAAACCCCTTATCAAACAACTCCTACAATTGATCCTTCAGTTCTTTCAACTCTGTTGGGCCATCATATAAGGAAGAATAGAAATAATTTTGGTTCCCAGCTCAACATCAATACTGAAATCAATATCTCGATCCGGAGGCATACCAGGCAAGTTCGTAGGGAATACATCTATAAACTCATGGACATCACGAACAAAATCCAAAAAAGGAGGCGAAACAACACTGGTGTCAAAAATATGATCCAAGTAAAATAAGCATCCCTTCTCAACCAGTTTACGAGCCTAAACATAAGATATGACCCTCTTAGGACCCTAATAAAGTACACCCTTCTAAGCCATCCTTAGCATACCCAGTGAAGTTAAAGCCAAAGTCTTAGCAAAATAATTTAAGACAACATGATAAGGAGCCAACCAATCCATACCTAAAATAACATCAATATCGACCATATCTAATATAAGCTAATCTACCAATGTCTTACACCCGACAAAAGTCACAACACTAGATCGATGCGCCTGATCCACCACTAAAGAATCACCTACCGGGGTAGATACACGAATAGGCATGGCAAGAGGCTTACTAATAGAATCAAAACCCGAACTAAAATACACGAACACATAGGAGAAAGTTAATCTGGGATCAAATAATACAGATGTAGGTCTGAAATAAATGGGGACGATACCTGTAATCAAGCATCAGAAGCCTCTGCCTCAGGTATGGATGGTATAGCATAACACTGACCATGACCACCAATTACTTATGTAGACCCACGGCCACCCCCACGAGCTCTACTATCTCTGCCCCTCACACCTCTGGTAGCACCCCTACCCCTCATAACTAAAATAGAAGTAGCTCTAAACATAAGGCGAGGACAGTCCTTAGCCACATGGCCAATTTCATTAGGCACGTAGAAATATCTACGACTAGTCTCAACAGGAGAAGGCACAACTAGGCCCAAACGGCCACCCTGAACTGCTGAACTAGAAGGTCCAACACTTGAACTCTGTAAGGCCTTCTGCACTAGCCTACACTATCCACGAGAATTACTAAAATCTCTACCATGGGGAGACTGACCTCTAAACTCATAAAAATGATGCACCTTCTTGGCGCCACCTTGAGATACTTGCAGAATACCCTTTGTCATCTTAGTATAATCCAAAATACTCTGAAAAAAACCCTAAGTACAACCATATGAGACATAGCCACTAAAGGGAGACATCCAAACCTTTTACAAACTTCTGACTCTTCTCAGACTCGATGGAACTACTATTATAGAAATATCTAGACAGAGCAGGAAAACATGCCTCATACTCAGCAATTGTCATGGAGCCTTTCTCTAAATGATCTGACTCGTCCCATATCCGATCCCTCAAACTGTAAGGCATAAATCTCTTCAGAAAGGCATCAGCAAACTGATCCCATGACAACTCAGGAGCATCAATAGGCCTACAACCGATAAATAATCTCCACCAATCTCTCAAAGCATCTCTCAACTGATAGTAGTATAAGCCACACCATTCGCACAAAAAGAGTGAACCATAACTCAAAACATAAGATATGAAAGAACTTTGCATGATAAAGGATAAAATGAGGGAAGTTTCCTAAATACGTCCTATAGCCTCTCGAAGATAGATATGGACGTTTACATATCATTCAGCGAGACTCTATTAGACATCTCGTTCATACACCGTTAAGACCAATGAAACCTGTGTGCTTTGATACCAATTTGTCACGACCCAAAAATAAGGATCATGATGGCACTTGTCGCAGCGCACTTGATAAGTAAGCTTATTACCTAAACTAATATGAAAAGAGGAAAAGATAAAAATATCCCAAGCTAAGACTTCTAGAACGAAGGTGAACCATATAAGTAATCATAATAATACAGAAAGAACTTATCCAAAATACCAATCATGCCCAAAACCAGGTGTCAATAGTGTAAGAACTACTAATACAATCCAAGAGTCAAATACATCAAAAAATAACCACAAAGAAATAATATCTATCTCTAAATACTAATAAAGACATATCTACTGTAGAAAGATAGAGGTGAACTTCGAACACATGAATGTCCAACCACTACCTTAGAAGCTCCAATAATCGCCCGAGTCAATGAAGTTGAGGTGTACTCGAGCTAGGACCTGCACCAAAAGGGCGCAGTAGTCATAAGTACGGTCCACTTATACTCAGTAGGTATCACATGCCGACTAAGCAAAGTAGTAAATAAAACATACAAAATATACACTAAGGGAACGTCACCTGCAGTCAGAAAATATCCTACAATGGTAGCCCACACCGCTTGCACTAATAGTTCTAATATATCTCACATATATTTCAACATCACACCAAGATAGAACAAAAGTATGTATTACATCACATATAAGAAGAAAAAGGGGAAACATGTATATACAAGATCATCAAATACATGTAAAAGAAGATACGATAAATACATGGATGACAAGTCAATATGGCAATACAACACAACATAACACAATAAAGTAAGTACAATGTATATGATGATGAAGATGATGATGATGATGCACGAGGTCATCACACAACCTCTGGGATTGTTGCATAATCCTCATATACACCTACGGAGGAAAGCCTCCCAACACAGGACCCATGGGGGGTTCATCAACCCGTATACTATCCATATATCTCATATTTCCTTTTCAGCACATCCCTCGGAAAGGGTTTTATAAGGTGTTACAATATCTCCTCCCCGACATATTCCTCGGGGAGGGTTTTAAAAAGGTGTTGATAGTATTTCTCAGATATTACAATGGTGGTACCAATATTTCATAAATGATTATGATATGAGGATGTAATGCTCACATACAATCACAATGAGTATTTTCACAACCAACTATAATGATATATTTTCACAGCCATGTGAGCCAATATCCACTCATTATTTCAGTTTCATCTACGAATTTCCACATGTCTCATATGCCAAATAAAGTATGAATATAATGACAATATACTAATGGTACCATATTAAGCATCTTAACAAAACAATACAATTATTTACATGTATTCAAGGCTATTAATATCACATAGCACCCCACACGGTCAGACATATCACATAATAACTTAATTTCGACAATTACATCACATATAGGCCCACACATGGTCACAACACATAAATATTCATTTTTCATGATTAGTTCTCATCCTTAACATGCATTTTATATCATTATTTACTACCCAGCCCAGTCTGAAAGAGTTAAGCCATAATCTACCTCAAAAGCCAAAATCGGTTCGCTACACTTCGAACTCACAACCTTACTTTTCACGAACAATGTCGAACTCCACTAAAAATACCAAATATGAAATATACGCATTAAAATAAAACCAACGACACTCATATTGACTTCTTTTGGTTTGAGGTCAAAACGAACCCTCGAAACGGGTTTCCGAAAAAGAAGGGCAAAATCAAAATTTTACTTCAAAAACATGTTTCCCATATTTTTAGGAACCTAAAGCTAAAAAGAAAAGTTAAATCAAGTCAAAAATGAGGTTCAAATTGAAGAAAAGTCATTTTGAGCTTTACATGGTAAAATCTTTGAAATCTGGGTTAAAATCAAGAATCGAAGTTGTTTTGATGGTTAAATTGATGAAAACTAGTAATTATAAGATAAAAAATATTATTCAAGTGAAAAGAAGTAAAATTGAAGCTTAAAATCAAGTCCTAATATTTTTGGAATTTTGACAAATTTATCAAGAAATTACTAAGAAAATGGTGAATTTTTACCTTAAATTCGTAATAAAATCAAGAATTAGGTGTTAATCTAGATACCCAAGCTTCACTTTTAAGCTCTCATACTATTTTAGGGTTTAACTCTCAATAGAAAAGATGAAAAATGAGCAAAATGGGCAAAAAAAGGAGAAAATCAGCAATATATAGCTGAAAATCTGCTATGACTGCAGTTTTTTTCTTTTTAAAGTCCAACCCAAACTTTGACGGGGTACCCAAGATTCGTTTGGAGTCCGATAAATGTAAACGAACTATACAACCATACTAAATTTGACGTTTTGATGCGTTGGCGAAGTCGAATTTTCAAAAAAACATCATTTCACAAAGTTGACCCCGAAACTCAAAACCATAATTTTTCAAACCGAGTGTCGAAATGAGATTTAAAAGTCATAAAATCATACCAAACATGCTAACACTCTAAAATTAACATTCTGGATCTGCTAGCGAAGTCGTATTTTTCAACCGAGGTCGTTTCGATCAAATGTGGTCTCACACCCATATTTTCAATTTTCCAACTTTCCGAGCAATAGGTCGAAATGAGCTCGGGTGTATCAGAACCCGAACCAAAGGTCTACCCAACCTAAAATCAATATTGCAGAGCTTCTGACGCAGTTCATTCAGCCATCCGTTGCACAGATCAAAAGATATCCCCATAAGTCTAAAATAAGGCTCTAAAAGACATAAAAATGATAATATCGCATAAATGCTACCAAAATGCATCAAAAATCATGTCAATCACTCCCACACCCCAAAAATACCATAATACAACTACGGGAAAGGGTAAAATAGTCAAATCACATAAAATCACACATTGCATCAAATTTTTAGGTCGTTACAATAAATAATCATGAAAGAGAAGTAAGGTAGAGTATATTTCCATAATTCATCATTCATCATCAATTTCATATTATCAATAAGCATATATATACCACAAAAAAAGCATATATATGAATATTATAACTATCATTCGGGTTTAATCAGAATTTATATCATCAATACAACATGTTTCTCCATCCATATCAGAGAGTTGTTTATTTAGATATATAGTAGATGCATGGACTTAAGTCGTGGCTAAAAGGGTGTAACTCCGAAAGTTTGTTGTATGGGTGAACTTCGGGATTAAATTATTATAAAGTGTAGAAAGGGTCGGAATCTCTCACGACTGGAGTATTTAGTAGTATCAAATCATAGACCGAAACTTATCTCGGTCAAGTCTTTAAAACTTTATTATTAACCTCTTTTACATATAAGCTATTCATTAAAATAAACATTTATTATTATGAAGAAATTCATTTTAAGGTAGAAACTGGGATTTAACCCTTAGCTAGTGACAATAATTATAAGATTATAATCTAATTGGAATCGTATCAATCATCAAAGCAACGATCATGAATGTACCGAATCTATGCATGTCATCACTAGTATTCATACAATGGAACCATAAGAATTAACATATCAATAAACTACAATCACATCCTTTACATGGATAAACACTTTCCAAATGGTCAACTCATATCATAACACGGCCTTGGGCCTAATAATGTGTTCAGAATAATTATAACATCATTATCACGGCCTTTGTCCCAGATACATATTTGAAACCCATATCAATAATCATGTCTATAAATTATCTCATATCTATGTCATAGCGTATTCACGAGGCATAACATCTCTATAAGCCATAAGGCATATCTATAATTATCTCATATCTAGGAGATGTAATATATCAATAAGATTCTCACATCTAAGAGGTATAATGCATCAATAAAACATAACTCATAACTATGAGGCACATCACATCTATAAGACATCTCATATCTATAGGTCATATATCATGACTATGAGGAATATCATCTCTATAGGCCAATTTCATATCTAAGAGGAATATCATATCTGAAGGCCCAATATCATATCTAAGAGGAAATAACATCTTTAAAGGTCCATTATCATATCTAAGAGGAAATAATATCTCCAAAGGCCCAATATCATATCTAAGAGGAAATAACATCTCTAAAGGCCCAATATCATATCTAAAAGGAATATCATGGACATAAGCCATTAATCATAATATGGGGAAAGTCATCACAATTTATCAACACGAAGTAAACTTATTCTAAAGGCTCAATAGTCTCAATTATGCATAACATTTGTCACTAAGTCTATAAGGGCTAACACAAGTCTTAGCCTAAGGTGGGCCAAAAGAACCCACTCTAACCCTCGAATACCATGTTTAGGTAATTTATACTGCAAACTAGGCTAAGATATCTAGTTCAACTTGTAGATGTCGAGTAAGCCATAACCAGTTCTAAGATAGGAACTTTGTCTAGAAACGTGGGCATTCAAGTTAACCTACCTAAATTACGGTTTCAAGATCTCTATAATAGCCCAACTAAGGTTAATAATACTAACCATATTTCCAAAACTTAAACCACATCTCAAACCTAGTATCATATCAAATCCATTCTATTAATTAGCTCATTCTAGATAGAAGGCAATAGGATTCTAAAAGAGTAATAAGCATTTCACCTTACGAGTTAAAACCCTCATCTAATCCCCAAAATTTAATATTTAATACTAGGTCATTCTACCCATAATCACACTTAGCATTTACAGTCACACGAAATATATAACATGCATCATCTTACGAAGAACAGTAGACAGAAGTCTACCTCAAAGCCAAAATGCAAATCCTTAAATTATTCACCAAACGTCCATCTTCACTTCACAATCCCAAAATCTCATCATACTATTAAAATCATAATCTACTCATCAATAAAAGAATAATGATACTCATATTGCACAATTATGTTTTGGGTCCAAAAATAACATCGAAAACCCCAAGTGGGTCTCGCTTATGAAAATCACATTTTCAAGGTCAACTCAACATTCATACATGAACAAGGAATCATAACCCTCATGAGTGAAAACCAAGCTAATTTAGGGATAAAATCAAGCTTTCAATCTATTTGAGGTTTTAGGTCAAGAACCAAGAATTTCACCAAGAGAGGGATGAAATCTTACCTTAAATCCAAAGATATTCGCGATAATAGATGTTAATAAAGCTCCCAAATCACCCAAAAGACTCAATTTTGAGTTAGCACACTATTTTTAGGGTTCTTAGTTCTCAAGAGTGAGTGAAAATAAGCTAAAATGCGGCCGAAGGGGTCCTTTTATAGCCCCATCAGGTACCCAAGTGTTGCTATCATACACCTAAGGGTTGCAATCACACACAAGCTACAGGAGAAGGTATTGTGATCGCAATACCTCATGTGTGATCGGACCATCCTCTCTGGCACCAGATATCAGCTGAAACTTAGAAATTTTCTAAGTTTTCGCTAACGCTTCGGGATTCATTCGAAGTCGAATTTATACAAATGGACTATGTAACCCCACTAAATTTGATGTTTTAGACGCGATGGATGTAATGCCCGGCAAAATTCGCTTCCAGTCTGAGCCTTAGAGTGTATTTGGTAAAGCAAAAAATCCGAGTCTAAATGTTTCAAAAATATCTTCCCAAGTATGAAATACTTTGAATCGTGTGGGAATCTATTTGACCATGAATTAAGATCATAGAGGTCCCCTAACTAAAGGACGAGTTGAAAACTTTCCTATCGTTCAAGTTTTAGTGAGCGTCAAAACTTTGGTCAACTTCAATCCACCATAACTCTTTGTATATATCGAATTAGAGGATCTACTATATATCAAATGAAATCTCTTTGAATTATCTTTCCAACTATACTAATTTCGTCAAAAACTGATATCAGAGAAATGAGTTATGCCCATTTTACTCTAGCATGCCAGGCTGAGAAATTGAGTGACGACAATTATGATAAGCTGTCACGAGAGTGATGACCTATCACCAATGTCGTCATCCCTGGGCAGATTTCTACCTCTGGTGATAATATTTTGTGATAAGCCATCACGCCCGTGATGGCCTATCACCAATGTCGTCAACCATAACCAGAAACTCAAAATTTCACCCTTTTATGACGACATTTCGTGATGACTTATCACCAACTTGACGTTTTTTCACAGATGTCGTCAGCTATTTTTTTCCAGTAATTCAAGGACGTTTTTCCAAGAGTATTTTAGTCTTTTCCCATCTTTTGGAGGTCTCTATAAATATGAGAACCCCATTTAAACCCTAATTTCATCATTTACTCTTCCAATTCTCTCAAGAGAAAATATCTAGGGTTTCAATTCAAGAACCCTAATCTTCCAAAAATTCATCCATAAATCTTCAAGATTTCTTCAAGAATCAAGTACCTCATAGTGTGGGCTTCGAGAATCATTTATTACAAGTGCGAATAGAGTCTCAAGCATTAGAATTCATCCAATTTCAAAGATTAAGGTATGTAGATGTTGATTCTTGGGTCCCTTTCATTTAAGAAGCTCAAGAACCCTTTTTAAAACTCAAAGATTTTTATGGTTATGAGTTGTTAATGATTTGTATAAGTGAGATTGATGTTCAATGTGTTGTTGAGTTTTGATTTATGTTTGTCTACAAGATTTATGATCTTTGACCCTAGTATGTGGAACTCATGTGATGTTTGTGATAGACCCTCTTGAAGTTGTTTTCTACGTGATGAGTTCATAACTTTTGGGTGTAGAAATGGTTGAATAAGCGAAGCATATCCCCCATAGGTTTGATAAAGAACTTAGGTGAAGCATAAGGGCCATTATAGTATGTTGAATAGGAAACCCCAAATTGTGAGCTAGTCCATGCATGCCTAGGTTTGATAAAATGCTTTAGCAAATGAATTGTGCCATAATAGTATGGAAATTCCCAAATAAGTGTAAACCCGTACATGTCTAGTATTTTTTTAAAGGACCTTAGTGAACAAGTGGGGATGTGATAGTAGTAAGTTCCCCAATTATGTGCTCTTTGATATATGCTAAGCTTTTAATACATGTCAAGTGGTTAGCAAGTAAGTTGTGACATAATAGTATGAAGTTTCTCGAAATCATGTGATATCCAAACACATGTCAAGACTGATATAGGTATGAAATAGTTGAGGTAAAACCTTGTTGAATGGAGTACGATCTAGTAGCATGTTTCCCCTACGTTATTATATGATTATGATTCCGAGATGCCTAAAGTGACCCCTTGGAGACTGTGATAATAAATAGACGTTTGTGATCCTTAAATGTTTGAGGTAATGTCTTAATGATTGTGGGAATGAACATATGACATGATTCTTAATTACTTGTAAAGATGCTTTAAGGCTTGTGATGATGAACGAATGATTGTGATGATGAATGAATGATTATGGTGATGACTAGTCATGAATGATTATGCTTTACTTTTATGTTATCGAGTTCTGAGAGTATTTATACCCGATAATAGAGTTGTTGTCTAGAGCTCGTATCAGTTTCTCGATAATTCCAGTCGAGCCATGATTCTTAGAACTCAGTGAACTATAGAACTCTGTATCGTCAGACAAGTGCAGAACTTAAGAAAGCTCAGTAATCTCTGTAATCTCTATATCGCTAGTAATCTAGCCTCAGTCCTGTAATCATCCCAGATCTAATAGTATTCAAGTGATTCAATTCTAATCTTAGAAGCGATTCGAGTAATCTATTCAAGCTCTATATCGTCAATTAGATACCATGATTCGATACCTTTTTCGTCAGATACAAAACTAAGTAATCTCAGTGTAACTCAATCAGATCTTTTGAGAAACATGATCAGTATCAGATTCAGTTCAATTGTGTTTAGTTAAGATTTTAGTTCAGGAGTAAGAGCTAGCACCGAGCGAGGGAAAGGATGACGACTCTCCATCTGAGAGGTCGAGCCGTTAGGAGAAATCCCTGAACTCCAGAACTGCATAGCCAGTGCAGAATGTGGGAGTCCCCGTCAGTAGAGGTTGTCACCGTCATAGAGGTTTGGCTATTATGTTGCCTCAGGCCGACTTCCTTCTTGGGTCACCCGACAGAGAGGCTTGACCAGAAAGGTCTTTACTCGTGGCACGGTATTGATATCCTTCCAGCTGGGGTTATAGGTTAGACCCCACTTGGGGTATCTCGGTTAAGTAACTACTTCCCACAGTTGTAGTTTCAGTATCAATCTTCAAAAATCTGGACTGTGTGGTACAGTCGTCTATCTCAGTGAGGAACTCAGATAGTTCCATTGATTCATGGACCATCCCGTCAGATAGGCTTGCTCTCATATACAGATTCTCATTATCATATCTAGAGATCTCTCGTTAGATAGGCTTAATCTCTATCTTAGATTCTGTTGATTATTCATGTTGTCAGATTCGGACATGATCATACTTCTTATCATTGATAATCACTTCCGGAATAATCTATTAGAAAAGTTGATCTCTAATTCTGTCAGTCGAAAGAAGTAAGCTCAGAATTCAGTCCTTGATGTAAGTACATCCAGACTCTCAGTTATCAGTATCAGATAAGTCAGTGATTAAGTATCTCAGTGTTAGTAGTGAGTTTAGTCTGCAGTAAAGTGGTATCCGAGTTTCAGTAGCTAGAGTTGCTATGATTGTGTTCATGGTCTGTGCATTCATATATGTGCTCTCATGTGGCATCTTCATGATTATTCAGTTTAGATATTATGTATGCATGAGCCCTTGCATTAGCCTACCTCATCTACATACTCGGTACTTTCCTGTACTGACACATTTGCGCTATGGTATTTTATTTGACACCATAGGTTCAGAGACACAGGATCCAGAGTATCCTTAGCAGTTCAGTCCCGGTCAGCAGAAGTAGTAGTGAGTCCGCTTCTTTCGAGGACGAATCTCAGTTTATTATTATTGCTTCAGACATTATTTATTTTAAGTTGACGGAGTTAGTTGGGGACCTATCCCATCAACTCCATAGACCAGATAGTTTAGAGGTTTTTCAGACGGATGTATTAGTATTTAGTTTTCTGTATTATGAGTATTCATAGATGTGTTGAACCTTATAGCTAGTTTTCGTATTTATTTCAGATATTATGTAGTGTACAGGTACAAATATCAGCAAAGGGTTAGCTTGTGGTCCTTCGGGGTCATAAGCACCGTGTGACGTCTCAGGATGGGATCTCGGGGCGTTACAAACTTGGAATCAGAACCTAAGGTTCAAGAGTGTCCTAGGAAGTCTGAAAAGCCGCATCTAGTAGAGTCTTGTGCACGAGTATGTAGCGCACCACATTTATGTACAAGAGGCTACAGGATGTTCTTAGGAGCAGTTTCCCTTCTTTCAGTGATAATTTTGTATGAGTGATTATGAGCTCAAGTTGGTTCTCAGTCTAATCCACTTGTTTCTTCCAATTACAGAGTATGCCTCCTCGCAGAGATTTCGTCCGTAGGGTTGACGATCATCCGCCACAGCCAGTAGATCCTGAAAATGAGAGTGTGTCACATGCAGAGTTTCGGACAGCTTTTCAGGCACTAGCCCAAGCTGTGACTAGTGTTTAGGGCAATCTTCAGTCTGCAACCCCACCTCAGCAATATAGGGACTTGGCCGCAGCTAGAATCATAAGTTTCATGAAAATAAACCCGCCCGAATTCTTTGGGTCAGTAGTAGGTGAGGACCCGCAACTTTATCTAGAGAAGGTAAAGAAGATTACCCAGATTATGCATGTTTCTGAGAAGGAGAGTGTTTAGTTAGCATCTTATAAGTTGAAGGATGTTGCTCATGATTGGGTAGTGATATGGGAAAAGAGTAGAGGGGAGAATGCAGCTCCTGTGACTTGGCTAGAGTTTCAGAGTGCCTTTATAGATAGGTTTTTCCCGCTAGAGATGAGAGAGGCTAAGTTATAAGAGTTTATGAACCTATTTCAAAGTTCCATGACCGTGAAAGAGTATTGTCTTAAGTTTAACCAATTAGCTATGTATGCTCCTGACTTGATAGCTGACCCTAGAGCGAGTATGAGCAAGTTTGTGACTGGTGTATCCGGGTTAGTGTTGAAAGAGTATAGGACTGCTATGCTTCATAGATATATGGACCTTGCTATACTGATGATGCATGTGCAACAGATTGAGGTAGATAAGATAAATAAGAGAGAGAGAGAGAGAGAGAGAGAGAGAGAGTAAGAGAGCCAAGACTGGTAGTCGTGGTTTCTCGCAGTCAGGGTCTCAAGGTGGTAGTAGTTCTTAGTATGGTCAAAGACTTTTAGTTCTAGCTCTATTTTCAGCTAGTGTACCCACACCAACCATCATGCATATACTTTTCAGTCACCACGATCAACACCTCTAACTACTAACATGATCAACCAACTATATATCATAGTCACCACCACCACAATCAATCTCCACCATCATGACAATCACTACAATAACAGTCATCTCTAGCATCACAACTATCATCACCAATATTACTAGTCACTTACATCAATCATTACCACCACCACAACCACCATTACAAACCATCTCGACTTTCACTAACAAACATGCAAATTTTTTTTATCAAATAATAATTTTATTAAATTAAATATTTTTAAATATATTATTAATTTTTATTTGAATTGTATTTTTATTATATTCACTAATAGATAAATTTTGCATATTTAAATATTGAAAAATAAACAGTTTTAATCTTTCAGTTTTCAAATGTAGAGACATCATCTTTATCATTCAGATTCAAATATTTGAATCTTAATAAAAATAAATACAACCTTAAACTTGGTTTGATCTCCCTATGTACAATAATTAAAAGGGGAAAGGACATGGTATGGCCATTTTAAAAAAAATGGCCCACATTTGAAAAGATGGACATGCTTAGCCAGTTGGCTAAAGTAATACCACTTTTTAGCCATTTGGCCCAATTGGGCACATGCAGCCTCTATACTCAATTGATACACTTTTATACCACATTGATACACTTTTATACTATATTGATACACTTTTTAAAAAAGAGAAAGGAAATTCTATGCAAGCACATGCAGTCCTTATACCCAATTGATATACTTTTATACCACATTAATACACTTTTATACTACATTGATACACTTGCAGTGTCCATATACTAGATTGATACTCTCTTATACTAGATTGATACATTTTTAGAATGCATATAAAAATTATATAGAGTCAAATAAAATATGTATCTAAATAATAATTGTAGTTAAAAATTGTATAAATGCAATAATTATTAGTATATGCAATATGTATATGTATAGAAACTCTATAATTATTATATATAAATATGATAGACGGACTCGTAATATTTTCTCAAAGTCACGAAGTTGGAGTACTTTAATTGAAATTTAATTGTTAGCAAGTTGAGTACTGAAAAGTCAAAATCTTGGATGACAATAATTTCCTCCAATCCATAGAGTGGAAAGAGTTGTCAGATTCCTCTCACTATCTCAAAGCAAACAAAGAACAGAAAAAAGAAGGCAAAAAAATACGGGTCCATTAAAAATAAAAAATCGGCCCTGTACATATAACGGAACGACCAAATTGCGATGTACCCATCCCTTAATGGTTATTTGCTGGAATTTTAGATTTAGGTGCTAATTTTGTGGAATTATTTTAGTGTTAGGTGTTATTTTTGTCCTTTCCCCTAATTAAAATCAACCTTTTAATTTATAAGGAAAACTTTTCAAAAAAAGAAAAGAAAAAGAAAAGGACGGGTTTTTTTGAAATCGTGTTGTAATATATATTACTCCTATTACGTTAGGGAATTGGTATAAAGTTTTTGTTACTTCACAAATAACAAAAGAGATATTTTTTACTATAATTTATAAATAATAATATTCAATTGACTCCTATTTAAATTGAAACTTATGCTACCGAAAGTTTCCACAAAGTTTCAGTCAATAGAAATTTTCTTTCCATGCACAAATTCTTTTTATTCTAGGATTTTGACATAATTCAAATAAGGAAGAAATTAATGATTAAAATTTTAATTGATTTTAAAGTCTTAAATATTATAAAGAGAATTAAATAATAGTTAGAGAGAAAAAAGGTGAAAAAATTATTTTGTCTATTGCGGGTTATCTATAATCTATAATCTATAATAATATTAATAATTAATATTAATAATATATTAAAAGTGTGAAGGCCTTAGAAATGTTGTTTGAACGTTTTTCCCTTTATTAAAATACTCTGCTTTAGAAAAAATTGTCATTTCACATTTTTTCTATTATTTTGGTAATATTAAATATTAACTATATTACCAAAAAAAAAAAAAATAAGACCTTTCCTCACAAAAATATAATTCCTCAAATCAATCTTTCCCCAACCTGAAATCGAAGAAATACTAATAAAAACAAATCTATAATCTATAATCTATATCTATCTGTCTATCTATCTATATCTATCTATCTATCTATCTATCTATCTATCTATCTATATATATATATATATATATATATATATATATATATATATATACATATATATATATATATAAGTGTGAAGCCTTAGAAAAGTGAGACAAAACTGTTTGTTCATTATTTTCTTTAATTTATTATTTAATTATTTTTATTATATTAACTAGACTCCTAAAATATATGGAAGGAGAATCAATTATATTTTCCTTTGTACTGATCAATCAGAAAAATATTCCTAAAATAGAATAGAAAAATACTCCTCTATTAAGGAAATAGTTTTATAAATATTGAGATGCACGTTAAACTAGACAAGAAACTGATTTACTTATTGAAAAAATATGATTGATACTCATCTAACTTGATTCGGTTGCATGTCTGGATTGATGGGTGCTTAATTTTCTAACCCTCAACTTTTTCACTATTTTTGTCAACATAATAGATTCAACGTGTGTGTAATATATATATATCTTCTTTGTTTTCATTTAAGTCATTCTTTAGTGTCAAAATTTTCGCTCAGACAAGAATTATTTAATCAAACAGAAGCTTTGTGATCACTATTGTATTATTTTATTGTAGTTTACAGGTCGTAGATGAATTTACAGGTGGTAGATGAATGTCGGTCGACTTTGAGGATTTTTTGAATTGTATAATTTTTATGTCTCTGTTTTGAGAATTTTTTTGGTGTAAAGGTAAAGTTTAGTTGTATTATTTTGATATCTCTATTGTCGTATTATTTTGTTATAGTTTACAGGTGGTAGATGAGTGTCGGATGACTTTCGGGAAATTTTTGTATAAAGGCTAGATTTAATTATATTGCTTTGATGTCTTTATCATCGTATTGTTTTATTGTAGTTTACAGGTGATAGATGAATGTCGATCAGCTTTGAGAATTTTTTTTTGGTAAAGGTTAGGTTTAATTAAATAAATTCTCCAAAAGATGTAGAATTTAATTATTGTATTCATATTTATTATTTAAACAAATATCCTAACGTTTGAACTCAATAAAATGAGGTACACGCGCGAGGCGTGTACACCTAAACTAGTATATGTTAAAAGTGTGAAGGGTTTTAGAAATGTTGTTTGAACTTTTTGCCTTTCATTAAATGTCACCGCTTTAGATAAAATGGTATTTTCACTATTTTTCTCAATTTATTATCAATTAATTATATCCTAATAGATTTTTAAATTAATTAAAATCGTAATTTAATTTTGGTAAGGAATCATAATATTTAATAATTCTAAATTTATTAGAATTTTACCTTAAATAAATAATTTTTGTAATTTTATGTAAGGTAATATTTTTAATCTTTGCCTCTTTCTTATATATTTTTCTTGCTATTCTACGGGATATTCTTTACCTAAAATTTTCAAACACTTCCCATTAATTTCCTTAATTGTAGGTGTAGGAAATGTTTCGTGCAATATTTTCTACGTAATTTCATCACTTTGAATTACTTATGGATTTAGATTTTTTGTGTGCGTGTCTTTTAGGTTAACATAATTTAATTTTCCTTTCATGTTTTAAGGATTAGAATTTTTAATTTTTCTTCCACATATTTTTTTGCTTCCCTATATTAAGAATTTGAATTCGTTTAGGTGTAAAATTCATGTTATATTTTCATTAGGTTTTCCTTTCTTATTTTAAAGACTACTTCTTATTAATTTGAACTAGTTTAGGATACGTGCGTTGCACGTGAATTTTAATCAAGATATTATACTCTCAATATAATGCAAAGTAAAATTCTGAATTGTGCTATTTAGAATTCGACAGTGGAGAAAATATATCAATTAGTAAGAAAAGCAAATAATACGATAACTGAAACATAATATACAATTGATGATAATAGACATCAAAAGTAAGAAAATACATGTGTGAGGTTAAAACTACAACGGACACAATGCTCTCAAACTTCCATCAAACCTAAACCTTTCAAAAAGCAAGTAAAAATACTACCTACTAACCTTCTACTTTAATTTGTGACCTCCATACCCTCTCATCTAATGCACTTGTATAAAAAAGAATCACAAAATCTTAAAAAAAAAAAAAAAAAAACTCAAAACTAAATTACACATAAAACTGTGAAATTACAGAAAACATGATTCATAATCAATTAAGAATTTAACCTTATACCGTAATCTGTGACTATCATATCCTCCTATCTAATGCACCTGTATAGAAAAGAATCACAAAATTTTTAAAATAAATACATTACGGGCATGCAACAATATTGGAATCAAATTGCACATAAAAGTTATGATTTTACAAAAAACATGATTCATAAATCAAAAAAAAAAATCAACCTTCTACCCTAATCTGTAACCTTCATATCTTCATATCTAATGCACCTGTATAAAAAATAATCACAATTTTTTGAAATAAATACATGGACATGCAACAACATTAGAACTATATTGTACATAAAAGTTACGACATTTCAGAAAACATGATTCATAACTCAAAAGAATTTTAACTTCTACTTTAATTCACAACATCCATACTCTTCTATCTAACACACCCATATAAAATAGAATCACATATTTCTTAAAACAAATCTACTACAGGCATGCAACAATATTACAACTAAATTACACATAAAAGTTACACATTACAAAAAAAGATATGATTTATAAATCAAAAAAGAATTTAACCTTCTACACTAATACGCAACCTCTAGACTCATATGGTTAACATAATCAAAATTAAGTCATGATTAAGCAAAGAAGAAAGGAAAAGCAATAAACCTATTTTATTTTTTGGCTACTTCATTCAGCAATAAAATGCTTATTCATCCAACTTTTCAATTAAAAATTTTCACTTGAAAGAGAAATATCAATATGTACAGCAAGTTACTTTATGTTGTATTGTCATAAAACTATAAATATTGTTTGTGCTTACCCCATACCACTGCATACTTGCTCGACAAGAAAGGAGATGAGTTCAAAATTATCAAATCTTTGCAGTACAAAGAAAATGCACATTACATTTGTGTGAGATGTTTATTATTTTAATAGATGTAATGCCTTGATATTTACTATCATTGTTGTGATCTAGTGTTATTTTTTAGGTGAATTTAAAATGGTAGGACTCCAATCAACAACTTAAAATTTGTTAACATAAAGGACTTGATACAAAAGTGGTCTAATAACGAAGAGGAAAAGCTAAAATGTATGACCTGAAGTTGGAACTTTTGTTGTAACTATCAAATTTTGTATCGTCTATCCAATTAAAATTCCATTAATAACATTAAATATAATCTTAATCTAACATGAATTGGTAACACAAAAATAAAAAGGACTCTTAAATATAAAAAATAGTGCTGAAATTTTTGTGTAACATGAGAAAAGAGACCTTTAATACTAAAAAAAAATAGGGGAAGAGAATAAATTTTATCGAAATCTTGAAAAAAATAAAATTTTTACACAAAAAAGTAAGTTATAAACATATTACAATTACGATATTGAGGAGTATTTTGCCTCAATTGGTGGAAAACTAACTTTCAATGTGATCTTCACTTGGGAAAGCAATAATGCCATCAATCTGAAAAACAAATGACATAGCACAATGCGTTTAAAACATTCAAAATAAGAGGCTTCTCTAGAAATATAAAATAAAGTAGCAATAATCACTTAGAAGAAAGAAAAGCAAATACTACTACTTATATCAAAATTAGTAAAAGCTATTGCTTCTCCATTTTTAATTTAGTTGTATTAGTTGCTATTTGAGTGAAAATATTAGTCATTTCAGTTTAAGTGACATTGATATAATTTTAAGAGTCCACCAAATATTTTAGATCTTTTAAATATTTTAAATTATTAACTATTGTGGTTTATAGTACTTTTTATGTAATTTTTAAATATGTAAATTTTATTTCTAACAAATAAATGATTCTATGGCCGAATTTACCTTAAACATTAGTCAATTTAATCCTGATACTCCAAAGCAATCCAAACATATTAAAATAAAGAGTAGTATTTTTCAATAATTTAGATATATAAAATATGAAATAAAGAAGAATGAATAAAAGAAATTAAACAAATAATATACATCTTCATCGGCAAATTTAAAAGCTTTTACCTAAAACTATGCATAGATCGTTGGACAATAAAACCTTAGGGAACTGATTAGTTATTATTTAGGTAGCAAGATGGTCATTAGGTGACCTTCTAAACGATTAGGGATTTAGCTCTAACTAATAAATACATGACCAACAATTCAACTTCAAAAACTAAAGTCCAAAACAAACTGGTTGTAAAAAAGATATTACTTACTTGATTGTCACCTACTTTACAGCAAATTTTCAAATTAGAAACATTTAAAAGAAACTATTCATATCCAACCGACCATTACGTTGCAATAAGGGCTTCAAAAATAACCGAATTTCAATAGAGATAAATAAATTATAACCTATTTACTTGTCCTAATTTAATTAGAATAGGATTTTGTTTTTTGGGGGTTCACGTGATTCCCCTGATATTACTTTGTAATTAAATAGAATAGGACTCAATTCGATATTAACGTTTATGTTTAATCTATATTTGCTAAATTATATAAAATTTGTTATAGATAATATTTAATATAATAAAAAGAAAAAAGACAATTTTGTCTAAAGGGGAGACTTTTAATGAAGGGCATAAAGTTCAAACGTGATTTATAAGGTCCTTCACACTTTTAATATAACTAGTTTATGTAACATGCGTTGCACGTGTATCCATTTTTTTTAAGAATAAACGCAATAAAAAATATGTTAGTTGTACTATGTTATTTTAATAAGTAGAAAAAAATAATAAAACAACGTAAAATTTTAATATAAAAAGTGTAGTTGATTAAAGGAGAATTTAATCATTATACTTATTTTCCATTTTTTGAAAAAAGTTACTTTTGTGAAAAGTTATTTTTATTTTTAGAAATTCTATATATTTGTACTTTATGTAAAATATAATTATATTTGAAAAAATTTGCATACCTATACTATTATATATATATATATATATATATATATATATATATATATATATTCCGAACTTCACTTTCCATATATATTTAATTTGAAAATTTTATATACAATGAAAATACTTTATATAAAATTTTAAACATGCATGTTTAAGAATGAAATGATAAAGTAACTCCCAAACCAGTAAAACGCCAATAATTAAAAAAAGGAATTGGGAAAGTCAAGTAAACTCCAGAAGCTTGTTTTCTTCTCACACTCTCATTTTTTTCTTTCTTTTTGGAAGATGAACCCTCGGCGACGGAGAGGTGAAGATGGGTGCTTGGAGCACCAAGAAGAAACGTCCCTGGGAGATGATCATCAAGTTTCGCCTGTAATTTTTCTTTACCTTTTTCCTTCATTTTTCATGCTTTAAGACGTTTGAAGAGTTGATTTTTAAACCCTTTTTGTTGTAGATTTCTTATGTTTTGATTTTCTTAAAACCACTTTTGCTTTATATGTCCCAAATTTTGATTTTTTTGTTACCCCTTTTGCTTTGCATGTTTGAAGATTTAATTTTTGAAAACTTATTTTGCTTTAATTTCTTGTTTCATGTGTGATTTGCTTGATATTTACATAAAATACGTGTCAGGTATGCTTAATCTTATCAGTTGTTAATGTCATGATGTTTGCATGTCAGCTCAGATTCAAAATTGCACCAAACGACCCCTGAATGTCTTAATGGTGTGTTTATCGAAGGGAATGAGAGAATTTTTTTTTTTGTATGAAGAAGGGGGAGAGTGTTTTTATTGGATAAGAACCATGAATTGAGATCCGATTCACGTCCTTTATTTCTTTAACTGGTCGTGTCCCTACTGAAAGAACGAATATTTAGTATTTACAATGAAATTTATTTATGTGGCTCCTCTGTATGCCTATTTCTTAAGAAATTATTGATGTTTTGGAGATGTTCATGGAAGGAATCAAAAGTTTTAATTTTTTGTCTTGATAAGAAGGTTGAATGTTCAGATTTGATAAGAGGGTTTGCTCGGGCGGTAAGCACCCTTCGCCTTCACCTCTTATGTTGTGAGTTCGAGTCACCAAGAGAGTATAAAACGGAGGAGCTAGGGAGGGGTAAAAAGATTTTTTTAAAAAAATCTTATCAAGCTGTTGTCTAGTGTGGTGGATTAGCTGCAATTTGAGAACATCGTTTCTTGCTATCCATGTGCTCCTTCATTTAAATGGTTGTACTTCTTTTCCTCAACATAGAATTTATAAAAGAAAATATGAGCAGGTTTTTTTTCTTTTTGTAATTGATGTCTCCAAAAAAATCGGAACAACTTTATAGTGAACCTATCTTTCACAACGAACCTTATTCAATTACACTAAAAATAATAATTCGTAATGAGTGGCAACTTTCAGTAATAACCAAGATAATAACAACAACAATAAAGTAATATAGCAAGAACATTGTCTAGGAAAATTAAGTGAAATAGAAGAACCATAATAACAAGAATAAAGTAATATAGCAGAAACATTGTTTATGAAAATTGAGTGAAATAGAAGAACCTACAAAACAAAACACATACTTTGAGAAACAACTGACAATTTTTGCTTTAGAAAGAGTAGAGCAATCCCTTCATTTTAGATCAACATTTAAAACTTATTCATCTTAAGTTAGCATTGTTCTTACATTTCAATTCTTAAAAATAAGCATGCTCACATATTAACAATATAGTCAAATATACGATGTTAAGTGCAGAAAATGAGTAATGACAATTAATGAAGTCAACTTGCAGTTAATGATAATTAGTCGACAATATTCACGTTTTGCATGATATGCTTGATTTGGTACTACTGTCATCATCCATGCTTTTTAAAAAGCTATAAAAAATTTTTTATCAATTTACTCTTATTTGGCTCAAGTGTACAAATATAACCCTGATTTAATTATTTTTTCTCTTAGCAAATAACCCTCAGTTAAGTTAGTTTTCTTATTCCATAAATATGCCGGTGGCTAGAAGATTTGAAGTTGTGAAGAGCAAAGAGGTTAAAATTGCAACCCCGATCTACGTCTAGGAAAGAGCAGGTTATAGTAGCGCTCCTCCCTCAGATGAAAAAACAGGCGGTGCTACGGCACAAAGGTTTAAATTTGATCAATTAGTAAGTGCAATAGAAAATTTCAAGGAAGATTACTTCTTGGGAGAAGGAGGTTTTGGCAGAGTATATAAAGGTCACATGGGGGATACCAATGAGGTTAGCTCGACTCCATTCTCGTAGTACTTGTCATTCTTTAAAGTATTCGATAAAAAAGAGAATTATTTAAATATTTTCCTTCTTTTATGAATTTATACACTCTCCAATCTTTGTGGGGTCATTTACAGTGAGTGGTTTAACATCAGGAATAATTGGTGGCCTGAGTCTGTTTTTGTTTTTTAATGCAGATTGTAGCCATCAAACAACTCGATCCAAATAGATGTCAAGGAGTTAAGGAATTTGTTGTTGAAGTACAGACACTAAGTAAGGCTGATCATCCTAATCTTGTTAAACTAATTGGTTGTTGTGCCGAGAGAGATTAGAGGCTATTGGTGTATGAGTACATGGCTCTTGGTTAACTGGAAGATCATCTATTTGGTATGTTATAATTGTCTACTTCATGTTACGTTCTTTCAGTCTTAAGCGTCGTCCATCTAATAAACATGCCTATTTCTTTCGACTTTGTAATGGGTCCATTTGTTTTGCTTCTTTCAACGTGTATAGATGCCTGGCCAAGTCAGAAACCTCTTGATTGAAACATTAGAATGAAGATAGCTGCAGGTGCTGCAAGAGGCCTGGAATATTTACATGAAAAGATGACACCTTTTATAATTTATCGAGATCTAAAATGCTTCAATATTCTTCTTGGTGAGGAGTACCACCCGAAATTATTCTATTTTGGTTTGGCTAAAGTTGATCCTAGTGAGGGACAAGACTCATGTTTCCACCAGAGTGATGGGAACATATGGATACTGTGCACCAGATTATGATATGACTGGCCAACTAACATTTAAGTCAGATATTTACAGCTTTGGGGTCGTTCTTCTGGAGATAATCACCGACAGAAGAGCGATTAACTATACAAAATCTGCCGCTGAGCAAAACCTGCTTTCTTGGGTATGTTTTCTTGATTTCTTATTCTTTCCATGTGAATGAAGTTATCTCAAAGCCCTAATGGATCAAAATAAATATATTGATACTAAGAAAATACTGTTGAGATGTTTTGGTAGGCTTACAGCTTCTTTGCATGATTTCGACATCGATTGATGGGTTAATCATATACTAAAGCAAACAAAGTATGCATATACGGTTATAATATGTATTGCTTTAAAATATACATTGAAATTTATCTAGAAGAGGAGGGAGGGTTGCTGGATTGTGGAGTGTCATTTACAACCCCTATATTTTCTGATGACAGTTGGTTGTATGCTTTTATTTTCTGGGTGTAGTGAAACAGATGAGATCTACAAAATATGCAGTGTTATAGGTACCCCAATCAAGAGGGACTGGGCTCAGGGACTTGCACTTGCTAGTAATATTAACTATCTAAATCAGAACCCAGCAACCAGTGAGATGCCTTAGTAGACCAAATATTCCCAAAATTATTCCTGCGGTATGAAGCTTTTCATCTTTGAACGAAACAAAATTGTTCAAAAAATATAATGTAGAGAATGAAATTTTGCATTCTTGAACTATAGTGCCATCAAGGAATCCAGCCTCAATGTCCTTATTGACCGAAAGAAAATTAGGATTGGGAGGACCAATACGGCTATTCATAATGTAGCAAAAATTACCTTAATGTAAAAGATTTTTCCATGTTTTAATATGTCCATTGAAAAGAGTGTCATTAACTTTGGTTCCCTGAAAAGAAAGAAAAAATTAGATGAATCAATAATATGACTTACAAATAGAAAATTAACAAAGAACAGGTAGGTATTACACACTTGAAAATTCTTCTTATATTTATTTTCCTTGTATAATTAAGTTGCAATCACTATTGCTTTTCATAAAAAAAAAAAATAAACATTAGTAAACTTGAAAATAGAGATATAGGGGCCAAATATCCACTATTGATGGTTTTCTTTACTGCTTTGGATTACACTGCCAAAAGCTCTTAATCAGCATAGTTGCTTGATTGATAATGGATTGTTTTTCCCTCTCCCCGACCTTTTGTTGATTTATTTTGAATATTTTCTTTATATTTGAGCAAATTTCAAGCATCCTTTGGGTCCACAACACTAAGGAAGGCTATTGAAAGAAGTCTTAAGGCACGAAGGGCTCTTCCTCATACCTTATTTACGTCTTTAAACTTGATACAGTATAAAAGAAATTTTTTTCTTTGGATCGTTTATTGTTGAGAATGTCTGAAGTAACAAAAAACGACAACACTTGATTTGATAATATAGATGGTTCTTGATAAGTAGAACAGTAGAAAAACATAACCATAAATAAGTGTAGTGGTTGATGAATTAAGTACCTCTTCATCGACGAATGTGAAAGTTTTTCAAGTACCACTCGTTGATTGAGTAAATTCTTTTGTTGCTTGACATCCTATAACCAAGATCTTTATTACGGAGGTGCGATCATTGAGCTTCAGAGTGTTAAGAGGCACCACTCGGTAATTGAATCAGTTAATTCGGTAATTATAATCATTGAGTCCGCTAATTTGATATTTGAGTCCATTGCACTAATACCCTTAAAAATCAAAGTTATGATAACAGTAACAAATGATTATATATTAAATGTATTATATGAGATGAGATAATTTTACCTGAATATATGGATCTTGTTGGTAGATTAGCAGAATAGTAGTAAGAAATAAGAGTTACTAAATAGACGCAAACAGGAACAGAAAAAGTAGATGAACTAAGAATGTAAGCAATGGTAAGGGAACAGTAAACCTCAAACAAACAAACGAAAACAAAATAACTTTTAAGCTGGCATAGCAATTAATATTGTGTTTAAGGTAAGTGAAAATGTGAATTGTTGAAAGAAATTATAGCAAAAAAAATCTGAGAAGAAATTGATGGTGATGCAAGAAACAGTTTGATCGTGATGAAGAAAACAACATGAGACCAGGAGCGAGAAAGGAGACGACGAAGAAAATAGCAAACTACAATTGTATTTATAGAAGGGCTTGTCCTAATTTAATCTGGATTGTATAAAAAAAGTACGTGAATTTGCTATTTTTGGGTCCAACATGGGACGTTATTTTAATGATTGTCCTAATTTGATTACAGAGTATAGGACTTTTGAAAAAAAAAAGTACGTGAATTTGCTATTTTTGGGTCAGATTGTCCTAATTTAATTAGAGAAGAATTTTGGCATGATTTTGCCATGTATAGGACTTTTGCAAACAAAAAAGTACGTGAATTTGCTATTTTTGGGTCCAACATTGGACGTTATTTAAAAAAAAAAAATTAATATAGGACTTTGCAAATAAATATAAAAATTTAATATAAGACTTTGCAAAAAGACGATTTTGTTTAAATGGGAGACTTTTAATGAAGGATAAAAATAGCAAACGCCAATTATAAGGGGCTTCACACTTTTAATATAATAGAGATAGAGATAGAGATATAACTGCGCCTAATGTAGTTGTCCTGTTTACTATTTCCTTTATTAAAAAAGATGAGTCAGTTCATAAAAAAAAAAAAAAAAGATGCGAGAAAATCAAACCAAAAGTGGCCTCTAATTGCTCTCACAAAATAAATTTGATGTCGAAGAGTTACGTATATTTTTAGCTTTAAACTTTTTGTTCATATTTTTTAACATGAAATTCTAAAGTGTTTTTTATTTTCTTCGTATTAGAAATTCATCAATTCATTCGTATTTGCTTAGAAAACAAAGAGACCATTAAATGATTTTGAGAATTGTTTTTTATGATTTAAGGTTGACTTACTCTATCTTTCACTCGTTCTTGAAATTATATATAATTCATTATGAGCTTCTTCTTTTTTTCATATATTAGTAACTTGATTTTTAATCATGTGTCGTTTGTCTTAGAGTTAAGCTTTTTGTAGTTAATTGTTAGAGTTTGCTTGGAGAGTAGAGATACTGGTATATATTAGTTTAATTTGTTCGTATTTTTAACATGAAATTCTAATGTATTTTTTTTTTTTTTATATCAGAAATTCGTCAATTCGTTGGTGTTTGCTTAGAAAATAAAGAAACAATTAGATGATTTCAAAAATTGCTTCTTATGATTTAAGATAAACTAATCATATCATTAATTTATTCTTGAAGTTATTCAATATATAATTCATTATGAGTTTTTTTTCCTCTTCATATTAGAAATTCACCGCTTATCTCATAGTAGGAACTTGATTTTTAATGGTTAGTTGTTTGTCTTACGTTTAAGCTTTTCGCCGTTGATTGCTAGTATGGCTATAGGGAATAAAGATGCCATCAGAGATCTGACAATTGCTACTTACGTTTTCAGGTAAATTTACTAGTATATCTTTAGTTTGTTCTTAAAGTTATGTAAATAGAATTTATTATAAGTTTTTTTTATTTTTTGTATTAGTTATTCATCAGTTGTATCATAGTAGAGACTTCATTTTTAATCATATTTATTATTTGACTTACACTTAACCTTTCCTTCATTGGTTGTTAGTGTTTGCTTACGAAAAAAGAGGCCACCAGATGATTTTGAGAATTGTTGCTCGAGGTAAACTTACAATATCTTTAGCTTGGCCTTGAAATCTCATTTATGAGATAATATAATCGACAAACTTTGATATGAAGAAAAAAATGGCAATAGGACTTCATGTTAACGAATGTGGGAATACGATTTCTTTTATAGTAGTATTCATCTCCTCTTTATTCTAAATAATTTTGATTGGCTTATAATTAGCTTTTCATTCCGAGAATTGTTTCTTACAATTTGATGTAAACTTACTATATTTTTATTTTGTTCTTGAAATTAGCTATTAAATCTTTATTTATTGTAAAAATAAGAACTTCTAATAATTAGTATTGATGGCATCTTTATACCCTAAGCAAACGTTAACAATCAACAGCAAAAACTTAATCGCAAGACAATTAGAATATGTTTGTTCTCTAAATAACTATGACAATTAGTACTTTACAAAAGTAACACAAGAAAATATTTAAGTAAAATACAATAGTTATTGTTTTATTCAAATCAAATAGTAAGTGCACATGGCTTGGCAAAAATGAAGTCATTGTCATATGGCTATGAGATTATGGGTTCAAGCATTTTGCAGAAATATAAGGTAATATTTTATGAATTTAAGTTTGATGCATCGTTGGTGTATTTTCTTTTTAGATCATCATGTGACTTTTACCTGTTGTAGCAGGTCATTCATTTTTATATTTTTATTTGAGAAATGGATGAATTGCTACAGCAGGTAAAAGTTACCTGATAGTGTAAAAAAAAAAATACACCAACGGTGCATCAAACTTAAATTCATATTTTATGACTATAAGGTCATGGTTTCAAGTTTTTTGTAGAAATATAAGGTAATATTTTTTACAACAAATCTTTATAGTCTGACCCTTCCCTATGTCTCACACATAGTGTGAGTTGTAGTGTATTATACTGTTATTTTAAAATTGTAAGTGCGATATGAAACTATTTTCAATTTGTATAAATTATCTGAATCGGTATCCCATTGTAAAAAAAATAGTTAGTCACTTGATTTATAACAATTATTTTAAGATTTATTTATCTCTTTTAATTAATTCTACTATGATATAATACATTATTTAAAAGTCATGTTATTAAAAATAAATATTCATCCTCATAACAAAGTGAAAATTAATAAATATTGGACGTTTTAGTCTCATGAAGTAGTACCAACGAATATGGTGTATTAGTTAAATATTATTGGATGTATTTATTTATGTGTTAAGAAAAAATGGATTAAATAGAAGAACAAATATATAATGCTATTTTTAAAATATTATAATATTGATAATTCATTTTTTTTATATCTACTTATGTTAATAATTTTCATAAATAACGTTTGATTTTGCAATTGTTTGTGTTCTTTTGCCAACTACTTTCATGCATCATGAATTACTATTAACTTTTTGATATAATATTTATTCTTAAAAGTTAGCTTGAGTGTATGCAAACTTGAAATTAGAGTATATAAAAGAGTTTATGTTTTATTAGAAAAAAAATAAATGTAAGACATTAATAATGAATTTTAGGATAAGGAAACACATGCTCTTTTAAAACAGGAGGAGGAAAATTCATCAAAATTAATAGTGTGTTGCTTAATTCAGGTGAATCAATTATAGTATATTATGACATCGGTGCACATACACATAAATTTTTTAATTTGTTTAATTCTTATCATGAATTCAACTCTATAATCATAGTTCATTCTTATCTTAAATACACTTTTTTAATTAATAGAAGTAAAATTCATATGTAGCACAAATAACTAAAGAGACAAAATAAAAAAAAAATCAAAAAAAATAAAAGATTACTTGACATAAATACACGCATAAAGCGCGTACTCTAAACTAATTTTAATAAAGGACAAATGGATATAGATTATATATTATAGATTATAAATATAAATATTTTCAATAAATGAATGTGTACAATTGACCGCTATAAGTTTTGAATCCATTTAAGATATAATAACATGCACCACCAATTTGAGGAAAATTTAAAACAAAAAGGATTTTCTAATCGGAAAAGCTGTTTATTGATTTTCACTATTGCATAACGCAATAGCATTACATCACACACTCAAATCTCAAAACAAGTACATGAATATCAAAAAGCCAGTACATGGCATTTTTATTCTAAGCAGACGGATAAAGTAGAGTAAGAACAATAATACTTGGAACTCACTAGAGGACTAGTAATGGTAATTTTATTCAAATATATAGTCCTCCAGGAGCAACGCCAAGATAGTTAATCATATAAATCAACCTCCATAAATCCTCACTCAATGCAGCAGCGATACATGATAAACTTCTCCATCGGACGGCTACATTCTGCACAAACCACTCTCTCAGGAATATGTCCAGTGGTACCCGGCAGAATTAGGCGAGTGCAGTGATGAGGACTATGAAGATCACGAAGTTGACGGTCCAATGTAGGAACAAAAGTAGTAATGTCACTCACTTCATGTCTCCAACGATCAAATCCTTTCATAACCTGCACTATCAGGTCACCTTTACCTCTAGTCATTTCAGCCAATCCGCGGCTGAAAACTGCCCATCCTTGGTCACTTCCATCATAGCTCAGAATTGTCACGATTTCCTGAAGGATCGGATCAGTTTCACCGGGGATGTCTTGTTGAGTCCTGGAGTGCCACATACTTTCTAGCCTTTCCCAGAAGAACCAAATGAGAGTCTGGTCTTGCACCACGTGGCTCAAGTTTTCGACTTGAATTATCGAGCTGTTCTTGCGGACTCTTTCTTTCGGGTTTCTTTTTCCCACGTAGAGCATCTCTAGTGGGACGCGGGCTGCATTTGCAACAGCCCGCGTTGCAGTGGTGAATGATCTGATCCATTCAATATCTTCTCCTCCGTACAAGCATATGCATTTGCCTTCACTAATCTGCATGGAGGGATTAACCCAAGGGGCAACTATTAATTAAAGACTACGTATATGCAATGAAGTGACTATTTTATTACACACATATTATTACTTAAACATATGATGACATAACAGATATATAATAATCAGCAATCGTTTGTAAAAAGAAAAAACGGGACTAGCTAGTTACCGATATATAGGGGAATACGAGTATGTTTAACTGAACTCATTAAAAATAATGTCGAGAATTAAATGTTGAAAAACACTTTCTTTTGCTGAAATTATTTTTATTAATAAATAGTTATGTATTTAGATAGAACTACAGAAATTGATATAAACAGATTGTGTGTTTTGAAAATAAGCTCGCTTTCTATTAAATAATTAAAATGCTCTTATATATATATATATATATGTAATGGCATAAACTGAATCGTGTGGGGAAGGGTTTACAAAATATTAAGGATAAAATAGTAGTAATAATCTTGATTAAATGATCAAAAGATCTTGTAAGATAAAAAGTCAATATTTGGAGTAAAAACCTCGTACTTTTTTAATCATCGTCTACAATTTGGATTATAAATTCGACATATACTCTAAATTATTTTGGTGTTTACTAGATTAAGTCAAAATGTACTTATAATTAAGCTAATTTTAATAGCAATTATAAGTGGATGTTTTACGTACCCAGGTGAAAATGTTTTGATCAATGGAATCAGCTAAGAGTTCAATAGTCCAAGTTTGTTCCTTCCAGAGAGCTTCTTCCCTAGCTTTGGTAAAAGGAAAGGCCAAACTTCCCCAAATCCACAACATATGGTAAGCATTGTTGTTTGCTTCTTTCCCTTGAGGATCAAGAACAACAAGCTGTGGCTTCTTATTGAATCCCCACACCTCTTTGATGCATCTTATCACTGCTGGATCAATCATTGAAGGATGTGCCACTGAGTACCATGGCATTGAAGCTTGTACTTCTTCAAATTTCATTTGTTTGGCTTCAGTCCATAGAGTTATTCTCTTGTCGACGACAGGGATCCAGACAACCTCGTAGTTGCTCTCTGGTCTGTTTGGTTGTGTCTTTGATTCAGCGTACATGTGATGGAGAATAAAGAGCTCTTCTGGCGCAATGTCTAGGTCGGATAGCAAAAGTAATACATGCTTCCTCCTTAGCACATCAAGACTTACCTGTCATCAAGCAAATGTATGCACCTATATGAGTTCAAATTCTATATACTTGTGCAATTATCAATATAGTATGTTAGGTTGTTATGCCTTTAAAAAGTGAGAAATTAAGATGAATCTTTTTTTTATATATCTTGTCGATCAACTAAAAGATAACTACATACAGGTAAATGTTCATAAAAGAAATGTGAGTATTATCTTGAAAAATAAGATAGGTTACTTTCTATGACATGTTAAATATACTAAAAAGTGAAAAAATTCTTTATATTGTAAGTATATATAATTAAGTTAAATCCCACCGAAAGTTAAACAACTTGAGAATGCTTTATCTGGCTAAGGTGCAAAGTTAAGTACAAATTACCCTTCTCTTATGAGTTCCATCAAAAAGTGGGAGCTGGTCATCCTTGGAGTAAATCAAGATTGAGAGTATCTTCATGTTATCGATGTGAGGTGTCCTGAGAAGTCGCAGAAGTGCTTCGAATGCATCATGTTGCCTTCTCTCCTCTATATTATCACAAAAAAAAAAAAACGCTTTAAATATCGCAGTTTAAATGTGTTTTATATATGACATAACTTATAATAGTACATATAGTAAACATAACTAACCAATCTTTTGGTGACAAAGGTTAAGAACCTTTCTCAGGTGATCCAATATGTTTGCAAGCTTGTGAGCCAAACTAGATATCTCCCAAGCCTCGGATGTTGAGGATATATGCCTAATAGGAATATACACAATTTATCAAGTTCATGCATGGCCTAGATTCGCTTCTAATCTGATAAAAATGGTAACTAATTACCTTCTATAACAGGTTACTAAATTATTTGTGTAAAGAATTTATAGTAACTATCTCTCTCTCTATATATATATAAAGTTAAGTTCAACGTACTATTAAAAATATACTGAATGTTGAAAGATCAGTTAAGAAAACATACTCGTGGCCGAGGGCAATGAGATTCAAAATCATAGCTGAACACATGACAGCAGCCCTTATAGTCCAGTAAGCAGCAGTGGAAATATGGGCGGTATTGATCAACTTTTCCAATTCTTGTGTGATAACATACTGCTGGTTGGATGTTTGAATGTCTCTGAACTGGATGATGCACTTGGTGACGTCCAACATTTTGTCGATCAGATCATGGATGGCATCGAATTTTTGCCTCAGAACATCTTGACGCACCATGATTTCTGGAAGTTCCATGATTATTGCAACAGACTTGGCCAGTTGATTTGTGGTATATTGATGAACAAGCAGCCCAAATTGACCGTATTGTTGGGCGAAAGCCGCGAATGTTATTGCGACTTTCGTGTCCCAGGCATAGGTTGTGAGCGAGTGAAGCAGTGACATTGTTGTTGAATGCGCATCTTCTTTGTTAGCACATTTGCTTATCAACTGTCATATTACATTTATGTGAACCATCAAATAACTCATAATAATCGGCTAAATTGTATTGATAGTGTAAAAAACTAAATATTTTTGTAATTCGATATAGTAGATCCTATTTTTTTTTCATTTTCCAAATATTTGTATGATTTATTTTCAATCTAGCCAGCTCTGATTGTGGCAAAATTACTTGTATCTATTAACTAATAACACGTTGACCAGGTTGCAAGAGAGAAAAGATCTACTAATTAATTGAACTTGCTCTCTATAAATTAGTAGTCCGAGTAAAATATGTTAATTATGGAGTATAAATATATTAATATTGGTTTATTAGTAAGTTAGCAATCCGAGTTATCTTTAAACTTTATTATAGTGCACTTACCTCCATATTAATCCTATGTATAGGATATGCCAAATAGTTGAGTATTTCAGTAAGTCCACTTTGAGGAACCTTCTCTTCCAATGCTTCCAGATGTGCTTTAACTTTAGCTTCCTAAAAGTACAAAACATTTTTAAAAAAATCATGAAAACCGTTATTGATATAATTTATAAAGTACCTACTAATAGAACTAGATTAAAAAAAAATGACTTAACTTATTCACTAATTGTTTTAGTATACTAGATTCAACAAATAACGACTTTTGGTTATCTTTAAAGTGATTTAATAGTTTACTTTTCTGTTTATACTATCAGTATATAGAAATTAAACTGAAAAGATAGGTCAGATGATCGATAAATACGTGAACATTGCTAGCAATTGGAGTCGCGCGATGCACAATTTCCTCAATAACATGGACAAGAGGCTTGACATCAAAATCACGGCCATCAGGGATATGGGTTTCTTCAATGTGCTTCATCATTGCATTATCATCAGATGCCATGAACATGTGATGATCACCTCTCCTGTGTGGAAGCCTAGCTGCTGCTAGATTTGATGTCCGTGGATTGATCGGAGTTGTATGAATAGCAGGTACCACAGCTGCTGGTACCTGTCAACAGATAATATAATTAACTGAAGTTATATATATATATATATAGCTTAAACTTCTAGATGAGCTGACCATATAATTCAATGGGGTATTGAAGCAAACAAAGGTAGCGTTATAGAATCAATTTCATTGCTTCCAAAAATCAAAATAAAAATAAAATTGGGGCATCGTACAAATGGCCTTCTTTGAAGCTACTATTTAAATTCTCTCTATGTTAGCTTGTCGGGCTAAATTTGTCTACACTAATATAAACTCATTCAACAACTTTTAATGGTGAAATTCAGATTTATTGGGAATAGAACTTAAAGGATAACCTCAAAAAAAAAGTCATATGATGAAATTAATCAAAAATATTTTAAATGATTGGTTCATGAAAAAAGAAAGTGATATGTACACATGAGAGACATGTTGACACATAATATCATTAAATATTGTGATAAATATTTAAATGGAATGATCGCACAATTTAAAAAATGACGTACCATGTCATGACTCACTGGTTTGACCACAGCATGTGGATTGATCTGAGCATTCAAAGGGTTGATCTGGGCATTCAAAGGGTTGATGTGATGTCCAGTAGTTGCATGATGGCCAGTATCATGACTCATTGGGTGCATCCTGTTGGCAGCAGCAGCAGCAGCTGGTCCACTTGACAAATTAGTCATCGGGTTTGTAGCCACTGGTTGGTTCACGGCTCCCTTTTCAGTCAATGGGTTAACACTTTCCATCTCAAGGGAGAGAAAAGAAAAACTAAATGAAGGGTTTTAGAAAGTGTTTAAAAGGCAAGTGTAGTTAAATATTGTTTGTGTGTTGAAATGAAAGGGTGAGAAGGGTTTATATATAAGTTACTGAAATGGTATAAAGGTAGTGGTGAAATGTGAATCAAGTTCCTTGCTTCTAATGGGGTCTAAAGTTGTGAAGAGGTTTGGAATTTGGTCCTATGAGTGGCTCCAATGAAGCAAACATCTTTGTCCTTTCACAGTAAAAAGGATAAAAGTAATTTAGACAGCATTCTCCTTGTAATCTTTGCCATTAAGATTTTGTTTCTCATTTCACGTGATGCATGCTAATGCTGTTTATGTTTGAGCTTAAATTATATATTCACTTCATTCTTAATTTAATTTATGTGGTACAATTGAAATTTTTAGAGTCAACCAAATTTTTATCTTTGATCGAATTTTTTTTATATGTCCTTCAGAAATTTTAAAAAATAATTATTATGATTTATAGTACTTTTTACATAATTTCCAAATATATAAATTATATTTCAAAGTAATTAAAACTTCTATGTCCAAATTCACAATTAAAATTTAGAAGTTTGAATCTTGAAATTCCACGTGTGCCATAAATTGAGAAAGAGGAAGTAACCCCGTTGTTTAAGGATTTTGTACACTATCAAATTACTTTTACATGTTATAATAGGTAATACTTATATCGTATTTTTAAAATTACAAATTTCACATTTGTGAAAATTATTATGTCGTTTATTATAGAAGATTTACCCTGTGAAATTTGAATAACCTAAATATCCTTGAAGCGGCTTGATACTGGTTAGGGTTTTGAGCTAAAAGTGACAAAAGAGTTTGAAAACGAGGGGTTGGTCACTCAAGTCTTAATAATTTAGTGTAGGTGACAATTACTTTATTATGGATTAATGAAGTTAGGTAAGTTTGAGCATAGCCCACAAGTTTTTAAATTTACACTTTAATCTAAATGTTTGCCTAATATAACAGAAAACGGAGGAAAAAAAAGCACGTTTCTCTTTCTTCTCATTCATTATTGTTTTCTCTATCTTAGTGATTTTTGTGGTTCATTATTGTTGTTGTTTTATTCATCATCTTCTGCTTCATTATCATCATCTTCTACTTCATTATCATCTTCATATTCTTCTTGTTGACCATTGTTGTTGTTGTTGTTACCGCTACTGCTTCTATTTGACCAATTTCTTAGGTCAAATTTTATTTGGTATATCACTTTCTACTTTGGCATTACTTCACAGGAGACTTTGGTAAGTCAAATTATAATTTTTAGTTGAATTTGTCGTCTAGGTAACTGCCATTGTGTAGTTTTTTCAACAATAGATAGCACGCAAACATGAATGCAATATTAAAGCCATCTGTTTAAATAGATCAATCATCTGTTGCGACAGATGAGCCATCTGTTGCAACGGAAGACTCATATGTTGGATTCATGTTTATAGTTCTATAGTGTCGTAACATGAATCGAACAGATGGGTCATCTGTTGCAACATATGACCCATCTGTTGCAACAGACTAGTTATCTGTTGCAACAGGATAAATATCTGTTGCAACAGATTAGTAACCTGTTGCCACAAAACCTGAACTCGATTCCAACAGACGTGTTGTCTGTTGCAATAGGGTAAATATTTATTGCAACAGATTAGTAATTTGTTGCAGCAGAACCTGAACTCAATTTCAACAGACGCGTCATCTGCTGCAACAGATAAGTCATCTGTCGCAACAGGTTAATTATTTGTTGCAACATGTCACTCATCTGTTGGAATAACTTCAAAGGTTCCTTAGTACTGTAACATCTATCCCAACAGATGCTTCATTTGTTGCAACAAATATATAGTCTGTTGCAACATATGATTCACTTGTTACAACAGATGACTCGTCTGTTGAAATCAGCTTCAGGAGCATAACATGAATCCCAACAAGTAAGTAATCTGTTGCGACTGATCACTTTCCTGTTGCTACTTATTTTTCACTTGTTGCAACAGATTAAACATCTGTTGGGATTCATGTTACGGTACTATGAAATCACTATTTAACAAATAAATTTATTTAGGTACCACTAATGGATGGATCAATAACAATAGGGGTGGATTGTCATGGTTAATGGATCGAGAAGAGCAATCAATATGTATAGCATTGAAAGGAGGGTAAAATGCTAGAGACGATAGCTATGACAGTCCAAAGTGATGTTTCGTATGATAATTTTGTGAACTTAATCAACATCTATTGTGGACTGAATTGTCAACCAAAAGAACTCGTCATCAGCTACATGCACAACTCTTTTGAAAATCAGAGGGTACTATCTTTCAAGAAAATCGATCAGGTTTGATTGCGTGCATATCTTAGTAATTCATCAAGGCCAGTGTTAAGGGTGTCCGTGGTTGAAAAGACGAGAGAGAATGAGAACCAGAATGTAGAAGATGAAGAAGAACAAGAACAAAACATCTTTGATGATAGGTTGGATGATCTAGACATGAATATTCCAGATGATGATCAAACACCTACGCTCGTTGATGCGACTAATATGGTGGGCAGTTCTTCTCGATCTACACAGTCTGGCAATCGTTAAGATAACGAGACCACTTTTACAAGGGAATGTCATTCAAGGACAAAAAAGAACTATCTACTACTTTGTTTATTTCTTGCTTGAAAAAAGATTTCAGAATAATGAAGGTGATTAATTTGAGCAAAGTCTTTTGCTATAAATGTGTTAATCTGAACTGCAAGTGGTGGTTGAGAGTGGTGAAGTACTTAAGTTATGACAGATTCGTCATTCATAAACATGAAAACTATCACACATGTGGTTCGGAGCACATTTTGGGCCAAAATCCTCACACCACGGCAAAGGTCCTCGATGAATATTTCAAGAATAGATTCCTTAATGGCAAAGGCCCTTCTACAAGAGTTATGGCCAATCAACTCCTTATGGAATTGGGTGTCCTGGTCAGTTATTGGTAGATATATACGGCCATGTGGATTGCCAAGGACTTGGTTAGGGGGACACACGAGCATAGGTATACAGTCCTCGATTCCTACTATTACATACTTGAGTTCACAAATCCCGAAAGTAATACGACATTACATGTTGATAAAAATAGAAGGTTCAAGTAATTTCTTGTATCCTATGATGATTGGATTCAAGGTTTTCAACATTTGAGAAAATGTATAGTCGTCGATGATTCCTTCATGAGGAGGAGGTATAATGGAGTTCTACTAGCGGCGGTGGCACAGAATACGGAGAATCACATCTTTCCTGTCGCATTTTGTGTAGCAGACAAGAAATGTGATGTCTCTTATGGATATTTTTTTGAACAATTGTGAAGCTGCATCGAAGATACCAAAGAGTTGTGTTTTGTTTGGATAGGCATCCAAGTATTCCAAAGATGGGTTCAATTTTCTTCACTTCAGCTCACTTTGGCTGTTGCATCAGGCATCTTGGAGAGAACATTCGAACCAACTTTCACAATGAAAGGGTCGTGACCCTTTTTTATAGAGAAGCTAAAGCATATAGTAGAGAGAAGTTTTCAGACTATTTCAATCAAATAATGGATATGCATCCCAAGGTAGCAGAACATCTCGTACGTGTCGGTTTCGAGAGATTAAGCCGGGCATTCTGTCTGGCAAATAGGTACATTCTTATGAATTTAATATCTTGTTTGAGTTACAAGTTTAGTATGATGTCGTACTAAGTGATTCTTTTGTATAGGTACAGTATTATGACATCAAATATAGC
Organism: Capsicum pubescens; assembly: GCA_030864215.1. Classification (NCBI taxonomy): domain Eukaryota; kingdom Viridiplantae; phylum Streptophyta; class Magnoliopsida; order Solanales; family Solanaceae; genus Capsicum; species Capsicum pubescens. Next base: position 268,839,718 of record CM061548.1, read on the forward strand.
TGAATCATCGAATTCATTATTTGGTGATGAAAGAGAATTTCCCATCGTGGCTCTATTTGAAATAATTAACAAAAAGTACGACCAATTTTTTCACAAAAGGCGTGCGGAGTTTGAGGACGTAGGAACCCCATTTGTTCTAGAAGTGAAAAAAATAATATCAACGAACATTAGTCTAGGGAATAGGTTATTATCTCATCAAATATCAGATTACAAGTTCAGTATCAACGGTCATGGTGATATTGCCGCGGTTGATCTTCAAATAAAATCTTGTACGTGCAGAGTTTTTGATTTGAACAAAATACCCTGTCCATATGCTATGGCAGCGCTTCGAGCTCAATATGATGCAAACTATGGAACTAAAATTTATAAGTACTCTTTTCCATATTATTCAGTGGAAAAATATACAATGGCATATAGTAGGCATATTACTCCGGTGCCTTCCGGAGAATTTTGGGTTATTCCTGCAGAGCTTTTGGGGAGATTAATACCTCCTCCATATATTGACCCAAGCTCTATCAAACCGGAAAGAAGGCTATATAAGAGGAGGCATGGAGTCGGAGAATCATTTTCATCAAGAAGAAATAAGTGTTCCGTATGTAAGAGCGCTGGCCATAAAAGAACTACATGCCCGGATCGTAATCCACCATGATCGTTGTAATTGCATAAACTTGTGTTGTTGGTTTGTTGTGAACTTTTATATATTTAACTCATTGTTGTGAACATAAATGTTATCATTTATTATATAAATATCTTTTTTAATAACTTGTGCATCAATAAAAAGAGGTAAAACGTGAACTAAATACAACATACAACAAAATTATTTTCAACAGATTGCTTATCCGTTGCAACAGATGGATATTAGCTAGAAGGACGCAATACAGTTTATCAAACTAGAATGTTTTCCTCCAACAAATAATAAATCTGTCACAACAGATAGATAATCTATTGATAGAAATCCAACCGATGACCAATCTATTCCAACACATGATCCATCTATTGAAAGAACTCAAAAGCCAAAATTGTTATTGCTACTAGATTCAAAATTGCTCCTTACCTCCAACCGTCGACATGTTAACATGTTTAGAAGAAAAAATAGACTGAATAAAAATTAAATAAGAATTAAAAAGCCAAAGTTGATCAAAAATAAATTTTTCATTCAATGAAAAATAAAATACATTAGGTATAGATCCGATATAGAAAAATTAAAATACATACGCTAAAGTAAAAACACATTCTAATTATTATTATCATCATCACCATCATTATTATTACCAACCGACCAATCATCAATCTGCAGCAGCAGGACCCTCATCAGCCTCTGCATCTCTCTGAACATCCTTACTCTCACGGTGACTAATGTAATACCCCGTACTTAATTACGTGCATTAGCCATGGTTATATGTGTTGGAGTATATGTATTGATCATAAGTTAGGTATATATGAGTTTAAGTATGAGTATTGATTATTTTGAGATGGTTTCAAGTGTATAGTTTGATTATATGTGTATGGGAATCGACTTTATTTATACCGGAATTTGCTCGTTGAAGTTTCTATGCGAAGTTTATCGAGTTATCTTTCCAACGATATAAAGATTTCTGAAAACAGATGAGTATCGGATATAAGCGAGCATGTTCGAAACTTGAAAACGGTGGACACAATGAACAGTAAATGTGCAGAAATTTTCTGCACACAAAAGTACTGCAGCCAAACAGATTTTTGGGTCGACTTTAAATGATCATAACTCCTTGTACAAAATGAACTGTGTGAGATTCTATATATCGATGAGAAGCCCCGAGAGTCTTCTTTCTAATGCAATTGGTTTCATCCAAATCCAACATCTGAGTAAGGAGTTATACTCGTTTTACTTTAGCCTCTCAAAACAGATTTTTAAGGTTAACTTCAAACGATCATAATTCCTTTTACAGGACGAACTGGGTGTCCTACTTTATATGAAATGAAATTCCTTTGAATTATCTATCCAACGATACCAATTTCACCCAAATCCGATATCGGAGCAAAGAGTTATGGTCGATTTACTTTAGTCTATCAAAACAGTCCACCATGGACAGATTCGGATTTACTTAAATTTTTAAGGGCAATATGGTCATTTTCCATCACCTCATGGACGAAAATTGGTCATTATATACATATACTTAGCCTCATATCCATCATGTTATCATCCAAATTATTGAAGAATAAGAAACCCTAGTCTAAGTTCAACTCCAATTATCTTGTGATTCAACCGTAGAAAGTCCAAATTGATTCCGTAGTTGTGTTCACCGTCTCGAGGGCTTCGAGAAGCACCCCTTATTTGTGCCAACAGGACTTCGAAATCAAAAGGGCCATTTTATGGTAAGGATGTAAATTATGTTGGTGTTATTTATATGGATATGTATATATATATATATATGCATGTGAGCATAAGAAGTATGTTATTTGATTGTTGTTGAAAGATGATTGGGAAATGATGTTGGATTATGTTGAATTGCGAAGGGATTTGGTGTGATGATGTGGTATTGATGATTATATATATATATACACATAAACCTATTGTTCAAGTTGGTTTTTGGAATGTTTTGCAAATATTGGTTGTATGGAATTATGGAAGAGAATTGTGGTGTTGGGTTGCTAATACTAGATGCCAAACATTTCATTGTAGATAAGTGATTTGTAAAGGCGGGAAGTTGTGTTGAATTGGTATCCGAATCTACAACGAGGTATGTAAAGCATACTCTAACGATGTTCTTTGGCATGAAAACACCAATGTTCCATCAAGTAAGATTCCGAGGTTGTCCAAAAACATGTATTGTTCTACATTACCAACGAAGTTGTCTCCATTCTATAAAGTATCAAAATGTTTCATTGATATACCAAAAGGCTCCTATTTCATTATTGTGATATTGATGATTCTGAAACACATTGTTGATGTACCAATGAGTCTTTATTACGTCGTTATTGTATAGAAGGTCTATTACTTGGTTCTTATTGATGTATCGTTGTTTCAAAAATGTGGTGGCGACCGAAATAACAATCTCAAAGATTAATTGAACTAAGTGATGGAAGTTCTCTCTTATCGGGTGGTATCTCAGGGGCATAAGCCTAGCATGGGTCGATCCCTATTTACGTGTTTATGGGTGGTATCCCAGGGGAATAAGCCTAGCATGGGTCGATCCCAGTTGATATGTACTGGAGGCAGCCTAATGGTCACAGTACAGTACAATAATGATTACAAAGATGTTAAGAACGAAGGTAAAGTGATTGAATAAATTCAATGTACAGGTTGTCACAAGTTCTAGTAAGTGTGGTCCACTCCTATTACGATTTATTCACTTGTTTTGGATTTCTATTGAGCTCCTATATCATATGTGATGATCTACAGCTTTACATACTCAGTACATATTTCGTACTGACGTCCCCCACGGGGACCTGCATTTCATGCTACAGGCACAGGTACCTCATCTCATTCACAGCATAGATAGGAGCCAGGTCATACATCTATTGTTGGTGAGCTCCAGTTTGCTTCGGAGTTTTCCGAGTCAGTTCCTTATGTTTTGTTATTGTACAGGAGTCATGTGTGGGTGGGGGTTTATCCCGACCCTAGTTATGTCATGTATATCCTAGAGACTTTGTAGACGTAAGGAAGGGTAAAGTCATGAAAGTTTATATAGTGATGTTATATCTGTATATATGGTGGCCCCGACGGCCAAGTATTATATATATATATATATTTGTGCGTGTTGTGCTGATACAGGTAATTAGATCCTTCTATATGCAACGAAGTGTTGTCCAAATTTTTGGTGACATGTAAGAGAAAGTACAGGTATTTGAACGGGTTATCCCGGGCCTTCTCGGTTTTGGGTGCCAATCCGGCCCGATGGGATTTTGGGGCGTGACAACTAACTCCCTCTGCAGGTCGTTAACCTACCTCTGAAGTTCCCGTACGGTGTCGTGGAGAATAGAAATATCCCAAACAGGATCAGCCATATCTAGAACACGCATGAATTGACAAAAAATGTAAACATAAAAGTAAAGAAAAGAGCTTGAATGTAATACAATGTATACTACCAACAAAAAAACTTACCTCAACGAGAAACGAATATGCTCTTTGAATAGAAGTGATTGAAGATGTAATACGAAAAGACAAAATACAAGAAATAAATAAAAGTGGAGTAGAATGAAGATTAAGGAGGGGCCTATTTATAAGAGATTGAATCTGAATATGTTAGGCAAAAAGGCACGACTGTTCAGCTCCATTGTATTAATTACATTCAAACTGCTGCCTTTTTATTTTCTTTGAAAAGTCGCGACTTTTTCTTTTACATTCAAACTTCTCACCTTTTCAAAATGGTTTGAGATATAATAACAACTGTTATTATTGAGCTGTTGCAACAGATCGTCCATCTGTCACAACAGAAAACCCACTGTCGCAATAGATTTACCATCTGTTGCAACAAATGATCTGTATGTACAATAGATGAGACATCTATTGCAACATATGGATTATATGTTGCAACAGATAGACAATTTGTTAGATGAGATATTTTGATTTCTTTTAACAACTGATTCATCAGTTGCAACAGATGGAGAATTTGATTTATCAGTTATTTTGAATGTGTTAGATAAAAAGTCACGATTGTTCACATCTTTTTTAATAGTCATCACATACCTTAATTAATTCAAATTGGTGACTTTTTTTATTATATAAACAGATTTAAAAACAAAAAAGGTGAAAAATCACGACTTGTAGCACTTGTTTTTTCTTAATGGACAAGTAGTCCTCTGACATTGAAGATGGTTACTCTTTGATCCTCCATAGTCTTGTACACTACTTAGCGATGGGAAATGAAGAATAAACACTATCTGACATTGATGGGGTAGGAAGAATAAGGTGTATGCAGATGAATGGATCCACTTTCATGCATGGGGGTTATGTATTATTAATCAGGCTATCGTGACAGACACACATAAAGTATAATAATTTTGTGAATGCAATTTTTTACCGATTAGACATTGATTTTTTAAACAAGATCCTGTATTTTACAGTTTAGTTTGATAGGTACGAACTGATAAAGCTGAAGGGCTCCAAGACGGTTGTGTCGATACCCTGTTGTAATTTATTGACGGTTTTGCTCATGTTTATGTGCCAAGTTTGGAGAAGATTTCAAGTTTTTGGTGGCAGTGTAAATATATAATAGTGATTGGACTGATTTTAATGGTGCAATGGACTTTTGAAAGGCCTCCGAAGCCTCGCACTGCAGCAAACAAGAATGAAAAACCAATAAAAATTCCCCTGGTCCAAATTTATATGGGTGGGTTGCTCTAGGAGACTATTATACAGCAGAAGGTGCTTGGGAGAATACCTGTATGGGAAAGAGGAGGTAGAGAATACCATATATCATCTCAGACCTTGTTTAAGAGGAAACACAAGGATGCAAGTAAGGAACTTCTATCGAATCTGGCCAATGAAATTGACTTGAGAGATGAAAAAACTGAATGAGCTTCAAATGTGGAAGTGTATCCAAATATTAAAATTCACCAGTTGTTCTTGAAAAAGAAAAATGCTCAAGAGGACTGGAGCTGGACACTTTGCTAGGGACTGCAACTAGCGAGCATAGCCTCAATGAAGACCCACAAAGTGCAAGACTAGAACTCTAAGGAAGCAGCATGGCAAGCACAGAGGATTGGTAAGATTATCAGTCAAAAATAAAACCTGAACCAACAACTCCAGAAGTAAAAATAAGGAAAGCAAGGCATAAATTTCTGAATTCTAACTAGCATCCCATGCCTTCTGTTTGTGGCTCTGATGAGGTCAATGACAGTAGAAAAAAAAAAGGTCTATAGTTAGGCTAAAATCCCATGCCTTGTTGTTTCCACTGCCTTTGACCAGACCATAGCCATAAACAAGAGGCATGGGATGCAAGTTTAACTTAAGAAATTACCATCTTGGCTTGATCCCTTATTTTTACTTCAGGAGTTGTTAGTTCAGGTTTCGTTCCTGACCAAAAATCTTACCACCATCGGTGCTCGCAAAGCTGAAACCTTAGAGTTCTGGTCCTGCATTTTGTGGGTCTTCATTCAGGCCACTCTAGCTAGTTGCAGTCCCCTAACAAAGTGTGCAACTCCAATCCACTTCAGCATTTTTCTTTTCAAAATGGACTGATGAATTTTCATTTTTGGATACACTTTCACATTTGCAGCTCATTCAATTTTTTTATTTTTCATGTCAATTTCATCAGCCAGTTTCGCTATACTTTTCTTCCTACCCTGTGTTTCTTCTTTAATAAGGTTTGAATTGAGATATGGTCTTCTCTACCTCTCTCTTCCCACATAGCTACTTGAGGTGCCAAAGTGAAAGATCGCTACAACTTTAGGTGTGTGTCGATGGGTTCCGCCTTTTTTATTTTGAGGCACTTCAATTTACATGTAGTGGCAATTTTTTATGTCTAATGAAAGTTGAATTATTTATAATGCAACAGATTGTCCATCTGTTGTAACAAATATTCTACCTGTTCTGACAGATAGTTTATCCGTTGCAATAGGTTGGTCATCTGTTGCATTATGCCGATGTTTCTATCTAAGTCTATCTGTTGCAACAGTGGAAAGACCTGTTTGATAATTTCCAATAGATTACCTATATGTTGCAACATATATCTAAATCTGTTTAATATTTTCCAACAGATATGTCATCTATTACAATAGATACCTTATTTGTTGCAATATTTGAATTTAGTATTCCATTTCAATTAATAAGTTCAAATCTAAGGATAAAATAAAATCATAGACAAAATAAAATAAATCGAAGCCTTCGAAAATTACATGAAATAAATCAACAAATAAATGAAATATAAAAAAATTATTATGGGTACAGATCTCAACAAATAAATCAACAATTTAAGTTTTGATGCCAACAATTCCTAAGGAGGGGTGAGGTTATTACTTTGACAGACTCAAGCTATAAAGATCTACTCAATATGGACAAGTTGTTCTTCATTCGGTGCTACGAAATTTGGCTTTGGTCGTTGTGGATCATTAATATCGCGTGCGTATGATTTCTGCGCTTTCACTTCTCCGAATTTCCATAAAAAGAGTAGTATATTGTCAATGCTGTTCAACAGTAGCTTCTACAGTGACATCCACCTGGAAATCCAGAATTTGTCAATGTTAATCACAAGATACAAAAAATAGAAAAGGATAACTCATCTATTTTAGCAAATCAAACAAGTCTTCCTTCTATTTTAAATTGTCCCAAACAAATTATATTTCTGTTGCAACAGATGGATCAACTGTTGGGACAAATTATAACATAAGAAAGACCTGTATAATAACTTTCAACGAATGAACCATCTGTTGCAACATATGACTCATCTATTTGAAAAAACTGAAATGGTAGGAAGTCTTGATTTAATTTGTCCCAACAGATGACCCATCTATTGCAGCAGGTAGGTCATCTGTTGGTGAAAATAAAAATAGTATGTAGAGTTATTTAATTTGCTAAAACAGATAAAACATGTTGCAACAGATATTGCATCTGATACAACATGTTAGTTAACTGTTGCAACAGATGTATATATCTGTTTGATAATTTTCAGCAGATGTGTCATCTGCACACATTTGTTGAAATAGATATGTGTCTGTTTGTTAGTTGGAACAGATGATATATATTCACCTTTTTAGCTCGTGTTGCTCTTTTGTGGACCTTGTACATTGCTCAATAGTGCAACACACGGACAAAGAAGTTTCAATTTCGCTTTTTTGGATGCTTGATAATGCTTTAGAAATTACTTCCCGTCTCCTCTTAGCCTTAATCTCTAATGGAGTGAATTGATATAAAATCCTCTTTGATGGAATGACACCTCTCTTAGATGTCAATTCCTTTACAGAAGAAGTTAATGAATTAATAACATTAATCACTACATCATATTTCGATTTGCAGTCTTGACATTTGCATGTAGAACATTCGCTAGGAGAGGCAAAATCTGTATAACCAGTATGATCATACTCATAATTGTTTGTTATAAAAAATATAAGAGGAGCATCATTAGCAACAACAACAACACCACTACCACCACCAACAACTCCATCACCACTAAGACCATCAATAACAACAAGCCCACCGTCTAAAATTATTTTTCTTATGATGGTTGTTGCTCCAAATAATTCCATTTTTATTTTGTTAATGACCTTAGGGTCCGATAAAGCTTGCACAGATCGTAAAGTAAGAAAAAATGACATCTTCAACTCTCGATTGGTCGGAACAAGCGACAGATGCACAATCTAACATAAATCATTACATTTATTAGAATGATGATTAGATTGTTCAAAAAAATCATTAATTAAAATAAAAACTTAATTATAATTATACTTACTGCATCCTTCGGGGGGGTTGAAGAGATAATTTTTTTTTGTATTTTTATTAGTTTTGATCGACAACCATCTCAAGATTCTTGGACAGGAAACTTTTTCCTGGTAGTTCACTTGTTGTCTCAAATAAGGAATGACTTCAAACGCCCAAGCCTATAAAATAACGTCAATAAATCAAAATTATTATTGAATAAAAAAATGAATTATATCATAATAAAAGAAACATTTACCATTAAAGCCTATGGAAATCCATATAAGATGACTGTCTTTGGCGTTAATGGAGTCAAAAAATATTTGACAGTCATTTTGAAGCTTTCATAACCCCAAGGATAGCTGTTAAATGCCTCAAGATCCTCTGAGATCTTTATTAAACCAACGCTTATGTTGTTGTTAACATCTCTAGCCCAAAGAATATTATGTACAAACCAAACCAAGCACAATGATTGCTTGTGCTTCTTTGAAATTCTTTTACCTTTCAATGCTTCTATCAAATTTTTGTTTTTGAAGCTTAGACCAACAATGAACACCGGGTTATCATGATCACTCGACTTGCCTTTGCCCTTTTTGGGTGTACGAGGTGTTTTTTTGGGTTAGAATAGGTATAACTTGAGAAAGAGAAGGAGGATAACAATTTTAGTCCAGTAACTATGGCAAACTCCTACCAACCCAAACAAACAGACATGCCACAGTAATTTATCCACACCTCATCCACCTTATCTTTGTTTTCATACATAAGCCTACAGTTGAGAAGATCATATACTATTTTCATTTAGAAACTCGCACTATTATCCTCCGATAAATCAAGATATTTCCCAAAGCAGTTGTCCCTAAAATAAGCATCCAATTTTATTCTCGAAGTATTTTTCTAAAGGCGTCGAAAGATTTTCCCATGGCTGACTTAACCACGAAATCACTCGTTAAATTTGTGGCACCATCCCACTGCATTCTCACAAGATAACAATCAATGCTGAAGATTTTGACCAGCTCTTTGGTGGAAGGGCTATTAGCATTTGGATTATCTCTTTTAAAACATTCCTCCTCCCCATGTTCATCACATTCTTCTCCTGATTGAGATAATACTTGTAAAGCAAGCTCATAGAGTGGTGGATGTAGCCTAGTTGCTTCACTTATTCCTTTACTTGGACTTTTGGGAGCCATATAATCTAAAAATTACAGGAACATAAAATAGATTATAATTGTATAATGCATTGTTAAAAAAGAATAACAATATATCTAACATGTGCAACCATAAAATAACAGTTTCAGTAAATCACATATCTGTTGCCCTAGGTAGGTAATCTATTGGAACATATAACTAATCTATTGAAATAAATGAGTAATCTGTTGCAACAATAAAAGCAGATCACTCATCTGTTGAAACAAATGATTGGTCTGTGTAACAGATCACAATCTGTTGCAACATATGAGAGATCTGTTGGAACTGTTATCAATGGTCAATATTGTTAAGATTTCTTCCAACAAAAGAGTCGTCTATTGCAACAGATGAATGGTCAGTTGGAAAAATCAAGTCTTGGACATGTCCTGTTGGAATAGTTGATAGGATTTTAACCATCAGAAGGTTCATTTGTTGCATCCGATGATTGATCTATTGCATTAGATTTTTAATTTGATGGTCCCTCCGTTGCATCAAATGGTTGATCTGTTATATTGAAAGGTTAATCTGTTGCATCAGATTGTAAGCCGGTTGGTTTCTTTGTTGCATCCAATGGTAAATTTGCCGCAACAAATATTTAATCTGTTGCATCAGATTGTAAAACTATCAGATGTTTAATTTGTTGCATCAGATGGTTAATCTGTTGCATCAGATGGTTAATCTATTGCGTCAGATGGTTAATCTGTTGCATCAGATGGTTAATTTGTTGCGTCGGATGGTTAATCTGTTGAGTCAGATGGTTAATCTGTTGTGCCAAATGGTTAATATGTTGCGTCAGAAGGTTAATTTGTTGCATCAGATAGTTAATCTGTTGCATCAGATCGTTAATCTGTTGCATCAGATCGTTAATCTGTTACAGAAAAAAATAGTAGCATGATTTTGTTCAATAGATCAACAACAATATCACCATTTTTATCAAGAACAAGAATAAATCAACCCAGCAACGGGCGCAACACCAAAACACCAACATAGTTGTTTTGTTTGTACAAACACAAACAATGAAAATCAAACTTCAAAAAATGCAACAAACAACAAAAAAATCATATTTCACTCCGAAAAGAGAAGAGAAGAAATACCAAAAATTAGAGTTTTATTTAAACCACATTTCAAATTAAAGCAACAAATATTGAAATTGTTAACAAATACTAGAAGAGAAGTTGGATGAAGTTCCTATTTTTCTTCAAAACTAAAAAGACCATAATTTTTTACCTGTGAAAGAAGAAAAGAGACGATGAAGAACTCGAAACTGTTGTGGCCGGAGATCAAGGTTGTCACGTCGATTGATGGTTGAAAGTCGAAAAGGAACTCGATGACCAACTATTTGTCGCCAGAGGTTGAAGTCGTCGGGGATTGAAAGGAGAAATTTGCAGAACTGTTGGTTGAGAGAAATTGTCAAAAGAGAGAGGAGAGAGACGGTTGATGATTTGGAGAGGAGAGGGGTATGAGTTGATTTGTATTTTTGAAAAGATTAAAAAGTTTTGAAAATATTAATCAAGTCCACAATTAACTTAATCAAGTTTTCTAATTATGTTTGACCCTTTAAGTTGGTCAATATCACCAATCCTTCATTCAAGACTTAAATGACACCTTTCCTTCAATTTTCTCATACTAATCTATTTTTTTTTTTTTTACAGTGATGATGCATATGATTAATTGAAACTCTATATACACACATACATTTATTTGCATATAAAATGCCAAATTTGTATAACTGTCCAGCAGTGAAAAGATTGTAGTCTATCGATGTAGTCTAACTATAATTATAGGTTTGCACCATTTTTACTGGTTACTGATCAATACTTAGCATAATTTTTTTTGATAATTATTTTATAACTCACCTGGTTGTGTAATATGTTTGCATTGTGAATATACTATATTTATTTAAACTCATCATTCAGTCATTTAAGCCAATCCATTATTAATAAAATTCAATTTAATACTAGGAAATGAGGCCCTTACTCAGACCCTGTCCATAGCGAAAATTTTAGTACACCAACTGCATTTTTTTTAAAAAGAAGGAGAGGGGGGGGGGGGGGGGGAGAAGGTCTATAGCAGATATAGCAATGCTAAATTTATTTGTACATGGTCGCCTTTGCTTAGCAAAGTTTGCATAATGGAGGACATGAATGAAAGGTAAGTATCTAGGGGGTATCAACCAATAAGATGAAGTAAGTGACGTTTTCGAAATTCTAACTGATTGAGAATTTGATTATATACACCGGAAAGAACAAGTTACATTTTCAAAATTACAGACCCTACTTTATAAATATAAAGGGTTACTTGTAGATATTTTAGGTAAGCATAAAAGTTTCTTATGCTATTAGCAGTGGCGGAGCCAGGATATTCACTAAGGGGTTCATAAGTGAACATACGAACTAACCGAAGGGGGTTCAACATCTAATATATCTACATAAAAAATAATTTTAACCATGCATATATAACATAATTTTTCGCTGAAAGTAAAGGGTAGATCCGCCACCGGCTATTAGTATATACATAGTTAAGAATCATTATCTAATACATGTGAAATAAGGGATTTGTTATGGGTTGTTATTTTATAGGTCAAAAGCCCAAAAAGTAAATCCAGAAAAGGCAAGAAGATACAATGTATTAAAGTTCTAGCCGTAACTTCATTATTAATTTACTGCTGAAAAGACTATTCACTTTAGTTGGTTAACTAAAAAACAATCACTAATAATATATGGATTAGTGGATAAAATATTTTTGAAAATCTTAATTATTAACTTATAAGAGATGCTCTCAGAGGCGGATCTAGGATCCGAACTCATCGGGTGCCAAGTGAACTTATCGATTAAATTAATCGGATTATTCATATTTTCGATCTATAGGATAATTAATAAATCAATCAATAATAAAAGAATAGTAATAAAATGGCCAAATTTAAACTTTTAATAATATTACTAATATCATAATATCCATAATTCATTACAATTGCCCATGACGAATTTTCATATTCTGAAAACGATCAACGATAAGCCTTTTGCTGGCGACGATAGAGAATTGACCGGGCAACAAGCAACAGTAGGCAGCAAACTTGAAGAGTTGAAGTACAGAGAGAGTCGATGTTTGGATATTTGAAAATAGGGTTTTTTTTTATTTTGATGAGAGAGATAAGAGATTGGATTATATCTTCTCTAACCATTAAATAAATAAATAAAAAGTCAATAAATAATATTAAGTATTAACTTAAGTCAACTAGAGTCTACTACTGCTTACTACGCCTGTTTCTATGTTTTTATCAATAAAAACAATGTTTTAAACATTTAAAAATTTTAATTGCTTCAATCTGAGATCGAACTCGCGATCTAGGGGCGACAAAAGTGGTGCCTTGCCACTTGCACTACGCATGTTTCTATGTTTTTATCAATAAAAACAATGTTTTAACATTTAAAAATTTAATTGCTTCAATCTGGGATCAAACCCACGACCTAGGGGCGACAAAAGTGGCGTTTTACCACTTGCACTAGATATTGCTTTGGCTTTATGAGTGACAGATTTAATATTTGACTATATCAGTATATATATATATATATATATATATATATAGCTATATATATAGAGTTTCCGTCGAAGTTTATGGATAACGTGCCACCCACGGCAATGAATAGATCCGCCCCTGGATGCTCTTCGAAGTTCTAAGTTTCCTAGCTCTTAATATGTTTTAACCATGTACTTGGAGGGAAGATGTTATTGTCAAGTTGAAAAAAAATTGAACATGTCAAATTGTAAAGTGCCTACTATGTTTCAGTACATGCAGGCATCAAGAAAAGCTAGCTGAGAATCAAGATTTTTTGGTTTTTCCCACTTTTTCTGATTACTTCATAGGGTTAGTTTTGTGGACCCTTGTGAAGCTTGGGAATATTGCAAAGTATAATTAATCAATTGAAAAGCAGGAAATTATGCTTGGTAAAAGAAAAGGTTACTGAATATATAAAGGACAAAATGTTTTGTACCAGCCGAGGTAAAATCTTTACATTGAGAATGACTGCTCATACACCAATCATGGGGTGCTTCAATTTATTGGCAGCGAAACACATTGTATAATCCAAATCTAATTATTGAGAATATAACAATATGCTATTTGCTTCACCCTTTTCTTTTTACTTCTTTCTCTTTTGCTTTCTGAGGATTTTATTGTTGATTTTCATCTTTAACTTTAAGTAATTAGTGAGGTTTTTTGGAAAATAATCTCTCTATCAATCTGCGTATATTATATTTTTTTTCAGACTCAACTGAGTTTGTTGTTGTTAACTAGTGCAGCAGATGAGAAAATAAATTAAATGATCCATTGGATGTTCTGATACTTTTATTTGGTATAAATTAAAAGGGAATACCTTGTTGGGTTCAGTATGAATGAAAAATGGAGGAAAAATAGTGGAGAGAAAGAGAGACACTAAAATGGAAAGTGTACTCTTTTAAGGGAAAGTTTACTAATTCTCCCACATTGGTGGGAGAAGGAAACTTTTTATAATAAGCAGCACTTACTCCACATGGATAGTGAGGCAAGAACAAGGTGGTGCCTCGCGCCGTCGTCGTCGCTCGGCTCGGATTCGGATTCGGATTCGGAAAACGATCGATGAGATCTATCTTTTTGGACAAAATTTAATCCGAAATCCTCCATATGCATGCAGTGGTGGAAACACTATTTCGAAATGCAGTGCATAACTCTTCAACGAAATGACACACTGATTCATGAAATGGTATGCCTGTTTGAAAAAATTCGGAACATACAAACTCTTTTTGTCTTCAAAAACATTCCGTGTGATCAATCAAACCGTTGAGTGCGTTCGAAGAGATTCTAATTATTTGAGGTACCGCTACAATTGGTTTGTTTGGCCATTTTATCTTGGGAGGAAGATTCCATAACCTCGGGTACAGTGAGAGAAATTATTCCTTAAGGACACCATGAAGTTGGGGGACTTGGCCTTAAAATTCTGTTTCATCTCATTTCTGAAAGTTAACATACTTCTTGGATAGATCATTATAATCTTGTGTTGAAGGTGTTAAGGAACTTCATAAGTGTTCTAGTCTTAGACTTGAACTTGTGTTGAAGTTATTGTTGCATGTATATACACATTCTTGTACCCAAAAACAAGATAACACACTAAATAACAATTGTATGATGTTTAATAGAAAGCTGTAAGTTAATTCAGTTCTAGTCTCCTTCATTATAGAAGATTAAAGCTTATACAGTAAAAACTCTCTATAGCCACAGCGTTAGTCTAAAAATTGGATGACTGCTATAGAGAGGTGGTGTTATGTATGTGTACTAACATTTTATGTTCAGACTCCATTTGGTTGTCATAAACAAAAGTGTGCAGAGTTAGAAAAAGTATGAATATAAAAAAGACAAATATTAGTAGTCTTTCCTCCTGAAGTTACGAAATAATTGATGTGCATCATTTAAATATAATTTTTTTTTTTGAATTAGATACTTAAAATTTACTGTGTGCATGACATTAATGATGATTATCATAAATATTTTGTTACTTTATTTTGTACACAATATATCACTTGTAAAATATTATTACATGATATTTGAGTATGCTACTATAGAGAGGTAATTTTACAATGAATGTACGGGTATAACAACCACTATTGTTGTTATAGGTAGAATGTTGTTATAGAGAAGTAAAATATAACATGAAAAATCAATTCTGAAAATCATATTGCTATAGTGAAATGCCGATATAATGAGGTGACGCAATAGAGTGGTCTGACTATATATTGATTACATGATATGCAACATCATTTTTTTCATGATATAAAAATGAACATTCTTGTAATTAGTCCTAGTAGTTATGTTCTTCTCATGACACTTAACAATTGTAGCCAAGGCATTTTAGTTCCATTTTAAATAACCATAAAGAAGGGCAGCCGGTATATCGCCATGTGATTAGGAAATCATGAGGTCGAGCTTATCTGAAAATAACTTCTGGCAAAAATATAGGGTATAGCTGTGTATAATAGGTCCTTGCGGTCCAGCTCTTCCCCCAAACTCCACGCATAGCGGGAGGACCAAGCTGCCCCTAACCAACCATAAAGGAAGGTGTCTAATGGTAATCCTCTCGTCACTTAGACATTGAGTTAAAGTAAGGATATAAGTGTTCTTCTATATATGCTTTTATTATTTCGTAAATTACTGATCTACAGTCTCAAAGTTAAATTTAGGCAATTCTCTCAACAACAAAAGAAGAAGAAAAATCAACCATATGGCTAACGGACTACAAGCTATAGCCAAGTAGTCGACTACGTGGAACTTTGTTTCATGCAGCTTTCAAGTTCTAACCTGAAGTTGAGCAGACAATTATACTTATACGATTACAAGTTTTGTGGGGGAGGTTCCCTAATATATAGTGTTTAAAACTCTTTTTTTCTTCTTTCTTTTTTCCGATCTTATATATGTCATTCATTGATCAATATATGGTAAATTAGTTCAGACTATTGTTCTGTGTTTCACAGATAATTACAAGACCGGAGAAAAGGAATATCACGCAGATGATTCGAAAACTTAGATAAAAGTATCTTTTGTTTCAGCATCTCTTTGAAACAATTTCATCAGTAATACCAAAAAAGAAAAGAAATGCATGCATGGTACTGCATTACATTTGTTTTTGAAAATTATGAGTAAATGTGATAATGCAGAACTGCTGATCAATCATCATAATGCCTACTCACAATGAGTGTGCAAAAGTTCTGTGTAATTAAGCAAACTTTTTGACCCCTCTATGAAAATCATTTCTGTTACCTTATTTAAAAGACTAATCAACTTGGCCTACTGTTCTGCTGACTCTGTTACATTACATTGGTAGACAACAAACTTCTCCACAGGACGCTTACAGCGAGAGCAAAATACAGTTTCTTCAGTCAATCCTTCTTCAGATGGAAGGATCTCATTGTGATAACAAGGTTTAACAGGCAGAGGAGGTCCCATTGCACATGTCATAGCATCAAATAAGCCCAACTTCGCGACATTTTCAGCCAATTCTGGAACAAGATTCAAGCATTCTTGTACTTCTCTCCCCTTGAGGATTACTACATCAGTTGATGATCCTTCTCCAATTATCATCCAATCATTGGAAGTTTCACAAGCATCCAGCAATCTTAACACATGCTGTAAGCTTTTGTTATAGTGAGCTGCCTGTTCTACTCTAGCAACTGAACTCTTTATGCTCTCCAGCCTAAGCCAGAACCACTTCATCTTCGTCGTAGATAGGGAAATACTTAAATTTTCTTCGATGCTGATGTCTAAAACGTTCTCGACGTCTTTAGATGGATTTCTATAGCCAACATAAATAGCTTCAAATTGAATTCCAGTGCTTTTGATTTTCTTTAATGACCCGTTAAATTCTCTGATCCAACTAATGTTATCACTTCCGTAGATGCAAAAATGTTTACCCTCCTCTACCTGACATCAAAGGATATATCTCTTCTGTAAGTTAAGAACTAAAAGCACAAGTAAGGAAAGTGAAGCTTTTACAGGCCCGTAATTTGCTTAAGGATTATACTAATTATTGGTAAAAGGGCAAAGGCAACATATAAGAAGCTTACCCAATTGGTCAGTAAAGGGTCAATCCCATCAATTAAAAGCTGCAAGATCCTGTTTTCCTGATCCCACAACTCTTTTTCTCTTGAGGCTGAGAAAGGAAATGCTTTGGCGCCCCACAGCCATACCATATCAGTAGCATTTAAGTTTGTAACAACACCATCAGTGCTTAATACTACCATTACGGGCTCGTTTTTGTAGATCCATTCTTGTCTAATAAAGTTTACCACAGCTGAATGTAGTAACCACGGGCGTCGGATTGAGAACCAGGGCAAAGAATTTGACAGAAACTGGAAGTTCAGCTCGTCAGTCAAACTCCATGTGTGTGAAGATGGAATCGGGACCCATAAAATTGCATAGCTTCCTCCAATTTTTTTATGCAAGGGATGATCATGCATTTGTCGTAGTAGATAAAATATTTTCTCCACGGAAAAGAGTTCTGGCTTTGAGATCAAGAGTAAGACCACCTTGTTTTTCAGTGCTTGGATGCCATAGTACTGTTGAAGATGAAGAAGTTACTAGCTATTATAATAAGTAGCTGTCGTTGATTCATCAAACTGCTGGCTACCTTCAGGTCTTAATATTTATCTCATTTTCCACCATTCAAGTGTATACTTACAAGGCTATTGACTCTCGACATATATTTTTAAAAAATAACTTCGTAAAAGAAGTACCTTTTCTTGGGAGCTTTCTTTCAACGGTAAGTCATTCTTCAAAGAGAATAACACACGAAGCACCTCTTGATTGTGAAAATGGGCCACTTTGAAAAGATCGCGTATCTTTCCAGGAAACTGTCTATCTGAGAACAACAAAAGAATTTCAACTTCTTTCATGTGAATTTTGTCAGACAAGTTATGTTCCACAACAAAGGCTCATAGAAAGACAATCACCTATTTGCATTTGGCACGTATGTAATTTCTCTCGAAGGTCATTGCATAAGCCACTTAGCTTATATACCAAGCTGAAGAGAGTCCACGCTGCAATGTTTGATGAATCCGAATTCCTGGAGTTAGGAATTTTCATGTCACCTTATTTACTGGTGAAGAGATAAAGAATTTAACAACTATGAGATATTATATACTGAATTACTAAATAAGGGGAAAAGGGAAAAAACATGCACTTGGTTATCTTTCATAGTCCTGAAATCTGCAATCTGAGAGGCGCATGAGATCGAGCTTCTTAAAATCCAGTAGACTGTTATGTACATCTTCGACTTTGTAACAACGATTGCCTCATCATCCAAAATTTCTTGTTGCAAGGGCAGGCCTTCAAAGTCAAGGACAAGATTTGCTGCTTCTATCATGGTATCGAGCAACAAGTTCAAAGCTCTACATTGTAGCGTTAACATGTTTAATTCTCTAGGCATTTGCTTAAGTGCTGCAGTTAAAGCTGCCAAAGAGTTGCAATGGACTAACTGCATTATGAGCCAAAACTCTCCATATATTGAAACCACAGCTGCAAGTGTTAAAACTACTTTAGCATCCCATCTGAAAGGGCCTAAAGTTTCAAACAACATCATAGTTTCTTCATGTAAGTTTCCATCCTCATTGCATTTGCAGAAAATCTACAATAACCAATTATTATACTTAGATCCAAGAACACGAATAATGAGGAAGGGAACCAAAAATATATGATCATAAATAAGAGAGAAAGCACTTACCTCATGTGAAATCTTTTTAATGGTGTATCCAAGCTTTTCTTCTAACCCAAACACTTCGATATTCCATGAATTCATACAATTGCTTTGAGGATAAGAGAACTGAAATGAAAAAAGATCAGAGGCTGTCATGCTACATTACAGTATATTCTCAAATATATGTCTAGTACTCCCAGACTAGTTGCTCGGGCTCTCCAAAAATGCACTACTTTGGAGGATCCGACATGCCAGAAGTGACATTTTTGAAGAGTCTATGCAACATATTAAGCCCTCGTTCTTTTCTCTTTTTTCTTTTAATATTATGGTCTTGTACAAGCAATTGATAAATCAATAAGTATTTAATGTAAAACCTCAATGAATACATAAACACAAGGGGGAAAAACTCATAATGACAGCTACTTCTGCAATGTTTTAGCAACACAGAACAATCGTATACGATTTACTGTATGAAACCAAGAAAATATACATGAATACAGAACATAGACAAAAGAATATTGAATAACTTGGAAATTACGAAAGAACAGACATAACCTTAGGTGAGATGAAATGCATGGTGCTCTCGACAACAAGAAGCAAATGGCCGGCATCTATCTTATAACGAAAATCAGGATCATGGGTTCGGAGGATGTTCTTAATTAAGAGATCTTCTTGTATAGATGATAGGAGACATGGATCAAATAATTCAATCCTAAGCAAGTTCATGGCCAGGGTGCTGAAAGATTGAGATGTCACATAAAACAGTTGACTTGCAGCCTTGTTATGCAACTTGAAACTGCCTCAGATTTGAGTTCTTTCTCATATTTTCTATACTTGTGTCTACCAAGAAGTTTGAGGAAAATGTGCATATATGTTCTTGTGTTGGGAAAGAAAAGTGCTCCTACTTCTACAGTGATGTAAAAATAAGTGGAGGACCACCAAAAGAAGAGATGCTTATTCAAAGTCCTATCAGGGGATTTCTTTTGGAACAGTAGATTAAAGAATCATTCTGTACTTTCTGTTATGTGATCCTGAAGAGACCCAAACTACCACTTGAAGAAATCTTCTTCAAGAAAAAACAACACTAAAAAGCACCTTATTAGGCCATACATGAATATGACATAAATAAAGAAAAGTGGGACATACCATCAAGCACTGACCTAGAAGGCTACAGCCGTACCCAGTAGCTTAGTCCCATCTAGAATTTGTATTAAGAAATCCACTATGTACAAAAATTAAATTCAGAACTTAGTTACTGGCACGCACTGATGTCAAAAATTTTGAACTCATAAAGTTCAAGGCTATAAATACCAGTATGTTACTAATAATGCTATAGTAGTCAAATTATGATTCATCTCTTAATAGGAATGAACAAAAAGAATTCATACAGTCGACCTTAATTAGTTCAAGATTGAGGACACTGATTGAAACTATAACCTTTGTTTATATATGTAAGACTTGCCTCTTTGAGACTACTGCAAATCTTGAACTCTAACTTTATATTCAAGTTGGTCGTTTTTGCTCATTGTCTTGAATTAAACAAAGAAAAGAAAAGAAAAGAAAAGCCGTGCCCACTGCAACCAAAAACATAAAAAAACCTAGGACATGCTTTAATATACATGCAAATATAAAAGAGTAAACCGGAGAATATTGCCTAAAGAGAAAAGAAAAAATAAGGCAGCCTAATCCACTAAAATCTCACTGTATCCAGGGGTTACGAGAAGGAGAGAATCACAAGATCAACTTTATCGTGCATTTTTTACAAGACACTATTTACACAGTTTGAATTCGTGACTTTCTGATCACGTGATATTAACTTTATCAAGACTATTCACTTCAAAATATTGAATAAAGAGATTTGCAAATTAAAAAAAAAATCAAACAGAAAAGCATATATAGGTAATATTTGACCAGATGCTTCTTAAGTCCAAACTGAATCGACTCCGAGGAAGCTAGTAACGTTTTCACTAGGGTGACAAATGGGTGGATCCGATCAGATTTGAATGGATTGAGGTTAAATGAATTAAATTGTAATTTTCTATATAATATATGGGTGAATGTGGATTTTATCAAATATAAATTAGGTAAAAATGATTTCAATCTGTTTTAACTCCTAAAGTAAAAAACTTAGAACTTCTATATACATATCAACTTGATTTTTTTTATCCTACCCTCCAAATAAAAAAAAATTACCCATTGCACCCTCACATCCCCTACCCCCACCCCCACCCCCACCCCAAAAAAGAATTTTTTTTTTTTAAAAAATAAAAATTCTTGCAAAAATTAATTTCTTACCCCCACCTCCACTTTTTTACCCCCCTATAACGATCTGCAAATTATTTTAAAAATTTATCTTATTTTAACCAATCTCGTAATTTTTAGACATAATGTACGACTTATGGGGGGATGGGTGGTGCCTATTCCTGAAGCATTTCAAGGCAACTTAAGTCATTAATTGAGATTTTAATTTTTAATAAAGTTAAGTCCGATCATGGTCAACCTTTGATCGTGACGACCTCAGATTAGTTTCGTAATATTTTCAATAGGTTCAGAATATTTTTTTTTATCAATATAAATATTTAGTTTATTTTGTTGAGGGTCCAAACAAATTTTAAGGATATAATCGAATATTAGATATTTTAGACATTATTTTATGGTTAATGAATCAAATAGATATTTTCTTAATTCTTGAGACCTATGTGTAAGAATAAATTTAAATGGGAATGATTATCATATTTATTAATACTATCAGAAAGTTAATTGGTGGAGATAGGCATGAAAGAGCAATTTCATTCTTTTTGTTTCCATCCCAACTTTTGACAAAGATCTCGACAACTTTGGTTATTGGTAAGCCACTTTGAATAGATATATTTTTAAGTTTGTAATATTGTGGGGTGAGTTTAAAGTTAGGTAGAAAGCCATTGTATTGGACGAATTATTAGTTATGTTGCTGTAGGATTAGTGTAAAGTGTTAATTATAAATAATGTGATAATAATTATGGCATAAGTTATTAATGATTAGCAGTTGTTTGTCCTTATTAAGAATTAAGAAAATCAGCAAATTGGTTGGCAATACTTTTGTCCTCATTGAGGATTAAGAAAACAGTAGTACGGAAGCTATTGTTTCGTTTGTATTGTTTTTAAATTTGAGAATTTCAGTATTATTTTTTTGTCATCTTTACGATTATAATTGTGAATACAATTTAGGTTTTAGGTCTAGAATTTTTAGAGTATGAATTTATAAATTGGAGTTGGAAGTACTTTTGTCCTTGTTGAGGATTAAGAAAACAGTAGTACAAAAGCTGCTGTTTCGTTCGTATTATTTTTAAATTTGAGAATTTCAGTATTATTTTCTTATTGTCTTTACGATTATGAATACAATTTAGGTTTTAGGTCTAGAATTTTTAGAGTATGAATTTATAAAATGGGTGTTATTAGATTCTTATTCATATGAGAAATATATGTATATATATATATATATATATATTTGAATAGATTTTGACCATTCGGAAACTTTAAAAAAGGGCAAGTTTGTAAATTGACGGTTGGCTTTGATTTGAGGCAAGTTAAGACTTTTTAGACTCTTTTTCAAAGTGCTTATTTGTTAGTTATGTGTAATGAGAGTAATGGGGAATAGGGGTTCCGTACAGGTGAAATGAAAAGCATCTATGCGGCTATCGGTATTATTTGAGAGGTTAAAATAAGTTAATTGTACGTTTTGAACTGTTTTCTGTATTTGCTAGTCCATATAAGCTGATTTGCTATGGTAAAAAATTGTTGAAAAAGCTAGCTAATGAGAATGCTTTCACTTGATAAGTTGAGTTAATTTTTGGAATTGATGTTTATTTGGTAAAAAATATGAAATATTTTGCTTAACATTATTGTTGATTTGGGATTGGAGTTGCACGCCTGCACGTCATGCATTGCATTACATATAGGGTCGGAGTTCACACCTGTACATTATTATCTATTATTAGGATCGGAGTGCACACCTGCACAATATATTTATTGGGATTGGAGTGTACGCCAGCATAGTACATGGACCTTGTGAGTCTCTCATGGGTCCTAACCTTGAAGCCATTGCTCGGTGGGAGTGTACACAACACATGCATTGTATTGCATTCATTTATTCCTGGTTTAGATTAAGTAAGGTATAATTATTGACTTTGTATTATTTATTAAGTACTTGAGTATTTGTTACTTGATTTCGCCGTATTAAGAAATTCTTGGACTGTGTTATAATGTCCTTATGATTGTTAGACTTGATTATTCAGTTAGAATAGGGTGGTTTTCCTGAGCGCAAGTTGTATGATTTTTTTAGATGGTTGACACGGTATTACTCGTCACCACTTTGAATTAGAATTGGTTGATGATGCTTGCTGAGTACACGTGGTTCCGTACTCACTCTTGCTTTTTCTGTACCTTATGCGTAGGTTCCGATCTGATGACCTCTGGGCATTAATTCTTGTGGTTCCTTCAGTGTTAGTATCTTTGGAGATTCGAGGTAGCTGTTATTGTTTTCAGAGACTATTGAAATCTCCCCAAGCCTTATCTTGATGCATTTTCTGCATTTTGAGATACTCAAACTTTTCTTAATTTCACTATTTAGTGGCTTGTATTAGTGACTACCAAACCTGGAATTGTCTAAGTTTAACTATACTAGTCTATTAATCTACTTTTGAAATTATTCAGTATTTATTATGTTCTTATTTCCTTCCGCTTCTATACATTGGGGATGTTATATTCAGAATTGAGTTTTTGGCTTACCTGTCACGGAAGGTTGGATAGGTTCCATCATGATCCTGAATATGGGCCGTGACAGATGGTATCAGAGCCCCAGGTTCATTGTCTCACAAATATAAGTTGAGTATAGTAGAGTCTCATGAATTGGTATGGAGACGTTTGTTACCTATCTTTGGGAGGATATAGGACTTTAGGAAATATTTATTATCTTCTCTCTCTCTTATCGTGTAATATTGATCCTTTAACTTGAAATACTGAAATTCTTATTTTATTCTCTCACAGATGGTGAGGACTCATACATATTAGGATGGTTGTCTGGAGCCCCCGTCAGACCTTGAGTCGTCCACCCAAGATGGGACACGCGGATGGAGGGGAGAAATAGTAGGGGCAGAAGTTGTGGTAGAGATAGAGATCGAGGAGCTACTTAGATTCCTGATAGGGTGGGGTCTCTTGAGGTTGAGTTCAAGGCAGGTGATGATGATGTTCAGGTTCCAGCTAATAATGTGGGCCCATATTAGACACCACCAGGATTTGTTACTACACCGATTCTTCAGGATACCTTGATTAAAGTGTTCGGTGTTTTGAAGACTATAGCTTAGAAAAATGGATCATTTGGTACTCCATAGGGTTTATATATTAGGGTGGGGGCGAAGACCCATATATCAACCCAATCTAATTTATCAAGTTTCAATAGTTCAGCCAGTATTGAGTTATGATGGTATGCCTTTACCATTGGTAGGATCTACCGGTGGGGTTAGAGCAGCTATTTATGATGAGGAGCAACGATGGTTTGAGAAGTTTAGAAAGATGGATCCACTGCAGTTTTAGGGTGATCAACGTGAGGATGCCTATGAGTTTTTGATCAGTTGTCACGAGAGACTTCAGAATGTGGGATTGGTTAACTCCCACGGGGTTGATTATACTGCCTTATAGATGTGTGGATCTGCCAAACAGTGGTGGCACTCTTATATTGATTATAGGCCAATGGGTTCTCCTCCGATGACTTGGGCTATGTTTGCATAGGATTTTCTTAACAGATTAGGCACTAGAATGAGAATTTAACACAGGAGGGTATTTCTATGGCTGAGTACGAGATTCAATTTTATGTATTATCCCGTTATGCTGTGGTGATCTTGTCAGATGAGGTGGAGATAATCAGGAGGTTTATAAGAAGTTTGATACTTAGGATTAGAGAGGTCATATTTGTTGTAGCCCAATCTGGGGCTTTGCTTCAGAGGGTGGTTGAATCAACAAAGGAGTTTGAGTTTATGCATCGTGAGCAGTATGGGGATCTAAGGGACAAGATATCCCATACTTCAGGTCGATTTAGTGGTACCTCGTTTGAAGCTAAAGGTTAGTTTAAGAGAGATTTTTGCCCTCAGCATGGTAGTCTAGTTCAGGCAGTGATGCAGATATCAGAGGATGGATATTTAGGTCGGTGTTTTTATGGTTCAGTATAGGCATCATAGGGTTCTTCTCAGTGGTTTCAGGCATGGTGTCTATATCGGATATTTAGGTCATTCTCGATAGTTGGTTCTCAGGTCCTGTTATAAGTGTGGAAGTCTAGATTTCTAGTATATAGATAGAGGGGTCTACTGTAGGGTTATCAGGATCCTACTAGAGCAGTAACACTCTCGGCTAGGGTACGGGGCAGGTCTTCAGGAGGTAGAGGTGCAACGCCAGCTGGTAGGGAAGGTGGTAGACTCAGGCGATAGATGATAGAGCTCACTGTTATGCCTTTCCGGGGAAGCCCGAGGTAGAGTCTTTTGATGTAGTCATTATAAGTATCATCTCAGTTTGTCATCGACCTACTTTGATGTTATTTGATCCTAGTTCTACTTTCTCCTATGCGTCTGTATATTTTGCTTCCAGCATTGATATGATGTGTGAGTCTATAGTTGTGCCTATTCATGTTTCTACCCCATTAGGTGATTACTTAGTGGTGGATCGAGTGTACCGATCCTGTGTTATTTCTATTTTGGGGTGTGATACCTGGGTAGATTTGGTTATCCTTGATATGGTTGATTTTGACGTAATTTTAGGCATGGATTGGCTTTCTCCCTATCATTCTATCTTGGACTGTCATGCCAAGAAAGTTACTTTGGCTATGCCTGATCGTCTGAGGTTAGAGTGAGCGGTGTTCGGAGTTCGTATTCTATGAATATGATTTCATTTATATAGGTCCAACGGTTAGTTGAGAAGGGGTGTCTATCATATTTGGCTTTTGTTCGTGATACTGGTACTAAGACACCATTATTGGAGTCAGTAAAGATGTTTAAAGAGTTCATAAATCTATTTCCTACCGATCTCCTGGGTTTTCCTCTTGATAGACATATTGATTTTGGTATTGATTTAGAGTTGGGCACGAAGCCCATTCCTATTCCTCCTTATAGGATGACACCAGTTGAGCTGAAAGAATTGAAATATCAGCTTCAGGATTTGTTGAGCAAGGGGTTTATTCGACCAAGTGTATCACTTTAGGGTTCTCCGGTGTTGTTTGTGAAGAAGAAAGATGGGTCTATGAGGATGTGCATTGATTATCGGCAGTTGGACAGGGTGACAATTAAGAATAAGTATCCTCTACTTCATATTAATGACTTATTTAATCAACTTCAGGAGGCTTCAGTGTTCTTAAGGATTGACTTAAGGTCGGGGTATCATCAGTTGAAGATTCGAGCTTCAGACATTCCGAAGACAACTTTTCGGACTAGATATAGCCATTATGAGTTCTTGGTTATGTGTTTTAGATTGACTAATGACCCATAAACATTCATGGAGTTTATGAATAAGGTGTTTCGGCCTTATCTTGATTCATTGGTGATTGTGTTCATCGATGATAATTTGTTGTATTCTCAGATTAAGGTGGATCATGCAAAATATTTGAGGATTGTATTTCAAAGGTTGAGAGACGAGAAACTATATGCCAAGTTTTCAAAGTGTCAATTTTGGCTCAATTTTATGGCATTCTTGGGACACGTGGTGTCTAAGGATGGTATTATGGTCGATCCGACCAAGGTTGAGGCGATTAAAAATCAGTCACGACCTTCCTCACCTTCAAATATTTAGTGTTTAATTAGTCTAGCAAGCTATTACAGGCAGTTTATGCAGGGGTTCTCCTCCATTGCAACTCCTATGACTCGATTGACTTAAAAAATATGACTTTTCAGTGGTCGGATAAATGTGAGGAGAGCTTTCAAAAGATTAAGATTCTTTTGACTTCAGCTCCTATCTTGACCCTACCTATTGACGGTGAAGGCATTATTGTGTTTTGTGATGTTTCTGGTATTGTCTTGAGTGGTGAGTTAATGCAGAAAGATAAGGTGATAGGGTATGTGATGATAGGCGAATTTTCACGCCTATATCAATATATTTTGCCCATATTTTAGCCTAGTTTTGAGAACAAATTATATATTTCATGCACTTTTAGTCCTTTTTCCTGTAAATGAGCTAACGAACATGATTAGTAAAGTTTCAGGTATAAATGATGCAGAATTCAGCATTTTATGGCTTACTTGACGCAAAAGAAAGCTCACGAAGGAAGGGAAGGGAGTTTACACTCCTAAGGACCAAAACTGCTGCATGGAAAATCTGTCCCGGGCTAAAACAACAATTCTGAAGACTTTGGGGACTTACAGACACAAAGCTGGAATTTGACAATAATACATTAACCTAGTACAATTAGGTTATGTATTTCATTATTTTATGTGGATTATGATAATGTTACCTTAACCTAGTACATTTGGGTTAAGGATTTCATTAGTCTAGTAGGATTTGGTTATTTATTTCATTAGCTTAGTAGGATTAGGATATGGGTATTATAAATACCCTATCATGCTAGAGATTTTAGAACATCTTCTAACATCTTCTACTCCTCTCTTATTCTACACTACAAACAATTCTACAACTCTTCTAATCTTTCCATTAATTCTAGTCTTCTTCTTCTATTCATCTATTCTTAATTTCCGCAACAAGAGAATCGTTACCTTGCTAAGGAATTCACGCCTCACGCCTACCACCTAAGCTACACGAAATTACTCAATCTTGTGGTATAACAACAATGTCAATTGTGATCTCCTTCGCATTCATGGGTAACTAAACTTCTCTGTTGGGGTTATGGAAGCCGTATGAGATACTATCTATTGCTGTGAGTTTGTGAGTTCGAGGCACGTATATTGCTTATATCATTATTCTCTTCATCTTAATCTACATTCTTTGCGGTTGCAAACGCAAGAATACGCCAGTCTAACATTTAACTTGTTCGAGAGAAAAGTTATTTGTCTGGAAAAGAGATAATGTCAAGGTAGTAGGACACCTTTTCCTATTAAAAAGCTAGTGCCGTAACTGGACTAACCTCTTGGAGAATTCGTACCGTTAGACACGCTTTAAGCTCGAGAGAGTTAAAGTGAAATAGTCCTTGTTTAGGTCGAGAGACGCTTGGATTTACCATCGACTACAATCCTCTATAAGCAATTGCATGTCAGAATTCTACACACTCATAGCCAATAGAGACGTATACCTCAGAAGGTGGACATAACCCCAACGCTTCAATTCTCATTGTTTACAACCAACGTAACAATCTCTCTCTTTTTACTTTATTATTTTCAGCTTTTGTTTACATTACTTGCAAAACAAGAATCCCCCCTTCTTATGAGACTTGCACCAAAAGTTTAGTAATTTTACTTACTTGTTGGCCAAGCTATTCCCTGTGGGATCGACACCCAACCCAGGTTGGGTTCTATATTTGCTAACGACCGCTTTACACTCAAACGAGAGCTGTAGATTGAGCATTATCAAAAATTGACGCCGCTGCCGGGGAATACAAGTGTCAATTAAGTTCGTGAAAATTACTAGACCCTTTGGTCAAAGATTCTCGTACTTTTACTTTTAGTTTTTGTTTTTGTCTACTGCAGGTTTTTATTTTAGTGCATGCCCCATACTCGAAGTTCTGGTCAACCGTTATTACCAATCAATCCTGAACCACAACGCATTGGTAGAATGGAAGCACAAGCTGAAATCGCAAGGATGGCTGCTCAACAGGAACAAGCAAGATTGGCTGCCCTTGCCGCAGCCCAGGTTCAACAGCAGAACATTGATAACCCTGCACGAGCACCAAATCCTGACGATGAGGATTTAGGTGATGACGAGTTACTAAACCCTAGGCGTGATGCTGAAATCGTAACACCTGCCAACAGAAGAGGTCGACAAGCTCGGTATAGACATGATCACCAACCTATGCAGCCAGCCTTCGACGATGATGATGATGATCTTGATGGTGCCGGAGCCACTGGAGCTATAATTCCACCACCATTAGCGTCCGGAGCCAAGTTCAACATCACAAGCACCATGATTCAGTTATTGCAACTCAAGGGATTGTTTGGTGGACTAGAAGGCGATGATCCGAATATGCATCTCATCAACTTTATTTCTACATGCAAGTCTTTTAACAATCCTGGTGTTGGTCAGAATGCAATTCGATTACGTCTATTTCCATTGTCTCTATCTGGGGAGGCAACACTATGGTTGAATGGGCTGACTCCTGATTCAATTACAAATTGGAGGCAATTGAGAGACGCTTTCCTAGAAAGATTCTTTCCGCCTTCCAAAAGGGCACAATTGAGAGATGAAATCAGCAACTTTCGTTAGCTTCCCACTGAAGCTCTTCATGAAACATGGGAGAGGTTCAAGACAAAGCTAGCGAGATGCCCAAACCATCACATGACTAATGTTCACCTCATGGAGATATTGTATAGAGCCTTGAATTCAATAACTACGCCAGTGGTGGATAACGCAGCTGGAGGATCTTTTATGGATCTCACCTTTGGTCAAGCAAGCAATATGCTAGATCGCATGACAAAACAATGTAGAGCTTGGCATACTAGGGATTCCGAGGTAGCAAGCCCCACTTTATCTATAGGCATGACTGCAGACCAAAGAAGAAGACAAGAAGAACATGATCAAGATTTAGCGCACATGAAAACGCAAGTGGATCTTCTGACAAAGCATTTATTATCAGGGAAGACCGAAAAAGTAAAAGTTGTGGCGCTAAAAGGAAGAGACGAATCTGATTCGGAAGAGGAGGCCAACTACTTGAACAATCAGGGGGGTTTCTGAGGTAATACCCAAGGAAACCAAGGTCGGAACTATTATGATAATTCTGGAAACAAGGACCAAGGTAGTTGGAGAAAAAACAATGAAAAGAGTGGTTTGTACGTTCCCCCTGGTAGACGTGATACCACCACATCTAATTCTGGAAGTATGGAAGACATGATGGCTAAATTATTGAAAGAAGTGGAAGCAACGAACGCGGGAGTTACTGAGGTAATTAATGATTTGTCCTCCATGAAATAACTAGTTGATTCTCATTCCACTTCAATCAAGCAAATAGAGCAGCAATTGAGCCAACTCTCAGCAGCACTCAATCAAAGAAAGGCTGGCACTTTACCTAGCAACACCGTGCAAAACCCAAGGAATGATGGGTCATGTATGGCTATTACTACCCGAAGTGGTAAGGTGCTGGAAACCTCATCTAAGGGCAAGCAAGTGGTTGACGAAGTAGTGGACATTGATGATACGGCGAAAGGGGAAGATGCCGCAGCAGCTGATCCTGACGTCCATAACGTCACCCCTCACGATTTGCAACCTGAAAAAGCTGAAAAACGGAAGCAAGAGGAGAAGAAAGCCGTGGAAAGAACAATTCCATACCCACAACCACCTTTTCCTCAAAGATTGAAGAAGGTGGCGGATGATACAAAGTTCAGCAAATTCATGACCATGTTGAAGCAGCTGACCATTAATGTTCCGTTGGTAGAGGCGCTAGAAAAAATGCCTGGGTACGCTAAATTCATGAAGGACCTGTTGACAAAGAAGAGGGCAGTAAGCTATGAGCCGACAGATAATATTCATCATTGCAGTGCAATTGCCACAAGGTCCTTAGTACAGAAGAAGGCAGACCCTGGTGCTTTCACTATTCCTTGCACAGTTGGATCTATGAATTTCGCTAAGGCATTATGCGATCTGGGTGCTAGCATCAATTTGATGCCACTATCCGTCTACAAGAAGTTGGGGCTAGGAGATCCAACACCAACCAATATGAGGCTCGTGATGGCTGATAGGTCGGTAAAACGACCTGTGGGTATCTTGAATGATGTGTTGGTGAAGGTATCTTCATTTATCTTTCCTGCAGACTTCGTTATTCTGGATTGTGAGGTGGATTCTGACGTTCCCATAATCTTGGGACGCCCCTTCCTCGCAACTGGAAGTGTGCTTATTGACATGAAAGATAATGAGCTTTTGTTTCGAATTAATGACGAAGTGGTCCGCTTTGATATATGCAAAGCCATGAAGCATCCCAGCGATATGAATGAGTTATCTGTAGCTGATGTTCATCATGAGGATATGAAAGCATTATCTATAGAGAAACAGCCTACTGTTGAGCCATTGTCTGCTGCGCCACTGAAAGTTGAGCATGAGGATAATGAAGATTATGAAGAACTTATGGGTGCTCTAACAGAAATAGAGTCTTATACTCCTAAGCAACCGGATTGTGATCCCAAGAATCAACCAACAGCGAAGACTCCCATTGACGAGACACCAACACTAGAATCGCAAGAGCTCCCCGATTATCTAAGGTATGTGTTCTTGGAAAGTAGAAATATACTTCCGGAGAGTGTAGATGATTTAAGTGAACAGCACGTAGAAGCTCTCATCTCTGCTCTGAAGAGATACAAGAGAGCTATGGGTTGGACTATTGATGATATAATTGGTGACTCTCCGGGGAAATGTATGAGCCATCTCGAAGAAGATCGCATGCCCACAGGTAAGCCTCATTGTCGTCTAAATCCTTTTAGAAAACGATCCTCCATTTACCTCGACGAAGTCTGAGTACTCGAGGTAACCATGTCGTGCTACTACAATAAATAAGGCGCTAGATGGGAGGCAACCCATCGTTTATCGTTTTTTCATTTATCGTTTATCGTTTTTCATTTTTCATTTCGTTCTAGTACTTGTTTTGATTTTGATAAATGAAAAATCCAAAAATAAGAGTCGTTCCACGACCAAAACTAAGGCGCTTGGTCGAAGGCAACCCATCGTACTAATCGTTTTCATTTGTTTGAGCGAATATAGGTGCAAGAAGTAGTCAACGAGGAGATTGATTTCAATTGACGATTTGGACGCATTGTATGGTAAAGTTGGTAAGTTAGGAAGGGTGATGCATAAGGCTATGGATTGAGCCTTTCTCACGCCAAAATAGGCTTCGAGGAAGGCTAGGCCTTGGTAAAACTAGGCCACGAACGATGCATAACCTATCCTATAGCCTAAGGTCTCGGAATCTAGTGTGCTATACACTATGCGCCGCCTATTCCTAGGTATGCTTTTGACTATGCGCCGCCTATGCTATGGCATTTGGTCTCAGTATCT
Source organism: Capsicum pubescens (assembly GCA_030864215.1). NCBI lineage: Eukaryota > Viridiplantae > Streptophyta > Magnoliopsida > Solanales > Solanaceae > Capsicum > Capsicum pubescens. Next base: position 268,871,614 of record CM061548.1, read on the forward strand.
CATATGCCATAGACTATGCGGCGCATATGTCTACAAATTCCATAGACTATGCGGTGCATATGTCCCATTATGCCATAGACAATGCGCCGCATATGTCATTGATATGCCTAGTATTATGCGGCGCATATGTAGGATTTTTGTCTCCAAAACCGATTGTAAATGGGTCAAAACCCGACCCATTCTTTTCTTATAAATATGAGACTTAGTCTTGAACCAAAAACACATTGGAAACCTAGCTTATGCACCACCTATAGTCTCCAAAACCTATCAAAAAGTTTCCTTTTGCTCTTTTTCGTCACAAGAACATCATCCAAAGGCTTCAACCAAGTAAGTACTACTTTGTTCTTCATTTATATTTTGTAAGTACTACTTTACTACACCTATTATTAATTGCTAAATCTTGAAAAAGTATTGGTGATGTGAACGTGTTTGAATTGTTGATACAAAACCAAGTGAGTGAACATGTACGTTAGGATGCTCTTAACTTATGTCCGACTTGAATTTGATTTTAATGCATTGTTATACTACTTGCAGAATTGCTATAGTAATGAACATTGCATAATTTTTTCACTTGAATACTTACATGTTAGAATATCCCGTTCATCGGAATAAGACTTATAGTTGCCTACCGACATAGGAGATTGTGATTATTGATAGAAACTATACCATGATGTAATCCCTATGAAGAAGTCTTGATATACCTAACATGAGAGTATTGCAAAGATTGCAAGAAGTTTTACATATCTAAATTTCTTGTTGGAATATAGCCCCTAAAACGTATGTCGATGAAGTTTGAGTAATCGACCACTTTCACTTCACTAGTCTGTACCAACAAACTAAGTGTGGGGTGGTGCCACTACTTCTTGTTTATAGATTGTATCCATCGAGATGATGCTAACATGAACATTTTTTTTAAGTCTCAGGTACAATGGCACCCAAAGCAAGACCACTTCACAAAAAGGCAAGAAAAGAGGCCGAAAAGAGCAAGGAGAACCCTCCTCGCTGCAAATACCTCGACTCACTCTTGGAATTAAGTGGGATACTTATGAGGAACTTCTGAGAATGACGACTCTGATGATGATTCCGATGCAAAGGGTATGACCCCCGATATTGAGGACGAGTCCGACTGACCAGGTTCTTCGTATTTATTCTCCACTGAGGACAGTGTCCCGACTAAGTGTGGGGTGGTGGTATTGCATGCTATACTTCTCTACTCGCATCTATATTTGTTTTCTTTGTTTTTGTTTCATTTTTTTAGTAGTAAATTTTTTCTAGCTTCGCATGAAATTATTTTGATAGGCAGCATGAGATTATAACAAGAGTATGTGCTACAATTGTGACTATTGAGACGTTTAGGCTCTAGTTGTGACTCATTATGTGATATTGTGTGGTTCAATTCCTTCACTTGTTGGGTCGAGAGTCTATATTACTTCCAAGAAAGTCGACCATGTGCCTTGTGTGTGTGAGATAATCGTATATTCTATGTGTGTGGCTGATGCTAGAACTTGCCTGGTATGTATGCAAAGCGAAAATAAAGAGTGTAAGTTTAGGATATGATTTAGGCATTTCTTTGGCAACCCATATTTGTTTACCTTCAGTTTTACCTACCCATGGACATCATCCTAGTTAAACCCTTTTGAGCCTTTAGCCTATTTCTTTGACAACCTTGTATGTAAGCCTAATCCATTTTTTTCAAGACCATAATTTGATCCAAATTCCTAAGTGCTTTAAAGTGAAAAAGTCATGTGACAAAATAAGAGGAAATTGGGTGAGTATGATGCTTTAGAATGCATTGGTGCTTGAATGAGTTATGAAAAAGAAAGTGCTATCATAAGAGGTATGTTATCAAAAGAAAAAGGAAAGGAAAACTGAAAAGTTAGTTATGTTTGAAATTGAAAAAACAAAAGAGGAGAAAAAGAGTGGTAGAATAAAAGAAAGTAGAAAGGTTGTTTGAAAGAAAAGTGTTAATGATACAAAGTGATGTATTAAAATGCTTAGGAACTTAGTCACTATTCCTGGCCAAAATAGTCCTACCCGTCCCTTAGCCTACATTACAACCATCAAAAGACCTACTTGATCCTAAGCTTAGCATTCTGACATTTAGTAGAGTATTACATTAAGGGCAAGCCTATGGTCATCAGTTGCTTCATATGAATTCTTTGTGAGAGCGAGAGCAAGGATATTTTGATACCCATGTTTGAAAAATATGCTATACTTGTGAGTGATTATGGGTACTATAGTGTGAGACACACATGGTTGATGAGTTTTGGGTAGTTATATATGATTCCTTGTACCTTAACGTTTGCATGCGAGTTGATCACCATCACGAGTCTATGCTAGAGGTTAAATTATTTCTACTTATAATCGAAAAGATACTCTTTGTTGATAATTGTTGTGCTTGTCTTGACGAATATTTTGTGTTGTTGCTGTAAAACCCTAAGTTGATGTTTAGAAGGACATGATAGTTTGTTCGAGGACGAACAAAGCTCTAAGTGTGGGGTGTTGATGATAGGCGAATTTACACGCCTATATCAATATATTTTGCCCATATTTTAGCCTAGTTTTGAGAACAAATTATATATTTCATGCACTTTTAGTCCTTTTTCCTGTAAATAAGCTAACGAACATGATTAGTAAAGTTTCAGGTATAAATGATGCAGAATTCAGCATTTTATGGCTTACTTGACGCAAAAGAAAGCTCACGAAGGAAGGGAAGGGAGTTTACACGCCTAAGGACCAAAACTGCTGCATGGAAAATCTGTCCCGGGCTAAAACAACAATTCTGAAGACTTTGGGGACTTACAGACATAAAGCTGGAATTTGACAATGATACATTAACCTAGTACAATTAGGTTATGTATTTCATTATTTTATGTGGATTATGATAATGTTACCTTAACCTAGTACATTTGGGTTAAGGATTTCATTAGTCTAGTAGGATTTGGTTATTTATTTCATTAGCTTAGTAGGATTAGGATATGGGTATTATAAATACCCTATCATGCTAGAGATTTTAGAACATCTTCTAACATCTTCTACTCCTCTCTTATTCTACACTACAAATAATTCTACAACTCTTCTAATCTTTCCATTAATTCTAGTCTTCTTTTTCTATTCATCTATTCTTAATTTCCGCAACAAGAGAATCGTTACCTTGCTAAGGAATTCACGCCTCACGCCTACCACCTAAGCTACACGAAATTACTCAATCTTGTGGTATAACAACAATGTCAATCGTGATCTCCTTCGCATTCATGGGTAACTAAACTTCTCTGTTGGGGTTATGGAAGCCGTATGAGATACTATCTATTGCTGTGAGTTTGTGAGTTCGAGGCACGTATATTGCTTATATCATTATTCTCTTCATCTTAATCTACATTCTTTGCGGTTGCAAACGCAAGAATACGCCAGTCTAACATTTAACTTGTTCGAGAGAAAAGTTATTTGTCTGGAAAAGAGATAATGTCAAGGTAGTAGGACACCCTTTCCTATTAAAAAGCTAGTGTCGTAACTGGACTAACCTCTTGGAGAATTCGTACCGTTAGACATGCTTTAAGCTCGAGAGAGTTAAAGTGAAATAGTCCTTGTTTAGGTCGAGAGACGCTTGGATTTACCATCGACTACAATCCTCTATAAGCAATTGCATGTCAGAATTCTACACACTCATAGCCAATAGAGACGTATACCTCAGAAAGTGGACATAACCCCAACGCTTCAATTCTCATTGTTTACAACCAACGTAACAATCTCTCTTTTTTTACTTTATTATTTTCATCTTTTGTTTACATTACTTGCAAAACAAGAATCCCCCCTTTTTACGAGACTTGCACCAAAGGTTTAGTAATTTTACTTACTTGTTGGCCATGCTATTCCCTGTGGGATCGACACCCAACCCAGGTTGGGTTCTATATTTGCTAACGACCGCTTTACACTCAAACGAGAGCTGTAGATTGAGCGTTATCAGTATGCATCGAGGCATTAAATCAACATGAGATTAATTACCCTACCTATGATTTAGAGCTACTAACAGTTGTGTTTGTATTGAAGTTGTGACGACATTATTTGTATAGAGTTCATTGTGAGGTATACAATAATCATCGCAACCTTCAGTATATCTTCAAGAAAAAAGAGTTGAATTTAAGACAACATAGGTGGATGGAGTTGCTGAAACATTATAATATGAGTATCCTATATCATTCGGGTAAGACTAATATAGTAGCGGATGCATTGAGTAGAAAGGTAGCTAATATGGGTAGTCTTGCATTGTTCAGTGTGAAGGAGCGACCACTAGCTAGAGAGGTTCAACAATTAGCTAATTGTTTTGTGTGTCTTAATATCTCTAAGTCAGGTAGATTTCTTACATGCGTAGAGATGAGGTTCTTATTGATAAAGAAGATTTGATATCGTCAGTTTGAGGATGATAAGTTATGTATTATCAGAGATAAGGTGATGCGTGGTGAGGCAAAAGAGATGATTATGGACTAGGAAGGTGTTTTGAGGATTAAGGGATGGATTTGTGTTCCTAGAGTGGGTGATTTGACTAGATCTATTATGGAGGAGGCCCACTGCTCGGGCTATTTAATTCATCCAGGAGCAGTAAATATATATTATGACCTAAAACAACATTACTAAAAGTGTAGGATGAAAAGATATGTTGCAGAGTTTGGGGTTAAGTGTTTGCATTGCCAGTAGGTGAAATATAAGCACTAGAGACTAGGCAGTTTGCTTCAGAGGATGCCCATTCTTGAGCGAAAATGAGAGCGTAACTATGGATTTTGTAGTTGGGTTGCCTTGTACCCTGGGAAAGTTTGACTCCATTTGGGTGATTGTGGACAAATTGACTAAATTAGCCCATTTCATGCCTGTGAATATGAATTATAATGCAAAGAAATTAGCCAAGATCTACATTCATGAGATAGTTTGACTACATGGAGTACCCATTTTCATCATTTCAAATAGAGGTATTCAATTCACTTCAAACTTTTGGCGTACTTTGCATCGGGAGTTGGGCACTCAGTTGGATATGAGTACAACATTCCATCCACAAACAGATGGCTAGTAAAATCATACTATTCAGGTGTTATATGAAATATTGCGGGCTTGTGTGATGAATTTTGGGGGTCATTGGGATGAATTTTTACCTTTGATGGAGTTTTCCTAAGTAACAACTAACATTTTAGTATTCAGATGGCTTCATTCGAGGTTTTGTATGGTAGAAAGTATAGGTCCCCAATTGGGTGGTTTGATTTTTTTAAGGTTAAACCTTGGGGCACTGGCTTGTTAAAAGATTCGACGGACTAAGTGAGATTGATCCAGAATCGACTTTTGTCAGCTTAGAGCAGACAAAAAAATTATGCTGATAGGAGGGCCCGAGACTTGGAGTTTGTGCAGGGTGAGCGGGTCCTATTGAAGGTATCACCCATGAATGGTGTGATAAGGTTTGGGAAGAAAGGGAAACTCAGTCTGAGGTTTATTGACCCTTTTGAGATTCTTCAGTATGTTAGCCTATGGCTTATGAGTTGGCTTTTCCACCGGGTCTTTCAGTCATATATCCAGTTTTTCATATTTTGATATTGAAAAGGTACTATCTGGGTGATTCACATGTGATTTAGTGGGACTTAGTGAGTTTGAATCAGAATCTGATATTTAAGGAAGAGCCTATAGCTATTCTAGATAGTCAGTTTAGGAAGTTGAGATCCAAGGAGATAGCCTCTGTGAAGGTATAGTAAAGGCATCATCCTTTAGAGGAAGAAACTTGAGAGGTTGAGTTTGATATGTAGAGTAGATATCCTCATCTCTTTGACAACCCAATTACCTTCTTTCTATGAATGTTTGTTTTAGTGGTGGGTGATGTAATGAACCTATAAATTATTTTATAAATTTGTCTTGTTTTAACCCACATCGTAATTTTTAGACATAATTTAGGACTTACGGGGATAGGTAGTGTCAATTCTTGAGGCACTCCGAGGCAACTCAAGTCATTAATTGAGTATTAATAAAGTTAAGCCCGAATATGGTCAACCTTTGATCTAGATGACCTCAGATTAGTGTCGTAATATTTTTAATAGGTTCGGGATGTGTTTTTTAGTCAATGTAAATATTTAGTTTATTTTGTTGAGGATCCGATCAAATTTCAAAGATATAGTCAAATGTTGGATATTTTAGACATTATTTATGATTAATGGGTCAAATAGATATTTTCTTAATTCTTGAGACCTATGTGTAAGAATAAATTTAAGTGGAAAGGGTTACCATATTTATTAATACCATTAGAAAGTTAATTGATGGAAATAGGCACGAAAGAGCAGTTTCATTCTTTTTCTTCCCATCGCAGTTTTTGACAAAGATCTCGGCAACTTTGATAAACCACTTTGAATAAATATGTTCTTAATATTGTGTTTGTAATATTGTGGTTTGAGTTTGAAGTTAGGAAGAAAGCCTTTGTTTTGAACGAATTATTCGTTATGTTGCTTTAGGATTAGTGTAAAGTGTTAATTATAAATCATGTGTTAATGATTATGGCATAAGTTATTAATCATTAGCAGTTGTTTTATCCTTATTAAGGATTAAGAAAATCAGCAAATTGGTTGGCAGTACTTTTGTCTTCATTGAGGATTAAGAAAACAGTAGTATGAAAGCTACTATTTCATTCGTATTATTTTTAAATTTGAGAATTTCAGTATTATTTTTTTATCATCTTTATGATTATATTTGTGAATACAATTTAGGATTTAGGTTAGAATTTGTAGAGTATGAATTTATTAAATGGGTGTCATTAGATTCCTCATACGAGAAATATATATTTGAACAGATTTTAACAATTCGAAAGCTTTAAGAAAGGGCAAGTTTGTAAATTGATGGTTGGCTTTGATTTAAGGCAAGTAGAGACTTTTGTAGACTCTTTTTCAAAGTGCTTATCTGTTAGTTATGTGTAATGGGAGTAATGGGGAATGAGGGTCCAATATAGGTGAAGTGACAAGTACTAATATGGGTATCAGTGTTATTTAAGAGGTTAAAATAAGTTAATTGTACGTTTTGAACTGTTTTTACCTATTTTCTAGCCCAATAGGCTGATTTGCTAGAGTAAATAAATTGTTGAAAAAGCTAGCTAATGAGAATACTTCCACTTGATAAATTGAGTTGATTTTTGGAATTGATGTTTATTCGGCATAAGACATGAAATGCTTTGCTTAACATTATTGTTGATGTGGGATCATAGTTGCACGTCATGCATTACATTACATATGAGGTCAGGTGCTCTCCTTCACATTATTATCTATTATTGAGATCGGAGTGCATGCATGTATAATATATTTATTGGGATCAGAGTACACGCCTGCATAGTACATGGACCTTGTAAGTCCCCCAAGGGTCCTGACCTTGAAGCCATTACTTGGTGGGTGTGTATACAACACATGCATTACATTCATTCATTTCTGGTTCAGATTAAGTAAGGTGTAATTGTTGACTTTGTATTATTTATTAAGTACTTGACTATTTGTTAATTGATTTCGCTGTATTGATGAATTTTTGGACTGTGTTATGATGTCCTTATGACATTTAGACTTGATTATTCAGTTAGAATAGGATGGTTTTCCTGAGCGCAGGTTGTATGATTGTTTTAGATGATTGACGTGGTGTTACTCATCGCCACATTGAATTAGAATCGATCGACGATGCTTGCTGAGTACACGTGGTTTCATACCCACCCTTGCTTTTTTGCACTTTATGTACAGGTACTGATCCAACAATCTTTGGGCATTGATTCCTGTTATTCGTTCAGTGTTATCGTCTATGGAGATTTGAGGTAGCTGCTATTGTTTGTCAGAGATTATTGAAATCTCGCCCGGCCTTATCTTTATGCATTTTTCGCATTTTGAGATACTCAAAATTTCCTTAATTTCTGCATTTAGTGGTTTGTATTAGTGAATGTCAGACCTTAAATTGTCTAAGTTTAATTATACTAGTTTATTAATCTACTTTTGAGATTATTCGATGTTTATTATGTTCTTATTTGCTTCCGCTTCTATACATTGGGGATGTTGTATTCGGAATGGAGTTCTGCTTACCTATCACAGAGGGTTGGATATGTGCCATCACGATCCCGAATTTGGGCCGTGACACCCCCACACCCGCACCCCAACCCCTAATTTTAAAAAATAATAATTTAAAATTAAATATTTTTCTACCCCTTACCATACCACTCCCTTCCCCCAAGCCAACCCCCCCCCCCCCCCCCCTAAAAAATATGAATTTTTTTTCAAAAAGAGAATTTTTTTTAAAAAAATTTCACCCACCCCCACATCCCCTCCCCCCTCTCAATTTTCTTTTAAATCAAATGAATTTTTTAAAAATAAAAATAAATTCTACCCCCACCCCTTCCACCGCCACTCTCTAATTTTTTATCAAAAAATAAAAATTATTTTTTGCTCTCCCCCTAACCACCCCACCTTATTCCTATTTTTTTCTTAAAAAAAGATTAAATTTTTGTAGTGCAATTAAGAATTTTAAGCAGAGGTGGATGATCTCTGTATTTAAATAGATACCCATATTTTACCCATTTTATTCATATTTGTATAAATTTTTAAAATAAGTTGAAGTCTATATTTATCCATTTAATATAGAAGTGATCCAACTCAATAACTATGAGTTAAATGGACTACTTCACTAATATGAGTTGAAATTGCCAACCCTAATTTCCACCCAAAATGAAATAAACTAACAATCTATCACTCCTTGTCATACCTAGAGAGAGAAGGACCATCCTCTCTCTAAAATCCTCTTTTCTCTCTCTTTCGATTTAAGAGTATGACCATCAGTCATGTCTCCCTTTTGATTCCATCGGATCCACCAGACTCCCCAGATACCTCTATACATATAGATACTGATACGCTACCAAAACCCTCTTATTGCGAGATCACCAAAGGTCAGATTGTTCTTCTGGATCAAAATTCATCAGATTATGCTCCCATTCCCTCTCAATTGCCCGAGGGAGATGGCATCTCCTTGTCACCAGAGGAACAAACTCGTCTTTACAAGCCATGGGAATTCTCTATTATCATAAAATTAGTGGGGAAAAAGTGAATCACTCCTACCTCAAAAAGAAACTCATTGAGCTATGGAAACTGAAAAAAGCTTTTCCTTTGATTAATTTGGGTCTGGACTATTTTACAGTCAAATTAACGGGGAAGGAATCTCAGCAATGAATCCTTCAAGATGGGTCATGGTTTGTGGTCGGAGCATATGTTTCGGCCAGGGTTTGGGAGCCAAATTTTATTCCTAAGGAATCAATAATCGAATCCACTGCAATCTGGATCCGATTGACCCAACTACCGACTAAGTACTACGATGGTTCTATCTTAGAGAGAGTGGGAAGAAAAGTAGGAAATCTCCTTAAGGTGGACACTTGCACCTCATTTACGCTTAGGGGCCGGTATGCGAGACTCTGTATTCAAGTTTCCTTGGATGTACCACTCAAATTGGAGATCATTATCAACCGGCACAAACAGTCAATAATTTACGAAGTAGAGGGTTTCTTGTGCACCTTCTGTGGGAAATTAGGTCATGTCATCAGCGCATGTCCATAAGGACCAAATCTAGATAACCCAGACAACCGGGATCCCCCAGCAAAGGCAGAAGGAAACGAAGGCTCCTAGCAAATGGTCAAATTTAACAGGCGAAAGAAGGACACAAGAAAATAGCACAATGCAACTCCATACCCGGCTCAAAACATGAAAGTTAAATCGTTCGATGCCAGGTCAGGTAAGTTTCTGGATCCCTTTTTAATGAAACTTAACCCTATTCCCAACGACGGTACATCTACGAGAGGTGCTAAGGGTAAGAGTATGACAATGACAATTGTTACCCTAATAGACTGGGTTAAAATTTTAGGCCAATTGCGGAGAATCATCTCTCTAAAGGCAGGCCTCCTATTAACAATAGGAAAAAGGCCTATCAACCATAACCCAACCCTCTCATTGGGTACTGCCGTTAATGGATCATTAACTCCTCAGCAGACCTCATTAAGTAAGGCCCAGGATGCCTCTCTGAATAAATCTCCCCAGGCCCAGTCTCCCTTAGGCCTAACAACTTCTCTATCTGAAGCTGAGCTGGAAGCGAGCCCAAATATTCTCTCTCCTCTTTCTTCCTACGATATCCAAATGACAAGACCCCCTAATGACACTACGCCGGTGTACATCAATCATGAGACTGATTGTGCCTTCTCCAATGTCACTTTATTTACTGATGCATACACCAGTAATAATGGTAGACAAAAGGTCAACCCTCCAGCTAATATTTCTCCCCCTTCTCTCCAAAATAACACTCCAAACATTCATAATCTAGCTCTGACTCTCTCCATAAACTCTCAAATAATATCTCCTTCAAGCTCGAGTCCAGCTCAGTCAGAGGTCTTCATCTCGAAACCTCTAAAAAGGGACCATGTCCCCAAGTCGTGGCTAGAACTATGTCTCTGCGCAGCTAAGTCATCCCTCTAATGCTACAAGTCGAGGAGAGAACCTTACTTATTCTCGATTCAAGACCCGCACAATCTCTCTCAACTGGTGAGCAAGAGCATCAACCAGGGTCTAGCCAATTATGGTCAAAATGTTTGGATGACCACCATGATGACCATCTTCAATCAGAGTCTCATGAACAACATTTACCCATAAATGATTTCCTTAGAACTAAACAAAATGTGCCAGAGCCTTCCCTTCTTTCCACCAACAATACCATCTCTTCTCATGGAAGGCCTAATTTTTGTGAAAAGCTCTGGGGCCTCCAACCAGTTGAGACACCTCCCTCTCAAAGCCCATTCCTGTTTCCACTTTCACTGGAAATAAGGGAAAGATCCAAAACTATAGAAATCTTAAGGGAGAGCAACAGAGAAATGGAGAAGGTTCTAGCCTCCTTAAAATTCCCACAGACAGAGGTCGTCAATCTAGGAAAACCTCTCAAATATCTCTTCGAGGAACTTATAAGAAAACTCCTTATAGTCCTCCTTCCTCAGGACCTCAACAAGTTCAACTTAGAAATCAAACTGCCAGGACCGAGAATCTTCTACTCCTTCCTGATGAACCTTCTCTGAAAAAAGAGAAAGGAACTAATGTCTACTCCCCTGAACCCATTAGACAAGGGCAAGTGGATCATGGAAGCCCCCTCCAATCTCAACCCCTCCCAAATGAATGCAATCATATGGAATGCTAGGGGGACAAATAGTGTTGAATTCAAAAGACATTGCCAGGATCTGTTAGCCTTACTTGAAACCAGAATGGGAGATCACAAAGCCTTAGCTAATATGTTAGGCTTTAACAGCCAAATCCAATTCCCTACTTCTGGGAACTCTGGAGGAATTGTCATCATGTGGGACTCCTCATCTATGGGTATTTAGGACATCTCTATCTTCCCTCAGGACATCTATGTTGCTGTTAAGGTAAACTCACCTCCTTCTCAATGGTTTTTTAGTGCCATCTATGCTAGTAATGACTGTTCTACTAGGCAAATTCTTTAGGACAACCTGATAGAATTTTCTGACTCTATCAAGGCCTCTCATCCATCTCCTTGGCTCACTGGGGGAGATTTCAATGAAGTTCTCACTTCTTCTAAAAAATTTGGGGGGAATAATATCAGGACTAGTAGAACTGGTTCCTTCTAGGATTGTATCAACAAATACAACCTTTTGGACCTGGGTTTCAAAGGTAGTAAATATACCTGGACAAATAAATGGTACAAACATAGAAGGCACCTCATCCTTGAAAGGTTGGACAGGTGCTTAGCTAATGAGGCTTGGCTCTATATTTTTTCTGAGACCACTGTCTCTCACCTGGACAGAACCCACTCTGACCACTGTCTCCTCCTATTCAACATCCTCAAGACTCCCCCTTCCATAGACAAACCTTTCAGGGTGGAAACCATGTAGTGCTCCCACCCTGATTTCATTAATATTGTCAGGAACTCTTTTCCTATCAACAAGCCTCTCATTGATGCTACCAAGGATTTTGAGCTCAATGCTAAACACTGGAATAGGTCCACTTTTGGCAATATTTTCCACCAAGAGACAAGGATCCTAGCCAGATTAGCAGGGATCCAGAAATCTTCTTTCTACCCCACTGGTTCCTACCTCCACAACCTTGAGGAGAACCTCACCAAAGAGTTTAGTAATATTCTCAGAAATGAGCAGGAACTCTGGAGACTCAATTCCAGAGTCAACTGGTTTGCTGATGGAAATGCTAATACTAAATTCTTCCATACTACCACTCTTAATAGGAGAAAAAGAAACAAGATCAAAGCTATTTAGTTGGACAGTGGGGAATGGATCAACTTCCCTGTTAACATCAAGAACCATATTATCTCCTTCTATAAGAACCTTTTCAATACTGACCATCTCTCCTCCCCTGGTAAGTGTCAATCCAACCCTTCTTCCAGGGTCTCCCTCAGAGAAGAGGACTATGATCACCTGGACAGTATTCTTACTAAAAGGGAGATAAAGTCCACCCTCTTCTCCTTCAATCCCAACAAATCCACTGGCCCTAATAGTATCCACCCCTTTATGTATCAAAGATATTGGTACATCATGGGTCAAATTATTTACAAGTTCTGTACTGACTCTTTTAAGAATACCTCTATGGATCCCACGGCCAACACTACCTATCTCTGCTTAATTCCCAAATGCAGTAATGCTTTCAATCTGAAGAACTTCAGGCCTATTAGTCTATGAAACACTCAATATAAGCTTATTACAAAGATCATAGCTAGAAGACTTAGACCTTTTTTTTTCTAGCCTTATTAGCCTTAACCAAGCCAGCTTCCTTCCTAAGAGAAGAACCTCTGATAATGCTATTATTGTCCAAGAGGTTATCTCTCACTTCCAAAAGATGAAAAGAAAACAGGGTCATATAACCTGGAAAATTGACCTTGAAAAGGTCTTTGATAGACTGGAATGGTCCTTCATTAGGCAAACTTTACACTTCTTTAAGGCCCTTTCCACTCTTGTCTCTCTCATCATGTCTTATATCTTCTCATCCTCTATCTCAATCCTGGCGAATGGGGAGAAAACTGATTTCTTCAAATCCACTAGAGGCATTAGATAGGGGGACCCTATTCCCCCTACTTATTCATAATGTGTATGGAATTACTTTTTAGAAGAATCAACCATGAGGTTGACATCCTTTCATGGGAATCCATCTCCATCAGTAGGGGTGGTCCTTCCCTCTCTCACCTCTTCTTTGTCAATGATTTAACCTTGTTTGCTACAGCTACTACCAGTAATTGTATAACTATCAGTAATGTCCTTTAAAGTTTTTGATACCATTCTGGTCAAAGAGTGAATCACTCCAAATACAAAATTATCTTTTCAAAAAATTGCAAAAGAGAGGTTAGAGAAAACCTCTCCCAGATCCTCTCTATCCAGGATGCTAACTCCTTTGGGAAATACTTGGGATTTCCTATCCTTCATAAAATCCCCTGTAATAGTGACTATCAATTCATAATTGATAACATGAATGTTAAGCTTATTGGTTGGAAAACCAACATACTTTCTATGGATGGGAGGATCACTCTAGCAAAATCTTACCTGAACAACATTCCTAATCATGCCATGCAATTCACTCATCTCCCTTGTAGAATTCTCTCCATGATTGATAGAATTCGGAGGAACTTTATCTGGGGCACCACTGTTGAAAAGAGAAAAAATACACCTGGTGAACTAAGACACCCTCTCCCTCCCCAAACATGAAGGTGGCCTAGGTATGCAGCTCTCTAGCCTTAGGAATGATACCATAAGTGCTAACTTATCCTGGAGATTCATTCATAACCACTCTACTTTATGGGCCAGTGTTCTTAAGCATAAATACCAACTTAGGCCCAATCCCAAAGCCCTTGGTTCCTCTAGAATCTGGAAATATATCCAACTTGAGGAAAGTAAGTGCAATCTGGGAACCCACTGGGTGGTCTACTCTAGGAATGATGTGAAATTCTGGTCGGGTATATGGATCCCCCATTGGGATCCTCTAAAAACTATGATTTAGAGGCCTCTCCACCCTCAGCAAGAGTCTATCTCCCTTGCTAGGATTTGGAACAATGGCAACTGGATTTTCCAGGATTTCTCCATCCAACTCCCTCAAGACATAATCAACAAAATCAAGTGCTCCTTCACCCATAACCCTAGGTTTAACAAGGACTACTCCATCTGGGGCCTTATTAGAATTGACGAGTTCACATGACAGAGCATGTATCATCACCTAGCCAAAAGGAACCTCCTCAACCTGAACCCCCCTCAGTATTTCTTCCAATAGATTTGGAAATCCTCTTACCCCCCAAGACTAAAACTTTCTTGTGGCTTGCCCAATACAACAGGCTTCCTATCTCCCTTCTACTCTCCAAGAGGGGTCTTTTTATCTCCCAAAGTTGCACTTTATGTAACTTCCATACTGAGGATATCTCTCATATCCTCTTCAACTGCCCCATATCCAAAGATTTCTGGACCAATCTCTTTCTTAAAGGTAACTGTCTCCATAGGGTCACCATAGATAGCCTGATGCCCATCAACTGGCATAAAACTTGGTCTAAACTGAAGAATGAGAAGTATGACCACATCCTAAACTGGCACACTATTCTCATCTTCAATCTCTAGGTTATTTGGAAGAATAGAAACAAGAATGTCTTTGAGAAGAAAAAGGATAAAATATCCTTTAAGCTTATTTACTGGGAAGCTATAGAATACATTTACCTGGCTGCCAAAAGAGATCACAAAAACTCCTATAAACCTATCAATATTAAATAGTACCCTCCATGGTGAACAACTATAAGCTCAACATGGATGGGGCATGCTTGGGGAATCCAGGCACGGGGGCATTGGGAGAGTGATTCACAAAAGTGTTGGGGCTGGGTCATGGGATTTTCCAAAGGTTTCCATCAAACCATCAACAACCATATGGAACTTACTGTCCTTAGGGACGACCTTAAGCTAGTTGAAGATTCTAAGTTCACCCCAATCGAAATTAATGTTGATTCCTTAGAAGTTATTCTTAAGCTGGCAAAAGGTAACTCAATGTATAATGATATTGTTGATGATTACAGGTCTAGACTAAGAAGGTTAGGCAACCTGCAGGTGGTACATTGCTATAGGAAACAAAATGGAGTGGCGGATGCTATGGCTAAGCTGGGGGCAAACTCGGATATCCAACAAGGAACCATATTTTTTGAAGCTCCACCCATGTGTGTCCGAAATTCTGTATGGGCAGACATTGCAGGAACTTATTTTGTTAGAAGGATTAAAACTAACTTAGATCATTCCCCAGAGGAATTGCTGACCTCTTTTGTACTGAACCCGGATTGATGCTGGATTGTTTTTAATTTTGAATGCAATGCCTTTTAACCAAATAAGTTCAACTTTTGGTTAGGGCCTAACCTTAGAATTTAATTCAAAACAACACCCTATATTATGCTTTTAGGCTACTTCAAGGATCCTACATACTAGCTTGATAAAATCTACATATTTTGCATGAGAATACACATATCAAATTGTTTAAACAATGAATAAATCAACACATAACCCTATTGAGCTGCAAAAGTTACCTCTTTTATGATGAACCAAAAGTGAACAATGAAGAACTCAAGCAAAATCAAAGTTGGAACTTGTTTTTAGTGTATTGGGACAAGTTGGTATCTCAAATAAGTGTTAATTTGGCCTTTACTTAAGTGTGGGGTTAGTTTATATTTTAAGAGGGTAGTTTGAATTCAAAGAGAAAAGTAAAGTTTTGAGGATTTGAATGAGTTTGAATGAGGTTAAGGATGTCTAAATAAGGATTGGGGGCTGTTTTAGGTCATATATAAGTGTCGGTGGGCCTAAAAATTTAATTAATATTCGTGCCCACTTTTGACCTAGCTGTGACAGTCACTTGCACCTGCCACCTGCGGCCAGGACTGGGGCATAAGTCACCTGCGGCCAGTAGGTGCAGGGCCAAAATTTTTTGCCCGCTTTCCTGCAATCCTAACTTGGCCTTTTGACATTTTCCCAACTACTTATGGTCCCAAAATGTAAAGTTACAGTCCCAAAAGTATGAGTAGGTGCCAATGTCCACAACTTTCCATTCTCATCCTTAAAATTTCAACTTTTGAATTTATTCTTAAACTTACCTAGTCTGTGTGGGACTTGTGACTATGATGGGTTGGTCACATAATCCCCTTACCTAGAAATCGATGAATGTATTATTCTTACCATATTCCGGGAAAGTCTATATGCTAAAACCTACAAAAGAAAAACAACAAAAATATGAACACTAAAATAATGGGTTGACTCCCATTCAACGCTTGATTTAATGTTGCGGCATGATATGGCTGTGTTGGTTACTCAGACTTTACCAACATGCCCACGGGTTGCCTTCCATACAATGCTTAATTTAATATTGCGACACGACGCAGGTATCTTGATTACTCAGAAATCATCATGATACCCATAAGAGTACCCTCTAGGGTTATCGATACAATCAATTACCGACACCACTCTCATGTCGATTGGCTGCTTTATTGATTTTTGAATATTGAATGTGGCCTCCTCACCATTGACTCTAAATTTCAGATCTCCTTTATCCATGTAAACCATCGCTATACTTGTGGCCATAAATGGTCTCTCTAATATAATAGGCATCTCGGTGTCAACCTCACAGTCCAGAATGACAAATTCAGCTGATGTGCCATAGAAATATAACACTTTCAATGCTTAAAACAAGGAAAATATGCAAGTTTCAAAGGTCTTTTTGTTAGATTTGATATGTTTTGGGTATGTTTTGTAAAAAATCATATTTTGGATGTTAAGTTCATGAAAAGGGTGAAAAAGGTGTTTTTGACCACTTTTGGAGAGATTGTGGATATTTGGGATGTTTTTCAGCTTGATCGTGATCAATGCATGTTTAAGAGTCAAAGAAGAGCTGAAAAACTGGCTCCCAACACCTACTATGTTGACATACGGATCGCATGTACACCTACGAACCGCATGTAGACAAAGCGGGTGCAGGAAATCCCAAAATCCCAAGAGCTGACTTACAGGAAATTATCCATCCATAACCTGCGTTCTGCACCTATGCCATGTACCAGACTGCAGGTGCCACCTGCGTCCTGCCATATCACAAGTATAGAGAGTAGGTGGCCACTAACCCTATCTTTCCTATTTTATCTAGACTTTGTTTTTAGGGTTTTCCCTTGTACTATAAATACCCTTTATGTACTTTTTAGTATGAGTTACGCACTTTTAACACTTAGAAACATATTTTGATTTCAAGACCCATCTTTGATCTTAGGATTTCTCGATATTGACTTTGATTGATTATTTAATTTATGGTTGTGGGTTTTTATTCATATTATCATTGTGATTTCATACTTGATTTCTAACATGAATGTTATTGATTTCTTCACAATCATGAGAGGCCAAAACCCATAGCTAGGGTTTTGGAAACCCTGACAAATTAATGAAGTAGGGGAAATATAATTATTGATCTGAACTAATAACCATGGCATGCATTAATTTATCTTAATTATGATTGATTTCATAATGGGCGAAATTATTAGGATCCCACCTAGATTTTTGTACTTACACCAAAAGAGGAGTAGTGACTAGGAAAAGATAAAGACAACAATAATTTAGGAGTTAATTGTCAATCCATTACCACACAATGGAATATAATGAATGACCGTTAGCTTTCATCTAATAACTTGAGACTCAAAATGTAAAAGTTAACTGGGATCAAGATAAGGGTTAGTAATGCGACACCCTGAGACTTAAAAGGTAAAAGGTAAAATCCTCCTACTCATCCAAAAGACTATAGGAGGTACGTAACTTATCAATTCTGTATGTAAGGTATTGGGTTGGTTCAATAATGCACAATAATCCTATGGAGTTGCGATGCCAGGGGGAACACAAACCTAGTGTTCACTTACAAGAGATTTCAACCAAGTTAGTAATGTTCTTTTTTTGAGATTATTGCAAACAAAACTGAAACACTATGGGTTTTAACCATTAGAAAATTTCTCAAATTTTTGGCTTTTGGACATCATATGACTTGGGTTACTTCTCGTATGATAGGGTATGGGCCAGGTGATCTAGTCGTATATTGTCCAGTGTTGGGTGGTGTAGGGTGGTTGAGTTTCTAAAATGGGTATGACTAGGTGGGTACGAGTCATATGGTTGGTGATGGGTCATTGTTTTGGGTTTTTCTTTACTTAATATGAAACTTAGTAACTTAACTTGGATCTGAGTACGAGTGGCTCACCATGAGTCATGAGGATAGGGTACGAGTCGTATAGTCCAACTCATATGTTGGACAATGTTTAATCCCTCATGATTCTACCTAGGGTATGATTTCATGGTACTAATCATATGGTTGAGTACGGTTTGGCTTGGGTGGTCGTATATTAGATAGTGTTGGGGTCTAAGGGGATTTCTAGGGTATGAGTGATCGGTACCACTCGTATGGTAGGGTACGATTTGTATGGGGTAGTCGTACCATCCCTCAGGAATTTAAAGTAGTTTAAGTTAGGGGTAATCTGGATATTTTCCCTCTTAACCTCTTAAGACCCTATGACTTATAACACCCTTGGGACATTATTTAACCTATTTTTAATAACTCAAACTCTCTTAAAACACTCTCAAATTCCCTCAAGGCTCTTGGGTCAAAAAAGGCTAGAGTTTTATCAATAGGATCAATTTGGGGCTTACAACGGTGATTTCTCTCTGTCATCTTCATAATCTAAGGCATGTTACTCCTCCATCATTATTAGTTCCAACTAAAGGCATATTTTATGAATTATTTTCATGGCATAAATGTTGTATGGTTTTGGGTTTTCAAATACATGTTGGGGGTTTTGGTTACAATGGTTGGTTATCGTTTCCCCATGTCTTTTATTTATGGTTTTCATATTATTATGGTGGTTTGAAAATTTGGTTGCATGGGAATGGTTAGTTGGTATATGATTTTGGCTTTGGAAATACTATGCCCCCAACTTGTTTGATAAAATGGTTATGAGAATGTTTTTGGTTAAATTATTGGACTTTCATTGAACTATGCATGGTATAACTTGGTAATGGAACCCTAAATAGTATAAATGGTTTAAATGGTTTGGAATAGTTAAATGTTAAGGTCTTGGTGGTTATGGTTGGTCTAATTGAAAGCCTTGTGGGGTACAAAGGAATCCCCAAAGAAAACATAATAATGATCACTTGTGGGGTGCATGGGAATCCCCCAAGTCAACTTATTAATGTAATCTATGGGTACATGGGACTCCCTTCTTAAAAAGGATGGCTAAGGATATTGCTTTCAAGCTATAATTGGTATAACGATTCCACTACTTATATACTTAGTTTATAATATATGGAATGGTGGTTTGGCTATGTGGTAATGGTTTTAATTAGGCAATAATTGTGGGGTGTGATAGATAACCATGAAGGTGTAAGTATAATGTACGGACACTAGAAACTCATGTTTTCCAACATGGGAATTGGTCATGGAGAGCATATATAATGCTTATAGGGTACACCGGAATCTCCTAAGTACACTTGTTCATATATATCATGGAGAGCGAAGGGTACTCGAGAATTCCCTACTCTTATGGTAGCTTCAATTCATGTGGATACACACACCAGGGCCCATCCAAGGGGTTACTATATAGCCCGTGGGTGGTTCTAGGATGGTTAAGCTACACATACCCAGATTAATAGTTTTAAAGGCATGCTAAACCCAGTTCCCTTTCCTATTATGGTTATATATATGTATGTATCGTTATGAATGCATATGGTTGGTTTACTTGGTTTTAAAGATTGGCATTATTTTATGCTTATCCTTAATGCATGCTGGCATTCACCCTCTAATCCATCTTCGAGTGGCTGTATCCCCATGCGATCTAGGAATCGACCATTCTACTCCTCCTACTTAGTGATCAGATTTGTAAGTAGCTCAGTTGGATTAAAGTGCTGAGCTTTCATATTTTGAATGGCTCCATTTCATGTCATGGATTTTTTACATACTTTTTTTTATTTCATAGACATTAGTTTTAGCTATTGTTGGGGTCATGTCTCAACCGAATATTATTTTACTTTTGGTTAGAGGCTTTGTGGGACTACTATAGGTTGATATGGGCAATGTCGGTAGTGGTTTCAGCCTTGGAATTGGTATAGGTATTATAGCTGATATCATTTAACTGTATTTATGATTGTTCCATCCTATTATGTTATGGACTCTTACTCGATTATTGTTTTGGTTTTGGTATGGTTATTAGTTGGGTATTGGATGGTTGGACTTACTTTGGTTAGTCACGGCTATGGACCTATCCTAGAGTCTGGAATTGTGCAAAATGCTATCTTGTTATATGTTCAGAATTTATCTGACTCAGGGTACGTGTTTGGAGGTTGGGTTGGGTAACGGGGGTGGTCCTCGATCCTGGTTGGACTTGGGAAGCCTATTATGATAGGGCCCCAGTTCAGGTTGTGTTAAGTTGGTATCAGAGCCAGGTTTATGGTCAATTAAGAGTCCACAATGCCGTGTCAAGTAGAGTCTCTTTTAAGGGTGTGTAGCACGCCACACTCATAAGAGAGAGTCTACTAGGCATTTAGGAATATTTCTCTTTCTTTGTGTCTTATTTACAAGGTTGAAGTCTAAGTCCTGGAATCTTCTCTAATTCCTATTTGCTTTCCTTTCTGATCATGCCTCGATGTTCTGATGTGCATGGAAACTCGTCTATCCCAATTGTGAATAATGTTAATGGGACTTGCTTACTCATAGGATCCATACTAGGTCTAGGGGTCTTGTCCTTGATTTCTTGAGAGTTCCACTGGTTCTTTCTAGCACTCCTCAGGAAGATGTGATGAATGCAGACTTTTATCAGTCGATACATGTGATTGCTCAGTTGGTAGCTTCTCATGCTGAATGTGGTACATTTGGTATTTCATCTTATGAGGCCACAAGGGTTGGACAGTTTATAAGGTTGAGTCCTCCAACTTTTACTGGTGTTCAGGTAGAAGAGGATCCTAAAGGTTTTCTGGAGATACAAAAGATCTTCAGAGTCATGCAGGCCATGACTGTGGAAGGGGTGACTTTTGCTACCTATCAGCTAAAGGATATGGTGTACCAATGGTACGAGGAATGGGATTAGGCAAGGGGTACGGTTGATGAGTCATCTCTGTAGAGACTTTCTCTAATGCTTTTTTGGATTGCTTCTTTCCTCAGGAGTTAAGGGAAGTGAAAATGAAGGAATTTCTTAATCTAAAATATGAGAAGATGTAGGTCAATGAGTATGCCTTGAAATTTCACCAGCTATCTAGGTATGCTCTAAAAATAGAGTGGACATAAGGGCCAGGATGAGAAAGTTTGCTTTAGGATTGTCTCATGAGTTTATCCATGAAAGCAAGACTATATTGCTGATCAAGGACATGGATATCTCTAGGTTGGTTATTTATATTCAACATGTAGAGGAGGAAAAGAGAAATCAGGTTGAGGTAGATGAAAGGTAGGGTAAGAGGTTTAGGTTCTTTGAGCAAGGTGGTCAACAATAAAGTGGGCGGGATGGTGGTAAGTGGCTAAAGTAGAAGTGGGGGAGTTATGGTTCTTTCTCTACAGCTAGTGCTCCGTACCCAAAGCCATCGAGTGACAGGCATCAGTAGGGTGGCGATAACTTCAGGGCACAAAGTGCCCAATCTCAGGCTAGTGGGGCACAATCGGCGTCATTGTATCCTTCTTTTAAGTTCTATGGTCGGTTGCATTGGGGATTTTGTGATAAGGGGAGGGAGGACAGGTGTTTGAAATGTGGTCAGCCAAGCTATATGCTTAGAAATTGTTCAATTTTGGTTTCCTCTTCATTTTCTCCTATACCCAGGGGTGCTTCTTCTGCATCTGTTTCTGCTTTTGGTATCGGCACAGGACAGAATAGGTCATATGTTTTTGCGTCCTGACAGGAGTCTGAGGCATTGCCTGATGTCGTGATTGGTACATTATAACTTTTTTCCCGTGATGTGCATTGTTTACTTGATTTGGGGTCCATTCTTTCTTATGTGACCCTATTTGTGGTTGTGTATTTTTGTTTTAATCCTGAGATTATTTTTTGTCAGTAAGACGACTCATGTTATGCATCCTTAGATTTTTGGACCCGTAAGGTTGTTTTAAGTTTCCTGGTGAATCAGTTATTGAATAAGAAGGTGGTTCCCAAGCTCCTAAGGAGAAGTTTATATCATATCTTAGAACTCAAAGGTTAATCTCTAAAAGGTGTCTCTATCATTTGGTCTGAGTTAAAGACTCTAACTCAGAAGGTCCTTCTTTGCATTTGGTTCTAGTGGTGAATGAGTTTCCTGAGGTCTTTTCAGATGATTTTCATGGTGTTTTTTTGGATGGTGAGATTGAGTTTTAGATTAATTTGGTTCCGGACACTCATCCAATATATATTCCTCCTTATAGAATGGCTCCAACTGAGTTGCGGGAACTGAAGAAGCAACTTAAGGATCTCTTGAATAAGGGTTTCATCCATTCTAGTGTGTCCTCATAGGGTGCACCAGTGTTATTCATGCATAAGAAGGATGGTTCCCTTCGGATGTGTATTGACTATCGACAGTTAAATAAGGTGACGGTTATGAACAAATATCCTCTTCCTAGAATAGATGGCTTTTTTTATCAGTTGCAAAGTGTAAATTTTTTTAAAAGATAGATCTTCAATTTGGGTATCATTATCTTAATATTAAGGAGGTGGATATCCGTAAGATGGTATTCTATACCTGGTATGGGCACTTTGAGTTCTTGGTTATGTCATTTGGTTTAACCAATGCCCCAACGACGTTCATGGATATGATGAATAGGGTATTTCATTAGTTTCTAGATCTGTTTATCATTGCATTCATTGATGATATTTTGGTGTACTTTAATAGTGAGGTGAATCATGTCAATCACCTCCATGTGGTGTTGCAGACCTTGAAAGAGCAACAGTTGTATGTCAAATTCTTAAAATATGAATTCTGGTTTAATGCTATCACTTTTCTGGGTCATATTATTTCTAGTGAGGGGATCATGGTAGATCTACATAAGGTGAAAGTAGTTAAGAAGTGGCCTAGACCCATGACTCCAACCGACATTTAGAGCTTTTTGGGTTTGGCCAGGTATTATAGGAGGTTTTTGGAGAGTTTTTTTGACGATAGCTTCCCCATTGACTAAGTTGACTGATAAGAAAGTAAAGTTCTCTTAGTTAGATGCTTGTGAGGGTAGTTTTAAGAAGCTGAAGGATAAGCTAACTTTGGCTCTGGTTTTGACCTTACCTGAAGACAATGAGGGGTTAGTGGTTTACTGTGATGCATCCTAGGTGGGACTTGGCAATGTTTTAATGCAGCATAGCAAGATGATTTCCTATGTTTCTAGGCAGTTGAAGGTGTTTGAGAGGAATTATCCAACTCATGATCTGGAATTATTAGCTTTGGTGTTTGCATTACAAATATGGAGGCACTATTTGTATAGAGTGCACATGGACATCTTCTCGAATCATAAGAGTCTGTAGTATGTGTTCACTCAGAAAAAAGCTTAACCTTAGGCAGAGTAGATGGCTTGAGTTTCTCAAGGACTATGACATGAGTCTTCACTACCATCCAAGTAAGGGTAATACTGTTGTTGATGATCTTAGTAGGTTGTCCATGGGGAGTTTAGCTCATACAGGTAAGGAGAGACAGGAGTTAGTGAATGATATTCTCCACTTGGAAAATCTTAGAGTTTGCTTTTTGGACTCCAAAAATGGTGGATCATTGGTACAAGAAGTGGTTCGGTCGTCTCTTGGTGCAGAGATCAAAGAGATGTAAATGCTAGAACCTGTGTTGATAAAAATCAAGGGTGATATAGGTGGGCAAAAATTAATGGTATTTGAGATTAGTGGCGATGGTACCTTGTGGTACCAAGGAAGGTTATGTGTTCTTGATGTCGACGGTTTGCAAGAAAAGGTATTGGCTGATGCGCATGAATCACACTATGTTGTTCATCCTAGTTCAATAAAAATGTATCATGATCTCAAGGAGTGTATTGGTGGAATGATATAAAGAAGGATGTGGCTGATTTTGTGGCTAAATATTTGGTGTTTCAACAAGTGAAAGTTGAGCACATGAGGCCTGGTTGCTAATATTAGGAAATTGAATTGCTTGAATGTATATGGGAAGTGATCAACATGGATTTCATTACCGATATTCCTCAGTCTCAGAACCAATTTGATTTGGTTTGGGTCATCGTGGTTAGGATAAAAAGTTGGCTCACTTCTTTTCGGTGAGGACTAACTTTTTGGCTGAGGATTATGCGAGGTTGTATCTTCATGAGATTGTGAACCTGCATGGGGTACCAATTTTGATTATCTCGGATCATGGTATAAAGTTTTCATCTCACTTTTGGTGGTTATTTTAGATGGGGTTGGGTACTAAGGTTAGTTTGAGTATTGCTTTTCACCCGCAGTCGGATGAGTAAGCAGAAAGGACTATTTAGACATTGAAAGATATGCTTCGTGCATGTGTAATTAATTATGGTGGTAATTGGGTTGAGAATCTACCTCTTGTAGAGTTTTCTTACAACAATAGCTATCATTCTAGCATTGGGATGGTCCCTTTTGAGGCATTGTATGGTAGGAGGTGTAGATCTCTTATTGGATGGTTCGTGCTTGGTGAGGCAGATATGTTTGGCTCAGATCTAGTTTATCAGGCTATGAAGAAGGTAAAGATAATTTGGGATAGGCTTAAGGCTACCCAAAGTCACCAAAAGGCCTATGCAGATGTAAGGTGTAGGGACTTGGAGTTTGAGGTTGGGGATGGTGTGTTTCTAAAGCTGTCTCCCATGAAGGGAGTAGTGCGGTTCAGGAAGAAGGAGAAGCTCAGTTCTCAGTATGTTGATCTTTATGTGGTTTTGAGAAGGGTTGGTAATATTACGTATGAATTGGAGATTCCTTCTAGTTTGAGCACCATTCATCTGGTATTCCATGTCTCTATGTTGAGAAAGTGTATTGGTGATCCTTCAGTGGTTGTTTCTTTGGAAGGATTAGGTATCTCAGATTCTTTGTCTTATAAAAAGATCCCGATTGAGATATTAGACCGGTAGGTTCATCGATGGCGGACCAAGGATGTAGCTTTGGTTAAGGTTCTATGGAGGAACCTCAAGGTGGAAGAAGCTACTTGGGAAGTAGAAGAGGACATAAAGTCTAAGTATCCACATTCATGCGGAAGGTATGTGTTCTTGATCACATCTTTGTTTTCTAACTTGGTTAAAGAAAGGTTGATTTCCTTGCATCTTTGTTTTCTAACATAGTTAAACGTTGGAATGGTTATGTTGGGGTATAATTCATGCTTGTACTACCTTGTCTGTCATTTGGGGATGAATGATCCTAATGGAGGAGACTGAAACACCCTGGGTTTTGACCGTTAGAAAATTTCTCCAATTTTTAGCTTCTGGACATCATATGACTTAGGGTGCTTCTCATATAATAGGGTACGGGTCGGGTGACCCAGTCGTATGTTGTCCAGTGTTGGGTGGTTGAGTTTTTGGAATGGGTATGACTAAGTGGGTACTAGTCGTATGGTTGGTGATGGGTCATTGGTTTAGGTTTTCCTTCACTTAATCTGAAACTTAATAACTTAACTTGGATCTACGTATGAGTGGATTACCATGAGTTGTGAGGATAGGGTACGGGTCGTATAGTCTAACTCATATGTTGGACAGTGTTTAATCCTTTATGATTCTGCCTAGGGTACGATTTTATCGTACTAATCATATGGTTGGGTATGGTTTGTCTTGGGTGGTTGTATGTTGTTCAGTGTTGGGGTCCAAGAGGAGGCCTAGGGTACGAATTAAGGATACCACTTGTATGGAAGGGTACGATTGGTATGGGGTGGTCATACTATCCTATGGGAATTTAAAGCAGTTTAAGTTTGGGGTAATCTGGACATTTCCCCTCTTAACCTCTTAAGGACCCATGACTTATAACACTTTTGGGACATCATTTAACCTATTTGCAACCACTCAAACTCTCTTAAAACACTCTCAAATTCTCTCAAGGATCTTGGGTCAAGGAAGGCTAGGGTTTTATCAATAGGATCAATTTGGGGCTTACAAGGGTAATTTCTCCGTCATCTTTGTAATCTAAGACATGTTACTCTTCCCTCATTATTAGTTCTAACTAAAGACATGTTTCATGAATTGTTTTCATGGCATAAATGTTTTATGATTTTGGGTTTTCAAATATATTTTGGGGGATTTTGGTTACAATGGTTCGTTTTGGTTTCCTTTGTCTTTTATTTATGATTTTCATATTATTGTGGTGGTTCAAAAATTTAGTAGCATGGGAACTGTTATTTGGTACATGGTTTTGGATTTGGAAACACTATGCTTGTAAGTTGTTTGATAAAATGGCTATGAGAATGTTTTTAGTTAAATTGTTGGACTTTTATTGAACTATGCATAGTATAACTTGGTAATGGAACCCTAAGTGGTATAAATGGTTTAAATGATTTGGAATGGTTAAATGGTAAGGTCTTGGTAGTTATGGTTGGTCTAATTGAAAGCCTTGTGGGGTACAATGGAATCCCCTAAGTAAACATAATAATGATCACTTGTGGGGTGCATGGGATTCCCCCAAGTCAACTTAATAATATAATCTATGGTACATGGGAATTCCTTTTTCTTAAAAAGGATGGCTAAGGACATTGTTTTCAAGCTATAGTCAGTTTTACGATGTCACTACTTCTAGCCATGGTTAATAATGAATGGAATGGTAGTTTGGTTGTGTGGTAATGGTTTTAATTGGGCAATAATGGCGAGGTGTGACAGCTAACCATGAAAGCGTGAGTCCAATGGACGGAAACTGAAAAATCATATTTTCCAACATGAGGATTGGTCATGTTGACCATATATGATACTTATGGGGTACACGAGAATCCCCTAAGTACACTTGTACAATGTATCATAGAGAGAGAAAGGTACTCGGGAATCCCCTACTCCTATGTATCCCTGGTTCGTCTAGCTACACGCATTGAGGCCTGTTTAGAGGGTTACACTAGACCCATATAGACCATGGGTGGTTCTAGGACGGTTAACTGCACATACCCAGGTTAATGGTTTTAAAGGCATACTAAAACCAGTTCCCT
This sequence comes from Capsicum pubescens, assembly GCA_030864215.1. Classification (NCBI taxonomy): domain Eukaryota; kingdom Viridiplantae; phylum Streptophyta; class Magnoliopsida; order Solanales; family Solanaceae; genus Capsicum; species Capsicum pubescens. The sequence continues at coordinate 268,898,741 of CM061548.1, forward strand.
TTACCCGCACAGTTATATATATATGTATGTATGATTGTGAATGCATATGGTTGGTTTACTTGGTTTTAAAGGTTAGCATTATTTTATCCTCATCCTTAATGAATGCTAGCATTCACTCGCTAACCCGTCTTTGGGCAGCTATGTCCCCATGCGATGCAAGAATCGACCATTTTACTCCTCCTACTTAGTGATCGGATTTGGAATCAACTCAGTTGGATTGAAGTGGTGAGCTTCCATATTCCGGAAGGCTCTATTTTATGTCATGGATATTTTTACATACTTTTGTTATTTCATAGACATTGGTTTTTGCTATTATTGGGGGCATGTTGCAATCGGATATTGTTTTACTTTCAATTGTAGGCTTTGTGGGACTACAATGGGTTGGTATGGGCGGTGTCGATAGTGGTGTCTACCTTGGCATTGGTATTGGCGTTATGGATGCATTGTTTGACTGTATTTATGATTGTTCCATCCTATTATGTTATGGACTCATACTCGGTTATTGTTTTGGTTTTGGTATGGTTATTGGTTGGTAGTAGATGGTTGGACTTTTTTGGGTTGGTCACGGCTATAGACCTATTCCAGAGTCTAGAATTGTGTAAAATGCTATCTTGTTATATGTTAGGAATTCATCCGACTCAGGGTACATATTTAGAGGTTAGATTGGGTAACAGGGGTGGTCTCCGGTCCTGGTTGGACTTGGGATGCCTATTAGGACAAGGCCTCAATTCGGGTCATGTCAGAAACCCCCATTTACTTTTCTTGTTCTGCCCAATGACTACAACTATTGAGATCTGCAAAGCCACGTGTTCCCTTGAGATTCGACCCCCACCTTAGTTGGGTTACTATATCTTGACAGCGATTGTATCATCATCTAAAAGGAGGTGTTACTTAGACGTCATCATCAGCTGGGAAGATGAAATTGTCCACTCTCACAATCATATCAGATGAAATGCCAACAAGTTTCTTCACCATGCGGTCTTCCATCATTAGACGCATTGAAGTCGGTTTCAGAAGATTCAAACCCAATTGCTTGAATATGGCCAGCAACATCAATTTTATGCTGGCTCCAAAGTTACATAAGGCTCTGGAAAATCGAGATGACCCAATAGTACACGGTATAGTGATTGCTCTGAGGTCACCCTTTTTCTGAGCCAAAGACCTCGTAATGACTTCATTATAGTGGTGCAAGCCATCAACATCCTCGATAGTTGCTCTTTTCTTCTTTGTGACTAACTGTTTCATAGACCTGGCATATGGGCATTTGCTCCGAGGCCTCGAGAAGAGAGATATACAATCTTAATTCTTTCAGCAACTTAATAAATTGCTTGAATTTTCCTTTCTCTCTTTTTTGCTTCAATCGCTGAGGAAAATGTGGACGCAATCTCAAAATTTGTCTTATTTTCTGATCAACAACCGGGCCTTTTTTTTTTCTTAGCAACTACATCATCACCACCTGTTTCCATTTTTGGCTCCACAATAGGTGTCTCATCATCATCAACTTTTTTAACAAGTAGTGGGGGATCCACAGTAGTAACACCACTTCTCGTTGTAGTGGCAAGAACATGATCATCATTTTTTGGATTCTGCACAATATTGCTCGAAAGTGCCTGGCTACCTTTGGTTCAGAATTGATGACATTTGCCCAAACTGATGCTCTAACTGCTTTATAGCAGTGGCATGAGATTCGACCTTTTGGGTCAACCCTAAAATGTCGGCCTTAATCTCCTTAAGGATGATCTCCTAATTTTCTTAACCCTTCATCAGCTTAGCCAACATCTCTTCCATTCTTGATTATGCATCTCATCTGCCAGGCAAAGTGTACCTATCTCCTATCTCTCTGTAGTCATCCTTCTTCCTTCAATCAATATCTCGCTCTCTACAATGGTCTCTGTATCTGTCGTAGTAGTTCCGACCTTGGTTCCTTTGCCCTTGGGCTCAGAAACCGGCCAATTGATGATCCAGATAATTTGCTTCCTCTTCTAATTTTGACTCGTAAGATTTGGAAGCTGAACCCTGTGCTGCTACTGCATTCACTTTCTCAAAAGTCACTGCTGCAAGCTGCTTCACTAGCACCCCTAGATTAGTTCTTAGCAACACAATTGCTTGCGTTATTGAGTCATTAACTACTTTTTGTCACAGTCGGCACCAATAGCATATATGTCGGATCCCCTATCAACCTATGGAGTTTTCTACCCTCGATTAGTGTGTGAGATCTGATCTAACATCTCCCAAGCTGCCTCCCAACGTAGCCTTATAAAAGCTCCTCCAGAGATGGTGTCTGCCATAGCTTTAAAACTGGTGTTCAAGGCTTGGTAAAATATCTCCAATAAGCTCGTCCCTGACATCCGATGATCGGTCACTATACTCAGCTTCTTGTTGAACCTAAACCATGCCTTGTACGTACATTCCGACTGCAGCTACTTGAAATTATAAATCTCGTCCTTAAGATGTAACATCCTTGATAGAGAAAAGAACCTGTTTAAGAATTTCCTACGCAACTTATTCCATGTAGTGATAGAGCCTCTTAGCAATTCCCTTAACCATAAATAGGCTTCTCCTTTTAGTGAGAAGGGGAACAACCTCAGTCTAAGTGTTTCCTGATTCACCTCTATATTTGTATACGAATTACAGATCTCGATAAAATTTGATAGGTGCAAATTTGCATCATCTGTAGGCAGACCTGGAAACATACCCTTTAGATTTAAGAGCTAGATCAATGAGCTCGTTATTCAAACTTGATGCCTTGGGGTAAAATAGGAGGAATAATGGCTCTAGTCTCTGCCATCTCAATGTATCTCAGATCTTGTTCATCATCTATATATGGTTATACATACTGATATGTTGGGATAACTTGAACATAGACAACTCTCGCTAGATTCTGATTTCCATCGAGTGCTGCTCGGAGATCTTCTTCCTGTCTCTTATCATCTAGCTCTACCTCTTGAGCTACCCGCTGAGATTCTTCCATTGCCCTTATCTTATTCTCAACTTTATCTAAAATCTCACCAGTCTGTATCAATAATATCATGTACTCCTTCAGGAGGAGGGGGAGGTACAACATCACAACCCCCTTCAAAATTATCATCTCTTTTCTGTTCCACCACCCTACTAGGTGTTTGTAGGATCCTCTCTGAATTCAGATTTACTAGGAGTAAGAGATTACCTCTACTCCATGTTATAGGAATACACCAGTGTATACCAAAAAAGAACAAAAATAAATAGAAAAGCTCATAGACTGTAACAACTTCAAATCACAAATCAACACCGTATTCCCCGAGAACGGCACCAAAAGTTGGTGACATCCAAGCTACACCTCCTCTCAAAAGATGATATGGTCGCTGATAGTTAGAGTAACCCAACAAAGGTTGAGGTCAAATCCCTAGGTAATACGTGGATTCATGGCTCTCAGTTGTTGTAATCAACGGACGGAACTAGAAAAGTAAATGAGGGGTTTTGAGTATCAGTGTCGAACTAGTAGCAAATATCAACTTCAGTTGTAATCAGTCGTAAGTGAACACTAGGATTGTGTTCCCCCTGGCTTCTCAACTCCATAGGCTTATCATGCTTTGTTTAACCAACCCGATACCTTGCATGCAGAATCGATAAGTTATGTACCTTCTACAGTCTTTTGGACGAGTAGAAGGATTTCACCCTTTACCTTTTGAGTCTCAGGATGTCGCCTTACTAACCCTTATCTTTATCCTAGTTAACTATTACCTTTTAAGTCTCTAGTTATTATATGAAACCTAACCATCTTTCTAAGATAAAATCGAGAAGCATGGATCGAAAGTTAAACTCCAAATTACTGTTGTCTTTATCTTTTTCTAGTCACTACTCCTCTTTTAGAGTAAGTAGAAATAATCTAGGTGGGATGCTAAAGTGTGCACCCATTAAGAAAACTATTATAGTAAAGATAAAGCAATGCATGCATTGATATCGGTTTCGAACAACAATAGCACTTCTCCTACTTCGTCAATTCGCCAGGGTTTTCACAACCCCAGCTATGGGTTTTGTAGACGCTAATGCTTGTGAAGAGATCAACAACATTCATAATCGAAAGCATAGATGAAATCACAATAATAATAAGTAGAGAACCCACAACTGAAATTGAATTAATGAGCCAAAGTCAATACAAGAGAATCCCACGATCAAAATCAAATCTTGGAATCAAAATATGTTTGTGAATATCAAAAGTGCATAATGTCTACTAAAAAAATACATAAAGGGTATTTATAATACAAGAGGAAACCCTAAAACCAAAGCCCAAATGAAATAGAAGAAAATAGGGTCGATGGCCACTTATGGTATATACTTACGCTCTGACCCTGGGTGCAGGTAGCACTTGCGGCCTGCAAGGTGGACGCAAGTGCCAGAACACAATTTTCCTATAAGTCATCTCTCGATATTTTAAATTTCTAGCAATTGCTTTGCCCACATACGGTCCAATAGTGCTACTTGCGGTCCACATGTTATTTAGCAAGTGTCGAGAGTAATCGTTTCCTCTTTTCTTCAAGTCCCGACATGCTCTGATCATGAACAAGCCGAAAAGTGTCCCAAACATCCATAATTTCTTCAATAAGTAGCCAAAAATAACTTTTTCATCCTTTTCACGAACTTAGCTTCCAAAATATGATTTCCTGCAAAACATACCCAAAACACATCATATCTAATAAAGCAACCTCAAAAACTTGCATATTTTCCTTATTTTAAGCATCAAAAGTGCTATATTTCTATAGCACATCAGGGAACTGCCAAGAGGATCTATCACTACATGGAACGAGCTGTGCAGACAATTCTTGAACCAGTTCTTTCCCCAATCCAGGATGTTATAGCTTAAGGATGAGATTTATAACTTCAGGCAATTGTAGTTAGAATCCATGTACGAGGCTTAGTTCAGGTTCAATAAGAAGCTAAGTATGGTTCCCAACCATCGAATTTCAGGGATGAGCTTATTGGAGATATTCTACAGAGCCTTGACCATCAGTTCCTGAGCCATGGCAGACACCATCTCTGTAGGAGTTTTTATGAGACTACGCTGGTAAGTAGCTTCAGATATGCTAGATTAGATCTCGCTCACTAATCAAGGATGGTACACTCAGGAGGCTGAGAGGAGATTTGGCACATATGCTATTGGTGCCTCCTGTGACTAGAAAGTAGCTGATGATTCAGTGGCATAATAAATTGCATTGCTAAGAACTGATCTTGGGTTGCTAGCAAAGCAGTTTGTTGCAGAAAGTTTTGAGAAAGTGAACGAAGCAGGAGCACAAGGTTCAGCTTCCAAAGCTTATGAGTCAGAGTTAGAGGAGGAAGTAAACAATCTAGATCATTAGTTGGCGGGTTTCTGATCCCAAGGGCAAGGAAAACAAGGTTGAAAATATTATTAAAAATACAGAGAATGTAGTAGGGAGCGAGATGGTGATTGAAGAAAGAAAGATAACTACAGAGAGAAGAGAGATAGGTACATTCTTCCTGGAAGACAAGACATAGAATCAAGAATGGAAGAGATGTTGACTAAGATGGTAAAGGGTAAAGAAAATTAGGAGAACAACCTTAAGGATATCAAGGCTAACATTTCGGGGTAGACTCAGAAGTTTGAATCTCATGCTACTACTATCAAGCAGTTGGAATAACAATACGGGCAGGTGTTAGCAACATTAAATTAGAGGCAGCCAAGTACCTTTCCGAGCAACACTATGCAAAATTTTAAAAATGATGGTCATGTTCTTGGCATTATCACAAGGAATGGTAGAACTATTGCAGACCCCTCCACTACCTTCTGTAGAAGCAACACGACATGATGAATCTATTATTGATGAGACACTTCTTATGGAGTTAGAAAAGGCAAAGGGAGGAAATGGTAAGATTAATGAGGAAAAAGGTAAGGGTTCGGTCATTGAAGTAGAAATAAGACAAATTCCAAGACCACCCCCACCTTTTCCTCAGAGACTAAAGCAGAAGAGAGAGGAAGGAAAGTTCAAGTGATTGATTGAGATATTGAAAGAATTGAGCTTGAACATCCCTCTTCTTAAGTCATTAGAGCAGATGCCTGGATATTCCAAGTTTATGAGGAAAATGATTACAAAGAAGAAAGGGGCAACGATCGAGGATGTTGATGAGTTGCACCCCTGTAGTGCAGTCATGACTAGGTCTATGGCTCAGAAAAAGGTGATCATGGAGCATTCACTATACCACACACTATTGGGTCATCCCAGTTCGCCAAAGCCTTTGTGACTTAGGATCAAGCATAAATTTGATGTCGCTGACTGTATTCAAGCAATTGGGCTTGAGCCCTCCTGAACCGACTATAATGTGGTTGTTGATGGCTGACTTGTGAGAGTTTATTACTTCATCTGTCTAGCTGACTTTATCATTCTGGATGGTGAGGTTGACACTAAGATACCCATCATATTGGGGAGACCATTTATGGCCACAAGTAGAGCGATAGTTGACATAGAGAAGAGAGAGCTGAAGTTTAGAGTCAACAGTGAGGAGGCCACATTCAATATTTCGAAAATAATGAATAGCCGACTGACATATGGGTGGTATCAGTGATAGATTGTATTGATAAACTAAGAGGATATTCCTATTGGTATCTTGGTGAATTTTGAGTAATCAAGGTACCTACGTCATGCCGCGATGTTAAATCAAGTGTTGCATGGGAGGCAACCCATGGGATTGTTGGTGAAGTTTGAGTAACCAACACAGCCATATCGTGCTGCGACGTTAAATCAAGAACTGGTAGGAGGAAACCCACTATTTTTAGTGTTCACTTTTGTTCGTTTTTCTTTTGAAGGTTTATAACTTATGGACTTACCTAAAATATGGTAGGATTGCTACATTTATAACATTCCAGGTAAGGGGACTTTGTGACCGAACCATCTGGTTCACATGTCTCACTCGAGCTAGGTAATGTTGAGCGATAATTGAAATAAGTGAAATTTTGAGGATAATAATGGAAAGTTCTCGACTTTGATGCATAATCATACTTTTAGATCCATAAATTCAAGTTGCAGAACCATAAGTAGTTGGGTAAACATTAAAATCCAAAGTCTAGGAAGCAGGAAGTTGGGCCAAAAAATCAGGCCCACTTGCACCCAACGCATGCGGACATGTGGTACATGTGCCCACTGGCAGACCGCATGTGGCCTATTTGTGGGCCCGAATTTTAATAAAAATTTCAGGCTCACCAATGCTTATTTAAGACCTAATTTTCCCCCTTGCCCAACTATTTAAACATATTTTGCCTCATTCTAACCCATTCAAATCCTCGAAATCTCATTTTTTTTAATTTAAATCTAAACTTTCCTCTCAAAGCATAAAATAATCCCACACTTAGAAAATGACTAAATTGAAACTTATTTAGAGTACCAACTGGTCCTAAAACTCTAAATACAAGTTCAATCATTGGTTTTCCTATATTTTTTCATAGTATACTTTCGGATTCTCAAAGAAAATGTTACTTTCTCGGCTCCTAATAGTTATGTTTTTATTTGAATAGTAAACAAACAAGTTGATATGTGTATTTTTATGCAAAATATATAGAAATAAACATGCTTGTGTGTAGGAGCCTTGAAGTAGCCTAAAATCTTGATGTAGGGCTTTGTTTTGAATTAAATTCTAAGGTTAGGCCCTAAATGGAAGTTGAACTTGAACAAGTAGAGGGATACCAAAAGTTGGGCATGTGAGTTTGCATTAAAAATCATGATTCTTGATATATGTACTCATATTGGACTTGTTAGAGCTACAAATAAGTTATAAGGGTGTAAAAATTGAGGAAATATTTAAACTTTTCAGATTTCGATATTTTTCTTCAACTTTTGTAATCCCCTAATTTCTGTTGGAAACTAACTTCACGACCCAAACCACGGACGGCCCGTAATGGGTATCTCAAGTCCTATATGGACCAGAGATCACCCCCTGTACCTAATAAAACCAAACACGCCACACCCCATGGTCGAATGAATTCCAAACATATAATAAGATAGTGTAAAATAACCTAAGAAAGTTTTAAATGCATATCCATAACCAATCACCGACGATGGGACAAATGACCGATCGACACCACCCAATAGCCATAGTAGTCCAAACAAAGCCTTCTAAACAATGATCCAAAATTGATTATACATAAAGCATCGGGACATGCCCCCGACAATAGCCAAAACCAAATCCAAAGGAATAGTGAAAATGTAAAGGAAACCATAATCATGAAATGGGGTCTTACAAAGTATGGAAGCTCACCACTTCAATCTGACTCACTATCTAATTATGAATCCAAGCCACTAAATAGGAGGAGTAGGAGTATGACTAATTCTTGCATCACGTGGGGATACAACGTTCAAAGATGGTTAATGGGGTGAACGCTAGCATGTAAATCGGTGATAAGAACAACATAATAACATGATCAAAAGTTAAAATCATGCAAAACCAATGCACATAATCAAATGCATAAACATACATATATATATATCATATGTTGGGATAGGGAATAAGGCTTAACATGCGTTTCAAAACTTTAGATGGGATTGTGTAGCTCAACCATTATATAATAGTACCCACGAGCTATATGGGCCCTAGCTCTCACCCTCTGGGTGGGCCCTAGTATGTGTAGCTGCACAAATTGGAGAATAATCTCATATATATGCACACGAGGAACTCGAACTTCCCAACATATACCAAAGTGAATTACGCACCCGATCATATAATGATTTATGGGGGACTCAAACCTCCATAATCATGAAATAATAATAAAGGGGACTTGAACCTCTCTAGTCACTCTGGCCCCTACATCGGTAAATGCGATTTTCAGTATCGGTCACTCGGACCTCTACTTTCATGAATCAGCTACACAACCCTTAATAAAGCCCAATTAAAACAAGTATCACACATTCTCATTCATTTAACCATAATCCATATTTAGGAATACATTATTGGTATCTTCATACCCACTACACTTGCAAGGTAACAACAACATGCTAGAATAATTCTTATTAATTTGGAGAAAGCAACTCCCTTTGTTCATTAATACACGGAGGGGGTCACCGACTCTCTTTGTTCATTAAATTATACCATTGTATTTTAAATACCTCTTTGTATCATGCAAAAGTTCAAGACTAGTTCAATTTTTACAATTTCCCACAGTTCTCATAATCAAAAATAATTTCACATTATGGTGTAGGGTTCATAACCACTTTAAAAGTCACAAGTTTGGGAAAATCATAATTCCCTAGTTCATTCTCCATACCCATAGACCCACAAGTTCAAAACCATATTAAAATCATAAAAATCATATATAAACCATAAGAAACATTGTTCGATTCATAAACATTCAAAACTTCAAACGCTTATTTCAAAATCATCACAATAATCCTATGAACAACACCTTAAATCAGATGTTTTTACAAAATTAACAATAAAGGAAGAGTAACATGCCTGTAATAGTAAAATGTGCGGAGAGAAATCACCCTTGAGAGCCCTAATTGATAAACCTCTTGAAAACCCTAAGTGTTCTTGACCTTGAGAATTCAGGAGTATTTAAGATGTTACTTTGATTGTTTCTGAGAGATAATGACACCCTAAAGAGGTTATAAGGCGTGGGTTTCAAGTTGAGTAAGAGGAGAAATGTCCATAATGCCCTCAACTTAAAAGCTGAAAAAGGGCCGCCTTTGATTATAAGTCAACACCCTGACTCGTAGCCTCTCCTAACAACTCGTCACTATGAGTCGTAACCAAGATAGTACCACCAAGGCACCCTCTATTGTTATCCTTACAACTGAGTGGAACCACTCATAATGGGACCCTACGATTCATAGGGTCCAGTCGTTGTCAACATAGAACCCAATTTGGGACTTACACTGGACACCCTACGATTACACCTAATGACTCGTAACATATCCTTATGGCTCTTAGTGAGACACTCATGCTCAGAGCAAAATCAAGCCAAAAACTTACTAGTTTAGTTATGACTCATCTCAATGAATCATCAGGACACCCTATGACTCATTGGGTCCAGTCGTAACTAGGGCAATGAGCTCAAAGCTCAGGAAATTTTCAAGGGCCAAAATCTGAGGTATTTCAATTCTCCCCCACTTGAATCATTCATCTTCAAATGATGGGTCAATCCAATTGCTATCATGATTTGACTCCAAATACCTCTACTCCCACGTTTAACAAACTCAGAAAATAAAGATTCCAAGGAAATCACTCTTTATTTTAATAAAGTCAGAAAACAAAGATGTTAAGAATATCACATACCTTAAGAACGATTATCTATAACAGAAAATAAGAATGGATACTTGGACTTTGTGTCCTCTTCGGCTTCCTAAGTAGCCTCTTCATCCTTGAGGTTCCTCCATAGAACCTTTACTGAAGCTACATCCTTCATCTGGAACTGATGAACTTGCCAATCAAAAATCTCAATTAGGACTTCCTCATACGATGAGGGACTTCCTCATACGATGAGGTATCCTTCATACCTACCTTCTCCAAAGAAAGAACCATTGAAGGATCACCCACGTACTTTCTCAACTTCGAAACATGAAACACCGGATGAATGGAGCTCAAATTAGAGGAAAAGTCCAATTCATATGCAACACTATCATTCCTCTTCAAGAACAAGTACGGGCTGACATATCGAGGATTGAGTTTCTCTTTCTTCCCAAATCTCATTACTCCCTTCATAGGAGATACCTTAAAAAACACCCAATTGCCAACCTCAAACTCTAACTTCCTACGCTTCACATCTGCATAGGACTTTTCGTGACTTTAGGCAGCTTTGAGTCTATCCTAAATCATCTTCACTTCTCTATCACTTGTTAAACCAAATCCGAGCAAAAAATCTATGCCTCACCAACCTCGAACCACCCAATAAGAGATCTACACCTCCTACCATACAATGCCTCAAACAGAGCCATCCCAATACCAAAGTGGTAGCAATTATTATACACAAACACTATAAGAGGCGAATGATCAACCCAACTACCACCATAGTCAATCACACAAGCTCGAAGCATATATTCCAATGTCTAAATAGTCATTTCCGCCTGCCCATCCGACTGCGGGTAGAAAGCAGTACTAAGGCTCACCTTAGTTCCCAAACCACTCTGAAATGAATGCAAAAAGTGTGATGAAAAATGAGTACCACAATCTGACATAATAGAAATAGGATCCCTATGCAACTTCATAATCTCTTGGAGAAACAACTTTGCATAATCCTCTATTGAATAATTAGTCCTCACTATCAAGAAGTGAGAAGACTTAGTCATCCTATCTACGATGACCCAAATCAAATCAAACTGACCCTGAGATCAAGGAACTCCAGTAGTGAAATCAATATTAATTATCTCCCATTTCCATACAGGCAACTCAATCTCTTGAGTCAACCTACTGGGACTTAAGTGCTCAACCTTTGCTTGTTGATACAACATGCATTTAGCCACAAAACTAGCCACATCTCGCTTCATATTGTTCCACCAATAAATCTCCTTAAGATCATGATACATCTTTGTCGAACCAAGATAAATGACATAACACGACTCATGAGCCTCAACTAAGACTCTCCCCATCAACCCATCTACATTGGGAAAATAAAATCTTCCTTGGTACGTTAAGATACCATCTCCTGCAATCTTAAAAGCTACAAAATTTTATTGTTCCACAACCTCATTAATCTTCATCAAGACAGGATCCAATACCTGCTTCTCTTTTATCTCAACAATAAGAGATGACTTCACCACCTCTTGCACAAATATACCACCATCCTCAGAGTCCAAGAGAGGAACTCCAAGGCTATCCAAGTGGTGAATATCATTCACCAACTCCTATTTATTCTTATCAACATAAGCTAGACTTCCCATGGATAACCTGCTAAGAGCATCATCAACCGCATTAGCTTTACCTGGGTAATAGTGGAGACTCATGTCGTAGTCTTTTAGCAACTCAATCCACCTTCTCTGCTTGAGATTTAACTCCTTCTGGATGAACACATATTGCAGGCTCTTATGATCAGAAAAGATATATACATGGACTCCATACAAATAGTGACGCCAAAGCTTCAATGCAAACACCACAACCAACAACTCCAAGTCATGACTTAGATAATTCCTCTCAAGAACTTTTAATTGCCTAAAAACATAAGCCACCACCCTACCATGCTGCATCAATACATAACCAAGTCCTATACGAGACACGTCATAATAGACAATAAAACTATCAGTGCCATTGGGCAGAGTAGAAGTTGGAGCTAAAGTGAACTTATCTTTTAGCTTTTAAAAACTACCCTTATAAGTACCAGACCACAAGAACTTTACCTTCTTCAGGGTCACTTAGTTAGTGGGGCAACTATGGTTGAGAAACTCTCCACAAATCTCCTATGGTAACTGGCTAAACCTAAGAAGCTTTGAATATCAGTTGAAGTCATGGGTCTAGGCCACTTCTTAACCACTACAACTTTTTGCGGATCCACCATGATCCCTTCACTAGAAATGACATGACCCAGATAAGTAACAGCTTGCCACTAGAACTCACACTTTAAAAACTTAGCATACAAATGTTGACCTTTTAAGGTTTGCAGCACGATACAAAGGTGATTGGCATAATTTGCCTCACTCTTGGAATACACCAGAATATCATCTATAAACATGATGATAAACAAATCTAGAAACTAATGTAAGACCCTATTCATCAAGTTCCTGAATGTCGTTGGGGCATTAGTCAAACCAAAAGACATGACTAAGAACTCATAATGACCATACCAGGTTCAAAAGATAGTCTTGGGGATATCCACCTCCCTGATCTTTAACTGATGATAACCAGATCTAAGATCAATCTTAGAGAAATATCTAGCACCCTGAAGCTAGTAAAACAAATATCAATTCAAGGAAGAGGATACTTATTCTTCAACGTAACCTTATTCAACCGACGATAATCAATGCACATTGGAAGGGAACCATCCTTCTTACGCACAAATAAAATAGGAGCAACCCATGGAGACGCACTAGGATAGATAAAACCCTTGTCAAGGAGACCTCTCAATTGCTCCTTAAGCTTCTTCAACTCAGTTGGAGCCATTCTATAAGGAGGGATAGAGATTGGATGGGTGTCCGAAATAAGGTCAATCCTGAAATCAATATCCCTATCAAGAGTGATACCAGGAAGATCATCAGGAAAAACCTCAGAGAATTCATTAACCATGGGATCGGATTGCAATGAAGGACCCTCAGAGTTAAAATCCTTAACCTAGACTAAATTATAGAGACATCCCTTGGAAATCAACTTCTAAGCTCTAAGATATGATATGAACTTCCCTTAGGCGCTAGAGAACCCCCTTCCCACTTGATGACCAATTCATTAGGGAATTTAAACATGACTTTATGGGTCCGACAATCTAAGGAGGCATAGCACATGTGAAACTAATCCATCCCCTATATGACATCATTTTCAACTATGTCTAACTCTATCAAATCTACCAGAGTTTCTCCACCACAAACAAATACTACACAATCCCTATAGACTCTCATAGAAACCATAGAGTCACCCACAAAGAAGAAAAAGAAAAGGGATCTGGGATACACTCGGGACCAAAAACCAAAATATACAGCCATAAATGGGGTCACATATGACAGAGTAGACCTTGGATCAAGAAAACAATACACATCATGAGAAATGACTCGTAACATAGAAGTGACGGCATTGGGAGATGACTCAGAGTTCTGGCGGGTAACAAGGGCATACAAGCAATTTCAGTCAGTGTCGGTACTAGAAGCAGAAACAACACTCTTTGGTGCAGGAGTTGATAAAGTGGCAACAAGAATCTTATTTTCCCATGAAGCAACCTTAGAAGAACAATTCCTATGCAAATAACCAATTTGATCCCATTTAAAACACATGTTCCTCCCTATGCAAATAACCAATTTGATCCCATTTAAAATACTTGTTCCTTCCCTCTTCACAAAACTCACAGTGCGCATATCCGCAGAATCTACAAGAAGGATATGATGGAGTAGATTGAGCCCCACTATCCTAAGATTGGGCATCCAACACCCTAAATCCACCATCATACTGAGAACGACAATCTCCCGACGACTTTGGATTAAGAGCACTAGCCATAAAGTAGGAACCAGATCTCCCTCATTTATTCTTAAACCACTTTCCACTAACTCTACCACTCTACTGCTGACCTCCACCGTGATAGAAAAATATAAACTTATTTCTTTGCCTCTCCCCTATCTCTGTTTGCTTTTTCTTCTCTTTCTCAACCTGCTGTATAAACACAACCAATCTTGAGATATGTATATCCTTGTTCATCAAGGAATCCTTACTCTCTAAGATCAAATCACAGGACAACCCAGAAGCAAATTTCCTTATTCTAGATCTCATGCTAGACAGTAACTTGGGAGCATATCTGGATAACTGATGGAATTTCAAGGCATACTCCTTGACCGTCATCCTACCTTGCTTTAGATTAATAAACTTTTCTATTTTTTCCTACCTCAACTCCTGAGGAAAGAAAAAATCTAGAAAAGCACTAGAGAAATCATCCCACGATGCAGATTCGGCATCATCTCCCCTAGACTATTCCCATTCCTTATACCATTGGTATGCAACATCCCTTAGTTGATAGGTTGAGAATTATACACCCTCCACATTAGTAGCATGCATGAACCGAAAGATCTTTTTTATCTCTAAATGTTTTGAGGATCCTCCTCAACCTTAATACTAGTGAACATAGGAGGACTTAACCTCATAAACTGGTTAACCCTTGTGGCCTTAGAAGATGGCGTACCAAAAAATACACGCTCACATTGAGAACCTACCTACTAAGCTAATATATGAATAGACTATCAAAATTATGCATTTGGCACATTATCTTGAGGAGCTCGAGGAGGACTAGAGAGGACCAGTGGAACTCAAAAGGGAAATCAGGAACTGGACCCCTAGATCGGGTCTGTACCTCATAAACAGGGCGTGTCCTATCACCATTATCCTCAAGTGGGATAAAGAAGTTTCCATGATCTTTAGATTGTTAGGGAGGCATGATCTTAACACGAATAAATGGGAATTAGAAAGACTCAAGACCTTATACTCTATAGCTTGAAATAGAACAACAAGAAAGGAAAACATTCCTAAATGTCTTTTAACCTCCCTCTTATAAGTGTGGCGCACTACACACCCATAAAAGTGACTCTATTCTACATGACTTTGTTGGACACCTAATGACACCAAACCTAGGTTATGATACTATCTTTGTCACGACCCAAACTAGGGCCTGGCCATGATGGGTATCTTAAGTTGTACATGGACAGAAGATCACCCCCTGCACCTAACCAAACCAAACACACCACACCCAATGGTCGGATGAATTCTAATTATATAACAAGATAGCGTACAATAGCCTAAGAAAGTTTTAAATGCATATCCATAATCAATCACCGATAACCAACCTAATGACCGACCGACACTGCCCAATATCCATAGTAGTCCAAAAAAATATTTCTAAACAACGATCCAAAACTGAATATTAATAAAGCATCGGGACATGCCCTCAATAATAGCCAAAAACTAGATCCAAAGGAATAGTCAAAATGTAAAGGAAACCATAATCATGAAATAGAGTCTTTCAAAGTATGAAAACTCACCACTTCAATCTGAGTCACTACTTGATCCTGAATTCAAGTCATAGAGCAGGAGGATTAGGAGTTGTCCAATTCCTGCATCGCATAAGGATACAACATTCGAAGACGGTTAACAGGGTGAATGCTAGCAAGTAACTCGGGGATAAGAACAACATAATGGCATGATCAATAGTTAAAATCATTCAAAATCAATGCATATAATCAAATGCATAAATATATATATATATATACCACATGTTGGGATAGAGAATAATCTCATATATAAACACATGGGGGACTCAAACCTCCCAACATATACCAACCCGATCATATAATGATTTATGGTGGAATCAAACCTCCCTAATCATTTAATAATAATAAGGGGGACTCAAATCTCCCTGGTCACTTTGACCCCCGCATTGGTAAATACGGTTTCCAGTATCGGTCACTCGGACATCTACTTTCTTGACTCAGCTACACAACCCTTATTAAAGCCAAATTAAAATAACTATCACACATTCTCATCCATTTAACCACATTACACATTAAGGGATATATTGTTGGTATCCTCATACCAACTACACTTGCAAGGTAACAACAACATGCCAAAATAATTCCTATTAATTTGGAGAAAACAACCCCCTTTGTTAATTAATACATGAAGAGAGTCATCAACTCCCTTTGTTCATTAAATAAGACCATTATATTTCAATTACCTATTGTATCATGCAATAGTTCAAGACTAGTTCAATTTTTACAAATTCCACAGTTCTCATAATCAAAACTAATTTCACATTATGAGGTTGGGATCATAACCACTTCAAAAGTCACAAGTTTGGGAAAATCATAATTCCTTAGTTCATTCACCATAACCATGCACCGACAAGTTCAAAGCCATATTTAAAGCATAAAAATCATGTATAAACCATGAGAAACATTGTTCAACTCATAAACATTCAAAACCCCAACCCTTGTTTTAAAATCATTACAATAATCTCATGAACAATACATTAAATCACATGTTTTTACAAAATTAACAATGAGAGAAGAATAATATGCATGTAATAGTAAGATGTATGGAGAGAAATCACCCTTGAGAGCCCTAATTGATCAACCTTTTAAAAACTCTAAGTGTTCTTAACCTTGAGAATTTAGGAGTATTTAAGACATTACTTAGATTGTTTTTGAGAGATAATGACACCTGAAAGAGATTATAAGACGTGGGTTTCAAGTTGGGTAAGAGGGGAAATGTCCAGTATGCCCTCAACTTAAAAGCTGAAAAAGGGTCGCCGTTGATTATGAGTCAACCCTTGTAACATCTCCTTACGGCTTATCACCATAAGTCATAACTAAGGTAGTAACATCAAGGTACCCTAAA
This sequence comes from Capsicum pubescens, assembly GCA_030864215.1. Classification (NCBI taxonomy): domain Eukaryota; kingdom Viridiplantae; phylum Streptophyta; class Magnoliopsida; order Solanales; family Solanaceae; genus Capsicum; species Capsicum pubescens. The sequence continues at coordinate 268,915,730 of CM061548.1, forward strand.
CTATTATCCTTATGAAACAGTAGCACCAATGGTAATGTGACCTTACGACTCGTAGGTCCAGTCGTAGTCAACACATAACCTAATTTGGGACTTATTCTAGACACCCTGTGATTACACCTAACAACTCGTAACATATTCATACGTCTCTTAGTGAACCACTCATACTCAGAGAAGAATCAAGCACAAACTTACTATTTTGGTTACGACTTATTAGGACACCCTAAAACTCATAGGGTCTAGTCGTAACCAGGGTAGTGAGCTCAAAGCTTAGGAAATTTTCAAGGGCTAAAATATGGGTTGTATCTCTAAAGGTTAGTTTTTCAGGCGCAGGTTAGTTTTTCAGGCGCACATGGCACCAAAAGCTCCTAAGTAAAAGGCTGATACATCAAGGGAATGGGATGAGTCCCTGAGCCCATTGGCTCGGTAGAGGACTACTATTTTATATGGATTAGAGAAGCTGCGCTGGGGAAACATACAGAGTGACTAGAGGCCAACTGTGCCAGGAAGATATGACTATTATTTTGGGCACTTTGGGACAACTGCTACCTGAGCACTCACGATGGGAAAGAAGGCCAGGATTTACCCAACCTAAGTCTCTAATAGAGGCTATTCAGACTATTCAGGCAGATCAAGGTCGATTGAGGATGAATTCATCTCAGAGATCACCTCCACACTCTTTTATACTAAGTGATGATAATGAGGAGGATGAGGCAAATTTTGAGCCAGCTTCTTAGGGAATATCTCAGGACCCTCAGTTTGAGGAGGGGTCCCAAGATTTGTTTTAGGCTACAAATCAGGAGGAGTGATCAGTTATTACCCATTATAAAGAGGGTACCATAACTCATGCACATCCATTAGGTGTACCCCAGTCTGAGAAGGTTATAGAGCAGGTCTTCCATGAGGTGCCCATTCCAGATGAGGAGGCATAAGTACAGTAGGGATAAAGTTCCACCGCCCCTATACATGCCTCAAAGATATATCTTGATTTGGATAACCCAAGGTGGTATGTAGGGGGAATGAATATGATATATGACATAAAGAGTTGTATCTCAAAGAACGGCAATCCTACGAGGCTTATTTTTAGGAGCGTAGGATTGATCTATCTGGGATGAGTAGAGTACTACAGTTGTGGGCTTCCTTTGATTATTATCAGATGGAATAGATGACTAGACCACTCATTTCTTACATCCCAACTTTGGTCCAAGAGTTTTATGCATCATATTATTCCACAGTAGTTCTTTTGATGCATAAGTTTCTAGGTCTGATGAGATATATGGAGCAGCCACAGCTTGAGAAGACCTCTGTGAGAGGGGTCAAGGTTGACATTTCAGTAGCGACTATTCGCTAAATTATTTTTTTATAGATTATATAACTCCAGCATCCACAATAGAGTATGACTTTAAACTGAAAGTTACACATGATAGACATATCATAAGAGAGGTGAAGTATAGACTTTAAAGAGTTAAGATGGATAAAGAGCATAGATGTCAGAGAGTTGATATGTATAGATGGATAGCCGGCTATATTTCACCCTTGGGTGATGAGACTCCGTGGATCGAGGGACATGGTGTGACAAGAAAGGCCCCATTGACATTTGCTGCTAAGTTCTGGTGGTTGATAATTAGATATAGATTGTTCCCAACCACTTCAGCTAATGTGCTAATTTTAGAAAGAGTTTCCCTGATTGCTAGTATAATGGCCGAATGTGCTATTAACTTTGCAACCATCCTACGACATGATATTCATGATAGATCCTTTGGGAAGGCAATGAATTTGCATTCTCATGCCTTATTCAGAGATTGTGTGATGAGGTAGGTGTGCCAGAGATACTAGGTGTCGATAAGGTAGTACTTGTGATAGCTACTTTGCAGATGAAGACTATAAAGGATCTGACATGCCCAACTCTTCGCACGAGACCTAGTGGGTCTGCCATAGTATCTCAGGTCTAGACTGAGGGCCCTTCAGTTTCCATAAAGCCTAGTGATATGCATGAAGATGATGTGGGATTTAGTATTGGTATTGATATGGGGGAGCATACAGAGGCCCCATATTTTAGTACTCAAGGTGAGGGACACCAACCAGTTCTTCATCAGCCTTATCTTCCAGTTCAGAGCCGATGGGTGCTTCTACATTGCCCCTTGCTCATCCACTACACCTGTTGCTATAGGTATGACTATGATATCTCATGAGTTCTTGTAGATCCTAGTGAACAGTCAGAGAGTCACTGATGAGCAGTTGCGTGCAGTTGAGACCGATGTGGCTACTTTATATGGGTAGATCTGATCGTGGGTTTGGACTAGACTAAAGATGACAGAAGCCAGATGGGATGCCACACATAGAGTTTCTATGTCAGAGTTACGTGCTGATTTATAGGCATGTATTGATTCTTTTAAGAGACGTTTTGTAGCCCAATTTGTAGATATTGAGACTCTAAACCTAGGTCCTATTAGGAGGAGTTGGATACCTAACGAGCAAAGGTATGCTCTCTCACAGAGAACCATATATTTTCCACTCCTCCAGTTATACCCTAGTGGTTTTGATATCACCTCTATGTAGGCCCAGACACTTTTATCTATTTGTTAAGGATGATGAGGAAGTCCTAGTAGCTAGGACCAATAGAGGACCCGTGGGGGATCTGTAGGATCCTAACATGCCATATGATAAAGCCTTTAAAAAGACCAGACATGATTCGATGGATTTTATAGTTAATGAGAGGCAGAGGTATGCCAATATAGTAGCAGGTACATTTTTTAGTAGTTTACCTCCATTATCACTGCCTCCGCCAGTAGATATACCTCTATCTGGGGTTTTCCATGAAATGGACACTTAGTGTATCCCAGGTATGTCCTCATTTCCTTTTTTTATATTATTTTAGTATATTAGGGATAGTGTGCAGTTTTAGTTGGGGTGGGGTGTACCATAGCCGCTATGGTTTTTATTGCCATGCTTCTTTTCCTGTCGGCCATTGTATGGTTGTCGAATCAGCATGTCTACGATTAATTTATGGAGTACGATGATTTTGTTATATAAAAACAAGGGCGATGTTCAGAGTTGCAACAACTATAGGGGTATTAAGTTATTGAGTCACACTATGAAGATTTGAGAGAGGGTGGTCGAGCAGAGATTGAGGAGAGTAGTGTCCATTTCGGAGAATTAGTTTGGTTTTATGCCTGGTTACTTAACGACAGAGGAAATCCATCTGGTGAGGAGATTGGTAGAGCAGTATAGGGAAAGGAAGAGAAATTTGCACATGGTGTTCATCGACTTGGAGAAAACATATGACAAAGTCCCTAGAGAGGTTCTTTAGAGATGCTTAGAGGTGAGAGGTGTTCTGGTGGCGTACATCAGATCTATTAAGGACATGTACGATAGAGGGAAGACTTGGGTGAGGATGGTGGGAGGTGAATTAGGGCATTTTCTGGTCGAGGTTCGACTCTTAGTCTTTTTTTTTGCGGTGGTGATGGACCTGTTGACGTGGAGTATTCAGGGTGAGGTGCCTTGGTGTATGTTATTTGAGGATGATGTAGTGCTGATTGATGAGACGCGAGGGTGTGTGAATGAAAAATTAGAGGTTTGGAGGCAAACCCTGAAATCGAAGGGGTTCAGGTTGAGTAGGTCCAAGAAGGAGTATTTAGAATGCAAGTTTAGTGATGCGAGTCAGGAGGATAAAGTAGTGGTAAGTTTAGATTCCCAAGTTGTTTGTAAGAGGGATAGTTTTAAGTATCTTGGGTTTATTATCCAAGGTAATGGCGAGATTGATGAGGATGTCTCTAAATGTATTGGAGCAGGATGGATAAAGTGGAAGCTTGCTTCGAGAGTGTTGTCTGATAAGAAGGTCCCCCTTAAGCTTAAAGGAAAATTCTATGGAGTGGCAGTCCGTCCGGCAATGCTGTATGGAGCGAAGTGTTGGTCAGTCAAGAACTCCCACATCCAAAGACTGAAGGTGGTGGAAATGAGAATATTGCGATGGATGTTTGGAATTACTAGAGGGGATAGAGTTAAGAATGAGACTATTTGAGAGAAGGTGGGAGTGGCTTCTGTGGAGGATAAGATGCGAGAAGGAAGGTTGAGATGGTTTGGGCATGTGATGAGGAGGGGCACGGATGCCTCAGTTCGGAGGTATGAGAGACTGGATTTAGATAGATTTAGAAGGAGTAGAGGTAGGATGAATAAATACTGGAGGGAGATGATTAGACATAACATGGAGCAGCTACAGCTCACTAAGGACATGACCCTAGACAAGAAGGTGTGGAGGTCTCAGATTGGGGTAGAAGGTTAGGACGAGTGTATGGATTATGGCTAGGTGTTAGGAGCGCGAGTGCGTATCTGGGCAGTAACCCCAGGCCTGTGTCCTTGAGTAGGAGCTTTTAGCCAAGTGAGTTCAGGTGGGGTGGGTATGTGGGTGTCCTAGTTCTTATTTCTTATTTCGTATTGCTCGTATTTCTTTTATTTCATACTTTGCTGATATTTATTTCTATTATTTCTTATGTCTGCATACGAACCTTTCCTGTTACATGTTCCTTTACGATCTTGGTGTATTATTCGAGATTCTGAGCTGGGGGTCTATCGGAAACAACCTCTCTACTTCTTCATAGATAGTGATATGGACTGCGTATATCTTACCCTCCCCAGACCTCACTTTATGGGAATACACTGGGCCTGTTGTTGTTGTTATTGTGTTGTATTATGTTTTGTTTCATATTATGTTGTGTTTTTGTGTAGCTAAAAGATTTTTAAGTATTAAGGGAAGTTGTCATATTTTTGATTGATTTTTGTGAAAAATGATAGCCCTCCAAAGTCTTATTTTAGAACTATATGAATGTATATATGTGTGAATATTGTAAATCTTGTTATGGCATTAGGATTTGGGATATGATAATCACTTTCTAACAATTTCATGAACCAAATAAGTAGTAACTTGTAATATTGCTTCTGTGCCATCTGTTTGTGAGATGCTACTTAGTTTTTTTTGTATGTTGACTTCAGAACTTGCCCGGTTAGACTTGCCTAGGTTGTAGGATAGTCGGTTAGGAAATGATCATATGTTGTTTTTTATTTTAGGCCACTTTTTGCCTAAATGACCTTCCCAATGTGAACTAGTATCCCTTGATCCATGTCATGATCTTTATAGCCTGTTTTTCTTGTTTCACCTGTCACCTTCCCATTTGTGTTGTAGTAATCTATTTTGGCCCATTCCTCCTTGGACATTGTGCATCTCAACTCAGGCAAATCACCTAAGTTGAGGGTGGCTATCATAGGGGTGTGTAATGTAAAGTGGGTATATAGAAGGGTGAAATAAGAGAAAAAGTTAGTAGGGATGGGTGTGGAAGAAAAAGAAGAATATAAAAAAGTGAAAAAGAAAGAATAAAAGACCATACCCAACCTGAATGTGCAATAAAGAATAAAAAGGGATAAATAAGGGTGGAATAAAAAAGAAAGATGGCTAATGAGTGAACCCCTAATTAGTGTAGTGCCAAGGTGTCTTAGTCACTTGATATCCAGATCTATCATACCAATCCCCTAAGCCTATATTACAAGCCGAATAAAGTCCTATAGTGATCCTAACTTGACTTCCTGAATGCTAAGGTAAAGAAAATAAGGGCAAGCTTATGGTATTTGATGCACATTGATTAGAGCTTCTCTTTTGAGCGTGAGTGTCTCTTGACTGTACTTGCATTGACATGCATTATTTCATATGAGTAAGTGAGACATCTTTGTTGTGAGGGAACATGAGTCATATTTCTAGCTGCTTATGTGTCTAGGTAGTGTAATTTGTACATATTCATGGTTGTTTATTGCTAATATAATGCCATATATTGATGCCATTGTGTCACATTGTTGTGCTTTATGTTTATACATATTTGATTTTAAAAGGTTGAAATAGGAGAGGGTATTATGGTTTGAGCTTAAAGTGTTGATTGACTTCCTTGAATAACTAAGATTCTCCTAGTTAAGCGTCATATTTTGATTTCACTGTGTTGTGTTTCCCGAGGACATGTAAATGTTTTAAGTTGAGGGTGTTGATGTGCTATAAAAATATAGCACTTTCAACGCTTAAAACTATGAAAATATGCAAGTTTCTTAGGTTGTTTTGTTAGATATGATGTGTTTTGGGCATTTTTATCAAGAAATTAGGTTTTGGATGTGAAGTTCAAGAAAAAAATGAAAAATGGAGCTTTGGATACTTACTTAATCATTTTTTGGGTATTTGTGACACTTTTAGGATGTAGTGATCAAAGCATGTGTTGAAACTTGATGTTTGGAAGTTGGTTACAAGATTTGGAAGGCCTGACACTTACCTATGTCTACATATGGACAACGTGTAGAACATGTGGTCTGTATGTGACTAAGGTAAGTACCAAAATTGAAGATCCAGAGAGTGAAAAAGCTGAAAAAGAATATCCGACACTTACCTATGTTAATATGCGGACCGCATGTGGGTAAGGTAAGTTCTAGAAGTCCAAAGTCCACAGAGTAGGCAGTGTAGGAAATTTTTCTAGCACTTACCCATGTCTACATGTATCCAGGGTCAGGCCGCATGTGGCATATGCACCCAAGACTAGGTTGCATGTAGACATAGGGTCAGGCTGCATGTCTACAGACCCTTTTTCTCCTTTTTCATCTGGGCTTTGATTTTTAGGATTTTCTCAAGTACTATAAATACCCCTTATGTATTTTTTTAGTAGAAGTTACACACTCTTGATTTGACCCAAACCTTTGTTGGGTTACTATATTTGACAGCGACCGCATAATCTTCAGATTGAAGGTGTAGCTTGGGCGTTATCACCTAGTAGGAGCAAAACTATACCTTGCTAATAAACTAATAGAAAAGGCTATATCAGGCCTTGTAGAATTTGTACAATATATTTGTGCACCAATTGCTATAAGATATGATACTTTAGACATAATTCAGTTCAGTATATTTCTCATTTCAGCAAATAATCTATTTCTTTTGTAAACTCTCCAAGAGTTACAATAATTTTCGAGTTAAAAATTTATGTAATTTAAGGATTTATAACTAAGTTTTCCAGAAACTTTTATATTCTTAAAACATTTTGAATCCTTAAAAAGTTTTCATATAAATTTTGTCAAGTGACAATATTCAACATACCATGTGTGACATCTTTAGGTATCTGGACTACAAATATACATTTTATGCTTACCAAGATGCATCTGTTTATGTTACTTGATAAATGTTTCTACACCAGCATGCTTAACTAAACATAGAATTCAGATTCCCATAATATTTTATAGTATTGCATCAAAGATATTATTGATGATATACCATTTTGTATCGGCTCACAATGTGACATAACATTTTGAGATCTCATCACTTCATTATTATTAGGTACCTGAACCTTTCATAAGGTTTCATGAATCGTTATGTCGTAGACTCTTTAAGAGCACATTGCCTCTTTATTATGATCATTTTCTCCTTTTAAATTTTTAAGAATCATTATTTTTAGAACCAATTGATCTACCATGATTCGTACATGGAGTAGACATTGTCCTTCATAGACATCCAATTGGAGAATTTATAGCTAAATATGATTTAATTTTTGAGTCAGCAAATCCTCCTAGCATTTGAACTTGAATTATCCTTTGAATGAGGATCATATTGATGATAATTCACAACATATTTCTTAGTGGTTTATTATCTTCCCTCACATTATGAAAACTAACAAACATCTCCATTTACTTTAGAGAATCTATCTTTGAGAATCATGGTATATCCATTAATCGTATACCTCACATCAAAAACTTTTAGATAACATATTTAATTTCTAACCTTGAACCAATTAAGAGGGAAGAATAGTCATAATTTATTGGTCTAATGTGTACAAATTCTATTGTATACAATATATCATATTTCAAACTAAAACATGAAGCTTTATTCTCATTAACAATGATTCAGCTATTTATCGAAGCCATTTAATGCCAAACCAGCATTATCAAGATGAAGTTTCTTGATTATACAAGTTGTAAGTTATGCTCTTAACTCAATTTTATTGAGCCAACAACTTTATAAATGTCAAACTGCAGGTTGACAATGAATGTACATGTTATTATCTTATTGATGCATCTTTTCAACATATCATATGATGGGTGAACATATCCTCATTTACCTTTAATACTTTTTAGAATTTAGGGGATGCAACCCCATGTCCAACTAACTTATGTAACGACCCAAAATCGTCTCCCAGGACTTCACATGGTGCCTAAGGCTACGAGTAGCCCCAAGCTAACCCTTAGAGCCGGTTTCTACCAATGACACTCAATTCAAGATAAGAATGGACTCAACACTAGCATAGTCATATCACATAAAAGGAAATATGTAAAAGATACTCGGTCCATAAGACCACAATATAGATAAATCTCAACAAAACCACAATATCAAACCCTCGACACATCACAAGTCTGGCACTAGTCTGACAAGCCTCTACAAATCAAAATCTAGAGAGCCGTTGGGATAGGTCCCCAACTGACTCAAAATAAACTGAAGATAAAACATAGTCTCTCAAGTATAAAACATAGTCTCTCAAGTACAGTAAATATCTGAAGATCGGTCCTCGAATCATGAGGACTCACCACTGTAGAAAATGTAGGCAAGGTACTCGAAGAATCACGGGCGAGGCTGGGAATGATCACCTGAACCTACATTATGACACAATGTAGCACATAGACATATATGTGGATCAGTACTTGGAATATACTGAGTATGCGAGAGTGAATGCACATGAATAAAATAGTAACAATCTTCTTTAATCAAATCATGTATGCATTATGAGACGACTTACATGACTTGAACAAGTATAAAATATAAAGCTCATAAGTCATGTAGAATAGGGCATGTAACACAAATCTCGTGAGTCATCATTGTTTAAATCTCAAAATTCGAAATCATCTCTTGTTCTCAATACCCAAAGGCTAAGGGACTTTAAACAATACTTTCAACTCATGCATAAGTCTCATGGAGAGTAAAACTTCTTCAATGCTCAACATTTCATAACTATTTAGAACTCATGTACTTGGAATTTGGAATCATAAAACTTGAAAACATACTTGAAGGCATTTCATTCACTTTAGAAAAATATCTCATCTCAAGATTCAGGGAAATCACTCCATCTCAAATGGAAAGGCATTCTAGTTTATGGAAACAACTTATCTTAAGGCTTTATAAAAAGTACTATAACAAGGGAAGATGCTTTCATTTAGGAAATAACTCACATCAAGTAAATACTTTAGTTGGGGATACATCTTTGCAATTCAACCATTTAGGAAAATAGCTTATAGGGAAGGAAAATAAGTGTTTGATCTCGAAGTCTAAATGTCAAGGGAGGTTCTCGTAACCGGCATAAACCATGCGAGCTACATGGAGTCCAACATTTTGTCCTCCTAAGGAACAGACCCCATGTTGGGGAGGAGCGTCATACTCTTGCCAGGGAGTATAACCTAGGTCTAGTGATCACTAAACAAAACTCGGCCTTGGGACCAATCATAATCATCATAAACTCGGCCTCAGGCCCAACGTACGGTGGCACATAGTTTTGGGGTAAGAAACCATAGTAACTTATCCACTCGGTGCTAAATACTACTCCCTTTAGATTATCTGTGCTCATCTCATAAAAAATCCACTTTTAGAATAATCACATGTTTCACCACGAACCCAATAATCAAATCGATAATCTCATATAGTGAAGTGGATTTCAAAGCTCAAGGACCATTAGGTCAATTCATTTCTAAATCATCTCAAAATATTCAAAACATGGGTGCTCATAGCACAAGAGTTCATAATTTCACAAGTCTCAAATAGTGCTTACTAACCCATTATTCAATCTCAAGTTAAAGCTTATCAAAAGCATAATATATAGCATATAGATTCATAAATCATGTGGAAATTTGGGAATTTCAGCAAGTTACCTCAAAATCTCAATATAGCCATATGCTTCAATATCTCAACAATGGAAATATTAGTTTATCAAGGAGTAAAATCATGGGGTTTATACCCAGCTATAAATACTCAAGAAAACATGTAGAAATCATGCCATTTGACTATTAATTCATAGGAAATATCAATATAATGCATTCAATAATAATGGGTGAAAAACCCAATTCAAATTCATGTAAAAAAAACTTTATATATTTCAAGAATTTCATGATGTAAATAACCTTTTGGGCACTAGGGTGAAAGGGCTACCCTTTTTCAAAAACCACACATACCTTGAATTAGAAGCTTTTGAAGAACTCTCACTTTTGGAACTCTATTCGTGCTCTAGAATGAGGGTTCTTGAGGTCCTTGACTTGGGAACCTTAAATCTTGACTCAATTTAGGAAATCCATAGTGGATTCTTGAGATTCTTGGAAGAGGTTTTGGATACTTAGGGTTTATGTTGAGAGAAAGCTTGAGAAAAACCTCATAAGATGCTTGTAAATATCTTTGATTTAGTATTTCCACGATTTTATAGGCTTGGAAAAGGTCCAAAGTGCCCTTTTAAACATCTGTACGAAACTAAAAAAATTGAACTGGAACCCGATTTCATTGGCCTCCCTGACGCGCCACTTATCGCGGTGGCTCACTGGAATTTGACAATTGGGAAATTGGCAGCCTCCACGACACGGAGCCATCGTGTTTTCCCACTGGTTGGGACTTGGGACTCCTTCGCGATGTGCCACTATCACGGGGTTCCACTGGAAATTGAAAATTTCCAAATCAACCCTCTCCGCGACGCGCCAGGAAGTTAAATGATGCAGTTTTACGACTAAGGCTTAAATTAGCCATAACTTCTTACCCGAGTGTTGGATTTGGGAAAATCTTATATCGATGGAAAGCTTATCAGATTTCCCACGTGAAAAAAAAGTATAAATTAGGGAAATTCTATATGGTTAACATGTTATTCACTTAGGAAGCAACTTCTCAATATTTTAGGGCCGGAATCACGCCTCACTCGACATGCCTTACGGCTCAAACTATGAGGGGCCTTAAAACTTATCACAAGAACAAGAGACATTAAAAGTTCATGAAGAATTTTCTAATTCTTCAATATATGTTTTACTTAATATGCACATCTTTAGAATGTTGTAATCGTTCATGTCAACTTATGAACTTTTATACTAGTAAACTCCAAGTTTACCTTGGCATTTGTTTTTTTAAAATTTTAGTAAACTTCTTGTTTACTATGACATGAATTTTGTATTAATAAATAATAAACTATTAGTTAATCATGGCATGTGATCTCATCATGCTTAGGAAACTTTTCACATTAGTATTTCTTTCCATAGTAACTTGGAGATATTCAATCTTCCAACTGTTCTACCTCTTTAGGAGGTGGATGGTGATATCTTCACAACCAAAAATACTGCTGAATTTATAAACTTTACTAGTACAGTCGCATTCACCCTGAGGTTATGGATCTATATTTATAACAATTAAAGTACTCATTCCCCAAAAATGGAATATAATCGTGTCTTAGGCCTATAGCTTGTTGCCTCTTTTAAGATATTGATAATTTGGGAGAAAATAGAGGCATACATATGGTTGTAGAGAAATTTTCTCTAACATATCTTATAATCATAATATGTGTGTGAAAATATTATCACTTTTGATGATTATTATCATATTGTCCCTCCATTCTTATATTCATGCATTCAATTATTTGTTTTCTTTGAGACATATTATGCATTGCTACCACATTCACTTCAGGGAACAAAGCATATTCAATAAGACACATTTGATGTCTTTTCACCAAAAGTACATTATTTTGCCTTAGTCATCATTGTATCATCAATATGGTGCATTGAGATTCAAACTCAACGTCCTATCCATATAAAGGCGTCTTAGGTCATAAATCAATGGGGCTTGAACGCATTATCTTGTCATCATAGTATAATTGTATACTCACATATATGGTATTATTAATATGTGTTAAAACAAATGCGCACATAAATACATAAATAACTACATTTGCTAAAACAAAGACCAATTAAATTGGATAACAATTTCTCATAATTGAAGAAGATCTAATTAAAGTTATCAACGACAAAGTTAAGAGCATACAACTTCAATGATTAATAACTTGCTTTGAATTTACTTGTCAAAATATCCATCACCACATGAACAACTTATAAATTTAAGAGAAAGCAATATCCATCAAATACTTTGGTGAGTCAACACAACTTATTCTTATTATTGTAAATTGTTTCACGGTTTCTTAGGGAACCAGTTAAGCTGCAAAATTAAACAAAGTAGAGATGGTAGAAAATTTTCATACTAGAAGAAGGGGTAAAATTGATACAACTACCAAACCTTTTCAAATGAAGGACAAATTAGTGGATATTGAAAATCAGCTGGTTAGAGTCTCGTGCTGATAACTTATTATGAAATATAAAGTAAGAACAAGAAAAATGGATAGAGAAGAGAGGGAAATTTTTATCTCTCTTGAAGGATTTCTTTATAGGTCTAATTACAATGAAGAAAAAACCCTTTATTTATAGAAGAAAACTAACTTGTCCAAAAGATGGGATAGCTAACTTCTTAATAAATAGACATTCAGTATATATGGTAATACATTTAAAACACAAAGGAATTCATCATACAAATAGAGTAGCCCACGTGAATTAGTAGGTCGCAAGTCATCTGCGCCATTTCATTCCACTTAACCTCTGTCGTATATGCATTGCTTTAAATTAAAATATTAATTTCTTTCTCCTAATTTTAGACTACTTGCTCTCCCTCAGCTAACTATTTCTTAAATTAATAAAATTAAAAAAAAATAATTAAATTACAAAAAAAGGACTAATAAAAATATTTAAATCACTACTTTATTTATTAAAACTTAAATTAAATGGGTCCTAAGTAGAAGTTATGTCCAAAAGTTACGATCAACTTTTTATCTCTAGCTAAACCCTAACCCTACACCCTATTTTTCAATTTTGGCCACCATGGCCACTACCTCTGATGTGTCTAACCCACCGGAAAATACTTAAAGAGCCTTGCCTAAAAAGATGAATTATATGAATTTACTGAAACCTAAGAGCCTTAATAGTAATGTTGAAAGGGTTCCACCTAAAACCATGGTGATGTTGCATGGTGAACCAAGCATTACATGGAAGTCATCCAAGATAAAAAGTTTAACCATTCAAGAAAACTTGAAATATGCTATCATAGGTAAATTATGGCAAACCAGATATAATGGAGTTGAGAAAAGCTATTCCAAGTCAGTGTGGTATTAAAGGTGGATGCAATATTAGAGTTTTGGATACTAGACACATACTTATTCGTCTGCAAGTATTGGAGGATTATGTTAATCTTATGTTAGCTGTTGTATACTACATAAAAGCTAAGGATATGTTTTGGTAGATGAGAACATTAAAGTGCGACCCGTGGTTTGAACTATTGTTGAAACCACCATTGGGGTAACATGGATATCAATGCCAGACCTTTCTCTAATTTTTTGTGAAAGAGGCAATTTTTTCGATAGCTTCAGTAGTTGGGAAGCCTTTAACAACAGATATGGCTACTAAGAATCAAACAAGACCTAGTTGTGGTAGGTTTAAAGTGGAGGTATATTTGGTTCCAAGTTGCTAGAAAGGGTGAGAATAAAAGGAGAGCATCTTTAACAGGAGAAATTAAATCCAAATTGATACAAATTCAATATGATTACATGCCAAAGTACTATAAGGAATGCTACTTACAAGGACATGATGAGAGTACATGTTGAAATATTCATCCTGAACTGTATGAGAGAAAAGTTGATAAAAAAGGCAAATAAATAATCAGCAGAAGGAAGCAAGGAAAAGGAAGAAGATTCTACTAAAAATTATCAAAGGAGAGGAAAAAATAACAATCAGTAATAGCTTACAAGAAGGAAAAAATATAGAAGAGCTAAGTATGGGCCTATTCTGGGAGAGATAGAAGAAGAAAAATAGAAGGAAATTCCAGTATCAAATACCTTTGATGCACTTACTGAGAAGGGTGAAATAGAGGGGGAGCATAATGAGGATAAAAAGACTAAAAATAATAAGGTTTAGCTGTCTAACACGGAAAGTACTGAAGACTGGGTTACCAGTAAATTTGGAAAGGTAGAAGAAGAAAAAGAAAAAGATGGTGAAAAACAAACAGAAATGGATGAAATCTTAGCTACTGAGTCATTTCCTAAAGGGAGCAAGATTGAGCAACAATCCAGTCAGAGGGAAGAAAGGTCAAAGGAGATAGTTATAGCAGACCAACAGAATAGTGAAGAGATAATAAAGATGTTCTTATATTAGTAATTCAAGCTGGAAACCAAATTGAATTCAACAACAAAGAGAAAGTAAGTTTGGATGATGAGGATCTTGAAAGAATTATAGGGAAAGTATCTAGTGATGGAAATCTATCACCAAAGCAGATTGATAAGCTGAAAACATCATAAGAAATTTAGAGGAAGAAGGATATAGGAGTTAAAGCAAGTTCAATGCAGACTAGAAGTTCTCTTAAAAATAAATCTAGATGAATGCACTGATATGGAATATACGATTAGTAAATACTCAGAAATATTCACCAGATTGATCACTCTTCAATAAAGACATTATTTTTATTTCATAGGATTGACAGAACCATTTCAAGACAATCATAATACAGATAAGTACAAAAGAAGATTAAGGATGCAACATGCAGTGTCTAACACATTAGGCAAAATATGGGCATTGATGGATTCAATTGTTAATATTACTGTGATAAATGATGAAGAACAACAACTGACTTTAAGGCTGGAAAATAATAAAGCAGGGGTATTAGTTGTAGTTACATTAATGTATGCTAAATGTAATTAAGTGGATAGAATAACATTATGGGAATCATTGGAGGAGATAGCACAATCAATTCAAGAGGCATAGTTAGTTAGATGGGACTTTAACATTATCATTTGTAAAGAAGAGAAATTAAGAGGTTTACTAGTTACCATTACAGAAACTGAGGATTTCAAATAGTGCATAAATTTATGCAATCTATAAGATCCTAGGTTCAAAGGCAGTAAATTTACATGGTGGAATGGGAGAACTGATGAGGAATGTATATTTAAGTGATTGGATAAAGTTTTCTTCAATGAAAGATTGGATGATTTATTTCCAGTACTCGAGGTTGAGCACTTTCAGAAGTGGTTCTGACTACACACCTCTGTAGATTAAGTTCAGAACTGTGAATGAGTAGATCACTAAATCCTTTAGATTTCTAAATCTTTGGTTGAAAGAAGAGTTTTTCTTGGAGTTTATAAGGCAGAACTGGAAAAAAGAGGTGTAAGATAATCCTTTCATCATGTTCCATCACAATTTGAAGCAAGTTAAATCTGTTTTAACTAAATAGGGTAAAGAACATTTTGGTGACATTTCTTAAGAAATTTCTACCTTGGAGAAATTTATTAAGGTGAGGGAGAAGCAGTTTGAAGAATTACCATCAGGAAAAAATAAAGAATAATTGTTTAAAGCATAAGCAGATTTAAATATCCAACTCAGGAGGGAAGAAGAATTTTGGAAGTATTAGACAGGTTTACAATAGTTCAAAGATGGTGAAAGAAACACCAAATTCTTTCATGTAATTGTCAAAGGTAGTAGGAGTATATTGAAAGTTAAAAGAATCCATAATGAAGTAGGTGAGTGGTTGGAAGATCAAAATGAGATTGATGAAGCAATAGTGACTTTCTTTTAGAAGCAATTCTCAAAGAAAAATGAAATTAAGGATTTTTCTATTTTGGAAGAATTACCAATAATAGTGAATGCAGAGTAGAATGTGAAGTTGAATAAAATTCTTGCAATACAAGAGGTAAAGGAACCAGTGATGGGTTTGAATAGACATAGTACTAGAGGTCCTGATGGAATGACATGATCTTTTTTCTAGGAAGCTTGGGATATTATAGGAATGGATGTTTATCAAATGATGGTGTTTTTTTTTGTGGTTATGAATTACCAAGATTTGTGAAACATAAAAACTTGGTTCTTCCACCAAAAAATTTAGTGGTGAATACATTTTTTGATATGAGGCCAATTTCATTGAGTAATTTTATAAATAAATTTTTTTCCAGAATTATTCATGACAGAATCAAGAAGTTGCTACCTAAGATCATTTCAAAAGAACATGATGGTTTTATCCAAGGAAGAAGCATTGCAGAAAACGTCTTAGTAGTGTAAGATATTATTTCAGAAATAAGAAAGTGGGGTAAACCCCCTAATATGGTGATCAAATTGGATATAATGAAGGCTTATGACAAGGTTAATTGGTTGTACCTTACTAAAGTTTTAGAAAAGTGGGGTTTAATGAAACAATTATAGATATGGTGTACAGATTAGTAGGTAACAACTGGTACTCAATTCTTTTAATGGGCAACCTAAGGGATTTTTTTAGATTCTATAGGGGTTTGAAATAAGGAGACCCCTTATCCCCTGCTCTCTTTATTCTGACAGTAGAACTGATGTCTAGAGCTTTAAAATCCCTGGCACTTAGAAAAGTCTTTAAGTTTTTTGGCATGCGAAGAGGAAGTCAAAAATTTAACCACCTATCCTTAGCTGATAATATGATCATATTATGTAAAGCAGATTTGGTTACTATGCAAGGGGTTTCATCTACTTTGGAGAGGTATGAAAAGATTTCTGGGCAGAAGGTTAATAAGGTGAAAAGTGCAATCTATCTATACAAGGGAGTTTCTCAAGGAGTAGTGGTAATAGCATAGGTAGCTAAAGGTATCCTAAGAAAAGAATTTCCTTTTACTTACCTTAGATGTCCTATTTTTCACATGAGAAAGAAGAAGGATTTTTATCAGCCTATAATGAATAGAATCAATAGTAAATTGTAAGGATGGAAAGATAAAATATTATCATATGGAGAAAGAGCAGTTCTTATCAAGCATGCATTACAAAGCATTCCAATTCACTGCCTAGCAGTTATGAATCCCCCAGGAAATATAATGAATTTAATTCAGAAAATGTTATCTCAATTTTTCTGGAGTAATCATAAAGGAGGAAGAATCAAACATTGGGTAAGATAAAGGTTGTTATGTTTTCCTGAAGAAGAAGGAGGGCTTGGATTTAGATTGTTGCAAGATATGAATACGGCTCTCTTTTGCAAATTATGGTGGAATTTTAGAACTAAAGTTTCTATTTGGAGTACTTATTTGCATAATAATTATTGTCAAAAAGATCACCCAAACATGGTAATGTGGAAGATAGGGGCAGAGTCTCAGGTGTTGAAAAAAATGCTGCAAGCTAGAGACTTAATTGAGCACTAGATTTTGTGGCAAATGAGAAGTGGGAATTCTAGTATATGGTTTGACAACTGGACAACTTCAGGAGACTTATATACTATTATTCAAAATAGTAGGGAATAAGATGATAGTTATCAAAAGGTAAAAGATTTAGAACAAGAGGGAGCATGGAACTCACAATTGATCAATCAGTTATTTCCACAGAAGATTTCCTGTCATATTATGGACAATATTTGTCCCCCAATCAGTACAAGAGGAAATGATAAACCTATTTGGATTCTTGAATCTAAAGGGAACTTTACTGTGAGATCAGAGAGATTTGGATAAAAGGTTTGTCGTTCAAAATGTCTTTTCTAATGTGGAGAATCTAGAAAGAAAAGGTACCAGTTGAAGAGAATATAAGAAGATTGGAAATAAAAGGTCCCTCGAGGTATTGGTGTTATACATCCCCAGATGAAGAAACCATATCTCATGTGTTTCTAAGATCTCATATTGCCAACAGGACATGGTCCTACTTTCCTTCTTTTGCATGTATTAACATAATTGGTCTAAGCTTTACGAAAACTATTATGGCATGGTGGATTGCTAAAGTTAGGAGTAGAGAAAGATCTTACTATCTAGATATACCTAGTATGATCATTTGAGAGCTTAGGAGAAGAATGAATAGTATAAAACATAATGGAAAGAGGATAGCAGAATAAAGAGTAATATTCAATATTACCATGAATATTAGAATGTTACTCAAAGTCATAAAGCTAACCAAGGAATTTCCTCATGCTTGGACGGATATTTTGAAGGAATTTGAACATAGCAGATCAAGGGTGAAAGTTACAAAAGATATTTGGTAGTTTCCTATGGAAGGATGGGTCAAATATAATTCTGATGGAGCTTTTACAGGAAATCCTGGTATTAGTTCCTATGTTTTTTTCTCAAGAGATAAAAGGGGAGATTTGATTTTTGAAAAAGGATCTAAAATAAATGACACTTCTAATGTTGAAGAAGAGGCATGCACTATTCTACAAGCAGCAATACATTATTCTCACACAATATAATAAGGTAATATTTTAGAAAGATTCTCTTTTTATTCAAAAAATTTTAAGTAGAGAATGGAGCTATTCATGGAACATAATAGAGTATATAGAGCAAATATGGTCATTGTTAGAACACAAGAAAGTTCAATTTCATCACATCATGAGGGAAAGGAATCAGTTAGAGGATCATTTAACTAATTTATTCATTGATAAAGAGGAATTCACAATCACATCTTTCCAGCAGTTAGAAGTTACAAGCAAGAAGATTGCTAATAGTGATAAATTATGATGTCCCTACTTAAGATTGTCACCAATGATACGGTCAAGGGGCTAGGAAGGCTACAACTTAGTTTGTTCACATACAAGTATTTACAAGCCATTGAGTCATCAAAAAGAGTGAAAAATCTATCTAGCTTATACTATAGCAGCCAACAAAAAGGACTAGTAGAAAATGAGAGGGTTATATGGATATTATGCATTCGGTACACCTGAAGAGTATGTTAATCTCTGACCACTTGCGGTTTCAAGAATTCCATTATCTCTATACTGTCCGTAGCTACAACAATAAAGGAATAAAAGAATGAAATCATGATTTGAAAAAGGGACAAGAGTTGGGATCTGAGCTTACTCAGAGAAGTAACATTCTTCAAGGGCCTAGAAACCTCAGTAGTGCACAAAAAAGATTTGTAATTCCCATCAACCAGAGAGAACAACTAGGAGAAATAGAATAGGAGAAACATGAGTTGCAAATGCAAGAGATTTTAGTACAGGGAAGCAATCTACACTTACTTCTGCAAGGTTAAATAAGAAGTAATATCAATAAGCCAAGGCACGAAGTTAATCACCCAAAGCTGATACAAGAGGAATCAACGATTAAGCAAGGGAAAGTTCTTCATTTTTCAGGTGTTTTGGGAATAATGCGGAGCATGGAGATGGAGCTTCATTTAGGAAACCCTAAGAGTGTGGACATATGTAATAGTGTAGGTGGATTGGGTCGGTCAGGTATCATATAGGAGTAGGTCTTTTTATTTTGTTTTGTCCAATTTTTTTAGATGGATTGGTCCTTTTTTGTGTAAGGACATAAGTTGTGTTTTTGCTTTATTATTTATAAAATCCCTGAATTAGTCCAAAAAAAAGGTCCTATGTCTTTTCTCCTATTTATTAGATTATTTTCTTTTTAACTTTTTGTCCCTTTCTCAAATTTTTACTTTTAAAAAAAAAATTAAAAATACAAAGAAAAAATGTTAACTAACTACTTTTAGATTGACAAAAAGGTAATTAACTAACTACACTATAATATTAAATGAATAAGAAAAATATTAAAGTCCGCTAGCTTTTTTATTAAAATCTAAATTAACGAAATATATATATCTATTTGTATGTATGTATTCTTTTTTTTACAATAAAAGAAAAACATGTGCTCTCCATGTTTTAGTTTATTTATCATGTTTTAACTTTACATGGAGTTAAAAAAAAGGTAAAAAAGACTTGAATTTTGTGGACTATTAAAGGACTGAAGCATATAAATACCTCAATGATACCATATTAGTATTTAAATATATTTTAACATCCAAATTTGGACGTGAGTGGCACCCACCCCTGGGAGAATTAATTACCCTGGAAGCATTAATAAAGACTTAGTAAAGTAAATAAACTATCCATTAATAGTTCAAAAGAAATTCAAGATATAGTCATCAAGCTAAAAATAGAAATGTGGAACATAGTACCAAATAAAACACCATCCGTAGTACCCAAAATTCGATGTACCAAAGTTACTACAAAATTGTCAAGAAAGGGATGCAAAAAAAACTAAGAAATAGGAATAAGTCCAAAAAAAGGACGCTAACATCAAGAAGGATCCATGGTATCCCCAAATATGCTACTCACCCTTGAATCTAGAGTTCAATGCAATCACAACTGAGGTCTTGCAGGAGCCGCTGGAATATTGAAATGACCCTTTAGGTTATTATTATATTTCTACCTGTTTTCGCTATTAGAGCTTCTCTATAGTTTCCCCAAGTCATTTATGACTTGCTGGAAATGGCAGTTCAGTTACCAGGGAAATTATTTTGGTTATTAGAGCCATTTCACTATTTTGAAGTCCTCGTTGGTTCCAAATGGTCACCGGGCAAAAACTTTAGTGAAACAACCTAAAATACAAATTCTAACTACTCCAGAATCTTCAAAATGATGATTTTAGTCTAGGTGGACTCTTGGTTCGGGTCCCGAATTACCCAGGCTCATTTTAACCTATTGGTCAGAAAGTTAAGAAATTAGAAGACCCACATTTCATCAAAATGATCTTGGATGGAAATTTTGACAGCACCATTGAGTCGTGAACATTAAATTTGGTATGGTTACATAATTCGCATATACGGGATTCCATATGAATCCCAAGGGCTTGGCGGAGATTTATAGTATCAACTATAACTAGTGCAACCGCGATCATGAGCCCTTGATTATGATTTCGATCTAGAAACACTAGCAAGTGTCATGATTGCAACACATTTAGCAGCAATTACGACTCCTTGGACAGACTACAAGTATTGCGATCACGAAAGGGAAATATCGTGATTGCAACTTTTGTGTCTAGTACCTTGCATCATGATTGCAATAGTCGGGTCATGATAGTGATACCAGAGGACTGAGGATAGGTATAAATAGACCCTTTTTGACTAATTTTTCTCATTCTTCATCTATTTTCTTGAGAGCTAAAACCCAAAATGATGAGATAGCTTAAAGTTGTAGTTTGTGAGTGATTTGGGAGCTTGGCTAACACTTGTTTATGCAATTATCCTTTGATTTATGGTAAGATTCCACCCTTCTTATGGTTGATTTTCCCCTTTTCATTTCTAATAATCCCAAAACCTTGGAGGATTGATTTTAGCCGCAAATTATCTCAGACCGCACTCATTTTTAGGGTAATAATTCCTTAAGCATGTGGGAACATTGGGTTGGTGTCAAAAATATGATCTTTTCATAAATAGGACCCACATTGGATTTTTGGGTAATTTTTGGACCCAATTCACAATGGTGCAATATGGGTATCATTATTCTCGTATTAATGATTAGAATGTAATTTTTATAGGAAGCTTCTTGCAAGGGAAAAATGGTAATTTAGCGGATCTTTTGAGCTTTATTCGGTACCCAGTTAGGTTAGGTTTAAATCCTTGTTAGATTGAGATAATTCATAGTATGTTTATGATATTGTGTTAGATTTGGGATGGGTTTTAGGTCTTGGGATGATAAATTAAAATATTTGAGACTAGTTGGATCATTTAGGCTATTTTGGATACCATTTTGGGCATGATTAGCCTAGTTAACCATACCTTATGTGAAGTTGGCCTTGTAGGCTTGTGCTTAGGTCAGAAATAATTTAGTTACTAAACTAATGAAAAGATTACCTTAGTCACTTGAGTATAGGAAGAAACTTGAATAAGTTGCCATTACCTTAGGTGGGTTGGCCTTAGTTGCTCTACATTAGGAGAAAATTCTTACGTAGGACTAGTTATGGCTTGCTCAACATCTAATGGTGGATTTAGATACCTTAGCCTGGTTCGGGATAGACTTTCCTTGGTAATGATTTTGGGGATTTAAAAATGGTCTCTTCAACTTACCTTAGGATAGTACTTGTGATATTATTGAAGAACCTTTGATATGATTGTGTACATCTAAGAGAATGGTTATTTCAGTGATAGTTAGATGCCTTGGTACTTTTTAGTTATGATGGATGGCATTAACATTAAGGCTTAATGAGTATGCTATGAATGAATTATTGATTAAGATTATGTTATTGATGAACTATTGAATATGCTATTGATTTGGCTACGGATTGGGATACCGAAGATACTCTTTGATAAGTCCTTGATTATGATATTGACTAAGCTAAATTATGCTATTGATTGAGCCAACGAATGAGCTAACTACGTTAATAATTATGATTATTGATATATTAGCATGAGCGATATTGTTCATGCTAGAGTTCATCCTTATTGACTACTTTGGTGATTAAATTATTGCTTATGCTATGAATAAGCAATAGATTATATCATGGATTAATTATCAATCAAGCATTGATAATCTATCTATTATGCTAATGATAAGCAATTACTTAGGCTATTGAATAGTTATTGCCTATGTTCGATAGTACATATTGATTATGTTAGTGACCATGTTTATTGACAACATTGGCGAATACATCATGGATTATGCTAAAGAACATGCCTATTAATTATATTAGCGATAATGCTAAAGATCGTGTTTATTTACTATGTTGTCCATCATTCTATTGATTATGCTAGTGTTCGTATTTTTTATTATGATTATTGATTATGCTATTAAATACTTTAATGATTATGTTATTGTCTATATTGATGATGCTATTGATCACTCATATACACAGCAAGATCAGGGGATGATTATGATGATATATACCCGACAAGGCCGGAGGATGATTATGATGATATATACCCGGCAAGGCCGGATGATGATTATGATTATATATACCTGGAAAGGTCAGAGGATGATTATGATGATACGTATATGCCCGACAAAATTGGAGGATGATTATGATGATATTTATGAGGATATTGTTGAATATCCCTACTAGTTCAAGTCCAGATATATGTGTTATACTATAACGATATACTTATTATATTATGATGACATTGGGGTGTGAGATTGACAATAATAAGCCTAGATAAAGCTTGAAAATGGGGAAATAACTATAATGTGGTAAATTATGAATAGATTCTAGTGAAATAATGATTAGTTGATAAATGTCGACTAGTTGGTAAATGTTAGTTAGTTGATAATTACTGATTAGTTAATAAGTGATGTTTTTTTGATAAAGGATGGTTTATTGAGACATGAGGATAGATTTCTACATGATGCATAGTTGATAAGTGTTGATTAATTCACAAATGATGAATATGGACAAATCAATGGTCATAGTGTGGTATGACTTGGATGAACTCCAATGATATTATTAGAGTTGATAAATAACGGTGGTGGGTTGTTATCTTGTTTGTATTTCCAGGATTATTGGGGCTTGCGATGGGTTATTTACTTTTCCACACTAATTGGCCTATGAGAGCCAATTTTATAGTTATAATTGCATGTGTTGATGATTTATGTTATGTTATGCTATCATTTTGATTTATCTACTTATTTATGAACAGCGATGTTGGAGTTTGTCTATACCTCGACTTAGTTATTTTATCTTGCATTTTATCATACTTATATCATGATTTAACTCAGTTGGTCGATGATGCCT
Organism: Capsicum pubescens; assembly: GCA_030864215.1. Lineage (NCBI taxonomy): Eukaryota > Viridiplantae > Streptophyta > Magnoliopsida > Solanales > Solanaceae > Capsicum > Capsicum pubescens. Next base: position 268,939,264 of record CM061548.1, read on the forward strand.
ACTGAGTACCCATGGTTTTGGTACTTATACTATACTTCTATACCTTTTTGGTGCAGATTTGAGTACTATTTGTCGCCGTTGATTTGTGTTCGTGCTTATTTATATCCGGAGATAGGATGAGCCCTTGTTGTCCGAGTCACCCATTTCCCTTATATTTTTATGTTCAGTCTTTTTTGTCGAGATAGATGTATTGATTATTCTAGATATTTTGATTGTAATATTATTACTAGATGCTCTTGTACTTTCTCTACCAAGTCATGGGATGGTATCTATGTTGAATGTCTTTATCCATTTCAAATACAATGTTTATTTATAAGTCATATTGTTGATTTCTGCCTATGTTGGGCATTTTCCACCAAGTTAAATGATTGTGTTTAACTTCGGGTTATAATTTTTCTTACTTACTAGTGGGATAAAGTAGGTCCCATCATGACTCATAAATCATTCCATGACAAATATGTGCAACACTCAACAAAAGTAAAAGCAGGTGTAGTATTGATACACAAGAAAATAATGGTGTACTGGTAGGGTCATTTCGCCAACCCAAGATGAGAAATATGAATACTTAGCCATGACATAGTACAACAATTTAATACATGCTCACCCTAACTATACCTATGTGTAACAAGTGACATTTACAGAGTTTGGAATCAATAGCAACAAGTCAAAGGTAGGTACAAATATGCCAATCAAGTCAAGTAAAGTAAAGTACCATAATAATGTGTATATATTTCTTCGATGCCCTCATTGAACTGTCAAACTTACCTTACCTTGTACATATACGGTAAGGGTATTATAACCACCCTCTAGTCAAGACATGCATGGGACAAGTTTTGTCCATGTACTAAATCCCAGAAACAAGTGTTTGCCAACATTATTCCACTAACATCCCATGAGAATGTCCAAAGGAATATTTCCAAACATAAGTGACGACCAATTTTATTCCACCAATATCCCGTTAGAATGTCCAAATACCAAAATTCTCCACAACCAATAATGGAATATAAGAGAATCACATAACACAAGGATAACAACCATTACTTGTAGCATTCACAAGCTTTGTATATAATTCATTGAAATGTGATCACACTTAATGACATGTATGAACAAGTAATACTAAGAAAAAGTTAACATGCACATATAGAACAAATTTTATTATAATATGTAACCATCACATAGCTCAATCCAAGCTTGCACAACTCAAGTACGGTAGAGCCTTGACTTTTCGTGCAATGTTAGCTTCATTTCGATCTAGAAATACATAAAAAATGCAAAATCAATGCAATGACCTACCATGTTAGGAATTATAACTCAATCCCAACCCTAAGGCCAAGTTCATGATCATTCCCTCCCCTTTCTCGGGCTTTCCTACCATAATCCACCTAAAACTATAAATTTCATGGATCATTTAGTGAATTAAAAACATGCAAGAGTAATTTAACAATTATTAACAAATAACTAGTGATTTTGCACCTAAATTACTCCCTTTCACTAGAAAACCAGCTAAAATAAGCCCATAATATTTCCCATGATACATAAACTAGTAATTCTAGGGCTAGATTATCAAGTTACTAGTTAATGGGGATGAAATCCTTACCTTAGTGAAGAAAATCAATGAAAACCAAGTATTTTCTCCAAAATTTATCACTACTAAATCTACCAAATATGTTTTAGAATAATGAACCATTTTTGTGTTTTTTCTAAGTAAAACAACAATTTATGTCGCTATTGCTGCTATAATGACATAATTGCTATAGGGGCCCTTGACTGCATTGACTGGTCACTGTAGTAAGAATTTCTCCACTTTTGATCATGTTGCTATAGTGATATGCAGAATGCTATAGTGACACGGAGGGGATAGAATTTCAAAATTCTCCCAGAAATCCTCTTTTCACAACACACCTTAAATCAAAGCCATTACGAACAATACCCCTTACGCTAAGATCAATTTTAGGTGTTCTACTTAACCAAATTCAATTTTTTAAAGTCCTATGGGTCCTTATCACCTTGCAGACTAGAAATCAAGGTAAAAACTATGAAATTTTCTACATCCATTCCCATTTGCCATAGATCATACTTCATTTAGATTTCGTTCGAGACTAGCCTAACCTATGAATTATAACTTTAAAATTTTAAAAAATCTTAACCCAAATCTTTAAATAAGTGACTCATAATGATGGAAATGGTCATTACATATATTATGTTGGTATTATGAAAGTCTTACTGAAGAATTGAAATAGATTTCAATGATACTATGACCATATAAAGATAAAATATAGCGATATCCTTCACTCCTTAATGATATTTTCGAGGAATGAAACATGTCTCATTGAAGGACTGAAGCAGTCCTCCATGATACCATGCTATATAAATATACTTTGGTGATATACTAAAGAGTGTATTATTGGAAAACTGATTCAGTTCTCTATGATACCATGCTAGTATAGATATAGTGCCATGGTATCATAGAGAAGAGGAGTGTCTACTTAAACTGCGATGGTATCATAGAAGAGAGGAGTGTCTACTTAAACTGCAATGGTATCATAGAGGAGAGGAGTGTCTACTTAAACTTCGATGGTATCATAGAGGAGAGGAGTGTCTACTTAAGGGATTATACCATGACAAATATAAATATAGTATACTGAGGAGTGTCTCACTGAAGGACTGTCGTAGTTCTCCATGATACCATATTAGTATATAGATATACTGTGATAGTATCATGAAGGATTGAGGAATATCTCATTTGAAGGATGATACTATGCCAATATATAAATATACTATGATTGTATACTCAGGCGTGTCTCATGGAAGGACTGAAATAGTCCTTCATGATACCATGGCAATGTATAAATATACCATGATGGTATCTTGAAAGATTGATGAACGTCTCATTAAGGATAATACCATGCCAGTATATTGATATATTATGGTGGTATATTAAGGAGTGTCTCATTGAAGGATTGAAGCAGTATTTTATGATACCATCATAATATATCAATATACTGTGAGGGTATCATAAAGAATTGAAGAGTGTCTCATTGAGGGTATCATGAAGGACTGAAATAGTCACTCATGATTTACAATATATCGATATACCTCCATGATACCATGTCCATATATATATACATATATATATATATATATGTATATATATGTTTTGATGGTATCATAGAGGTCTTACTGAAGGATTAAGGCAGTTATCAATGTACCATGACAATATATAGATATACTTTAATGGTATCATGAAGGTCTCACTAAAGAATTGAAGTAGACATCAATGATACCATAACAATATATTGATACACTGTGATGGTATTATGAGGTCCCACTGAAGGACTTAAGCAACTATGAATAATACTATAATAATATATAGATATACCGTGATGGTATCATTATGGACTAAACCAAACCCAAATTATACTATGTTAGTATATTGATATACTATGATGGCATTATGGAGGTCTCCCTGAAGGATTTAGCAGACACCAATGATACTGCCATGACCTGAACCAGGGCCTAGTCGTTATCCCAAGACCATCGTGGGCTAGAGACCACCCCCTTAACCTAACCTCTAGAGGATAATAAGAGTATACAGTGGAATCCTGCAAAAATATAATAGAGATAGATAAATCTATTAAAATCTATGAGTCTAAACAAAAAATCAATCATCCCTATGCTCTCCACAAAATCCTCTAAATCGGAGTTACCAACTAAATCGAGACATGCCCCGACTATGACCAAAAAGAATCCAAAATAAAATACTAAGTCAATATTAAAAATAATGAAAAGATTGGGTCTTCGGAAGATGAAAGTTCACCACTTCACAACAGATCCACAAACATACCACACCACCTAACGCTACACAACAATAACAGAAAAGCCCTCGGACCCTATATCATGAAATGATGTAGCATCTAGGGACTATCAGTGGAGCGAGCACCGGCATATAACTCAGGAAAAAGTGATAAAATAATGCCATTACCAAAAACCAGTCAAAACCACATGCACAACATTTATATATACATATATAAGTTGTTAAGATAAGGACAAGGGTTATGAACATGAGATGTAAAACCATTATCCTAAAGTGTGCAACTGCTCCTCCCTAAAGTCACCTACAAGATATATGGGTTCATCTCCCCTACTAAAAAGACTCCAGCGAGTGTTAGCCACATAAACTGAGGAAATCGAGAAAAGTATAAAGACACCAAGGAGATATCAAACAAAAATATAAAGTGTGCACTAAGCACACGGTCATATAGACCCTGAACATCGAAAAACGTGGTTTCAAGTATTGATCCCCCATTATATACTCCTTCACAATGAGCTACACAGTTCCATTTAATCCCAAATCAAAATATTTTATACATAAACTAACCACTAACCAAGGAGTTCTTATTAGGCATTTTCCAATATGGTATCGTCATACCAATATGCTTGCAAGCTAATCCAATTATCCAAACCAGTCTGTATAACCATTTGACCCCCAAGTTCCATTTAAATTCAAAACCATGGCCACCAAAATCATTCCAAAACCATTTTCATTTGTTTATCCTTTAATGCATTGCAATGTTTTCAAAGGACAAGTTAAACTATGTAATTTCATCTTTAAAATCAAGATTACAAAGTGGGTTGAGGTTAATGCAATTACCAAGCCAAAAATTCATCAAATTGGGCAAACCCATTTCATCCATTCCAATCATAATAACATTGCACCAATTTAGTCCCAAAAACTATCAATTAAAGCACGATCCATTTAAAATATGGGAAAAGCAATTCAAGTAATAACAATAAAAATTCCTCAACCCAATTTCAAACTCAATAATTAAAACACATGAATATTGATTAAATAATTGCCACAATGTAAAATATAAGTTTGGGAATAAGCAACATGCTTGAATTACCAAAATATTTGATGAGAAACTGAAGTTTGGAGATTGAACGCTGAATTCCCTGAAAAACCCTTGAGCTTTCTTGGGTTGAGAGTTAAAGAAGAAAAGAGTGGAGGTTAATCTTTGAAAACTGAAGGAGAAGTGTCAATTTTATGTTTATAGGTTGTTTAAGGGATAAAAAGACCAAACTCCCCTTAACCCAAGTGAAAAAAAAAACAAAAAACTAGACAAAAATTACCTAGCAACATGGCATGTTGCTATCGTAGAGCTTAGCCTTCATTACATGCCTTTATCACAGAGGCTAAGTGGCATGGCACGCCACTATCTTAGAGGCTTACTGCCTCAGGGTCCCAAATGGCCCCGAACTCTTTTAAAAATTCTAAAACTTTTCCAAAATGCCCCTTTAACATCCCTTTACATAATTGTAGTCAAAAATTGATAGTACGCACATGGAGGGTCAAAAATAAAATAGTTGAAATTTTGCGGGTCTAACATTATCCCCCTTTGGATCATTTATATCTAAATGATGAGTTCCCTATTAACCCCATCGATGATGAAAACCATGCCAAGACCCTTGGATCTTTGAAGTTCTACAACTCTGAGATTCACCAAGTATCATTCTGTTTGCCTTCGTTCGCCAAGAGGGTGATTGAAACCAAAGGAAAATGATGAGGCATATCTTGAAAGAATACTTAATGAGCAGGATTATATGGTTGTAAAACGCCCTATAGTTAAGAAGTTTTTAAGTTAAATACAATGTTTTTAGAGTTATTCAAGCCAAAAGGAGTTGGTAATAACCTCTGATGGATTATAATTTCCTTTGTTGATTTTGTACTGGGATAAAGTTGTCATCTTGATTTAATATTTTATCTATGTTGAAAAAAAATGATGAGTTAGGACCCTTTTAGTATGATAACGTAAATAAAATAGTAAAACCCAAGGACAAATTCAAAGTGTGATAGGAGGGAAATTGAAAATCATACCTTAAGCATTTTCATCCAACATTGGCAACAAGAACGGTTATTTGGCCTTCATATCTTCTTCAACTTCCTATGTAGATTTTTTCACCTTTTGATTTGTCCAAAGAGCCTTCAACAAAGCTACATCCTTTGTACTCAGTCTACGAACCTGCCTATCTTATATTTCAATCGGGACTTTCTCATAAGACAACAAATCTGTAATGCCCAAATCCTCAATAGGCATTATCAAAGAAGGGTCACCCATATATTTTTTTGGGATAGACACATGGAAAATAGGATGAATCGAGGCCAAACTCGATGGTAAATCTAAATCGTAAGAAAAATTCCTAATTATTTTTATAATCAAATATGGGCTAAAGCAATGGGGACTAGGCTTCCCCTTCTTCCCAAACCTTATGACTCCTTTCATAGAAGAAATCTTCAAGAACACTCAATTACCTACTTCAAACTCTAACTCTCTTTGCCTTATATTTGTAAAGACTTTTGGCAAATCTGTGCAATATTAAGTCTTTCTCTAATCTCCTTTACCTTCTTTATGGCCTTGTGGACCAGGTCAGTGCCAAACAACCTAGTCTCACCTACCTCAAACTATCCAATAGGAGACCTACACCTTCTACTATAAAGATCCTCTAAAAGAGTCATTTGAATGCTAGAATGATAATTGTTATTATAAGAAAACTCAATAAGAGGCAAATAGTCAACCCAACTTCCCTTAAAAATAATCACATAGGCCCTTATCATATCCTCCAAAGTTAGAATGGTACGTTCTATTTGTCCATCTGTTTGAGGGTGGAAAGCGATGCTAAGGTTCACTTATGTACCCAAAACTTTCTTAAATAGACACTAGAAGTGAGAAGAAAACTATGTACCTCAGTCTGAAATGATAGACACAGGCGCTCCATGCAACTTAACTATCTCTTGAATGAACAACTTAACACAATCCTCTCCTGAGTAGTTAGTCCTCATAGGCAAAAAATGAGTAGACTTAGTCATTCTATCCACAATAACCCAAATAGAATCATACTAATTGTGAGACCGTGGGAAGACCTGTAACAAAGTCTATATTAATCATCTCCCACTTCTACATGGGAAACTCTATCTCTGGAGACATTCACTAGGCCTCAAATGCTCAACCTTGACTTGCTGACAAACCATACACTAAGCCACAAAGTTCACCACATTTCTCTTCATATTATTCCACCAGTAGATTTTCTTCAAGTCATGATACATCTTAGTTGAACTTGGGTGTACCGTCTATCTAGACTCATGAGCCTCAGTTAAAATCCTTTTCTGCGGCCTATCTACATCAGGAACACACAACCCTCCTTGATACCTCAGAGTACCTGTAAGACACCGCAAAATGCTAAGCTTAACTCAGTCTTTTAAGCTTGCTAAGGGGACCCATACTTAGAAAATTTTAGCTAAGTATTCAAACTTAGTGTCATTTTGTCCTTCGTAAGTTGGCAACTCTATTTCACGACCTCTATGACCTAAAAATATCAATATGTAGGTTAATTCTTGATCAAGAATGTCAGTAGGTGTTCCCAGATGAGTTTTCTGTTTTTTGTACCTCATTTGAACCATATTTTGGAATACAAACAGTGCATCGATGAGATCTCAATGCGGCGTAGCGGCCATTGAGTCGATCAATTTTTTCCTTGACTCCCAGTGGCAATTTCCAATGAACCAACGCAGACTCGGCGCGACGCATTGGCTATCCATTGATACGAATGACACAGTGCATCGGTCTGCGCATCAATGGTTCAATTTTTAGTCATTTAAAATCCGCATCTTTGAGGGTAATTTGGTGTTTTTCCCATGTCCTTCAACCCCTATAACACGAGATTTAGCCCTCAATTAGCAAATTAGATTCATTATTTCTCAAAATACTCAAGAACAGAAACCCTAGAAGATTAAATCTCAAATTCAAGGCACAAGATTCCACTATTAATCTTCAGGAATTTAACAACCTAGGTATGTCAAGTGTTCATCCAAGGGTTTCTTCCACCCTTGGAGTCCAAGAAACTTTTTTAAATTTCAAGTAACTTGATTTCATATTTTCCATGATTTGGATTCAAGTGTATTCATGATTATAATATTGATTGGATTTTTATTCCATGATTAAGTGCAAGATTTATGTAAAAACAACTATTATGTATTTAGTATCATGTGAATTCATGTTAAATCCTTAAAAGTGTGATGTTCATGTGTTGATTTGTACTATAGGCATATACAATGCTTTCCTAGTGTTTGATGAATTGTTCATGAGAATTAAATAATGAAAGTATATCATGTTAGCATGTATTCAAGTTCATGTTATGCAAGTGTTTGCTAGAATATCCCAATGAATGAATGATGATCTAGTAGTTATTTATCATATTTTAAGATTGTGCCATGTCTTATAATTTATGCTATCGAGTCGTGGGGATATTGAATACCCGGTAATTTAGCTGATTACCTAGAGCCATGGTCAGTCTCAGGATTGTATCAGTCATGTCATGATCAGTAGTACTCTCAGTTAGTTACAGAACTCAGGAAAAACTCAATAGACTCAGTATCAGTCCAGTCCAGTTCAGATCTCAATAAATTCAGCTAGTTAACATAATTTAGTAGTATTCCATCAGTCAATAAAACTTAGTGAACTCAGTTCAGTTCAGTTAGACAGTATAATCAGTAACAACTCAGTCAAACCTAGTATGAACTAGAAATCAGTTTAGTGTATATTCAGTTGGGAGAAGGATTTAGCACCGAGTGAACCCACGGATGGGGACTCACCTGCCAGTAGAGGGTGTGATCCTTAGAAGCAGTCCTTGTGTTCTAGAACTACATATCCAGCGTAGGTTGAGACATCAACCATCCAGTTGAGGGTTGATAAGGTGATCTACCTACCTATTGAAGGTACCACTTTACTTAGTCAGAGCACCTTCCGGATGAGGGTGACTCAGCTTGTCTTTACCCGTGGCACGGTACTATCACCCTTCCAATTGGGGTTACAGGTTGGACCCCAATCAGTTCAGAGAGGGGAATATTGGTTCCATATAATCAAGATGGTCAAATACAGTCACTTAGTTATCAGCTACACAGTATCAGTAACTCAAATATCAATAAATCAGTAACTCAAATCTCAGTATCTAGTGTTATCATGATCTCAGTGATAGTTTACGTAATCATACATATACTCTTATTCAGTTATATATATGTCACTAGTAAGTATTGTTCATGTATATGAACCCATGTATTTTAGCCTACCTCACTTTGCATACCTGTACATTCAAAGTACTGACGCATACCTTTCTTTTGCGCTATGATGTTTTATATCATAGGTTCAGACACGCGGGCTCCCAATCATACTTAGCAATTCAGATATTTAGCTGAAAGAGTTAGTGGTAAGTTATCTTAGTTCGAGGACATGGTGATTATTTTAGTAGTTCAGCTTATTTCAGTAGTTCGAAGTTAGTTGGGGACTTGTCCCATCAACTCCATATTTCAGATAGTTTAGAGGCTTTTTTAGACTAGAGTATTTTCAGACAGATGTTTCAGTTTTGGTATTGTTATACCATATTTAGTTTTATTAAAGTATTAAACCTTAAGGCATGTTTTCCACCTAATTGTTGCATATTATAGTATTATCATTCAGTTAATGCAGCAGGTACCAGTCATAGGTTAGCTTATGGTCCTTCAGGATTATAAGCATTGTGTAGCATCCAGGGTACAGGCTTGGGTAATTACAAACTTGGTATTAGAGCCTAAGGTTCAATAAAGTCCTAGGAAGTATTAAAGCTACATCTAGTAGAATCTTGTGCATGGGTGTGTAGCGCACCACACTTATGGGCAAGAGGCTATTAGATGTTTTTAAGGAAAAATTTCCCTTCTTTCAGTATTCATGTCGTGCGAGTGAGCATGAGCTCCAGTTAAACTACCTGTCTAATCCAAATTTCTCTTTTATTTATAGAATATACCTCCAAAGAGAACTAAGAGAAGAGGAATGGGAGACCAGCCAGACCCCCAGCCCGTTCAGCCAGATCCTTTGGATGAACCTGTCTCTCATGCTGAGTTCAGAGCAGCTTTCACCACCCTAGCTCATTTTGTGTCAGCTTAAAATGAATGTCCAGCTACTGTTCCGTCCAACCCAGTGGCCAATACTTCTACTGCCAGGATTCAGAATTTCATCCAAATGAACCCTCCATCTTTTACCAGGTCTAAGTCAGATAAAGACCCTCAGGAATTTCTTGACCAGGTGCAGAAAGTTACTAATATTATAAGGGTGACCACTATTGAGAGTGATGAGTTGGCCGCATATCTGTTATAGGATGTGGCACACTTATGGGTTAAATAGTGGAAAGCAGAAAGGGCCGCATATACAGGGCCCATAGAATGGGAGTAGTTTGTTGTTGCTTTTCTGGATGGGTTCTTCCTATTGGGGTTGAGAGAAGCAAAGGTTTTGGAGTATATAAATTTGAAGTAGTGAAACATGACAGTGAAGTAGTATTCTCTTAAGTTTACTCAATTAGCCAGATATGATTCTCATGTGGTAGCAGATAACAGATCCAGGATGAGTAAGTTTGTGTCTGGCGTGTCTAATAGTGTGGTCAATGAGTGTAGGACTGCAATATTGATTAAGAAGATGGACATATCCAGGCTCATGGTCTATGCTCAGCAGATAAAAGAGGCTAAGAATAGGGAGAAGGAGAGCGAGAATAGGTAGTTTCAACTTCGCTCAGCCTAAGTTAGAGGGTGGGAATCATTCTCAGTTCTTCCCAAAATTCTTAGTTCCAGCTCCGTCCTCAGCTAGTACTCCAGTGCTAAAATTCAGGGATGACAATAGAGATAGGGCACCAGGCCCTAAAACCCAGGGTAGTGTTAGTAGTGCCCAACCCAATCCCCTTTGTCAGAAGTGTGGCAGAAACCACTAGGGTATCTGCAGAGCGGGCAATGATGTGTGTTTTAGGTATGGAAAACCAGGCCACAAAGTTAGATATTATCCTCATTCAGGATCTCAGGGTCAGTATAACCGTCCCCTAGCTCAGTCCGGCCACCCGAATCAGCAGTGTGCTGCTTCTAGTACCACCAGTAGGCAGCGCACAAATAGACTCTATGCTCTTCAGTCCCGAAAGGATCAGGAAAGTTCTCCTGATATGGTCACTAGTACGTTACAAGTTTTTTATTTACATGTTTATGCTTTGCTAGATCTAGGATCTTCGTTGTCCTTTGTTACTCTATATATAGCGATTGATTTTGAAGTCAGTCCCAAAATTCTAGTAGAGCCTTTCTCAGTCTCTACCCCAGTGGGTAAATCTATCATAGCCCGATGGGTATACAGGAACTGTCCGATTATGATATCTCAGAAAGTTACTTCAGCAAACTTAGTCAAATTACAGATGACTAATTTTGATGTCATTCTCGGCATGGATTTGCTTCATTCCTATTGTGCCTCAGTCGACTACAGAAATAGAATTGTCCAGTTTCAGTTTCCAAATGAACCCGTCCTAGAATGGAGGGGTAGTACGTTAGCACTTAGGGTGTTTCTTACCTTCGGGCGAGAAAAATAATATCTAAGGGATGTGTCTACCATCTCGTTCGAGTCCAGGAATCTAGTTCAGAAACCCCCACTCTTGAATCAGTGTCAGTAGCATGTGAATTCCTAGATGTGTTTCCCGAAGATCATCCCAGATTTCTTCCCGAAAGGGAAATCGACTTTGGAATAGGCCTTCTTCCAGATACTCAGCCCATATCTATTCCACCATATAGAATGGCCCTAGCAAAACTCAGAAAAATAAAAAAATAGTTAAAATATCTCCTAGATAAGGGATTTATCAAATATAGTATATCCCCGTGGGGCGCACCAGTCTTATTCATGAGTAAGAAAGACGGTTCTCTTAGAATGTGTATTAATTACCATCAGCTAAATAAAGTCACGATCAATAACAAGTATCCATGTCCCAGAATCGATGACTTGTTTGACCAACTTCAGGGTGCCCATTACTTTTCTAAGATAGACCTCAGATCAGTCTATCATCATCTTAGAGTCAGAGAATGTGACATCCTAAAGACAACTTTCAAAACTTGGTATGGTCACTTTGAATTCTTAGACATGTCATTTGGTCTTACCAATGCCCCTACAGCCTTCATGGACTTGATAAACCGTGTGTTCAAGCAGTACTTGGATATGTTCTTCATAGTCTTTATAGATTTTATTCTTTTCTACTCTCGCAGTGAGTATGATCATGAAGACCATCTCAAAATAGTATTGCAGACTCTCAGAAACCATCAGTTATTTGCCAACTTCAGTAAGTGTGAATTTTGGCTAAGGTCAGTAGCATTTCTAGGCCATATCGTTTCCAGTGATGTCATTAAAGTTAATCCCCAAAAGACCGAAGTAGTTAGAAATTGGCCTAGACCCATCTCTTCATTAGATATCAAGATTTTCTTAGGCTTGGCTAGCTATTACCGAGGGTTTGTTGAGGTATTTTCATCTATTAAGTCCCCTATGTCCAGATTGACTCAGAAGAAAGTCAAATTCCAGTGGTCAAATTCTTGTGAAAAGAGTTTTCAGAAGTTAAAGACTCGACTCACTACAACTCTAGTTTTGACCCTACCAGATGGTTCAGATGGGTTTATGGTATATTGTGATGCCTTCAGAGTTGATTTGGGGTGTGTTTTGATGCAGAGAGGTAAGGTGATAGCCTACATCTCTAGAAATCTTAATCCTCATGAAAAGAACTATCCTACTCATGATCTTGATTAGCAGCAGTAGTGTTTTCCATAAAGACTTGGAGGCACTATTTGTATGGTGTACATGTTGATGTGTTCACAGACCATAAGAGCCTGCAGTATATGTTCTCTCAGAAAGGCTTAAATCTCCGTCAGACAAGGTGGTTAGAGTTGTTGAAAGACTACGACATAAGTGTCCTGTATCATCAGGGTAAAGCTAATATAGTGGTTGATGCTCTTAGTAGGATGTCTATGGGTAGTGTTGCTCATGTGGAGGATGGTAAGAAAAAGTTAGTTCATGAAGTTCATTAGCTTACCTGACTAGGTGTTCGCTTAGTCGATTCGTCAGAAGGTAGTGTATGGGTGTAGAGTAGTTCAGAATCATCCCTAGTTTCTGAGGTGGAGAAAAATCTGGATAGAGATCCTAGTCTAGTCAAGTTGAAGGAATCAGTCAGAGATTATAAGGTAGAGGTTTCCTCCCAAGGAGGAGATGGTGTGTTGTGCTGCCAAGGTCGTTATGTGTGCCAGGTGTAGATGACTTGAGACAACAAATTTTGGTAGAAGCACATGGTGCGTGCTACTCTATTCATCCAGGGACCACTAAGATGTACCGTGATTTGCGGGAGATCTATTGGTGGAGTGGGATGAAAAGAGATATTACAGAGTTTGTGGCTAAGTGCTCAATATTTCAGCAGGTTAAGATTAAGCATCATAAGTCAAGTAGGTCCATGCTGGAGTTCAGTATTCCCACCTAGAAGTAGGAAAAAGTGAACATGGACTTTGTGATGGTTTTGCCTCGTACTCATTTCCAACATGATTTATTTTAGGTCATTGTAGATAGGATGACCAAAATAGCTCATTTCCTACCAGTCCATACCTCTTATTCAGTCGAGGATTACACCAAACTCTATATCAGGGAGTTGGTCAGATTACACGGTGTTCCATTGTCATTATCTCAGATAGAGGTACCCAGTTCACCTCTTATTTATGGAAAGCATTCCAAAAGGGTCTTGGTACCCGAGTTCACCTCAGTAGGGCCTTTCATCCTCAGACAGATGGTCAAGCAGAAAAAAACATTCAAACTTTAAAAGATATGTTGCGAGCGTGTGTAATAGACTTTAAAGGTAGCAGGGATGACCACTTGCCTTTGATTGAATTCGCATATAACAACAGTTATCATTCCAGCATTTAGATGACTCCGTTTGAGATGCTTTATGGGAAGAAGTGTAGATCTCCCATTGGTTGGTTTGAAGTGGGTGAGGCCGCAGTGGTAGGGCCTTACTTGGTATTTGATACCTTAGAGAAAGTTCAGTTGATCAGGGAAAGGCTTAAGACAGCTAAGAGTCGATAGAAATCGTATGCAGATGTACACAGAAAGGATCTCGAGTTCGAGATTAGTGACTTTGTGTATTAAAAAATCTCTCCAATGAAAGGAGTGGAGAGGTTTGGCAAGAAGGGGAAACTCAGTCCCTGATATGTTGGTCCTTACCAAATTCTCAGCCATTTCGAAAAGATAGATTACGAGCTTAAGTTGCCTTCAGACTTAGCTTTAGTGCACCCAGTGTTCCATGTCTCCTTGCTTAAGAAATGTATAGGTGACCCAACAGTCATAGTCCCTATAGAGGGCATAGATATTTAGAATAGCCTCTCTTATAAAGAAATTCCAGTCGAAATCCTTGATTATCAAATTCGCAGACTGAGGAACAAAGAAGTCTCTCTAGTCAAAGTACTTTGGCAGAATCAGTCTGTTTTAAGGGAGCTACTTGGGAAGCAGAAGAAGACATGCGGACCAAGTACCCTCACCTCTTCTCAACAAGCTCAGACTCAGCCCAAGGTAACAGATTTCCTTTGAATTTACTCAGTCTCATATTCAAATTTAACTACCAACTTGGTATCAATTAGCGTGGCATACCCAGTCATGCATTCAGAATCAGTTCAGTCATGTGCATCAGACATAGATGTTCAGTATATAAACTCAGCTTATCAGTAATCCCAATCATGCATTCAAGAATTATGTTCAGATATACACTCATGCATTACATATGCATGTTCAGTATGATAATTTAGTATATCAGTAATTTCAGTCATGGAATCATGCTTCAGTTGTGCATGTCTAGTGTCTAAATCCAGTCTATCAGTATTCTCAGTTTAATCAGTCTCATTCGAGGATGAATGTTCCCAAGGGGGAGATATTGTAAAACTCTGCAAAATCCTAATCTTAACTCAGTCTTTTAAGTTTGCCAAGGTGTCCCAGACTTAGAAAATTTTAGCTAAGTATTCAAACTTAGTCTCATTTTGACCTTTGTAAGTTGGCAACTCTATTTCATGACCTCTATGACCTAAAAATGTCAATCTTTAGGTTAATTCAAGATCAAGATGTCAGTAGGTATTCCCAAATGAGTTTTATGTTTGTCGAACCTCATTTGAACCACGTTTGGGAATCCAAAATAGTGCATCAACGCGATCTCAGTACGACGCGCTAGACATCGCGTCGATCAATATTTTCCATAGCTCCCAGTGGAAATTTCAAATTAACCAACACAGAGTGAACGTAGGGCGTTGGCTATCGCGCCGATGCAAATGATGCGGTGCATCGGTCTACGCATCGATGGTTTAATTTTCAGACATTAAAAAGCCGCGTCTTTGGGGGTAATTAGGTCTTTTTTCCACGTCCTCCAACCCCTATAACACAAGATTTAGCCCTCAATTAGATAATTATATTCATTCTTTCTGAAAACACTCAAGAACAAAAACCCTAGGAGATTAAATCTCAAATTCAAGGATCAAGATTCCACCATTAATCTTCAGGAATTTAGCAACAAAGGTATGTCAAGTGTTCATCCAAGGGTTCCTTCCACCCTTGGAGTCCAAGAAACTCTTTTAAATTTCAAGTAACTTGATTTCATGCTTTCCATGATTTGGATTCAAGTGTATTCATGATTATAATGTTGATTGGATTTCTATTCCATGATTAAGTGCAAGATTTATATAAAAACAACTATTTTGTATGTAGTATCATGTGAATTCATGTTAAAGCCTTAAAATTGTGATGTTCATACGTTGATTTGTACTATATGCATATACAATGCTTTCCAAGTGTTTGATGAGTTGTTCATGAGAATTAAACAATGAAAGTATATCATGTTAGCATGTATTCAAGTTCATGTCAAGCAAGTGTTTGCTAGAATGTCCCAATGAATGAATGATGATCTAGTAGTTATTTATCATGTTTCAAGATTATGCCATGTCTTATAATTTATGCTATCGAGTCCTGGGGGTATTTAATATCCAATAATTTAGCTGATTACCTAGAGACATGGTCAGTCTCAGGATAGTATCATTCATGTCATGATAAATAGTACTCTCAGTTAGTTACAGAACTCAGGAAAAACTCAATAGACTCAGTATCAGTCCAGTCTAGTTCAGACCTCAATAAATTCAGCCAGTTAACAGAATTCAGTAGTATTCCGTCAGTCAACGGAACTCAGTGAACTCAGTTCAGTTCAATTAGACAATATAATTAGTAACAGCTCAGTCAAGCCTAGTATGAACTAGAAATTAATTCAGTGTCTTTTCAGTTGGGAGTAGGATTTAGCACCGAGTGAACCCACGGATGGGGACTCACCTGCCAGTAGAGGGTGTGATCCTTAGAAGCAGTCCTTGTGTTCCAAACTACATAGATAGTGTAGGTTGAGACATCAACCTTCCAGTTGAGGGTTGATGAGGTGATCTACCTTCCAATTGAGGGTACCATCATTGTCGTTCAGAGCACCTGTCAGATAAGGGTGACTCAGATTGTATTTACCCATGGTATGGTACAGACACCCTTCTAGATGGGGTTATAATTTAGACCCCAATCAGTTCAGAGAGGGGCATATCAGTTAGATAATTACTTTCCACAGTATCAGTTTCAGTTCCAGCCTCATAATAGAACTTAGTTCAGTTCTACAGATTCAGGACTTGGATAGATACAGTCACTTCGTTCAACACGGAACTCAGTATAGTTCCACAGGATCAAGACTGTCAAATAGAGTCACTCAGTTATCAACTACATAGTATCAGTAACTCAGAACTCAGTAGCCAGTGTTATCACGATCTCAGTTATAGTTTATGTATTCACGTATGTACTCTTATTTAGTTATATACATGTCATTCAGTCAGTATTGTTCATGCATATGAACCCATGCATTTTAGCCTACCTCACTTTGCATACCAGTACATTCAAAGTACTGATACATACCTTTTTTTTGCGCTATGATGTTTTATATCATAGGTTCAGGCGCGCGGGCTCCCGGTTATACTTAGTAGTTTAGATATTCAGCTGATAGAGTTAGTGGTGAGTCCTCTTAGTTTGAGGAATTGATGATTATTTTAGTAGTTCATCTTATTTCAGTAGTTCGGAGTTAGTTGGGGACTTGTCCCATCAACTCCATATTTAGATAGTTTAGAAGCTTTTTCAGACGAGTATTTTTAGATAGATGTTTCAGTTTTGGTATTGTTATACTGTATTCAGTTTTATTATAGTATTGAACCTTAAGGCATGTTTTCTACCTAATTTCCTTATATTAAAGTATTATCATTCAGTTAATGCAGCAGGTACCAGTCATGAGTTAGCTTGTGGTCCTTCAAAATTATGAGCATCGTGCAGCATCCGGGGTACAGACTTGCGGCATTACAGACTTGGTATTAGATCCTATGGTTTAACAGAGTCCTAGAAAGTCTGAAAGCTGCATCTAGTAAAATTTTGTGCATGGGTGTGTAGCGCGCCACACTTATGGGCAAGAGGCTATTAGATGTTTTTAGGAAAAGTTTCCCTTCTTTCAGTATTCATATCATGCGAGTGAGCATGAGCTCCAGTTAAACTCCATGTATAATCTAAATTTCTCTTCCATTTACAGATAAGAGAAGAGGAATGGGAGACCAGCCAGACCCCCAGCCCGTTCAGCCAGATCCTCTGGACGAACCTGTCTCCTATGCAGAGTTTAGAGCAACTTTCACCACCATAGCTCATTCTGTGGCAGCCCAGAATAAATGTCCAGCTGTTGTTCCGGCCATCCCAGTGGCCAATACTACTGCTACCAGGATTCAGTATTTTACCTAAATAAACCCTTCATCTTTTACCCGATCTAAGTCAGATGAAGACCCTCAAGAATTTCTTGACCAGGTGCAGAAAGTTACGGATATTATGGGGGTGACCACTGTTGAGAGTGCTGAGTTGGCCGCATATCATTTACAGGATGTGGCACACTCGGGTACCAAGACCCTTTTGGAATACTTTCTAGAAATGAGAGGTGAACTAGGTAACTCTATCTGATATAATGGACAACGGAACATCGTGCAATCTGACCAACTCCCTGATATAGAGTTTGGTGTAATCCTCGGCTGAATAAGAGGTATGGACTGGTAGAATATCCATTAGCTGCTCTTTTAGCTCCTTTAGTTAAGCCAAAGCCATCCTGTAAGGAGAAATAGAAATAAGGCGGGTATCTGATAGAAGATAAATCATGAAATCTATTTCCCTATCGTAAGGAATTCTAGGAATATCACCAAGAAAAACTTAAGAAAATTCAATAACCACGGGGATAGATTGTAAAGTAAGACACTTAGAGGTAGAATCCTTATCATGAACTAGATGATAGAGATACCCTTTGGATATCATTTTCTAATCTTCAATATAAGAAATAAACCCCCTTTTGGGCACTAAGGAACTCCCCCCATTCAATTACCGGTTCATTATGAAAATGGAAACTAACCTTTTGCATCCTACAGTCCAAAAAAGCATAGCAACAATGAATCCAATCCATCCCCAAAATTACATCAAAATCTACCATATCAAATTCTATCAAATCCACCAGTGTATCCCTATGAAATATGGACACCAGACAACCCCTATAGATTTATCTATAAACAATAAAATCACCCCCTGGGTAGAAATAGTAAAGGGGTCAAAAATATTTTTAGGATCCAAACTAAAGTGTACAGCCAAATAAGGAGTCACATAAGATAAGGTAGAACCCCAATCAAGCAAACTGTAAACATCACGAAACAAGAGTTGTAACAAACCAGTGACAAAATCTGGAGATGCCTTAGATTTTTAATGAGTACCAAGTGCATAGAGACAATTTCGGCCACTGTCGGTACCTAATTGGCGCTCTTAGGTACAGAAGACAATGAAGTGGTGATAGAAACCTTATTAGCTCTAGTGGAAACCTTAGCTATAGGAAAATTTCACTGTAGATGACCCAGATGACCAAAACTGAAACACAAGTTTCTCCTCTTCTCACAATAACTACAGTAAAGTTGCCTATAAAATCGGCAAGTAGGATAAGGTGCGGCTGACTGAGCTCTACTAATTTGAGAATGCCCTGTGCCTTTGAACCACTACTAGCCTGAAAAGGTTGATCACCTGAAGGCTTGGGATAAGGAGCACTAGTTGTCGAATAAGAATTTCCCTAATTCTTTTTCTTAGTCCACTATCTACCATCCTTCCCACTGTTCTTCTAACTTACACCCTGCTTTGCATATCTAAACTGTTTTCTCTACCGGCTTCTTTTTCTCATTCTTCACTTGCTATATTTAAAACACCAGCCTAGATATATCCATATCATTATTTAATATAGCATCCTTACACTCTAACTCCAACTCACAGGATAAACCAGAAGCAAATTTCCTCATTCAGGACCTCATATTAGATACCAACTCTGGTGAATAATGAGACAACTGCTAAAACTTCAAGGTATACTCCTTAACACTCATCTTACCCTACTTTAGGTTCACAAAATCTTTGTCCTTAGCCTCGTTCAAATCCTAGGGAAATAAGTTTTCAAGAGAAGCACTTGAAAAATCATCCCACACTGCCTGTTCAGCATTATCACCCCTTACCGCTTCACACTCTTCATACTACTGGTAAGGCATATCTTTCAGCTGATAGGCAGTAAACTCCACACTTTCTAAATCAGTAGCATGCATAACCCTAATGATATTTTCTATCTCATTAATAAGCCCCTGAGGATCCTCATCAACCTTAGATATTATAAAGGTTAGGGGATTCAACTTCATAAATTGGACAATCCGAGCGACCTCAAATAAACAAACAATAGGACCAATATGATCAGACCGATGGAACTGTGATGCCACCAGCTGAGCAAACATATGAATAGACTGACAGAACTTAGCATTAGAGATATCTCCTTTAGGCGACTGAGCATAAGTATCACTATCCCGAGAAGCCCGAGGAGGACTACTATGGGCAGGTGAAACCCCACATGGAGTACAATCAGGAGTAAGGACCCTATACTGGTTCTGTACTCTATAAATAGGGTTAGTTCCCTCAATATTTTCCTTAGGTGGGACAGAGGTTCCGACAGAGTTTATACGACCGTCAGATCTTCGGGGAGGCATGATCCAAAATGTGAGCAAGCCAGGAGTTAGAGAAGTTTCATGACAACTAAACTCTATAGCCCGAAATAGAACACAAGAAAGGGAAACATTCCTAAATTCTTAGTAGGCTTCCTCTTATAAGTGTGGTGCGCTACACACCCATAAAAAGAACTCTATATAACACGACTTTGTGGGCACCCAACGACCCTAAAACGTGCTCAGATACCAAGCTTGTCACAACCTTTACCAAGGCCTAGGCATGATGGGTATCCCAAGCCCATCGTAGGCTAAAGACCATACCCTTAGCCTAACCTCTAGAGCATAATAAGAAAATACAGCGAAAGCCAGCTAAAATATAATGAAGAGTCTAAGAGTCTAATAAAATCTAAGAGTCTAAACAAACAACTAATCATCCCAATGTTGTCCACAAAAGCCTCTAAACTAGAGTTACTAACCAAGTCGAGACATGCCCTCGACTATGACCAAAAAAAATCCAAAATAAAATGCTAAGTCAATACTAGAAATAATTAAATGATCGGGCCTTTCGGAAGATAGAGGCCTACCACTTCACAGTAGATCCACATATGTACCATACTACCTAATGCTATATAGGAGTAATAGAAAAACCCACATACCCTACATCATGAAATAATGCAGTGTCCAGGGATGGTCAGTAGGGAGAGCACTTGCATGTAACTCAGGGGAAAGGGATAAAATAATGTCATTGCCAAAAACCAGTTAAAACCACATGCACAATATTTATATATATATATATACAGAGGATGTCAGGATAGGGATAAAGGTCATTAACATTAGAGTTCAAACCAATAGCTTGAACTGTATAGCTTGCTCTATCCTAAAGGCACCCATGGGCTATATGGGTTCATCTCCCCCTACTGAAAGGCCCCAGTGCGTGTTAACTGCACGAATCGAGGAAACTGAGGAAAGGCTAAAGATACCAAGGCAATAGACATCCAAAATATAAAGTGTGCACCAACCATACAATCATGTATACCCCCAACGTCAACAAATATGGTTTCCAATGTTGATTCCCCCAGTACCTACACCTTTACTGTGAGCTAAACAATTTCCTTTAAGCCCATATTAAAATAGTTTATACATAAACCAACCATTAACCAAGGAGTCCTTATTCAGGAATTTTCCAACATGGTTTCATCATACCAATATGCCTGCAAGCTAATTCAATTATGTCAAACCAGTCTGTATAATCCTTAGACTCGCAAGTTCCCTTTAAATTCAAAACCATGACTATCAAAGGAATTCCAAAAACCATTTTCATCCATTTATCCTTTAATGTAATGCAATGTTTTCAAAGGACAAGCTAAACTATGTAAATATTCATATTTAAAATCAAGATTACATAGTGGGTTGAGGTTAATGCCATTACCAAGCCAAAAATCCATCAAACCAGGCAAACCCATATTACCCATTCTAATCATAATAACAATGCACCAATTAAATCCTAAAATCCATTAATTAAAGCATGAATAATCCATTTGAAATATGAAAAAAGCAATTCAAATACTAAAACTTAAAACCCCTCAACCCAACTTCAAACCCAACAATTAAAACATATGAATAATGATTAAATAGTTGCCACAATATAAAATACAGGTTTGGGAATGAGCAACATACATGAAATACCAAAGAATTTGAAGGAAAATTAAAGTTTGGAGTTTGAACAATGAATTCTCTGTAAAAACCCTCAAGCTTTCTTGGGTTGGGAGTTAAAGAAGAAAAGAGTGGAGTTAGATTTTTGAAAATTGAAGAAAAAGGGTAAAATTATGTTTATAGGTCATTTAAGGGGTTAAAATACCAAAAGCCCCTCAACCCAAGTGAAATAAATAAAAAGTGGACGAAAATTGCATAGTGTCGTGACACGCCGCTATCGCGGAGCTTAGCCTCCATGCCACACCCTTATCAGGGACTTAATTTCTCAGGGTCCCAAAATGGCCCCAAACCCCTTCCAAAAAATTCAAAAACATTTCCAAAATACTCTTTTAACATCCCTTAACATAATTCAAGTCAAAAATTGATATTACGCATGAGGGATGGTAAAAAATAAAATGGTTAAAATTTTGCGGGGTGTTACAGATACTATGGACAGTATATAGATATACTGTGATGGTATCATTACGGACTGAAGAAAACCCCAATGATACCATATTAGTAAATAGATATATTATGATAGTAATGAAGATTTCACTGAAGGATTAGAATAGATATCAATTATACCGTGATAATAAATAGATATATATAATGTTGTTATTGTCAGGGACTGAAGAAAATAAAATGGATAAAAAGGGAAAAAAATAAAATTACAAAAAAAATATAAGAAATAAATAAAATGGAAAAAAAATTAGAAAGGGCCAAAAATATGAAATTAGATTATCGTGATAAAAATAAAAATATTATGATTTGAGGAAAAAATAAATAAATAAATAAGAGGAAAAAATAAAGAATAAAGAAATAATCAAAAAAGAAAAGGAACAAGAAATTAAGGAACTAAAAAATAAACAAAAAAATAAAAGAAAAATGCAAAATTAAAAGAAACCAATAAAGAAGAAACTGGCAGAAAATGCTTGAAGCTAAAGACTATGTGCATCAAGAAATATAGTGGAAACCTAAATATGGTTATGTACATCTATTTGAAGATGTGAGACAATTATTTGTTGATGGAAAGTGGAGTTCAAGTTTACTAGAATCGTTATTCACAGAAGAGGTATGCAATCATGTTCAACATAATTTAATGGTAGAAGATGGTTTAGAGGAATCGGATAGGCCTTGGTGGATGCCTAACTCTTCTGGTAAATTTACATTAAAATCAGCCTGGGAGATTATGAGACAAGTGAAAGGGATACAAAAGGATTTCAAAATGCTGTGGATAAAAGAATGTCATTTAAAGTGTCCTTTTTTCTATGGAAATAGTGGGAAAAGAGAATTCCAATCGGAGAAGTTCTAGTAAAGATAAGGGTTTGTAAGGAGGTGTATTGTATATGTTATAAATATAATGTGCAAGAAACTATTGAACACTTATTTGTTAAGTGTACTTTGGCTAATAGATTGTGGTGCAGATTTGCAGCAACAACTGGAATTGCAGACCCTCTTTTGCAACTCAGAGATTCAGTTTTCAAGTGGTGAAAAGCTGGCAGACCACTAAAGCTCCAATTACATATTAATGTTGTTCCTATGTTTATAATTTGGCTTGTGCGAAAGATAAGGAACCTAATCAATCATGGAGACAGAATGTCCTATGTAGGGATACAGATGGAGATAAACAAAAATTTATTTCTGTTGGCTAGATATAATTATCCTTGATTGAAAAACTTACCAACATCATGGACTATATTTGTGAAGTTTTTTCAAGATTATACACCCACATTAAGAAGTAGAATGGTGATGTGGAACCACTCCAAATATGGGATTTTTAAATATAGCTCTTATATGGTATCTTTAGTGACCCTTCAGGTCATTTTCCATATTTCTACATATTTTTGTTGTTAGAGCTTCTTTATAGCTTCCCCTTGTCATTTATGACTTGCTGGTACTGACAATTTGGTTACCAAGCAATTCATTTGGTTTTTAGAGCAAATTTCTTATTTAGAAGTCCTCGCTTTTCCAAATGGCCACCAGCTGAAAACTTCAAAAAAATAATCTCGTATACAAATTTTGACTACACCAGTAGGCCAGAATATCGATATTAGGCTAGGTAGACCTTTGGTTCGGGTCTCGAGGCACCCAATATTATTTTGACCTATTGGTCGAAAAGTTGAGAAATTTAAAATATGGGTATAGGACCCACATTTGTTCAAAACGACCTCAGATTGAAAATCCATGATTTTGGGCATTTATCATCTTTCCCTTTGAGAGCTAACCCTAAAATATTATTCTAGCTTAAAATTGAAGCTTGTGGGAGCTTGGAAATTTTGGGTAACATCTATTTTTGCTATGATCAGTCGATTTAAGGTGAGAATTCACCCTTTACTTGGTGAAATTTCATGATTATTTTCTCAAAACCCTAAAATCTTTAGGGCTTGATTTTATCCCCACTTTAGCTTGGTTTTTACCCATTTTTCAAGGGTAATGATTCCTTGAGCTTTTATGAATATTGGATTGGTCTCGAAAATGGGATTTTTGTAAGTGGGACCCACATGGGGTTTTTGAGGTTATTTTTTGACCCAAAGAAAAATGGTGCAATACATGTATCAATGTTTTCATATTGATGAATATATTGTGCTTTTGATAGCTTGGCATCTTATGTAGGCTTCTCGAAAAGAAAAAGTGAAGGTTTAACGGTTCGTTGAGATATCTTCAACGTTGATGTAGGTTAGGTTTATCCCTTGTTAGATTGAGCTACATTATAGTATATTTATTATATCTTATTAGATTGGGATGAGTTTTAGGTGTTGGATTGATGAAATGCAGGAATTGTGATTAGTTGAGCCATTTAGGCTACTTGACACAGTAAGCTTGAAACACATAGCGTGTTCCTCATACCTTAGTTGAATTAGGCTTCATTACTCATGTTTAGCATGAGAATTCCTTAGATTTCTCAAGATTAAATAAAATGCTCTAGTTAACTATGCTTAGAGTAAGTTGGCCTTAGTTGCTTACGATAGTGAAGGTTGCCTTAGTTTCCATAGGACTTAGTTAATGTATTTGGGAAAAATCTCTACCTTAGGACTAATTGTGGCTTTCTACATATCTAGAAGTAGATTTATATTCCTTAAGTCTAGTCTGGGTAGAATTTCCTTAAAATGGAACTTGAGGATTAGAAGTGGACTCATAACCCACTTTTAGCTATGGCACATATTAGCTTTGGTAAAATCATTTACACTTTTAAGACTCTTAGAAATGTGTATTGAGGTAATATTAAGAAATATTGACACATGATGGTTATGTTGGTTAATGTGAGGGTTGACACATATTGATTATGCTATTGTTACACATATTAATGATACTATTTATGATGTGGATTTTATATATGTATATACACATATATGTATATACATATATATATATATATATATATATATTTGGTTTGAGTCTAGAAGATGGTTATGTTGTTGATTATATATATACACCCAGTTCGAGTCCAAAGGATGATTATGGCTATTGATTATATTTACCGGTTTGAGTCTGGATATTGATTATATTTGTCAGTTCAAGTCTGGCCATTGATTATATTTACTAGTTTGATCCCGGATATACGTAATATGCTATGATGACATACTTTTTATGATTAATGATATTGGGGTGTGAAATCAAAGGTAGTAATTTGGCTAAGTTGGAAATTGAGGAAATGGTTATAATATGGGGTGACTTAAATGGATTCTACTTATTGAATAGATTTGTTAATAAGTGATGATTGGCTAATAAATGGTGATTAGTGAGCAACAATGGTAAGGTTGTTAAATGATGGTAACATTGTGGAGTATGCGTAAGTTGTGGAATATGGTTAAATGGAAATGAAGGTTAGTTATAATGCCGATTGATTGCTTATTCTTCTCTTGAGTGTACTCTCCAGTCGTATGGGAGGTTGTGATGAGTTTTTTACTTTTCTACACCAATTGGCGTATGGGATCCAATTTTGTAGTTTGTGATTGCTTGTGTGATATTATGTTATGTTATGTTATAATTTTGGTTTATTTACTTATTATGTACAGAAGTTTTGGAGATGATCCAAGTTTATCTCATGTCTTTCATATTATCATACTTATATCAAGATTTATCTTAGTCGACCGATGATGCCTACTGATTACATATTGCTTTGTTACTCATACTACACTTCTATATCTTTTTGGTGTAGATCTGGGTACTAGCTATTGCAGTTGATTGTTATTTGTGTGGTGATTGATTTTTGGAGATAGAATGAGCTATTAGAGTTTGAGTCATCCATTTTCCTCTATCTCTTATATTCAGTCTTTACTTATCGGGATAGATGTATTGACTATTCTAGACTTTTGAGTTGTATTGATACTACTCTACCAGGTCATGGGATTGATATCTTGTATTGACTATTTATTTTATCTAGAACCTTTGTTATTTATAAATCGTATTCTTGAAATTTCACCTATTTTTGCATTTCCTATCGAATTAACCCATTGTGTTAGCTCCAGGTTATGGTTTGGCTTACCTAATGCCGAGATTTAGTAGGTGCCATAATGAATCATAAATTGAGTCATGACAAATTGGTATCGAAGCCTAGGTTTCACTGGTATTATTGGCAAGAGCAAGTGTCTAGTAGAGTCCTGCGAATTGAAATGATAACGTCCATTTTCTATCTTTGGAGGCTATGAGACATTCTTAGGAGTTCATCATTTCCTTCACTCCTTTCATGCTAATAGTCTTAGATGGTTTGTAGATGTATTTCTTTGACTTTACTCTTTCTCAAATGCCAAGACACATGCTACAGCTACACAGAATAAGGGTCCTAAGACCAAGCCTAGGGATTCTACTCCTATTCATGGATGACCTATTGGTTGTGGACAGCCATGTAATGTGTCCTCGTCTAGTGGACAAGATAGGACACTTTCCCCGAATCATATTCCCACTCATGTGGCAGAGATTATTTTGCTATAGTCGGTGGTGGGCTAGGGACTAGCCCAAGCTCCACCAGAATTTATTTCTTCTTCAGTGCTTAGAGATGCATTGGTTCAACTTTTGGGTATAGTTGGTGGTGTGTCGTCTGATGGTGCACTTTCTGCTAATTAGAGTGGTACTGAAGCGGGGGAAAAACATGTAGTTGCAGCTGCCAGAGTTGAGATTCCTCATGGACTGGTAGTTGCTCAGTCGGTAGTTGCTCAGCTAGTGGTTCCTAGGAATGGAAATGGTGCGGTACAGTGCATGTGCGGTGTGGGTTTTTTCTAAACCCGCAAATTTTAAAACCGCACCGCATCCCCTTTAAACCCGCCCCACACTCATACCCGCACATACCCGCATTGCACATCCCCATGTTTTATTTTTTTATTTTTTTTTGAAAAATTTGTAACTCCATTGAAAATCATAATATTTTCAAATTTACAACTAGGAAATAATAACAACTAGTTTCTATTATGTCACTTTTCACTAAGAAATTGTCAAAAAGTATCACGTATACAAGTAATGATCAAATATCATTTTTTTTAAAATGAATAAAGATATTTAAAAACTATAAAATTATTTATTTGTAGTATACATGTCATTTTAAGTATCATAACATTTTAAGTAAAGAATACATATAATATTCACGAGAATAATACTAATTTTTAATAATTTAAACCCGCATATACCCGCAACCACCGCACCATTTTAAAAAAAAATACTTTAACCCGCACCGCACCTGCATTGCCCCGCATAGCTTAAAACATGCCCACCCCGCATAGCTTTAAACCTGCACCGCACCACATTCTCACCACCCCATTGCCATCCCTAGTGGTTCCTCAACCTGCTATGTCTTCTGAGGAGCAGAAGATGTTGGGTAGATTATTGAGATTGGCTCCTCTTAGGTTTTCAGGTGCTTTGAGCGAGGATGCATATTATTTTCTGATTTCTTGTGAGGATAGGCATTGTAATTTGGGCCTTGTTGTGACTCGCGGTATGGATTACACCATATTTTCATTAGATTTAGCTGCTTATCATTGCTGGAGAGGTTATATAGATTCAAGAGGAGAAGTACATGCCTCGCAGCCTTAGAGATCGTTTGAGAGATCAGTTCTCTAGATTGGAGTAGGGCTCCATGACAGTTGAAGAGTATGGGGCTCATTTCGCGAGTTGGCTAGGCATGAGACTTCTACTCTGGAGACTGAGTATGAGAGAGTTTGCCACTTTATTAGAGGGCTAAGACTCCCTATTCTTACGTCTACTCATATTTTGGTTACTATAGGTTGATATTTTGCTGAGGTTATGGATCATACTTGAATGATAGAGGAGATACATCGTGATGCCCATGAGGGCAACGAAAAGAGGGCTAAATATCAGGGCAGTATTAGTGGGAGCCATAGTAGTTTCTCATTCATAGGTAGTAGTTCTCATTGTGGGTATTCTTCACATCCATCCTATCAGCCTCAAACTCAACGTAGTCGACCTGTTTAGGAAGATCTTCAGATTACTGATGGAGGTCAGTCTAGTGCTAGTGATCGCCTTAGTCAGGTAGGCGGTCAATCTTCGAGGGGTTTATCTTCTGGTTATTCTAATTGTGGTGGTTACTCTGGGTCAGCCGAATCTATTAGTTCTAGTTCTGCTTTGGGTTTATGTTATAGTTGTGGGGATTGTGGTCACCATTCTTGAGATTTTTCTTTTTGTGGGGAAATTATTGCTTTAGCTTTAGAGTGTTCCTCCTATTAGAGTAGTTTATCTCTCATCTAGAGGTGGTTTTTATGGTCACAGGGGTAGTTTTCAGGGTACCCGAGGAGGTTCTTAGGTAGGTAGGATAGGAGGTCAGTTAGGTCCCCAACCAAGTGGTGAGATTGGTCAGTTGTATGCAGTATCTGCTAGACCTGAGGCTGAGACTTTGAATGCAGTAGTTACAAGTATGATTATGGTGTGCTGCCAGTCGGCCGTTGCATTATTTGATCCGGGATCCACATATTCTTATATCTTTTCTTATAATGCACCATAGTTGGAGTTGTCTAGTGACTTATTATTTGTGTTATTGCATGTATCTACTACCGTGGGTGATTCTTTGCCACACATGATTGAGTTTTCAGATCATGTGTTGTGACTGTTAGTGATGTTGATACTTATGCTGATATTTTATTCTTGATATAGTGGATTTTGATGTGTTTTGGGCATGGACTGGTTATCCATTATCATGTGGTCATGGATTATTTTGCCAAGAGCGTTACCTTAACCATGCCCGGTGTACACCAATCGTGTGGTAGTGAGCGGTTACCTATGAGCCAATGGGGATTATCTCCTGTGTTCATTCTAGGAGGCTTATTATGAGGGGGTGCGAGTCTTATTGCACTTATAGTTGTGATACTAGTATGGAGAGTCCATCGCTTGACTCTGTTCCTGTTGTTTGTAAGTTTCTTGATGTGTTCCCTACCGATCTTCCTGTATTCCCCCTGTCCATGAGATTAAGTGTTCTATAGATCTTGAGCATGGCGTCCTATATATTTCTATGGCACCTTACCATATGACTCCTATCGAGCTTAAAAAATTAAATTCTCAACTTCAGGATCTTCTTGGTAAGGGTTTTATTAGATCGAGTGTCTCCTGGAGATCTCCTGTATTGTTTGTGAAGAAGAAAGATGGTTCTATGCACATACATATTGATTATAGTCATCTTAATAAGGTAACGGTAAAGAACCATTATCCTATGTCTTCCATTGATGATTTGTTTGACTAGCTTCAGGGTGCAACAGTGTTTTCTAAGATTGATTTGAGATCGTGTTACCATCAATTGAGGATTCAAGCTGAAGATATACCAAAGATAGCTTTTAGGACCCGTTATGGTCATTATGAGTTCTTAGTGATGTCATTTGGGTTGACTAATGCCCCAGCACTACTAGAAATTACCCCTATGGTGACGGTTGCAAAACAGTTGCAATAGACAGAAAAATCATCGTCATAGCTCTACCGCAACGGTTAGCAAGCGTCCTATAGGTGGACGTTGCAATAGGTCAATGGTAACGATTTATGCGACAGTTATAGGAACCGTCGTCATAGGTCAAGCTATGGCGACGGTTTCAGACAACCATCGCCATATCTTGACCTTTGGCGACGATTATTTTGACTTATTGAGACGCCTATTTTCATCTGTTGCAACGGTTACTAACCGTTGATATAGAAGCTATTGCAATGACATTAAATCGTTGCAACAGCATCTATTGCGTCGCTTTTGTTATTTTGGAGCAACGCTTTTTCAATACCTATTACAACTATTTCATTACTTATTGGGACGACTATTTTCATCTATTGCAACGGTTAGTAACCATTACAATAGAGTCTATTGTAACGACATTAAACCATTGCAATAAATCTATTGCAACGAGATTAAACCATTGCAATAGCTCTATTGCGACGCTTTTGTTATTCTGTTGCAACGCTTTTTAACTACCTATTGCAATGGTTTATTGATCTATTGCTACAAATATTGCCACATGTTATTAAATTGAAACAATTTATATAAATAGTCACTCGTATTAATGTGAATTTTTATTTACATACATAATAAATTATAACACAATATATACATATTCTACTTGCTCTAACACAAGAGTGCTTATACACGTCCTTCTAAAAGGAAAGAAATATCACATTAAGAACATCCATTCCAGATGAGCTTTGCACATGAAAATTACTAGCTTTCTGACATTCTTTGTTTGGTACTAGAAGCACAACCATGCTATACCACATGAAAGTTGTGTCCTTACTCTGATAGGCAACGTCCAGAATTGAACTGAGCTTCCTTCCAAAGCCCCGTACAGAATGAGTATTTAACTGCCTCTTCTAATTGACGCCATTCCTACAACAAGGCCAATTAATTTACAATTAACATTAATCTTAAAAATAGTAGATAAAACATAACAAGATATAACTTCTTAAATAAACCTCTAAACAATTTTGTATACCTCATTTTCAGTGAAAGAAACATATTTTTCATTGGCAATCTCTTCACAGCGCACAGTAGCTACCATAACCTGTAATTTGGTCAAAATCGAGTAAGTCATAAATACATGGATAACTAACTCATAATTTCAATTGCAGTAGATTTTTTATATTATAACCTTATGGGCAGGCAGGTCAAGGTCCTTGTTCTCCTTTATAATCTTCCATATCTGTTGTGAACTAAATGAAAAGCCTGAAGAAGGAACAATAACCCGTCTATCTCCAGCAATCCCACAGGTGCAATAGAATAAAAGAATCGCTGTCTTAGACTAGCCACCTTAATAAAGAAATAAGAAGGAACACAACTAAGTACACCAGATTTAACTAAACAAAAAAGTAAGTCTTCTGATCTGATCATTGTCTACAACATATCCAAGACAACCATATACGATTGAAGTAGACATGAACTGCTAAAAAAGGAGTTATATAAACAAAGAATGCTCAAAAGAATATTTCTCATATACCTGCTCTTTGAATTGTTCCTCCTCCTCTTCGAAACTAGAGAGCACCACAACCTCGACCTGGACATTCAGTCATTTCACCAAACCTACGAGCACAGATATAAACAGACAACACGGATGTAACAGCAGAAGAAATCTTAAGGTGACTCACATTAAAAAACTCGTTGAGCTTGTGGATTTGGGACAGAATGCCATATCTACACAGCCAGAACAGGTATGAGAAAATCAATAATGTAGTGTTTAGAAGGAAAAACAAAATAAGAAAACTCAAAAATCATCAAATATGGTACCTTCTGAATGTCTTCCCTTAGAACAGGTTCCAAATTTTCGAGGGGAGTCTACAAAAGAAAGTGGAAGAACAACATGCTTAAACATTTTTTTCAGAGGATCCGTAGATACTAGAAATGGCAGAAAAACACTTGATGAGAGAAGAAGCCACCTACCCTTGTTTTGTCACGAATAACAAACATCAATGTCGTTTTACGTGGACTAAATACCCTCATCATAACCTGGTCAAAATAAAGTAAGACGTAAGACATCTAGAAGAAATATTCGAAAAAATAAGCATCTGTGTACTTTACCTGGAAGACAGTCTTCAAAAAAGGCTTATTTGCAGCCTGCTCACGACCAATATCATGACACCAAATTTGTGCCTAATGCTGGCTCCGAAAGTTCTGGAGGCACCTCTTCCATAGGAAGATTTACTTCCCATGTTTCATTAGGAAGCCCATAGAGAGTGCATTGTGAGATTTTTAGCGATCATGGCAGTTTTCAACATCTTATAACCCAGACAGAGTTTAATGCTAGACAGCATAGATGAATGGAGTAACTTAAGGACTATGATATTTTGATCTTGTATCCTCTGGGAAAGGCAAATGTGGTCGCAAATGCCTTGAGTCGGAAAGCGATGAGTATGGTTTTCTTAGCTTGTATTTTAGTTTCTCAGAGGCAATTGGCGCGTGACATTCAGTCATTAGCCAACTTGATGGTTCGCCTTGATATTTCAGATCCTAGGAGGATTCTTGCTAGTGTTGAGGTGAGGTCTTCACTATTTGAGCAGATTCGAGATCGTCAATTTGAGGATAACAAGCTTTTCTTATTTCATGATCATGTGTTGAGTGGTATGTCCGATAGGGTCACCATAGATTCTAAGGGTGTTTTGAGATTTGTGGTCGCATTTGTGTCTCGCAAATTGATGACTTAATTCAGTCAATTTTGCATGAGGCTCACAGCTCTAGATATTTCATTCACCTCGGCGAAACTAAGATTATATAGATTTGAGGCAACACTATTGGTGGAGTGGTGTAAGGAGAGAGGTGGCAGACCTTATGGCTAGTTGCCTATGTTGCGAATAGGTAAAGGTTGAGCATCAGCGACCTGGTGGATTGACTCAGAGATTACCTATTCCTGAGATGGGAATACCATAGATTTCATTAGTAGTTTTCCTCGTACTTCCGGTAGTTCCAATAGGATTTGGGTCATTATGGATCAATTGAACAAGTCAACATTTTTCATCCCTATTTTTCATCCCTATTCAGATGTCCTTCAGTGCTTCAGTGCTGAGAGATTGACCCATATCTATGTTTGGGAGATAGTTTGTTTACATGGTATGCCTATTTCTATCATTTCAGACCGTGGTTTCATGTTCACTTTAAGATTTTGGAGACCGTTTCAATAGTAGTTGGGTACACAGGTGAATCTTAGTACAACCTTTCATCCACAGACCGATGGCTAGTCTGAGCGAACGATTCAGGTTCTCAAGGATATGCTCCGAGCCTATATTATGGATTTTGGAGTTCAGTGGGAGCAGCACTTAGCCTTGGCAGAGTTTGCATATAATAACAGCTACCATTTGAGTAGTGAGATGGCGCCTTTTAAGGCTTTATATGGTAGGAGATCTCATTTTTTGATCGGATGATTTGAGACGTGAGGTTAGGCCTCATGGTACTGAATTTCTTTAGGAGTCATTGGATAGAGTCGGGGTAATTCAGGATAGGTTGAGAGCGACTTCGAGTAGACAAAAGGCGTATGCAGACTGTAGGCTTTGTGCCTTGAGATTTGGAGTTGGGGATCGCGTATTCCTTTGTGTATCGCCCATGAAGGGTGTGATGAGGTTTGGGAGGAAGGACAAGCTCAGTCCGAGATACATTCGACTTTTTGAGGTTCTTCGCGTAGTTGGTGAGGTGTCTTATGAGCTTTACCTCCAGATTTATTGTTGTCCATTCAATTTTCTATGTTTCTATGTTGCATAATATATTCCTAATCTGTCTCATGTGCTTAGATGGGACTCAGTCAGTTGGACGAGCGTTTGACCTTTGTAGAGGAGCCAATGCTCATATTGGCTAATGACGTCAGGCGATTGTGAACTAGAGAGATTCCTGTGGTTAAGGTTCAGTGGAGGCACCGCCCAGTGGAGGTGGCCACTTAGGAGATCGAAAGCGAAATTCATACTGTAACGACCCGATTTTCTGGAACTGGAATGTCACACAGTGTTCATGATCCCGAAGGACCACAAGCCAACCCTCTACTGATATCTGTACCTGAACACTGCATAATATAGATAATAAATGCGGAAAATGGCCATAAGGTTCAAAACATCTAAAAATACTCAAAATTTAAAACTGAATACTGATACATTTGTCCGAAAAGCCTCTAAATTGTCTGAGTTGTGGAGTTGATGGGACATGTCCCCAACTAACTCCGTCTACTGAATATAAAAAAAATCTGATACGATAATAATAAAAATAAGGATCATCCTCGACTGAAGAGGACTCACTGCTATGTCTACTGTTGCTGACTGGGACTGAGCAGCTAAGGGTACTCTGGAACTCGTGGCTCTGAACCTATGGTGTCAAATAAAACACCATAGCGCAAATGCGTCAGTACAGGAATGTATCGAGTATATAGATGAGGTAAGGCTAAATGCAAGGGCTTATGCATGAACAATTACTTAACTGAATAATCATGAGAGTACTGAATGAGAACACATGCATGAATGCACAAAACATAACTACAATCATCACGACTCTGAATACTGAAACTCGGATACTGCATTACTGTCATCTGAACTCACTACTAATACTGAGATACTGAATAACTGAATCATCTGATATAGATAACTGAGTACTGAGGTGAGATCAATCTTATCTAGCGAGTGATCTCGAAAACTGAGGATACTCAAACTGATTAACTGAATCTACTCATATCAATGATTGAATTCTGAGCTCACTACTCTCGACTGACTCAATCGTAGATCAACCTATCTAACGGATGATTCCGGAATCTATTATCAATGATAAGAAAATGATCATGTCCGAACCTAACCACAAGAATACTCAACCGACTCTGAGACTGAGATCAAGCCTATCTATCGGGTGATCTCTGGATCTGATAATGAGATTACTCAACTGATTCTGAAACTGAGATCAATCCTCTCTATCGGGTGATCTCTGGATAAGATACTAAATAACTGTATATGAGACCCAGCCTATCTGACGGGTGGTCCATGAATCAATGGAACTATCTGAGTTCCTCACTGAGATAGATGATTGTATCTGACGGTCCTGATTTCTGAAGATTGATACTGAAACTGCAACTGTGGGAAGTAGTTACTTAACCGACATGCCCCGACCTCCCACTGGTGGGGTCCAACCTGTAACCCCAGCTGGAAGGGTGTCAATACCGTGCCACAGGTAAAGACCTCTCTTGTCAAGCCTCTCTGGTGGTTGACGCTCACAGGAAGTCATCCTAAGGCAATATAATAGTCAACCCTTTCTCTACGGGTGATAGCCTCTACTGATGGTGACTCCTGCATCCTGCGCTGGCTACGCAATTCTGGAGTTCAAGGATTGCTCCTAACGACTCGGCCTCTCTCTTTGACGGGGAGCCGTCATCCCTTCCCTCACTCAGTACTAGCTCCTACTCCCAACTGAAAGACTCTGAACTGAATTCTCAACTGAACACAAACTGAACTAAATCTAATACTGTTCACGTTTCTCAAATGATCTGATTGAGTTAAGCTGAATTCACTTGGTTTCGTATCTGATGGAATACTACTGAATCTCGTTATCTGACTGAACGACACTGAGCTTTGAATAGATTACTTAAATACTACTGAGGACTGAACTGAACACTTGAATACTACTAGATCTCAACTAGGTACAGAACATAGGCTTGATTACTAGCGATACTGAGATTACAGCGATTACAGAGATTACTGAGATTTCTTAAGTTCTGTATCTGTCTAAGGATACGGAGTTCTAAAATTCACCGAGTTCTGAGAATCATGGCCCTACTGGGATTATCGTGAAAACTGACACAGGCTCTAGACAGCAACTAAATTGTCAGGTACAAATACTCCCAGGACTCGATAACATAAAAGTAAAACATAGCCATTCTTGAATAATCAAGACCATGGACAATCATTCACCATCACAATCACTAAGGCATCACTTCAAGCAATTTGGAATCATAAACATGTGATAGTATAGGGAGACATACTATTGGATCATACTTTATTCAACAAGGTCTTGTATCAAGCACTTCGCACATATTTAAGTCTTGGCATGTACCGAAGAACACATAATTGGGGAACTTCATGCTATTATGTTACAATTCATTCATCAAATAGTTAGCATGTATTAAAGTCTTAGCATGTATCAAAGAACACAAAATTGGGGAATTTCATGCTATCATGCCACAATTCATTCACTAAGGCTTTTCAACAAACACTTGGCATACATGGGCTTACACACAATTGGGGATTTCTAATCAACATGCTAGAATGGCTCTAATTCTTTCACATAAGCATTTTATCAAACATATGGGGAGCATACTTTGCTTATTCAACAATTTCTACACCTAATGACATGAACACATCACTTAACAAGCAACTTGAAGAGGGTTTATCATGAACATCACATGAATATCACATACTAGGGTCAAAGCTTGAAAACCTTGCAAACAAACATGAATCACAACTCAATAATAGCATGAACATCAATTTCAACTCACATGAATCACGAAAACTCATAAACATAAAAGCTTTAAAATTTAGAAAAGGGTTCGTGAGCTTCTTGGATGAAAGGGACCCAAGAATCAGCATCTACATACCTTGGGGAAACTCTTTTCTTGAAATCCCTTGGAGAGATTCTTGATTTCTCTTGATCTCTATTGATTTTGCTTAAAGAAGAAATAAGGGTTTTGATTTTGAAAAACCCTAGTTTTGATGTTGAAGATAGGAAATTAGGCTGAGAGCCTTTTATCGAGTATATATAGGGGCTGGAAAAAAATGGGAAAAGACCAAAAAGCTCTTGGAATTAAAATCTGAAAGTGGAAGAATCCCGATTTTACATGCTGGCGCGACGCGCCATCATCGCGCTAGCTCACTGGAAATTGGACAAGCGAGAAACTGCTTGATGGCACGACGCGGTGGAAATCACGTTGCCACCTTGGTTGCGAACTGGAAAAGCACTGCGACGTGGAGGAAATCGTGGAGGCTCACTGGAAATTTGACAATTTCCATTTTGGAAGGCTCCGCGACGCGCTAAAGTGCCAGGTGGCACACTGTCTCACTAAAATGGCTAGCTCTACGCTCGAGTGTCGGATTTGGGCAAATTTGGTATCGATGGAAATCTTATTCAATTCTCTACATGACAAAAAGTCGATATCAGGGAATTTCTACATGGTTCAAAATACTTCTCACTTGGGAAGATACTTCTCAACCTTTTAGGGTCGGATTAATGCTCCACTGAACACGCTCTAAGGCTCAGACTACGAGAGAATTTTGTGGGGTCTTACACATACTCAGTATCCTCACCTGTTCAAGACTTCAGCTATATCCTAACCTTAACTTTTGCAGATGAAAGTTCCTTTAGTAGTGGATATTGTAATGACCCTTTAGGTCATTTTTTATATTTCCACATATTTTTGCCATTAAAGTTTCTCTATTGCTGCCCCAAGTCATTTATGGCTTGCTGGGACTGACAATTTGGTTACCGAGTAGTTCGTTTGGTTTTTAGAGTGAATTCCCTGCTTAGAAGTCCTCGCTGATTTTAAATGGCCACCGAGTGAAAAATTTAGTAAAATGATCTCATATGCAAATTCTAACTGTGCCATCAACTCCAAAATATCGATTTTAGGCTAGTTATACCTTCGGTTCAGGTCCCAAGGCACTCGAGCTTATTTCAACCTATTGGTCAAAAGTTTGAGAAATTGGAAATATGGGTGTGGGACCCACATTTGGGAGAAACAACCTCGGATGGAAAATTCAATTATGCCATTGAGTCTAGAACATTGAACTTAGTTTGGTTACATAGTTCGTTTGTATTTTCGGGATTCCAAACGAATCCCGAGCACCTGGTCGAGCCTATTTTGAACTTAGAAAATCTGGTCCATCAAAAAATCTGGTGCCATCGCAATCGCACCTCTTTCGACTGCAATTGTGACTGTGTGTAAAAGAGATGTCGTGATCGTGAAGAGGTGTCGCAATTGCGACTCATTTGACAGACGAGAGGTACTGTGATTGCAAGGCCTCAAATCGCGATAGCGATTGTCGAGGCCTTGGGCTAGGTATAAATTGAGCCATTTTCTATGATTTTGGGCATTTATCATCTTTCCCCTTAAGAGTTAAACCCTAAAATAGTATGCTAGTTTAAAATTAAAGCTTGTGGGAGCTTGGGAAGCTTGGGTAACATCTATTTTCGCAATTATCATTCGGTTTAAAGTGAAAATTCACCCTTTTCTTGGTGATATTTCTTGATTATTTGCTCAAAAATCCAAAATCTTTAGGGCTTGATTTTAGCCCCACTTTAGCTTGGTTTTCACCCATTTTCTAAGGTAATGATTCCTTGAGCTTTTATGAATATTGGATTGGTCTCGAAAACACAATTTCCATAAGTGGGACCCACATGGGGGTTTTGAGGTGATTTTTGGACCAGAAGCACAATGGTGTAGTATGGGTATCGATGTTTTTGTATTGATGAGTAGATTGTGTGTTTGATAGCTTAGCATCTTGTGGAGGCTTCTCAAAAGGAAAAACCGAAGATTTAGCGGTTCGTTGAGCCATCTTTAGCGTCGATGTAGGCTAGGTTTATCCCTTGTTAGATTGAGCTACGTCATAGTATGATTATTATATCTTATTAGATTGGGATGGGTTTTAGGTTTTGGATTGATAAAATGCAAGAATTGGAGTTGTTGATCCATTTAGGCTACTTGACACAGTAAGCTTAAAATACTTAGCTTGTTCCTCATACCTTAGGTGAATTAGGCTTCATTACTCATGTTTAGCATGAGAATACCCTAGATTGCTCAAGATTAAGCAAAACACTATTCTTAATCATGCTTACAGTAAGTTGGCCTTGGTTTCTTACACTAGTGAAGGTTGCCTTAGTTTCCATTGGATTTGGTTAATGTATTTGGGAGAATCTCTACCTTTGGACTAATTGTGGTTTGTTTACATCTAAAAGTAGATTTAGATACCTTAAGTCTAGTCCGGGTAGAATTTTCTTAAAATGGAACTTGAGGATTAGAAATGCACTCTTAACCCACTTTAGGCTATGACACATGTTAGCTTTGGTAAAACTGTTCACGCTTATTAGACTCTTGGAAATGTGTATTGAGGTAGTATTAAGAAATATTGACACTTGATGATTATGTTGGTTAATATAAGGGTTGACGTTTATTGATTATGCTATTGATTCTGCATATTGATGGTACTATTTATGATGTGGATTATACATATATATATTTATATATATATTCGGTTCGAGTCCAAAAGATGGTTATGTTGTTGATTATATATATATACCCGGTTTGAGTCTGAAGGATAGTTATGGCTATTGATTATATTTATTATCT
The DNA here is from genome assembly GCA_030864215.1 of Capsicum pubescens. Lineage (NCBI taxonomy): Eukaryota > Viridiplantae > Streptophyta > Magnoliopsida > Solanales > Solanaceae > Capsicum > Capsicum pubescens. The sequence continues at coordinate 268,978,159 of CM061548.1, forward strand.
CAAATCCGGCTATTGATATATTTATCGATTTGAGTCCAGCTATTAATTATATTTACTGGTTCGAGTTCGGCTATTAATTATATTTATCGGTTTGAGTCTGGATATGCATAATATTCTATGATGATATACTTTTTATGATTAATGATGTCGGAGGTGTGAAATCAAAGGTAGTAATTTGGCTAAGTTGGAAATTGAGGAAATGGTTAAAATATGGGGCAACTTAAATGGATTCTAGTAATTGAATAGATTAGTTAATAGGTGATGATTGGCTAATAAATGATGATTAGTTAGCAAAGATGGCAAGGTTGTTAAATGATGGTATCATTATGGAATATGGATAAGTTGTGGAATGATGGTTAAATGACAAAGAAGGTTAGTTATAATGTCGATTGATTGCTTATTCTTCTCTTGAGTGTACTCTCCAGTCGTATAGGAAATTGTGATGAGTTCATTACTTTTCTGCACCAATTGGCATATGGTAGCCAATTTTATAGTTTGTGATTGTCTGTGTGATATTATGTTACATTATGTTATCATTTCAGTTTATTTACTTACTATGTACAGCGGTGTTGGAGATGATCCATGTTCGTTTATGTACATTGACTTAGTTATGATATCTTGCATCTTATCATACTTATATCATGACTTAGCTCAGTCAGTCGATGATGACTACTGAGTACCTATTATTTTGGTACTCATACTACACTTCTATACCCTTTTGGTGTGATTACAAATACTAGCTATCGTTGTTGATCATTGTTCATATGGTGATTGATTTTCGAGATAGGGTGAGCTCTTGGAGTTTGAATCACCCATTTCCCTCTATCTTTTATATTTAGTCTTTACTTATGGAGACAAATGTATTAACTATTCTAGACTTTTGAGTTGTATTTACACTATTAGATGCTCTTATACTGGCTCTACCAGGTCGTGGGATTGGTATCTTGTATTGACTGTTTATTTTATGTGGAATCTTTGTTATTTATAAATTGTGTTCTTGAAATTTCACCTATGTTGTAATTTCCTACCGAATTAACCCATTGCGTTAGCTTCGGGTTATAATTTGGCTTACCTAATGGCGGGATTTAGTAGGTGCCATCATGTCTCGTAAATCAGGTTGTGATAGCATCCAAAGAAATTCCAGGTTGTAGTTCTAGGGCCTTCTGTATAAGGAATAGAGGAGGGTTTTTTGTATGCCAAAATTAGAAGATTATTTGATGGAACTAATCTAGTTGCAAAGATTGTGGCGCAAAGTTTAGGGCTTGAGCATTGTGTTGAACACAACTTCCTTCCTGTAACTCTAACGACTAACTCTCTTAGCCTGAAAAACATTCTAGATGGGAACTGGGAAATTCCTTGGTGAATTGCTATGGAAGTTAAGAAAATATGAATGTTAATGCTGGAAAAGGAGGTAGTTGTAGAGCATACTCTCAGGGAAGGCAATATGTTTGCAGATTTTTTCACTAATAAATTATATTTTTTTGCAGGTACAAATGAGCTAACATATTCTGCACTACATGAAGTACCAACTAAAGCAAGAGGCATCATACATATAAAAATATTAAAATGCCTAATTTCAAGATAACAATTTTTTAAAATATAGATCACAAGAGTCGATCTCAAAATTAAAGAGGGGAGCAATTAAATAAGCAAGGAAACAACAACATAGCAAGGCAGTAGTCAACAATGCAACAATTAAGATATAACAAAGAAATTTGGTAAGATAATTTACCTATTTTCTCTGAAGTTTGAGCCGTGGTTATTAGTCCTTAATTAGGCTCAACTCGATGAACTATGGGGAAAATGGAGAATTATCATACTCAAAGAAACAACATAACAAGAACAACTCAGAATAATATTATGGCTACAATAGAAAAAATTAAAGGGAATAAGGACATATTACATGTTCTAGAAGATTCCAGCTTGGTAGTCACTCAAGAAACACATATAATGAAATAAGGAAAAAAGATTAGATTCATGCAAAATAGAAAAAGAAGGAAATAGTATATCAATAATCGACCCTTAAACTCACAAGATATGTTGTTATTGATTTGAAGAAGTCTTCATTGTGCTGGTTTTCATGGCATTCATGAGATTTAGAGTGTGTTATATGAAAACACCTCAAACTCAACAAAGTTCAGATCAGGGTGTATAATTTTGAGATAGCAAATTGGTGTTTCTTTTGTCCTTCTTCAGCTACGTTTCATCATTAGAAGGTTGGAGATAATGGAGGTATCTAGAATAGGATGGAATTGACTTCAGATGAACACAAAATGGTGTCATCAAAGCTAGCTTGTATTTTTCCACCCCAACAAAGGTATAATATAAATGAGTTCACAGATCTAACTCAACTGGTGGTATTAATCTCTTTGGGATTCAACCCATTGAGTGGCTGATTGGTGGACTCATTCAATTGATACCTTTATTGGTGAAAAACAAGTAACCAAAAATAAAATGGTGGACTCAAACCTAGATATGTCTCTGAGAAGAAAGGAGGTCGAGGTCATGGATTCAGAGAACAATGATGAAAAGAGACAACACTGAGAGAGAAAAAGAACAAGCTAGAAGTCTCTTCAGCTTTCCTATTTCTTGCATCTTCAGGTATTATGTTGTGTTAGATCAGATTATTTTTTTGGGCTTGGGTCAGTCCTTTGGGCTACTGGCCATTTCTAAATATTGGCTTAGCTTTTTGATTAATAAAAAGCGGACCATCTTGAGGCCTTTAGTTTAAAAAGAAAAGAATTGGTACTACAGTAGGAGCTTGTCAGAGGTTCTTAAAGCATGAACCTGTGTTATCAATTTTGCAACAACTGATGCTGATAAGTGATTATACACCCACTAAATTTATAAGAGCAATGTTAAATACTATTATCAATAAGAGTCCAGGCCCAGATGGGTATGGGGCTAGTTCCTTCAGAGATGCATGGAATGTCATTAGTTCTGATTTTATTATTGTTGTTTAGTAATTTTTCAAGCCTGGCCGATTTTTAAAGCAATTAAATAGTACTTTGATTACTCCCATTCCTAAAGTGGCCAAGGTTGAATATGCAAATCAGCAGACCTATATCTTATTGCAATGTCTTGTACAAATCTATCTTCAAGATGATATGTAGTTGGTTGTCTCAGGTATTGCCTTCAATTGTTAATCCCAGGCATGCTACTTTTGTTAGAGATATGTCCTTGGTGCAGAATATTTTAATTTGTCAGGATATTTTGATACATTATGACAGGAAAACATCTCTAAGATGTTTGCTCAAAATCAACCTTGGAAAAACTTATGATATGGTGCACTGGGACTTTGTTGATGAATTATTGATTTGATTTGGATTCCTCAAGAATTCCAAATAGATAATAATTGCTTGTGTGACCACACCTAGTTTCTCTATAAACATTAGTGAAGGAAGTTGTGGTTTCTTTGAACGAAAGAGGAGACTTAGGCGGGAGGGACCCAATTTCACCACTATTATTTGTTTTGGTGATGGAATATCTCTCCAGGGTGCTATACACATTGGGTAAACTATCTGATGTTACCACCCAATGTGTAAGACTTAAAGATTGACACAATTATCTTTTGTTGATGACCTTATGGTATTTTGTAAAGGCACTATAACATTAGTTAAGAGAGTAATGGGGGCCTTATTACACTTTTCAAATGAGTATGGCTTGGAGGAAAATTCTGAGAAGTCAAATATGTACATGGAAGGTGTAATTGATGCTATGCATCAAGATATTTTGAGGATCACTGGGTTCACATGTGGGATATTTCCTATGAGTAGGCCTTCCTTTGTCACCTAGGAGATGGACTAAATTGGACTACCATTATTTGAGTATGAAGGTAACAGAGAGGATAAGAGCTAAAGTTATCAAGCATTTGTCTTACACTAGCAAATTATAGATTATCACCAATATTTTGTTTGCTTTCCATAACTTTTGGGGTGCAATTTTGTATTTAATAGACTACATATATAATTATTAAATACATCTGGGTTATTCTGTAATTAGTTATTCTTCAGTTCTCTATATATACAGCTGTAACCCCTTCAATATTAAAGAGATCAATTATTATTTAAATCTGTATCATGGTATCAAAGCTAGGGTTTCTTCTTCCGCCCAAACCCTAATCTCTCCTCTTTTCCGACGTGTGTGCGCCGCCGCCACCGTCTACACCACGCCGCACGGCCTCCCTCCTCCGCCGTAGGTCGGCGCCATGGACAAGGTTATTGATCCTCTGTCAAAATTACCGTCTGGAGTAAAATTACTGCTCAGGAATCTCCACAATCTCATCCCCGAAAAATTATCTGACAACAACTACCCGGCCTGGGCACTTAACGTCCGCACCGCCCTCGCAGCCAACTTGCTGCTCGGATGGATTGACGGTGCGGAGAAGCCGCAGCCCGAGACAGCCGAGAAGGACGGCGTCAAGCTCCCAAATCCCGACTACCTTCCGTGGATGATCGTAGACACTCAGATCTGAGCCTGTCTTCTCGCAGTTATTAGCCCCTCTGTGCACAAACACGCCCGGGGTTTTCTCACATCGGCTTCACTTTGGGACGCACTAGCCACAAGGTACAACTCTGTGTCCACGACTCATATTTTTCAGTTGCGTGACAAATTGCATACTCTTCGGAAGGGAACGAAGACGATGACTCAATACCTTGATGATGTGGCCGCTATTCTGTCTGACCTAGATGCTGTGAACGAGATTATTCCTGAACGAGACGTGGTGAATGTCGTGATACGTGGTCTTCCGGCTGGCTATTCCTCTCTCAAACAGCATATTCGCCTCTCGCCTGTCGAAATCACTCTGAATCAACTGTCTGGATGGCTTAATGCAGAAGAATTGAATCTAGACATGGAACACAAATTACTGCTCGGAGAAGCCAGTTCCACCCCTGGCGTCACGGCTCTTTACTCGGCTGGCAGCGGAGGCTCGGCCAGGGGTCGCGGTGACGATCGCCGTAACCAAGGGCGAGGCAGCGGCGGCGGTGACCGTCGAAACACCGGGCAGCAAGGCAGAGGCGGGCCTCCACCGAGGGACGGCTTCCAGTCAGGCCGCGGACAGGGACGAGGAAACCAGCGGATGCCCACACGAGATATTTCGACGTGCCAAATTTGTGCTAAACGGGGCCATTCTGCGGCTAATTGCTGGTATCGTTATGATGACTCGCAGAATGTAAATAGCCAGTCCGGAGGATCAAGGGCGATGCATGCGTCCACAAACGCTCAATCTGGCGATTGGTATCTAGACACAGGTGCTAACACCCATGTGACGTCGGATTATTCACAACTTCAAGCTCCTCATCCGTATCATGGCTCAGAAACTATTACAGTAGGCAATGGTCAATCCTTTCCCATCACAAACACCGGCTCTGGGTATGTCTATACCCCAAATGGTAAATTTCATCTCTCAACCCTTCACCACGTCCCTTCCCTCACATCCAATCTTTTATCTGTTTATCGCTTTACTAAAGAAAATAACTGCACCCTCATTTTTAATGACACCAATTTCCAGATAGTGGACAATACCACGAACCGGGTGCGGTACACGGGCCGCTGTGAGCATGGGCTATACACTCTTCCATCCAGGTCTCCGTCTGTTGTGAGTCAAGCCATTCTCTCGTCAACCTGGCATCGCCGGCTTGGGCATCCATCATCCGCCATCACCAAATCCATTTTATCTTCCTTAGGTTTTAATTTTTCAGAAAAATTACATTGCGAGTCCTGTTCAGTGTCTAAATCTTGTCGTTTACCTTTTTCACTGTCTGAACACAAGGCCACTGCGCCATTTCAATTAATTCATTCTGATGTTTGGGGTCCAACCTCAGTTCCTTCTGTTCAAGGTTTTCGTTATTATATCTGTTTTGTTGATGATTACAGTAAATTCACTTGGCTTTATCCTCTGAAATTTAAATCCGAAGCTTATACTATTTTTGTAAACTTTGACCGAATGGTTCAAAATCAATTTAATGCCAAAATCAAAATTTTTCGAAGTGACAATGGCAAAGAATTTGTCAACAATGCATTTGGTGTTTTTCTTCAAAATCTAGGGGCTCTTCATCACACTTCATGTCCATATACCCCTGAACAAAATGGCGTTGCTGAGCGCAAACACCGTCACCTAATAGAAACAGTTGTTGCGCTCCTCCATGATTCCACCTTACCTGTTTCCTTTTGGGTTGATGCCCTTGCTACTGCCAACTACCTCATAAATCGCATGCCCACTCACACTCTCTCCAACTCCACTCCATATGCCCGTCTCTACAATCATCCACCCGACTATATCCATCTCCGCCCGTTTGGATGTCTAGTTTATCCCTGGTTGCGTCCGCACACTCAACATAAACTTCAACCTCGGTCCACCCCTTGTGTCTTTCTAGGCTATCATCCCACTATCAAAGGTTACAAATGTTTCGATCCTGTATCTCAGAAAACATATGTTTCCCGTCATGTTCGTTTTGTGGAGGAACAATTTCCTTACACAAGTCTTTCCTCTACTCCATACTCCCCCAATCCACTTGGCGTTGTGCCATTATTTCCGTCCTTTTCTCACGCTCATGCTCCGGCTCACTCGGCACCTAACCCGGTACCCCACTACACCACTACCCACCCGAAACCCCAAACCTCCCACCCGAACACCCAGCCGACTGCCACACAACCCACCACTTCCCTACATCATACTCCTAACACACATACAGCCACCCCATCCACCGCTGCACATCCCAGCTCCCACGGCAGCCCCACCCAACCCCCGCCCACACATCATACAACTCCACCACCCCTTCCTAATCACCCTCCACTCAACACTCATCCTATGACAACCCGAGCCAAGGCCGGTACCTTCAAACCCAAAGCCTACCACACTCAAATACCCTTTGATGCACATCCCACAACTGAGCCTACTACCTACAACCAAGCCTCCAAAAATAGTTTCTGGTGCCAAGCTATGGATGAGGAATTTCAGGCTCTGAATGAACAACGTACATGGGATTTGGTACCTCTGCCTAGTAACCGAAAGTCTATTGGGTGCAAATGGGTGTTTCGCATCAAACGAAATTCAGATGGATCTCTTTCTCGCTATAAAGCACGTCTGGTTGCAAAAGGGTATCATCAGGAGTATGGTGTGGATTATAAGGAGACCTTCAGCCCTGTTGTTAAGCAACAGACTATTCGTCTGGTCTTGTCTCTTGCTCTTCACTATGATTGGCCGCTTCATCAGCTAGACGTCAGCAATGCCTTTCTTCATGGTCATCTTGAGGAAGAAATCTATATGGTTCAGCCACCGGGATATGTTAATCCCAACCGTCCTCACTATGTTTGCAAGCTTCGCAAATCACTGTATGGCCTGAAACAGGCCCCTCGTGCCTGGTACACACGTCTCTCTACTTTTCTGCAGGGTCTTGGTTTTCGCACCTACCATCATGACAACAGCCTCTTCACCCTTCACTGTTCTCGAGGGACAGTCATCATTCTTATCTATGTGGATGATATTGTTATTACAGGCAGCTCGTCATCACTCATCACTGAAATTACTGAAGCTATGCATCGTGACTTCAAACTTAAGGACCTCGGTCCTCTGGAGTTCTTTCTTGGCCTCGAACTCATCCGCAAATCGGGAACCATATTGATGCATCAGACAAAATATACCCTTGAACTTCTAAATCGGGCTGGAATGACAGACTGCAAACCCGCGGTCACTCCCATGGCAGTCCGCCAATCCCCAGGGCCGAATACTCCCTTTGCCGATCCTACACTATATCGGAGCCTCGTCGGTGGACTTCATTATCTTGCTGTTACTCGTCCGGACATCCAATATGCAGTCAATCGAGTCTCCCAATCAATGCATGCTCCCACAGAACAACACTTTCAGGCCTTGAAACGCATTCTGCGCTATCTTCAAGGTACTCTTCACTGTGGAATTTTATTTCAAAAGGGCTCGTTTGATATATCTGTTTTTTCTGATTCGGATTGGGCTAACGACAAAGATGATCGAAAGTCCACTACTGGATATATTGTTATGATGGGACCGAATCTGATTTCCTGGTGCACCAAGAAGCAAACGCGAGTGTCCCGTTCCTCCACAGAAGCAGAATATCGTGCCATGGCTGCGGGTGTTGCTGAAGCCATGTGGTTACGATACCTTACGGATGCACTTGGCATTCCCCCGACGAAACCACAGATTTATTGTGACAATCAGTCCACTATTTGTGTTACCAAAAATCCAGTCCTTCATGATCGTATGAAGCATGTTGGGTCTGACTGTCACTTTGTTCGCGATGAGGTACTTGCAGGAGCGATGGCCACGCACTATGTCCCATCTACTGACCAGCTTGCTGATATTCTCACCAAGCCTCTTCCGTTACAACCTTTTCAGTCTCTCTGCTCCAAGCTGCCCCTCGTTACCGCTGATCAGCTTGCGGGGGGATAATAGACTACATATATAATTATTAAATACATCTGGGTTATTCTGTAATTAGTTATTCTTCAGTTCTCTATATATACAGCTGTAACCCCTTCAATATTAAAGAGATCAATTATTATTTAAATCTGTATCAGTATTCCCTCAAACTGTGGTTAAGGAGGTTGATAAGAAGTGTACAGAGTTCTTGTGGAGTATCTCAAAAGAGGGTAGAAAAATAACCTTAGTCTCTTGGGATGCTAATGCAGACCTAAGTCTCAAGGAGGTCTCAACATCAAGAATTGAATATAGCCTCCATTGGCAAGCTTATTTGGTTACTAATGCATAAAAAAGAGACATTTTGGGTTAAATGGATACGTGGAATCGATTTGAATGAGATGGTCTTTTGGGATTGTGTACCAGCATAAGATTGTAGTTGGTATTGGACAAAGCTCAATGGTTTAAAGGTTCACATGGTAGGATGGTATACAAATGAGAGATATAACATGAATCCAAATAATGCTTATTCTATATCTAGTGGGTATTCTTTGACTGGAGAAAGTCCTAAATGGTCTAATTCTAATATAGTTTGGAGTAGAGCATTACAACCTAAACACTAGTTTATACTATGGTTGGATGTGTAGAGGAAATTATTGACAAAAGATAGAATGAGTGGTATGGGAATCAATCGTTACACCATTGAGTGTGTGCTATGTGACATGTCTGGCTTTGAAACCCTATAACACATGTTTTGAGTGTACTTGGTCCAAAGCATTGTAGCAGGGTATCCAACAGTGGAATAGACTAGTATTTCAAGGGGATAGTATTGACAATATCTAGGAGCAGATCAAAAAAGAAGTACTGGTACAGGTTGAGAAAGGAGGTGGCTGCAGCTATCTTGGAACCAAGAATTTATCATATATTGAAAGCACACAATTGGAGAATATTAAAGATGACTAGCTTATATACTAATTTTATACTACAAGAGAATAAATATAAAGTTATAGTGAGATTATAGAGATGTCTAGGTATTAAGCAGGAAATGAAATGTACAAAGTTTATAGAGAAAAATTGTAAATAGCTGAGATTGAGACATATCCTAGCTTAGTAGGCTGGGGCTAGGGGCTCCGTAGGTTTATGCATTGATTTGGTTGGTATGGTAATAGTTTACAATTTATTGCCAAAAAAAGAAAAAAAATAGAAATAGAGACAAAAATAATTTTGTTTAGTTAAATTATGGAGACATGGGATCTATTTAATTTCTAATAAGTCTATACAAAATGTCCCAACAAACCCAAACAAAAATAGAAAAAAGCTAAAGCAACAAAAGAAATCTGGCCTCTTCCATTAACGGAACCTACTTATAAAAGCACAACCCTAGAAAATAGGGCTCCTTATTTTGATCTCCACTTTCTCCTCCTTCATATCACCGCTTGGAGCTTTCTAAAACCAACCTCCCTCTTTCTTTTTCTATAATCAACAAAATTTACCTCTTTATGTCATTGTTTCATATCTTTCTCAGCTCACAGAATTAAGTGTCTTCCTCTATTTCTTTGTTTCCTTGTCTGTTGTAACCCCATCCTCTTTTATTATAAAGGTCTATTTTTGTGGATAAAATGGATTCTACGGTGGATTTGATAGAGGTTTCAAGTCGTGTGTGCTTTAAGTGGTGCTCTTTGTAAGCCCCTTTTCTCTATCTCTATCTTCTCTTTCCCTCCATCCCTTTCATATTTTCTAATATTTTTTCTTTCCAGGTGAATCAGTAATAGAGATAATGGGATGCTCATGATCTCCTTCTCTATGAAGTCCTTTCCCAGCCACAGATCTCTCCTTACCCATTTGAATTGAAGGCCCTCGCTTTTTGTTGGTGAAATTGTTTTGTATGCTCACATAGCTTAGGCTGGGTATCTTAGTACTTCTCATGGTTATGTAAGCTCTGTAGTGGCACAAACTATTTTTGTAAATATCATAGTTGTGAGACCTTGTGTTGTTATTGTTGTTACTAATCCTATTCATGTTGTTGTCTCTCTAATGTTATCCTTCTTGACTTGATTCTCAGTGTTGGTATTTGTGCTTTATCTTCATTTAAAATTCTTCTACACTACATTGATAATTACTAAAATATGTTACATGGTATACTTCTATTTTGGTTGCATGCCCCATTTGCCATTTTGTTTGCTAACTAATTTGCCTTTCTAAATGTATGTTTTATCTTCAACTATGTAAATAATAAAAGCTCTTGAATTTCTTCTATATCCTCTACATGTTTCCATGGAACCTCGACTTCTTTCTTATCATTTCAGTTAAACTCAGAGAATTTGTCTCTACTTCTATATTCATGACATCATTATTGTTACAATACCTGAGAGATTTAAGAATAACAATTATTTCTGCCACTATGTTAGTTCTATTGCTTATCACCTTTGCTTCTGCACATATTAGGTCTCCTAAGTCATTCCTTAGGTAGAAACTATAAGCACTATCTCCAGGATTTCCTATACTTGCACCATTTGTGTTGCACTTTATTCTTCATTGATGTGGGGTTAACCACTTCACTGTATAATAGTAAAGTCTAGGTCTGTAGTTCTGTAAAAGCCCCAATATCCCTTCCCAACTTCTTGGGACATAAATATAATGATAGTTTGTCCTTACAAGCTTTCATAGTGTTTTGACATTGCTATTGTAGCTTATAGAAAATCAGTTCCTTACCATGTCATCTAACATTTCTTCCCTTCCATAACTCCCACATTAGTATAGCAGGGACTGCTTGAAATATTTTTTTCAGTTTGGGCCTACTTGATTCCTCCCGCCATGCTATGATTACTTGGTCCAATCCTTAATGGAGTTGAATATCTTTACAAAAAGCAAACCGCTTCCATAGTCTTTGGGATATGGGAGCTGTTAGAAGAAGGTGGCTCATAGTTTTCTGTTCATATTCCTCATAGTAACATCTGGAAGTAGTAATGATCCTAATATTTTTAAGATTATCCTCAGTATAAATTCTTCCTTTCCAACTTCTCCACAATAAGAAATCAATCTTAAAAGGAACTCCTCTACTCCAAATGTCCTCCCCCCCCCCCCCCCCAATCATTCCTCTTTCATTCTTCTGTGTCTTGTGGCTTCATAAGAAGACTTCACTATAAAAATACCATTAGTGTTTCCCATCTATCAAGGTTTATCAACTTTTCCCTCACTCAGCTAAGGTTTATCAATGTCTCCTTCACCCAGCTTAGGACTAATATTCTTCATAATATACTGTCATCTCTTCTAAAATTAGTCCTCTAAGCTTTTGTCTATCCCATCCCCCTTTATTAATTAAATGTCTAACTTCCATTTCCTCATCTCCTCCACCTTGTTCTTCTATAAAATATAGTGCCCTTTGTTTGGTCCAATTATCAAACCAAAAATTGACTTCACCTGATTTAATCGCCACTAAATATCATGTTCTACCTCCCCTCTGATTTCCAATATCTTTGTCCAAGCCTAAGAACCCTCCGTTCATTTAACTATGAGTGGGTGGAAATTTTTGCAATATTTATTCCACATAAATCACTCCACAAAGATATAAATGCTCTAAAATTTCACCATAACTTTGCAAATAGGGCTTTAGATATGTCCTGTAAGGATCTAAACCTTACTCATCCTTCTTCCTTTGGAAAACACAGGTCTTCTAAGCTATTGAGTGCGTTCCTTTCTATCCCCCTATTTTACTCCAAATAAATCTTGCAAATACTTGATGCAACTATTCAATGGTCTTTTTGGAGGGTTCATTATTGATAGCAAGTATGTAAGCGTAAACTGGAGAACATTTTCAATCGGAATGAACTTTACTTCATAAGATAGACATTTATTCTACCGTAACATGATTTTTTTATGATCTTTCTTCACCAACTCCTCAAAGTGAGGTTTTCTCTTTCTTCCATAGAAAATAGGGCATTCTAGATAAGTAAAAGGAATTGAACCCTGCCTGATCCTAGTAATCCTCCTCACTCTAATTCCAACAATCAAATGAGTATTATCATGAAAGTAGAAAAAGCTTTTATTCAAGTGGATCATCTGACCTAAAATCTTTTGATACTCCCATTATTTTGTAGATGGAGTTTTTTTCTCCTGAACAGAACAAGATTGTGTCATCTGAATATGGTAGGTGATTAATAGGAGGACTCCATTTAGGCATACAATAACCCTTTAACTACACATCTTCATGTAACTTGTTCAAACCCCTTACTAAAACTTCTGTTGCAATAATGAATAAAGTTGGTGAAAGTGGATCTCTTTACTTAAGTCCCCTTGAAGATTGAAAGAAACCATATGCTTTTTCATTAACTTGTACAGAGTACCAGTTATTAGAAATTAATCTCCAAATAATATTAATAATGACTTATAAAAATCCAAATCTTCTTATTGTCATGCCATATTTTTCTCGCAAAAAACGGGATTCAACGTGACAACTCTTTTTGGAATTGTTTAAAGAATGTGAAGAGTCGTCACCTAACGAATGAAGGTGCGTTAGGGCACCATTCTAGGATAACTACAAACATATTTTGTTATTTAGTCTTAGTTCACCAGAAATTTGGATAAGGGTTCAAATTACCTTGAAAGGATGGTGTTAGGCACCTTTCGAGGTCCACAAAGATGGTTCCAGCAGAATTCATGCCTTACATGGGAATTCTATGTGATAAACAAAGGTCACTTATTTTACTGACTTATATGTTACTAAGTGGAAAAGTATGAATAATCAGGACATGTAATTTACTTATTTTAGCTATCAGTTTTCTAAGTGATAAAATCAATGAAACATATAAATAAGACAAGTGAAAGAGAGAAGGGACACAATTTATAACAAAATATTTATTAAATTAAAGACCCTAAACTACCCCAAGCAAATAACATATAAAATAAATAAAAAGTAGAAGAGATTTTTTGAGAGTTAAAATAAAACATGAAATTAAATCTGGGATAGGTTCTTAAGAACCCATCAATTTTTATGAAACTTGACCGGAACAAATGGCGGCGAGGCGGCAGAAGGGGTTTCTCGTTGTTGTAGTTCGGTCGGAGAAGCGACAAAAATGAATGAAGAGATGGAGGAGCGGCGACTGCATGGTGGCTGGCGGCGTTGGTTTGGCTAGAAAAGCGATGGTTGTTGGTTTTCACCGGTTAGTGATGGTTGGATGAGACTCATCGACTAAAAACTCTGGTGAGTCCACGAGTGTGGATAAAAGGTGGGAAGCGAGAAGAGTGGCGACAGGAGCTGCGGTAGTGGCTGGCGATAACTGGTGTTATTCGCTGGAGAAAGGTAAAGCGAGAAGGAGGAGGAGGGTGTCGTTGATTATGGCATCACCGGCTGTGGCAATGCTGCCAGTGAGAGGGATTACTGTAATGGTGGAGTTTAGAGAGAGAAAGGGGGAGAGGGGTGGTCGTTTTGTTGATTTAGAGAGAAAGAGAGTGAACTTTGAGGGTAAGGGGTTATTTTGGTGTATAAAAGAAAGGAGAAGGTTGAATCGATCTCAATCGTTGGATCATCTTTGATGACAGTTGAGCTTAAATCAGTTTATAAAATAGCCAAGGATTTAAATGTCAATTTCGGATAAAAATTGATGCCAATGTTACGCTAAAATCGATATCAATTGAACAAATATTGACTAAAAATTAAAATTCATAAGAAAAATTGGAGGAAAGTGGATGCTATTTTAATACATATAATAATGAAAAATAATAAGATATCTCTATTAAAAATAAATTGCACTTGTAAAATTAATGTTACGTATAAAATTATCGGCAAATAATAATAATAATAAGTATAAAGAATGTATTTGTAAATTATGAGTATGCATATTTACGAAAAATGATTTAATAAATATTAACAAAATTATGTTAAAAATTTTTTTTTTTTAAATTAAAGAATTGTAAAAAATGATACTAAAAATAATAAAATAATTTATATATTTTTAAATCATGAATGTGACTTGTCAAAATTTAATTGATACCAAAATAATACGTACAAAGTATTAATGTTAGAAAATAATAATTTTGAGAAAATAAAAGCCTAAGAGGAGTGTCTGGAGGTCAAAATTGGGTGTCAGCAGATGCCCCTTCATTGCTTGAGAATGATGAAAGAATTGTCAAGCAACAAAAGTTGACGTAGTAGTCAATTTTGTCCAACCGAGAAGAGAGTTTGTTGGAACGAAAGCAACATGGGTGTTTTTAAAATAGTGTGGCCAAGAATTTAATTTTAAGTCTCCTACATATCTCTATTTTTACGAGAATCAGGCCTTGTGTAATTCTAGATTTACGAACGAATGAGATTCCTAAAGAAAATTGATGAATGTGGAGCACAAGTTTACAAAGTCGGAGTATAAGTAGTTTTGAAATGTGAAATATAAAGAGATTGATATATTAGAAGAAAAAATATTTCAAAATCGAGATGAGGATGATTGTCAAACGTCTTTCATTTTACTTGTCACTTTTAACACAACTAGACAAAAATAATTTTCCCAAATACATAAAAAAGATTAAACAATGAGATGAAAACAAATAAAAAACAATAATGATGAGATAAGAAAAGTTAACGTATCTATTTAACGTTGCCCTTGATCTCAGATTTTGATATCCTAAAAAATCTACCCCAGTTTTGACTTTTAAGGAAATGAATCACATTGACCAGGTGCCTGCAAAATCAAGTGTTCTTATTTTAGGGCAGACAAGCCCAATTGTCTAGCATAACCTATTTCAAGATGGATGAACCTAGTATATCAAGAATATCCTATTTTTTGGGTGAATGAACCCGACATATCAAATATATCTTATTTTTTGGTGGATGAACCCGGAATGTCAAACATATCTTATTTTTTGGGTAGATGAACCCAGAATGTAAAACATATCCTATTTTTTGGGTGGATGAACCCGACATGTCATACATATCCTATTTTTTAGTAGATGAACCCTAATGTCAAACATATCCTATTTTTGGGTGGATGAACCCGGATGTCAAACATATCCTATTTAAAATAGGTGATGAACGCAGCATATCAAACATAACCTATTTTTGGGTGGATGAACCCGACTTGTCAACATATCCTACTATTGGGTGGATGAACCCGACTTGTCAAACATATCTTATTTTTTGTGGATGAACCTGACATGTCAAACATATCCTATTTTTGGGTGATGAACGCAGCATATCAAACATAACTTATTTTTGGGTGGATGAACCCGACTTGTCAACATATCCTATTTTTTTGGGTGGATGAACCCGCCTTGTCAAACATATTTTATTTTTGGGTGGATGAACCCGGCTTGTCAAACATATATTATTTTTGGATGGATGAACCCGACATGCCAAATATATCCTATTTTTTGGGTGGATGAACTCGACATGTCACACGTATCGTATTTTTTTGGTGGATTAACCCGACATGCCCTTTATTTGTCTTTGAAATTTTTGAGTACCCTCAAAAATTTATTCCCTAGTTGAAAATATAATTTGCACTTTTCTTCAAATCAAAATATTATATACTGGTAGTATTTTTTAAGGTAATCTTAAAAATTATGCCATAATATTAATTGTAAAGTCTTATATTCCTACATCACTCAAAGAAATTATTAGTTCAAAAGAAATGGTTGTCTTGTATTCAAACATCGAGGTTCGTCTTCGAATCTACAATTTGTCATTTGGAGTCATGAAATGGGCCAAAATAGCTTAGATTTAGTGAACAGAGTCTTATCATAAACTAAGATGATTTAAATATAAAGGGGAGAGAAAATATTTCATTAGATTAAGACCGAACCCAAGAGGGCTGCCTACGTATCCAAATGGAAGTCAGGTCAAATGTAGTTAATGAGTACAAAAAGAAACGTAAACAAAAGCAAAAAAATTATTTATTAGAAATGAAACTGGTACTTTGCTTGATGGTTTCATCCTTCTCAGTTTCTTTGATGTGCCTTATGCTTCCTTGTCCAATGTCTCGGAGCAATCTCTATTGAAGTACCTTGAAAAATAATTGTGCATGTGGTAGCATCATAAATTTTACTCAGTGGCCCTTGTTTCGCCATAATCTTGCATTTATCAATAAAGTATTGAATCTTGTACCACAATCCTGAACATTCCTCAGTATCATGTCCTTGGATATATGAATTATATGCACACCTTTTGGATAAGTCAAAATTTGATGGTGGGTACTTCGGGATCAAACCTTTTCTTGGTTTCAAAATTCCTTGAGCAAACAACCTTTGGAATATGCCAACCAAAGGTTTAGTTAAAGGGGTAAAAGTATGAGGTTTCAGTTTCTTTGGTTGATGGGAATTGGATGACATTGGATAAGTCTGTTGTTGAGAATTAGGCTGGTGAAAGTTTGGGTATTGAAAAGATTGTGCATTATACGTGTCAAAAACAGCATAAGCATGTTGGGTATTTGGACAGTGTGGTTCTTGAGATGGGAGGGTTGAGATATCTTCTTTTTTTTCTTTTTTTGGTGAGTCTTTTATGCTTGGAGGGTAGCTTGTATTGCGGAAACATTAATAACTTTTGATAGTAGATACCATATAACGACCTTATGAAAGCTTGAACCAACTCTTCCTCAGTCATAGGGGGACGTATCTTAGAAGCTTCAAATCTTCACAGTCTCATATAATCCTCAAAAGGTCTACGAGTCACTCTCTTTATTTTGAACTTATCCAGCATCATCGAATCGGCCATGCTATTGAACTTATATTGGCTCATAAAGTCTTGAGCCATGCTTGCCTATGTATGCCATTCGTCAAAGTCTGTTTGACATACCAAGTAAGTGTTATACCTATCAGGCTTTGGATAAATAATCTCATCAGGAGAGCCTTGTCGTGTCCTATGCCAATTAGTCTGCTACAGTAATCCTTCAGATGCATGATCGGGTCTCCAAGCCCATCAAACACATTAAACTTTGGAACTTTATACCCTGGAGGCAAATTAACCATTATATGTAGACACAACTTCTTATACCTTAAGTCATAAATGCCCTTTGAATGTAGACACTCATCCAGTCTCTTTTCCAAGTCGAGAAACTCTTGTGTTACCATGTTTTGCAAAGTACCAAGGGAATAAATTAGGAGATATGGGTAGAAGGTATCTTGTATTGGGGAACAATAAAAATTATTTTAGAAAAAAAATCAAGATGGTTAGGTATATTTGTCAAATTGCAGATTCTTGGCCGATTCAATGTTCAAATGCTAGACAACCTTTAAATAAAAAAAACAAGCCAAACAAACGTTACCACCTAGCACATATAAGTTTAAACCACAATAAATAGATAAAAGAATTAAAGTCATTCTGGGATTAAGACTAGAACTTAATAAGCAATCTAAAAGTAAAGATTTAACCCATTAATGCACGAAACAGACGATAGGGATAGAACATGATTATGAATTTGAAGTTGTGATCATAAAGAAAATAAGAAAGCCAGTAAAATAGATAAGGTCGAATTTTATTGAACAACTAAAACACCACATTGTTGATCCATCCAACTCCATATAGAAAAAGACAAAACATAAAAAAAAAATATTACGATGAGACCAAAATCATTAAATGAGCGCCTACGTATCCCTTATATAGGGGAATCAGGTCGAACGTAGTTCCAATTTCATAAGCAAGGAAAACAAAAAAGAAAATTACAGATTATGAATCTTGAAATTTTTTTAAATGTTTGAGAATCTAGAGCGCAGAATCAACCGTTGCAAGTCAAGCCTAGGAAATCAATCAACATAAGGATTTGGCCTCATCACATTTATCACCTTGGCATCAATGAACTTATGATTTTTGTTCTTCAAGTCAAAATATGCCTCAATGGGATGTCCTCTCATTCCAAAATGATAGGCACAAATTTGATCAGGGCGATATCATACAGACTTAGTAACAGCAGGTACAACAATGATGGGTGTGATGTTACCAACTTTTTTGAGTCGTTTATACAATTGTTCCATAGGTTCACCTAGAGGAGTGTATTTTTTTGGTGGATTTTTCTACAACTTATGTTGAGGTTTGGTATATTGGCTGGATTGTTGATTTGTTGGTGGGTTTTGGTAAGAAACTGGAATATAATTAGATGTTGGAGCAACGAATGGATGTGGGAACCAAGCAGTATGAGAAGAAGGTTTTGTAAAGGATTGAGGATAATAGGTTTGGGCATAATTGGAGGTTGGAATGATTTCTAGAGTTGGGTATATCAGTTGATGGCGGGGTTTCTTTACTATCCTTCCATTGCTTATCAAGTTTTCTATCTCTTTCTTCACGACATTCATTAGTATCATGACCAAGCATGCCAAAATAAAAGGCACGTTGATTTTCTGAATCGAAGGAAAGACTTAAGGTTAGGCAATAGAAAGCAACAAGCTTTGGCTGCAAAATACCATGTGACTACATCATTTTGAAAGTGATTGATGGTAGTTCATTGAAGAGAGTAATTGTTTGGTATTTGCTTTCTTCAGGATTTGGAGGTTTTGATATATCATCAATGATCATCTTTTCCTTACCCTGTGGCTAGACCAAATCATTCTAGGTTATGAGCTTCCTCTTCAGCTTAATCAAACTGCCTGATAAAGTCACTTTCCAAATTATCCTAAGAGACCCACTTGCTAGTATCTTTTTCTGCATACCACATCAATGCAAGACCAGTAAGTGAACTGGCAAAGAGCTTCATCTTCAAACTATCACTTTACCATATAAATGCTAGTTTATCAAGGTAGGCCTTTAAATAGGAATGAGGACTTCCGGACCTATCATATAATGGGAAGTTCAAGTCCATAATTCTATCCTTATTTTGTTCCTTAGCTTTGGACAACTTATTCATATCGGGCTGTTGGGATGATCCTGCCTCACCATCAGCAACCTGTCCTTTTGTTTCCTTTTCTTTTCCTATAATCATCAACCCATTGAGTTATTTCTGCAGTGCAACAGAATACCGACTTGAAGACACTTGCGCCTCATTATCAAGCGTGGATGAGGTCATCAATAAAGGGGATGACATAGTGTAGGTGGGAGAAATAATGTCAGTTTCAGATAACAACTCGGGAAAAACTGGTGGCATATCAGCTAAACCTCAAAGATCAGTCATTATTCCCCTAATTCTCTTTGTTCTTCTTTCCATCCTTCTGATGCGTGAAATAACTTTGTTTTAATGCAACCCCAAAGCATCATGCTCAGCTTTGCTATTGACCAGATTGATAAACATTGCTTAACTGGCCATTTCTTATGTTCAACTTTAGTCAACCTTTAGGAGAAAGGACTTATAATTAAAAATAAAGACCATGCACGAGAGTCTAGAATGAATATTCTACTTGTTTGAGAATAATGAGTCATACTCACTCGAAGTGAATAGAAGTTAGGAAAGCTAGAGTATGAAATGAATATGATGATATTAATATCTGAAAATCGGGTTAGGACAATAATATGTTGAAACTATTAGGAAGAGGGTATCCTAAAATGATGAGTTGCACTAAGAGATTATGAATAAAACTAGAGCTCTTTATCAAAGCAAGAGTTGGACCTAGGGGGATTAATATACTAACGGATGAGTTAGGAGGATAAATTGATGAGTATCGAACAAGACCTAAGAGTGTATTGTAAGGTTCTAACATGACGATAATTTTAAGAGTGAAAAGATCTAAAGCGAGGGACACTAAGAGTAAAGAGTGACTAAGACAATAGGTAAGATATCAATGCATACCTAGAAATACAACACATAACAAATAACATTATGCGTCCTATTGGGGTCGGGAACCCCTTTGGACTTTGAATGAAATTTACATTCAACACATCAAGGGTGCCAAGTATCCTAAGTTGAATGAGACGCATACTCCTTAGTAAAGGAAATACACTGCCATGATCTAAGAACAAAAGTGGTTACATAGAATGGTTCCCTCTAGTGGACAACTCGAGAGTGGGAAACTATGACTGTCGATGCACTGCTGATCGACCGATCCACAAGGCTTTTCCCAAAGGGTGTTCTAGGAAAGAACGTTTGCGCAACCATGCAACTGTTCGTAAAAATAAAATAAAGGAGATTCCAAGTGGAGGAAAATATGAGCAGAATGACAGTTTATGAAAAGCATAACATATAGGACATTGCAAAAATAAGACATTCAAAAAAATAACACAACATATAGTCAATTATCCAGAGAAAAAAATAAGAGGAGATAAACATGAAGGGACATATATAAAACACATAAAGGAACAGAAAAAGGTTAACATGTGGAAAATAAATCAGGATGCTAAAAGCAGACAATATTAAACAAATATCAAAACAAAATTTATACAAATGGAGAAAATCCCACATTAAGCACAAATTTGCAATGGTTAGAACCTAACTATTTCCAATAGAGTCTTTATTCTGTCGCGCCTCATTTTTCTAGTAAAAAGCGAGATTCGACGTGACAACTCTTTTTGGGATTGTTTAAAGAATGTGAAGAGTCACCCCTAAAAAATTAAGGTGCATTAGGTCACCATTCTAGGCTAACTACGAACCTATTTTGTTATTTAGTCTTAGTTTACCAGAAATTTGGGTAAGGGTTCAAATTACCTCGAAAGGAAGGTTTTAGGCACCTTTCGAGGTCCAAAAGGTGGCTCCCGATCAAATTCATACCTTACGTGGGGATTCTATGTGATAAATAAAGGTCACTTATTTTACTGACTTAAATGTTACTAAGTTGTAAAATATGATTAATCGGGACATGTAATTAATTATTATAGCTATCAGTTTCCTTGGTGATAAAATTAATGAAAAATATAACTAAGACAAGCAAAGAGGGAGAAGAAAAATAATTTATAATAAAGTATTTATTAAATTAAAGAGCCTAAATTGCCCCAAGAAAATAACATATGAAATAAATAAAAGAAAAAACAAATGTGTTCGGAGGATCAAACAAATGAGTTATTTTATTTAATTCGGATCAGTACCCAACTTGTTAATCATCACCCGACCCATTAATCAACGACCGAATTATAAACAGATGATAGTGCCGTATGTCGCATTGTTGAATTATACTTGGGTTATCATCACCTCTGAATGTATACCCACCCCCACCTAGGTTGGTTGTTAATCTAAAGGTGTTCTAAGAGAAAGGATAAAACTAACGCCTCTAAAATGTGTATCGTCCCAACCTATCGTCCAGGAGGCATTGGGCTTTGCTATTTTGGATTTATGGTCTAGAAAAATAAAGCTAGGTTTCCTAATTAGAATCAAAGCGCGTAAAATACATAGGACGTCAAGTAGCACAAAATGGTCTAAATTGGGCCTCTTGGTTGATTAAGGAGTTGATTAAAGTGATTAACATGCTAGGGCAAACAATTGCTTATTTTATTTAGTTAAGCCTAGAGACATGATATTTAGGTATCACATAATTGTTGATAAGACGAGAGATAATTGTTAAATTATTTTAAAATAATGTGTTATAAAGTTGTACAAACAAAGACATATAAAAATGAGTAAATATATTAGGAAATGATAACCGTTGAAGATAATTAACTATGTTGTAAATTAATATAAATGTTAAGAATGAGTGTATTCATATGCTAAAAATAATTAACATGATGAAGGGTTACAACTTTCTTTAATTACTGAAAATACTGCAGGAAAATTTAAAAACATGTTGAACACTTGTTTGAATGTTATGCGAGAAACTAATTTTGATATACTGAAAATTAATTCTAGCATGTTGGTAGATAATCTCATATGCTGGAAATTAGTTTATTATGCGGGAAAACAATTTCAGTATACTGGAAATTCAATTAATATGCTAAAATTCTTTTATCATGCTAGAAATTGAATTTAATATATGGGAAATTTATAAAACGTGCAGAAAAAATAAACACAAATGTTGAAAATTATTTTTTTATCTTATCGACAAAATTAACACGCTTAAACTTAACTTAATACGTCGGAGTGTCAATTAAACTCCTAAAGCGATATTTCTAGGTTACAAAATAATTTTATTATTAATCCTAATTAAGGGTTTGCCTAAGTGATTCACGTAACACATAAAATACATAATTCTCTACCCCCACGCAGTCCCCTAATTTTATTATTACATCAATAGATTTGTACAATAATTATTACAGACCAACAATAAATGAAATAACAGAAAAATTATGAAGGGCTAAATTGGATAGACACTATCGACTTCTCAAATTGATAGCAACTCTGTCTCATCTGGGTTCTCATCTTTAATATGTGAAGACAAACAAAGACACCAAACACTTCCTAAATCTTAAAATATACCTTTGATAACTCATAACCAACCCTTGACGTTGTTGAGATCGGAAAGATCTCAAGGATTCCGTGCAGGCTCACGCCAAAGGGGTTATGAGATGTGCAAAGGTTGTTTTAGACTCACAGTATACAACAACACTTTGGTGGGGGGAAATAGAGAAGGGGAATATGTTAAACCAACGAAACAAAAAATATGAACACTCAATAAGTCTTGAAGATGCACAAAAATGAGTAGAAGGCTACACAAATCAAACATTTAAAGTACGTAAATAAAAGGACAAGATCACAATCACATAGGAATGAATGCGTCGTTAGAGGAAACTAACCGGTTAGTTGCGAGGATAATAAATATAAATAGTAAAATTGTACATCCAATGTAAGAATCCATGATAATAGTGATCGATGCAAACTCAAGACATAAAAGTAGAGAAATATTTTTAGTTGTGGAGAGGAGTAATGTTCGGTGTCCGTCACTCTTTTAATGAAAATAAAATTGTTATTTAGTAGTGAATTGTTGTCACATCAATTGCTTAAGAGGAAAGAAGAGTATTCATGCAATGAATTAAAGGAATTTAAAGAGAATGAAAATTAATTATTCAAATTATTATCCTTAGACAAAGAAAAATTAATCAATGAAATTAAAATAAGATCAGAGTTTACTATAATTATCAATACAAAGTTGTCTCAGTACCATTAAAGGAAAAAAATCAGTCAAGAGAGAGTAAAGGAAAGAAAATCAATAAATTAGGATATTCTCTTTGAATAGATCAATCAGAGTAAATAAACAGGTATAAGCTTACCATAAATAGAAGAGTGAGAATCATAAGGATTCGAGCAACAACTTGTTTCAAGCTAACAATTCAAATTGCCATATTTAAACCATGTAACGCTGGCGCAAATTCGAATTCAAAAGATAAAAGCACAAAACCAAAATTTACTTAGGATGGAGTATCAATAGTTTATGTTTATAAACTGGTTCAATAACAATGCAACACAGCCTTACAAATTGTACAAAAATCAGAAATTGAGTAATGAAATTTGAGTTAATCCAAATCAGTGAAATTTGGGTCTTTTCATATATGATAGCATAGATGATCAAACAAACACAAATCCCAAAATGTTTTAAAAAAATGCTTAATTTCCTAAACCAATTTTTAATCACAAAATCTGTCAAAAATTAAAAAGTAGACGGGGTTTTTTTAGACTTAAAATAATACATGAGATTAAACCTTGGATGGGTTCTCAAGAACCCAATAATTTTTTACGAAACTTTACCGTATAAAGTGGTGGTGAGGCGGCAAAAAGGGTTTCCCATTATTGTCGTTCAGTCGGAGAAGAGACAAAAATGAGAGAAGGGATGGCGGAGCAGCAGCTGCATGGTGGCTGGCAGTGCTGGTTTGGCTGGAAATACGGCAGTTATTGGTTTTCATCGGTTAGTAATAGTTGGATGGGACTCATCGGCCATAAACTCTGATGAGTCCATGAGTGTGGATAAAAGGTGGAAAGAGACAAGAGTGGTAGAAGGAGCCACGACAGCAGCCGGTGATAGCTGGTGTTATTCTTTAGCGGAAGGTAAAACGAGAGAGAGGAGAAGGGTATCGTTGATTGTGGCATCACCGACGGTGGAAATGATGGTCTCGCTGGTGAGAGACACGACTGTAATGGTGGAGTTTAGAGAGAGAAAGAGGGCGAAGGGCATCAATTTTATTTGTATAAAGAGAAAGAGAGTGAAATTTTAGGGTTAAGGGGTTATTTTGGTGTATAAAAGGAAAGAGAAGGTTGAACCGATCAGAACCATTAGATCATCTTTGATCGACAGTTGAGATTAAATCATTTTAAAAAATAGGCCAGGATTTATATGTCAATTTGGGATAAAATTGATGTCAATGTTAGGCTAAAATTGATATCAATTGAAAAATAATTGACTAAAAATTACAACACATATGGAAAATTAGAGAAAAATGGTTGTTATTTTAATAAATATAATAATGAAAATAATGAGATGTCGCTATTAAAAATAAATTGCACTTGTAAAATTAATGTTAGGTATAAAATTATCGATAAATAATAATTATAATAATAATAATAATAATAATAATAATAATCAGAGAATGTATTTGTAAATTATGAGTGTGCATATATACAAAAAATGATTTAATAAATATTAACAAAATTATATAACAAAATATTATCTTTAGATTAAAGAATTGTAAAAAATGATACTAAAAATAATAGAATAATTTGTATATTTTTAAATCATGAATGTGACTTGTCAAAATTTAATTGATACCAAAATAATAAGTACAAAGTATTAATGTTAGAAAATAATAATTTTGAGAAAATAACAGTCTAAGAGGAGTGTCTGGAGATCAAAATTGGGTGTCAACAGCTACCCCTTCATTGTTTGAGAATGATGAAAGAATTGTCGAGCAACAAAATTTGACGTAGTAGCCAATTTTTTCCGACCGAGAAGAGAGTTTGTTGGAACGAAAGCAACGGGGGTGGTTTTAAAATAGTGTGGCCAAGAATTTGATTTTAATTCTCCTACATATCTCTGGTTTCACGATAATCAAGCCTTGTGTAATTCTGAATTTAGAAACGAATGAGATTCCTAAAGAATTGACGAATGTGGAGCATGTGTTTAAAAAGTTGGAGTATGAGTAGTTTTGAAATGTGAAATATAAAGAGATTGATATATTAGAAGAAAAAATATTTCAAAATTGAGATGAGGATGATTGCCAAACATTTTTCATTTTACCTGTCACTTTTAACACAACTAGACAAAAATGATTTGCCCAAATATATATAGAAGATTAAACAATGAGACAAAAACAAATAAAAAACAATAATGATGAGATAAGAAAAGAAAACGTATCTATTTTACGTTGTCCTTGATCCCAGATTTTGAAATCCTCAAAAATCTGCCCCAGTTTCGACTTTTAAGAAAAATGATCACATTGACCACGTGCCTGTAAAATCAAGTGTTCTTATTTTAGGGCGTACAAGTCCAATTGTCTAGCATATCCTATTTCAAGGTGGATAAACCCAATATATCAAGCATATCCTATTTTTGGGGTGAATAAACCCGACATATCAAACATATCTTAGTTTTTTTGTGGATGAATCCGGAATGTCAATCATATCTTATTTTTGGGTGGATGAACCTAGAATGTAAAACATATCCTATTTTTTGGATGGATGAACCCGAGATGTCACACATATCCTACTTTGGAGTGGATGAACCCGAATATCAAACATATCCTATTTTTGGATGGATGAACCTGAAATGTCAAACATATCCTATTTTTTTGGGTGATGAACGCGGTTTATCAAACATATCCTATTTTTGGGTGGATGAACCCGACTTGTCAACATATCCTATTTTTGGGTGGATGAACCCGTCTTGTCAAACATATCTTATTTTTATGGATGAACCCGACATATCAAACATATCTTTTTTTTGGGTGGATGAACCCACCTTGTTAAACATATCTTATTTTTGAGTGGATGAACCCGGCTTGTCAAACACATCTTATTTTTGGGTGATGAACCCTACATGTCAAACATATCCTATTTTTTGGGTGGATGAACTCAGCATGTCACACATATCCTATTTTTTGGTGGATTAACCCGGCATGCCTCTTATTTGTCTTTGAAATTTATGAGTACCCTAAAAAATTTCTACCCTGGTTGAAAATATATTTGTATTTTTCTTCAAATCAAAATATTATATACTCGTAGTATTTTTTAAGGTAATCTCAAAAATTCTGCCCTAATATTAATTGTAAAGTCATATATTCCTACATCACTTGAAGAAAATATTAGTTCAAAAGAAAGGATTGCCTTGTATTCAAACATCGAGGTTCGTCTTTGAATCTGCAATTTGTCATTTGGAGTCATGAAATAGGCCAAATAACTTAGATTTATTAGATTAAGACCGAACCCAAGAAGGGCTGCCTATATATCCAAATGGAGGTCAGGTCAAACGTAGTTCATGAGTACAAAAAGAAACGTAAACAAAAGCAAAAAATTGTATTTATTAGAAATGAAACTGGTACTTTGATTGATGGTTTCGTCCTTCTCAGTTTCTTTGATGTGCCTTATGATTCCTTGTCAAATGTCTCAGAGTAATCTCTATTGGAGTACCTTGAACAATAATTGTGCCTGTGGTAGCATCATAAATTATTCTCAGTGGCCCTTGTTTCACCATAATCTTGCATTTATCAATACAGTATTGAATCTTGTACCTCAATCCTGAACATTCCACAGTATCATGTCCTTGGATATGTGAATGATATGCACACATTTTGGACAAGTCAAAATTTGATGGTGGGTACTTAGGAATCAAACCTTTTCTCGGTTTCAAAATTCCTTGAGCAAACAACCTTTGGAATATGCCAACCAAAGGTTTTGTTAAAGAGGTAAAAGTACGAGGTTTTAGTTTCTTTGGCTGATAGGAAATAGATGGCATTGGATAAGTCTGTTGTTGATAATTAGACTGGTGAGAGTTTGGGTATTGAAAATATTGTGGGTTATACGTGTCAAAAATAGCATAAGCATGCTGGGTATTTGGACAATGTGGTTCTTGAGGTGGGAGGGTTGAGATATCTTCTTCTTTTAGTGAGGCTTTTGTGCTTGAAAGGTAGCTTGTATTGCGGAAACATCAATAACTTTTCCTGTCCGAATAGAATATTCTAATGTCTTCCAATTAAAATTAGATCATCGTACCTTTATACACATAAATAACTTAAATTTTGATAGTAGATACCATATAGCGACCTTATGAAAGCTTGAACCAACTCTTCCTCAGGCATAGGAGGACATATCTTAGAAGCTTCAAATCTCTACCATCTCATATAATCCTCAAAAAATCCATGAGTCACTCTTCTTATTTCAAACTAATCCAGCATAATCGAATCGACCTTGATATTGAACTTATACTGGCTCACAAAGTCTTGCGCCATGCTTTTGCATATATGCCATTCATCAAAGTCTTGTTTGACATACCAAGTAAGCATTATACCTGTCAGGCTTTGAATAAATAATCTCATCAGAAGAGCTTCGTCGTGTCCTATGCTAATTATGCTGCTACAGTAATCCTTCGTATGCGTGATCGGGTCTCCAAGACCATCAAGCACATTGAACTTTGGAACTTTACTCCCTGGAGGTAAATTAACCATTAAATGTAGACATAGCTTCTTATACCTCAAGTCTAAATGCCTATTGAACGTAGACACTCATCAAGTCTCTTTTCCAAGTTGAGGAACTCTTGTGTTGCCATGCTTTGCAAAGTACTAAGGGAATGAATGAGGATATATGGGTAGAATGTATCTTGTATTGGGGAAGAAGAAAATTTATTTTAGAAAAAAAATCAAGATGGTTAGGTGTATTTGTCAAATTATTGATTCTTGGCTGATTCAATGTTCAAATGCTAGACAATCTTTAAATAAATCAAACAATTCAAAGAAATATTTCCACCTAGCACATATAAGTTTAAAACACAATAAATAGATTAAAAAATGCAAGACATTCTAGGATGAAGGCTAGGACTTAATAAGCAATCTTAACATAAAAATTTAACCCCCTAATGTATGAAACAATTGATAGAGATGGAACATGATAGTGAATTTGAAGTTGTGATTGTAAAGAAGATAAGAAAGCCAAAAAAATAGATAAGGTCAACTTTTATTGAACAACTAAAACATCACATTGTTGATCCATCCAACTCCATATAGAATACGACCGAATAGGAGAAAGAAAATTTTATTATGATGAGACCAAACTCATTGAATAAGCACCTACATATCCCTCATATCGGGTAATCAAGTCGAACGTAGTTCCAATTGCATAATAAAGGAAAATAAAAAAGGAAATTACAGATTATGTATCTTGAAGTAATTTTAAATGTTTGAGAATCTAGAGCGGAGAATTATCCGATGCAAGTCAAGCCAAGGAAATCAATCAGCATCATGATTTGGCTTCATCAAACTTATCACCTTGGCATCAATTAACTTAAGAATTTTGTTATTCAAGGAAAAACATGCCTCAATAGGAGGTACTCTCATTCCAGAATGATAGGCACAAATTTGATCAGGGCGATATCATACAAACTTAGCATCAGTAGGTACAACAGTGATGAGTGTGATGTAACCAACTTTTTTGAGTCGTTCATACAATTATTCTATGGGTTCACCTAGAGAAGTGTACTGTTTTGGAGGATTTTTCTACAACTTATGTTGAGGTTTGGTGGATTTGTTGGATTATTGATTTGTTGGCGGGTTTGGGTAAAAAATTGGAATATAATTTAATGTTGGAGCAACAGATGGATGTGGGAACCAAAAATTCTGAGGAGGAGATTTCGAGAAGGATTTTAGATAATAGGTTTGGACATAATTAGAGATTGGAATGATTTCTGGAGCTGGTTACCATATCAGTTGAGGGTGGGATTTCTTTACTATCCTCTCATTGTTATCAAGTTTTTTATCTGTTTCCTTAATTTACGACATTCATCAGTATCATGGCCAAGCATGCTAGAATGAAAGACACAATGCTTTTTTGAATCGAAGGAAGGACTTAAGAGGAAATAGAAAGTAGCAAGTTTTGAATCCAAAATACCATGTGACTTCATAATTTTGAAAGTGATTGATGGTGGTTCATCGAAGAGAGTCGTTGCTAAGTGTTTCTTTCTTTTAGGCTTTGGAGGCTTTGATATCTCGTCAATGATTGTCTTTCTCTTACCCTGTGGCTAGACCAAATTTGTCTCGGTTATGAGCTTCATCTTCAGCTTATTATCAAACTGCCTGATAAAGTCACTTGCCAAATTATCCCAAGAGACCAACTTCCTAGTATATTTTTCTGCATACCACATCAATGCAAGACCATTAAGTGAACTTACAAAGAGCTTCATCTTGAGACCATTACTTGACCCTATAACGGCTAGTTCATCAAGGCATGCCTTCAAATGGGAATGAATATTTCTGGACACATCATATAATGGGAAGTTCAAGTACCTAATTCTATACTTATTTTCTTCCTTAGCTTTGGACAACTTCTTCATATTGGGATGTTAAGATGACCTTGCCACACATTTGCAACCTGTCCTTTTGTCTCCTTTTCTTTGCCTATAGTTGTCAACCCATTGAGTGCTTTTTATAGTACAACTGACTATCGACTTGAAGACACTTTCACCTCATAATCAAGCATGGGTGAGGTCGTTAATATAGGGGATGACATAGTGTAGGTGGGAGAAATGAAGTCAATTTTAGATAATGGCTGAGAAAAATCTGGTGGTATATTAGTTGAACCTCTAAGATCAGTCATTATTCCCTAAATTCTCTCTATTCTTCTTTTCATCCTTCTTATGCTCGAAATAACTTTGTTTTGATGCAACCCCAAACCCTCATGCTCAGCTTCGCTATTGACAAGATTGATAAATATTGCTCGACTAGCCATTTCTTATGTTTAACTTTAGTTAACCTTTAGGAGAAATGATTTATAATTAGAAACAAAGAGTACGCACGAGAGTCTAGAATGAATATTCTACTTATTTGAGAATAATGAGTTATGCTCACTCGAAGTGAATAGAAGTGAGGAAACCTAGAGTACAACATGAATATGATGATATTAACGTCCAAGGATCGTGGTAGGATAATAATATGTTGAAAGCATTAGGAAGCGGGTATCCTAAAATGATGAGTTGCACTAAGAGATTATGAATGAAACTAGAACTCTTTATCAAAGAAAAATTTGGACCTAGGGGGGATTAATATACTAACGAATGAGTTAGGAGGATAATTTGATGAGTATTGAATAGGACCTAAGAGTGTATTATAGGGTTCTAACATGACAATAATTTTAAGAGTAAAGAGCTCTAAAGTGAGGGACACTAAGAGTAAGGAGTGACTAAGACAATAGGTAAGATAGAGTGCTTTTGGGGTCGGGAACCCCTTTGGACATTGAATGAAATTGACATTAAACATATCAAGGGTGCCAAGGCATCCTAGGTTGAATGAGACGTATATTTCTTAGTAAAGGAAATACACAACCACGATCTAAGAAAAAGAGTGGTTTCATGATAAAGTTCCCTCAAGTGGACAAATCGAGAGTGGGAAAGCTTGTGATAGTCGATGCATTGCTGATCGACTGATCCACAAGGCTTTTCCTGAAGGGTTTTTTAGGAATGAATGTCCATGCAACCATGCAACTATTCATAACAATAAAATAAAGGAGGTTCCAAGTGGAGGAAAATATGAGCAGAATGACAGTTTATGAAAAGTAGTAACACCTATCACATAGAAAAATTAACACATTCAACAAAATAACACAACATAGAGTCAATTATCAAGAAAAAATAAAAGAAAATAAACATGAAGGGACATATATAAAAACACGTAAAGGGACAGGAAAAAGGTTAACATGTATAAAATAAATCATGATGCTAAAAGCTGACAATATTACACAAACATCGAAACAAATTTTTTAAAAATGGAGATAATCCCACATAAAGCACAAATTTGTAATGGTTAGAACCTAAGTATCCCCAGTAGAGTCTCCATTCTTTTGCGCCCCATTTTTCTTGCGAAAAGTGCAATTCGACGTGACAACTCTTTTTAGTATTGTTTAAAGAATGTAAAGAGTCGCCACTTAACGAATTAAGGTACGTTAAGGGACCATTCTATGCTAACTACGGATCTATTTTGTTATTTAGTCTTAGTTCACCAGAAATCTGGGCAAGGATTCAAATTACCATGAAAGGAAGATGTTAGGCACCTTTCTAGGTCCACAAAGGTGGTTTTCTGCCAAATCATACCTTATGTGGGGATTCTATGTGATAAACAAAGGTCACTTATTTTACCGACTTAAATGTTACTAAGTGGCAAAATATAAATAATCAGGACATGTAATTTAATCATTTAAACTATCAGTTTCCTAGGTGATAAAATCAGTTAAAAATATAAATAAGTCAAGAGAAGAGAGAAGGGACATAATTTATAACAAAATATTTATCAAATTACAGATCCTAAACTACCCCAAGCAAATAACATATAAAATAAAAAAAAGAAAACGTGTTCGGAGGATCAAACAAAAGAGTTATTTTATTTTATTCGTATCAATACCTAACTTGTTAATGATCACCCGGCCCATTAACTAACGACCGGATTATAAATGGATAACAGTGTCGTATGTCGCATTGTCGAATTATACTTGGTTTATCATCACCTCTGAATGTGTTGGTTGTTAACCTAAAGGCGTTCTAAGATAAAGGATAAAACTAATGCCTCTAAAATGTTTATCATCCCAATCTATCATCCAAGAGGCATTAGACTTTGTTATTTTGTATTTATGGTCTAGACAAATAAAGCTAGGTTTCCTAGTTGGACTCGAAGCGCTAAAACACATAGGACGTCAAGTAGCACATAATGGTTTAAATTAGGCCTCTTGGTTGATTAAGGCATTGATTAAAGTGATTAACATGCTAGGGAAAATAATTACTTGTTTTGTTTAGTTAATCCTATAGACATGATATCAAGGTGTCACATAATAGTTGATATAATGAGATATAATTGTTAAATTATTTCAAAACAATTGTTACAAAGTTGCACAAAAAAAGACATAAAAATGAGTGAATATATTAGGAAATGATAATCGTCAAAGATAATTAACCATGTTGTAAATTAATAAAAGTGTTAAGAATTAATGTATTCATATGCTGAAAACAATTAACATGATGGAGGGTTACAATTTTTTTTTAATTACTGAAAATACTGCAAAAAAAATTAAAAACATGTTGAACACTTGTTTTAATGTTATGTGGGTAACTAATTTGGATATACTGAAAATTAATTATAGCATGCTGGTAGATAATCTCATATGCTAGAAATTAGTTCTTATGCGGGAAACCAATTTCAGTGTATTGGAAATTCAATTAACATGCTAAAATTCTTTTTTCATGCTAAAAATTGAATTTCATATATTGGAAATTGATAAAACGTGCAGAAAAAATATCCACAAATGCTTTAAACTAATTTTTTTTATCTTATTGACCACATTAACATGCTTAAACTTAACTTAATACGTCGAAATGTCAATTAAACTCTTAAAGCGAGATTTCTAGGTTAAAAAATAATTTTATCCTAATAAAGGGTTTGCCTAAGTGATTCACGTAACACATAAAACACATAATTCTCTGCCCCCATGCAGTCCCTTAATTTTATTATTACATCAATAGAGTTGTACAATAATTATTACAGACCAACAATAAATGAAATAAAAGAAAAAATATGAAGGGCTAGATTGGATAACCCTTAACAACTTCTCAAATTGATGGCATCTCTGTCTCATCTAGGTGTTTATCTTTAACATATGAAGATAAACAAAGACACCAAAATACTTTCTAAATCAAAAAAATACCTTTGACAACTCATAACCAACCCTTGACATTGTCGAGATCCTAAGGATCTCAAGGATCTCGGGCAGGCTCATGCCAAAGGGGTTATGAGATATGCAAAGGTCGTTTTAGACTCACAATATACAACAACACTTTGGTGGGGAATAGACAAGGGGAATATGTCAAACCAACGAAACAAATAATATGAACACTCAATAGGTCACGAAGATGCACAAAAATGAGTAGAAGGCTACGTAAATTAAACATATAAAGTACGTAAATAAAAGGACAAGATCACAATCACATAGGAAGAATGCGTCGTTAGATAAAACTAACCAATTACAGGCGAGGATAGTAAATATAAATAATAAAATCGTACTTTCAAAGGAATAATCCGTGATAATAGTGAAAATCGAAAAAAACTCAATACTTAAAAGTAGAGAAATATTTTTTGTTGTGGAGAGGAGTAATGTTCGATGTCCGCCCCTCTTCTAATGAAAACAAACTTGTTATATAGTAGAGAATTGTTGTCACATCAATTGCTTAAAAGGAAAGAAGAGTATTAATGTAATCAATTAAAGGAATTAAAAGAGGAGGAAAGTCAATTATTCAAATTATTATCCTTAGACAAAGAAAAATAAATCAATGAAATTGAAATAAGATAAGATTTTACCATAATTATCAGTAACAAAGTTGTCTTAGTACCATTAAAGGAAGAAAAAAAAATCAACAAAGAGTAAAGGAAAGAAAATTAATTATTTAGGATATTCTTTTTGAACAGACCAATCAAAGTAAATAAACAGGTATAAGGTTACCATAAATAGAAGAGTGAGAATCATAAAGATTCAAGTAACAAATTGTTTCAAGGTAACTGTTCAAATTGCCATATTTAAACCATGTAACACTATCATAAATTCGAATTCAAAAGATAGAAGCACAAAACTAAAATTTACTTAGGATGGAGTATCAACACTTTGTAATTTTTAACTGGTTCAATAACAATGCAGCACAGACTTTTAAATTGTACAAAAATAAAAAATTAAGTAATGAAATTAGGGTTAATTCAAATTAGTGAAATTTGGGGTTTTTCATATATGATAGCATAGATGATCAAACAAAAACAAATCTTAAAAGGTTTTAACAAAATGCTAAATTTGCTAAACCAATTTTAAATCATGAAATCTGTCAAAAATTAAAAAGTAAAAGAGGTTTATTGAGACTTAAAATAAAACATGTGACTAAACCTGGGATATGTTCTCAAGAACCCATCTATTTTTTATGAAACTTGGTCGTAGCAAGTAACGGTGAGGAAGTAGAAGAGGTTTTCCATTATTGACGTTCGATCGAAGAAGAGACGAAAATGAGGGAAGGGATGGTTCAGCGGCAGCTGCATGGTGGCTGGCAGCGCTGGTTTAGTTGGAAAAATGGCGGTTGTTGGTTTTCGCCGGTTAGTGATGGTTGGCTGGGGTTTATTATCCATAAACTCTGGAGAGTCCAGAGCATGAATAAAAGGTGGGAAGGGAGAAGAGCGACAGCAGAAACCATGACAGTAGCTTGAGTTGTTCGCTGGTGAAAGGTAAAGAGGGAGAGAGGAGAAGGGTGCCGTTGATTGTGGAATCACCGGCGGTGGCAACGGTGGTTTCGTCGGTGAGAGGGGTGACTGTAATGGTAGAGTTTAGAGAGAGAAAAGGGGGAGAGAGATGACTGTTTTTATTGATTTAGAGAGAAAGTGAGTGAACTTTTAGGGTTAGGGGGTTATTTTGGTGTATAAAAAGAAAGAGAAAGTTGAACCGATCTCAATCGTTGGATCATCTTTGATTGATGGTTGAGATTAAATCAATTTAAAAAATAGGCCAACATTTAAATGTAAATTTGGGATAAAATTGATGTCAAAGTTAGGTTATAATTGGTATCAATTAAACAAAAATTGACTAAAAATTAAAACCCATAAGGAAAATTAGAGGAAAGTGGCTGCTATTTTAATAAATATAATAATGAAAAATAATAAGATGTCTCTATTAAAAATAAATTGCACCTGTAAAATTAATGTTACGTATAAAATTATCAGCAAATAATAATAATATTAATAATAATAATAATAATAAAAATTAGAGAATGTATTTGTAAATTATGAGTGTGCATATTTACAAAAATAATTTAATAAATATTAACAAAATTATGTTAAAAAGCTATTATTATTAAATTAATGAATTGTAAAAAATAATACTAAAAATAATAAAATAATTTGTATATTTTTAAATCTTAAATGTGACTTGTCAAAATTTATTTGATACCAAAATAATACGTAAAAAATATTAATGTTAAAAATAATAATTTTGAGAAAATAGAAGCCTAAGAGAAGTGTCGGGAGGTCAAAACTGAGTGTCAACGACGGCCTCTTCATTGCTTGAGAATGATGAAAGAATTGTCGAGCAACAAAAGTTGACATAGAAGCAAATTCTATCCGACCGAGAAGAGAGTTTGTTGGAACGAAAGAAACGGGGGTGGTTTTAAAATAGTGTGGATGAGACTTTGATTTTAAGTCGCCTACATATCTCTGGTTTTGTGAGAATCGGGCCTTGTGTAGTTCTACATTTAGGAACGAATGAAATTTCTAAAGAAAATTGATGAATTTGGAGCACGGGTTTACAAAGTCGAAGTATGAGTTGTTTTGAAATGAGAAATATGAAGAGATTGATATATTAGAAGAAAAGATATTTTGAAATCGAGTTGAGGATGATTGTCAAATATCTTTTATTTTACCTGTCACTTTTAACACAACTAGATAAAAATAATTTACGCAAATATATAAAGAAGATTAAACAATAAGGTGAAAACAAATAAATAACAATAATGATGAGATAAGATAAGAAAGTGTATATGTTTGACGTTTTCCTTGATCCCAGATTTTGAAATCCTTAAAAGTCTGCCCCAGTTTTTGACTTTTTAAGGAAAATGATCACATTGACCATGTGCCTGCAAAATCAAGTGTTCTTATTTTAGGGCGGACAAGTCCAATTGAGCATAGCCTATTTCATGGTGGATGAACCTAATATATCAATCATATCCTATTTTTTGGCTGTATAAATCCGACATATCAAACATATTTTTTTTTTGTGGTTGAACCCAGAATGTCAAACATATCTTATCTCTTGGGTGGATGAACCCAGAATGTCAAACATATCCCATTTTTTGTGTGGATGAACCCGGCATATCACACATATCCTATTATTGAGTGGATGAACCCAAATGTTAAACATATCTTATTTTTGGGTGGATGAACCCAAAATATTAAACCTATCCTATTTTGTGGCGGATGAA
Organism: Capsicum pubescens; assembly: GCA_030864215.1. NCBI lineage: Eukaryota > Viridiplantae > Streptophyta > Magnoliopsida > Solanales > Solanaceae > Capsicum > Capsicum pubescens. The sequence continues at coordinate 269,014,496 of CM061548.1, forward strand.
CCCGAAATATCAAACATATCTTATTTTTTAGGTGGATGAACCCGTCATATCAAACATATCCTATTTTTGGGTGGATGAACCCCGCTTATCAATATATCCTATTTTTGGATGGATGAACTCGGCTTGTCAAATATATCTTATTATTTGGTGGATGAACCCGACATGTCAAACATATCCTAATTTTTAGGTGCACAAATCTGGCTTGTCAAACATATCTTATTTTTTGGTGGATGAACCCGGCTTGTCAAACATATCTTATTTTTGGGTAGATGAACCCGACATGTCAAACATATCCTATTTGTTGGATGAATGAACCCGACATGTTTCACATATCCTATTTTTGGGGTGGATGAACCCTATATGTCCCTTATTTGTCTTTGAAATTTTTGAGTACTCTAAAAAATTTCTGCCCTAGTTGAAAATATATTTTGCACTTTTCTTCAAATCAAAATATTGTCTACTAGTAGAATTTTTTAAGGTAATCTAAAAAATTCTGCCCTAGTATTAATTGTAAAGTCTTATATTCCTACATCAGACAGAGAAAATTTTAGTTCAAAAAATCCGATTATCTTGTATTCAAACTCGAGGTTCGTCTTCAAATCTGCAATTTGTCATTTGGAGTCATGAAATGGGCCAAAATAGCTTAGATTTATTGAATAGAGACTAATCACAAGCTAAGATGATTTGAATATGAAGGGGAGAGAAAAGATTTCATTATATTAAGACCGAACCCAAGAAGGGCTGCCTAGGTATCCAAATAGAAGTCTGGTCAAATATAGTTCATGAGTATAAAAAGAAACGTAAACAAAAGAATTTTTTTTTATTGATTGGAAATGAAATTTTTACTTTTCTTGATGGTTTTGTCCTTCTCAGTTTCTTTGATGTGCCTATGCTTCCTTGTTAAATTTCTCGGGGCAATCTCTATTAGAGTACTTTGAACAATAACTGTGCCTCTGGTAGCTTCATAAATGTTGCTGAGTGGCCCTTGTTTCACCATAATCTTGCCTTTCTCAATCAAGTTTTTAATCCTGTACCTCAATCCTGAACATTCCTTAGTATCATGTCCTTGGATATATGAATTATATGCATACCTTTTGGACAAGTCAAAATTTGATGGTGGGTACTTAGGGATTGAACCATTTCTCGGTTTAAAAATTCCTTAAGCAAACAACTTTTGGAATATGCCAACCAAAGGTTCAGTTAAATGGTAAAAGTACAAGGTTTTAGTTTCTTTAGTTTATGGGAATTGGATGGCACTGGATAAGTCTGTTGTCAAGAATTAGGTTGGTGAGAGTTTGGGTATTGAAAAGCTTGTGGATTATACGTGTCAAAAACATCCTAAGCTTGTTGGGTGTTTGGATAGTATGACTCTTGAGGTGGGAGGGTTTAGATATCTTCTTCTTTTTCTTCTTTTTGGTGAGGCTTTTTATGCTTGGAGGGTAGCTTGAATTTCGGAAACATCAATAACTTTTCCTATCCGAATAGCATATTCTAATATCTTCTCAATTAAAATTAGATCGTCAAACCTTTAAATACATAAACAAAATAACTTTTGATAGTAGATACCATCTAGAAACCTTATGAAAGCTTGAACCAACTCTTCCTCAGGCATAGGAGGACGTATCTTAGAAGCTTCCAATCTTCACCATATCATATAATCCTCAAAAGATTCATGAGTCACTCTTCTTATTTTGAACAAATCAAGCATCATCGGATCAACCTTGATATCTAACTTATATTGGCTCACAAAGTCTTGAGCCATGCTTTCCCATGTATGCCATTTGTCAAAGTCTTGTTTGACATACCAAGTAAGAGCTATACCTGACAGGCTTTGAATAAATAATCTTATTAGTAGAGCTTTGTCGTGTCCTATGATAATTAGTCTGCTACAGTAATCCTTCAAATATGTAATCGGGTCTCCAAGCCCATCAAACATATTGAACTTTGGAACTTTATACCTTGGAGACAAATTAACCATTGGATGTAGACACAACTTCTTATACCTTAAGTCATAAATTCCCATTAAACGTAGACACTTATCACTGTCTCTTTTCCAAGTCAAGAATCTCTTGTGTTACCATGTTTTGCAAAGTACCAAGGGAATGAATTAGGAGATATGGGTAGAAGGTATATTGTATTGGGGAAGGAGAAAATTTATTTTAGAAAAAAAATCAAGATGGTTAGGTATATTTGTCAAATTGCTAATTCCTGTCCAATTCAATGTTCAAATACTAGACAACCTTTAAATAAAAAAACAAGCCAAACAAACGTTACCACCTAGCACATATAAGTTTAAAACACAATAAATAGATAAAATAAATTAAAGACATTCTAGGATGAAGACTAGGACTTAATAAGCAATCTAAACGTAAAGATTTAACACCATAACGCACGAAAAAAACGATAGGGATGAAACATGATAGTGAATTTGAAGTTGTGATTGTAAATAAGATAAGAAATCCAGGAAAATAGATAAGTTTGACTTTTATTTAACAATTGAAACATCACATTGTTGATCCATCCAACTCCATATAGAAAAGGACAGAACAGGAAAGAGAAAATTTTATTATGATGAGACCGAACTCATTAAACGAGCGCCTACGTATCCCTCATATAGGGGAATCAGGTCGAACGTAGTTTCAATTGCGTAAGAAAGGGAAAAAAGGAAATTACATATTATGAATCTCTAAGAAATTTCAAATGTTTGAGAATCTAGAGCGGAGAATCAACTATTACAAGTCAAGCCTAGGAGATCAATCAGCATCACGATCTGGCTTCATCATACTTATCACCTTGACATCAGTCAACCACTGAATTTTATTTTTCAAGGCAAAATATGCCTCAATAGGATGTCCTCTCATTCCAGAATAATAGGCACAAATTTGATCAGGGCGATATCGCACAGACTTAGTATCAGCAGGTAAAATAGTGATGGGTGTGATGTAGCCCACTTTTTTAAGTCATTCATAGAATTTTTCTATGGGTTTACCTAGAGGAGTGTACTATTTTGGTGGATTTTTCTAAAGCTTATGTTAAGGTTTAGTGGATTGGTTAGATTTTTGATTTTTTGGCGGGTTTTGGTAAGAAACTGGAATATAATTTGATGTTGGAGCAACGGATGGGTATGGGAACCAAGCAGTCTTAGGAGGAGGCTTTATGAAGGATTGTGGATAATAGGCTTGGACAGAATTAGAGGATGGAATGATTTCTGGAGCTGGGTACCATATTAGTTGAGGGCGGGTTTTCTTTACTATCCTCTAATTGCTTTTCAAGTTTTCTATCTCATTCCTCAATTCACGACATTCATCGGTATCATGACCAGGCCTGACAAAATAAAAGGCACAATGCTTTTCTAAATCGAAGAAAGGACTTTAGGGGAAATAGAAAACAACAAGATTTGGCTGTAAAATATCATGTGACTTTAGTATTTTGAAAGTAATTGATGGTGGTTCATCGAAGAGAGTTGTTGCTTGGTATTTTCTTTCTTTGGGCATTGGAGGTTTTGATATCTCATCAATGATCGTCTTTCTCTTACCCTGTGGCTAGACCAAATTAATCTCAGTATGAGCTTCATCTTCAGCTTATTATTAAACCGCCTGATAAAGTCACTTGCTAAATTATCCTAACAGACCCACTTACTAGTAGCTTTTTCTGCATACCACATTAATGCAAGACCAGTAAGTGAACTGACAAAGAGCTTCTTCTTGAGACCATCACTTTGCCCTATAACTGCTAGTTCGTCAAGGTAGGCTTCAAATGGGAATGATGATTTCCGAACCCATCATATAATGGGAAGTTCAAGTCCCTAATTCTATCCATATTTTCTTCCTTAGATTTGGACCACTTATTAATATCGGGATGTTGAGATGACCCTGCCTCACGATTTGCAACCTGTCCTTTTGTCTTATTTTCTTTGCCCATAGTTGTCAACCCATTGAGTGTTTTCTGCAGTTCAACTGAATACTGACTTGAAGATACTTACGCCTTATAATCTGGCGTGAGTGAGGTCATCAATATAGGGGACGACATAGTGTAGGTTGGAGCAATGAAGTCAATTTCAAATAACGGCTGGGGAAAATCTTATGGCATATCTGTTGAACCTCAAAGAATTGTCAATATTCCCCTAATTCTCTCCATTCTTGTTTCCATCCTTCTGATGCTCGAAATAACTTTGTTTTGATGCAAACCCAAACCCTTATGCTCATCTTCGCTATTGACAAGATTGATAAACATTGCTTGACTGGCCATTTCTTATGTTCAACTTTAGTCAACCTTTAGGAGTAAGGACTTACAATTCGAAACAAATAGTACGCACAAGAGTCTAGTTTGAATATTCTACTTATTTGAGAATAATGAGTCATACTCACTCGAAGTGAATAGGAGTTAAGAAAGCTAGAGTACAATATGAATATGATGATATTAACATCCGAGAATTGTGGTAGGACAATATTATGTTGAAAATCATTAGGAAGAGGGTATCCTAAAATGATGAGTTGCCCTAAGAGATTATGAATTAAACTATAACTCATTATCAAATTAAGAGTTAGACCAAGGGGGATTAATATACTAACAGATGAGTTAGGAGGATAAATTGATAAGTATTGAACAGTCCCTAAGAGTGTATTGTACGGTTCTAACATGACAATAATTTTAAGAGTAAAGAGCTCTAAAGTGAGGGACACTAAGAGTAGGAAGTGACTAAGACAATAGGCAAAATATTAATGCATACCTAGAAATGCAACACATAGAAAATAACATTATACGTCCTATTGGGGTCGGGAACCCTTTTGGACTTTGAATGAAATTAACATTCAACATATCAAGGGTGCCAAGGAATACTAGGTTGAATGAGATGCATATTCCTTAGTAAAGAAAATACACAACCACGATCTAAGAACAATAGTGGTTTCATGACATGGTTCCCTTAAGTGGACAACTCGAGAGTGGGAAAGCTTGTGACAGTCAACGCACCGCTGATCAACCGATCTACAAGGGTTTTCCCAAAGGATTTTTATGAAAGAACATCCGTGCAACACGCAACCGTTCGTAAAAAGAAAATAAAAGAGGTTTCAAGTGGAGGAAAATATGAGCGGAATGACAGTTTATGAAAAGTAGTAATACATTACACATAGTAAAAATAACACATTCAACAAAATAACACAACATATAGTCAATTATCAAGAAAAAATAAAAGGAGATAAACATGAAGGAACATACATAGAAATACGTAAAGGGACAGGAAAAAGGTTAACATGTAGAAAATAAATTATGATGCTAAAAGCAGACAATATTACACAAACATCGAAATGAAATTTATACAAATGGAGAGAATCTCACATAAAGCACAAATTTGCAATCGTTAGAACCTAAGTATCCCCAGCAGAGACGTCATTCTGTCACACCCCATTTTTCTCATGAAAAGCGTGATTCGACATGATAACTCTTTTTGGGATTGTTTAAAGAATGTAAAGAGTCACCACCTAACGAATTAAGGTGCATTAGGAAACCATTCTAGGCTAACTACGAATCTATTTTGTTATTTAATCTTAGTTTACTAAAAATTCGGGTAAGGGTTCAAATTATCTGGTAAGAAAAGTGTTAGGCAACTTTTGAGGTCCTCAAAGGTGGTTTTCAACAAATTTCATACCTTACGTGGGGTTTCTATGTGATAAACAAAGGTCACTTATTTTACTGACTTAAATGTTACTAAGTGGCAAAATATGAATAATCAGGACATGTAATTTAATTATTTTAGCTATCAGTTTCCTAGGTGATAAAATCAATGAAACATATAAATAAGACAAGCGAGGAGAGAGAAGAAACATAATTTATAACAAGATATTTATTAAATTAAAGAGCCTAAACTACCCCAAGCAAATAACATATAAAATAAGTAAAAGAAAAATCAAATTTGGTTGGAGGATCAAACAAAAGAGTTATTTTATTTTATTTTATTTGGATCAGTACCCAACTTGTTAATCATCAGTTAGTCCGTTAACCAGCGGCCAGATTATAAATAGATGACAGTGTCGTACGTCGCATTGTCGAATTATACTTGGGTTATCATCACCTTCGAATGTCTACCCAACCCCACCTAGGTTGGTTGTTAACCTAAAGACATTCTAAGAGAAAGGATAAAATTAACACCTTTAAAATATCTATCGTCCCAACCTATCGTCAAAGAGACATTGGACTTTGCTATTTTGGATTTATGGTCTAGACAAATAAAGCTAGATTTCCTTGTTGGACTCGAAGCACGGTAAACACATAGGACGTCAAGTAGCACATAATGGTCTAAATTGGGCCTCTTGGCTGATTAAGGAGTTGACAAAGTGATTAACATGCTAGGGAAAACTATTACTTATTTTTTTAAGTTAAGCCTATAGACCTGACATCTAGGTGTCACATAATTGTTGATATAATGAGAGATAATTATTAAATCATTTCAAAACAATGTGTTATAAAGTTGTACAAACAAAGACATGTCAAAAATGAGTAAATATATTAGGAAATGATATTCATTGAAGATAATTAACCATGTTGTAAATTAATAACAGTGTTAAGAATTAATTTATTCGTATGCTGAAAATAATTAACATGATGGAGGGTTACAATTTTTTTTAGTTACTGAAAATACTGCAAGAAAATTTAAAAACAGGATGAACACTTGTTTTAATGTTATGCGGGAAACTAATTTTGATATACCGAAAATGAATTCTAACATGCTGGTAGATAATCTCATATGCTGGAAATTAGTTTTTATGCGAGAAAATAATTTAAGCGTACTGGAAATTCAATTAATATGCTAAAATTCTTTTTTCATGCTAGAAATTGAATTTAATATATTAGAAATTGATAAAATATACAAAAAAAATAAACACAAATGTTGAAAATTAATTTTTTATCTTATCGACCAAATTAACATGCTTAAAGTTAACTTAATATGTCGGAGTGTCAATTAAACTCCTAAAGCGATATTTCTAGGTTACAAAATAATTTTATTATTAATCCTAATTAAGGGTTTACCTAAGTGATTCACGCAACACATAAAACACATAATTCTCTGCCTCCACACAATCCCCTAATTTTACTATTACATCAATAACTTTGTACAATAATTATTACAGAACAACAATAAATGAAATAAAAGAAAAACTACGAAGGGATAGATTGGATAACCCTTAACGACTCCTCAAATTGATGACAACTCTGTCTGATCTAGGTGATCATCTTTAACCTGTGAAGACAAACAAAGACACATAACACTTCCTAAATCCAAAAACATACCCTTGACAACTCATAACCAACCCTTGACATTGTCGAGATCCTAAAAATCTCGGGCAGGCTCACTCCAAAGGGGTTATGAGATGTGCAAAGGTCGTTTTAGACTCATAATATATAATAAAACTTTGGTGTGTGGGGGAGAATAAAGAAGGGGAATATGTCAAACCAACGAAACAAATAATATGAACACTCAATAGGTCATAAAGATGCACAAAAATGAGTAGAAGGCTACACAAATCAAATATTTAAAGTACGTAAATAAAAGGACAAGATCACAATCACATAGGAATGAATGCGTCGGTAGATGAAACTAACCAATTAGTGGTAACGATAATAAATATAAATAATAAAATCGTACATCCAAAGCAATAATCCGTGATAACACTGACAACCAAAGCAAACTCAAGACTTAAAAGTAGAGAATTTTTTTTAGTTGTGGAGAGGAGTAATGTTCGGTGTCCGCCCCTCTTCTAATGAAAACAAACTTGTTATATACTATAGAATTGTTGTCGCATCAATTGCTTAAAAGGAAAGAAGAGTATCTATGCAATCAGTTAAAGGAATTAAAAGAGGAGGAAAATCAATTATTCAAATTATTATCCTTAGATAAAGCAAAATAAATCAATGAAATTGAAATAAGATAAGAGTTTACCATAATTATCAATAACAAAGTTGTCTTAGTACCATTAGAGCAAGAAAAAAAATCAGTCAACAGAGAGTAAAGGAAAGAAAATCAATCAATTAGTATATTCTCTTTGAACAGATTAATCAGAGAAAATAAACAAGTATAAAGTTACCATAAATAGAAGAGTGAGAATCATCAGGATTCGAGCAATAAATTATTTCAAGCTAACAGTTCAAATTACTAAATTTAAACTATGTAACGTTGTCATAAATTCGAATTCAAAATACATAAGCACACAACCAAAATTCACTTAGGACGAAGTATCGACAGTTTGTAATTTTTAAATAGTTCAATAACAATGCAGCATTGACTTCAAAATTATACAAAAATAAAAAATTGAGTAATGAAATTAGGGTTAATCCAAATCAGTGAAATTTGGGGCTTTTCATATATGATAGCATAGATGATCAAACAAACAAAAATCTCAAAAGGTTTTAACAAAAATGCTTAATTTGCTAAACCAATTTTTAATCACGGATTCTGTCAAAAATTAAAATATAGAAGAGGTTTTTTGAGACTTAAAATAAAATCTGAGATTAAACCTGGGGTGGGTTCTCAAGGACCCATCGATTTTCGACAAAACTTGATCGGAGCAAGTGGCAGCGGGGCGGCATAAGGGGTTTCCCATTGTTGCCGTTCAGTTGGAGAAGAGACAAAAATGACGGAAGGGATGACTAATCAGTGGTTGCATGGTGGCTGGCGGTGCTGATTTGGCTAAAATACGGCGGTTGTTGGTTTTATTCGGTTAGTGATGGTTGGCTTGGACTCATCGGACATAAACTCCGATGAGTCCAAGAGCATGGATAAAAGGTTAAAAGGGAGAAGAGTAGCGACAGGAGCCGCGACAGTGGCCGGCAATAGCTGGTGTTGTTCATTGGCATAAGGTAAAGAGAGAGGGAGAAGGAGGGTCTCATTAATTGTGGCATCACCGACGGTGGCAACGGTGGTCCCGTCGGTGAGAGAGACGACTGTAATAGTGAAGTTTAGAGAGAGAAAGGGGGAGAGGGGTAGTTGTTTTGTTGGTTTAGAGAGAAAAAAAGTGAACTTTTAGGGTTAGGGGTTTATTTTGGTGTATAAAAGAAAAGAGAAGGTTGAACCGATCTCAATCATTGGATTATATTTGATCGACGGTTGAGATTAAATCAGTTTAAAAAATAGGCCAGTTTTTAAATGTCAATTTGGGATCAAAATTGATGTCAATTTGGGATCAAAATTGATGTCAATGTTAGGATAAAATTGATATCAATTAAACAAAAATTGACTAAAAATTAAAACCCTTAAGGAAAATTAAAGAAAAGTGGCTGCTATTTTAATAAATATAATAAGAAAAAATAATAAGATGTTTCTATTAAAAATAAATTGCACCTGTAAAATTAATATTATGTATAAGATTATCGTGAAATAATAATAATATTAATAATAATAAACTAGAGAATGTATTTGTAAATTAGGAGTGTACATATTTACGAAAATGATTTAATAAATATTAACAAAATTATGTAAAAAAAATATTATTTTAAAAATAATAAATTGTAAACAATGATACTAAAAAGTAATAAAATAATTTGTATATTTATAAATCATGATGAATGTGACTTGTCCAAATTTATTTGATACCAAAAAAATACATAAAAAATAGTAATGTTAAAAAATAATAATTTTGAAAAAATAGCAGCCTAAGAGGACTGTCGAGCGGTCAAAATTGGGTGTCAACACTTAGATCTTTAATTTAAAAATCACGAAATCCTATCATATGCCTTGGCCATGTCCAATATTACTATAACATTGTGGTGTTTCTTCCTCATATAGATATCCCTTATTGTCTCCTAAGCCAGAAATATATTTTCCGTTATGTTTCTCACCTTTACAAAACCAGACCGACTCTCTCATATGATATCAGGTACAGTCTTGTCATTCTTTTATGTATAACTCTAGCTATAATCTTATTAGCAAATGTACTCAGACTCACAGGTCTAATATCAGTGAAATCTTTCACACACTTCTTTATTGGTAATAATACCAATTTGATATCAGTAATGTATCTAGGAAATTATTGCCCATGGAAAAAATCTTTAACCACCCTAGTAATGTCCTCTCCAATTATTTCCCATCAACTTTGAAAGAATAAACTGGAAAATCAGAGGCCAGATATTCTAATTTCTCCTAGAGCTCTAACCTCTTTAATGTATCACATCTAGCATATACAGTTGTAAGTAGTATTTCCATATTACATTTGATGAATTTCATAGTTAAATGTTGCATATTGTCTCAAATCACATCCTTTTTCCAGTCATCATTCCAGAAAACCCATATCTTTGTTGCACAATTACAATAATTATTTTGTAAACCCAATTTCCTTTTGTATTGTTTTAGCTCCTGTGAGCCTTGAGAAGGTTCCATCAGAGCTATAAAATTGTAGTAATATCGTCTATGCAGATTTACCAGTCTCTCAAAATCATTTTAAGACTTAACAGATCTTATGTTCTAGAAAATAGCTTTCCCAATAATTGTGAAACCTCTTCTGTCTTTTTCTTACTGGTCTTTGTTTTAACTTGAAAAGAGAGTGAAGGTTGATTTGACTTACTTTTTTCCCCACTCTCTAAGTTTTTTTATTTGCCTAGGGGATAAATCCCCTTCCCTTTCCACTTTGCTAATATTTTCATCAGTCTTTATATCCTCCTCCGTGTCCCTTTTATGTTGCTTCTCCTAATTAGTGATTTCTTGCAGGTCAGGAATGCCTTCTTGTCTCTCATTCTTTTTATCTTGTTTAGAGAAAGAGATCCCCTCATTCTCATTTTGCATCTTTCATTTTTCAACATCTTTGCTAATTATATCCCCCTTACTTCTCTTTACATCTCTTTCATTCCCTTCATTTTGCGTCTCCTAATTAGTTGTTTGTATCAATTAAAGTGGTGGCATTTCTAAATTGGATTAATTGAGAGGCATTTTAATGTTGCTCGAGGATGAACAAGAGTCTAATTTTAATGTTGCTCGAGGATGAACAAGAGTCTAAGTTTGGAGTATTGATGTGAGGCCAAAATTACATATATTTAGTCTTTATTTGCCTCATATTTAATATTTTTGTTTATTCTTTTTAAGCATTAATTTTATGAATTATGCTTAATATTATATTTTTATTTGTAGGATTAAATTGGTGTGAAGATGATCATATTTGGAGAAAAAATAAAATTTAAATCAAGAAGATATATAAGAAAATCAAGCATCAACTTAATGAATTAAATTTATTATAATAATCAATTTCTGCCTTATCTTACAATTGAATTACAATTTGAAAGTCGGTTAGAAAGTGGCGACTGCATTTTACGATGCAATCCAGTGTAGATTGGACTGAATTTTTATTTTCTAGTTCATTTTGGAATCAACTATTTTATTTTGAGTTTTTTCTACCTCTATAAATATTTCACAAAAATAGTTTGTATGTAACTTTTGAATACGTTTGATAATTATTAGTACATTGAATATTTGAAAAGTAACTTGTAAACTTTTTATTTAGAGAAAGCTTGGAGCCGTTCTGGAGGCAAAAGAAAAATTGATTTATTCTTTTCTTCTCCATCTTTTTTAATTTTTCTTTGAGAATTCAAGATTCTGAATTTATTCTAGTTAATTGTAAGTTCATAATTATGATTTTGTCTATGATTTCTAATGATGATTTTGAAGTCATGAAAAGCTAAATTCCACAACTAGGATTGTGAAAACCATGATGAACTAATAGTAAGAGAGGCTGACTTCAGGAGAAAAGTGGTGATTGACTATGACTCGTTACAAGTTATAACGAGTCGTAGGGTGAGTCATTCTGAGCACATTAGCTAAAAGTCCTGAAGGTTGAAAAGTTAAGGTTCCAGTGAAAACAAGTGAAGCCCTCAAGTTGTGATGACAGATAATGACTCATGATGAGGAGTCATACTAAGCATGGATAAAAAGTACTGAAAGCTAAAATTTATTTGATTCATAACGAGTCCCAGCCAATGAATCATTACATTTCATAATGAGTCGTAACCACTGTATTAAGAAGAGAGCTATGATAGAAAGCAATGAGTTGTTGTCTGATATAACGACTCGTTGCCAGAGGTGTGACCACTGTCAACCTAGTTTTCCTATTTTTTTTTGGTTAGGTTTCCTTTGTTATTTTGAGACACTATAAATACCCTTGAGGTACTTTTATAATAGTTTATGTACTTTGACATATTTTTACATTCTTTATACTCTTGTTATTGTTTTTTGGTTTGTTATTCAATTCGATACTTTGAGTTTTATTCTTCATTATTGTGAGATTAATTCTATGATTTCTTCATTGAACTCTATGTTTTATTTTATAACTATGATCGACTAATTCTCCTGACTAGGATTGTGGGAACCTTTGCAGATTAACGAAGTAGGAAAAGTGTAATATTCAACTAGATCAATGTTTACATGTGTATTGTGATTTCCTTTAAGTTAATTCTTTTCTTAGTGGTGGAAAACTCTAAGAACTCGCCTGTATTCGAGATTGTCTTCACAAAAGAGATCGAGATTGGGAAAAGGGAATTATGATGGTGATTCGAGGCTATCAACCCTTATCTAATAACTTGAGACCCACAAGGTGATAGTTAAACTCGGATCAAAGGCAAGGGATAGTAAAGCAACATCCTGAGACTTATAAGGTAAAAGGTGAAATTTACCTACGAGTCCACAAGACAGTTGGTAATACCTAGCTTGTCAGGTTCTGCATGTGTGATAGTGAGATAGTTAGGTTGAATATGAGAAACTTACGAAGTTAGAAAGCTAGGTGGAACACAGTCCTAGTGTTCATTTAAGGTTGAGCACTCTCAATTGGTTGCTTTTCTTGATAACTACAAACCCCCATTTACTTTCCTGCACCTTTGGAAACTTTAACAAGTTTGAGATACGAGTTTGACCTATTCCCTGTAGGATTTACCCTAACCTAGTTGGTTTACTATAATTTGACAGCAACCACATTGTATTTTTTTGGAGGTATAGTTTGGGTGTCATCAGAGATTGAGAGCAATATGTAGACCTAGTATTATCACCTATTCGAGGCTTCAGGTACATCCTAATCCTTAACTTTCGCGAATGAAAGTCTTTTTAGTAGTGGATATGGTAACGACCCTTTAGGTCATTTTCTATATTTCTACTTATTTTTGCCGTTAAAGCTCTCCTATAGCTTTTCCAGGTCATTTATGACTTATTAGGACTGACAGTTTGGTTATCGAGCAGTTCATTTTGTTTTTAAAGCCAATTTCCTATTTTGAAGTCTTCGCTGGTTCAAATTGGCTACCGAGCAAAACCTTCAGTCAAACAACCCCATATTCTAATTCTGACTATTCCAACAACCCTGGAATATCGATTTTAGGCTATGTATACTCTTGGTTAAGGTCCTGAGGCACCTGGGCTCATTTCAACCTACGAGTTGGAAAGTTAAGAAAATAAAAGTTGGGTGTGGGACCCATTTTTATTCGAAACGACCTCCGATGGAAATTTTGACTACACCATTGAGTCTTGTATGTCAAATTTTATAGGGTAGTATAGTCTGCATATACGGGATTTCAGATGGATCCCGAGGGCTTAGCAGAGACTTGAAAGATCCCAAGTCTTAACTGTAACTAGTGCACTCGCTAATAACGGGCCATGGGTGGCGATCGTGATATCTGTGGTAAGGCACCATATTCTACGATCGTGGTACACTAGGTCACGACCACAATTCACTTTGTAGCCACCATATGTCACGATCGTGACAGTCGGGTTGCGATTGCAACTCTTGAGCACCTGGAAAAGGTATAAATATTCCCCCTTTAGCTTCTTTTTGCCCATTCTACATCCATTTCCAAGAGAGTTAAACCATAAGTATTGAGAAAGTTAGGATTAGATCTTGTGGGTGATTTGGGGAGCTTGGGTATCGATTGTTATGCGATTTTCCTTTGAATTCGAGGTAAAATTCCTTCTCATTCTTGGCGGATTTTCTCATTTCTTGTTCAAAATTCCTAAAACTTGGAGACTTGATTTTGGCACCAATGTAGCTCAAATTTTACTCATTTTAGGGTAATTTCTCCTTGAGCATAGAGGAATATTGGGTTGGCTTCAGAAATACGATTTCCATAAGTAGGATCCACATGAGATTTTTGAGTAATTTTGGACCCGAATTAAAATGGTGAAATATGGGTATCATTATTATCATATTGATTAGTAGAATATGATTTTGATAGTGTGGCATCTTGTAGAAGCTTCTCGGAAGGGAAAGTAAACGATTTAGCGGATTTTGGGCTTTCCTCGGCGTCCAATTAGGCTAGGCTTCACCCTCCTTATAGATTGAGCTAGTTCATAATATGTTTATGATATCATGTTAGATTTGGGATGGTTTTTAGGTGTAGGTGATGTGATTAGCAATACTTGGGATAGTTGGATGGTTTAGGCTATTTGAAAATCGTAATTTAGGCATAAATGGCTTAGTTGCTCATAGTCTAGGTGACATTTCTATCTTAAGATTGATTCTGGTTTAGTTAACATCTAAAAATAAATTGGAAACCTTAGAATAGTCTAGGGTAGAATTTGCCTTAAATTGAACTTTGAGGATCTAGAAGTGGGCCTTCGACCCACCTTAGGCCAAGATTCGTGTTAGCTGTTGAAAACCTTTTATACACATGTTGTACGCCTTGAAAATCTTATAGAGGAAATATTGAGAGACTTTGGAATTTTATGGTTATAATGGGTTAGCATGGAGAGTTGACGCCTATTAATTATACTAGTGATTATGCTTGGTTATGATAATGATGATATACTTATAGGTTCAAGTTCGGATATTGATGATAAGGTTAATGGCATACATACTCGATTTAAGTTTGAAATATTATTATGATATTGATTATATAACTACCGATTCAAGTCCGAAAATTACTATGATATTGATCATAATATTGCTGATAAGACATTGGCGATATTGATTATATGATTACCAGTTTGAGTCTGGCTATTACTTATGATATTGATTACATGATATTAGTTCGAGTCTAACAATGGAGTATGATGTTGATAAATGGCTATTATTTCAAGTCCAAAAATAGGAATGGTTTATAGTGTGGTATGGCATGGGTAAATTCTAGTTGTGTCATAGAGGTTGGTAAATGATAGTGGTTCGGCTTATGTTTTACTTGATTGTACCCTCCTGGCTTATGGGGGCCTGCGTTGGGTTATTTACTTTTCTGCACTTATTGACTTATAAGGGCTAATTTGACAGTTATAATTGTATGTTCTTGGTCCTTTATGTTATGATATTATTTTGGTTATTTTACTTATATACAGTGATGTTGGAGTTGATTCAGATTTGCCTCTACCATGACTTAGTTATGTTATTTTGAATTTTATCGTATTTATATCATGTTTTAGCTCAGTCGGCCTATGATGCCTCCTGAGTATCTATTTGTTTTGGTACTCATACTACATTTTTTGTATTTTTTGGTGCAGATTCGAGTACTAGTTGCTACCATTAGTTCATCGATCGTGTTGTGTTGGATTTCAGAGATAGGGTGAGCTCTTGGCGTCGGAGTTGCCCATTTTTCTCTATCTTATTTATGTCTAGTCTTTTGTTTTGAGTCAAATTATATTGACTATTTTTAGAACATACATTATATTTATAGTAGCTCTTGTATTAGCTCTACCAGGTCGTGGGATGGTTATCTTTACTGTTGGCTAGCTTGTCTATTTCTATTGTTTTACTTATTTAAGTTGACATTGTTGTTTTCTCTCTTTTGGAAATTTCTCACCAATTTAACCCATTGCCTTTGGCTATGGATTACTGTTTGGCTTACCTATTGGTGAGATAGAGTAGGTGCCATCGTGACTCATAAATTGGGTCGTGATATCTTATGATTATTTTACTATGCATGATTATCCCATAGTTAGACCTTATAGTTTTGGACCTTGATTATGTTATTACTAGTTCCTACTATGATTAGGAGGCTTTGAGATACTAGTGTGACTACTTAGGTTGTACCCTTTGAGTTAGCCTTGTTTATGTATATGTAAATATCTATAGTAGTTGTGGTATTACCATATATCCCTCTCTTTTTTCATTTATTCATGTGGTATATCCATTCCATGGCTTCGTATACATGCATTTATATATATATATATATACACACACACATATATATATATGTATCCTTCTTCTATTCTATATTAGTATATAGGCCAGTGATATATGGTATAGTGCTTAGATTCCTAAGTAATGCCAGAATAGAATAGTTCATCCTTATGGTCTCTTTAGCTTTACTATGTAGTTTCCTGGATATATGGGTGTAGTTTACATTCTTGCTTGTGTGTTATTTTTATTTGCATTATCTTTGGAGCTCAGTAGATAGTTTCCTACTGATTACTATGTGTTTGGTACTCATACTAAATTTCTGCAGCCTGTAGGTCATAGTATAGGTTCTCATCATTATTATTTACGGCGTGCGGAGTAGCTATGGTTCAGATAAATAGGTGAGCTCTAGGAATTCAGAGCATTGCTATTACCCCTCTTATGTATTATACTAATCTCTATGTTTTATTTGAAGACAGGTTGTATCAGTATATTTATTTAGTACTTCATTTTGTAATCTTACTACATTAGAAGATCTTGTACTGATTCCACCAGGTTCTAGGACTATCTTGTGTACTTTAGCCTTTTTTCTATATTTATTTCACATTCTTTCTTAATTTTTCTTGGTAGTCCATTACTAGTAGTTCCAGACTATGAGTTGGCTTACTTATTGGTGGGTTATAGTGGGTGTTGTCATGACCTGAGAAATTGGATCGTGATAGAAGGTTGATAGCTTTAAATTACTGTTGTTATCTTCTTTTTCTAATATCTATCTCTCTCTCAAGCAAGTATCAAATACATGCAGTTACTAACTTGTGTACCCATTAAGAAAGCAATCAAAATGAAGGAAATGCTAATACATGCAAGAACATCGGTCTAGAATGACTTTGCACCTTAATCCATTTCGTTAGTTCATCATGCTTCCCACAACCCTAGTTATTAGATTTAGTTACTCATGGCTTGAAAATCACAATTTAAAATCATACACAAAATCATAATTATGAACTTACAAATTAGTAGAATAAATTTGGAAGCTTGACTCTCAAAGAAAAATTAATAAAGACGGAGGCTGCTTATCAGTTGAATTGGTTGGATATAGACTTTTAAATATACTAATTCGCTAGCCACCCAATAAGATAGCGATTGGTTCGGTATCACATTAGCAATTAACGAACAGTTATCGGATGGTGTAACGGATAAATCTAAGAGAGAATGAAATATCGAGCGATTATTGGTAGTTCTTTCATTTCTTCACCGACTAAGTTGTTTGTATACTCTAATTGATCTATTTATCAATCTTTTTAGGCTTCTTGAGTTTTGTTCGTATAGTTATTTAATAGGTTAAAACATCGAATCAAATAAGAATTTTCTTCTAGACCTATAATGTATGTAGAAACATTTTTAATTACCGGATTGACAGAAAAAAATTAAAACTTTAATATTATTTGAATTTTTATGTTTTATATCAAACTTTGTGAAGGACACATTTG
Source organism: Capsicum pubescens (assembly GCA_030864215.1). Classification (NCBI taxonomy): domain Eukaryota; kingdom Viridiplantae; phylum Streptophyta; class Magnoliopsida; order Solanales; family Solanaceae; genus Capsicum; species Capsicum pubescens. Next base: position 269,032,047 of record CM061548.1, read on the forward strand.
AGTTGTTTCATTTTTATTGCGGTCCTTTGTGTTGTCAAGAATAATTTATGTTTTGATTTAAAAATTAATTTAAGATTTTCTTTACATTTTAGGGAGTCTGACTGCACTTTATGGTTAGATGTCACAAGAAGTGACATATTATTTTCTAAACTATGAAGTGAATAGAATAATAAATAGAGTTTTATATGTTGGATTGACAAAAGATACTTATATATCTAAGGGTAAAAATATAATTATAATAATTCTTAATGGGTTAACGGTTTACCCGATAAGAAAATTGAGTAATCCGTCCCCGCATTAATAAGTCATTAATTATAAAATTTTGATCCGTTCTCCAACCATTAATCCAATAACCCATTACCAATTAGCCAATAAACTAATTTTGCGGTTGGGTTAACGGTTACGGTTCAGTTTTGAACAACCCTATATTCATCAAGTACTTCATTTTGTAATATTACTACATTAGAAGATCTTGTACTGATTCCACCAGGTTCTGGGACTATATTATGTACTTTAGCCTTTTTACTATATTTATTTCACATTCTATCTTAATTTCTCTTTGTAGTCCATTACTAGTAGTTCCGGACTATGGGTTGGCTTACCTATTGATGGATTATAGTGGGTGCCGTCATGACTTGAGAAATTGAATCGTGATAGAAGGTTGATAGCTTCAAATTACTGTTGTTATCTTTATTTTGTAATCTTTATCTCTCTGTCGAGCAAGTATCAAATACATGCAAGTTCCTAACGTGTGCACCTATTAAGAAAGCAATCAAAATGAAGGAAATGCTAATACATGCAAGAACATCGGTCTAGAATGACTTTGCACCTTAATCCGTTTCATTAGTTCATCATGCTTCCCACAAACCTAGTTATTAGATTTAGTTACTCATGGCTTGAAAATCACAATTTAAAATCATACACAAAATCATAATTATGAACTTACAAATTAGTAGAATAAATCCGGAAGCTTGACTCTCAAAGAAAAATTAATAAAGATGGAGAAGAAAAGAAAAAACCAATTTTTCTTTTGCCTCTACTGCATCGCCAAACTTTCTCTAAATAAAAAGTTTAGTTACTTCTCCAAAGATTCAATGTACACAAAATTACATAAAAGCTATTTTTGTGGAATATTTATAGGTATAAAAAAAAATCGTAAAATAAATAATTGAGTCCAAAATAGACTAGAAAATAAAAATTCATTCCAATTTGGACTGGATTGCATCGCACAATACAACCGTTTTCCAGCCGCCTTTCAAATTGTGATTAAATTGTAAGGTAAAGTTGAAATTGATTATTATAATAAATTTAAATCATTAAGCTCCCAGCTTGATTTTCTTATATAACTTCTTGATTTAAATTTCGTTTTGGCTCTAAATTTTTTTATCTTCACATCAATTTAATCCTACAAATAAAAATATAATATTAAGTATAATGCATAAAATTAATACTCAAAAAGAATTAATAAAAATACTAAATATGAGATAAATAATGACTAGATATATATAATTTTAGACTCAAATCAATGGGTGGCACAGTTCCCGAGATAGATTGATGTGTTCCAGCTTAGAAAATCAAAATCTAAAAAATTTGAAAAGTAAAAGTTTGCCCAAAGTCAACATAATGGATAAATGTTGTCAAAATTCTATGTTAATACTTCCATAAAGTTCAAAATATAATGTATGATTTAATTAGATGGTTTGGACGTGTTTCAAGGTGCTCAGGAATGATTTAGATTCTTGGGTTGGTTAGTAATCCTTTTAAAATTAGGATTTGACCACTGATTTGCATATTTAGTTCATGTCTTTAAGGATTTGGATGGGTAATGACTCATGTGTGCACCATTGCGTCTATGGAGCGCAATTGTGCTAAAGGAGGAAAGCACGGGCAGCAGTATCATGTAAAAGAAAGGGTTTTGAGAATTTTGGTCAATGTCATTGGGGAAGCTTGAGTATTCGCGTATTCGCTTTGTTGACACCTAATTTTTGTCCTCTCCAATCCAAACTAATTTTGAGCTTCTTCAATTTTGAAAGATTTTGAAATAATTGTTTTACAAAATTAAAATAGTTTCAAAACTAAATTCGGGCTTATTTTATCACTCCCATGTAAAATATATGATTTTGTATTTGAATATATGGAATTTATATGATATTTAGTTGAGGGAATATTTTAAGAGGTAATTTCATTAAAAATGACATTTGATTTGATTTTACTTTAAAATTGACTAAATTGAGAATTTATTCAATTTTATTTCCAAAATAAATCAAAAAAATTGTCAAGATGATTTTTTTTGTTAATTATTGAAATCAAGAAGCTTAATTAATTAATTCAGAATTAGATTCATCGTAATTCGATTGGAAAAATTCTACTAGTCAAATTGTTTTAGCTACTTGTTAAATTAATGTAGCCATGTTTTTATATCAATTTGGCTAAATTAGTACACCTTTAATTCTTAAACCAATAACCTTTTATCTTTCAAGTGGGCTGACTTCAAACCCAATTTCTTAAGTATAAATAACATAAATATCAACCCTTTTGGAAGTAATTACACTCTCTCACTTTTAAAATTACTTTACTCTCTCTCCCTATTAATATACATAACATAGCCGACATATACATAACATTCTGTGTATATGTTGGGATTTTTGTAATATGTTTAGGTAGTTGGGATTTTTTGTAATATTGAAAACATAAGTTGTGTATTTGTGTAATTAATCCCATTCAAGCCAAATCAAATGAAATTACTCGGACCAACCTCACTTTCGTTCTTTTTTTTTTTTTTTTTTTTTTAAAGAAATGACATAAAACAACAACACCATCAAACCTTTTAAAATGACCCATTTTCTTCTTCATCTCGACAACATGACACCACCAAAATTCAAAACACCACTATCTGCAATTCTATTTCATCCCATACTACTTTGCGTGCTGAGCACGAGGGTCATACCACACAGATTTTGGAATTTACAAAGTGGTACTCATGTAGAATTTTCAAGAGTTTTTCCTTTTAAACTTTGAAAATTTCTTCAACTTCGTACTGATATAGTCTGATTCAAGTCACCAAAACCTCATCCCCCAACTAATTTTCCAAAAAGTCCTTGAAGATCCCAACTTGTCACGATTCAATTCTCAAGTCATGATGGTACCTATTATAACCCACCAGTAGGTAAGCCAACCCGTAGTCCAGAACTATTAGTAACAGACTACTAAGAGAAATAAAAGAAATAAGGGGAAATAATCAAATATAGAGACTAATATAAAATGGAATCCCAAGGCTTGGTGACGTCAGTATAAGAACTTCTTATACAATCGGAGTACAAGAGAAATATAGAATAAATATACAGGTACAACCATCTCCAAAATATAAAATAGAGATAAGTTTAATCAATATAAGGGAGAGCAGAAATACTCCAATCATCAGGAGCTCATCCTAAGTCTCCGATCCATATCTGCTCCACACGATGCACACATCAACGATGAGAACTTGTAGTATGATCTGCAGGCTGTAGAAGTGTAGTAAGATTACCAAACACGTGATATTCACTAGGCATCAACCAACTGAGCTCCAAAGATAATGTAAGCGTAAATAACATGTAAAGCAAGAATATAAACTACAAATAATTATCCAAGAAACTGCATATAATATTACTAGTGTAGCAATAAGGATAAGCTATCCTATTCTAATTGTGCTCAGGAACTAAAGTGCAATATCGTATATCACAAGCCAATGTACCAATGAAGAACGAAATAAGGTTTTGCAGTTATACAAGGCCAAAGGATACATATACAATATGAATAGACCAAGAAAAAGAGAAATGTATGGTGATACCATATATATATATGTACATAAATATATATATATATATATATACATATAGAATTAACTTAAAGTAATAACCAGAAGAAAAAAACCTAACATCTCAAGGATCATAACTACGTAGGGAATCTAATACTGTCATAATCTGGGTCCCTAATCATAACGTCTAACTTTGAGGTAAACTGTCAATAATGCACTTTACCATAATAGAAAAACAAGAATCAGAAATGTACCGATAATTTTAGGTACCAGTCCATAACCATCATACCAAGAACTAACCATAATAACTTACAGTAAGTAACCAATTAGTCTGAACAAACAATAACCTAACTTAGCCACCATAAGCCCAGAAGGTTCAAACAAACACGCAACAAACCATACTATACACATCTCATAGAGAAAAGTAAACCGAACCCTATCTCAATGTCGAACCGCAAGTCTTGACTCATACACAAATCATTCATCTTCGATCAATGATCCCAAAATGTCACCACACTATCAAAAGAAAAATATACACATCAATACAAGTAAAACAAGACTCATATTGCAATATAAAATATTGGGCCCAAAATCTAGTCAAAATGCGCCCATAGGGCCCACTAATAAAATCTCAAAATTGAATCCATCAAGAGGACCCACAAAGGACAAAGAATGTATGCTCAGAAGTTGAGCAGAAACGGGACACAAATTAGGGCTCAAATTCTCCCCTAAAGAATAGGAATTTAAGACCTAAATTCTAAGAATTTACACTGAAAAAGTGTGGAATTTGACGGGTCAAATAATAGAAGATGACCAAGGAGTGTTGAACTAGCTCACCTTAGCTTCAATGGATGATTTTCCATAATTTTCCACACATCAAGCTCCAAAAATAGAGGGAAAGTCCCAAGGAAATGATGGAAAATTGGGTGAAGGTGAAAATATAATACCAATAGTGTAGCATAAGCTGCGATTGGGTTGCTTAAGCGACAAATGCTTAACCGGCATATGACTACAATAACGATGGGTCAGGAGAGGTAAGGACCACTTAAACAACATCCCGGTCACTAAAGTGACGTTTGCTTAAGCAGACAGGGTTCGCTAAAGTGATACTCAACAGGGCAACTAAGGCTGCCAAGTCGGAACAAGGTCGTTAAAGAAACTATCACTTAAGCGACCCCCAAGCTGCTTAGGTGACTGCACCAGCAGCCGAGGCATCAGATTTTGCTAAGTCTAAATGGACTCTAATTAGGTGTTCGGGATTCTCTTGGAACCCCGTACATGCAAACAAACTATGCCACCATACCAGGTTTGACATTTCAAACTCAACGGAATGCTAGAAGTTTTCATCCAAGATCGTTTTGGTTAAATGTGTGTGCTACACCTTTAGTTCTATTTAAATACTCTACCCAATAGCATAAAATGAGTTTGAAAGCCTTGGGACCTAAATCAAGGATCCCCTTGCCTAAAATTAATGTTTTGGAGCTAATGGCACTGTAAGTCTGAGACCAATTTCTTAACAACGAAAGCTTCAAAATAGTTAAATGAGACTAAAACCTAAATGAATAGCCTAATAACCAAACCAACTATTTCAGCGAGTAAAAAATGACCTGTAGCCACTGTGGGAAAGGTCAAAATACTAGAAACACATGGAAATAACCTAGAGTGTCAATACAATATCCACTACTTAAAAGACTTTCATTCGTGAAAGTCAATGGATAGAAAGAGTGCAAAAGCACAAGAGGTTGAGGTGTTGGGGCTGCATGTCTCAAGAATGACTCCCTAAATAACCTTTAAGGTAGAATAACATTTTTAGGGGATTTTACCTAAGATATTCCCTTTTCACTAGCTCTCTTACTTCACTTCCCTAATAATAAAAATACAACCTCATCAACTAACTAAGCTTTAATTGAATCTAGAACGATTGAAAGACACAAACCCAAACCACAACACGCTGATATCACACCAATACAAGAATAACTAGGTGAAAACTCAACCAAACTGAAGACCACCCAAGGCATGAACCATGAAACAAACTCCAAATTCCAAAATTTAACATCCTCTTGCCTTTCTAATCCTGCTATCTACTCTGATATGCATAGGCTATCATTTGATTCCTATTTGGACAATCACCTCCCACTAATCTTGAAAGACTAAAGTTGATCCACTAAAAATCCATAATGGCAAACATAAGAATACACCTATTAGATGCTACATGGACACCCAAATAGAGATGATCAAAGCATGCATTCCTAGCTAAAGCTACAACTGGTCCAGATAACCCTCAAAACCAATAATTATGAATCCCAATCATAGGATCTCAAATTTGAATGATCCACTCCAGAATACCCCACTGACTGTGGTGAAACCATGCTAAGTCCAACTTGAGCACACTCCTTCAACTGAATATACAATAAAAAATTCTAATGAAAACTTAAAATAATGGTCAGGAGTAGTAGAAACCAATACCGTGTGCCAAAGGAATATACCTCGAGCATTTATCAAGCATAACCCATTTAAACTGAAGACAACTGAGCCAGTAAGTGAAGGGTAGGCTTATTCAGCCTATAATTGAATTCTCATCTGAAATAAATTTTGAGATGGGTTTGCAATCAAGTTACTCAATACATAGTTGAAATCTTCAAACTGAATTTGATTTACTTGATCTTAACTATCCAAATCGATCCTATTGGCGAGAAAGAATCCACAACAAAAAATACATCACAACATCAAGTCACTTTTCAAAGATCCAAATCCAAAATTGAAGCTCACGAGTCTTCACAAATATCAAATACTCAAACTAATCTCACTATCTGAAATAAGGAATCCATATAGTGATCACTGTAATGGCTAAAACTAAGATGATGCTGTGAGATAAAATCACAACTAAGGAAAACCATCGACTGAAGATACAAGCAATAAAATTAAGATCTTCTGAAGGGTATAATGCATCAAGGCATAGTCAAGTACACATGAAGTCCATGAAGAATATAAATTGTATCCAAATCTTGAGAAACTTAGGACAATTACTATCTTAGCTTGAATGTGGACAACCAATACTCCATCGATGAACAATACTACATCATAGCAAGAATAGAGCACACAAATCAACACCAACATCAATATCAAGACTATCACCAGAAACACACCTAACAAACTGAAAGGGCACACCCCAAATTGATTAATCTCAGAAATGCCATCAAAATAAGCTGCCAATGCTGGGATCATAGCAAAATCATGAAAGGCCAAACATACCCTCACTCTCCCTCAACAACTGTTCTAACTTAATAATAAAGAATAAAAACAAATAACCTCACCTCACTAAGAGAGAGAAAACCAACCAACTGAGCTAGCCATCTAAGATAATAAATAAGAATCATGAGGAAGGGGATTTTAACTATATAATGCTTATCTAGACATCTATCAATAAGAAGTAGTTTATGTTAATTCAATGACAATTATAATAATAGTAAAGATGTAGGTGGCACAAAATGAAAAACATAGTCGGTACCACTCTAAGGTCATAATAAGGCCAATATGCTAAAGTAAATAGGCCTTTAACCCAAATGCTATACCCAAAAGTAAAAATGTTGATACGCTTACCCACTGCTAAAAGAAATCATTTATGAGGAATGCCACATAAATATAAAAATCTACACAGAGGCTACAACAACCCATATAGTAACTTCAAGGCATAAAACCACCAATGGGTATAAAAACCCCAACTCAACTTAAATAAAAGGTAAGAGATAGTAAGTCAAATTGCACCTATATCAATCAAAACCATAGTAATAGTCCCATATTCTTAAATGAGTATGAATCTAAGTGTGTCCAAACATGGAATGAGCGTCTAAATCATTAACTGAGGATCTAAGTGCACCATCTCTAACTGAAGGTGCCACAACTCTATAAGACTGATCTAGTGTGCTAAATAACTAATAATCCCATATTAAGGACACTTTCTAAATGAGTGACTGGTCTCTCTACAGTCATAACAAACCCCTAAAGCTCTAACTAGACAAGAAACATGAGTTATTCTCAACTGGCTGACCAACTGATGTTTGGGACATATTCTACCAAAATAATCATCCTTCCTGAAATCATAACATACCTTAGGAGCTCTAGGCTGACGAGGAATATATGTTTACCCTGTCTGAACAATCAACTCTTGCTCGAGGTATTTTTTAAAACAATGACCAACCTCTCAATAGTCCAAACATGCCCATGGGACTCTTTGATATATTGTACTTGCTGATCCAGAATTGCTATTATGGTGTGAAGACTTATACTAAATACTCTGTAATGTTTGATGAGAACTCCACCCGTTGTGACTACCACGACTAATTTGAGAGACACCTATAGCCTGAGATACTACTTTTATAGAACTAACAGACTTCACGTGATCTTGATCCCTATTGAGAGAACCCTTAATCCTAAATAGAATGTTAATAGCACTGTACTGATGACATGGCCTCTTACCGCTACCTCCATAAGTATAAATACATACCTTCTCTGTGGTCTTTAGATAATCAACAAACTGAAGAAAAGTAGACCCAATTCCTATTAAATGCTCTGTCATTAAGTGGAGTAGTAAAGTAAATCCTCTGACAAATCTGCATGATAACTTATGCTCTGAAGGATATAACATGGGAATATGTTGAGCACACTTGAAAAACCCAATATCATACTCTGAATCAACTTAACTCTAAGAATTAGTTAATATTTTGAACACCATATCTGTCTCTAAGGTATCCACTGGAATACTTGGAATTCCTAATGCTGAATCTTGAAAAATTGAGGCAGTCAGTAACTCTATCGGAGCCTAGGCCGACCCCAAATTCTCTAGCTGACGCTAAAGATCTTTGACATTAATACCTAACTCCCTAAACTGACTCTGAGATAAAACTCTGAAAACACATGCAAAAGTTTCATCCACATCTATTGATAGCCCCATGTCATCTATTTAGGAAAAGAATGGAGTCGAAGAAAGTACTAGAGATTCATAGAAATATGGGCACAGGACAGGAAGTCAAGAATATAGTTTTATAATAATGCCCGATAGCCTTCCGAATATAGGATATAAATATTTTTGTACTAATTTGCAATACTATACAAACACTTTCCTTTTGTACCAACACACTGGTAAACCTAGGCTCCGATACCAATTTTTCACAACCAAATTCTTCAAGTCATGATGACACCTACTATAAATCACCATTAGGTAAGCCAACCTATAGTCTAGAACTTTTATTAACAGACTACCAAGAGAAATGATAGAAATAATGAAAATAATCAAATAAAGAGACTAATATAAAATGAAATCCCAAGATCGGGTAAAGTCAGTACAAGAGCTTCTAATACAATTGGAGTACAAAGAGAAATATAGAATAAATATACATGTCCAAACTATCTATGAAATACAAAATAAAGATAAGTCTAATCAATATGAGGGTGACCAGGAGTACTCCAAATGTCAGGATCTCACCCCAAGTCTCTGATCCATAGTTGCTTTGCACGATGCACACGTTAATAACGAGAACTCGTACTATGATCTAAAGGCTGTAGAGGTGTAGTATAAGTACTAAACACATGGTACTCAGTAGGCATTAGCTAACTGAGCTCCAAAGATAATGTATGCATAAATAACATGTAAAGCAGGAATATAAGCTACATGCAACCATTTAAGAAACTGCACAAAATAATACTAATGGAGCAATAAGGATAAGATATACTATTCTAATAGTGATCAGGAACTAAAATGAAATATCGTATATTAATAGCCAGTATACCTATGGAGAATGAAATAAGGATTTATAGTAGTAATACTAGGCCAAAGGATACATATACAATATAAATAGAAAAAAAGAGGGATATACAGTAATACCATATATATATACATATATGTGTATATACACATACACACACATATATATGTAGATATAAAATTAGCTCAAAGTTAATAACCTGAGGAAGCCAACCTATTATCTCAAAGATCATAACCAAGCAGGGAAGTTAATACTATCATGATACAGGGCCCTAACCATAACGTCTAACCATGAGGTAAACTATTAAAAATGCAATTTACCATAATAGAAATGAGGAAAATCAGAAACATACCAACAATCTCGGATAGGGCTTGGCATTAAATACCAAAAATCAAATTACCGAATCGAACCAAATTTTTTTGTACTTGGTAGTCGGTAATTCGGTATGTGGTATGTTATTTGTGAGTAAGATTTCAACATTTCGGTATTCAGGATTGGGTCTGGTACAAGATATTAATACCGTTTAGTATTTGGTAAATACCAAATACCAAATTATTTAACATATATATATATATATAATACAATATGTCACTCGAACCATGCTAATATATTCGTATAAAGCACAAAAAGAATACTAAATAGGGATTTTATTAATCATACTCTTTGAAGTTTAAACGTAGTTTGCACATCTCCAACTTTAATTTGGTGTAAGACCCTTGAAATTTTGATCATATTATTTTTGACCTTTCCGTGTTCATAATATCGATTTTTGACTTGAAATGTGCTTAGGGATATTAAATGGGTATTTGGGGAAATTTTTTGAATTTTTTTAAGGGGTTCGAGGTCATTTTAAGACCCCGAGGCAATGAGAGTTTGTGATATCACTGTCTCATAGAGGTTACCCTCCTCAATATTGGTGTGGCACGGAGGATAACCTCCGCGATAACGGCGTGCCATGCTAAGGTGTAAATTTCATGTATTTTTTTCACTTAGGGGTGAGGGGATTTTGGTATTTTCACCTTTTTCATGACTTATAAACACATAATTGACATTTTCCCCTTTATTTAAAAATATCAAGTAATCTTATTCACTTCTCTAACACTTAAACCAAGAAAGCTTACGGGTTTCACTAGGCATTCATCATCCGGGCTTCAAACATCAAATTGACTTCAAATTCTTATATGTTTTAGATATATTTATTTTCCCTAAACTCAAATTTTATATTATGTCATAAATTTAATGGATTTTCATGTGATTAAATTGTAGGTTTCGAAATTAGGTAGAGAGGTTTTAGTTGTTATGGATTTAATTACTTATCCCATGTTTTGAATTGATTATTCATGTTTTAAATTAATATTTTTGGGACTAAATTAGTACATTATTTAGATGGTTGGAATGGAGGACAAGGGTTTCCCTAAATTTGATGAATTTTGGCTTGGAATTGCATGAACCTCAACCCACTTTGTGAATTTAGTTTTAATTATGGAAAATTGCATGGTTTAACTTGCTTTTGAACTCAATGCATTGCATTAATGGATAAATAGATATAAAAATGGTTTTGGATGTCCTTGATGGCCATGGTTTGGATTTTTATGGAACTTGGGAGTCCAATTTTGTTATGTGAATTGGTTTGGAATTAGCTTGCAAACATATTGGTATGACGATACAAAGTGGTAAAGACCTTAATGAATGAATCCTAGGTTAAAGGTTGGAATTATGTGCAAATTATTTTAATTTGGGCTTAAATAGGGCTGTATAGCTCACCATGAAGGTGTAAGTCTCAGGGTGGGAGAGAGAGGGGGACAAACACTAGAAATTATGTTTGTCGGTGTTAGGGGTCTATAAGACCATGTGCTTAAGACACACTTGATATATACATTTTTAGGATGACTAGTTTCCTGGGTGGCTTTATCTTTCCCTTGGTTTTTCTTTGTTTGTGCGGCTAACACACACTAGGGCTTTTTCAGCAGGGAAAACTGAACCCATACAACCCACGGGTGCCTTTAGGATGAATTGAGCTACATAGTTATAACGCCCCAAATCTGGTACCTAGAATGCTACACGGTGCTCATGACCCCGAAGGACCATAAGCTAACCCATGGCTGATATCTGTACCTGTATACTACATAAAATACTTTATAATACAGAAATATGAACTGAAAAGCCATAAGGTTCACATAACTGAAGTAAAACATAACATTTGAATGGGATATGAAATACCCAAAATAAAACTGAACATACTGAAGTCTGAAACATGATAGTCTAGAAAGCCTCTAACTGAATGAACTGTCTGAGTAAAGAGTTGATGAGCTATGTCCCCAACAAACTCCAACTAATAAACCGATTAATGAGATAATAAGGAAATAATCATGTCCTCGAAAGATGAGGACTCACTTCTAACTCTGTCTGCGAATATCTAAAATCTACTGTTGCTCTGGAGCTCATGTCTCTAAACCTATGGTATAAGACATGATAGCACAAATGCATCAGTACTTTGAATGTATTGGTATGCATGTGAGGTAGGCTAAATACATGAGGTTCAAATGCATGAATAATAATAATAACTGACTAACTATCATGAGCATGTAAATACATGCATAAGACATAACAATTGACACTAATACTATGATAACATGATTACTGAATCTGAATATAACTGATAACATGGGTGACTATATCTGACAGTCCTGAATATGATGAAACTATCCGAGTTTCATACTGTATCTGACAGTCCTGAAATTTGAATAACTATCTGAGTTCTATTACTGAGACTGATAACTATATGTGACAGTCTTGATTCTATAACATGAAACTGTGGGAAGTAGTTATCTAACTGACATACCCCTAATATGCCATTATGGCTGAGTTAGGGTCCAATCTGTAACCCCAATTTGAAAGGGTGTCAATACTGTGCCACTGGTAAGGACAAGCTATGGGTGACCCTCATCTGATAGTGTCCCCTGTACGAGAACGGTGGGGCCCTTATCTGACAGTGCTTATCCACCTTATCAACCCTCATCGACAGTGTTGATGTCTCAACCTATGCTGGCTACATTATTCTGAAATGCAAGGATGACTGCTAAGGATCACACCCTCATATGATAGTGTGTATCCCCATCCTTGGGTTCAGTCGGTGCTAATTTCTAATCCCATATGAATGGACATTGAAGATGATTTACTGAACTTAATATGGGCTGAGTTACTGAATTTCATTGACTGATAGAATACTACTAATATCTGACAACTGACTGAGTTCATGAGATCATGGAGATTTCCGGAGTCATAAGACTGTATGAAGTCTAAGGATTCATAGCTTAACTGAGAGTAACGTGAAAATATGACATGGCTCTAGGCACACAACTAATATTTTGGGTACAAGTACCCCCAGGACTCGATGGAAGGAAAACTGACCAAGCATAACTTACTTGAACATATAACTAACATCATAATCCATAATACATTTATAGAAACATTTCATCAAAACATGTGATAGGCATAACTTGTACATACATGGGGATTTCATGGTATCATGCTAGTTAGACACTTTTCCTTCATCTAGGCATTTAATCAAACACATGATAGGCATAATATATGTAGACACCATTATTCAACAATTACACATCATGATTCAACATCTAATTTCATCATCCTAGGGTTTAATCATAGGTTCACATGAATATACATCTATACAAATCAATTCCACATAACATTAATCAACCAACATGGATTTGAATTTAATTGATCATTCTCAACATAAACAAAATAAACCCAACATGAAGTTTATAAAGAAAATCTAAAATCTTGACTTTAGAAAACAGATTCTTAGGCTTCATGGACGAAAGGAGTCCATGAATGAACACTATACATACCTTAGTTCATGATTTCGTGAAGATTGACGGAGGAAATTCTTGATTCTGAATCTTCTATGAAAAGCCCTAGGTTGTTTTTGAGAGGTTTTTGAGAGAAACTAGTATATTTTGGGTGAAAAGTGGTTGAATAACATGTTAAAGGGCTTAAATAGGGGTGGGAAATTAACCCTTTTAACCCTGGACGCGTCTTGTAATTTCAGTAAAAATTTCCCAAGTTGAACCCCTGGCGCGACACGACGCTATTGTGCTGTGTCACTAGAATTTGACAATTGATAAACTGAGGGATGGCGCGACGCGGAGTCATCACATTTCCCCTTCTTTTGTGACCTGGAAATTTGGCGAGACGCAGGGAAAATTGCCCTGAGACACTGGAAAAACGACAATTCTAATTTGGGCCCTGGTGCGACGCGCCATAATCGTGGACCTCTACAGGAATTCACCAAATGCCATTTACTCTTGTGGCGCCGTGCGCCACTGACTAATATGGCGTTGTTTTATGATGAGAACTTGAAATAGTCGTAACTTTTGACTTGGTTATCGGATTTGGGCAAATCTTATATCGATGGAAAGCTTATTGAATTTCCCATTTAACAAAAAGTGAAAATCTTGAAAATTCCTTATGGAATAACTATCATTTAATTTAGAAGAAAATGCTAGACATTCTTTAGATGAAATTAGCTAGGAAAAAGTATGGGGTATTACAATATCTCTCCCTTGAGAATATTCTTCCTCGAATAAGACTGACTGAGAAGAGAGAAAAGGCAACTGACATACATACTAAGCATGAATAACTGGAACATGATCTCATGACTGACATGACTGAAAGCTGAACCTATAATTTTGAACATGCATATCTGATGCATGTATAACTGATTCATGAATGCATGACTGAGTGTTCTGATGAACTATGTTTCCCACAATAAGAATACATGTCTGATGCATAATTATATAACTAAGCTGATACATAATTGAATATGCAATGGTACTTGATACCATGTTTATAATGGGAACATGAGCATGAAACTGTATACCAAGTTTGTGATGAACACTTAACATGAAACTGAGTAAGCTTAAGGAGAACTGTTACCTTGAGCTTAATCTGAGTTGGCGAAGAAGAGGTGAGGATACTTGGTATGCATATCTGCTTCTGCTTCCCAAGTAGCTCCCTCGACGGACTGATTTTGCCAAAGAACTTTAACTAGAGGGACTTCTTTGTTCCTTAATCTACGAGTCTGATAGTCTAAGATTTCGACTGGAATCTCTTCATAAGAGAGAGTGTTCTGAACATCAATGCTATGAATAGGGACTACAACTGATGGGTCACCTATGCACTTCTTGAGAAAAGAGACATGAAAGACTGGATGAACTGAGGCTAGATCTAAAGGCAATTCAAGCTCATAGGCTACCTTGCCAAAACGACTGAGAATCTTGAAGGGACCGACCTATTGGGGACTGAGTTTCCCTTTCTTGCTGAACAACTTCACTCCCTTTATGGGAGATATCTTTAGATAGACATAGTCACCAATCTTGAACTCGATATCTTTTCTATGAACATCTGCATAAGACTTCTGTCGGCTCTGAGAAGCCCGAAGTCTTTCTCTAATCAACTGAACTTTTCCTAAGGAATCAAATACCAAGTTAGTCCCTATAACTGAGGCCTCACTAACTTCAAACCAACCAATTAGAGATCTATAAATCCTACCATAGAGAGCTTCGAATAAAGCCATCCGAATACTGGAATAATAGTTGTTGTTGTATGCAAACTAAATCAAAGGTAAATGGTCATCCCAACTTCTTTTGAAATCGATTACACACACCCTTAGCATATCTTATAACGTCTGAATGGTCCTTTATGGTTGACCATCTATCTAAGGATGAAAGGCTGTACTAAGATGAACTTGGGTACAAAGACACTTTTGGAATGCTTTCCAAAAATGAGAGGTGAACTGGGTACCTCTGTCAGAGATAATAGATAGAAAAACACTGTGCAATCTGACCAACTCCCTGATGTATAGTTTGGCGTAATCCTCGGTTAAATAAGAGGTATGAACTGGAAGGACAAGAGATGATTTGGTCATTCTATCTATAATAACCAAGACTGAATCATGCTGATGACGAGTTCAAGGTAAACCCATCATGAAGTCTATGTTCATAACTTCCCACTTCCAAGTAGAAATACTAAACTCCTGCATGGACCTACTAGTCTTCTGATGCTCTATCTTAACCTACTGACATGTAGAGCACTTATCTACAAACTCTGAAATGTCTCTCTTCATCCCACTCTACCAATAGATTTCCCGCAAGTCACGGTACATCTTTGTGTCCCCTGGATGAATAGAGTAGCTTGCACCATGCGCTTCTGCAAGAATTGGTTTCCTTAAGTCATCTACACTTGGAACACAGAGATGACCCTAACAATGAAGAACACTATCTCCCCCTTAGGAGAAAACCTCTATTTTCTTATCCTAAACTAACTCTTTCAACTTGACAAGGCTGGGATCTCTATCTTGTTTTTCTTTCACCTTGGAAACTAGAGATGATTCTGAACTACTCTGAACCCATATATCACCCTCATCTGTATCGACTAAGCTAATGCCTAGTCTAGCAAGGTGATGGACTTCTTGATCTAACTTCTTCTTACTGTTATCCACATGAGCAACACTACCCATAGACAATCTACTGAGAGCTTCGGCCACTACATTGGCCATGCCCAGATAATAGAGGACACTCATGTCATAATTTTTCAAGATCTCTAACCACCTTCTCTGACAAAGATTGAGATCTTTTTAAGAAAAGACATACTGAAGACTCTTATGATCTGTGAACACATCTACATGAACACCATATAGATAATGCCTCCAAATCTTTAAGGAAAATACTACGACTGCTAACTCAAGATCATGAGTAGGATAATTCCTCTCATGGGGTTTAAGCTGTCTGGAGGCGTAGGCTATGAACTTACCATGCTGCATGAGGACACAACCCAAACCTACTCTGGATGCATCACAATACACTACAAACCCATATGGACCATCTGGAAGAGCTAAAACTAGAGCTGAGGTGAGTCGAGTCTTCAACTCCTGAAAAATCTTCTCTCAAGGATCTGACCGCTGGAACTTGACTTTCTTCTGAGTCAATTTGGACATAGGGGATTCAATATAAGAAAATCCCTCAACAAACCATCTATAATAGAAAGCTAAACCCAAAAAACTCCTAATATCTAATAGAGAGATAGGGCGAGGCCTGTTACTTACTGCTTCAGTCTTTTGAGGATCTACTCTAATGCCATCACTGAAAATCATGTGACCATGGAATGCTACTGACCTTAGGAAAAATTTGCACTTAATGAATTTGGAAATAACTAATGATCTCTGAGAGTCTAAAGTACTATTCTGAGTTGGTCTGCATGATCGCGCTCACTGCGGGAATAGACCAGGATATAATCTATGAAGACTATAACAAATATGTCTAAGTACTGCTTGAACACATAGTTCATCAAGTCCATGAAAGCAGCTGGGGCATTGGTAAGACCAAATGACATAACTAAGAATTTGAAGTGACCATATCGGGTGCAGAAAGCTCTTTTTGGAATGTCAAATTTCCTAACTCTGAGCTGATGATAGCCGTATCTGAGGTCTATCATAGAGAAATAACTGGCACCCTGAAGTTGATCAAACAAGTCATCGATTCTGGGAAGAGAATATTTGTTCTTGACCGTGACCTTATTGAGTTGATGGTAGTCTACACACATCCTAAGAGAACCGCCTTTCTTACGCACGAATAATACTGGAGCACCCCACGGGGAAATGCTGGGTCTGATAAATCCCTTATCTAAAAGATCCTTCAATTTTTCTTTCAGTTCTCTGAGTTCTGCTGGTTCTATTCTGTATGGCGGAATAAAGATAGGTTGAGTATTTGGAAGAAGATCAATACCGAAGTCTATTTCTCTTTTGGGAGAAATTCCTGAAAGATCTTCGGGAAAGACATTTGAATATTTATTCACTACTGGGACTGATTCAATACTGGGAGTTTTGGAACTAGTGTCCTTGACTCAGACAAGATGATAGACACATCCTTTAGATATCATTTTCCGTGCCCGAAGGTAGGAAACAAGATGACCTCTGAAAGCGGATATACTACCCTTCCACTCTAGGATGGGTTCATTTGGAAACTGAAACTGGACTATTTTGTTTCTGTAGTCGACTGTGACATACCAAGAATGAAGCCAATCCATGCCAAGAATGATGTCAAAATCAGTCATCTCTAATTCGACTAAGTCTGTTGAAGTGACTTTCTAAAATATCATAATCGGGCAATTCTTGTATACCTGCCGGGTTATGATGGTTTTACCCACTGGGGTAGATACTGAAAAGGGCTCTGCTAGGATTTTGGGATTAATTTCAAAATTGCCTACTATATAGGGAGTAACAAAATACAAAGAGGCTCCTGGATCTAGCAAAGCGTAAATATTCACATAAAAGATCTATAACATACCAGTAACTATATCAAGAGAATTTTCCTGATCCTTTCAAGATTGAAGAGCATAGAGACGATTTGGGCATTGTCCACTAGTAGCACTGGTGGTGGTACCATGCTGATATGGGCGACCGAACTGAGCTGAAGAGAGATTCTATTGACCCTGAGGACCTGGCAGAGGACAGTCTTTGACTCTGTGGCATAGCTTTCCACACTTCAAACAAATACCAATGCCAGCTCTATAAATACCCTAATGGTGCTTGCCATAAGTCTAGCAAAGAGGATAGGTGCGGGCACTGTTAACACTGCCCTGGGACTTAAAGCCTGGTGCTCTATCTTTGTTACCCTCTCTGAACTTAGGAACTGGAGCACTGGCTGAAGAAGGAGCTGGAACTGATGACTTAGGATATAACTGAGAATGGTTTCCTCTTTCTGACTTAGGCTGAGCGAAGTTGAAACTATCTGTCTTTGCTCTCTTATTCTGCTTCTCCCTCTTCTTAATCTTCTGCTCCTCTACATACTGAGCATGATTCATGAGCCTGGCTAAAGTCATGTCACTATTCAGCATGGCAGATCTACACTCATTAACCACACTATCATTCACTCCTAAAACAAACTTGCTCATCCTTGCCGTGCTATCTGCAACTACACGAGGGGCATATCTGGCTAATTGAGTAAACTTAAGAGAATACTCTTTCACTATCATATTTCCCTGTCTGAGGTTGATGAATTCTAGCACCTTAGCTTTTCTAAGCTCTAGGGGAAAGAATCTATCGAGGAAAGCAGACGCAAACTCCTCCCACTCAACTAGCCCTACACTATCTGCCCTCTCCAACTTCCACTGCTTGAACCAAGTATGAGAAACATCCCACAACTAATATGCAGCTAGCTCAACACTCTCAACAGTAGTCACCCCCATGATGTCTGTCACCTTCTGCACTTGATCTAGGAATTCTTGAGGTTCCTCATCTACCTTAGACCTAAGGAAGGATGGAGGATTCATTTGGGTGAAGTCCTAAATCCTAGCTGTGACTGAATTGGACACTGGGTTGGCCGGAATAACTGCTGTCCATTCATTTTGAGCGGTAACTGACTGACCAAGAGTATTGAATACGACCCTGAACTCCGCATGAGAAACATGATCACCTACAGGATCTTCGGGCTGAGGGGCTGACTGATTTCCTTTTCTTCTTTTAGGAGGCATATTCTATAAAAGAAAGGGAGAATGGATTAGACTAAGAAATTGCTTTGAGATTATGATCACTGCACGACATGAATACTGAAAGAGGGGAAACTCTTCCTAAAACATCTTATAGCCTCCTGTACATAAATGTGGCGCGTAACACACCCATGTACAAGACTCTACTAGATGCAACTTTCAAACTTCTTAGGACTCTATTAAACCTTAGAATCTGATACCAAGTTTGTAACGCCCCATATCTGGTAACCAGAATGCTACACGATGGTCATGACCCCGAAGGACCATAAGCTAACCCATGACTGATATCTGTACTTGTATACTACATAAAATACTTTATAACATGGAAACATGAATGGAAAGGACATACAATTCACATAACTAAAGTAAAACATAACATCTGAATGGTGTATGAAATACCCAAAACAAAACTGAACATATTGAAGTCTAAAACATAATAGTCTAGAGAGCCTCAAACTGACTGAACTGTCTGAGTAAGGAGTTGATGGGACATGTCCCCAACTAACTCCAACTAATAAACTGATTAATGAGATAATAAGGAAATAATCATGTCATCGACAGATGAGGACTCACTTCTAACTCTGTCTGTAGATATCTGGAATTTACTATTGCTCTGGAGCTCATGTCTCTGAACCTATGGTATAAGACACCATAGCGCAAATGCATCAGTACTTTGAATGCACTGGTATACATGTGAGGTAGGCTGAATACATGGGTTTCAAATACATAAACAATAATAATAACTGACAAACTATCATGAGCGTGAGAATACATGCATGATACATGGTTGATGCTGAATTTGGCCATATCTTAATTCCGGTGTGTTACATGGTTATTTTCCAATAATAGACATATTTGCTGTTGAATTAATTAACCTTGGAGAAGGTGATGATATGTTGAGATTATATGAGTAATTAACTACCAATTGTACTTTGTATCCTCTTAGTTATGTTTTAGTTGCTTGTGGACAATCAATTGTTTTAAGTTAAGGGTGTTGATGTGTGAGCAAATGTTAACACAGTTGAGGCTTTTAACTCTAAATAATTGCAAGGTATTAAGCAACTTTTGTCATTTTTGATTGTGTTATCCTTGATTTTGTAGTATAAGTCAAGATGCAAGAGAACCCAAAATAATGGAGGTGAAAAAGATAAATTCTGAATAGCAGGAAAGTGTGGCTGACGACATTTCTGATAAGACATCAACCCTGTGATAGGCTATCAGAGTTACCGTCAACCTAGATAGAAAATAGACTTCAACTGAACTAAGTGACAATATCGTGTGATAAGCCATCAGAAGTGTGATAAGCCATCAGGATTGCCATCAGGCTTAGGCCGAGAATCAGATTTGGAGTGACAAAGTGAAGATATTTCTGATATGTCATCACATATCTGATAAGCCGTCAGGTTTCATCGTCAGCCTTAAACAGGAAGTAACAAAACTAAAGAAGGAGCTAACGATATTTCTGATAAGTCGTCAGACTCCTGATAAGGCATCACAAATGTCGTCACCTGTCCAAGAAAAATACTGCACTCTGTGATTTTTTTTCCATAATTAGGCTGAAGTATTAAAAGCATAATTTAGGGGTTTCTTATATAAGGAGGGATCTGCACCTTGAACTGCAGGGTGGGACTTGGTCACTTTTCTCTGTAGTTTTGGCTCTTAACTTTGATTCCAATTTTCAATTCTTTGACTGAGTTGTGGGATATTCCTCTTGGATTTATTAGAGAATCAACTTTTGACTATATATTTTGTTAGTTTAATTACCTTGAGTTATGGATTCAATTGTTGTTATCTTTTTCTATTCCATGTGGAACTAAAACCCACAACTAGGGTTGTGGGATCTATGATGATTCCTCCATTAATTTAATAGTTGTCTAGGGTTTGAATGATTGTGGGAACATCTTGATAATTATTTTCTGTTGGTTGCAAACAATAGATCTCACCTTATGTTGATTTTCTTGAACTAAGAAATAAATGAAAGGTAGTGAATTATCAACAAGGATTTGGGAAGGTTAAGCTCCCATCTAATGGTTAATGCTGTAACAAGATTGACCAACTTAAGATAAAATTAGTATGAATAGGAGGGTTTTCTAAGTTCGAGAGAATTAGGAAGCCAAACATCTAGGTAGGTTGAGAAACACTTAGATGAACTGTCGAAATTGATAATTTGGTATTTCCCACAAGTTATGAGAACCCATTACTATAGTTATTATTCAATGGAGGATTAATAGTCATAGTGATCACAACCCTAGTTTCTCTCTATCATTGATTTTAATCATTGAAATCTTAGTTTTGAGTTCTGAAACAAGTTGAACACTTAGTAAATTGTCTAATTATCCCCATTTTATCTTTTTGTGTCATTTGTCTAAATTTAACTTGTAGCTATAGTTTCAAATTAGTTTAATTTCCATTCACATTGTTCCCTGTGGATTCGACCCCGGCTCCAAAGTTGGGTAAATATATTGACGATGACCGCCTTGCACTAAATTGATGTGTAAGTTAAAGGTTATTAGTTTTTAGGATAGCAGTAGTCCAAAGGCACAGGGTGCCCAGTCTCAAGCTAGTGGATCTCAGTCAGCCCCACTTTACCCTCCTTGTAATTTTTATGGGCAACTTTACCATGGTTATTTTGAGGATGGGAGAAATTAGTGTTATAATTGTGGTCATCTTGGTCACATGTTGTGAAGTTGTCCTTCTACCAAGGTTTCCACTGGAGCTAATAAAGTTCTAGTCACCACATCTTCAGCTCTTGCACTGAAGGGTGCAAATTTTGGTACCGACATTGGCCGAAATCATCTCTATACACTTGCTACTCGCTAGGAATCTGATGCCTCTCCTGATATTCTTACTATTATGTTTACACCTTTTATTGTGATATTTATTTCTTGCTTGATACACATTCTACCCTATCTTATGTGACCC
Source organism: Capsicum pubescens (assembly GCA_030864215.1). Lineage (NCBI taxonomy): Eukaryota > Viridiplantae > Streptophyta > Magnoliopsida > Solanales > Solanaceae > Capsicum > Capsicum pubescens. The sequence continues at coordinate 269,054,091 of CM061548.1, forward strand.
CTTTTGTGGATTTTCATTTTGGGTTTGGTCCTAAAAGTATTTTTGATCCCATTTCTATTTCTACCCTAGTGGGTGATCCCATAGTTGCTAGAAAAATCTATAGGGGTTGTGTGGTGTCTATCTTTCATCGAGCGACATTGGTGGATTTAATAGAGTTAGATATGGTAGATTTTGATGATATATTGGGGATGGATTAGCGTCATTCGTGCTATGCTTCTTTGATTGTTAGACCCAAAAGGTTAGTTTCCAATTTCCTAACGAACCAGTGATTTAATGGGAGAGAAGTTCCTCAGTACCCAAAGGGATGTTCATCTCTTGTATTAGAGCTCAAAAATTGATTTAAAATGGTGTTTATATCTTCTAATTCGGGCTAAGGATTCTAATTCCTAATATCCTTCTTTGCAATCTGTCCCTGAGTGTTTCCTAATGATCTTCCTAAAATTTCTCCCGATAGAGACATAGATTTTGGGATTGATCTTTTATCAGAAACTCGTTCTATTTCTATTGCTTCTTATAGAATGGCTTCGACTGAATTAAAGGAGCTAAAAGAGTAGTTGAAAAATCTTATTGATAAGGGATACATTCATCCTAGTATTTCTCTATGAGGTGATCCAGTGCTTTTTGTGCGTAAGACAGATAAGTCTCTTTGGATATGTATATATTATAACTAGCTAAATAAGGTGACAGTAAATAATAAGTACCCTCTTCCAAGGATTAATGAACTTTTTTATTAGCTTCAGGGTGCTAGATATTTCTCCAAGATTGATCTTCATTCGTGTTATCATCAGTTGAAAATTAGGGAGGTTGATATTCCAACACTGCTTTCCAAACCCGATATGGTCACTATGAGTTTTTGGTGATTTTCATTTAGGTTGAATAATGCTTTATCTACTTTTATTGATCTTATGAATTGGGGGTTTAGGTAGTTTCTAAATTCTAAGAGTGAGAAGGATCATGGCAATTACCTCTAAATTGTGTCCCAGACTCTTAAGGATCAAAAGTTGTATGCTAAATTTTCTAAGTGTGAATTTTGACTGAATGTTGTGACCTTTCTTGGGCATATAGTTTCTAGTGAGGGGATAAAGGTGGATCCACAAAAAAATAAGATAATTAAGAGGGTTCCTAGACTCACGACTCCAATCGACATTAGGAGCTTCTTGGATTTGGCTGGGTACTATAAGAGGTTTGTGGAGAGTTTCTCTTCTATTGCTGCTCTGTTGATGAAGTTGACTCAAAAAAAGGTTAAGTTTTTATGGTCCAATGCTTGTGAGGGTAGTTTAAAAAAGTTAAAGAATAAGTTGACTTCCATGCCAGTTTTGACCCTGCTCGAGGGTACTGATGGTTTTGTTGTATTTTGTGATGCATTCTATATGGGACTGGGTTGTGTTTTGCTGTAGCATGTTAGGATTGCAGCCTATGCTTCAAGATAACTTAAAGTTCATGAGAGAAATTATCCAACTCACAACTTAGAGTTAACGATTGTGGTTTTTGCTTTGAAGCTTTGGTGCCATTATCTATATGGGGTGTATGTAGATATCTATTTAGATCATAGAGCTTGCAGTATATGTTTACCTTGAAGGAGTTGAATCTCAGGCAGAGGTAGCAACTTGAATTGCTTAAGTATTATGACATGAGCCTACACTATCATCCAGGTAAAGCTAATATTATTGCTAATGCTCTTAGTAGGTTGTCTATGGGGAGCTTATCCCATGTTGATGAGGAGAAAAGAGGATTGGTGAAGGACTTTCATAGGTTGGATAATTTGGGAGTTCTTCTTTTGGACTCTGAGGATGGAAGATTAATTGTACAAGAAGTGGTTAAGTCTTTTCTTGGTGCTGAGGTGAAGGAGAAACAAAATTTGGATCCCATACTTATGCAGATTAAGGATGACATGGGTCAGCAAAAGGTTGTGGCTTTTTAGATTGAGAGAGATAGTAATTTTAGGTACCAAGGTAGATTATGTATTCCTGATGTTGATGGGTTGCGAAAAAGGATTTTTATTGAGGCTCATGAGTCCAGACATATGGTTTATCCGAGTTTAACTATGATGTACCATGACTTGAAGGAAATCTATTGGTGGAACAATTTGAAGAGAGATATGGCAAATTTTGTTGCCAAATGTATGGTCAGTAGCAAGTTAAGGTTGAACATTTGAGGCCAGTGTCCATCATTTCAGAATGAGGTACACAGTTTTTTTTCTCACTTTTGGCATTCATTTAAGAAAGGTTTGGGTACTCAAGTGAACCTTAGCACCGCTTTTCACCCACAAAAGGAGCAGATTATTCAAATTTAGAGAATATGCTAAGGTCCCGTGTGATTGATATTAAAGGAAGTTGGGTTATCATTTTCCTCTTATTGAGTTTGTATATAATAATAGTTATCATTCTAGTATGTAGATGGCTCATTTTAAGGCTCTTTATGGTAGGAGGTGTAGGTATCCTATTGGATGGTTTGAGGTTGGTGAGACCAGGTTGTATGGTCCTGACTTGGTTCACCAAGCCATGGAGAAGGTGAAAGTTCTTAGAGAAAGACTTAAGATTGCTCAAAGTCGCCAAAAGTCTTATGCGGATGTGAGGCAAAAAGTATTGGAGTTTGAGATAAATGACTGGGTATAATTAAAAATATCTCTATGAAAAGAGTCATGAGGTTTGGGAAGAAGGGGAATCTCAGTCCCCGTTACATTAGTTCATATCAAATTTTGAGAAGAATTGGGAATGTTTCTTCTAAGTTGGATTTGCCTGCAAGTTTAGGTTCTATTCATCCTATTTTTCATGTGTCGATGTTAAAAATGTATGTGAGTGATCCTTCCTTGATAGCACCTATTGAAAATGTTAGCGTTATGGATTCTTTGTCTTATTAGGAAGTCCCGATTGAGATATTAGATGGGCAAGTTCGTAGATTGAGGAGTAAGGATGTAGCCTTAGTGAAGGTCCTTTGGAGAAACCAATAGGTAAATAAGGCTACATGGGAAGTTGAGGAAGATATGAAGGCCAAATAACCATTCTTGTTCCCCGTGTTGGATGAAAGTACTTAAGGTATGAGTTTCATTTTCCTCTTAGTACATTAAGAGTTTTTCATTTAATTCGGGTGTATTCTTTCTATTCTTATGCCATAAGTGTCCAAACTCATCATTTGAGGATGAATGGTACTAAGGGGGGTGGGGGGTGGGGGATAATGTAAGACCCTTAAAGTTTTAATCATTCTAATTTTGACCTTCCTATATTCACAATATCAATTTTTGACTTAAAATGTGTTCAGGGATGTTAAAAAGGGTGTTTGGGGAAAGTTTTGGAATTTTTGAAAGGAGTTCAAGATCATTTTGGGACCCCGAGGAATTGAGGGTCCGCGATATCACCGTGTCATGGTGGTTACCCTCTGCGATATTAGCGTGGCACGGAGGATAACCCATGAGATAATGGCGTGCCACATCAAGGGGTAAATTTCATGCTGTTTTATTTTTTTCACTTAAGGGTGAGTGTTTTTTGTTTTTTTCACCCTTTACATGATTTATAAACTCAAAATTGATTTTTTCCCTTTCAATTAAGAAGATCAATCTTATTATCTTCTCTAACACCTAATCTAAGAAAACTTAAGGGTTTCACTGTGCATTCATCATCCGGGCTCCAAACATCAAATTGACTTCAAATTCTTGTGTGTTTCAAGCATGTTTATTTTCCCTAAACTCAAATTTTACATTTTGTCATGAATTGAATGGATTTTTATGTGATTAAATTGTGGGTTTTAAAATTGGGTTGAGGGGTTTTGGTTGTTATGGATTTAATTACTCATCCCATGTTCTAAATTGATTATTACTATTTTTAATTAATATTTTTGGGACTAAATTGGTACATTATTTAAATGGTTAGAATAGGGGACAGGGGTTTTGAAACAACCTAGGTTTGGGACCCTTAGAAAATTTCCTGGATTTCTTGCTTCTGGACATGATACAACTGGGGGTACAGGTCGTATGCTGGTGTACGATTGGTAAGGCTTTGTTGTACATGAACCAATGATAGTTGGTGGGTTAGATTGGTTTCTGTAATGGGTAAGACTTGGGTTGGTACGAGTCGTATGGTCAGATACAGGTCATATGGTTGGGTTTTTCTTCACTTAATCGGATACTTAGTAAAGTAACTTGGATCTGAGTACGAGAGTCTAATTATGGGCCATGGGATATGGTACGAGTCGTATTGTCCCACTTATATGTTGGATAGTCTCAATTTCTCTTGGTTCTGTTATGGGTATGGGTTGAGGGTACTAGTCGTATACTTAGATACAGTTTATCTTGCATGGTCGTATGTTGACAACTGTGTGTGTGTGTTGGAGGGGTCTAAGGTAGGTCTAGGATATGAGTGGCAGGTACCACTCATATTGTAGGGCATGACTAGTATGGTGGAGTCATACACACCTAGAGGGATTTTATGCAGTTAAGTTGGGGGTAATATAGATATTTCCCTTCTTAACCCATTATGACCCCACGACTTATATCACACCTGGGAGGTTATTTTCCCTATTATTCTATTCACTAACACTTAGAAAACACTCTCTAATCCTCTCTATGGCTTTTGGGTAAAGAAAGACTAGGGTTTTACTAAGGTGATCAAATTGGGACTTGTGTTGGTGATATCTCTCCATTATCTTCCCAATTTAAGACAGGATACTTCTCCCTCATTGTTAGTTCCAACTAAAGGCATGTGTTATGCAATTTTTCATGGCATGATTATTGTATTATTTTGGGGTTTTTAAATATATGTTGGGGTTTTGGTGTTAAATGCTTGGTTATGGTTTTCTGATGTTTTAATTATGTTTTTACATGCTTTATTGGTGGTTTGGACAATTGGTTGCACGAGAATGGTTAATTGGTAATTGGATTTGGTTTTGGAAACACTGTCCCCAACATGTTTGATAAAATCTATATTATAATGCTTTTACTATATTATTGAACTTTTAATGGAACTATTGCATGGTATGGTTTGGTAATGGAACCCTAAATAGTATAAAATAGTTTAAATGGTTTTGGAATGGTTAAAGTAATGGTTTGGTGGAGAGTGAAGGGTACTTTGGAATCCTCTAAGTACATTGTACATATGTATCATGGAGAGCGAAGGGTACTTGGGAATCTCCTACTCTTATAGTATCTTCGGTTTGTGCGGCTACACGCATCGGGGCTCGTTCAGGGGGTTACTCTAGACCCATATAGCCTGCTGGTGGTTCTAGGACAGTTAAGCTACACATACCCAGGTTACTGGTTTTAAAGGCATGCTTAATCCGATTCTCTTTCCCGACATGGTTATATATATTATATGTATGGTTTGTCTGTGGTTTGTTTACTTAGTTTTACCCGATGATGTTATTTTATCCTTATCCTGATTTCTTGCTAGTGTTCAATCGAGAACCATCCCCGGGCAGTTGTATCCCCACATGATGAAGGGATCGACCATTCTACTCTTCCTACTTGGTGCTTGAATTTGGGATCAGCTACAGGATTGAAGTAGTGAGCTTCTATATTTTGAAAGGCTCCATTTTATGTTCATGGATGTTTTTACATACTTTGGTTTATTTATGGATATCAATTTTTTCTATGGTTGGGGGCATGTCCCAACCAGATATTATTTTTCTTTTGGTTAGAGGCTTTTGTGGAATTACTATGGGTTGGAATAGGTGGGATCGATATTTGTGTCAGCCTTGGTATTAGCATTGGTATTGGGACTGACACCGGTTGACTATTTTGTTGGTTGTTCCATCCTCTTTTATTTTGAGATTATATGATTATATTGGAACTCATATGGTTATGGTTTTGGATTATGCTTTGGTATGGTATTGGTTATCGATAGGGTATTGGAATGTTAGGACTCGTTTGGGTAGTCACGGTCATAGACCTATCCCAGAGTCTTGGATTGCATAATAATACTATCTTGTTATACATTTGGAATTCATCCAACTCAGGATATACGTAGGCTGGTTGGGTTGGGTACCGTGGGTGGTCTCCGAACCTGGTTGGACTTGAGATGCCCCTTACGATAAGACCTCGGGTTGGGTAGTGATCTATAGCATGAACTCAGGATAAGGATAAAATAATACCATTTATGAAACCAAGTAAAATCATCCTTATGCACACAACTATACATATATATAACCATGTCGGGAAAGGGGACTGGGTTAAGCATGCCATTAAAACCTTTACCAGGGCTGTGTAACTTTGCCATCCTAAATCACCCACGGGCTATATGGGTTCAGTTCCCCCTGCTGAAAGGTCCCCAGTGCATGAAGCCTCACGAACAGGGAATAAAAACCTGGGATGACTAGTACATTCCCCAAATATAAAGTGTGTCATCATGCACACGGTCACTATGAACAAACCTCACATCGGCAAATAGGTGTTTCCAATTTTCGTCCCCCTGGGACCTCCACCTTCCACGGCTCTGCTACACTCCCCGCCATTATTACCCAATTAAAACCATTACCAAGCAACCAATGAATCCATTTACCATTTATTAACTAAGGCCATTAGTAGTGGTATCGTTATACCGACTATACTTGCAAGTTTTGTCCATAGCCAACCATATACAGGTTTAAGGGATTCCATGTACCCTTCATGATTTCCAATTAACCAGAGCTATGGCCACCAAGGCCTTTATAATCCTTTTAAAACCATTCATATCATTTAGGGTTCCATTACCAAGTTTAAACCATGCATAAGTTCCATTGAAAAACAAATATTATAGTGAAAACATTGTTAAAGGCATTTTATCAAACACATTGGAGGCATAGTAATTCTAAAACCAAAGTCCATTACCAAAGAACCAATCCCATGCAACCAATTATCCAAAACCACCATTAATGCATATAAAAACATAATTAAAACATGGGAAAACCATAACCAAGCATTTATAACCAAAACCCCTAAATTATATTTGAAAACCTAAGATCATATTTGAAAACCTAAAATCATACAACATTCAAATCATAACAACATTGTATAAAACCATTCCTTTAATTGAAACTAACAATGAGGAAAGAGAACATGCCTTAATTGACAAAGTAGATGGAGAGAAACCACCAACAAGATCCCCAAAATTAGTTATCCAGTTGAAACCCTAGCTTTCTTGCGCAAAAGTTTTTGACAGAATTATAGAGTGTTTAGGAAGAGTTTCTAAGTGTTAATGAATTGAATAATAGGGTAAATAGCCACCCAAGAGAGTTAGAAATCATGGGACCTTATTTAGGTAAGTATGGAAATGTCCAAAATACTCCCACTTAAGTTGCAGAAAATCCTGCCACAGGGGTATGATTGATCCTCACGTGTCGTACCCTTCGATACGAGTGGTACCCTCCACTCGTATCATAAGCCTTAACCCTAAGACCCAACATTGTACAGTGTATGAATCATCCTACCCAAGTCGTATTGACAACATACAATCTGTACCCTTCACTCTTATCCCTAGCAAGATAGAAATACAGAAGGTTTGGACACTGACCACCATACGAGTCCTGGGTACGATTCGTACAATGGCTTATGGATCATGGAGAGCCACTCATACTTATATCCAACTTAAGTTACCAACACTATTCAACTTAAGACTGGACCATACCTTTTGTACCCCAACATACGGATCGTACCCATGAGTCGTATTGGGTCCAGTGACCAAAATTCCAGGAAATTTTCTAAGGTCCAGAAAGCAGGGTGTTTCATTCTCCCCCACTAGGAACATTCATCCCGGAGTTACAGACAAGATAGGGGTAACCACGCATACGAGTCATTTGCATTATCAAATATATTCCAAATCTCTAACAAAGTTTGAAAACATAGAGGCAAGGATATTAATATTTTTCTTTAACAAACTTAGAAAATAAAGATGTGTTGAAAATACATAATTTCTGCATGAATCCCAAGAGCAGAAAACAGATGCGGATACTTGGACTTCATTCGCTCCTCCACTTCCCATGTAGCTTCTTCCACCTTACAATTCCACCATAGAACCTTTACCAAAGCCACAAACTTGGTTCACAATCGACGAACCTGCCTGTCCAAGATCTCAACTTGGACCTCTGCATAAGACAGAGAGTCTGAGATTCCCAACCCTTCCAAACGAACAATCGAAGAAGGATCACCAAGACAGTTCCTACACATGAAGACATGAAATACTGAATGAATCGAGCTCAAGCTAGAAGGTAACTCCAACTCATAAGCAACATTACCAACCCTTCACTGAATCTCATAAGGACCAAATCACCGTGGACTAAGCTTTCCTTTCTTACCAAACTTCACTACTCCCTTCATGGGAGATACCTTGAGGAAAACCTTATAACCAACCTCAAACTCCAAGTCTCTATGCCTAACATCTACATAGGACTTTTGTCGACTTTGGGCAGACTTAAGCCTATCCCAAATCTCCTTTACCTTCTCCATATCCTGGTAAACCAAGTCGAGACTAAACATATCCGCCTCCCTAAGCTCAAACCAACCAATAGGAGATCTAAACCTCCTACTATACAATGACTCAAAAGGAGCCATGCCAATACTTTAATGATAGCTATTATTGTAAGGAAACTCTACCAAAGGTAGATGCTTAACCCAATTGCCACCATAATCAATCATACAAGCTCGAAGCATATCCTGCAATGCCTGAATAGTTCTCCCTGCTTGTCCATCCATCTGTGGGTGAAAAGCAGTACTCAGACTCACATTAGTACTCAATCCCTTCTAAAAATACCTCCGGAAATGAGATGTAAACTATGCACCATGATTAGAGATAATCAAAATATGTACTCCATGCAGATTCACAATCTCTTGAAGATATAACTTCAAACAATCCTCTGCTGAGAAGGTAGTCCTCACTAGAAAGAAGTGAGAAGGCTTTGTCATCCTATCTACGATGACCCAAATTGAATTATATTAATTTTGATACCGAGGAAAACTGATAACAAAATCCATATTGATTATCTCCAATTTCTATTTAGGCAAAACAATCTCTTGATACAACCCACCAGGTCTCATATGTCCAACTTTAACTTGTTGACACACCAAGCTCTTGGACACAAAATCAGCCACGTCCCTCATAATACCGTTCCACTAATACATCTCCTTGAGATCATGATACATCTTTGTCGAGTCGGGATGAACAACGTAGCGCAACTCATGCACCTCAACAAAAATCCTTTGCCACAAATGGTCGACATCAAGAATGCACAACCTCTCTTGGTACCATAAAGTACCATCGCCACTGATCTCAAACACCATCACCTTTTTCCTACCAACATCACCCTTGATTTTTATGAAGATAGGATCCAACACTTGCTTCTCCTTGAACTCTGCACTAAGAGACAATCGAACCACTTCTTGTACCATTACACCTCTATCCTTAGAGTCCAAGAGGCAAACTCCAAGATTAGCTAAGTAGTGAATATCCTCCACTAATTCCCGCTTTCTTTCTCCACATGAGATAAAATCCCCATGGACAACCTGCTAAGAGCATCAACAACCATATTATCCTTACGTGGGTGATAGTGAAGACTCATATCATAGTCTTTGAGAAGCTCCAACAATCTCCTTTGCCTGAGATTTAGCTTCTTCAGAGTGAACACATACTATAGACTCTTATGATAAGAAAAAATGTCTATGTGTACACCATACAAATAATGCCGCCAGATTTTCAAGGAAAAAACCACCTCTAAGAACTCCAAATCATGAGTAGGATAATTCCTCTTATGTACATTCAACTGCCTGGAAGCATAGGTAATCACCTTCCCATGCTACGTCAAAATAAAACCAAGACCTACCCGAGATGCATCACAATAGACCACGAACCCATCATTCCCTTTAGGTAATTTCAAAATCGAAGCCGAAGTTAGGTTATCTTTCAACTTCTCAAAACTCCCGTCACAAGCATCCGACCAAGAAAACATTGCCTTTTTCTGAGTCTACTCAGTCAAAGGAGCAACGATCGATGAAAAGCCTTCCACAAATCACCTATAATACTTGGCCAAGCCCAAGAAGCTCCGGATGTCGATTGGAGTCATGGGTCTAGGCCACCTTTTAACCACAACCACCTTTTGCAGATCCAATATGATCCCTTCGCTAAAAATAATATGACCAAGAAAAGTCACAACGTTCAACTAAAACTCACACTTGGAGAACTTTGCATACAACTGTTGTTCCTTCAAGGTTTGCAATACCACATGGAGGTGATTAGCATGATCCACCTCACATTTGGAATAAACCAGAATGTCATCAATAAACACAATGACAAAGAGTTCCAAGAACTACCTGAAAAACATGTTTATCAAATCCATAAATGCCATCGGGGCATTAGTCAATCCAAATTATATTAGAAAACACTCAAAATACCCATACCAAGTATAAAAAGTCGTCTTAGGGATATCCACCTCCCTAATCTTTAGATGATGATAAAAGGACCAAACATCTATCTTAGAAAAGAACTTGGCACCTTGGAACTAATCAAATAGTTCATCTATCCTTAGGAGTGGATACTTTTCTTAGCCGTCACCTTATTCAACTACCTGTAGTCAATGCATATACAAAGGGAACCATTCTTCTTGCACACGAACAACACCAGTGCACCCCATGGGGATATACTAGGATGCACAAGCCCCTTATCCAGAAGATCCTTAAGTTTCTCCTTGAGTTCCCTTAACTCAGTCAGAGCTATACTATAAGGAAGAATAGATAATGGACGAGTGTTAAAAACCAAATCAATACCAAACTCTATTTCCCTATCTGGAGGAACACCAAGAAGACCATTCGGAAATACCTCAGGAAACATATTTACTGCCAGAACCAAATAAAAAGATGGACCTTCTGAGTTAGAATCTTTAACACGGACCAAGTGATAAATACAACCTTTAGAGATTAACCTCTGATCTCTAAGATAAGAAATAAACCTCCCTCTAAGAGCTAGGGAAACACCCTCCCAATCTATACTCGGTTCACCAAGAAACCTAAAGATAACCTTATGGGTTCGACAATCCAAGGATGCGTAATAAGAGTGTAACCAATCCATCCCCAGAATAATGTCAAAATCCACCATATCAAGTTCAAAGAAATCCACCAAAGTCTACCTACCACGAACAGATACCACACACCCCCTATAAGCTCTCTCAATAATAATAGAGTCACCTACTGTGTAGAAAAAGAAAAGAATCCAAAACAACTTCAGAATCAAAACTAGTAAATACAACCACAAATGGAGTCACATAAGAAAGAGTAGACCCCAGATCAAGAAAATAATGCACATCACGAGAAAAGAGTTGTAACATACTAGTAATGACATCAGGCGATGCCTCAGATTCTTATCGGGATGCCAAAGTATACAACCTATTTTGGCCAACAGTAGAACCAGGAATAGTAACAGAAGTAGATGCGACACCATAGGGTGAAGGAGAAGAAGATGAAGCCATTGGTACCTTATTTGCTCTCGTAGCAACCTTATTAACCGAATAATCCCTGAGCCTATGGCTTGTCTAGCCACACTTGAAGTATTTGTCCCTTCCTTCATCGCAATAACCCTTATGAGGACGACCATAAAACTAACAAGGAGAGCATAAAGAAACTGACTGACCCCTGCTCACTTGAGATTGGGCACTCTATGCCCAGAAATTGTCACTACCCTGGTGACGCTTGTCACCCGACTGCTTAGGGTAAGGATCACTAGCAGTAGAGAAAGATCCAAAACTCCCCTATATTTTTTGTTGCCATTTTCTGCCATCATAAAAACCCTGAGACTGAGCACCTCCCTGATAAAAAAACCTACTTCTCTTACCCTGCCGATCTCTGAACTCTGCCTGTTTTCTCTTCTTATCCTTTACCTGCTGCATATGAATAGTCAACCTATAAATCTCCATATATTTAATCAACAAAATAGTCTTTCCTTCCAAGATCAAATTCCGATTCAACATAGAAGCAAACTTTCTCATCCTCGCTCTTATGTCATCCACCAAATCAAGACCATACCTTAAAAACTCATATAACTTTAAGGCATATTTCTTGATAGACATTCTCCTTTGCTTAAGATTCATAAACTCCTCTATCTTTCTTTCCTTATCTCTTAAGGAAATAAATGATCCAGAAAAGCTCCAAAAAAAGTATCCCATAATGATGACTCCTCCACATATCCTCTATCCCTATCCCACTCTTCGTGCCATTAGTACGCAATATCCTTGAGCTGATAAGATACAAAGTTAACACCTTTCACATTAGTAGCCTGCATCACCCTAAATATATTCTCTATTTTATACAAAAAACCCTAAGGATCTTCCTCCACCTTCACCCCAATAAAAATAAGAGGATTCAGTTTCATATACTGATCAACCCTTGTGGCCTCAACAGATAACCCAGTAGATGCATCCCGATCAGCCTGAGCAACAACTAATTTTACAATAATATGAAAAGACTGGCGAAATTCTGTATTAGTCACTTCACCCTAAGGAGGACTAGTAGCAACCGAAGAAACTCTTAAACTATCAAGGATAGGACCCTGAGATCAAAGATGAACTCCAGACGTAGGATGTACCCCATCAACATTGTCCCCAGATAGGATTTAAAAGTTTTCTTGTGTTCCAGATCATCAAGGCATAATCTGATAAGTGAACAAGCAAGGATTAGAGAAGAATTTTAGGACTTAGACTCCAAGCTTAAAAATAGAATACCAAGAAAGTGAAACATTCCTAAATTCCTTCTAGCCTCTCTTTTATGAGTGTGGCGTGCTACACACTCCTAAAAGAGACTCTACTTGACATGGCTTTGTGGACTCCCAATTAACAATGAACCTAAAGTTCTGATACCATCTTGACACGGACCGACCAGGGGCCTTGTCATAATGGGCATCACAAGTCCGACCAGGACCAAAGATCACCCCTATTACCCAACCCAACCTCCATACGGCTTTCTTAAGCTGGCTGAATTTTGAGCATATAACAGGATAGTGTAACAACTCACATAAAGAATCTGGATGAGATCACAACCATGACTAACCCAACCGAATCCAACAATCCCATACTAACTGTCTAACCAAACCAAACCAAACCAATATCAAAACAAGGGCCACAAACAAGGCCATAGACAAATAAGATCTAAAGCATAATATGTAATCCCAAAATTAAATAAGATGGAATAATGAGAAATTATGTCCAATGATGTAAGCCCCAGTTCCAATGCCAATATTAAGGCCGACACCAATACCGATCCCTTCCATTCCAACCCATAGCAGTACCACAAAGCCTATAACCAAAAGAGCAAGAATATCCAGTTGGGACATGCACAACCATAGACAAAACCAATATCCAAAAATAAATTAGAATGTCTAAAAATATCCATAACATGAAATGGAGTCTTTCGGAAAAATAGAAGCTCACCACTTCAATCCAATAGTTGTCCCGGAGTCAATCACTGTGTAAGAGGAGTAGAATGGCCTGTTCCTGCATAGCATAGGTATACTACCACCCGAATATAGGTTAGTGAGTGATCGCTAGAATGAACTCAGGATAAGGATAAAATAATGCCATTTATGAAACCAAGTAAAAGCATCCATATGCACAAAAACATATATATATATATATAACCATGTCGAGAAAGGTGACCAGGTTTAGCATGCCATTAAGACCTTTACCTAGGTTGTGTAGCTTTTACATCCTAAACTACCCATACGCTATATGGGTTAATCCCCCCCTGTTGAAAAGGCCCCAGTGCGTAAAGCGCACAACCAGGGAATAAAAACCTAGGATGACTAGTACATCCCCCAAATATAAAGTGTGAAATTATGCACACGATCACCAAGACTAAACCTCACATTGAAAAATATGAGTTTTTAGTTTGGCTCCCTTCAGGACCTTCATCTTCCACGACTCTAATACAAACCCTACCATTATTGCCAAATTAAAACCATTACAAAGAAACCAACTAATCCATTTACAATTTATTAACCAAGACCATGAGTAGTGGTATCGTCATATCGACTATACTTGCAAGTTTTGTCCATAACCAACCATATACAGGTTTAAAGGATTCCATGTACCCTTTATAATTTCTAATTAACCAAAACCATGGCCACCAAGGCCTTTCCAATCCATTTAAAACCATTTAAACCATTCATATCATTTAGGGTACCATTACTAAGTTTAAACCATGCATAAGTTCTATTAAAAAACTAATATTATAGTGAAACATTGTTAAAGGCATTTTATCAAACACATTGGGGGCATAGTATTTCCAAAACCAAAATCCATTACCAAAGAACCATTCCCATGCAACCAATTATCCAAAACCCCCATTAATGCATATAAAAACATAATTAAACCATAGGAAAACCATAACCAAGCATTTATAACCAAAACCCCTAAATCATATTTGAAAACCCAAAATCATACAACATTCAAATCATAAAAACATTTTATAAAACCATGCCTTTAATTGGAATTAACAATAGGGGAAGAAAACATGTCTTAATTGATAAAGTAGATAGATACAAACCACCAACAAGGTCCCTAAATTAGTCCTCTAGTTGAAACCCTAGCTTTCTTGCCCAAAAGCTTTTGAGAGAATTATAGAGTTCTTAGAAAGAGTTTCTAAGTGTTAATGAATTGATAATAGGGTAAACAGCCTCCCAAGAGAGTTATAAATCATGGGACCTTATTAGGGTAAGTGGGAAAATATGTAGAATACCCCCACTTAAGTTGTAAAAAATCCTGTCATAGGGGTATGACTGATCCTCATGAGTCGTACTCTTTGATACGAGTGGTACTATCTACTCATATCCTAAGTCTTAAACCTTAGACCCAAAACTTTCCAGTGTATGACTCATCCTACCCAAGTTGTATTGACAACATATGATATATACCCTTCACCTGTATCCTTGGATAGATAGAATCACAGAAGGTTTGAACTCTGACCACCATACGAGTCTAGGGTATGACTCATACCCTAGCTTATTAATTACAGTGAGCCACTCATACTCAGATACAAATTAAGTTACCAAGTATAAGGTTAAGTAAAGGAACCAATTGATTCGTATCCAACCATACAACTCATACCAAAAGGTCGTACCCATTCCAGTGACCAAAATCCATCCCACCAACCAATACGGGATAACATACGACTAGACCATACCATTAGTACCCCAACATACGGCTCCTACCCATGAGTTATATTGGGTTCAAAGACTAGAATTCCAAGAAATTTTCTAATGTCCAAAAACCAGGGTGTATCAGTAGCGCGCCACAGTAAAAAAGGAAAGGCTACAAGGCATTTAGAAATATTTCACTTTCTTGGTATTCTATTTTCAAGATAAAAGATCTAAGGTTCTTTCTAATCCTAATTTGTTTGATTTTCATATCGTGTCTCGATGATCTGAGATGCAAGGTAACTCTTTTATTCCAACTGGGGACAATATTTAAGAGAGATGTACTACTCAAGGGATCTATACTAGATCTAGGAGTCTATTCCCTGATATTTCTGAGTTCCACAGGTTGCTACTAGTCCTCATTAGGGTGAGGTAACTAATGTGGAATTTTATCAATTGATTCATGTTATTGCTCAGTTGGTTGCTGCTCAAGCTGAGTAGGATATATCTAGTGTTCCATCTGCTGAGGCTACAAAGGTTGTCTAGTTTATATAGATAAATCTTTCTACTTTTGTTGGTATAAAGATGGAGGAGTATCCTCAGGGTTTCTCAAATGAAATAGAGAAAATATTCAGGGTAATTCAGGCCACAAATATGGAAGAGGTAAATTTTGCAGCTTATCAGTTCAAGGATATTGCGTACCAATGGTATGATGAGTTAGATAAGGATAGAGGTGATGCTGAGGAGTTGTCCTTATGGGAGACTTTCTCAAATACTTTTCTAGATTGCTTCTTTCCTTTACAGTTGAGAGAAATAAAGATTGAGGAATTTGTGAATCTTAAGCAAGGAAAAATATCAATTAAGGAATATGCCTTGAAATTTCATCAGTTGTCAAGGTAAGCTTTGGAATTGGTGTCGACGAGGATGAGAAATTTTACTTTTGGGCTATCTCAGGATTTGATCCTTGAAAGCAAGACTACATTGCTGATCAAGGATATGGATATTTTGAGGTTGGTTGTTCACGTGAAGTAGGTGGAGGAGAAAAATAGGAAATAAGTAGAGTTTAGGAAAAGGAAAGATAAGAGAAGAAGGTTCTCTAACCAAGGTGGTGCTCAGTAATAGGGTTTTTGGGATAGTGGTAAATGGCAAAAGAAGAAGTGGAGGAGTTATGATTCCTTCTCTACTTTTAGTGCTACTTACCCAAAATAGTCGGGTGATAGGCATTAGTAGGGTTGCGATAATTTTTGGGCACAGGGTGCCCAATCTCAGGTAAGTGGGGTTCAGTCAGCTTTTTTATGCCCTCTTTGTCAGTTCTGTGGTTGTCTTCATTCTGGATTTTATGATGAAGGGAGGAATAAATATTTTAAATGTGGCCATCTAGGCCATATGCTCAGGAATTGTCTAGTTGGTGAGGGTGCTTCCAGAGCGGTCAAAGCTTTAGTTGCTTCATCTTATACTCTTGCACCAAAGGGTGCTACTTATGCATTTTTTCTTACTTCTGGTACCGGCATATGGCAGAATAGGTTATATACTGTTGCTACTCGGTAGGAATTTGAGGCATCACCTAATGTTATGACTGGTACATTATAGTTTTTTTCTCATGACATATATTGTTTACTTGATCTAGGGTCCATTTTTTCTTGTATGATCCTATTTGTGGTTGCGTGTTTTGGTTTTAATCCTGAGGTTATTATGGATCATTTTTCTATTTCTACCCTGGTAGTTGACTTGGTTATTGCTAAAAGAGTCTATAGGGGGTGTCTGGTATCTGTTGGTAGTAGGCAGACTCTGGTAGATTTGGTTGAATTGGATATAGTAGATTTTGATGTCATTTTGGGAATGGATTGGTTACACTTTTGTTATGCATTCTTAGATTATTGGATCCGTAAGGTTGTTTCTAGGTTCCCGGTGAACCGATTATAGAGTGGGAGAGTAGATCCCTAGCTTCTAGGGAAAGGTTTATTGCTTATCTTGATCTCGGAGATTAATCTCCTAAGGGTGTCTCTATCACTTGGTCCGAGTTAAAGATTCTAACTTGGAGGATCCTTCCTTACATTTGGTTCCGATGGTAAATGAGTTTCCTAAGATTTTTATGGATGATCTTCTTGGTGTTTCTCCTGATAGGGAGATTGAGTTTGCTATTGATTTGGTTCTGGAGACTTATCCAATATCTATTCCTCCATATAGAATTGCTCCGAATGAGTTGAGGGAACTCAAGGAGCAACTTAAGGATCTTCTTGATAAGGGTTTTATCTGTTCTAGTGTATCCCCTTAGGGTGCACCAGTTTTATTCATGCTCAAGAAGGATGGTTTCCTTCGAATGTGCATTGACTATCGGCAATTGAATAAGGTAACAGTTAAGAACAAGTATCTTTTTCCATGGATAGATGACTTGTTTAATCAGTTGCAAGGTTCCAAATTCTTTTCTAAGATATATCTTCAGTCTGGGTATCATCAACTAAAGATTAGACAGGAGGATATCCCTAACACAACTTTTTGTACTCGGTATGGTCACTTTGAGTTCTTGGTTATGTCATTTGGTTTGACTAATGCCCCAACGATATTTATGGATTTGATTAATAGGGTATTCAGGCAATTTCTTAATATTCTTGTCATTGTGTTCATTGATGACATCTTTGTGTATTCTAAGAGTAAGGTAGAACACGCTAATCACCTCCATGTTGTGTTACAAACCTTAAAGGAGAAAAAGTTATATTTCAAGTTCTCCAAGTGTGAGTTCTAGTTGAAGCTGTAACTTTTCTTGGTCATATTATTTCTAACGAGGGGATTATGATGGATCCGCAAAAGGTAGCTATGGTTAAAAAGTGGCCTAGACCCACGACTCCAACCGACATTCAGAGCTTCTTGGGTTTGACTAGGTATTATAGACGGTTGAAGGTTTCTCGACGATAGCTGGCCTATTAACTAAGTTGAATCACAAGAAGGTGAAGTTTTTTAGGTTGGATGATTTTGAGGGGAGTTTTGAGAAGCTTAAGGATAAGCTAACTTTTGCTCTTATTTTGAAATTGCCTGAAGGTAATGAGTGGTTTGTGGTTTATTGTGATGCATACAAAGTAGGTCTTGGTTACGTTTTGATGAAGCATAGAAAGGTGATTGCCTATGCTTCTAGGAAGTTGAAGGTGCATGAGAAGAATTATCCTACTCATGACTTGAAGCTTTTGGTAGTGGTTTTTTCTTTGAAAATCTGGCGGCAATATTTATATGGAGTGCATGTGGATACCTTTTCTGATCATCAGAGTCTACAGTATGTGTTCACTGAGAAGGAGCTAAATCTTAGGCAGAGAAGATGGTTAGAGCTTCTCAAGGACTATGATATGAGTCTTCACTATCACCCAGGTAAGGATAATATGGTTACTGATGCTTTTCATGGGGAGTTTATCTCATGTGGAGAAAGGAAAACAGGAATCGATGAAGGATATTCACCACTTAGCTAATCTTAAGGTCTGTCTTCTAGACTCTGAGGATGGTGGTATAATGGTACAAGAAGTGGTTCTATCATCTCTTAGTGTAGAGATCAAGGATAAAAAATACTAGATCCTATATTCATGAAAATCAAGAGTGATGTTGGTGGGTAAAGGGTGATAGTGTTTGAGATCAGTGGTGATGCTACCTTGAAGTACCAAGGGCGATTGAGTGTTCCTGACATTGATGGTTTGCGATAAAGGGTTTTGGATGAGGTGCTTGAATCACACTATGTTTTTCATCCTTGTTCGACAAAAATATATCATAATCTCAAAGAGATGTATTGGTGGAATGGTATGAAAAAGGGTGTGGCTAATTTTTTGGCCAAATGCTTGGAATGCCAACAACTCAAAATTGAGCACATGAGTCTAAGAAGGTTGTACTAAGAAATGGATTTGTCAAAATAGAAATGGATGGTAATCAATATGGATTTTGTTCCTGGTCTTCCTCGACCTCGGAGCTAATTTGATTCAGTTTGGGTCATTATGAATAGGATGATAAAATCTGCTCACTTCTTACCTGGGTGGACTAATTTTTCAATTCAAGATTATGCAAGGTTGTACCCTCAGGATAATTTAAATCTGCATGGGGTACCTATTTTGATTATTTTTGATCATGGTACACAGTTTTTATCTCACTTTTGGTGGTCTTTCCAGAAAGGGTTGGGTACTAAGGTTAGTCTGGGTGTTTTTCATCTACAGATGGATGGACAAATAGAAAGAACTATTTAGACATTGAAGGATATGCTTTGGGCGTGCATGATTGATTATGGTGGCAATTGGGTTGAGCGTCTACCTTTGGTAGAGTTTTCTCACAATAATAACTATCATTCTAGCATTGGTATGGCCCTTTTTGAGGCATTGTATAGTAGGAGTGGTAGATCTCTTATTGGGTGGTTTGCACTTGGTGAGGCAGATATTTTCGGTCCGAATTTAGTTTGTTGGGCTGTGGAAAAGGTAAAGGTGATTCAAAATAGGCTTAAGGCTACCCAAAGTCGTTAAAAGTCCTATGCGGATTTATGGTGTAGAGACTTGGAGTTTGAGGTTGGGGATAAAGTGTTCCTAAAGTATCTCCCATGAAGGGAGTGATGCGGTTTGGTAAGAAATGGAAGCTTAGTCCCTGGTATGTTGGTCCTTATGCAATTTTTGTGGAGGGTTAGTAACGCGGTGTATGAATTGGAGTTTCCATCTAGTTTGAGCTCCATTCATTCAATATTTCATGCCTCGATATTGAGGAAGTGTCTTGGTGATCCTTCTTCGGTGGTTTCCTTGGAAGTGTTGGATATCGTTGATTCTTTGTCTAATGAAGAGATCCTGGTTGAGATCTTGGATTGGCAGGTTCGTCGGTTACAGACCAAGGATGTGGCCTCGATTAAGGTTCTATAGTGGAACCACAAGGTGGAAGAGGCTACGTGGAAAGCAAAAGCGGACATGAAGTCCAAATATCCATATTTTTTTCTGCTTTGGATATTCATGTGGAAGGTATGTGTTCTTGGTAACATCTTTATTTTCTAACTTAGCTAAAGGTTGGATTGAATTTGATAATGCAATGAATCTTGCTTGTGTTTGACCTAACTTGTCCGTCATTTAGGGACGAATGATCCTAGTGGGGGATACTGAAACACCCTGGGTTTGGGGACCTTAGAAATATCCTGGATTTTTGATTTTTGGATAAGATACAACTGGAGGGTACAGGTCGTATGTTGGGGTACGTTTGGTAAGGCTTAGTCATACACTAACCAGTGATAGTTGGTGGGTTAGATTGGTTTCTAGAATGGGTACGACTTAGGTTGGTATGAGTCGTATGGTTAGGATTTCCTTTACTTTATCTGAGACTTAGTAAAGTATCTTGGATCTGAGTATGAGTGGCTCACCATGGTCTATGATATAGGGTATGAGTCGCATTGTCCCACTCGTATATTGGACGGTCTCAACTCCTCTTTTTTCTATTATAGGTTCGAGTTGAGGGTACTAGTTATTTCCTTATATATGGTTTATTTTGCATGGTCGTATCTTAGCTAGTGTGGGGGGAGGGCGTCTAAGAGAGGTCTAGGATATAAGTGGAGGGTACCACTCGTATGGAGGGTACGACTAGTATGATGGAGTCGTACCCACCTATAGGGATTTTATGCAGTTAAGTTGGGGGTAATCTGGATATTTTCCTTCTTAACCCATTATGACCCCACGACTTATATCATATTTGGGAGGTTATTTTCCCTATTATTCTATTCATTAACACTTAGGAAACACTCTTTAATCCTCTCTAAGGCTTTTGGGTAAAGAAAGGCTGGGGTTTTACTAAGGTGATCAAATTGGGGCTTGTGTTGGTGATTTCTCATCATCATCTTCTCAATTTAAGGCAAGACACTTCTCCCTCATTATTATTTCTAACTAAAGGCATGTTTTATACAATGTTTCCATGGTATGATTATTGTATGATTTTGATATTTTAAAATATATGTTGGGGTTTTGGTATTAAATGATTTGTTATGGTTTTCCCATCCTTTAATTATATTTTACATGCTTTAATGGTGGTTTGGACAATTTTTTTCGTGGGAATGGTTAATTGGTAATTGGATTTGTTTTTGGAAACACTATGTGCCCAACATATTTGATAAAATGCCTATTATAATGCTTTTACTCTATTATTGGACTTTTATTGGAACTATTGCATGGTATGGTTTGGTAATGGAACCTTAAATGGTATAAATGGTTTTGGAATGGTTAAATGGAATAGTTTGGTGGTCATGGTTATGGTTAATTAAAATCCTTGTGGGGTGCAATGGAATCCCCCAAGTAAACATGGTAATGAACAACTTGCTGGTTATATGGGATTCTCCCAAGCAATTATAATAATGGAATACTTGTTGGGTACAGGGGATTCCCCCAAGTTAACTTCATAATGTAATCTATGGGTACATGGGAATCCCTTTACATTAAGTTGGCTAAGGACATTGTTTGCAAGCTATAGTTGGTATGACAATACCACTTCTCATAGCCTTGGTTGATAATAATGGAATGATGGTTTGGTTGGTTAGAAATGGTTTTAATTAGGCAATAATGGCGGAGTGAGATAGCTAACCGTGAAGGTGCGAGTCCAATGGACGGACACTGGAAACTCATATTTTCTGACATAAGGGGTTGGTCATAGCTACCATATATGATACTATGAGGTACATGAGAATCCTATAAGTACACCGTACATATGTATCATGGAGAGAGAAGGGTACTTGGGAATCCCCTACTCTTATGGTATCTCCAGTTCGTGCGGTTACATGCATCGGGGCTTGTTCAGGGGGTTACACTGGACCCATATAGCTAGTGGGTGGTTCTAGGACGGTTAATCTACACATACCCAGTTAATGGTTTTAAAGGCATGCTAAAATCGATTCCCTTTCCTGGCATGGTTTTATATATTATATGTATGGTTTGTATGCATATGGTTGGTTTACTTGGTTTTACTTAATGGCATTATTTTATCCTTATCATGACTACTTGCTAGCATTCACCCTCTAATCGATCCCTGAGTGGCTGTATCCCCACGTGATTCAGTGATTGACCATTCTTCTCCTCCTACTTAGTGCTCGAATTCGGGATGATCTACTGGATTGAAGTAGTAAGCTTCCATATCCTGGAAGGCTTTATTTCATGTTTATGGATGTTTTTACACAGTTTGGTTAATTTATGGATATTGGTTTTGGCTATGGTTGGGGGCATGTCCTAATCAGATATTGCTTTTCTTTTGGTTAGAGACTTATGTGGAACTGCTATGGGTTGGAATAGAAAGGATCAGTATTGGTGTTATCCCTAGTATTAGCATTGGTATTGGGGATGAAACCGGTTGACTATATTGTTGGTTTGTTCCATCCTCTTTTATTTTGGGATTATATAATTATATTGGAACTCAGATGGTTATGGTTTTGGATTATGGTTTGGTTTGGTATTGGTTATCGGTTAAGTATCAGACGACTTGGACTCATTTGGGTAGTCACAGTTATAGACATATCCCAGAGTCTTGGATTGTGCAATGACACTATCTTGTTATACGATCAGAATTCATCTAACTCAGGAAATACGTAGGTTGGTTGGGTTGGGTATCAGGGGTGGTTTTTGATCTTGGTTGGACTTGAGATGCCTATTACGACAAGGCACCGAGTTGGGTCGTGTTAGGTTTCCCCAAATTGGATAAATTTTGGCTTGGAATTTCATGAACCTCAACCCACTTTGAGAATTTGGTTTTAATTATGGAAAATTGTATGGTTTAACTTGCTTTTGAACTCAATGCATTGCATTAATGGATATAAAAATAGTTTTGAATGGTCTTGGTTGCCATGGTTTGGATTTTAATGGAACTTGGGAGTCCGATTTGGTTGTGTGAATTGGTTTGGCATGTTTAAATTAGCTTGGAAACATATTGGTATGAAGATACCAAGTAGTAAATGCCTTACTGAATGACTCCCAAGTTAATGGTTAGAATTATGTGCAAATTATTTTAATTTAGGCTTAAAGGGTGTTGTGTAGCTCATCGTGAAGGTAGAGGGCAAACAATGGAAACCATACTTTCCAGTGTTGGGGGTCTATATGACCGTGTGCTTGAGACACACTTGATATATACATTTTTGGGATGTCTAGTTGCCTTGGTGGCTTTTGGTTTTCCTTGACTTTTCTCTGATTCGTGTGACTAACATGCACTGGGACACTTTCAACAGGCAGAGATGAACCCATATAGCCTATGGGTGCCTTTGAGATGGATCGAGCTACACAGTCCAGGTTAATGGTTTTAAAAAAAACTCTTATGTTCATAACCCTTACCCTATCCTGGTATCTTATATATGTATATATGAATATGTGCATATGGTTTTGACTGATTTTGGAAATAACATTATTTTATCTCTTTCCATGAGTTACCTGCCAGATCTTATCCCACTGACCATCCTAAGATGCTACATCATTTCATGATGTAGGTCCGAATACACTTCTGTTACCCCTGTGCAGCGTTAGGTTGATTAGCACATTCCTCGAGTAGCTATGGAGTGGTGAGCCTCTATCCTTTGGAAGGCCTTATGATTTCCTTATTCTTTTGTTATTAATTCATTACTTTTGGATTCTTTTGGTCATGGTTGGGTAAATGTCCCGACCTGTTTGGTGTTCTGGTTTTAGAGGCTATTATGGATGGATATGGGTTGGTTGGTTATTGATTGACTCTTAGTTTTTATAGAGTTATCCATTCTTCTTTCTTAACTATCTTAAATAACTTCTACATTATCTTTATGGTTATTTTTGTGCTCATGAGGTTAGGAGATGAGGGTGGTCTCCAGCCCATGGTAGGCTTGAGATACCCATCACGATTAGGCCCTGGTTTGGGTCATGACATTTGGTATTACGAAATACCGTACCAAACAAAAGTTTAATTTACCAATTACCGAATTATCAAACTGATGTTTACAAGTTTGGTATGTGGTATCTACTCTCAAATACCAATTACCAAATTATCAAAGCCAAACTTTGAAAATACCAAACTGAATACCAAACACCTACCTCTGATCTTGGGTAGCAAACTATAACCATTTTTCCACGAACTAACCATAATAACTAACAATAAAGTAACTGGTAAGTTAGGACAAACAATAACCTAATCGGTCCCCCATAAAACTTAAAAGTTTAAACAAGCACTCAACAAATAGCAATCATAGATTATACCTATACAACCTTCTATAAGGATGATAAATATAACCACTAAATAATTATAGTGGTGATAGGCAATGTATATGAATAAATGAATGCAATATAAACCAATAATATCATAATGACCAAGTGCCAAACTATACTAAGTGTATACACCTCCTACGGTTTAGTAGATTACAAAGGAAGGACCTATGACGACCATCCTTCTCCTACACTATGGATCACAATATAGAGGACCATAGAGGACTCGAGATATGCGTATGCACGACCTAGTCCCAAAATAGAACTTCAAGTAACCATCATAATCAATGTACTCAATCTAGTGCCAGAGAGATATTTAATATAATAAGTGCATGGACTTTAATTACGACTAAAAGAGTATAAATCTGTAACTCCATTTCTTGATCTCAAGTTTGAAACTAAATTGGCATAATAGCATAGAAAGGGTAAGAATCTTTATCAATCAAAATAAGTAGTAGTGGTAAAAGGGTGATACAAATGGACCAGAATCAAACTCGGTCTAATTTCCAAAATAGCACATTTAGTTCAAAAATCTCATAATTCATTAAATAAGATGGTATGATTCCCATTATTGAAGTAATCTATTTTAAAAGTAAAATGTGTGAATAAATCCCTTTTTAAAAATAGTAGTAAAATAAAGGATTGGGTTAGAATTGTACAATTTATTAAACATGAACACGCCTAAAAGTATGCATGCCATCACCAGTATCCAAACAATACAAACATAAGTGCCTAGGCATCTATAAAGTAGAATTATGTCTTTTATAAGGATAGAATTCTTACCCGGAGTCCAACAGGTACCGTAACCATGCCCTCAGGCCCAACAATGTATAATTAATATAATAAAGCCTCATAACTCAGAAAAATATGATAAATGAGAGTGCAAAGACACTAAAGGATCTAATTAGGGAAATGTCATTCGATTCACTAAGTCAGATGGTAAATATTATATTAAAGGATCCTTAACATCAAGCTATGGTTACCATGCTTATAATCATGGGTAATGAGATTCTATGTCCATAACGGGTGTTTCATACTAACGTTCGAGTCAAATTTCTATCCCAGTTTTCCTAAATAGGTTAAGCATGATATACTAATCATCAATGATCCTATAATCCCCACCTAGAATGCAACCTATACTATATATAATCTCATAGAGAAAAATAAACTAAAGCCTACCTCAATGTCGAACCACACGACTTGAATCTTAGTTAAATCACTCATCTTTGATCCACGATCCCAAAAGGTCACCATGCTATTAAAATAATAATCTACACATCAATACACGTAAAATGAGATCAATATTATAATATAACACTCTAGGCCCAAAAATAGGTCAAAAATAGGCTTGGGGGCCCATTAATGGAATCCTAAAATTAAATCCATCACGAGGACCCTCAACTAAGAAGGAATATGTGCTCAGACATTGAGCATAAATGGGACACAAAATTTTGCTCAAATCAGCCACTAAAGTATAGAAGTTTTAGACTTAAATTCAAGGAATTTACAATGATAAAAGGTGCAATTTGATGGGAAAAATAATGAAAAATGATAATGGAGTGTTGAACTAGCTTACCTTAGCTTCAACGGATCATTCCCCATAATTTCCCATACGTCAAGCATAAAAAATGGAGAAATTGGGTAAAGAAGAGAATAAACACCAACAATGTCCGCTTAAGTAGCCATTGGGTCGCTTAAGTGAAAATTTCTTAAGTAGTATTTACCCACTAAAGTGATGGGTTAGGATAGGTGGGGACCACTTAAGTGACACCTTGGTCACTAAAGTGAAGTTTGCTTAAGCGTAAAAGGTTCATTAAAGTGACCCTCAGCGGGGGAACCAAGGCCGCTAAAGAGGTACAAGGTCTCTAAAGCTACTATTGTATAAGTGAACCCCAAGCCACTTAAGAAAATTCACCAGTAGCTGAGGCATCGGATTTTTCTAAGTCTAAATGGAATCCGATCGGGTGCTTGAGATTCATTTAGAACTCCGTGCACACAAATGAACTATGCTACCATATTAAGTTTTACATTACAAACTCAAAGGAACCATTAAAAATTTCATCTAAGATCGTTTTGTTTAAATGTGGATGCCAAACCTATAGTTCTATTTAAATCAAATTCTACCCATTAACCCAAAATAAGTTTGAAAGCCTTTGACCCTAAACCAAGGGCCCCCTATCTTAAAATCAATGCTTTAGATCTGATGGCATTGTCAAAATTCTCATCTGAGGCATTTTACTAGGATTTTGGGTCTGAGACCAATTCTTTAATATTGAAAGCTCTAAAATAAGAAAATGAGCCTAAAACCCAAATAAGATGTTTGATAATCGAACTGATAGTTCTTGCAAGTTATAAAGGACCTATAGCCACTGTGAGAAGGCTCAAAACACTAGAAATGAACAATAATCAAGAAAATGATCTAGAGGGTCATTACACAACCCCACACCACCAATTTAATCCACAGTCCTCTAATTTATACTTATATAAACCCCATCATTACCTATTATTCAAGACAACTTTATGGACCTAAAAATTCTTATTGGCACCCCAGGGGTAAGAAGCTTCCTACTTGGCTAGGATTTTTGTATTTTTATCCCCAGCCTAAGAGCTAAGGAATTCTCTATCCCCTTCATCAAAGCTCGTCGTCTCACTTTACTTCTCTAAAAAGGGTAAAATACCCATCAATTAGTTTTTTTCAATTTTTGGTCTTTGTTCCTTAAGATTATTTTTCTTGCCTCATGTGAAGTTGGACTTGGATGGTCTTATATGAATTTTTTTAATGTTTAATTTTCCTCGTCTACTATTTTTCTATATATGATGGGCATTATAACGAAAATCAGTTTACTTAATTTTTTATTGTAAAATTCTTGTATGATTATGGTGAAAATAGAGTCAGAAGTTATAATTAATAGTATGAATTGATTGGAGAAAAACATTGTTCACATTTTCATATTTGTTTTTGATCTTCTAATGTGTGTTCTATTTTGGTAAATGAATAGTAGTCGAAAAAATGAATATTAAGCTCTGTGTATTATCATGGATGATTTACTTTATAACGCTTTGACATATTCCTAAGTCGAGGATTTCTCTCAAAGTTTGCTAAAGATGTGTTCTTGAACATGGGGTGCTTTTGTATATTTTTTCTTTAAGAACTTGTCTATTCATTTGGATAGAAAATTATTTGTTTGATAAATCTTTGTTTTCCAGGCATGCGTTCCAAAATGTGATTTGTTCATATTTCTATGCCTTAGAATATGTAGAATAAGGTAACTTTTGAAACATGGTTTCCCTCTTATGATTTCTTTTCTCTTATATGTTATGGGATGAACATTCTCCTCAAAAGAGTCTCTTTGATTCCTAACATCAAAGAAGAATCTTTGAAGAAAGAAAAATGATTTTTTAAACCACACTTTAATTTTTCTCAAAATCATATTTAAAGAGGAAAAATAGCATTAAACAATTACTCATATTTCACCTTTAAACTTGTTTTCTGATGAGCTTGATTTCCTAATTGTACAAAACTATTTTTCCTTATCTCCCTCTACTTTGATTGCTTGTTTGTAGATTGGTTGGTATTATACTTGTTACTTTTCTTTCTAATACCCAGAGAAACACTTGAATAAATCCTAAGAAAAAAATTTGTCTATAACTTAGCAAAGGTTTCAGAATCTGATTTTAGAAAAATGAAAATTTTTTGACCTTCTTTATGAATCATGCTGTGCGAACGTGAAAACAAAGAAGCTTGTCTTCATTGCCTTGTTTCCACTTGATAATAATATTCTATTCTCTCTTGGAAAGCTAAAGCTTGAGTGAAGTATGGATGCTTCGAAGGGAAATTTCTTTAAGGAGTTTTATTGCAAAAACTTTTACTCTCCTTGTTATTATAAATAAAAATTGAGTGTGTATCCTAATTAGAAATCAATATAACAATTTTCTATAATTTTTATGATTGAGTTTATTTCCCCTTTCAAATGCTTTGATTCATATTTGTTGCCCTCATTTTTGTCACCTGAGTTTTGGTTACATCTTATCGGAATTGTGATTAATATCAAGGATAGGTAAAGAAGGAAACAACAGTGGACTATTTTGGTTCATCTCTTACTTTTTTGTTGATTAAATGTGCTCCAAGCTATGTAAATACCATTTATTTAGGCCTAATTCATTTGAAGTTTAGCTTGGAGAGCTTTGTGATAATTTTGCTATCTCAATGTTCCTGAATTTACTTAAAATTTATCATGAATATGTTTTTCCTTTTACTTATAAATTACTTTTTTGATTGACTATTTATTTATTTTGTGAAATTCACATGATCTGCTTTGTGGATTAATATCCAATATCTTTCACAATTCTTGTAGATTTCTTCTCCTTTTGTAGTTTAAAAATCGTAGTATTTCTCTTTGTGTATCCCTTTTTACATGTCAAAAATAGTGATTGCATTATGTTTATTTGCTTAAATTTAAGCCTTTTTCAGACATTATCTGTATGTTCTCCTTTTATGCATGAACAACCTTCATTGAAGTCCAAAATACACTCTAACCTCTGTGTATCATCACTGGACCAAGGAGGCAAAATAGACTTATAGATTACACTAAATATATGGGGTCAATGTACATAGATATATTTATAAGAATCTGAGTTCCAAGATCATGATTCAACTTCTACTCTATCATGTGGAAGTAGTAATAGAAAAAAACAAGTCCGTTCAGTAAAATTTTATAGCTTATCCAGTTTGAGTGGAATTTAGATGTGCAAGTAGAGATGGAAAAAAGGCATTCCTATTGATATCTCCCAAAAACTAACCTCCAAAGAAGTATGCTGCAGTCGATGTCAAATATAGTAACCTAAATAAGGTTGGGGTCAAACCCACAGGGAATACGTGGAACAGGCTCTTAAATATAACATAATTCACGACCAGTACAGAAAAGTAAATGAGGGGATTTGATGATCAATAGTAACAAGTAACCAAACTTGAATGCTTGCATTTGTAAACAATAGAAGACGAACACTAGAACTATGTTCCTCTTGTCTTCTAAACTCCATAAGTTTCTCATGTTTAATTCACCTAACCCACTGCTCTTCATGCAATATTGACAAGCTATGTCTTATCAACCATCTTATGAACGTGTTGATAAATCTCACCCTTCATCTTTTGAGTCTCAGGCTATTGCCTTGTCGTCCCTTGTCTATAACCTCAGTACAACTCTCACCTTTTGAGTCTCGAGTTGATTAAATGAGGTTTGATAGACTTGAATCACTGTCGTAACCTCCTTTTCCCAATCTCAAACTGCCTTGTGAGGATGTTCTCAAATACAGGAAACCCCCAAGCTTCTATATTATCTTGGGGTACAATTTATATGTAGAAGATTGCAATATCAAAATCTTCCACTTCCCTTACGTAGTTAATCTACCAAGGTTCCCACAACCCTTATCAAGAAACTTAGCCGCTCATCTTCATGCAACAATCCTTGGTAATCGATGAAGAAGACATCCAATTAATTGCACAATAATGAAATAAGAAAATACACAATCTCTATTTGAATACAAAACCAAAAACTCAAGAACAATATTGTCAATGATCAAAGTATGTAAAAGTATGTAGAAAATTATCAAAAGTGTGTAACATAACAAAGGAATAACCTTAGGGTATTTATAGTGTCTCAAAATAACCAAGGAATTCTAATAAGCTTGGGATAGGATAATTAAGTTGGTAGTGGTTACGCTTCTAGCAATGAGTCGTTCAGTATCCTTGAGACTCGTTGCCTACTGTCGTAGCTCCATTTTTCTCTTTAGTGGCTATGACTCATATGGTCACATTACGAGTCGTATGTTGCTAGTCTTCATCACTCCAGTAGCTCTTCTAACTTAGGGAACTTGAGTGTATTTTATTTATGACTCTTCTCCATGAATCGTCATCAGAATTTACGAATCATAGTCTTCACTCATAAGCTCTGGATCATCTATCTCTAAGATATTCAAACACTGGTCACCTTGCGACTTCAGGCTATGAGTCGTAGTCTATCTTGTGACTCATAGACTTTCATTACTTGGTTTCCTCAGATTTTCCTTAGCCACTGTTGCTTTTGTGAGTTGGGATATGAGTCGTAAGGTGACATAACAACTCGTAGCCTTACCAATAGTCCACTTCTTGGGAGAATTCTCTTATATTTTTCAGTCTACACCACTTCCTACCTAATTTTCCTACAAAATACATAAAACACACATCACATCCGATGAAATAACCTAAATCAATGCATAACTCCACCATTTTAAACATCAAATATGGAATGTTTCCATGACACATCAACACCCTCAACTTAAAATATTTTCATATCCTCAGGCAAAACACAAAATCATAAACAAACATGATGCTTAAAAAGAAAGACCCTCAGATACCTTTGGAAGTCGATTTTCATTTTAGTTCACATATATGCTCCCCCCTCATATTTTTAACTTTTCAAGAACCCAACTATGCATATTGATTTAATACAATGCATTGAAAGAAGGAATCCAATGATGACATTGCATTAGTGATAAATAAATAGGCTTAGATATAAGTTACATTAACTAAACAGACAAATTACATAACACTACAATTTCTGTACCCTCTCAATAGTCTCAGCTGGTTTTGAACTACCATCCCCTGCATCGATCTTATTAAAACTTACCTCCTAGTCCTTACCACTTTTTATGCTCTTTTTTACTGCTATCTTAACCTCTTCATCCTTCATTCTCTATCTTTTTCTCTTTTTATTCTTCTTTCTATTCCTTCATCCTTCTTTAAAATTTCCCACGGGGGTCGAATCATCAACCGCCCAAATGTCTTCAACCATAGGCTCTTTGGGGATCTCCTTAATAATTGGAATAAAGAGGATTGGTCTCTCATGCAACTTCTCTACTAATTTTTGTAGCTCAGCTAACTCAGCCTGTACCCCTGTTAGATTTGGGAACTGGATCCCCCAAGATGCCAGGTAATCCTCATCTCAAACCTATCATACTTAGCCTAAATCATTATTCTTTCTTCACTAAGCTTTATCTCAATCCATGGTTTTACTCCTCATTTCATTAATCATACCTTTGTCTTTACAGTACTCAACCTAGTCATTATCTTAGTTAGAACTGACTACGACACTATTACATAGCCGGTTGGAACCGACTTGGATTTGGATGATCGTAGTGTTGCTGTAGGTGGTAGAGTAGGAGTACTGGAGTTTTCTGCTATATCTAAGTCCAGAGGTCCAGAATGGCCAATCTCAGTAGGGGTATTACCCCTCTCAGTGTCTTCTCTCTGCCCTTGGGCCTCATAAGTATACTAACCATAGAAACTGCCAGTTTGGCCATCTTGGAGATTGGGTTGGTGACATCTCTGATCAACCCCAAGTACGCAGTGATCCTTGTCCTCAAGAATTGATCAATTCTTGGGAGCTCCTTCACTCCCACATCCTGACAGATCCGTATCAACAAACAAGGGAAGGACAACACTGTATCAATGCTAGTTTCCCGATCCCTAATGTCCTGAGCTATCCACTTGTATACATTAATATCATAACTTGACATCATTCCTACTATCAGTGCTGCTTTGTTAGGACCCATGATGTTGTCTAGCAGTTTCAGACTCAACCTATGTTTAACCAAGGTCCACCACGCCTAATCTTGAAAACTCAGCTAGTTCTTCTTGATTGAGGATGAATTTTTGATGCCATCAACTACCCATGGGTCCTTTTCCCAAGATGAAGAAAAAATTATGGCCATCCATCAAAGCTGAACAATATTATCTTTCGAACCTATGTGTTTCACCTTTACCTTCTTCATCTCCTCCACTTAGAAGTTTAATTTTGTGGTGTTTACCAAAAGTACAAAATTTGCCCCATGTAATACCCAAGATATTATCTAATCTAAGATTTTAACCGGACTCCTCGAATCACCAAGTTTGATATCATCTCTGCATCTCTCCATAAGTTTTCTTACATATTTTGCCTTTTTAACTCTATCTGATATGCCACATAGAACTCGTGTACCATCTCTTCACTATAATGCCTTGGTCCTCTAGTTATCTACTCGAATTTTTATTATTTGACCCATGCCTCAAATATGTGCATATTAAACATGCCTATTGTGGTTTACATTCTTTCAATATAAAGACCTTTCAGAGGCTTTTTGTTTTTTTAGGGTTTATGGCACTGTGCTATTCATATAAGGCCTGTATTCTGGGGTACCCCCACTATTCAATGATAGGACCTAGAGAAGGCTTAATGGAGAGTAGAGTGGGTGGTATTTATGGCGGTGGTACTTGAAACACCCCAGATTTTGGCCCTTGAAAAATTCTTGAGCTCTGAGCTTACTGCCTTGACTACGACTCATCCTACAATTCATAGTGTATCATTACAAGAACTAAGGACCCAAGTCATAACCAAATTAGTAAAGTAAGTGGCTAAGTTCTGCTCTGAGTATGAGTGGTTCCCTACGAGTCTTAAGGACTTGTTACGAGTCAATGGGTGCAAATCGTAGGATGTACAGTGTTTACCTAATTGGGTTCTGTATTGACTACAAATGGACCCTATGAATCATACAGTCTCATTACTAGTGGTACCAATCAAGTCGTAGGTTCAATAGTGTGTAGGGGTCCTAGAGATTATCTTGGTTAAGACTCATTGTGACTAGTTGTAAGAAGTGGTTATGATTCAACAGTTGACTCATAGTCAAAGGAGTTTTATCTAGCTTTTAAATTAAGAGCATTTTAGATATTTCCCCTCCTACCCAACTTGAAACCCACGTCTTATAACCCCTTTGGGGTGTTATGCATTCAGAAACAAATCAAAGTAACTTCTCAAACCCTCCAAAGGGCTCTCTAAATTCCCTTAAGCAAGTCAGGCTCAGGTTTTATCAAGTTGGTCATCTAAGGGCTCAAAGGTCGATTTCTCTCCAAATTTCTTCTTATTTAAGGCATGCTATTCTTTCCTCATTATTAATTTGTTAAAAGAATGTGTTTTAAAGTATTGATCTAGAGATGTTTATGATGGTTTTGAAATAAGGGTTTATGGTTTTAAATGCTTATTATTGAACAATGTTTTCCCATGATTGAATTATGATTTTCTATGCTTTAATATGGTTTCTAATATGTGGGTGTATGGACAGGGCGAATGAACTGAGGAATTGTAATTTTCTCCAAACTTGTGACTCTTGAAGTGGTTATGACCCCAGCCCTATATCGAGAAATTGGTTTTTAGTTATGAGAAATATGGGAATTAACTGTTCTTGAAACTATGTCATAACTATGTCATTATGATATTGAATTAAATCTTACAGATTTGTAATTTCACAAGCTATGGCTTAATTAAACCAAGGGGGTTGTGAATTCCACTAAGTGGTGTAATTATTTTGGCATGTTGTTGTTACCTTGCAAGTGTAAGTTGGTATGATGATACGGACGTGTATGCCTTAATGTGTAATATGGTTCAATGAATGAGAATGTGTAATAATTGTTGTAATTGTCATTTAAAAGAGGGTTGTGTAGCTGAGTCGTGAAAGTGGAGGTCCGAGTGGCCAATACCTAAAACCTTGCTAGCCGGTGCAGGGGTCGTTATGGCTTGAGGGTTTGAGTCCCAATTATTTGTAACCCGATGATTCGAGTCCACCTTATTGTTATTATTATGATTTAAGGGTTCGAGTCCCCCATATCATATTTCATGATTAGATGCTTAAGTCACCTTAGTATATGATTGGAGGTTCGAGTCCCTCGTGCATATATATAAGATTATTCTACGTTTTGTGCTGCTACAAGCACCGAGGCCCAATAAGGGGTTTATAACCATAGACCATATAAACTGTGGGTACTATTATATGATGGTTGATCTACATAATCCAAGTTAAGGTTTTAAAGTGCGTGCTAAATCTTGTTCCCTATCCCGGCATGAAATATATATATATATATATATATATGTATATATATATGCATTTGCATATAGTTATGTGCATAGGTTGACTTGGTTTAAATTGATAATATTATTTTATCTTTATCCCTGAGTTACATGCTAATGTTCACCCTGCTCACCGTATTCGGACATTGTATTCCCACACAATGCAGGATTTGGCCATACCTCTACTCTTCCTGCTCAGTAATTGTGGATTGATCGAGAGTCAACTTGAGATGGTGAGATTCTATGCTTCATAAGGATCAATTTCAGGATTATGTTTTCCTTTTTTGTTATAGACTATTGGCTACTATTTTTGTCTATAGTCGGGGGCATGTCCTGACACTTTATTGATATTCACTTTGGTAGAAGCTTTCTCGGACTGCTGTGGGCTTGGGATGGTTTTTTTATTGGTTATTGACATATCATAATATCTTTAATTATAAGTTCTCTTATCTTGTTATATGTTCAAAATTCATCCGACATGAGGTGTAAGGTGGTCTATGGTTTGGTTATTAGGGGTGGTTTCTAATTTTTATTGGACTTGAGATACCCGTCATAGCCTGTCCCTAGTTTAGATTGTGTCAAGATGGTATTAGAGTAAGGTTCATTGTCAACTGGGAGTTCATAAAGCTGTGTCGAGTAGAGTCTCTTTTATGGGTGTATAGCGTGCCACACTTATAAGGGAGAGGCTATAAGGCATTTAGGAATGTTTCCCTTCCTTATGATCTATACTTTGGGCTATAGTGTTGTCATGAAATCTCCTCTAATTCCTATAGGTTCACTTTTTAGATTATTCCTCTAAAAAAATCTGATGCTCGTATAAACTTTTTTGACTCGTCTAAGGACAATTTGGATGAAACTTGTCCTACCCCTGGGGTATAGACCCAATCTATGGTCGCTGCTTCTGATTGCCCTAGTAGAGTTCCATTGATTCCTGATTCCTCCCCAGACACCTCCGAGCAAACTATCCAATGTTGAGTTCTGCCATTCTATTCATCTGTTAACCTAGACAGTAGTCTCTCTATTATGCCATTCTGGTCTTATTGGTGAGAGAAGGAATCAGGGTAAGATGGGGGAGATATAGAATAAGAAGTTCAGATATTCAAAGCAGGGTGCGGGTCATTGCAATAGTGGTATACATGGGATACAATAGACTGATAAAGAGAGTAGGAATGATTCTGTTTCATACCTATCATCTAGATCCCCTTACCTAAAGTTGTCCATTGATCATCATTTTCAAAAGAGTGTTGGTCCTAGGGCACAGGGTGCCCATTATTAGTCCAGTGGTGCCCAACCTCTTTCTCCTCCTTTCCGATTTTGTGGTAAGTGGAGTTGTGGGTTTTGTTGTGAGAGGAAGAATTGATGATTCAAGTATGATCGACCTAGTCATATATAGAGGCATTTTCCTTTGGTCAGTGTTACTACTAGAACCAATAAGATTCCGGTTGCTAGCTCTTTGGTTTTTGCACCAACAGGTGCTACTTTTGATACTAGCACTGGCCAAAATTATCTTTATACTCTTACTACCCGCCATGAGTCTAAGGATTACCAGATGTCGTTGCTAGTATCTAACAACTCTTTCCCCGTGATGTGTATTATTTTCTTGATTTGGGCTCTACTATATCTTATGTGACCTTTTATTTATCTATTCATTTTGGTTTTAATCTTGAGTGTATTTTAGATTTTTTCTATGTCCTCCCCAGTGGGTGACTCCATTATGGTTAGAAGGGTCTATAGGGGTTGTGTGATCTCGGTCCATAGTAGGGAGATCTTAGTGGATTTAATAGAGTTAGACAAGGTAGACTTTAATAAGATTTTGTGGATTGATTGGTTGCATTCATGCTATGCATCTCTGGATTGTTAGACCCATAAGGTCAGTTTTCATTTCCCAAATGAGTCGGTGATTAAATGGTAAGGTAGTTCCCTTGTGCCTAAGGAAAGTTTCATTTCGTATCTTAGAGCCTAAACATTGATCCCCAAAAGGTGCCTCTACCATCTAGTGTATGCTAAGGATTTTAGATCTGTAGGTCCTTCTTTGTAGCCTGTCCCTGTGGTCTGTACCTTTTTTGTGGTGTTCTTGATGATCTTCCTGGTGTTTCTCCCGATAGGAGAATGAATTTTTTGGATTAATCTCCTTCCAAACACTCATCCTATCTTTATCCCTTATTATGGAATGGCTCTAGCTGAGTTGACATAACTTAAAGAGCAAGTGAAAGATCTTATTGATAAGGGTTTGTCCGTCCTAGAATTTCTATGTGGGGTTCTCCCATTCTTTTATGCGTAGGGAGGATGTTTTCCTCCGGATATGTATAGGTTATCGACAAGTGAATAAGGAATTTAAGGTTACCTCTTTGTGTGGTGGACTAATATATATATATATTATGTGGGGTACTCTGTTAGTGGTGCATGATGGTTGTTAGACACCAAGTTTGAACCTTAGATATTGATTTTGGTGAAAGAAGTATGTTATCTTGAGGATAGCGATGCAAGATTTGTGGGAGTAAATTGTTAGGCTTGATGGAGTATGCGTAAGAGATGAGGTTGGTGACTTAAGGAATAATGGAGTAGGAAAGTTATGATATATAGGCCGGAGGTCTAGGTTGGAATTAATGGATTGGGGGATAAGTCATTGGATGTATTAGGGCATGGAGTTTGTAAGAATATGATGTACCCCAGGTAGCATCTAGATAGATGAGGTTTTAAGTATAAGAGAGCCAAATGTCCCTAGTACATGTCCATGGTGATACCTCTTAGAGAAGAGTATTGTGCTTATAGGTGTAGTAAGATAGAGATAGTAGGCTAATCATAAATTTTCTCCTAGTGGGGGGCTTCAGGGGAGAGTCAGGGTGAATTTGCTCCTATTCTAGTTATTCCTTTCAAGTTTGGTTAAGAGGGCACTCTACTAGTGCCATACACATTCTAATAGTACTTATGCCTAAGGCCTACAATATACATGTCATGTATGTCCATACTCCAGCCCCTGAACCAAAGACAAAAATTGTTCTCAGAAAATTTGAGCCTCCAAGTGTTCAAGCTCTCTGTCATAATGCTCATGATCCATACATTTATGTCTCACGTTATGCCTAGTTCTGAGAAATAGTGGTTTCAAGCAAAAATCCTTGCCTTGTTCCCTGAATATAAATCTTATCTTTATGTTATATTACCCATGATATATGCAGTCATGTTTCTTCTGGTGGCCAGTCCTACAGATTCGTGCTATGGTATATTTATGTCGAAACGACCCTTCAATTATAACCTAGGTGGTTTCTAAAATGTACTTCATGCCAGTTGTAGCGTCTTTCATTTTGAGGGTCTTACCTTGAGTAGTAAAATAAGTAGGAGTAGTAATTGAGAAGTAACCCCCTCATTCTTGATACTTGTACTCTAGTTCCTCAGTGACCCTTCTTATGTTAGGATGGTAGTGGCTATAGAAGCATATAATGCTTTGGATCGGGGAGTAGATGTTCTTTATTGTAAAATTTTTTTGGTGACTACTCAAGCTAAAGTTACAGATAAAGATGGAAGAGTAAGATGAACCTTTATTATGTGAAATAGTTAAGAAGGAGAGATATGGTGAAATACATCGCGATAGTGATTGAAGTGTCTAGTTTTGAGTGGGAGATCCACCAAGAGAGGGGTAGAAAGGTAGGCTAGAATATTGCGATTGACAGATACACAAACCATTATGTTATGTGGTTGGTACCCCTTGATTAAGACCTAAGGTTACTTGATTGTTGTGATAGGATTGAGTAGTACTATTAGAGTGGTCTAAAGTATAGGGGCCCATGACTTATGATGTTCCGACTTTTGACGGAACATTTTACATATTTTTCAAAGAATAGTTGTATGTTTTCAAGCAACTGATGTTGTATTTAATATTGGATTTTAGTGTTTTTAGGGTAAGGAGTTATCTGAAGGAGAAACTTGAAAAAACAGCAGAAAAAGGTCACTAATGGTCAAACCGGCGGACCGTCAACCATGCAACGGACCGCCAGAGTAAAATAAAAGGGAGAAAATGAGTGATCTCTGCGACGATCCAAGTGGTGGACCGTCAACCACCCGATGGACTACCAACTTGGCTGTCAGGATGAAATAGAACATGATATTCTGGAGGATCAAGCGACAACCCATGCGATGGGCCATCGGTCCAGCGATAGCCCACCAAAATGATCGTCAACCCTTAATAGAACATGACATTTTGGGACCATCAGTAACGGTCCACGCGACAGACCATTAGGCTTCCGACGGGCCGCCAGCCTGACCGTCAACTTGGATGCCACTTTTGTGAGTTCGAATTTTAAATCCTCTGTACCTGGGAACATATAAATACTTAGTTTAGGTTTTATTTAGGTATATTTTATCATATTTCCATTTTTTGAAACTTATTGTAACGTAGTATTCTCTGAGATTCAAGCTAGAATTATGAATCAAATCATTTTATACTAATTCTTTTATGAAGATTCAAGAACAATTCTTGTGATTTTTGTGTCACGCCTCAAATTCCGTTGGGCCGGATAGGCACCCATTTTGGGAGAACCAACTCTTAACCATGTACTTTTCATGCATATAATTATGGCATTCAAAGCTTCTGCTAGTATGGATAAGATGCATTGATAAAACAAACCACGTAAGTAAGTCCAAACCTACATATACAAGACTTTGCCGTTGGGGACACAACGTTAAAAGAACACAACGCTACCACACTTTTCACATAGTCTGCAAAGCCTCTAAAAGACACCTGGACACTTAGTTAAGGTCGCTACAAACCCCCACCTTTCTCATAACTACTACACAATTCCAAAATATATAACAGACTCGGAAAACTCCGAATCAACTTGGAGCTCACCAATAGCAGCTGGATGTCCTGAGCTCCTACTGGGGTGGTCTACTAGCTAGAGTACGTGTACCTGCGGCATAAAACATAGTGTTCCCCTCAAAGGGTGTCAATACAAAGAGTGTACTGAGTATGTACGGCATGAAATGACTATAAATAAGACAAGATCTCAACAAAATCAGTTATCAATATATAACTATAAAGATAAGGATATAATACCAACTTTGCTTATGCTTATGGGATTATGTACATTACATCATTTACTTTGCTTTATTCTTCTTTACTTTATAAGATTATAAGGAATAATACAAATGACCATCTGATCAGTGGTAAAAGAGAATGACCCAAGCTAGGCATTTTAACCCCTGGGATACATTCCTCATAAGTATACAAATCGAGATCGACCCATGCTAGGCTTTTCTTTTGCCCCTGGGATACCACCCGTAATATTGGGATCGACCCATGCTAGGTGTTTCTTCCACCCCTGGGATACCACCTAAAAGATATAGACTCACTTCAGGTCATTCTTTTCATCTTTAAAGTTGTTTTGGTGGTCATGTATTAGATTTGGAACTTTGGACCAGTAGCAAAAGGTGTGCAAATATGCACTAGATGTAGTATCAATGAGATCGAGTACAATAATAATAGAAATATAACACATAGGAGCTTAGCTAACATCATGGGTCATGTTAACTAAGAGAACAACTCGTAAGGCTTATTTCTGAAAGCACCCATATCATACTAGTATTTAGAAAGGAAATGGACAGATCTAGTAACAAACACATCTTTAGGTACTTTAACAACTTGACAAGTTAGAATAAGGTTGTTAACCACCTTGGGGGTTATACGCTGTAGTTATGTATAACTTGAAAGGAAGAATGCTTAGGAAGCATACTTTGTAACAAAGGAGTTAGATTCATGCCAAAGAGTAGGATCGATGAACCATACATACCTTGCTGCACAACTGATCACACTTTCACTTAACGTCTTTCCTTTTAGATTACTAATCTACAATAGCATAAGACTAGTATTAGTAGCTAATTAATATATTCACGCCATTTAAACTTACTAAAACAGTAACCGGGCAGTAATCCACAATCAACTAATCCAAGGGTGTTCTCTCAACCTCGTTCTTCTCCAATTACATTCACACATGATGTAACTTTTTATAAGATCCCCTTAACAGTTTCATCATTATTGTACTCTCAAAACAAGATATCAAGTGATGTGGGAAGTAAACTTAAGCGACATTCAATTTGGTGGTGTACTATTATACTCTTCTTCTACCTTTCAATGGAAATTATTCACACTATTCCCAATGTCAACCAAGAATCCCCCAACATACATACATAAAAAAGATCCAAAGCATCCCCAAATACCCCTTAATATGGCAACCAAAAATTGAACTCACCATCCCTTGAGTTCTTAACAACAACATATACGCAATCCTCAACCAACACACGTATATAGGAAAAGGGAAAAAATGGACAGTAGCCATACCTTAATTTCGGTGGTAGTTTATTCCCTTAATGTATCAATAGCTTGATCCCTTTACTCACAAACCAAAAGTGAAGAGAAAAATCTCTTAATAATCAAGGATAAAGGGACTGCCAAACTTAAAAAGGGATATCTTCTAGTTTAATCATGGAGAACATAATCCTTATAGTATTCTTAAGATGTTCTCATGATTTGTTCACTTAACTTTAACTTGGAAGGAAGGTTTATAAAAAACCCTAGTGGAATTTTAGGGCTGCTGCATAGCTAAGAGAGAACAAGAGAGAAAATCTTGAAAGCTATTTTTTTTTGGCTAGTTAAAATGAGCTATAAGGGCTGGTTTTAATCCCTTTAAAAAGAGCTTCTCTTGGCCGAATTTCTTGGTCATTTTTGGGCCATAATTTATCAAGTAGGTGATTCACCTACTTTCCCATTATATTGGGCCTTTGTGGAATAAAAACTATTGGGCCTTGGCTGCCCATTCTCCTCCTTTTCTCTTATTTAATTTGGGCCAGAATTAACTTAAGTAGGTGGTAGTGTATTTGGCCCAATAAGCTGGTCAAGGGATCTTTAATAGGTGATTCACCTACTATCTTAAAATAAGTCAAGCAAGCACCTTTATATTTTGTTCCATTTTAAGGATCAAAATGCTTATAGTTAAACTTAAAACTTGGTCACTTCATCCTTTAGATTCAAATACCTATTTAAGGGCCCAAGTTTATATTCTCTCATCGAAGGTAACTTAATCATACCACGTTTCAGTACATGTGGGAACTCCTCCAAACCTATCTTACCGTCACCAATCACATAGGATATCCGAGCCCATTACCTACCTCATAAGTCCATATCAAGTGCCACATAAGTAGAACTAGTACACGTGGAATATAGGGTGTTACATTTTGTAAGTAATTTATGAATTTATTTATGAGAAACATAATGACTTCTTCTTCTTTTTCTTCTTCTATTGAGATGTGTGGCTAAGCTCCCATAACTGGGGTTATGGGAGCCTTGATGTGAATAGCTGATTAGGGTTGTGAAAACACCTGATTGCCATGGTTAACTGAAGTTGTATAAACCCTTCTTCATAATAATGACCTTTCTTGGTTGCAAACTTAAAGGGTGAGCCCAAGAACATCACTTGTTCGGATAGAAAAGTTCTTGTTGGAAAATGAAGAGGTTTACATGGAATCTAAGGGATTTAACCTTTGGGTTACGGGTTGATGCACTAACGGGATCAACCCATATGAAGAAATAGTTGAATAAATTAACTTCTCCTTTAAGTTTGAGAGAATTGAAGGATAATCTACCCATTTAGGTTGAGAGATAAATGGGTAAATTATAGGATTCAACAACTCTTGAAATTGAAGTGATTAATTGGAAATTCAAGATAATTCACAATCCTAGCTGCTTAAACATCTCGATAACCATAACTCTAGTTTGTCTACTCTCATTGAATTATTATTTGAAATAAGAATCACTGGCTGGAACACTCTCTGTTGAAAATAACAAGATACAATTTTACAAATCAATACCCCTCTTTAGTTCGGAACGTTTGATCAACAGTCTAGTAACAACCATAATACTTAGTAAGCACAGTATTTGCTGTGGGATTCGACCCCAACCTAGTTGGATTATATATTTGACAGTGAGCGCTTACACTTTCTAACAAGAGTTGTAATTTAGGCGTGTAAAATTTTGGCGCCCAAGCCAGGGAATACAGTTGTTAATTAAGTTTGTGTTTATTGGTTGACCTTTTGTAAAGTTTCCCAAATTTTACTTTTATCTGTTGTTTTTGTTGTTTTCGGGGTAATCATTGTGTATGACAATCATTGTGTATTCCAAGTACACGTAGGTCAAGTGAACCATTATTACCAGTATATCTGGAACCTCAGTTGATCAGTAGAATGGCTGACCAACAAGAAGCTGAAAGACTAGCCGCTCTGGCTAATACGTAATTTAATCAACAAAATGCTGATAATCTAGGATGGGTGCCTAATGCTGATGATGAGGAGTTGGGAGATGAGGATTTATTAGACCCTTCTAACAAAAGGCGTGCAGAGAATGTGGTTACACCGGTGAACCGTAATGTGAACAGAAATTGTCCTTTCAAAGCAAGGCAAGATCGACAACCTATGCAATTTTATCTTGAGAAGGATGAGGACGAAATGGATAGAGCAGGTGCAATCGGAGGTATTATTCCTCCACCTTTGGAACCAGGAGATAAGTTCAACATCACTAGTACCATGATTCAATATTTCATCTGAAGGGATTATTTGGTGGACTTCCGGGTGATGATACAAATATGCATTTAGTGAATTTTGTCACTATTTGCAAGTTTTTTGATAACCCTATAATAAGAAAGAGTGCCATCCATCTATGTCTATTCTCGTTGTCTCTGTATGGGGAGGTAACACTGTGGCTTAATGGGTTGACTCCTAATTCTATAAGAAACTAGAGGCAGCTAAAAGGAGCTTTCCTAGAAAGGTTCTTTCTGCCTTCCAGGATGTTATAGTCGAGGGACGAGATTAGTAATTTCAGATAGCTCCCGACTGAAGCTCTTTACGATACTTGGGAGAGATTTAAGAAGAAGTTGATGCAATGTATCAACCACAAATTGACTGACGTGCATTTGATGGATACTCTATATAGAGCCTTTAATTCTATTACCAAATAAGTGGTTGAAAATGCTGCAGGAGGAGCATTTATGGATCTTACTTTTCCAGAAGTTTCTAAAATACTTAATAGGATGACCAAATAGAGTAGAACTTGGTATACCGGGGATTATGATGTAGCAAGCTCTACCGTATCTGGAAGAATGACTGTCGAACAATGTAGGAGAAAGAAAGAACGTGACTAAGACATGGCTCACATGAAAACCTAAATGGATCTGCTTACTAAATATTTGTTATCTAGGAAGACTAAGAAAGTGAAGTTGTTGGGGCACAGGACAGGGCTAATTCAGATTCTGAGGAGGAGGCTAATTATCTAAATAATCAGGGGGTTTCTGAGGAAATATCCAAGGGAATCAACGTCGGAACTATAACGATAAAACTGGTTATAAGGATAGGGAGAAAGAAAGTTGGACTAAAAAGAGTGATAGGAGTGGACTGTATGTACCTCTTGGAAATTGGGATAATACTGCTACCAGTTCAAGCAAGATGTCCATGGAGGACATGATTGAGAAACTATTAAAGGGAGTTGAGATAAGCAATGCTGGGGTGACGACGATGAAGAGTGATTTATCTTCCATGAGTCCGTTAGTGAATTCACACTCAACTTCTATCAGGCAATTGGAGAAACAGATGAGCCAACTCTTGGCATCATTTAACTAGAGGAAGAGTGGTACCTTGCCGAGCTATACAATAAAAAATCCTTGAAATGATAGCTCTTGCATGGAAGTTACCACTCAGAGTGGTAAGGTATTACCAAGCCCTTCTATGGGAAAACTGTAATTGAAGAAGTGATTGAAGAGCATGTTGAAAATGAAGGAAGTTGTCTAGTGGAGTCTGATAAGATAGATGGTAGTGACATCCACTCTAACCATCAGCAGGTTGATGAGTTAGAGAAAGAAAAAGAACAGAAGAAGGAAGCAGTGGTTACCGCTTTACCAAAACCACCACCTCTCTTTCCTTATAGATTGAAGAAGAAAGCTGATGATACAAAGTTTAACAAATTCATAGCAATACTAAAATAGATGACAGTGATTGTGCCTTTAGTGGAGGCATTAGAGAAGATGCCTGGGTATGCTAAGTTTATGAAAGACTTGGTGACGAAGAAGTGAACAGTGAGCTACGAACTGGTGGATAACCTTCACCACTGTGGCGCTATTTCAAGAAGTTTTTTGGTGCAAAAGAAAGCGGACCAAGA
The DNA here is from genome assembly GCA_030864215.1 of Capsicum pubescens. Lineage (NCBI taxonomy): Eukaryota > Viridiplantae > Streptophyta > Magnoliopsida > Solanales > Solanaceae > Capsicum > Capsicum pubescens. The sequence goes on from CM061548.1 coordinate 269,098,459, forward strand.
AGCATTCACTATCCCTTGTACTATAGGGTCTCTTTATTTTTTTAAGGCCTTGTGTGATATGGGAGCAAGTATTAACCTGATGCCACTAGATGTTTATAAGAAGTTGGGTTTGGGTGATCATATACCCACAAACATGCGACTAGTGATGGAAGACAGGTCAGTGAAGCGGCCAGTGGGGATATTGTATGATGTGCCAGTAAAGGTGGCCAGTTTTATATTTCCTGCACATTTCGTTATCTTGGACTGTGAGGTAGATTTTGAGGTACCATAATCTTGGGTAGACCTTTTTCGCAACTGGGAGTGTCCCTATTTATTTAAGGGCTAATGAGTTATAGTTCAGGCTTAATGATGAGGTGTTTCTCTTCGATGTGTGCTAATTTATTAAGCAACCCAAGGAGTTGAGTGTATTTTCCATTGTTGATATTTATTATGAAGAAAAGCAAAAGGTTCCAATTAAAGTGAAATTTGCTGTGAAAACTCTGGGTGCAGTTTTGATAAATTTTGATAGTGAAGGTATCGAGGAGTATGAAGAGACAGTGTGTGCTTTGAAGGGAATGGGATCTTATTCATATTCTCCCAAGAAATTGGACATAGATCTGGAAAATTAACCAGCACCTCCAGCTAATCCGTTTATCGAAGAGCCACCGATGTTGGAGTTGAAGGAGTTACTAGGACATTTGCGGTATATGTTTTTAGGTAGTGGAAATAGTTTACCTGTGATTATTGCTGCAGATTTGGGCGAGCACCGGGTTGAGGCACTTCTCTCTGTGCTTAGACGATACAAAAAAGGCCATAGGATAGACTATTGCCGACATTATTGATATTCCTCCTGGTATTTGCACTCACAAGATTCATCTTGAGAAAGATTGCACACTAACCAGTGAGCACCAATGCTATCTTAATCCACCAATGCAAGAGGTGGTTAAGAAGGATATCATTAAATTAATGAACGCGGGAGTTGTATACCCAATTTTTGATAGTAAGTGGGTAAGACTGGTCCAATGTGTGCCCAAGAAAGGGGGCATGACTATTGTGGCGAATGAGAAAAATGAGTTGATTCCCCTCAGACCTGTGACTGGGTAGAGAGTTTGTATGGACTATCGTAAGCTCAATTCATGGAATTTGAAGGACCACTTTACAATGCCTTTCATAGATCAAATGCTTGATCGGTTTGTGGGAATAGGTTGGTATTGTTTCTTGGATGGGTATTCGGGATACAACCAGATTTCTATTACTCCAGAGGATCAGGAGAAGACGACGTTCACTTGCCCATATGGTGCCTTTGCTTTCAAGTGGATGCCCTTTGTCTTATGTAATGACCCGCCACGTTACAATGGTGAATGATGTCTATATTCTCCGACATGGTGGAGGACACCTTGGAGGCATTCATGGATGATTTTTTAGTGGTGGGTGATTCTTTTGAACTATGCTTTGTGAATCTGAGTAGAGCATTACAGTGGCGTGAAAAATATAATCTTGTGCTTAATTAGGAAAAAGGCCACTTCATGGTGAAGGAGGGCATTTTTCTTGGTCACAAAATTTTTGCTAAAGGGATTGAAGTTGACAGGGCAAAAGTAGAGGTGATAGAGAAATTACCGCCTCCCATCTCTATAAAAAGAGTGCATAGTTTTTTGGGTCACACTAGATTCTACCACTGGTTTATTAAGGACTTCTCTAAGATCACCAATCCACTATGCAAATTGTTGGAGAAGAAAGCTAAGTTTGTATTTGATTAGGAGTGCAAGAAGGCATTCGAATGACTTAAGGAGAAGCTCGTTGCTCTCCTATTATTGTGGCTCCAGGATGGTCTAAGCCTTTTGAAATTATGTGCGATGCAAGTGGAGTAGCACTGGGTGCTGTTCTTGGCCAGAAGAAAAAGAAATTGTTCCACCCCATTTACTATTAGAGAAAGGCATTAAATGGGGAGCATAAGAATTAAACTGTTACTAAGCAGGAACTTCTCACAGTCGTCTATGGTTTTGAGAAGTTCTGTGCTTACCTATTGGGAACTAAGGTGGTGGTTCATACAGACCATGCTTCCTTGAGATATTTAATGGAAAAGAAAGATGTGAAACCAAGGTTAATCATATGGGTGTTGCTTTTACAAAAGTTTGACTTCGATGTTAAAGATAGAAAAGGATGCAAAAATCAAGTTGCGGATCATCTGTCCAGACTTGAAGGTGATCAAGTAGTCAAGGATGAGTTTGAAATTGATGATACATTTCCGGATGAGAAGATCTTGGCTGTCGCGCAAGAAAAAGTGCCTTGGTATGCTGAATTTCCAAATTTTATGGTAAGTGAAGTCATCACAGAGAATCTATATTTTCACAAAAGAAAGAAGTTCTTACATGATATTACACACTACTTCTGGGATGATTCATATTTATTTCGGCGGTGTGCGGATAATATTATCAGATGGTGTATTCCAGAGGTGGACATGTTGAATATCTTGAAAGCTTGTCATGCTTCTCTGGTTGGGGGTCACCATGCAAGTGACCGTACTGCGAGGAAAGTAATATAGATTGGTTATTACTGGCCAACCTTTTTCAAGGATGCCTATGAGTTTGTATGGATATGTGACCAATGCTAGAGACAAGGGTCAATCTCAAAGCACCATGAGATGCCGATGACAAAAATAATGGAGGTCGAGTGGTTCGATGTGTGGGGCATTTATTTCATGGGTCCCTTTGTGATCTCTTATGGGTTGAAATATATATTGTTCGTCATTGATTATATGTAAACATGGGTTAAAGGCGTTGCTTTGGATGATAATGAAGGAAAAAAAGTGGTTATCTCACTTAGGGGTACCACGTACCATCATAAGTGATAGTGGATCACACTTTTGCAACCAAGTGTTCCGAGCAGCTTTATTAAAATATGGTGTGAAATAGCATAAGGTTGCTACGCCATATCACTCATAGACCAGTGGGCAAGTGGAAGTTTTGAACCGTGAGATAAAAGCAATTTTGGCTAAAATAGTGAATGCGAGCAGAAAAGATTGGTCTCAAAATCTTGATGATACCTTGCGGGCATATCAAACTGCTTTCAAGACACCTATTGGAATGTCACCATACCAGCTGGTCTATGGCAAAGCATGTCACCTTCCAATCAAACTAGAGCAGAAGGCTTTATGGGCTCTTAAACGACTGAACTTGAATTGGAAAGAAACGGCTGAGTTAAGGTTGGGTCAGTTAAATGAGATGGATGAATTCCATCTTGGTGCTTACAAAAGAGCCGATCTGTATAAAGAAATAATGTAGAACTACCATGACCAAAGAATAGAGAAGAGAGACTTTCAATCTGGCGAGTGGGTATTATTATTCAACTCTCGACTTAGGCTCTTTTCGGGAAAATTAAAATCAAGATAGTCTGGACCGTTCAAGGTAAGTCAAGCTTTTCCATCAGCTGTGATGGAACTTGAAGGTAATGACGGAAGTTTGTTCAAGGTTAATGGTGAATGAGTCAAGACCTATGTTGGTCCAACCGATGATATAAAGCTTGTGTCCACTATGTATCTCGATGAAGTCTGAGTAGTCGAGGTAACCAAGTCGTGCAGTGATAATAAATCAGGCGCCAGTGGGAGGCGACCCACAAAGTGTTGTTGTAACCATAGTTAGAATTTAGTTGTTATTTCTTTGTAATTTAATGTGTTTGTGAAGTGTGTAGGACTGATAATACAGAAGGAAAGAAGTTCTATAATTGCTAAGGAGGCGATAGGAAGACTGACGGACCGTCAAGGACTCGACGGGCCATCACTAGAACCATCAAATCCATGATAAAAAAATGACATTCTGGATAAGGCTTGACATTTGAGTTGGCGGACCGTCGCTGGTCTGATGGACCATCACATGGGCCGTCAACCAGAAGCTTAAATTTGAGGATACTGGAATATACTGACAGACAGGTAGACGGACCGTCGCATCACTGACAAACTATTGCATTAGTCATCGCAGCAAGGTATGATTTCTAATTTTTTGGTATGCCATGACGGTCCACTTGGCATACCGTCTGACACCCCACAAACCATTAGGTAAACCATCAACTTAACCCTTGGTATGGGTCGGGTCGGGTAATTTTAAGGCCTATTTAAATTATCTGTATCTGACCAAAACTATTTAAACCGATAAGAAGAGGCGGTTACATATGTTTCTACCTATTCAAATTCTAAAACTGTTCAACTTTCTCTGTATTCAAAGTATCTGGGGTCAGTTATTGCCTTTTAGGACTCTCCCTTTTTTTTTTCTCCTATTTAAACAATACCTTCCCCCTCTTCTTCTTATCATAACAAAAGTTATTAATCACTGGCAAAGGCTTTAAGTTTTCTCTACTTCTAAAGTTGCAAGTGAGAAGAGTGAAGTTACGCACCATCAAGGTATGATCACAACCTTATTCATTTTCTTTGAATTGCTAAATACAGAGCGAGTAAGTTGTTGTTTGTGAAAGAAAATTCCTTCTTACTTGTGCTTAGTTCTGATTGTAATCTTAAAGTCGAACCATGTTGTACACTATTCCAGGTGAAGTCTGAGTAACCCATATACTGAAAGTGAGAAAAGTGGTGATAAATCGCTAAGTTAATGCAATTTATTGTGTTAAAAAATGAGAATGTACACCAAGTTTACGACAGATTGTCGAAGTGAAGGCTGAAACTGAAAAGGGTTGGTGAAGGTAACCTCGATGGACCGTCGTACCTGAGGAACCGTCAAGACATATTTTTACTATTTTAGATTGTCTTTGACCTGCAAACTGATTCCTTGATCCTTTTTAGGCATTATGGCATGGAAAATCCCTCTAATAAGAGGTGGTAGTAGAGCACGGGGAAGAGGCAAGCTAGTTAGAAGTGAGGAGGCACCTATCTTCAATACTCAACAATGATATTGGGCAATCCCCACACTCTCCCAGTTTGAAAAAGAGAGTGAGAGAAGCATTAGTAGTACCAGTTTGAGCCTAGACAAGAAAAGGGTCAACACATCTAACCCCAACCCCATTGAGGCAAAAACTGTCCATGTTGAGATAGAAATAGAGGAGAAAACTGTGGTTAAGATCAAAGACTCTCAAATAAGAGAGGTTCTTAGGTGGAAAATGAGGGATCAAAGGACAAGTTCCTTGATGGACTGGAACCGAAGACGAGTAGGCCAATCAAAAGGCCAATCTCTGAAGAGTACCAAATAGTGACGAGTGAATTGCATGAATAACCAGAACTGGAGTGGCAGTTCAATGAGTATGAGTTGGAGATAAGCAAGCCTCTTGGATCTTATCAGCTGAATCTAATAAGGGAGTTCTTTGCCAATTATTTGGCACTAATAGAGAAAGATTATCCCAAAGGCACGAATATCTCAGACTTGCCAAACAGAGAATCAGTCCCAATGAGAGGAGTTAACATTAATGTAATGGCTTGAACAATCAACATGATGTTATTTGGGCCCGACTATGAGGTACCGGCTGCGGTTCCTGATCTTGAGTATCGTCTGACTTTGGAATCGACTCAAAGTCTGTTGTTGTCTGGGCTACTGACTGATGATGGAAACCTCGCCTGGGTAACCAATCCATGAGAGCGCATTGCTACGTCCTTCCTTAGCTTCCAAGCGAAGTTCTGGTGGTCCATTATTCTATTAAGGTTGATACCAATAGGAAGTGATGCTAATTTGGATAGTAATAGGGCTGTGCTGGTGGCTTGTTCTATTGCGGGGCTGAAGATCGATTTTAGCCAAATCATTTGGATGAAATGTTTGTGAGGGAACACAAAGTGGAAAGTTCACTCCCGTGTTTAATCACAGAGCTATGCAGGCATGCTAATGTGCCTCTGATTCACGAAGTTGATAATGCAGTTTGTGCCACACATAGGCAAAACATTGAGAAATCAAAATATGACTCAAAGTTTGAGATGTGAGTCACCAAACCTCCAGCCTACCAGACACAGTCACCACCAGCCCCCGATACTTCTGAAGTGCCCACAGGTTTGCCATTGCCTATCATTACTTATGTGTTGCCTGATTATGTGCCACCTAGTACATCTACAGGATCAAAGTCTATGCCACCAATGGGTGGGATAGATTATTCGGATTACAGGTTGACACAGGAAAATTTTTCTATATTGGTTAAGCTGCAGAAGAAGTTTAAGAAGCAGCTAGACACATGGGCTTCACAATTCAAGCCTTTTGTTGATCAAATTGTGGCTGAGGTAATTCATCCATTTCAAAAAATTTAATTTAGGATGGACCATAAGGAAGAGACAATCAACAAAAGGATAGATGTGATGTCTATTCCAAATCTTGCTAAGTTCATGGCAAAATTTAAACAAACACAGGCAAACATAGAAGAGTTGAAGAGAAAGCAACCATAATATCCTATTTTTTACCCCGCTTTAGTGATAACCGATGAAGATGAAGGTATTGTTGACTTAATGGGAAAGTCATTGAAAGACAAAGAAAAGATGGTAGATGAAAGTGCATATAGAAAAGATTCTAGAAGAAGAAGGAGAGAAGTAATGACCTTGGAAGAGAAAGACGATTATGATATAAGGAAAGCTTCAAAAAGATCAAGGAGAGATAAAGAGAAGAGAAGGAAGAAGGAAGTAGATGAAGCTGCAGGAGTTTCTACTAGTTCAGCCCCAACAAGGGGGCCCAATTCAAGCCTAGCCTGAGAAGTGATACCTCCGATTTTGGAGGAAGAGATTGTGAGTACCCCTACCACCATAGGGGTCACTATTTCTGTAGGTGAGGCCACTGGAGCCTCACTATATTTTACTGATGCCTCATTTAAGTAAGAGGCTGTATAAGTATTCCCCTCCTCTGTACTATCTTTATATGCATTAAGGACAACACATTTATTTTATGTGGGGGTGGGTGTACTTATACCACGGGGTTTTTTGTTGCCTGTATTCTTTTCTCCCGTGTGATATCTAGTAGAACCGACATATCTAGGATTGCATTTTCTTTTCTTAGGTTATGATGTAAATATCCGTTTGTTAATGTTTATTTATGCAGGGTCTTTTATTTTAGTATCTTGTTGTATATATGGATGAAAAATGACTTTAGCATAAGGCTATGAGCATATTTATAACTATTTTCTCTTGTCATTTAGAATATGTTGAACAACCTTTGGTGATTCTGTAATTGGCATTAGGATGAAAAGTGTGCATGACTATGTGATGTAAATAATCCCAAAAGTTAGTGGAATAAGTGTAACTCATGTGCTTGTGTGTGGGGAATTTTGTTTTAGTTCTTGCATGGTTATACACCAAGAACTTGCCTGGTTTATTAGTGTTTTTTTGTGAGTGATTTAATAGGATATGATCCCAGGCCTCCTTTTACTTTTAGTCCACTTATCCTAAATAACTGACCCACCAAATAGATTTTACCATTTTTGAACCCTTTTTGAGCTTATGTTAGTTTTTTTCATTCTCAATAACTCTAAATTAACTCTCTTTAGGTTGTTGACACCAAACTTTGGCCCTGGTCCAACATTGGAAATTGTGCACCTTAACTTAGGAAAAACACCTAAGTTGAGGGTAGCTACTGCCAAGATGTTAGTAGTTTAACAAAAAGGTAGTTTAGAGATACAATGAAGCAGTCGACCCTGATCTATCTCAAATATTGTGCACCTTAACTGGATGCATTAGCATAAGTTGAGGGTGGTTGATGCTTAAAAAAAGAATGAAAGGAGAAAAATATATATAAAAAAGGGGTTCCGGCAAAGTATGAATAAATAAGTGAAAGTGCAAGTGAGCTGGTAAAGTAGTAGCCTTGGTAAGTAGAATTCAAGGGAAAAGAGAGTTAAGTCTGAATATTGAGTCACTTTTCCCAAAATCTTTCCCTACCTAGCCTGGAGCCTCATTACAAGCATGAAAATGACCTTCTTGATCTTTGTGAATCAACCATAAGAGAGTGTTAGATGATAAGGGCAAGCCTATGGGTGTGTATGCTATGTTTATAACTTCTTTGATGAGTGTGAGAGTCTTAATTTTCATCCAATAAGCTATAATGAGTGATGGTCTTTATTGACTGTGAGGGCAACTTGAGTTACACTTAGTTTTACTGATCTCTGTGGGATGTTATATCTATGTTTGTATGTATGTGTTGAATTATAAACAATGAAGGTTATAGATCCTAATGTGTTGAGCTCTTAGAGTGAAATGGCAAGTGAATAGTTGTGTGGAATCTAGTTCAGTAGTCGATTGCATGTCATTGTGTTGTTCATGTATGCTATTTGGTGTTGAGTTGCTTGAGGACAAACAATTGTCTTAAGTTGAGGGTGTTGATGTTCCAGCTTTTGACGAAACATTTTATATTTTTTTCAAAGAATAGTTGTATGTTTTCAAGCAAATGATGTTGTATTTAATACTGAATTTTAGTGTTTTCAGGTTTAGGAGTTAGCTGAAGGAGAAACATAGAAAAATAGCAAAAAAAGGTCACTGACGGTCAAACTAGCATACCGTCAACCATGCAACGGACCTCCAGGGTGGTCGTCAGAGTAAAATAGAAGGGAGCAAATGAGTGATCTCTGCAATGGTCCAAGTGGTGGACCTTCAACCATCCGATGGACCGCCAACTTGGCCGTCAGGATGAAGCAGAACATAACATTCTCAAGGATCAATTGACGACCCATGCGATGGGCCGTCAGTCCAGATATGGCCCGCCAACATGACCGTCAACCCATAACAGAACATGACATTTTGGTACACCAGTGATGGTTCATACGATGGACCATCAGGCTTTCGACGGACCTGCAGCCTGACCGTCAACATAGACGTGGATTTTCTGAGTTTGAATTTTAAATCCTATGTACCTGGGAACATATAAATACCCAGTTTAGGTTTTATTTAGGTATCTTTTATCATATTTCCTTTTTTTGAAACTTATTGTAACGTAGTATTCTCTGAGATTCAAGCTAGAATTGTGGATCTAATCAGTTTATGCTTATTCTCTTCAGAAGATTCAAGAATAATTCTTGCAATTTTGTAAGTAATTTCTAAATTTATTTATGAGAAACATAATGAATTTTTCTTTTTTTTCTTCTTCTATTGAGATGTGTGGCTAAGCTCCCATAGCTAGGGTTATGGGAGCCTTGATGTGAATAGCTAATTGGGGTTGAGAAAATACTTGATTTCCATGGTTAACTAAAGTTATATAAACCCTTCTTCACAATAATGACCTTTCTTGGTTGCAAACTTAAAGGGTGAGCCCAAGAACATCACTTGCTCGAATAGAAAAGTTCTTGTTGGGAAATAAGAGGTTTACATGGAATCTATGGGCTTTAACCTTTGGGTTACAGGTTGATGCCTTAACGGGATCAAACCACATGAAGAAATAGTTGAATAAATTAACATCTTCTTTAAGTTTGAGAGAATTAAAGGATAATCTACCTATTTAGGTTGAGAGATAAATGGGGAAATTTAGGATTCAATAACTTTTGTAATTGAAGTAATTAATTGAAAATTCAAGATAATTCACAACCCTAGCTGCTTGAACATCTCGGTAACCATAACTCTCATTTGTCTACTCTCATTGAATTATTATTTGCAATAAGAATCACTAGCTGGAACACTCTTTATTACAAATAGCAAGATACAATTTTACAAATCAATACCCCCCTTTAATTCAAAACCTTTGATCTACAGTCTAGTAACAACCATAATATTTAGTAATCACAGTATTCCCTGTGGGATTCTACCACAACCTAGTTGGGCTCTATAGTTGACAACAATCGCATACACTTTCTAACTAGAGTCGTAATTTAGGCGTATCAACTTATGCTAGCACCTGTAACTCTGAGTTAGGCTTTAACATGGGAGGAAGGTGCAACAAATGCTCAGGTCATATAGTTATGTGTTTTATGAGAGAGTTGTGAGGTTAAAATGGTTGAGTGTTATATTCATAGTTGAAAGCTTAGTGGAGAGTTTGGTCATATTTAAGGGTTATTAGAAATATTGTTCGGGAGGAAGGAGATATGTGGGAAGCTAGAGAGGACATAAATCCAAATATCCATTCTTGTTCCCCACTTCTGATAATCATGCTTGAGGTATGTGTTAATTCTTAACATCTTTGTTTTCTAACTTATTTAATGGAAATTGTGATTCCTTGATACCTTTGTTTCCAGACATTGTTACAGAGAAGTATGACTGTTAGTTGTGTTAAAATTGTGCTTGCGATTTCCTTGACCAATCATTCAAGGATGAATAATCCAATTCGGGGAGAATTGAAACACCCCAGATTTTGTCCCTTAAAAAGTTCTTAAGCTTTGAGCTCACTGTCTCGACTACGACTCATCCTATGAGTCGTAAGGTGTCGTTACAAAACCTAAGGACCCAAGTCATAACCAAATTAGTGAAGTAAGTGTCTAAGTACTCTCTGAGTACGAGTGGCTCCCTACGAGTAATTGGGTACAAATCATAGGATGTATAGTGTTTACTCAATTAGGTTCTGTGTTGACAATGACTGGACCCTATGAGTCATAGGGTCTCATTACGAGTGGTACCAATTAAGATGTAGGGTCAATAGTGTGTGGGTGTCCTAAAGACTGTCTTGGTTATGACTCGCAGTGATGAGTCATAAGGAGTGGTTACGAGTCAACAGTTGACTCATTATCAAAGGCAACACTTTTCCAACTTTTAAATTAAGGGCATTTTGGATATTTCCCCTCTTACCCAACTTGAAACCTATGTCTTATAACCCCTTTAGGGTGTCATTAGCACTCAAAAAAATCAAAGTAACTTTTCAAATACTCCAAAGGGCTCTCTAATTTCCCTCAAGCAAGTCAGGCTAGGATTTTATAAAGTTGCTAAGCTAAGGGCTCAAGAGTCAATTTCCCTCCAAGTTTCTTGCTGATTAAGGCATGTTAATCTTCCCTCAGTGTTAATTTGTTAACAATATATGTTTTAAAGTATTTTTCATGATATGTTTATGATGGTTTTGAAATAAGGATTGGGGTTTTTGAATGCTTATTGTTGAACAATGTTTTTCCATGGTTTAATTATGATTTTCCATGATTTAAATATGGTTTTAAATAGGTGGGTGCATGGGTAGGTTGAATGAACTTGGGAATTGTGATTTTTCCTAAACTTGTGACTCTTAAAGTGGTTATAACCCCAACCCTATATTGTGAAATTGGTTTTTAGTTATGAGAAATATGGGAATTGAACTGTTCTTGAAACTATGGCATTATTATGTTGTATTGAATCTTATGGATTTGTGTTTTCACAAGCTATGGCTTAGTTGAACCAAAGGGGTTGTGAATTCCCCCAAGTGGTGTAATTATTTTGGCATGTTTTTGTTACCTTACAAGTGCAAGTTGGTAATACGTTACCAAAGGTGTATTCCTTAATATGTATTATAGTTCAATGAATGAGAATGTTTTATACTTGTTTTAATTAGGCATTAAAAGAGGGTTGTGCATATGACTCATGAAAGTAAAGGTCTGAGTAACCGATACAAGAACCCGCGCTAGCCGCTGTGGGGGTCTTTATGGCTTGAGGGTTCTAGTCCCTTTGCTTGTGACCAAGTGGTAAGAGTCCACCTTATTGTTATTATTATGATTGGAGGATCCACTAAGTACTATTATATGATGATTGAGCTACATAATCCAGGTTAAGGTTGTAAAGTGCATGCTAAACCTTGTTCCCTATCCCGACATGGAATATATATATACATATATATGTATATGTATTTGCAAATGGTTATGAGCATTGGTTGACCATATTTGAATTGACGACATTATTTTATCTTTATCCCTTAGTTACATGCCAGCGTTCACCCTGCTAGCCATCTCTAGACGTTGTATCCCCACGCTATGTAGGATTTAGCCATACTTCTACTCCTCCAGCTCAGTGATTGTGGATTGATCGAGAGTCAACTTAAAGTGGTGAGATTCCAGGCTTCGGAAGGCTCCATTTTAGGATTATGTTTTCCTTTTTATATATAGACCATTGTAAACTATTTTTGGCTATAGTCGGGGTCATGCCTCTAATGTTGGGTGTATTTATGCATTCTAGTGTTACTATTCTAGCTTATTTAGCCTAGTTTAGAGAATAATTCATGTGATTTATGTTTTAATATGATATAAATGAGCATATAAGTGTCCAAGTGCTTGATTATAATGTTCAACATGTTTTCCAAATAGGTTTGTATTTAATTTAGTCATTTAGAGTTCAACTCAGAAAACTAGTTTTACTAGCTTGAGCTAGTTGTGTGTCTAGTTGGGATCGTTGGATTCTATTGTATTTAATGAGTTCCAAATGGTTTAAATGTGTAATTATATGTGGAATAACTTATTTTTAATGGGCAAAGCTCAATTTAATTAAGTCTAGAGTCAAACAATAAGTGAAGATCATTGCGAATTAGCCTTATCTTAGATCTTGTTTTGATTCATCGTTGAGAATATTGTGTTGTTATGATCTTTAATATGTGGTGTGTGATATTGTAGGAAATCTTTGTGAGTTGAATATGGTGATATATTGATGCTATAAAGGCTGGAAATCCATGAAAAATACACCACAATACAAGGGATGAAAGATGGGATGATAAAGACTTAACCAAAATTTTGGATGCAACTTCTAGTGTGTGCATGCGATAAGCATGCATCACACCCTTCATTTTAGTGCAATACTTCATGCTTCGCATGCTTCATATTGATTCTCTCAAATTCACGTGACCTCTTCTACTCCAACAAGAATTCGGCATGGCACACTATTAATATACTACATTATACATATCTTGGAATGTGTGGGGGAATCTTTGGAATCTTTTCAATCCTTAATCCTAAAAGGATTATGATTAGTATATTATATATATACATTATTTTATTAGGCAAGTGCCTTTGGGACACCTATAGCGGTGGTTACAGTTTGGAAAATAAAAGGAGGTTGCTGCACTTCTTTATTAGGTTTTGAATTATTTATTTAGCTTTTAATGATATCATATAATGTATTCAATTATTTGGACTGTGATTATGAATATTATCAGCTAAAAACCCTCTTTCTGGGGTTAAAGCCAAGAACATGAGTACAATTGTTTTGGATTAAATTCGTTTAATTTGGTCATCATTATTGGTTATTTGTTTGTTCTTGATTTAATTATTTTATGGATTAATCACCCGTAAAATACATATATTGTCGACCTTGTGATCTCGGGAGAGATATTAGGGAGATAAAACATGGGAATAAACCAAGTTTGGATTTTTATTTCTTTATAAAATAAAGAATTGAACTTAGCACCTAGGACAGGGATGTACTTAGGAGCCTTACTTGATTAACATGTAGGATGATAGCTTTAAATCACTTAATTGGATTATTATATCCCCTCTCAATGATGTAGTTGTAATGTCCAAGTTAGGTAAATGGTTAGAGGTCGGGAGACAATGATCATGCGATTAACCCTACGAGTCAACAACTAAGATAAGCAATCTAATGAATAAAGTTCAATAGCATAGTATGATTGTTCTTAAGCCTTAACCCTTGGCCTCTATCCATTGATTGTCCAAAGTCATTACTTTTCTGAAGTAGTTTAGTTAACTTTTAGTTTATAATTCAGAAACTTTATTGGTTTTCTTTCTCAATTTGTTAAACTAGATTTGGATAGCTGAACAAGTCCTTGTGGGATCGATACTCGACTTTCTTGAAGCCCACTATATTTCTTGGTAGACCACATACACTTGAGTGTGGACTTGGGCGTTGTCAAGTTTTTGGAGCCGTTGATGGGGACTTGTTAATTGGCAACTAACTTATTTTTAGTTTAGCTATATTGAGTTGTAAATAGTTTAGTAATTGGAAACTAACTTATTTTATTTCTCACACTTCTTGAGATGTCAGCCTGGGATAGATAGTTTTCAAGTGATGATGGTTCTTGTTGTTTTTGTGGGGGACCACATCATGAGGCTTATTTTCAAGATTTTGATGGAAGTGCATGGACAAGACCTTTACAATATGATGTGGATACTGTTCTATCTGTGGAGCAGGCTGCAACTTGGTGTTTGGTTTGTGGTCAAAGTGGTCATACTGCAGCTATGTGTGCTATCAATCTCAATTCAGAATTGTTTGCGGGATATGCTGAAAGGCAAAATTATATAAACACCTACAATCAAAGATTGCAGACTCAACCACAAATGCAATCATGGAACAACCAGCAGCAGCAGTTTCAGCAGCAACAACCAAACATGCAGGCCACAACTCAAACTAATAACTTGTAAGAGATGCTAAAACAACTTTTAGCATCTCAAGAACAGATGTTGGTAGATATGAAGAACCAGTAGGTGGATATAAAGCAGTTGTATAATCAACTGGCGGTAGATGCAGAGTTGACTTTCCAACCGGGTGAAGACAAAGTTGCTGATAATTCTAGGAAGTTTGAGTACTCAGAAACTGATGTTCTTGAGTAGGTTAAGGAGATACCACCAACGCCATGTCCACAGATGCTAAGAAAAGAAATATATGAAGAGGATACTAGTCAATGTGTGGAACAAACATAAGAATCGCAGCCACTCAATTGTCATCTTTTTTTAGACTGAAATTAAAAAGGTAAATATAAGTGAAGTTGTTGTGGATTGTGTAAATTTTGAAGTGGGATTGGTTGGGCCTCACTCAAAGAACTTTTATACATTATGTTTAGATGATGTCTTGTCTGTGGAATCATTTAAAATAGTGGATGAATGTGAATATGCAGAACAAAAATCCTATATTTTTGATTTTACTCCGGATAAGCAACATAAAAACACACCTCACCTCAAGGCCTAGTGGTTTACCATGCACATTCTATTTCTTGGTTCCTTAATATTTGTACCATCTCCCTATGAGTTAGGCAAAAAGATGGATGCGATGTTGGGGTGAAATTCATATCCTCAAGGTGGAGGAAAAAGTTGATATAACTCATACCGTGACACTAAATTAGGTGTTTCTTGGGAGGCAACCCAAGCTAAGGTATGTTTTATTTTTATTTTTTTATTTTTACTTCATGTAGTTTTTTTTTTGAGTCAGAGTTTGATGGGAAGTCTGAGTACCCGAAAGCTAAGGAGCATGGTAAAGACTAAGTGTGGGGTCTCACAGACCCTCTTCATATTTAAAAGATGCTACTAGCTAGGCCTACAGGCCTCAAGGGGTATTTTTTTCTCTTACTTTTAAGATCACTTTGGGGACAAAGTAGATTTTTAAGTGTGGGGTGGGGAAATTCCCAATTTTTGGCTAATTTTTTTTAGGATAAGATTAAGTGAGATATTTGAGTTGTTTCTATTTTTGATTGCATGGTGAAAGCGTTTTCATTTGTTAAAAGCATGTTGATTGAGTGAATTACTACTTTTGAGACTCTTAGGCTCATGATGTGACTCTTGTTCTTGTGGCTTAAAATTGAATTCATGCTATTGTTGGTTAGGAGTCTATGGTGATCCTATATGAGTTGATTATGTGCCATGTGCGATGTGACGTTTTTGCATATTCCTTGTTGCATGTGATGTCTAAACCTTTCCTAGTGTGTGTGTAAAGCGAAATAAAGAATGTGGGTTTAGGAGATAATTTAGGCATTTCTTTGATAGCCTAGTTTTATACCTTCTTTTTGACCTACCCCTTGTGCATAATCCTAGTAAGCCCCGTTGAGCCTTTAGCTTTTTCTTTGGCAGTCACATAAGTAGCCTAATCCCTTCTTTGATAGACCTTAATTTGATCCAAAAGCTCCTAGGTACTTTAATGAAAAATTAATTGAGTAAGGCATTAAAAAATAAAAGGAGAAAAGGTGAAATTGATGCCCCGAGGTAATAGTTATAGATGTTGATTATTGATGTGTGGTGGTTGGGTGTGATAGACATTGAGCTAGAAATATTACCATGGTTATGAAAAAGAAAAAAATCAATTTATGTGGTAATAAACAATACTTCCATCATGTGTTTGTGAAAATGCTTAAAAGAAATAGGGCAAAACAAAAGATACGGGTAGATAAAATGGTGTAAATTGGGTGTTAAAGATTGGTTCTAAATGTATAATGCGCTTAGAGAGGTTGTCACTATTCTAGGCCAATATAGTTCCTACTCGTCCCTTAGCCTACATTACAACCTGGACAAGAACTAATTGATCTTAAGCATCAACATTTTGATATAAGTGTAGCACTACACTAATGGAAAGCCTATGGTTCATTGTGTGTAACTTATGAATTCCATGTGAGACTGAGCGTAATTTGATTCTTATACCCATTGTGATAAATTGCATTATTGTGAGAGATTATGGGTAACTCTCTTATTATGAGGGGCACATGTTTGATGAATGTGAGTGATTTGTATGATGTCCTTGATTGAGAAATAGGCATGAGTTTTCCACTAGGTGAGTCAATTCTTGAGGCTAGGATGTTTTGGAGTAGTGTTCATAAACTTTCAATTGTGTTTGTAACATGCTTAGTGTAGAAACCTGCATTCTATGTTGTCATTGTAGTACTAGCTTGAGTGTCTTGAATTTAATATAAGTGTAGAGTCTCTTCAACTTATGATTCTTAGAGTTAATAGTTATTCAAGGAAGAACATGGATTTAAGTGTGGGGTGGTGATGTTGGGTGTATTTATGCATACTAATGTTACTATTCTAGCTTATTTAGCCTAGTTTTGTGGATAATTCGTGATATTTATGTGTTAATATGATATAAATGAGCATATAAGTGTCCAGGTTCTTGATTACAATGTTCAACATGTTTTCCAAACAAGTTTGTACTTAATTGAGTCATTTAGATGTCAACCCAAAAAACTAGTTTTACTAGCTTGAGCTAGTTGTGTGTCTAGTTGGGTTCGTTGGATTCTATTATGTTTAATGAGTTCCAAATGGTTTAAATGTGTAATTATATATGCAATAACTTATTTGTAATGGGTAAAGTTTAATTTAATTAAGTCTAGAGTCAGAACGATAAGTGAAGATCATTGTGAATTAGCCTTATCTTAGCTCTTGTATTGATTCGTCGTTGAGAATAGTGTTGTTATGATATCTAATATGTAGTGTGTGATATTATAGGAAGATTATTGATTTGAATATGGTGATATATTGATGATATAAAGGCTAAAAATCCATGGAAAATACACCATGATACAAGGGACGGAAGATGGAACGATAAAGACTTAACCAAAATTTTGGACGCAACTTCCAATGTGTGCATGCGATGAGAGTTCATCGCACCCTCCATTTTAGTTCAACACTTCATGCATCGCATGATCCATTTCATAGCAATGCTGCCCGCATTGTATGCTGCATATTGATGCTATCAAATTCACATGACATCTTTTACTCAAACAAGAATTAGGTGTGGCACACTAATAGTATACTAGATTATACACGTCTTGGAATGTATGGGGGAATCCTTGGAATCTTTACAATCCTTAATCCTTCAAGTATTATTATTAGTATATTATATATATACATAATTTGTTAGTCTAGAGGCACTTTGGATTATCTTTGGGACACCTACAGTGGTTATGGTTTGGAAAATAAAAGGAGGTTGTTGCACTTCTTTATTAGGTTTTGAATTATTTATTTAGCTTTTAATTATATAATATCATGTATTCAATTATTTTGATCATGATTATTAATATTATCGACTAAAAACCCTTTTTTCGGGGATAAAACCAAGAACATGAGTACTATTATTTATGATTAAATTTGTTTAAATTTGCTTATCATTATTGGTTGTTTGTTTATTATTGATTTAATTATTTTATGGATTGATCACCCATAAAATACATATATTGTCGACCTTGTGATCTCGAGAGAAGGAATAAGGAGATAGAACATGGGAATAAACAAAGTTTGGATTTTTATTTCTTAATAAAATAAAGAATTGAACTTAGCACCTAGGACAGGGATGTACTTAGGAGCCTTACTTAATTCACATGTAGGATGAAAGCTTTAAATCACTTAATTAGATTATTGCATCCCCGCTCAACGATGTAGTTGTAATGTCCAAGTTAGGTAAATGGTTAGAGGTTGGGAGACCATTTTCATGTGATTAACCCTATGAGTCAACAACCAAGATAAGCAATCCAAAGGATGAAGTTGAATAGCGTAGTATGATTGTTCTTAAGACTTAACCCTGGGCCTCTACCTATTGATTTTCCAAAGTCCTTACTTTTTTGCAGTAGTTTAGTTTACTTTTAGTTTACAATTCTGAAACTTTATTGGTTACCTTTCTCAATTTGTTAAACTAGAATTGAGTAGTTGTTTAGCATAAGTCCCTGTGGGATTGATAGTCGGCTTTCTTGAAGGCCACTATAATTCTTGGTAGAGCACGTACATTTGCGTGTACGCTTGGGCGCTGTCATCCCTGACACTTTTTTGATATTCAGTTTAGTAGAGTATTTGTCGGACTACCGTGGACTTAGGATGGTTTGGTTGTTGGTTGGTTTCGGTTATGGACATATCATCATATCTTTAATTTTAAGTTATCTTATCTTGTTATATGTTCGAAAGTCATCTGACTTAGGGTGTAAGGTGGTCAATGGTTTGGTATTGGTGGTGGTCTCTAATCCTTGTTGGACTTGAGATACCCATCACAGCCTGGCCCTGGATCGGGTCATGTCAGTACCTCTCTAATAGGACTTTCACTCTCTTCACTCTCCCCCTCTTCTTCAGATCTAAACCTCTCTTCATTATCATTCTCCTCCTTAGGCCCTGATTCTTCTTATGAACTTGATCCTTCCTCACCAGTATCCTCATCATTCTCTTCTTCATTATCGTTATCATCATCTTTCTCATCGAAGGATGATGGTAATTGGGTGGTGAGATGCTGGGGTTCTTAATCCTTGGTGTGGACCTGGGGTGTGTGTCTTCCACTCTAAGTTTTTTCTTTCCCTGAGGTCACCTTTACCTTTGCTCTACCTACCCCTTTCTGGATATTCGTCGATATCACCTCTTGACTCATCGGTGTCCTCATTTCTTAGTTGAAGAGTGAACCTTGGGGTAGGCTTCTTTTGGGTTTCCTTCTTCGGTGTCAGCTTCTTTGATGAATCTTCTTTGGGTGACATTGGTAACTATTGAAATAGCCTCATTTGTGATAACTACGAAAAAAAAAAGAAAAATAAGAGAACAAAGTGCCAGTTTGGCAAGGTCTGGGCACACTGCGACTCATCAGTGTGATTCGTTATCTCTGGTTGCGAGTTGTAGTGAGACTCATAATGTGGAAGGTTGCTTACTCAGTATTCACTAGTCAGGCAACGAGTCCTCCTAATGATTCATAATTTTAGACTATGACTCATTACAAACAATCGTTATCTGGCCATAAATACTTTTCTGGTGCAATATACATTCCCAGTCATTATGACTCATGACTATGAGTTGTATAGTGTGATTGCGACTCTTTGGGAGAAATCATAATGCCAATAGAACCTACATTTTTCTTATGGTTAACAGTATTTCCATTTCACCAAAAAATGTCATTACAAAGTTCGTGAATGTTGACCATTCACTTCACTAAAATATCAACTTCTATATTTCTATACACAATATAAAAATTCTATGGCCTAAGGGTAATGCTGAAACATTTTTATTGCTCCATGCCATGCTCTGGTCTTCCTACTCTTTATGTGTATGTGTTGTGCCACCTCCTTGCATAATCTATCTGGAAAAGTGGTAGCCTTTTCAAATCTGATGTTGTTCCTTTCTCACCAAATCAGGTACACCATCATGCCAAATACACAATTGACAATTTCCCAGTTCCATGTCTTCCTTCTTGGTCCTTTACACAACCATTGTACTTCTTCTTTCCATGTGCCAATACTTTGTTGATGACCCAACCATACCAGAAGTCTTTTCCATACAACTTTAACATATTGGCATCCAAATAATAAGTGCTCAAACACTTCATCATCAAGCCCACAAAACACACAAGTTTTAGGTACTTGGATGCCCATCTTCGTTAACCTATCCACAGTAGCTAATCTTTTATGGGATGCTATCTAAAGTATAAATTTTTACCGGGGATGTAGTTGAGGCCGAAGTATAATATTCTTCCAGGGTACTCTTGGGTATTGTGGCCTCATTTTCTTATACATTCTCTTAATGCTAAAAACATCAAAGTGTTGGAGTTGCTGTAGCCTACTCATGAAATCACCTTGAATTCTTTGTAGTCAAAGAACAAGCTCCCTAGTGGCCAGAATCTTCCTTACTACCCAGGCTGCATTCTTGGGTATTATGTGGGAATCTAGTTCTTTATTCTTGATGTACACACATTTCATCCATTTAATCCACATTGAATCTTTCTTCATTGCTATGGCCCATAAGTGTTTTGTAATTGCAGCTTTGTTCCATAGTTCCAGGTCTATGATGTTGAGCCCACTTGCAGCCTCAGCTAGACACACCTTTTCCCAAGTAATAAGGGCTTTTTTGGACACCAATTGCATTGATCATCTTTATTACTTTCTTAGGGATCATAAAGAACACCTAAATATTTGAAAGAGAGGTGTCCGTACTTAAATCTTAGATGCTGCATAATCTCATCCTTTACTCTCTTAAATACTGGAACTTTGCCTGGGTCTCCAGTTATTATGACTTAAGGTGATGAGTCATAGTCACTGACAACGACTCATTCTGAGAGCCGTAATGACTCCAGAGGCCAAATATCTGAGAGTGGTCTGAGTTCTGATCATCCTGTGGATCCTGACTATGATTAGTAAGATCCTCTTTCCACTCGTAGAGAGAGTCGTATGGCATGGCAAATTTTTTTTTTCTGGTTTATTCTTGCAATATCCAGCCCTGCACATCAAACACACTAATTACCCTATACTCAAATAAGTACAAAATATGGGTTCCCTCCCACGCAACGCTTGATTTAACATCGCGGCACAATGTGTCTAGGTTGGATACTCAGATTTCACCAACCATCCCCGTGGGTTGCCTCCCATGCAGTGCTTTATTTAACATCGTGGCATGATGCAATTGCCGTGGTTACTCAGACTTTACCAAGATCCATATCAACAACCACTTTAACTTCTTCAGTGATTCCCAGGTAGTGCTTCACTCTTTTCCTATTCACCTTGGATGAGGCTTAACCATCAAGCTTCAATTCTATAGAACAATATGGGAATACCCTCACTACACTGAATGACCCATGCCACCTAGACTTCAACTTTCCTAGAAACAAGCAAAGCCTTGAATTATACAACAATACCTGGTCACCTAGCTGAAATATTCTTTTCTCAATTTTTCTATCATGTTGCATCTTTATTTTCTCCTTGTACAACGTAGAACTCTCTTAAGACCCTATTCAAAACTCATCTAACTTTATCTTACTCAATCTTAATTTTGCTGCATTATGCCACTCTAAATTTAGCTTTTTTCAACGCCTATAATGCCTTGTGCTCAAGTTTGATAGGAAAGTAGAATGCCTTTCCATACATAAGATGGTACAAGAAGGAAACAATAGGAGTTTTGTAAGCTGTCCGGTAGGCCCATAACACATCATCTAACTTTTTATACCAATCTGTCTTATTGGCATTCACTGTCTTCGCCAATATGGACTTTATCTCTCTGTTTGAAACCTAACCATGGTCGCTTGTCTGAGGGTAATGAGGTGTTTCTACCATATGCTTTACTCTATATTTCTCAACCAGACTCTTTAATAGGCGATTGTAGAATTGTGACCCACCATCACTGAGAAAAGATATTCTTTATAAGGAATAGGGTGACAATTCGTCCTTGAATATTGGGGAGCTCTACTTCTTCCACCAATTTGGACACATAGTCCACCATAACTAGAATATACTTCATACTATAGGAGCTCACAAAAGGCCCCATAGAAGTCCATGACCCGCATATTAAATGACTTTATCTCTAAAATAGGGGTCATAGGGAGTTCATGGCACCTAAAATTATTTCCCTGATACTGGCATTGGTCACAGGTTGAAGCAAAGTCATGAGAATCTTTGTAGATTGTTGGATAGTAGTACCTACAATGCAAGATCTTGGGCTGTGCAGGTTACACCATGGTGACCCCCAACTATTAAAACATGACTAGCCTCAAGAATGCTCGTCATCTCCACTTCAGGGATGCATCTACAAATGACTTTATCCACACAAATTATGAATAAATAAGGTTCATTCCAGAAGAACTTCCTTACCTAATGCATAAAAATCTTTTTTTTGTTGGAAGGTCAGATCCTCTGGGATAAGATCACTTGCCAGGTAAATTGCAAAGTCAGCAAACCAGGGAATTAGGTCTTGGATGCTACTAAAATCTGCTCTTCTGGAAAAGTATCACCGATTTCAATCCCATTCCTTACTTTCTACATTGCTTTATCCTCAAGTCTGGACAAATGATCAATAACTTGATTTTTTGTACCCTTTCGATCTTTCACCTTAAAATTGAACTCTTGCAACAAAAGAACCTAAAAAATAATCTAGGATTTTCATCTTTCTTCGGCATTAAGTATCTCATGGTTGTATGAACAACAACCTTAGTGCCAATTAGGTAAGACTAAAATTTTTCAAAGGTAAAAATCACTGCTAGTAATTCTTGTTCTGTAACAGTATAATTCTTTTGAGCAGGGCTTAATGCCTTGCTGGAATAGTAAATAGGGTGAAAAATCTTTTCTCTCCTTTGTCCTAGGACAGCACCTAGGGCCACTCCATTCGCTTCACACATGCTATCGAATGGCAACGACCAATCGGGAGACACTATGATAAGGGTTGACACCAACCACTCCTTCAAGCACTTAAAAACTTTCAGACATGCCTTATCAAAATCAAATTTCACCTCTTTCTTAAGGATCTTGCAAAGAGGATTTGTAATCTTTGAAAAATCCTTGATGAATTGCCTGTAAAACCCAACACGGCCTAAAAAATCCCAAATTACCTTGACTAAAATTGATGGTGGAAGTTTTTGAATTACTTAAACTTTCACTTTGTTAACCTGTATGCCTCTTTTGTGATCTTGTGCCCAAGCACAATTCCTTCTTGTACCATAAAATGGCATTTCTCCCAGTGAAGCATAAAGTTGCATTCTTCACATCGATATAAATCTCTGGACAAGTGGACCGAATATTCCTCACAAGAATCACCAACCACAAAAAATTCATCCATAAATACCACAGTGGTGTCTTCTACCATGTCAGAGAAGATGGACATCATGCATCTCTAAAATGTGGCTGGAGTGCTGCACAACCTACATGGCATTCTCTTGAAAGCAAAGGTCCCATATGGGCAGGTAAAGGTTGTCTTCTCCTAATCTTTAGGAGCAATCATGATCTGATTGTAACTCGATTAACCATAAAAAAATCAATACCAGCCCATTTTAGTAAGTCTATCTAACATCTATCCATGAAGGGCCTTAGGAACTGGTCCTTTTGGGTCCATGTGTTTAGCTTCTCGTATTCCATGCACACTCTCCAACCTATGACTGGTCTGATTTAGCACGATAGTAATTCTGCTTTTGTTTTGAATGTATTGAATAGGACTAACCCACTTGCTATCAACAATGGGGTAACAACATTAGCGTCCAACCACTTAATGATCTATTTCTTTACCACCTTTTGCATAGGAAGATTTAGTCACTGTTGATGCTCTATAGTAGGAATAAAGTCCAATTCTTGTTGGATTTTGTGAGTAAAAATTCCTGGTGGAATACCCATAATATTAGCAATCATTAATCCTATAGCTATCTTGAACCTTTGCAATACTAACAACAAAGATTCTACCATGGTATCCATCAAATCAACTACAATAATCACTGATAAGGTGTTGTCGACCCCTAAAAATGCATAACACAAGTGAGATGGGAGGGCCTTTAATTCCAAGATCGGTGGCTTCTCAATTAACAGACGAGCAGGAGCAGTAGTTCTGTTCTTTAAATCCAAATCAATCTTCTTTGGAGCATAAGTATAAGAACTTCTCCTATACAAAGCACCTACCATCTCATCATACTCCTCAATTCTATCATTATCAAAAATCATAATAATTACTGCTAATTCTTCAACATCCAGCCTCTCTTCAATTGGAACAGTCACTACATCAACTACATCCTCAATGGTTTCTATTATAGACACAAATATCTTGTCGTTCGGCTACCACATTGACTGGTATACACTAAAAGTTACCTGTCCATCATTAAGTATAAATCTCATCTATCCCAATTCTATATCAACCAATGCCCTACCCATATCTAAGACGGGTCTGCCTAAGATAATGGGGACTTAGAAATCAAACTCATAATCAAGTATCAAAAAATCGGTTGGGAAGGTAAAGAACACCTTTACCAACATATCACAAAGAATACCAACTGAATTTTCACGGTATGGTCAACCATCAACAATATCATCATGTCGGTTTAGTTTCTCCCAAACCTAACTACTTAAACATAACCAGTGTCATAAGATTAATATTGGTTCCTAGATCACATAAAGCCCGAGCGAAGTTGAAGGACCCAATGGTAAATCAAATAGTGAAGGCTCCAGGGTCCTCCTTCTTCTCTACCAATGATCTAGAGGCAACAACACTGCACTGATAAACATTGTCAGCGATCTCATAGCTCAGTGTCTTCTTTTGAATGACCAGATCTTTCATGAATTTTGCATAACTAGGCATCTACTCTAATTCCTCTACAAGTGGTATCTTTATATATGTATCCTTCAACTTAGATAGGAACTTATGATATTTTTCCTCTTCCTTCTTCTTTTTTAACTTTTGAGGATAATGAGAGGAAGGTCTCGGGATAGTCTTCAAAACAGTCTAAGGAGGCAACTGCCAAAAGTTTTAGATCTCATCTTTAGCTGTAGCATCCTGGTATAAGAAAAGAATCTATTCAAAAACTATCTGTAAAACTCATTCTAAGTCATGATTGATTCTCTAGAAAGTTCTCCTAGCCATAATGATGCTTCTCTTATTAGTGAAAAGGGAATACTAGAAATCTCAGAGCTTCCTGATCTACCCCTGGTATGGTATATGAAGTACCGATCCTAGTAAAATTAGGAAGATGCATGTTATCATCATTTGTTTCCAATCCCGAGAATACACCCTTTAAGTTTAGTAGCTAGATTATTCCTCTAGTAATATCAAACATCACATTAAGGGGTAGAGTAGAAGGAAAAATAGCTCCTATCTCTATAGGCTCAACCTAACTCATGTCATCATCTTAATTATGTGGTGGTAGATAATGATACTCTGGTATCACTCACTCTCTGCCACTATATGCTCTATCATGTTTATCATTAAGTAAGTGGTACATATTGATAAGCTACTGACCTAGACCTGGCTAGCTCTGCCTGCTGTGCTAACCTAGATTCTTCTGCCACTCTTCTCTGCTGTTAAGTTGCCTATACTAACATTAGCTCTATTTTTCTATTATCAACATTATGTGGATCACCTAGAGCAGGCTGAGGTATAGCAAGAGGGTCATCCCAAACTTTTTCTAGAACACCATCACGAGAATTCTCGGAAATTCTTCTTGGTGTTTGTAGAATTCTTTTGGGTTTTGGAACAATAGGGAGTAAGGGATTGTCTTGAATCCTAGTGCTAGGCATACTCCGACGTATACCCAACTAAGGAACCGAAAATACAATCCATGAACTTCACCAACTTCAGTGAACAATTCAACATCGTAGTTCCTTGGCAACAACGCCAAAATTTGATGTCACCTAAAAACTAACCTCCAAATAAATATTTTGTGGCTAGTGTCAAATTTAGTAACCAAAATAAGGGTTGGGTCAAACCCACAGGGAATACGTGGAATAATCTCTCAAACTTGATAAAATTCATGAGCAGTACATAAAAGTAAATGAAGGGATTTGAAGATAAATAGAAATAAGTAACCAAACTTGAATGCTTGAATTTGTAAAATAGATGATGAACTCTAGGACTATGTTCCCCCTGGATTCTAAACTCTGTAAGATTATCGTGTTTAATTCACCTAACCTACTGATTTGCGTGCAAAGTTGATAAGCTATGTCTTATCAACCATCTTGTGAACGTGTTGATAAATCTCACCCTTCAGCTTGTGAGTCTCAGGGTGTCGTCTTGCTATCCCTTGTCTATAACCTTAGTATAAATCTCACCTTATGAGTCTCGAGTTGATTAGATGAGGGTTGACAACCTCAAATCACTATTTTAACCTCCTTTTCCCAATCTCAAACTCCTTTGTAAGGATGTTCTCAGATATAGACAATCCCCAAGCTTTTGCAGTAGCTTGGGGTGCAATTTATTTGAAGAAGATTGCAATACACATAGCTACAATAGACTAGCTAAATCTCCTACTTCCCTTATGTAGTTATTCCATTAGGGTTCCTACAATCCTAGTTAAGTAACTTAGTCTCGCATATTCATGCAACAATCCATGGTAATTAATAAAGAAAACATGTAATTAATTGTACAATAATCTAAAAAAAATAATAATCTTTAATTGTATACAAAACCAAAATCTCAAGAACAATATTCTCAATGATCAAAGTATGTAGAAAATGATCAAAAGTGCATAACATAACAAAGGAATATCCCTAGGTATTCATAGAGTCTCAAAATAACCAAAGAATCCTAATACACTTGGTCTATAAAAATTAAGTAGGCAGTGGTCGTGCTTTTGGAAACAAGTCATTATGTCTTCTTACAACTCGTTGCCTACTGTAATAGCTCCATTTCTCTTCACTGGATATGACTTGTATGGTCACATTATGAGTCGTATGCTTCTATCTATCATCATGATAGTATCTTTTTTTCTTAGGGCACTTGAGTCTATTGCCTTTACGACTCCTCACTATGATTTTCCATCATACTTTATGACTCATAGTTTTAACTCATAAGCACTGGAATATCTATCTCTAAGATATTCAAACACTAGTCACCTTTCCACTTCAGGCTATGAGTTGTAGTCTGTCTTTGTTATTCGTACCCTTTGATTACTTACTTTCCTCATATTTACCTTAGGCATAGTTTTCTTTGTGAGTTGGGCTACGAGTCGTAAGGTGACATAAAGACTTATAGACTAACTAGTATTCTATTTCTTGGGAGTATTCTCTTATCTTTTTCAGTCCACACCACTTCCTAGCTAATTTTCCTACAAAACACATAAAACACACATCACATTCGATGAAAAAACCTAAGTCAATGCATAATTTCACTATTTTAAGAATAGAATGTGCCATGTTTACATGAAACATCACCTATTAGGCAAAAGTTTTGCCAACACTCTTCCTCAATCGCAAGTGCATCATGATCAACCAACGACTTGTTTATCCTATCCTTGGGTTGACACTTACTTTGGAAGGCTTATTGTCAAATCTTGTTATTTGGACTGAATTAGAAGATGTCATCAGTTGAAGAATGCACAACAAATGGGTCTAAGACCATAAGTAGTAAAGGCAAAAACAGAAAAATGTCTTTAGTTCCATGAGAATAGAAATAATTTTGGTATCCTAAGGCTCAAAATTAGTTTAGGATAGGGATTTTTATAAGGTCTTGGACCTTCCAAAGTCCTGAATCTATTTATTTTTAATATTACTTTCTTATTCTAATAATAATTATTTTCTTAACTTTGTCTAGTCCCTTCAAGGGTTGATATTTTCTTATTAAATCATTTTATCATTCATTTTTGCTTAAACTAAGAGAATAGATTTTCAAAAAATTTAAAAACATTTCTTCTCAAGTTGAAAGTTTTTACTCATGCTCTTAAGTTAGCCTAAAATAGGAATTTAATCACTGTCTCCTTCTGTGAATTTATTTAAAGTCTTTCAAGTCTCCTCCTTTACTTTAAATTGAACTATTTTCCTAGATAATGACCTTTTCTCTATTAAATATTTTATTATTAATTTTCTTTTATTTAATTTAGTCAATAAGAGTTAGTTCAAACATATCGGACAACCGTACGTTAGCAGATACTCTTGGCGTCTTAACACACTTTCAAGAGTATTAGTTTGAAACCTTACCAGGATTTCTTAAATTTTAATAGTTTTTTTTGTTTTAAATCTTATGTTTTTCTTTTAACTCTTGAAAGGGTTTCTTTAATTTTTAAAAAGTATTTTAGTGGCGACTCTAGTTTTTGTTTAATTTTGAAGTTTCTTTAAGTTTCTGAATATGATCAGAGTGAAACCATTTTCCCTAAAAACAGAAATGACGACTCCACTGGTGATTCAACTAGGTTCTAACCAAGTGTTTTAGACAAATCATTATTTGACTAGCTATTTGAGTTTTCTAATAAGTAATATTTAATTAACTTGTTTGCCTACTTTCTTACATTTTTGCAATTATCAACTATTGTGTTTCATGGAATTTTCTGCCACTACAGTAAATTCATCAGGGATGAGGAAAAAAGAGTGGTAATATGATTATTCATAACCACCTTTTAGTATAAAATCTTGATTTTCTTTGAATATTCAAGCGAAGAAGTTGATTTGAGTTGGTCAACAATTACTTGATCTATTATCCCGAAAAGTTCATTGTAATGACCCTTGAGGTAATTTTTTATATTTCTACTTATGTTTTCTATTAGATCTTTCCCATAGTTTTCCCAAGTCATTTATGACTTGCTGAGACTGATAGTTCAGTTATCAGGCAATTCGTTTGATTTTTATAGTTAATTCCCTGTTTAGAAGTCTTCCTTGGTTCTAAATGGCCACTGGGCAAAAACTTCAGTAAAAAAATCTCGAATGAAAATTTTAACTGCACTAGCGCCTTTAAAATATTAATTTTAGGCTAGTAGACCTTTGGATCAGGTCCCAATGCACCCGAGCTTATTTTGACCTATTGGTCAAAAAGTTTTAAAATTAAAAATATGGGCGTGGGACCCACATTTGGTTGAAACAACCTTAGATAGTAAATTTGACTTTGCCATTGCATCCAGAACATCGGATTTAGTGGGGTGACATAGTTTATTTGCATAAATTAGAGTACGAATGAATCCGGAGACCTTAGCAAGAACTTGGAAATATTTCCAAGTTTCAGCTGATATCTGGAGCTAAAGAGGATAGTGCAATGGTACTAAGAGGTATTGTGATCGCAATACATGCTCCTGCAGCCTGTGTGCAATTGAAAACAAAACTTGGGTACATGATGGGGCTATAAAAGGATTCCTTAGGTCACGTTTTGGCCATTTTTGACTCAACCTTGAGAGCTAAAAACCCTAAATAGGTGTGATAACTTTAAATTGAATCTTTCGGGAGAATTGGGATCTTGATTAACATCTTTTATTGTGAATATCTTCCGATTTAAGGTAAGATTTCATCACTTTCTTGATAAATTTCTTGGTTCTTGACCCAAAACCTCAAATAGCTTGTGGGCTTGATTTTAGCCAAAAGTTAACTTTGTTTTCACCTATTCCTTCAGGGTTATGATTCCTTGATCATGTGTGAATGTTAGGTTGACCTTAGAAATGTGATTTTCATAAGTGGGACCCACTTAGGTTTTAAGTTACATTTTTGGAACCAAAACACAATAATGCAAAATGGGTATTGTTATTCTTATATTGATGAGTAGATTATGATTTTGATAGCTTGATGGCATTTTGGGATTATGAAGTAAGGATGGACGTTGGTGAATGATGTAAGGATTTGTGATTCAGCTTTGAGGTAGGCTTTTATCTACTCTTCTTTGGAAGATGATATGTGTTATATATTATGGGTGAATGTGAATGTTAAGTTTAATTGTAATGTTAAGTTTAATTGTACGTAGAATGACTAGGTATTGAATATTGATATTTAGGGATAAGAGAGGGTTTTGGCCTAGCTAAAATGCTTAATTCCCTCTAAAATCCTATTGTCTTCTCCCTAGATTGAACTAATTTATAGCATGTATATGATATAATTCTAGGTTTGGGATGTGGCTTTAGTATTGGAAGTATGGTTGGTAAAATTGGAAGTATGGTTAGTATCTTAGGTTTGGTTATGGCTTACTTGACATCTAGGAGTTGAACTAGATACCTTACCCTAGTTTTGGGTATAAATGGTCTAAATATGAAAATTGAGGATTAGAAGTGGGTTCGTCCGACCCACCTTAGGCAAAGAGTTGTGTTAGCCCTGCTAGACCTAGTTGCGGATACTAGTCATAGTTGTAACTATTGAGACTTTAGAATAAGTTTACTTCCTGGCTTGGTAAATTATGATGTACTTCTTTTCAGATAATTACTAATGGCTTATGGCCGTAATATTCCTTATAGAAGTGATAATGGTCCATTAGAGGTGTTATTTCCTCTTAGTTATGATATTGGTTCTGTTGAGATTATATTACTCTTAGATATGATAATTGGCCTATAGAGTTGATATTCCTCATAGTCATGATGTATGACCTATAGATATGAGATGTCTTATAGATGTGATACACCTCATAATTATGAGTCATACTTTGTTGATGCATTATGCCTCCTAGATGTGAGATGCCTCCTACACGTGAGATGAATATAGATATGCTTTATGGCTTATAGAGATGTTATGCCTCATGAATACGCTATGACTTATAGATATGAGATAATTTATATACATAATTATTGATATGGGTTTCGAATATATATGTGGGCCAAAGGCTGTGATTATGATGTTGTAAATATTTTGGACATATTATTGGACCAAGGGTCATGTTACGATATTAGTTGTAAATCCAGGAAGTGTTTATCCTTTTAAAGGATACGGTTGTAGTTTGTGAATACTTATACATATATTGATACTTATGGTCCCATTATTTGAATACTGGTGATGGCATGTACAAATGTGGTACGTTTATGAGCATTTAATCGGTGAATGATATAATTCTAGCTAGAATATGATCTTATTACTACATTTTCTAAATAAGGGTTAAAGCCCACTATTCACCTTAAATCTATATTCCTTCTGTAATGCCCTAAGATCCCATCCCGAGATGTCACACGGTGCTTATGGACCCGAAGGACCACAAGCTAACCCTTTTTTGATATCTGTACCTGTACACTGCATAATATCTAAAAAATGCGGAAACTTTCCATAAGGTTCAACATATCTATACATACTCAAAACTGAAAACTGAATACTAATACATCCGTCTGAAAAGCCTCTAACTGTCTGAATTGTGGAGTTGATGGGACATGTCCCCAAATACCTACGTCAACAGAAAATAAAAAAAGTCTGAAACAATAGTAGTAAACTGAGACTCTTCCTCAAAAGAAGAGGTCTCACTGCTACTGCTGCTGACTGGGACCAAACTGCTGAGGATAAACTGGATCCTGTGCCTCTGAACCTATGGTGTCCAATAAAACACCATAGCGCAAATGCGTTAGTACAAAAATTTATCGAGTATGTAGACGAGGTAGGTTAATGCAAGGGTTCATGCATGCACAATATCTAAACTGAATAATCATAAAAATACCGCATGAGAACACATACATGAATGCACAGAACATGAACACAATTATCGCAACTCTAGATACTGAAACTCAAATACCACTTTACTGCAGACTGAACTCACTACTGACACTGAGATACTAAATCACTGACTCATCTGATACTGATAACTAAGGATCTGGATGTGCTTACATCAATGACTGAATTCTTGGACTTACTGCTTTCGACTGACAGGATTAGAGATCAACCTTTCTAACAGATGATTTCGAAAGCTTTATCACTGATAAGAAATATCATTATATCTGAATCTGACAATAAGAATACTCAATAGAAATTTGATACTGTGATCAAGCTTGTCTGATAGCATATCTCTGAATATAATATCAAATAACTGTATGTGAGACCAAGCCTATCTGATGGGATGGCCCATAAATCAATGGAACTATCTGAGTTCCTCAAATGATAGATGACTGTATCTGACAGTCCTGATTTTTGAAGACTGATTCTAAAATTGAGACTGAATCTGAAACTGAAACTGTGGGAAGTAGTCACTTAACCGACATGCCCCGATCTACCACATGTAGGGTATAACCTGTGCCCCAGTTGGAAAGGTGTCATTACCACTCCACTGGTAAAGATAACTCTATGTGACCCTCATCTAGCAGGTCCTCAAATGAGAACAGTGGAGCCCTCATCTAGAAGGTCAAGCCACCTCATCTACCCTCATCTAGAAGGTATGATGTCTCTCATCTACCCTCAACTAACAGGTGTGATGTCTCAACCTACGTTGGCTACATAGTTCTGGAGCACAAAGATTGCTTCTAAGAATCACACCCTCTACTAGTAGGTGAGTTCCTATCCTGGAGCTTGCTCAGTGCTAGTTTCTACTCCCAACTGAAAGACTCAGAATTGAATTCTCAACTGAATACTAGCTGAACTGAATCTTACATTGATCATATTACTCAAAAGGTATGACTGAGTTACGCTGAGATCACTTGGTTCCGCATCTGACGGAAAAGATATCGAATCATGGTATCTGACTAACAATATAGAGCTTGAATAGATTACTCAAATCGCTTTTGAGATTAGGATTGAATCACTTGAATACTATTAGACTGAGCTGATTACAGGTCTGAGGCTAGATTACTAGCGATATAGACATTACAGAGATACCTGATATTACTGAGCTTTATTAAGCTTCGCACTTGTCTGAGGATACAGAGTTCTACAGTTCACTGAGTTCTGAGAATCATGGCTCGATTGGAATTATCGAGAAACTTACACGAGCTCTAGACAACAGCTTTATTTTTGGGTATAAATACCCCAGGACTCGATAACATAAAAGTAAGACATAATCATTCTTCATCACAAATCATTCATGCATCATCACGGTCATCCATTCATCACTACAATCATTCATTCATCATTACAAGCATTCATTCATCATTACAATCATTCACGTATCATGACAATCGTTAAAGCATCACTTCAAGTAGTTGGGAATCATAACATACTTTCCCTCTCAAGATCCTTAGGACATCGCATTAAGTATTTAGGAAACATAGACCTCTATTCATTATCACAACCCCAAAAGGGCCACTCCAAACCTTTAAGGATCATCAACATCGGTTCACCATCATATACTAGCCTAGAAAAGACATGCTATTAGATTATACCTCATTCAACGAGATCTTACACCAAGTACTTCATACCTATATCGGTCTTTTCATGTATTTGGATATCACTTGATTTGGGGGAAACTTCATACTAACACGTTACTATTTACTTGATAACCACTTGACAAGTATTAAAAACTTAGCATATATCAAAGAGCACAAAATTAGAGAATTTACAACCATCATATCTCGACTTGTTCACTAGGGTCTTTAAACAA
This sequence comes from Capsicum pubescens, assembly GCA_030864215.1. Taxonomy (NCBI): domain Eukaryota; kingdom Viridiplantae; phylum Streptophyta; class Magnoliopsida; order Solanales; family Solanaceae; genus Capsicum; species Capsicum pubescens. Next base: position 269,131,579 of record CM061548.1, read on the forward strand.
CCACTAGACACGACTGATTTTACACCTACTTGGGGATTTTATGCTATCTTTGCACATTTCACTCACTAAGGTATTTTATCAAACACTAGGCATGCATGGACTAGCTCACAAGTTGGGGTTTCCTATTCAACATACTATAGTGGCCCTTATGCTTCACCTAATCTCTTTATCAAACCTATGGGGAATGTTCTTCACTTATTCAACCATTTTTAAACCCAAAAGTCATGAACACATCACATGGAAAAACAACTTCAAGAGGGTCTATCAGAAACATCACATGTATTCCACATACTAGGGTCAAAGCTCATAAATTTTGTAGGCAAACATAAATCAAAACTCAACAACACATTAAACATCCATTTCAACTCATACAAATCATTTACAACTCATAAACATAAAAAACTTTTAGTTTTAAAAAGGATTCTTGAGCTTCTTGGATGAAAGGGACCCAAGAATCAACATCTACATACCTTAACCTTTGAAATTGGATGAACTTTAGTACTTGAAACTTTATCCACACTTATAATAAATAAATTCTTGAAGCCCACACTATGAGGAACTTGATTCTTGAAGAAACTTTAAAGAATTTATGGATGAATTTTGGAAGATTAGGATTCTTGAATGAAACCCTAGATATTTTTGAGAGAATTGGAAAAAAAAAATAATGGAATTAGGGTTTGAATAAGGGTTCCTCATATTTATAGAGGCTAAAAAAAGGTGGGAAATGACCAAAATACCCTTGCAAAAATGCTCTTGAATTTTTAGAAAAATATACTTGATGCCATCCGTGACAAGCCGTTAGGTCCGTGATAGGCCGTCACGAATGGTCGTCACAAAAGGGGTCCAAATTCTTGTTTTTCTGCCCAGGTATGACGATGTTGTCAGAAATGTCATCAGAATGTGATGACATCATCAAAAATGTCATCAAAAAGTGATAGCCCACCACAAACATCGTCACCGTTTTCAAGCTTGACATGCTGGAGTAAAACGGGCATAACTCTTTTCTCCGATATTGGATTTAGGAAAAATTGGTATTATTGGAAATCTAATTCAAGGATATTTCATTTTATATATAGAAAGCCACCCAGTTCTTCATATACAACGAGTTATGGTCCATTTAAGTTGACCCAAATTTTAACGGTCACTAAAACTTGAACAATAGGAAAGTTTTCAACTCATTCATGAGTTAGGGGACCTCTATGATCTTAATTCATGCTCAAATATATTCCCATATGATTCAAAGTATTTCATACTTGGGAGGATATTTCTGAAATATTTTGACTCGGATTTTTGCTTTACCAAATATGCTCTAAGGCTCAGACCGAAAGAGGATTTTACGGGGCATTACACCTTCATAATAATAAAAGCCAATTTTAATGGATGACCTATGTACAATAGATTGGAAATAATGGTTTTAAAGATTTAATCGAGATAGATTCTGGTCTTTGATTATGATACTATTATTTACTCCGGTCGTAAGAGATTCTGACCCTTTCCACATCTTTATAATGATTTAGACCAAAAGATACCCCCGGAAATAGATTTATGGATTTGCACTCTTTTCGCCATGACATAAGTCTGTGCACCTATTATATATTAATGTGCATATCTCTTCAGTATAGGACGAAAGTAGATGGGGATGACTTTGATGATTATGTTGGTAAATGAAAGAATTAATTATGTTGTTAATTATGTTATTGATTATATTTCTATGATGATGATTATGTTATGACCGATTCAATTATGAGCCCTGATGATACTTATGATCGGTTAAATTTTGAGTCTTAATGAAGATGGGGATGACTTTGATGATTATGTTGGTAAATGAAAGAATTAATTATGTTGTTAATTATGTTATTGATTATATTGCTATGATGATGATTATGTTATGACCGATTCAATTATGAGCCCTGATGATACTTATGATCGGTTAAATTTTGAGTCTTAATGATTCTTATTCTCAGTTTAATTCTAGATAGCTTATATATATTCATGATTTGAGTTCGGAGGATGATTATGATATTAATATATACCCAGTTTGAGTCTGAAGGATGATTGTGATACTTAATATATTACCAGTTTGAGTCCGGATGGTGATTTAGATATTGATTATATACCTTGCATTTATTCTTGCATGCGCATCACCTATCACCAGTATGCACCTATATCTATTAGCTTATATAAGAGGATTGTATAATATGGGTGATGACTATGCCTTATGGTGTTATATGCTGATCAAACCTTCTGAGCCAAGGGCAGTGGGGATACATGATAGGCTATATTAGGTGTTTGATCATCCAGACTAGACCATTACTTATGTTGTTATTGATATTGGTATTCTCATTGTTATTAATATTGTTATCATCATTGTTATGGCTAGTTTATTATAGATTAGTCATTAATTTGGTATAAAGACTTGAGGTATGATTCTGACCTCTTTTATATTATGAGTATATTACTTATGAATGACTATCTGGTGACATAATATATGGATTAGAGCCCTAAGTATTCTAGCACTAGCTCCTACTATGGTTAAGAGGTCTTAAATAGCCAGTTTGATGATTTAGGCTGTACTTTGAGTAGAACTTGGTTATACACATATATATTGTATACTTAGCTCTATGTAGCTATAGTATTACCGTATATCCCTCCTTTCCTTCATGTACTTGGGATATATACTCATTCCTTGGCCTTGTATACTTATGCATATTTTCTTCCCAATCTTACTGGCATATTGTCCAGTGATATACATTATAGTGTTTATATTCCTAAGTATAGCTGGAATAGAGTAGTGTATTCCTACTACTTCCTTAGTCTTAATATGTTAGTCTCTTATATATGAATAGGATTGTTTATCCTTATTATCTTATTGGCTGTTTCATATGATTGCTGGATATTTGAGTGTAGTTTTTATTCTATTTATATGTTATATATATCTACATTATATTTGGATCTCAATCGGCAGTTGCCTACTGAGTACCATATGTTTGGTACTCCTACTATACTTCTACAACCTGTAGATCATAATACGAGTTACCATCATTGATGTGTGCCTCACGCAGAGCAACAATGGTTCAGAGACTTAGAGTGAGCTCCTAACAATTGGAGTATTATTTATCTCTCTTTTATTTATTAGACTAGTCACTATGTTGTATTTGGAGATAAGTTATATCTGTTTATTTGTTTGTACGTCACTTTGAAATCCCATTATGTAGAAGCTCTTATATAGATACCACTAGGTTTTAGGATAATATTATATATTTGATCTCTTATTACATCTATTATGTATTTTTTTCTTATCTATTAGGGTAGTTCTTTACTAGTTGTTCTAGACTACGGGTATGGCTTGCCTATTAGTGAGTTATAGTAGGAACCATCATGACCTAAGAAATTAGGTCATGATAAATTAGTATCAGAGCCTAGATTCACTGGTGTATTAGTATGAGAGAAAAGTGTTAGTAGAGTCCTACCTATCGGTATGGAGACGTCCGTAACCTATCTTTAGGAGGCTATATGGACATTCTTAGGAAATACATTTCTTGACTCCTTATTATTTGTTCACATTCCTATGAACCTTAAACACATACTTTAACTCCATTCTATCCCCAAATGGACGATATGAAATGGTCGATAGATATAGATGAGATTTTGATACATATTTTCAAAGCATCAACACATCATCGGCCTAGAGAGTAAAAGATGGAAATTAAAGATCTTAAGCATTATCTAAAGGATTTGAGGCTAGCTTGTGCTCCAGTAAAGCTCATGACTACTTTATCCCTTTGAGGTTCAACATCTAGGATTCAAATCATATTGCAGATTCCTTCTAGCTATGGATGACATTTGATTCATCATGCAGTTCTCTTACCAGAGTTGGGTCTATTAGTGTTCATCAAGGTTCTTTGCCAGTTTTTGAGTATGAGATTGGATTTCTCGAGTGGTCCAGGCATTATTCTATGCTATATTCTTTTGAGCAGGGCATAGTGCATATATCTGTTAGTGTCAAAGCACTTGATAGCAACTGGGCCTTCCTTCTCTAAGGTTGTTGGTAATTTAAGGTCCATAGAGAGAGTATGCATTAAGATTTATAAATATTGTAGAAAGAGGCCATGACCTTGGTATTATGCTATTGCTATTTATCCAGGAGTGAGGATCCTTCTGATAGAGTTCAACTTCACCTGCAGTGTATCAGCTCTACGCAGGTAGTATTTTAGACTATGAGTGGTGCTCAGATTAGTCGTATTGATCATAGAGGGCAGAGTTATCGCCGAACCTTACAGAGTTTTTGGTATGGTTCATCAAGCCAATAAGGCCATTTTTGATTATGAGTGTAGTATCTCGAAGTATTCTAGGATCTTGTTTTAGTTGTGTCTTGATGGGACAATAGCTCAGAGAATGCCTCAGATATGAGTTAGTTGATTAGAGAGAGTTAGCTTGTATTCTTTGCCAGTTGGAGTTCTTGAGATAATGTATGATTGCAAAAAAAATTATCATTGGTAATAGAGAGTAATCTTTATATCAGTTGGTCAGTCATTTTGGCTCAGTTTATGTCCTTGCCATGTTGGTGCTTTCAGAGTTTGCTATGACTATAGAGAGATTGGATATTTGTCTAGAAAGTGTCCCTGATATAGTATTGCTAGTCTTTCAACTCATTCAGATCAGCCTCATATTGAGTGTGGTACCTTTTGTTAAAAATAGTGCACTTAGAGCCTTAGATGATGATTTAGTCAATCAGTATGAGTTTGGACCTGTTAAGACATATTCTCCCTATATATATCAGGCATGTGGTTGCAGATATCACTATGATCGGTGTACTTCTATTTCCTTGCATTTACTTTTTTTATTATGTGTATTGTGGTCTTCGTACCCATTGATGATTATATGCCTTGATGAGTTTATATTGATTATTGTGTGCCTTGTTATGGAATTTATGATTATATGACTACCTCCATGGCTTATTTTTTTAATATTGGATAAAGTACATCTGTAATGATATTTTTATTCTATGTGAGTAGCTTTTGGGTTTGAGTCCCATCTGTCTTGGCATATTGACCTTATTGTGGACCTGGAGTGGTATATGATATTGATGTTCATTTTGGTATCGCCTATTCATTATATTGATGTTGATATTATTGTTACTATTGCTATCACTTCTTCAGGTTAATGATATTATTACTTGATGTAATTGATCCTCGCTAGGTAGCTGTATAAACTAGTGTTATCTAGTTAGAATTTCATTTCCTTACAATTCTTATTCGATGGATTGAGTAGATATAGCCCAATTTAAAGATTTTGTTCCCATAGTGAAGAGAGGTTGATTGTTTCCCTCTTGGTTAGCTGTGTTAGATTGATTTGGGGATGTATTATGATATCAAAGGTAAGTTAAACTTTTGTGGTTCTGCATGGGTCTAAAGTTGGAAATTTTATTATATTGCTTGTTATTGAGTTTGAGACACTTAGACTTGCCCTTGGGCTGCAAAGGTTTTGCCTTTGGCTATTTCTTTCTATATGCCCCGTTTGTGAGCTTAATTGGTTTTTGGATCCGTTCTTCATTTATGGCTATTTCACTGTCCAAAAGTGGTTTTTATATTGATATCAAGATTTATTGGGTACATCTCTTAGATTTGTTGGATTCATCTCTTTATGATGGGTTTCCCTTATTAGTGGTAGGGAGATTGGATGCTTATTTCTCACCGTGATGTGATTCTTATCTTTCTTAGAGTTAGGGAGATAGAGTCTTGTGGCCTTTCTTATGCTCACTTCTTAAGTTCACAAACTGAAAATTCTTTATCTTGAGTTGTTTGATCTTTGGGTGGTGGTATTGGCATTGACCATGGTTTCGAGATTGGTATTTTTCTTCTTCAATAATGTGGTTCATGGATTGATCTAGTGGTTATTATCCTACTTGGGTGGATTCAGGAAATCCCTATTTCAGAGTTATTTGGCCAAATGAGGCTAGGTGGAGTGTTTCTCCTCGATGATATAAGCCTATGGCTATTCTTTACCAAGATGGAGTGTTGGACTGGTTAGTTTTTGGCTTGAGTTGCATTTACCCAAGTTTCTAGAGTTTTTGCCATTCCTGGTGTGGTTTGCAGTTTGGGGAGTTCTTAAGTATGCTTTGGTAGTTCATGCCCTCCAGCGGATATGGATTGATCCTTTGAGTTTTTAGTCGATAATTTAACCTTTATCACAATCTTGTTCTTTAGTTATATTTCAATTTTGGCTCGGCATGATTGGTACAAATATGTCTGATTTAGATAGTATAGTCGATATGAGTATTTGACCTTTGGTTGGATTTTTTGGCTCAAATTTGGATTTGACACTTTGGGATGACGGTTTGGAAGTTATAATAGATTTGGAGTATTAATGCCTATTCATTTTTAGGTTTGGTTTGGTTAGTTGAGACCGAGCAGTTCAACCTTGATGATTGAGTTTTAGCTTGGAGTTATAGAGCTTGAGTGCAACCTTTATTTTAGATTTGTCTCAGTTTGGATCTCATGTATAGATTGGATGAGCCTACTCTGTTGTTTCCTATTTGGTCTTCTCGACTTTTGTTGGATTAATATTGATAAGTGCTGAAAGAATAGCCCATGAACCTGGTATTGATTCTTCCAGTTTTGACCATGAGTCATCAGTTTTTATTAGAAGTTTTGGCTGATATACTCAGTGATAGTTGTATTCTTAAGTTGGATTCGACTTGGTTTATTTTCAGTTAATGGGACATCCTGGAGCGGATCATTTAATGATGAGTAGTTATGCCTTATTTTTTGGATTTCAGTCTTGGTTACCATCCTGATTAGTTACAGCACTAGCATAGATTGCATTTCTTGATTATCTCCATATTTTTCCTAGATAGCGCCTTATGAGCTTATCCTTATGTTTGTCATGTGGACTTTCAGCGGATTAACTTCAGTTCAAGTTCTTTGTGATAAGACTGTGCGAAAAGAACTCAGGTGAAATTCCTCCTAGTTTGGGGTAGATAGCAAGTATGGAAGGGAAAAGGAAAGTTATATTTGGATTTGGAGCCTGTTGTAGAACGCATGCCTTGGGTTGGGTTGGATTGGAAGATCCTTTATTGATTTGTACGTATATCAAGATGGTATCAGTATGTTGTGGTTTAGATTTACGAGCATTAGCTTTTTTTTTTTGATTTAGTTGGATGCTAGTTGGTAGCTGAAGTTGAGTTTTACCTGCTTGGAAGTGACTTAAGAGATGCTAGTTGGAAAAGGGATACCTCTAGCAAATCCCTCAAAAGTGTCCTCTCTTTGTTGAGGTTATCTGGGAAGTCATGCTTGGAGCATGCAGGCCCAATACATCATCTTTTCGAACTTTTGACATCTTTCTATCCATTGACTTTTGGGGACAAAAGTCCTTTTAGTAGTGGATATTAGAACGACTCTTCGGGTCATTTTTCATATTTTCGCTTATTTTCACCGTTAGGGCTTTCCCATAGCTACCTATATAATTTATGACTTGACCAGACTGACGGTTCAGTTATCGAGCTATTCATTTGGTTATTAGAGCTAATTCCCTCTTCGAAAGTCTTTGTTAGTTCCAAATGGCCACAGGGTGAAAACTTTAGTAAAATGATCTCGAATACAAATTTTAACCATTCTAACAACTTTGGAATATCGATTTTAGGCTGGATAGACCTTTGGTTCGGGTCTCTATGCACCCGAGTTTATTTTGACCTATTAGTCGGAAAGCTAAAAAATTAGAAATATGGGTTTGGGACCCACATTTGGTTGAAACAACCTTGGATGGAAAATCCAACTTCGTCATTACATGTGAAACATCAAATTTAGTGGGGTTACATATTTATTTGCATAATCAGAGTCCGAGTGAATCCCGAGGCCTTAGCAAAAACTTGGAAATTTTTCCAAATTTCAGCTGATATCTGGTGCTGGAGAGGATAGTATGATTTCACCAAGAGGTATTGCAACTGCAATATATGTCCTACAGCTTGTGTGTGATTACAACCCTTAGTTGTACGATCGCAACACCTGGGTACCTGATGGGGTTATAAAAGGACTCCTTAGGCTGCATTTTGGCCATTTTTGACTAAACCTTGAGAGCTAAATACCTTAAAAGTGTGTGATAACTTCAAATTGAGTCTTTGGGGTGACTTGGGAGCTTGATTAACATCTTTTATTGCCAATATCTTTGGATTTAAGGTAAGATTTCATCACTTTCTTAATGAATTTCTTGGTTCTTGACCCAAAACCCTAAATAGCTTGTGGGATTTATTTTATCCCTAAATTATCTTTGTTTTCACCCATTCCTTGATGGTTATGATTACTTGGTCATGTGCGAATGTTTGATTGACCTCAGAAATATGATTTCCATAAGTGGGACTCACTTGGGGTTTTGGTGTTGTCTTTGGACCCAAAGCACAATAGTGCAATATGTGTATCATTTTCTTGTATTGATGAGTAGATTATGATTTTAATAGTGTGATGGTATTTGGGGATTGTGAAGTGAAGATGGACATTTGGTGAATGATGTAAGAATTTGTGGTTCATCTTTGAGGTAGGCTTCTGTCTACTCTTCTTCGTAAGATAATGCGTGTTATATATTGCGTGTGAGTGTGAATGTTAAGTTTGATTATGTGTAGAATGACTAGGTACTGAATATTGAAGTTTTGGGATTAGATAAGGGTTTTAACCCATAAGTTGAAATGCTTAGTATCCTTTTAAATCCAATTTCCTTCTCCTAGATTGAACTAATCGTAGCATGTATATGATATAATGCTAGGTTTCTGATGTGGTTTTAGCATTGGAAGTATGGTTAGTATATTTTACCTTATTTGGGTAATTGTTGTGATGTTGAAATCATAATTTGGGCAGAGTTGACGTTAATGCCCATGTTTCTAGACAAAGTTCCTATCTTAGGTTTGGTTATGGTTTACTTGACATCTAGGATTTGAACTAGATACCTTAACCAAGTTTGGGATATAAATATCCTAAATATGGAAATTGAGGATTAGAAGTGGGTTAATCCGGCCCACCTTAGGCCAAGACTTGTGTTAGACCTTGTGGACCTAGTTGCGGATGATAGGCATAGTTGAGACTATTAAGCCTTTAGAATAAGTTTACTTCATGGCTTGGTAAATTGGGATGTACTTTTCCTCGGATAATGACTAATCTATTATGGACATGATATTCCTTATAGAAGTGACAATGGGCCTTTGGAGATGTTATTTCCTCTTATTATGATATTGGGCCTTTAGAGATGATATTTCTCTTAGATATGATAATTGTCCTATAGAGATGATATTCTCGATAGTCATGATATATTACCTATAGATATGAGATGTCTTATTGATGTGATCTGCCTCATAGTTACGGGTTATGCTTTATTGATTCATTATGCCTTCTAGATTGAGATGCCTCCTATATGTGAGATGATTACAGATATGCTTTATGACTCATAGAGATGTTATGCCTCGTGAATATGCTATGGCTTATAGATATGAGATGATTTATAGACATGATTATTGATCTGGGATCCAAATATATATGTGGGCCGAAGGACGTGATTATGATATTGTAATTATTTCGGACACATAATTGGGCCAAGGATCATGTTATGATATTAATTGTACATCCGGGAAGAGTTTATCCTAGTAAAGGATGCGGTTATAGTTTGTGAATACTTATACATATATTGATGCTTATGGTCCCATTGTATGAATACTGGTGATGGAATGCACAAATATGGTACATTTATAAGCATTTAATCAGGTAATGATGCGATTCTAGCTAGAATGTGATCTTTTTACTGCTTTTCCTAAATAAGGGTTAAGGCCCACTATTCACCTTAAAACTAGATTTCTTCATAATAATAAAAACCTATTTTAATGGATGGCCTATGTACATGAGATAGGAAATGATGTTTTTAAAGATTTGATCGAGACAGATAAAGGTCTATGATTTTGATACTACTATTTACTCCAATCACGAGAGATTCAACCCTTCCTACATATTTATATGATTTAGTCCTGAAGACACCTCGGGAATTGGATTTATGAATTTGTTGTCTTTTAGCCACGACTTAAGTCTGTGAACCTATTATATATCTATGTACATATCTTTCCAGTATGGGACGGAGGAAGATGACCATGACTTTGATGATTATGTTGGTAAATGGCAAAATTAATTATGTTTTTATTATGCTATTAATTACATTTCTATATTGATGATTATGATATGACTGGTATAATTCCGAGTCTTGATGATATGTATGATCGATTTGATTCCAAATCTTGATGATACTTATTCCCGATTCAATTTCGAATGGCTTACATATTCTCGGTTCGAGCTCAGAAGATGATTATGATGTTGGTATATACCCGATTTGAGTCCGGAGGATGATTGTGATACTGATTATATTACCAGTACGAGTCTGGATGATGATTGAGATATTGATTATATACTTTACATTCATAATTTCATGCGCATCGCCTATATATATCAGCTCGTACGGGAGGGTTACATAGATATATGTGATGACTATGTCTTGCAGTATTGTATGCTAATTGAACATTTTGAGCCTGGGGAGATGGTGTACGTGATAGACTCAGTTAGGTATTTGGTTATCTGAACTAGTTGATTACTCGCGTTGTTATTGATGTTGTTATCCTCTTTATTTTGATCATTCTTATGATCATTGTTATGGCTATTTTATGAAAGATTGGTCATTAATTTGGTATCGAGACTTGAGGTATGATTCTTAAATTTTTTATCTTACGAGTATATTACTTATGTATGATTGTCTAATGACTTAATATATGGATTAGAACCTTGAGTATTCTAGCACTAGTTCCTACTATGGTTAAGAGATCTTAAATAGCTTGTCTGATGATTTAGGCTTTACTTCAAGTAGACCTTGGTTATATACTCATATATATATATATATATATATATATATATATATATATATATATATATATATATATACTGATAGAATCTCAATTAGGAACCTAAAAAAGAATGTCATTGAATCCTTCCAAGCATATGCTATATGGTGGAGGAAATAATCATATAAGGTGCACCCACCCATGGATGAACAAGAGATGATAACTCACTTAATTCAATAAAAAGACTCACAATACTATGAATGATTTATTGTAATAGTCAACGTGGGAGAAAGAACCGAAGATGACCTCATGACCGAAAAAGTAACAAATTTGGAAACATTAACAATTTTCTGGAAAGGCCTTTCAAGTTGTCTCTCTTGCGAATAAAAAGGAAAAAGAAAAAGAGATTATAGGATCAATGAAACGAAAAAGTACATCATATCACCTACAACCATCATAGTATAACGCAATGTTTACTATGGTTAATAGTCTCTACGCCCTTTTCGTTAATATGTCAACCTCAATTTCCTTAAATGATGTGCCCTATCTATAGCCCCTATCAAGGGTATCATTCTCTAGGATCAATGTAAAATCCCTAAAATGGTTCACCTCATCCTAGCTTTGAAATAAAGCCTCCCAAAGAATTCACGCCACTAGTAGAACCATTGGCTCAACTTTATGAAAAGTTAAAAGTAGCAAACATTCTGTATTCAGTAAAAGAAAAGTCTGTGAATACTTCATTCAAGTGGTATGATCTTCACAAATGATGTGCCTACGACTTCAAAGTAGTTGGTCATGATATCAAGAAGTGTGTCACCCTCAGGAACATTTAAATTCCTTGTAATTTCAATTTGGTTAACATGAACTACGTTTGACCTGAATTCTCAAGAATGAGATACATAGGCAGCCTATGCCGCATTTAATCATATTCCCCTTAAGATTTACATTCCCCTTAAAAAATGGAAACTAGGGTAGACACTTTGAGATCTCAAAGATTCCATAACAAATGGAATTTTCTATGAATTTGAATATATGAGCCCGTTGAATATAGGACAGAGGAAGAATTCATGAGAAGATCTCGAAAGTTCCATACAAAGCAACAATGTTAAAGGATTTCTTTGTGTTCAAGAAAGGGGCAAAATTGTTTAGGAAGATCTTTGAAAATTCCACCAAGGTTAAGCTTTAAGGACAGACGAATTTGAAGCCCAAGCGCTGAAAGGAGCAACGGTACGGCAAGGCAAATCCAACATAAAAGTCTCATGAACTAAGAAATTTTCTTTGAATGTTGGGTTCAATAAAAGTCAATTTTTTCCTTTTATACGGGCATTATGTAGATAAAGAGAGTTAAATTCTCAAAGTCTTTAAAATTCAGAACACCCTCCCTAGTCTAAGAAGTTTTTTTAGATGCAGAAGAAACAACATCAACCTCAGAACTAGTAGGAATATTGCAAGGATCTCCTATTTGACAAATACCTTGGCTAAAGTCCTACTCTAATCCTTTTTAATCATATGAATCTAAGAAGGAACTCTAATATATTTTCTTTTCATTTGATTTCAGGATGTGATCCTTGGATTTTATGGGATATGACATTTACTCTTGAACTCAACAAGACACCAATATCTTGTTGAGAAGACAAATTAGGGGAGTCTTTGACTACACTCTTTTATTATTATTTTTTTGTAACTTTTCTATTTTCACTTGTTTCTTTTCTCTTAACAGGAGTCACCCTCGTCAATGGTTGAGTATGGTCACAATAATATACAGTTCCCACAAATATTTGAGAAACCATATAGTTTAAAAAAATATTACAGGACAAAGCACAAACAAAAAGTGATCTTTATTAAGCAATCATGAAACCAAGTATATGCAAAGAAACAAAAAGTATCCTCATGGATAATGGAGAGGCCACTGTAATGTCGTCCCTCAAAATAATGGGTAATGATTTGTCATGACCCAACGGTCATGATTGACGCCAATCTTATCCTATGGTAGGAGAACCAAACTAATCTCACCTCTAAATACTTAAATGTTACTCTCTCACACAAATTTCCATGTATTAAATCAGTTCAAAAGGGTTTTATTTCAATAACATCTTTGTCGACAATGTCATCATCCATAATAATGAATAAAGCGTGAAAAATTCTATTTATTACAATACTTGGGACCTAAAGTTACTGTATAATAACATATAAGAAGAACATATGAGTCTAAAACTATTATGAATATTCAAAAACATAAACAAAGAGGAAATTGTCTTAGTCTCAGATCAAAGGACATAATAGCATAGAAGATTTGAAGGTTGCCCGGACATGGTGCTCACCCTCAAAATTGTTATTGAATCACTATCTAGAGCCAAGGTCGCATATCAACCAATGGAATATGTTCTGTACTCAATTAAAAAAAAGAGTACAAGTCATATTAGTATATCTACAAGTACTGATAAGCATCATAGGTCGACTAACTTAACAATGTAAAAGTACAAAAGTCAAACAAGTATAAAAGAGATCATAACAAGATTCACAATCAATGATATCAGTCAAATAACACATCATGGATCATCACATAATTAAACTTAAAAGTTCACTTTCAAAGGCTTTTAAACTTATTCAATTTCATCAATCTATCATTATCACATATATTTATCACATAACACTCAATGCATGTAAATAAGTGCATGTATGAAAGATGTGTGCATTATCGCTTACCCTTCAAATCCTCTTTATCATATCTTAACATATCAACATAGTACCTGACATATTACATAACATATCATATTGTACTGGCATGTACCTGAACCATTATCAAAACTTATCATATTGTACCAGTATGGTACCTGGCCCATCACCTCAACACTTTGTCAAAATGCAATGAAAATGCAATATAGTTATCAAATCACAAACTATACTAGAAGCTAATCATATATGTTCAAATCACAACAATCACAAGCCAACAAAGTCTAAATTCTACATAAGACAATAGCCTACCTCAACTCGTTTCCTCAAAGTCACCTTTAATCCACACTTTTCCATTTTAATTCTCTTTTAGTTCTTTCTTGATCTACATAAACAAAAGAAAATACACATATTTCAATAATCCACCCTTTCCACCGGTAGGAATCAAAATCACTGATTCTAGACATACTTTACCCTATTAAATCATCTTAGGGTTATTCTTATCATTTTAACTCATGAACACTACTTGAATAACACAATAGTCAAAATTATAGCCCCATTAGTCTTTTCCAACACCCTAGGATCATTACTAACCAAATTTATAAGCAATCTCATCATTTTTCATTAATTTCTATAAACTATGGTTTAACCCCCAAATCTTCCATTAATCCATTTTCTAATGATTTTCTATGGTTAAACGAAGTGAATTAAAGTCTAGAATGTAATTACTTACCTCTAAAGAAGAACAACCTCAAAATTACTCTAAAAATTTCCTATCCCCAGTGCCCTATTGCATTTTTAGAAAAGTGGGGAATGAAAATATTTTTTGGGTTTTAAAACTAACATTTTTACTACATGTTACCACTATAGTAGATAATTACCACTGTAATGGTTCACACCTGTTATATGGAGACCACTACTGTAGTTTTCTTGACCACTGCCGGAGTATCGCTGTAGTGGTTACTTCTTTTACTGCAGTGGTTTGAGTTAAGAACTCAAGAAATCTTCTTAGTTTTACTTATTTTTATATCACACACTATGAATCTTGACAACACGAACCTACCCCTCCACAATAAATACTTTAACTGGAGTTATATAACACCATTTTAGGTATCAAAAGGTTCTATGAGTTTCTATATTTATTAGTTATCCAAACATTATATGAAACTCAATTATTAATATTCATATCAATATCAGATTTCATTCAAATACCACTCTCAAATTTTATCCAAAATTAGACTAGCCCTAAATTCCTCAATTTTTAGCTAATGGGAGTCTAGGTGCAACCTTTTCCTCCTAATTCAACATAACGACATTCTGGGTTACCACATTAGATACCAATTTACCAACCATTCATTTTCAAATAACAACTAGCCGATAATATAACAACTAGAATAGGATGTACCTGAATCAATGAGCAAGTGTAGATAATGATTAGGCATGTCCACTTTTGTCTCTCATGTAACTTACTCAATGGTACGATTCTTGACTGCACCTTCACACAAGGAATAACTTGTGTCCTCAAGTTCATCACATCTCTAGTGAGAATAGCAATTGGTTTCTCTTTATAGGATAATTCCTTATCGAATAACTTCCGGTCCTAATGGATAATGTAGTCACCATCTCTATGATATTTTTAGCATAGATAAATGGAATACGAGATGAATCCCAAACATACTAGGGGGTAAGGCTAGCCTGTATGCCACCTGCATACTTTATTAAATACCTTAAAAGGTCCTCTATACTTTAGGCTTAACTTGACCCTCTTATTGAATTGCATTACACCCTTCATAGGTGATAAATTCAAGAGTACTTTCTCCCCCTTATCAAACTTCATGTCTCTTACCTTTATATTTGCATACTCCTTTTGTCAGCTTTGAGATGCTATGAGATTCTCTTATATAAATATCACTTTTTCCATAGAGTTCTTGATAATATCAATGACCCAAGGACTCACCTTAAATGCATCAAACCACCAAATTAGGTATCTATATCATCTACCAAAAAATTTCTCAAAAAAAGCCATGTCAATACTAGAGTTGTAGATGTTGTTGTGGGCTAATTCACACAGTGATAAGTATTGGTCCTACTAACCCCTGAAGTCCATAACACAAGCTCAAAGCATATCTTCAAACACTTGGATAGTTACTTCTGATTTACCATTGGTAGATGGGTAAAAAAGTTATGCTCAAGTCCAGTTAAGAAACCAACTCAAACAAAAACCTCTCTTAAGCATTGGAGGTGAACTTAGTACCCCTGTAAGACAGAATTGACACTGGTACACCATGCCATCATACAAATTCCTTTACATAAATCTTGGCCAACTTAGCCACATTATAGTTAACTTTTACTGGCATAAAATATGCTGACTTAGTCAACCTATCAATAATAACCCAAATAGAGTCACATTTCTTTATGTTTTTTTGAAGGCCTACCACAAAATCCATCATTATCCTTTCCTACTTTCATTATGGAATGGGAACCCATTGAAATATACCACTAGGATTTCGATGTTCGTATTGGACTTGCTTACAGTTTTGACACTTCACCACAAAATCCATAATTTCATTCTTCATCCTCCACCACCAATAGTGTTGTCTTAAATATCTACATATCTTGTTGGCATCCAGATGTATGGAGTACTTGGAATTATGAAACTTTGCCTAGATGGTTCAGATTAAGTTATCTACTCGAGATGGAAACTATTGATCTCTTATTCTCAAGAATCCTTCATCATTTAGAAAGGTGTCCTTCGCCTTCCCTTGTAACGCTTTTCCCCTTAGATTGTTCAATTCCTTATCTTCAAACTATCATCTCTTAATCTGATCATCGAAAATAGACCTAGCCTACACATGTGCCAAGAATTTTCCTTTGCTAGTTTCCTGTAATCTAAAA
The DNA here is from genome assembly GCA_030864215.1 of Capsicum pubescens. NCBI lineage: Eukaryota > Viridiplantae > Streptophyta > Magnoliopsida > Solanales > Solanaceae > Capsicum > Capsicum pubescens. The sequence goes on from CM061548.1 coordinate 269,148,005, forward strand.
AATCCATTATCCAAAGACCATACCTCTATTGACAATGGGCACGTAGATGCCTCTATAAATTCTAGGCTCCCCATGCTCACTGGTTTTCAAATAAGTGCATCTACCACCACATTGGCCTTACCTGGGTGATACAAGATTAATATGTCATAATCTTTAATCTACTCTATCTATCTCCGCTATATTAGATTCATATCCTTCTAAGTGAACACATGATATAAGATACGGTGATCAGTGAACACCTCAAGCTTCATCCCATAGAGGTGGTGTCTCTTAATTTTCAAAGAAAAAACTATGGCTACTAGATCCAAGTCATGCGTAAAGTATTTTTTCTCATAAGGTTTAGTTGACTCAAAGCATATGCAATTTGGTATTGCATCAACAAAACACCTAAACCTAAACATGAGGTATCTCAAAATACAATAAAATCTATACCCTGGACAGGTAGGGTTAACACTGAGCCAAAGTTAATAAAGTGTTGAGCTTATAAAATCTCTCATCACACTTGTCATTCCATTCAAATAGAACTTCATTCTAGGTTAGGAGGGTAATCTGTGAAGCAATAGAAGCAACCCCCTTGAAAACCTAGTGATAGTAATTGACCAATCCCACAAAACTATAGATCTCTGTTAAGTTCGTCGGTCTGGCCTAATTCTTAACAACCTTAACTTTTTGTGATCCTACCCTATCCCCTTCTTTATAAACCATGTGACTTAAGAAGGACACCAAAGAATCCATAATTCACACTTAAAGTACTTAGCATATAATTTTTTTTCCTTCAATAATTTTAACACAGTACAGAAATGAGCTTCATGTCCTTCCTCACTTTTAGAATAAACAAGTATTTAATTAATAAACCCAATAAAGAATGAGTATAAGAAGGACTTAAATACTCCATTCATCAAGATCATAAAAGCAGATGGGGAAATGGTCAAGACAAAAGATGTAACAAAAAATTTTTAGTGCTCGTAACGAGTTCATAAAACAGTCTTTGGATGTACCCTACCCTAATTTTTGGTTGATGATGTAAGCCGGTCTCAAATAAATCTTAGAGAAAAAAGCATACCCTTGAAATTAGTCAACCAAATCATCTATCCTAGGCTGTCACGACTCAATTTCTCAGGTCATGATAGCACCTACTATAACCCACCAGTAGGTAAGATGACCTATAGTCCGAAACCCTTAGTAACGAACTATCCAAAAAATGGAGAGCAAAATGCACAACAACTATGATAAAAGACAAATACATTAAAGGAAATCACAAAAATCGGTGAAATCAGTACTAGAGTTTCTAATACAGTAAGAGTACAAAGTCAAATACTAAAAATATATATGAATATAACCCATCTCTAAATACAATATGGACATCAGTATTAACCACAAGAGGGAGAATAGTAGTACTCTTAGCATAGGACCTCACCCCAAATATATAATCCATATCTTCTCTACATAATGCACACAACAATACGAGGACCTATACTATGACTTGCAGCATGTAGAAGTGTGGTATGTTTACCAAACACATGGTACTCAGTGGAAACTACTGATTGAGCTCCAAAGATAATGAAAATATAAATAATATGTAGATAAGGAATATACCTGTAGACATCCATTTATAAAGTTAAACACAATAAAGATAAAGAGTCAATAAGGGTAAACAAACTTACTCAATCCCTATTCAAGCACTAATGCGCTATATCGTATATCACTGGATAATATACAAATAAAAAATAGGAGAAGGATATCTAAGAGTATAAAAGGTGAATAAATACATATAAAATGTGAATAAACAAAGAAAGAGGGGGATATACAGTAAAACCATAGCTATATATAGAGAGACAGAGATAGTAAGAGAGAGTGAGTGTGAGAGAGAGGTGATAAGACTAACTCAAAGGTACAACCTCAGCTAGTCATTCTAACATCTTGAGGCCTTCTAAGCAAGTAGGAACTAGTTCCAACATAATTAGTGTCCCTATCATAATAATGTCTAACTGATGTTCGGTGTATTTATGCATTCTAGCATTACTATTTTAGCCTATTTAGCCTTGTTTTGAGGATGATTCAAGTGCTTAATGTGTTGATAATGATATAAATATTCATATAAGTGTTCACATATGCATTTAAAATGTTTAATGGTGTTTCCACACGAGTTTGGGTTCAATTTTAGCATTTAGAATTCAATCGAGAAAACTAGTGTGACTAGCTTGAGCTGGGTGTTTATCTAGTCTATCGTGTTTGATTCTAACGTGTTTAGTAAGTTAATAAGTTTTTTATTGTGTATTTATATGTTAAAAAATTTTTTTGATAATGTTACAGGGTCAATTGGGTCAATCCAAGGGTCAAAACAATAAGTTAAAGATCAAAGTGAATGAAGCCTAGTCTTGGCTCAAGTTTCTAGTTCACCGTCTTGGATATTGTGTTGTTTTGAGCTCTAAATTATTATTTTTACTGGTATAGGATACTTTTTAAATGGATTTATATGATATATGAAGGATATAGATGCTTCAAATCAAGTGGAAACAACTCAAAAAAGCTTGGAAATGCTCAATGAAAGCACAATACACAACTTGACGCAATTTGGATACCTTGAATGTCCAGGACACGTGAGGACCGTAGGAATGTCCTATTGGTGTGTGCGACACACCAAATGATTCATAAGGGGCTCAAAATAGTGACCCAATATTCCTATTTTGTCCTAATAGATATGAAATAGGTACCACATCATGGTAATTAGCCAATCAACAATTGTCAACTTCCAAAATCTCAATGCGATTAAACTGCTTTGTGGGCTAATAGCGATGAGCACCTTACCATGATGTGATGAGCATAAAAATCATAATAATTGTGCCTATATGAATAAATACAATGTTGAAACCTAATCCTATTCGGTTTATGACTTGTCTACTATTAATAAAATATCTTAAAACACGTTTTGGACATCTTGGAAGAACCAAGATCAACTTGGAAGAGCCAAAATCAACTTGGAAAACATTGGAGGATACCACAACTTATTTTTAGGTTTTATATTATTTATTTTTAGTTTCTTTAGGTTTTAATCATTCATATATTTATTTGGATGTTGATTATGGCTATGAGTGGCTAAAAACACCCTTTTCGGGTTAAAGCCAAGAGCATGAGTACTATTGTTTTGAATTAATTTGGTTTAATTTGCTTATTATTATTGGGTGTTTGTTTATTCTTGATTTAACTATTTTATGGATTAGTCACCTAGAAAATACATCTATTGTCATCCTTGTGATCTTAGGAGAGGGAAGAGGGGGGATAGAATATGGAGAATGAACAAGGTATGATTTGTCTTCTTTTATAAAATAAGGAGTTCAAATTAGAATCTAGGAGAGGGATGTACTTAGATGCCTTATTTTATTTAAATGTAGGATGATATATTTTAAAAAAATTAATTGGATTATTACATACCCACTTAACTATGTAGTTGTAATGTCCAAATTAGGTAAATGGTTAGAGGTAGGGAGACCATGATCATGCAATTAACCCTACGAATCAACAACCTAGATAAGCATGTTAAAAAATGAAGTTCAATAATATAGTATGATTGTTTAAAGTGCTTTAACCCTGGGATTTACTCCATTGATTGTTTAAAGACCTTTATTTTACACATTATTTCCTTTACTTTATTTTACAAGTATTCAAAACTCTATTTTTGTTATGCTTGCATCAATTAAATCTAAATTTTGAACTAGAATCGAATAGTTATTAGATCAAGTCCCTGTGGGATCGATACTCAGCTTTCTTGAATGCCAATTTACTACTTGATAGACCACGTACACTTTCATGTGCGCTATTATATTTTTGGCGCCATTGTCGGGGACATGTTATTTGGCAACAATTTTATTCTTAGTTTTAATTTTATATTTCTTTGGTGTTTTTTGTGCTTGGTCTTGGTTTTTTATTTGCAGGAAATAAGTTTATAAAGTAGTAAGATGGCAAGGGTTCTGGACTTGGTTGAACCAGCTTTGAACCTGAGAAACTTTTCAATTAACATAGGAGAGAAGCAATCATTCTCCCTTGGATTCTGTAAATCCAAGAATATCAAGAAGATCATGCTCTAATATCCGAAGAACAAGCATCCCGCATGATAGTAAGAGAAGTGGCAATCCCACTTACAACTAATTTGATGTCCCCATTTTAGAAGCTGGCAGCTGAAGGCAATTTTAAGCTTAAACAAAATATGGTACAACTTCTGATTAGCAGTGGAAAGTTCTCAAGGCTTTCACATAAAGATCCACAGGTCCACTTGTGGAATTTCCTAGAAATCAGTGACATTCATTGCCATAGGTGTGAATGTAGACTATGTGAGGATGATGTTGTTCCCCTTTTCACTGTTGGGGGAAGCAAAAAAGTAGTTGAATGCGGAGCTGGAGAATTCAATCACATCATGGGACAACATGGCTTGAAAATTCCTTATCCAATTTTTCCCGTTTAGCAAGACTACGAGACTTTGCAGTGGTATAGTATGCTTCAAACAGAAGCTAGACAATAATTTTTATCATGCTTGGTAGTGCTTCAAGGAACTTCTTCACGACTGTCCACACCATCAATAGTCCAATGAGGTACTTGCTCATACGTCTGTAGAGGCTCTTGATCACAATAAAAATATATTGCTAGATTCAGCTGTAGGTGGTCAAGCTCGTAAGATGACATATGATGAGTTTTACACCTTATTGAACCGCATAGCTCAAGGAAATCCATAATGGCATTCATATTCAAGGAAAAGAGGTATAGGTGAATTAGAGGTTAACCAATTCATTTCTATATCTACTCAGATATCTGCATTGCAAAATGAAATAAGATGTCTAAAGTTGGGAGTAGCACAACCTACGTCCACAGTTAATGCAATCCAACAAGCTGTAAGTTGGTGTGAAGTGTGTGGTAACACTGTCCATTCAGTAGCTATGTATACTGCAAATCCATAATCTATAATGTATGTGGGCAATGATCAAAGGCCTATTATTATAACACCTACAACATGAAGTAGAAGACTCAGCCACCAATTCTGACATGGAACGCCCCACAACAACAGGCTCTGCTAAATCAGTCAACTAGAAATGTGGAGGACATGATGAAATAACTCTTAGCTTTTCAAGCGCAAATGGCTGAAGAAATGAAAAGACAATAGACAGAATTAAAGAATAAAAAAACAGCCACAAGAAGCTTGGAGTTATAGTTGGGGCAGTTACAACAGACCCTAACTACCAGGCCCCAAAGTGGTTTGCCAGCAAGTACAGAAAATCTGAAACAAGTTATGGCAATCACCTTGAGGAGTGGTAAGGAGCTTCAAGGAAAACCTCAAAAGGAAACTAAAGCTATAGATGATAATGTGGTGACTAAACAGGTGAATGGTAGAGTTGTTGAAAAATTAAGAAAGTTTGTGTACTTGAAAGAAAATATTATGGCAGAGGTGGAGAAGTAGATGCTGTAACTTTCTTTACCACAAAAGCACAGAAAAGAAAAGGCGGATGCATAGTTTAAGAAGTTCTTTGACACGTTCAAGGATCTTCACATTAACCTTCCTCTTTTAGATATTTTGCAAAGTATTCCAAAATATGCAAAATACTTGAGGGACATGGTTGCTAATAAGGTAAAGCTGTAGGAAGTTGAAATGGTAGCACTCACTGAAGAGTGTAGCACTGTAATGACACAAAAAATGCCCAAGAAACTTGAGGACCCTGGGAAGTTCACTCTCCCCATTCAAATTGGTAATAGTGAGATGGTTCATGCGCTGATTAACTTAGGGGAAAGTGTCAACTTGATGCCCCTCTCCTTGTTCAACACTTTGAACTTGGGGAGGCCTAGATCGAGCCTTATGCTTTTGCAATTGGAAAATTTTAGCATAGCCCATCCTGCTAGAATCATAAATGATGTTCTCATAGAGATTGGTAAATTTGTTATTCCTACTGACTTTATTGTTCTAGATTTTCAGGCAGACGAACAAGTACAAATCATCTTGGGGCGTCTATTCTTAGCAAAGGGAGAAACATTGATTGATGTAAGAGAGGGTATGCTCAAAATGAGGTTGGAGGATAAAGAGCTAATTTTTAAAGTTTATAAATCACTCAACACACTATCTTACCATAAAGACTTATGCATGATTTTTGTAATTGAAGGGGATAAGTGTAGGGTGGTTAATCCATCAAGGGCCTCTTCAAACAATCTCATGGAGCAACCAAAGCCTCCAATACCGCAGCCTTACATGATGAAAATTGATGAGCCTAAGAAGGCTAAAGTTGAAAAAGTCATTAACCTTAAGAGTGTACACTCAAGAGGTCAAAAATGAATAAGAAGATGGCCTTCAAGTGTGAAGAAGAAGATAAAAGAATTATGTTAAGTCATAGTTGGGTCGTGCCGCGACACTAAGTCAAGCTCTACTTGGGAGGAAACCCAAGTTAAGTAGGTAAGTTTTATTTTTTAATTTTTAGTTTTATTTATTTCATATAGTTTTTTGTTTTTGATTGAGTTGCAGCTTGATGGGAAGTCTGAGTACCGAAAACATGAGCTAAGGAGCATGGCAAAGATAAGTGTGGAGTCCTCAGACCCTCTTGATATTTAAAGATGCTACTAGATAGGCCTAGAGGCCCCAAGGAGTATTTTTGTCTCTTACTTTTAAGTTCACTTTGGGGACAAAGTAGATTTTTAAGTGTGGAGGGTAAATTTCCAATTTTGGGCTCAATTTAAAAATTTATGTGTAAGATATTCTTTTTGTTTCTTATTTTTATTACATGCTGCAAGTGTTCAATTGTATAACAATGTTGAATTGAGTGAATTACTACTTTTGAGACTCCTAGGCTCAAGTTTATGACTCGTGTAGTTGTGGCTTAAATTTGAATTCATGTTATTGTTTGGTTGAGTCTATGATAATCCTACATGAGTTGAGCTTGTGCCATGTGCATGTGAGGTGTTTTATATTCCTTGTTTCATGTGATGTATAGAACTTACCTGGTGTTTGTGCAAAGCAAAATAAAGAATATGAGTTTAGGAGATGATTTAGGCGTTACTTTGATAGCCTTATTTTGTATCGTCTTTCTGACCTACCTATGGTGTATAATCTTAGTCAGATCCTTGATATTTTAGCTTATTCTTTGTTAGCCTCGTATGTATCCTAATCCCTTCTTTGATAGATCAAAATTTGAACCAAAAGATCCTAAGCACTTTAGTATAAGTTAATTGACTAAGGAGTGTGAAATTCGAGAAGGAAAAGGTAAAATTAAAGACCCAAAGAAATAGTTATTGCTGTTTAAAATTGATATGTTGTGGTTGGGAGTGAAAGAAAATTCATGCTAAAATTTGAATCATGAACAAATAGAAAAATCCTTCCACCATAGTGTTGTTGAATGAGCTTAATGAGATGGGGTAAGAACAAAAGATATGGGTAGATAAAAGTGGTGTGAATTGGTTGTTGGAGATTGGTCTTAATTGCATTATGTGTTGTATTAAAGTGTTTGGGAAAATAATCACTATTCCAAAATAGTTCCTACCCGTCCCTTAGATTTTATTACAAACCGGAAAGACCAAATTGATCTTATACTTGACATCCTGATATTAGTGGAGTACTACACTAAAGGAAATATTATGGTTCATTATGTGTAATTTGTGAATTCCTTGTGAGATTGAGAAAAACTTGATTCTTGTACCCATTGTGTTATGCGTTGCATTATTGTGAGTAATTTTGTGTAACTCTCTTTGTCGTGAGGGGAACATATTTTATGAAGGTGGGTGATTCGTGTGATGTCTTTGATTGATAAATATTAATGAGTTTGACACTTGTTGAGTAAATTCTTGAGGCTAGGATGTTTTGAAGTAGGATTCTTGAGCTTTCATTTCTGTATCTAACATGCTTAGTAAAGAACCTTGCATTTCGTGTAGTCATTGTAGTACTAGATTGAATGTATTTAGGATAAGTGTGGAGTCTCTTCATATCATGGTGTTTATGGTTAAGAGTTGTTCAAGGACGAACAAGGCTTTAAATGTGGGGTGGTGATGTTGGGTGTCTTTATGCATTCTAGCATTACTATTTTAGCCTATTTAGCCTTGTTTTGAGGATAATTAATTTTCTTAATGTGTTGATAATGATATAAATGTGCATATAATTATTCACATATGTATTTACAATGTTTAATGGTTTTTTGTTCAATTTAAGTATTTAGGATTCAACTGAGAAAACTTGTGTGACTAGCTTAAACTAGGTGTTTATCTAGTCTATCATGTTGGATTCTAATGTGTTTAATGATTTCCTAAGGTTTTTATTGTGTATTTATATGTGAAAAGACTTGTTGATAATGTTCAAGGGTCAATTGGATCAAGCCAAGGGTCAAAACAATAAGTTAAAGATCAAAGTGAATGAAGCCTGGTCCTAGCTCGAGTTTCTAGTTCACCATCTTGGATGTTGTGTTGTTTTGAGCTCTAAATTGTTGTGTTTGATTGTATAAGATGCTTGATAAATGGATTATGATGATATATTAAGTATATATAATCTTCAAATCAAGTGTAAACAACTCAAAAAGGCTTGGAATGGATCAACGAAAGCCCAATACACAACTTGATGCAATATGGATACCTGGAATGTCTTGGGCGTGTGAGGACCATGGGAATGTCCTATTGGAGTGTGAAACTCACCAAAATATACAAAAGGGTTCAAAATAGTGAGCCACTACCACTATTTGGTCCTAATAGCAATGAAGAAGGTACCACATCGCGGTAATGAGCCAATCGACAATTGTCAACTTCCAAAATCTCAATGTGATTACACTGCTTCGTGGGATAATAGCAATAAGAACATTAACATTATGAGATGAGAATTAAAAGTTGAATAATTTTACCCAAATGAAGAAGGAAAATGTCTAATCCTAATCCTATTCAGTTTATGACTTGTCTACAATAAGTATAACGTCTTAAAACATGTTTTGGACATCTTGGAAGACCCTAGATCAACTTGGAAAACATTGGAGGCTACCACAACTTCTTTTTAGGTTTTTATGTTCTTTATTTTTAATTTCTTTATGGTTTTAATCATTCATCTAATTATTTGGATATTGATTATGGCTATGAATGGCTAAAAACTCCCTTTCTGGGGTTAAAGCCAAGTGAGTACAATTGTTTTGAATTAATTTTGTTTAAATTTCCTTATCCTTATTGTTTATTTATTATTGATTTAACTATTTGATGGATTGATAACTTGGAAAATAAATCTATTGTGACCCTTGTGATCTCAAGAGAGGGGAAAGGGGGATAGAACATGGGAAAGAATAAAGTATGGTTTATATTCTTTTATAAAATAAGGAGTTCAAATTAGCATCTAGAACAGGGATGTACTTTGATGCCTTACTTGATTCAAATGTAGGGTGATAGCTTTAAATAACTTAATTGAATTACTACATCCTCGCTCTACGATGTAGTTATAATATCCAAATTTGGTAAACGGTTAGAGGTCGGGAGACTATGATCATGCAATTAACCCTACTAATCAACATACAAGATAAGCAAGTTAATGAATGAAGTGCAATAACATAGTATGATTATTCGAAGTGCTTTAACCCTGGGCTTTACGCCATTGATTGTTTCAAGACCTTTATTTTATGCATTTTTTTGTTTTCTTTATTTTACAAGTATTTAAAACTCTATTTTGGTTACGGTTTCATCAATTAAATCTAAATTGTGAACTAGAATCGAATAGTTGTTAGATTAAGTCCCTATGGAATAGATACTCGGCTTTCTTGAAGGCCACTTTACTACTTGATAGACCATGTACACTTGCGTATGCGCTTGAGTGCTATCACTAAACATGACATAATTATCCATAATATAATAACCATGAAAGAAAGGACTCAAAATCATACCTTAAATATCAGTACTAGTACACAATCAGTCAGCCAGAAACTAACCATAATAAGAATAGTACAGTAGCCGACTAGTTCAGAAAAAGAGTACCTAATCAAGCCCCATAAACTGGAAGGTTCAATTAGCACACAACCACTGAAAACAACACTCATAACCTATACCTACACAACCTCCCATAAAGTCGATAGATATAGGAAACAAATAATATTATAATGATAGGCAATGTGCATGTATGAATGAATTAGAGTAAATACATAATACCATAACCGATCAAAGTGCCATAACTTACCTAGTGTATACACCTTCTCCATCTTAATGGCTCCTAAAGGAAAGACCTACAATGACCTCTCTTTTTTGGCATGATGGCTCGCAAACAAAGGGGACCTTAGGGGGATCAGGAGTACCCATATACACTGACCTAGCTCGATCCAAGATTTCTAATACTCATCATCATCAAAGTTATCAATATTCTCTGTCTATTATCTAAAAGTTGTATATATAATAGATGCGCAAACTCTAACCATGGCTAAAATTTTTAGTCTATAAATCCATTGCTAGGGGTCAACTCTTGGATTAAATCATCATAATGTAGTAGAAAGGGTCGAAATCTGTTAGGACCGAAGTAAGTAGTAGTGGTAAAACCATGGACCAGAATCTATCTCGATAAAATTTTCAAAACAACATTCTTTGTTCCAAAAGCTCATAAATCATCCATGAAGGTGGTGTGGTTACTGTTATGAAAGAATTTACTTTGAATGTGAAAAGTGGGAATAAATTCCTTTTTAAAAAAATAGTAGTAAAACTAAGATTTAGTTGGAATCGTACCACTAAGTGGTCGTGAATGTACCGTAATCTATGTACGCCATCACCAGTATCCAAAAAATATAATCATAAGCATCCAAGCATCCATAAACTAAACCACATCCTTTATAAATATATAATACTAAACCACGGCCTCGAGTCCAATAGTACATAACCATCATAATATCAATACTATAAATTGGGAAACTATGATCTAATCCATTAAGTCAAGTAATAATCTTTTTACTAAAGAACGCTTAGCATCGACTATGGTTAAAATGCTTATAATCTAGGGTGGCATGATTCTATCCCTATAACACGCATGTCATCTTAAGGGTTCATTTACCCTTCTTTTCCTAAACTCATAAATTAGGCTAAGTTATGGTACCATACCTATAATTATATCTTATAGTCCTTACCTAGCATGAAATATATATCGTACACTATCTCATGGAAAATAGTTGACTGAATCCTACCTCGATGCCAAATTATAAGTCTTGAGTCGTCCATCAATTTTCTGCCTTTGCTCCACAATCTCAAAATCCATCAATGCTATCAAAATAGTAATCTATACATCATTAAGAGTAAAATGAGACTCGTATTTCTATTAAAAGGGTAGGGTTAGAATTCAGGTCAAGAACAATCTCGCGAAGCCTACAAATGTAATCTAAAATTTAATCAATCACAAGGTCTCTTGAAGGACAAGGAATGTATGCTCAAAAGTTGAACAAAAATGGAGTACAAATTAGGGCCCAAATCAACCCCTAAGGTATAGGGATTAACCAACTAATTTCTAAGAATTTGAGATAGAATAGGATGGAAATACACGGAAAAAATAATGAGAAACAACCAAGAAGTGTTAGGCTAACTTATATTAGCTTCAATGGATGATTCCCACTCTTATCTCTCAAAAATAGTGTTAAATAGTGGGGGAAAATGAGGAAAATCGGATGAAGAAAGGGGATTTAATAAAAGCCCAGGTTTCGCTATAGCAACCACTTGTCCGAAACACCCTAAACTTTGTCCCTTGAAATATTTGTCAAGTTTTAGATATCTTGGACATGGTATGATTCATGGGTATGAGTAGTATGCTAGGGTATGGCTTGGCGTCCTTTCTCTCATATGTTAGATAATGTGTATGGTTGGTTTCTTCCTTAGGTATGACTAGGCACCATACCAATCGTATGATAGTTGACATGTGGTATGTTGCTAAATTGTATGATGGTCTTAAGTATGGTCTTGATGATTCTGACCAAGGTACGACTCCTAGGGTACTACTCGTATGCTATGATATGACTTGGCCTTGTATGGTCGTATGTTGATCAGTATGGGGTCTAAGGGGAGGTTTAAGGTATGAGTAAGGGTACAAATCATACCCTAGGGTATGGTTTAGGGGGATGGGTCACACCCTCTTATGAGCAGGTTTTTGGATTTTAAGATGAGGGCATTCTAGATATTTTCCACCCTAAAATCCTTATGTCCCCACACTATATAACATATTGTAGCCTATCATAACTCTCATAGATGGATCAAAACACTCCAAATACTCTCTCGAAACACTCCCTTGAAAATTGAGGCTTGGTTTCTAAAAGTGTTCTTCAAAGATCTTAAGAGTCAAGTTTCCTTTTGTTAATCTCCTTGTATAAGGCATGTACTCCTCCCTCATTGTTAGTTCCAACTAAAGGAATGTTTTAATGTGTTTAAACATTGATTATGAATCATAAATAATGGTTTTGAAATCCAATGTTGAAGGTTTTGATGCATACTTTGAGTATTGTTTACTCTTGGTTTAAAATATGTTTTCATATGTTTTTGGTAGTGGTTTGCACATGTGGGTGCTTTTTGGTTATGATTTAAAAAATGGGTTATGGGTCACCTTAAAGTTGATGGTTTATGTTTTGGTTTTGGTCTTGGTAAAGGTATGCCCTTAATATATTTGATAAAATGCCTATGAGAATGTTTTTTGTTATATTTTTAATCATTTATTGTAGCTTTTCATGGTTTACTATGGTAATTGAACCTAAGTTGGTTTGCATTGGGTTAAATGGTTTTGAATGGTTTGGGATGGTTAAATGGTAAGGCCTTGGTGGATATGAAATTTTTTAAATGAAAACCTTGCGGTGTACATGGGAATTCCTAAAGTGCATGAAATAATAAAATTTGTTTGAATGATGAACATCTTGTGGGGTACATGGGAATCCCCCAAATTTTTTTTTATAATGAAATACTAGTGGGGTACACGGGAATCCCCCAAGTAAGACTAATAGTGATGTACTTGCGGGGTACATAGGAATCCCCCAAGTAAACTTAATAATGAAACCTATGGGGTACATGGGAATCCCCTAAGGTTGTTTAAAGACACTGCTTATATACTATAGTTGGTATGACGATACCACTACGTATAGCCTTGATTAATAATAAATGGAATTGGTGGTTTGGTTGTGTGTTAAATGTTTTAATTAGGCAATAATGGTAGGGTGTGATAGTTAACCGTAAAGGTGTGGTCCAATAGATAAACACTGGAAACTTATATTTGCCAACATGAGGATTGGTCATGGCGACCATATACTTGAGGGGTGCACAAGAATTCCCTAACACTTGTATATATGTATCGTAGAGACCAAAGGGTACACGGGAATCCCCTGCTCCTATGGTATCTTCGGTTTATGTGGCTACACGTATTTGGGCCTGTACAGGGGGTAACACTGGACCCATATAGCCTATGGGTGAATTATGGAGATAATGCTACATATACCCAGGATAATGGTTTTAAGGTCATGCTAAACCAGTTTCCCTTTCTCGACATGATTTATGTATATATATGTGTATGGTTGTGTATGCATATGGTTATTCACTTAGTTTTAAAGGATGACATTATTTTATCCTTATCCTGGGTACTTTCTAGCATTCACCCGCTAACCCATCTTTGGGAGGTTGTATCCCCACACGATGCAGGAACCAACCATACTACTCCTGCTCATTGATCAAATTTGGGGACCGCCAGTATTGGATTGAAGTGGTGAGCTTCCATAGTTCGAAAGGCATCAATTTCATTTCATGAATTACTTCTCATACTTCTCATCTTTTTATAGACTTTGGTTTTTGTCTATGGTCGAGGGCATGTACCGACTAGATACACTTTGGTTTGGTTTATAGGCTTTGTATGGATAACTGTGGACTTAGGTATGGAAAAATTATGATTTATATATTATATACATTATGTTATCATTTTTGGTTTGTTTGGTTGGTTATATGATGGATTGACTTAGTCGGGTTGGTCTCAGATGTAGACTTACCCTAAAGTCATAATATTGTTAAATGTGTTATCTTTCTATATGTTTGGAATTCATTTGACATAGGGTATGTGTTAGTTTGTTGGGTTGGGTATCGGGGGTGATCTCCAGTCCTGGTTTGACTTGAGATGCCCATTACGACAAGGCCCTAATTTGATTCATGTCAAGTTGATATCAGAGTCAGGTTTAGGTGTCATACGATGTCCATAAAGTCGTGTCATATAGTGTCTTACTTATGGGTGTGTTCTGCACCACACTTATAATAAGGAGGCTACGAGGCATTTAAGAATGTTTTGCTTTTTTGTCTTTCTATTTTTAGGCTATGGAGTGTAAGGTCTTGAAATTTTCCCTAAATCTTCTTTTGTACACCTTTCAGATAATATTTTGTCAACAATCTAAAGTTTGTGGATACTCACCTGTCCCACTCAATGATAACATGGATGGATCTAGTCCAACTCATGAAGGTCAAATCGGGTCAAGGGTAGCAGTTCCTAATTTTCCTCGTAGGTTTCCACCTGTCTTCACTTACCCTACATCAGAAGGTGGAACTCATGGTCAGTTACCTCAAGAAGAAGTTACCAAGGTTGAGTTTTGACATTCTATTCATCTATTGACCCAGATAGTGACAACTTTATCATGCTAGTCCAGTCCTATTGGTATGGGAAAGAATAAGGCAATGTCGAGAAGTAGGCATAGTAAGAGGTCTCGGTTTCTTGAAAAAAGAAGAGGCCAATAATATGGTGGTAAGTCCTCTTAGAGAAAGAGTTGGGTGGGTTATAACTCTTTTTCTATGGCTAGTTCTCCCTACCTGAAGTCATTTGGAGATGGATGTTTTTAGATTGGTAATGCTTTTAGGGAACAAGGTGCCCAATCTAAGGCCAGTGGGGTCCAATCCGCACCATCCTATCCTCCTTGTATATTTTATGGTCGGTCGCATTGTGGTTGTTGCAAGGAAGGGAGGAATCGGTGTTTTTGTTATAGTCAGTTGGGACACATGCAATGGGAGTGTCCCGCAAGGATATCCGCTTTGGAAAATAGGATACCGGTTTCCACTTCTCTAGCTCTTTCACCGAGGGGTGCTGCTTCTGGCTCAAACACTGATTAGGATAATCTAAATGCTCTTACTATCCCTCAAGAGTTCGAGGAATCTTCTGATACTGACCCTGGAATGTTGAAAACTCTTTCTACTTCTCTCGTATGTGACCCCATTTGTGGCGATGCATTTTGGTTTTGGTCCCAAGGTTATTTTGGACTCCTTTTCTATATCTACCTCGGTAGTTGATTCAATATTGCTAAAAGAGTCTATGAAGGGTGTTTTATATATGTTGGTAGTAAGGAGAATATGATGGATTTTGATGTTATTCTGGGGATGGATTGTTAACACTCGTTCTATGCATTAGTAGATTATTTGACCCGTAAGGTTTTATTTAGACTCCCTGGTGAGTCGGTTATGGAATGAACGGTTGGTTTTATTTTCTAGCTATTAGGGGAAATCTTATATTATATCTTAGAGCTCAGATATTAATCTCCAACGGAGGTGTATCTATTATTGAGTTTAAGTTAAATATTATAATTCAAAAAGTTCTATATTTGTATTTGGTTTTGGTGCTGAATGAGTTTTCCTAGGGTCTTCTTGATGACCCTTATGGTGTCCTTATAATGGGTAGATTGAGTAGTGGATTGGTCTTGTTTCGGAAACTTGTCCAAATTTCTATTCTTTCTTTATAGAATGGTTTCGATTGAGTTAAAGGGGCTCAAGGGGGCATTAAAGAACCCCTTTAGAAATAGGTCTCACCCATCCCAGTGATTCTCTATGGAGTGTTTTCTTTCTTTTATGCATAATAAGATGTTTTCTCCAAAAATACATAGGTTATCGGTGGATGAATAAGGAATTTAGAGTGTCCTCCTTGTGAGGTGGACCATGTATGATTATTTTTATATGGGGTACTTTGTTAGGAGTGCATGGTGGTTGATAGATTTGAACCTGGATATTGATTTTTATAAAGAGAGTATGTTAGTTCGAGGATAACAGTACATGGATTGTGGAGGTAGATTGGTAGGTTGGATGAGGTATGTGGAAGGGGTGAGGTTAATGTCTTGGGGAATACTGGAGTGGGAAAGTTATGATTTATAGGTTGGGGGTCTAGATAAAATGAATGGATTGGGGGTCTAGTCATTGGATAGGTTAGAGCATGGAGTTTGTATGACTATGCCAGACTATAGGTAGAATTTGGGTTGATGAAGTTTTAAGTATAGAGAAACAAAGCGTCCCTAGTATACGCCCTTGGTGATGGGAAGGTCTGGGTGTATATTCCAAAAATTCCCTCGTATCTAAGTTAAGACGGAGCTCTACTAGTGTTGCATGCATTCTCATAGAGCTTATGCTTAAGATTCTCATTCTGCATTCGCCTTGTTTCCTAGATATGAATCTTGACCTTATGTTGCATTACCTATGATGTATGCGGTCATGTGTCTTTTGGTGTCCAGTCTAAAGACTCCTACTATGGTGTGTTATGTCGGGATGTGTCTTCATCATGGCTTAGGTGTTTGCTATAAAGTACCTCATTCTTATTGTACCATATCTTATTTTGGGGGTCTTGCCTTGAGTAGCATGAGTAACTTTCGTACTTTAGTACCTTAATGACCCTTCTTATGTTAGGATGGTAGTGGCTATGGAGGTGTAGTGATGTTTTGAAATGGAGGAGAGGTAGAAATCCCTAAGTGGGGGAGGGGGCAGAGGGGGTCTGGGAAGACTACTAGAGCAATGGTTTTGGAGGGTGAAGTAAGGCTGTTTTCATGAGGAATGGTTAGGAGAAGAATAGGCGGTGAGAATCTGTGGTAAAATGATCAACGCTACTAAATCTTGGGAAGGGTAGACCATACCGTGAGTACAAAAGACGTAGGCTTGAATATTGAGATAGATAAATATACCAATCATTGTGTTGGGTGATAATAATCAACTTACACGTCAATTCAAGTGCAAGGCATTCGTTGTCAATATATTTACCCAACTAAGAGTCGGGGTCGAATTCACGAGGAACAATGTGGGCGGCGATTGAGTAAATTCAAAATAAAAGTAGCTTGCTAGGTTCAAACCTATGGTACAAAATGGTTTGGGGGGGTTTCAATTTTGTCTAATGTGTAAGAAATTCTTGGGCTTCTAAGGGACTAATTCGAGACCAAGAGTAATTAGAGTATAATCAATTGAAATGGATCTTGAGACTATGCTTTACTAGGGGCAAGTTATGCATGGGAACTTGATAATTCAATGCAAATTCTAATTGTTGATGATGTGGTAGGATAGGTTAAAAATCTTTGAAGCTATTTCTTCAACAAAACCTCAAAGATGTCACTCATTGACCCTTTTGATTACCTAACGAGTGTAACAATTAAAGCCACCCAACACCGCAATTGGTTATCCCTATTTCTGGGATAACACCCATGGGATAGTTAACCTCCTAATCAACATTATGTCTAAGATAGTGAAAAATTGGAAACACATACCTATAAATTGTCTACTAGTGCTTTGGTTCCCATATCCCTCTTTCAAGGCTGAGGTGGGTTCCTAAAGTTCACCCAAAACCCCTCTTTCAAGAATGGTTTGAGCTTTCAAGAGCTTGAGTTTTTTATCCATCAAACCCATTTGGGCATTTGGGACTTTCACCTGCAAATCCCAACCAATTTAATCAAGCAATAATAGAACCCATCATCAACAAACTAAAATACAAACAAATATATCACAACCCACAGACAATTGCATCCTATTCTAGTATAATCCCAAGAGGTAGATCTAGAAAATCTAATGATAATAAACACAAACAAACCAATATTTCCATCAAAATTATCCATAAAAAATAAAGAAAGGGCAAACCACACTATAGAATCCAATGAATCTTCAATGGGTGATGCTAAATCTACACTTTGGAGTTCCTCTAATTAATTCTTGTCTCAAATTAGGGCAAAGTTTAGCTCCAAGCCCCAAGAAATTACAAAAAATGTAAACTAAGGATAGGATAATATGTAAGATAAAAGATGAATGATAAGGGTTTTGAGCCTTTTGTTAAAAAGGGAATTTGGGGTCGTATATGTGCTTTTACATCTTTGTCCTTGGCTGAAAATCCCGCTATACCGCAATTGCACTGGCTTAACTGCGATCGCGGCTTTATGATTGCTATCTTCATTACGCGATTGCTACCTTTTGACTTTTTTGACTTACTACGATTACGGTGTCCACTCCATGGTTGTAGTAATTGAGGCCTAGTCTGCATAGGTTTTCCAGCTTTTGCATTTCTCTTTCCGCTTTGATCCTTTTTCAGCTTATTTTGCCTCTTTTCATAACAACAACTTTGTACCTGCAAAACATGGAAATTAGTGCATTTAATAGCAAAGTTGTCTCATTTAGACACTCAAATCATAGTAGTGTGCACAGAAGTTAAGTGTAAATGAGTGGTCAATTTCCCACTCATCAGCACCCCTAACTTAAATCTTTGCTTGTCCATAAGCAACAATTTCATACTACACGAGACTATGCACTTGTAAGCCCATTTGTGTCACCGGATAATAACAATTAATTTGAACTTGGATTTTACCAACAATATGCACCTATGCATAAGTAAAACAATTTTATACTACTCCCCCATCATTAAACACAAATACTAAGATGCAACGGACGTTTAAGAACAATGATGAAATAATTACCAACTCTCTAGAAGAGTCTCTCTATCGATAGCACATTTCTACACTCCTTTAGCCTCTTTATTTGGAAAATGAAAATGTCACCCACCTTGATTTATTTAAATATCTCCTCACAAGAAGGAAATACCACACATTAATTTTTTTATGAAACAACAAGGGATATAAGTGTGACACTCACTCTCATAAAGAATCTCTCCACACAAGTGAGTATCATACCATAAGATTTCCATTTTTTCCATAGCCACTAATATGAACATGCTTGTTTGGAGATCCTAAAGAACTTTTCAAGATTGTAATGTAGGTTTGGGGAGAATGGGTAGGATATAATTTAGGGATATAGTGACTACACCCTCCTTGAACATCTATATCACTTTAACAATTTTCAACCAACTTTTCAACCATCGGCCACTTTATTTTCTTTCCAAATTCACACATTACTACATTTGACATTTTTTTCTTCACCCATATCTTTTGAAGGTATTTTCTATTCAGATGACTCTTTTTCAATTCATGCCTTTGCTTCTTTTGCCTCTTCCTCTCTTTTCTATTTTTTCTTTTTCTTTCTTTTCTTAGCACGTAGGCATCCATTTACATTCCTATTGTCTAAGGTTACCTTCTTCTAGTTACCACCACCCCTAACTTAGGATTTTGGTCTCAAGTTGAATTTCCAAGTTTAAGGAAGGTCAGTTTCAAAAAAGGGATAACATTTGAATGGGCTAAAGCTTGTAATGCGGTTGCCAAAGAAAGGTTTGAAAGCTCAAAATGGGTGACTAGGGAGACAATCTATGCACGGGTAGGCTATTTAGGTTAAAGTGGACTCCTATGTTCACAGAGATGGCCTAACGTTATTTCACCAACCAAGAAATGATCACAATTATCCTTGAAATACTAACCGAGCAATTTCTAGATGATACAAGCAAGCATGAGAGTAAAACAATTTTTTTCACCGCACATATGACATGCAATCTTCTCAAGGAGGCTCAATTTCACTTTCATTAGATACCAAAGGAGGTATTCACCATATATTACAAGCTACCTATTTTGGAGTCACCAAAAAAGGGGAAGCATTGTCATAAAGTTACTCACATCCATGCCCCTTGATTTTTTAAAAATATTTAGACGGAGGTGGGTGTATGTTTTGCATTCACACCACACAGAAATTGCTATAGATAGCATCAACACCAAGCCTCCATATCATATCACGGCTCTCACAGGGGCAAACCATATGGTTACTCAAACTTTACCAAAGGTATAAGTGCGGTCCCAAATCCACAATGCCACAGGTACTCAGACTTCTCCTGCATCTATGACTCAAAACCCAGACACAAAACTTTTACCTTAAGAATAACGACACTCAAACTATCATAGGTAAAGGCTCGTCCAATAATATTATTAAAAGAAATAAAAAGATAAAAATGAAAACAATCTACTTCACAAAATCTCCAAGCTTTGCGTCAACTAAGTTAAAGTATTGCAAGCCAATGTACACTTACACAAGGGCAGGGACGCACACCCCCAACTTAAAAGACTAGTAGTGACCTCACTACATATATGAAACCATAAGAAGGGTATAAAGGACTCCCTAAAATCATATTGATAACCATGTTGAAAGCTGGATACAGAGGTGCGATTGCAACCTGATTGGCATGATTGTTGTACCATAATTACGACTCTCATCCTGCAATTGCGGTAACTAAGGCCGTCTGGTCCTCAATTTTTTTGCATGGCTTCCACACTTCTAAACTTTGTTTTCCCATGTTATTGGCTTCCAACCTGTCCAAAGTACCTGCAAAGCCTGAAAATTATATGAATTATTCCAAAAACACAAAGATGCAAATATGAAAACGCTGGGTTGTCTCCCATAAAGTGCTTGATTTAATGTCGCGGCACGATGCCTCTTTAACCATCAATTATGTCTCTGCTTAGAGAATTTGAATTTTCTGCCCAATTTTTGATCAATGCATCTTTGAGGTACATTGGACAAATGCAAGGGAATGAAGAAATATGTTCTATCACGCCACTTTGAAGAGTTGAACCATTTACCCAATTTTACATCAAATTTTTGAGTAGGCTCATTGGGTAATGGTGGGAATAGGGCGCTAGTTGAACACTAAAAATTGATCTCCTTGTCCTTCAAGTGCGGGGTTTCCTTATGCCCTTTAGGAATGACCAACTCCAAAATAAAGGGATTTTTCTCCTCATCTAAAAAATTCATCATTCACTTAGGTGGTTCAATTTTCATCATATCCACCAAGCATAATGTTAAAAAGTGGTTAGAGTGAGGTCTTTTCCTTAAGTCAGGAGTCTCATCCCTATTAGCATCCTCACCCTGAAATGGACTACAGTCATCATAAGGAATTTGCTTGGATTCTTCTTTTCACTCTAGCACCATTTCCTTTATTTTGGTGTATTCAACCATATTGAGCTCGGTTGGTTGGGAAATACTGAGGGTTCTTCAATGTAAATATCATTTAGAAGCTTGGGCATGGTCGTAGTATTTGTATGAGGGACCTCCATTTCCAAGTCTTCCACTTTCTTGATTTCCTCATTGCATTCCCCCATGGCTTGATGCATGTGGTGTAAGTTATCCCCCATTGATTCTACCCGGTCCAATATAAGTTTAAGCATTGCTTCAACACCAATATTTTTCTCGCTTTGTTCTTTCCTTTCTTTCTCATAAGACCTATCAAAATCATATGGAGAACTAGCAACCGAGTTAGTATAATGGTGGGAGGGGGCATTTGGACAATCACTCCAATGTCCATCTCGACACCACATAGAGAAAAAAAATACTCCCTATATGATCGAGATGGTGCACACATGTTTCTCTGAGGAGAATGTCTATAATCTTGCCAAAAGTAGGGTCCACTACAACATGGACATGGGTGGCAATGATAGGATTTCCAACCACCGAACTTGCTTTCATTACAAGATGCCATAGTAAGATTAAAAAAATCTACCTAACAAGAAAGAAAAAAAAATCACAAACAACTATTTACAAGTTTGAACCAAAGTAAATAAGCAAAAATTCCAAACTAACTCAATACGCCAAATTGTTCCCCGGCAACGGCGCCATCTTTTATAACGCTCAACTTACACGTCAATTTAATTTCAAGATGGTTGTCATCAATATATTTACCCAACTAAGAGTTGGGGTCAAATGCACAAGGAATAATGTGAGTGGCGATTGAGTAAATTCAAACTAAAAGTAGCTTGCTGGGTTCAAACCTATGGTACAAAATGGTTTGGGGATTTTCAATCTTGTCTAATGTAAAGGAAATTTTGGGGCTTCTAAGGGACTAATTCGAGACCAAGAATAATTCGAGTATAATCAATTGAAATAGATCTTAGGACTATGTGTAAGTTATGCAAGGGAAAATGATAATTCAATCCAAATTCAAATCATTGATGATGTGGTAGGCTAGGTTTAAAGTCCTTGAATCTAGTTCTTCAACAAAACCTCAAAGATATCACTCATTGAACCTTTCTAGTACCTAACGAGTGTAACAATTAAAGGTACCTAATACCTCAATTGGCTATCCCTATTTCTAGGATAACACCCATGGTATAGTCAACCTCCTAATCACCCTTATGTCTAAGATAGTGAAAAATTGGAAATACATAACCATATATTGTCTACTATTGCTTTGGTTCCCATATCTCTCTTTCAAAGATGAGGTGGGTTCCTAAAGTTCACCTAAAATCCCTTTTTCAAAGATGGTTTGAGCTTTCAAGAGCTTGGGATTTTCATCCATCAAACCCATTTAGGCATTTGGGACTTTCACCCACAAATCCCAACCAATTTAATCAAGAAATAATAGAATCCATCATCAAAAAACTAAAACACGCACAAATATATCACAACCCACACACAATTGTATCCTATTGTATCATAATCCTAAGAGGTAGATCTAGGAAATCATAATGATAATAAACAGAAATAAACCAATATTTCTATCAAAGTTATCCATATGAAAATAAAGAGCGGGCAAACCACACTTTAGAATCCAAAGAATCTTCAATGGGTGATGCTAAATCTACACTTTGGAGTTCCTTTAATTAATTCTTGTCTCAAATTAATGCAAGTTTTAGCTCCTAGCCCCAATAAATTACAAAAACCCAAAACTAAGGATAGGATAATATGTTAGATAAAAGATGAATGATAATGTTTTTTAGCCCTTTTTTAAAGTTGGGGTCAGATATGTGCTTTTACAACTTTTCCCTTGGCTGAAAATCCCGCTATACCGCGATTGCACTGGCTTAACTGCGATCGCGGCTTTGTGATTTCTATCTTCATCACGCGATTGCTACCTTTTGACTTTTTTGACTTACTACGATTACGGTGTCCACTCCATGGTTGTAGTAATTGAGGCCTAGTCTGCATAGGTTTTCCAGCTTTTGCATTTCTCTTTCCGCTTTGATCCTTTTTCAACTTATTTTGCCTCTTTTCATAACAACAACTTTGTACATGAAAAACATGGGAATTAGTGCATTTAATAGCATATTTGTCTCATTTATACACTCAAATTATAGTAGTGTGCAAGGAAGTAGAGTGTAAATGAGTGGTAAATTTCCCACTCATCATTGGGCACTTAAAAATCTTGGTGGAAATGAAATAGTGTTTTGGCTGGATGTAAAGACTAGAGTCCCGTGGCCAAAGTTAACTCCTTTTAGATCTGTATAGGATTTAACACTGAGGTGGTGTATAGCTAGACTCAATCTCTCATAGTGATGTGCCTCTGGGAAATTGTAAGTTCAATTGGAATTTTTCTCTAGCATGAGTTCCATTCATCTGATATTCCATGTATTTATATTGGGGTAAGGTATAGATGGTCCTTCATTGGTTGGTTACTTTGGGTGGTATTGGTATCTCGGACTCTTTGTTCTTTAAGGAATTCCTAGAAAGGATCTTGGATTGGAAAGTTCACTGGTTGCGAACAAAAAGTGTGGCTTCGATGAAGGTTCTATGGTGGAACCAAAAGCCCGAGGAAGCCATTTGGGATACGAAAGAGGACATGGAGTTCAACTATCCGCATTTTTTCTTTATTCTGGAAATTTATTATTGAGGTATGTATTCTTCATCATATATTTATTTTCTAACTTGGTTAAAAGAAGGGTGGATTTACTTGTACCTTTTTTTTCTAACTTAGTTAGAGGTCGGGATGAAGGTGTTGGGCTGTAAATCGTGCTTGGAGTATGTGATGATCTTCTCATCTTAATTTATATCCTTGTATTCTAATTTGTTTCAAGGGAAGCTTGATGGGTATTAATTTGTTAATTCATGCTTTTGCTTACCTTTACCCATCGTGCGAGGAAGAATGATCCTAAGTGGGGGAGAAAAAAACATCCTAAACTTTGACCCTTACAAATATTTCTTGAGTTTTGGACATCCTGGACAAGTTATGATTCATGGGTATGAGTAGTATGATAGGGTATGACTTGGTGTACCTTCTCTCATATGTTAGACAGTGTGTTTTCTTCCCTAGGTATGACTAGGAACCATACCAATTGTATGATAGCATACGAGTGGTATGTTGCCAAATTGTATGATGTCTTAAGTATGGTCTTGATGATTTTGACCAAGGTACGACTCCAAGGGTTCTACTAGTATTCTATGATATGACTTGGACTTGTATGGTCGTATGTTGATTAGTATGGGGTCTAATGGGAGGTTTAGAGTACTAGTAAGGGTACAAATCATACCCTAGGGTATAGTTTAGGGGGATGGGTCATACCCTTCTATGAGTAGGTTTTCATCTTTTAAGATGAGGGCATTCCAAACATTTTCCACCCCAAAACCCATATTTTACCACTCTATGCAACTCATTGTAGACTCTCATAACTCTCATGTATGGATCAAAAGACTCTAAATACTCTCTTGAAAATTGAGGCTAGGGTTTATGTAAGTATTCTTCAAATGGCTCAAGAGTAAAGTTTCCTTTTATAAATCTTCTTGTATAAGGAATGTACTCCTCCCTCATTATTAGTTCCAACTAAAGGCATGTTTTAATGTGTTTTAAACGTTGATTATGAATCATAAATGGAGGTTTTGAAAACCAATATTGAGGGTTTTGATGCATATTTTGAGTATTGTTTACTCATGGTTTAAATTATGTTTTCACATGTTTTGGTGATGGTTTGCACATATGGATGCTTGTTGTTAATAGTTTAACAAATGGGTCATGGGTAACCCTAAACTTTATTTTTTATTCTTTGGATTTGGTCTTGGTAAAGGTATGCCCTTAACATGTTTGATAAAATGCCTATGAGAATGTTTTTGTTATATTGTTGAACTTTCATTGAAGTTTTGCATGGTTTACTATTGTAATGGAACCTAATTGTGTTTGCATTGGTTTAAATGGTTTGAAATGGTTTTGAATGGTTTAGGATGGTTAAATGGTAAGGCCTTGGTGGCTATTAAATTATTTAAATGAAAACCTAGAGGGGTACACGGGAATCCCCCAAGTGAAAGAAATAATGAAATTGGTTTGAATGAGGTACACCCTGTGGGGTACATAGGAATCCCCCAAGAAAAACTTAATAAAAAGATATTTTGGGGTACACGGGAGTCCCTCAAGTAAGCCTAATAATGATGTACTTATGGGGTATATAGGAATCCCCCAAGTTAACTTAATAATGTAACCTATGGGGTACATGAAAATCTCCTAAGTTTGGCTAAAGATATTGCTTGCACTAGTCTGTATGACGATACCACTACATATAGCCTTGATTAATAATAAATGAAATTGGTGGTTTTGTTGTGTCTTAAATGTTTTAATTGGGAAATAATGGTAGGATGTGATATCTAACCGTGAAGGTATGAGTCCAATGGACAAACACTGGAAACTCATATTTGCCGACACGAGGATTGGTCATGATGACCACATACTTGAGGGGTACAATGGAATCCCCTAACACATGTATATATGTATTATGGAGAGTGAAGGGTAAACAGGAATCACCTACTCCTATGGTATCTTCTGTTCGTGCGGCTACACACATCGAGGCCCGTCCAGGGGGTATCACTGGACCCATATAGCATGTGGGTAGAGTATGGTAGAGTATGATAGTATGATATAATACCCAGGTTAATTATATATATGTATGTATGGTTGTGTATGCATATCGTTATTCATTTGGTTTTAAAGGTTGGCATTATTTTATCCTTATCCTGAGTACTTGCTAGTATTCACACGCTAATCATTATTCGGGCGGTTATATCCCCATGCGATGTAGGAATCGACCATACTACTACTCCTTCTCATTGATCGGATTTCGGGACCGCCGGTGTTGGATTGACATAGTGAGCTTCCATAGTTCAGAAGGCAGCTATTTGATGTTATGGATTACTTTTTATACTTCTTGTGTTTTCATAGACTTTGGTTTTTGGCTATGGTCGGGTTTCATGTCCCGACTAGATACTCTTTGGTTTGGTTTAGAGGCTTTGTATGGACAACTATGGACTTGGGTATGGAACGGTTATGATTTATATATTATATACATTGGATTATCGTTTTTGGATTGGATTGACTTGGTTGCTTTGGTCTCGGATATAGACTTATCCCAAAGTCATCACATTGTCAAATATTTTATCTTGTTATATGTTCAGAATTCATCCAACACAAGGTATATGTTGGTTGGGTTGGGTATCGGGGGTGTTCTCCGATCCCGACTGGACTTGAGATGCCCATTACGATAAGGCCCCAGTTCAGGTCATGTCATTGTCCTCTTAAGAGGATACTGCTTAAGCAGTACAAGTTGCTAAAGTGGTCATATATTAGGGATGTGGGCATCGGTAAAGAGGTCTCCTGGCCGCTAAAGAGATGTCCACTTAAGCAGTCTTTGTCTGTTACGATCCAAAAACCAAGGGTCATGATGGCACTCGTCGTGGAAATCCCTAACAAGTAAGCCTATCACCCAAACTGACATGAAATGAGAAAACAATACCAAAACCCAAGGCAAGGCTTTAGAACAAGTCAAACCACATATATACCATAATAGTGGAAAAATACATAACAAAGATACCATAAATCTCCCAAAATCTGGTGCCACAATGTAAGAACCAACTATGTACATCTAAAAATCAAAATAGACAAACTGATAGTCCAAATGAAACATAATCTGTCTCAGAAAACAAAACAAGACATAAACTAGATAAGAAGAGGTAGTAGATCAATTCCAGAAGCATGGACCGACCACTATCTCAAAATACTCCAATCACATCCTGAATTAGCTACCGTGTGATTAACTCGTACTTGGATCTGCACCGCAGGGTGCAATAGGGAGGAGTATGGTCCATTTGTACTTAGTAGGTTTCATAGGTCGGCTAAGCAAAGTAGAAAATAAAGCATATAAAATACACACTATGGGCATGTCACCTACAATTAAATAATATCCCAAACGGTAGCCCATACCGCCCCCACTAATATTTCTACAATATACACATGTACCAAAATAGAAGTATAGGAAAGAAGCAAAATAGATAGATATCACATCAAGAACGCAAATACAACACAAAATGTACACAGTGAATGAAATGCAATAAAGATGATGATGATGAGACACACGATATTGTCGTATAACCTCCGTATTTACCTACCGAGCTATGCTCCCGAGGTTGGACCCATGGAGGTTTTGTTAACCTATATACAATCCAATATCCAATATCCAATACCAATAAAATACTCTTCTCTGGCATATACATAGATAGAGGGTTTTTAAAGATGTGTCATGACCCGATTTATAAGTCATGATGGTATCTATTTTATCCCAGCAGTAGGTAAGTTAAACCATAGTCGGAGCTATACGCAATGGGCTAACTTGGTGGAAAATGATCTAAAACCTGGAAATCAACACCTAAAGAGATAAAACAACAATAAAGTAGTCATAACCGTCCAATAGATAGATAAAGGGTCAACAACCATCCCAAGACTCAGTAATGTCAGTCCAAAAGCTACTACAAATGAACCATAAGTACTGAATAGCCTTATAGAACTATTGTGCTTTTGGACAAAAATTATGTAAAAATCCCATGTGGGGCCCAATTATGAAATCATACTTTTCAAACCAACACAATATCCCTCTATTCGCAGTATTTCGAGCCTGAATGGTACTACAATCAATCCACCAACCTTTTAAGGATTTTAGAAAAAGATGAAGGATTCTATCAAGAAATTAATGGAATATTACCACAAATTAGAAGAAGAAATACGTGAATTAACTTCACCCAATCTCTAAAATCAACCACAAATAATTCTCCCAAGTTTTACCATTTTTTAGGGTTCAATATTCTAGGGAATGGATAAAAACGGTAAAACCCAGGTAAGTAAGTGGGGTATTTATACCCTTCCCATATCCACAAGTGGTGCTTAAGAGGACACTGGTCATTTAAGCGACACAGTGTCGCTTTAGCGACATCTGGTGTCAACCCTGATATCGCTTAAGCGACCTTTGGCTGCTTAAGTGGCCATTGGTTAAGCGCCAAAGGTATCGCTTAAGCAATAACTACTGGGCAATGCCATGTTGCTATAGCAGCATTCTTTTAAGCAACCTCATGGGGGCTAAAGTGATGCACCAGCACTAGCTGAGACTTGGAATTATTCCAAGTCTCCACTAACCCCTCGAGATTCATCCGGAATCCCCTATATTCAAAAGAACTATGGTATCCTATAAAATTTGACACTCCAAACTCAATGGCACAGTTAAAATTTCCATTCGAGGTTGTTTTGATGAAAAGTAGGTCCTACACCCATGTGCCATTTTCTTAATTTTTGGCCAATAACCCAAAAAGAGTCTGAAATCCTCGAGATCCAAACCATGGGTCCACTTAGCATAAAATTGATGTTTTGGATCTTTTGGAACTGTCAGAATTGGTATACGAGGTCATTTGACTAAAGTTTTTTCCCAGTAGCCAATTTGAACTAGCAATGGCTTCAAAAGAGGGAATTGTCTCTAAAACCTAAATAGACTACCCAGTAATAAAATAGTCAGCTCTAGCAAGCCATAACTAACCTGGGGCAGCTATAGGAAAGATCTAAACGATAAAATTGAGTAGGAATACATAAAATGACCTGGAGGGTCATTACAATATCCTCTACTAAAAAAAACTTTGGTCCACAAAAGTAAAAGATTAGAATGTACCTAAAGCCTCAAATAGGTGAGCATATTGGGTCCACATCTCTCTCTTGATCTCCAAGTAGCCTCCTCTATTGGGTGGTTCCTCTACTTAGCCTTAACTACTGGAATCTCTCTAGTGCTCAAATGCTTGACATCACTAGACAATATAAGCATTTGTTCCTCCATGAAGGTCAACTACTCATCCAGCTGACTTGAGTCCCATCTAAGCACATGAGAAGGGTCAGGAATGTATCGCCGCAACATAGAAACATCAAAAAACGGATGGAAAAAAGAAAAATATAGGGGTAAAGCTCACGCATAATCCGCCTCACTAACTGCACAAAGAATCTCAAAGGGTCCAATATTTCTGGCACCGAGCTTGACTTTCCTCCCGAACCTTATCATACCTTTCATGGGCGATACTTGGAGAAATACCGAGTCACCCACTCCAAATCTTAAGGAACAAAATATACTATTTGCATAAGCCTTCTTTCTACTCTAAGTTTCCCTCAACCTGCCCTAAATTACCCTGACTTTATCCAATGACTCCTGAAGAAAGTCAGTACCACAAGGTCTAATCTCAAAAGTCTCAAAACATCCAATCGCAGAATGACATTGCCTACCATATAAAGCCTTAAAAGGCACCATCTCAACACTCGAATGATAGATATTATTATATGCAAACTCTGTGAAAGGTAAGTGCTACTCCCACTAATCGCCAAAATCCATAACACGTGCTTAAAGCATATCATTGAGAAACTAAATAGTCCTCTTTGACTGTCCATCAGTCAAAGGATAGAAGGTTCTACTAAGATCCACCTGAGTACACAACTTCTCCTGAAAAGTTCTCCAAAAGCTTGAAGTGAACACTAAACCCTGGTCTACAATGTTAGAGATAGGCACACCATGCATACAAACTATCTCACTAACATAGTTACTAGACAACCTCTCAGTACTAAAGGGCATCTGAATAAGAATGAAGTGTGCTGACTTTGTCAACCAATCAATATTTAATAACTTAAATACCATCTAAACCATGAGAAGTACGATGCAAACCACTAACAAAGTTCATGGTAATCATCGTCCATTTCTACTCGGGAATGGGCAATCTATGAATCAAGCCACTGGGTCTCTGATGCTCGGCCTTCACCTACCGACAATATAGGCAATGAGCTATAAAATCAGCCATTTATCTTTTCAAACCACTCCACCAATAATATTGCCTCAAATCTCTATACATATTAGTTGTACCTGAGTGAATAGAACATCTGGAGTTGTGAGCCTCATGCAAAATTGACTAACTCAAGTCATCAACCCTCAAAACACAAATACAACTATCAATTCTCAAGACACCCTAATAATCTATGGTTGCCCTCTTAGAATCACTACTTAACACCTAATCATAGATGATTCAAAGTCTCTTATCCTCAAATTGATGACTCTGAATCTGCTTAAATAGTAAAGACCTTGCCTCAAACTAGAAAGAATCTTTCTAGGGTCTAAAATATCATGTCGCACCATTAAGTTGGCTAATGACTGAATATCTCATGCCAACAACCTCTGAGAAATTGAAATGCAAGACAAGATACTCATACTTACCATCTTTTGGCTCAAGGCATCCGCTACCATATTCGCCTTACCCAGATGATACAAGATAGAGATGTCATAATCCATAAGTAACTTCATCCATCTATGCTACCTAGAATTAAGCTCTCTATAGGTCATAAGATGTTGAACACTACAATGATCTATGAATATCTCACAATGCATGCCAAAAAGAAAATGCTTCCAAATATTAAGCACAAAAACTACCGCTGCCGACTCCAAAATATGAGTGGGGTAGTTATGCTCATGCACCTTCAACTGTCTCAATGCCAAGTAATAACACGATCGTACTGCATTAACATACAAACCAAACCAGTACCAGAAGCATCACAATACACAGTGAATTCCTAAACCTCAATAAGAAGAGCCAAAATAAGAGTTAAAATGAGAAATCCCTTGAGCTTTACAAAGCAAGACTCATACTCCTCAAAACATTGGAAAGGAACCTCCTTCTAATTCAATCTGGTCATCAGTGCTGCAATGGTAGGAAAACTATCAACGAACCATCTATAGTAACTGACCAAACCACTGAAGCTACAAACCTCAAATAGAGATGTAGGTCTGGACTAATAATGAATAGACTTAATATTTGTTATGTATACCATAATTCAATCCTTAGGCATCACTTGACCAAGGAATATCACCAACTCAAGTCAAAATACACTTATGGAATTTGGAAAAAAACATATGATCTCTCAAAGTCTTGAGCACAATCCATAAATACTACATATGCTCCTTTTTACTCCTTGAATACACAAGGATGTCATGGATGAATAAAATAACAAAAGAATCCAAATAAGGCTTGAACACACTGTTCATCAAATCAATGAATATGGGTGGGGCATATGTCAACCCAAAAGACATCACTAAAAACTCATAATGACCATAATAGGTCCTGAAGGTTGTCTTTAGGATAACCTTAACCCGAATCCTCAACTAATAGAACTGGACCTCAAATCAATCTTAGAGAACACCACTAATCCCTGAAGCTGGTCAAAAAAATCTTCAATGTGAGTCTAGGATATCAGTTTTTCTCTGTCACCTTATTAAGCTGCCTATAATCAATACACATACGCATGAAACCATTTTTTTTGTTACAACTAACACAAGATCTCCTTAATGAGACACACTCAGTCTAATGAACCCTTACCAAGAAAATTCTAAAGCTGAGAATTTAGTCCCTTAAGCTTGATAGGAGCCATACGATAAGGTGCCATAGAAATAGGTCAGGGGCCCAACTCAAGATCAATAACAAACTTAATATCACGCTTAGTAGGAAGACCAGGTAGATCGGTAGGGAAAATATGAGGAGACTTACGAACTATAGTAATAGAGTCAAGCAACGAACTCTCCACACTAACATCACAAATATAAGTAAGATAAGACTTGGAAGCCCTTCAAATAAGTCTCCTGGCATAAATATAAGAAATAATCCCCGCTGGCTTATGGGTAACTACTCCCTACCACATGAACGGGTGTACGCCAGGTATGGCTTAGGTAAAAGTCTTGGAAAAATAATCTAGGAACGTATGATTATGGGATAAGTAGTCCATGCCCAGAATCACATCGAAATTTATGATGTCTAATATAATAAATGAGTAACAACCTCTCAAACATTCACAACACATGATCTAGCAACCTAATCCACTACTCAAGAATGAGTAGATACATATAATGGCATAGATAATGAATTCCAATATAACTCTAACCACGGGTCATAATAAGCAAACATATAAGGATAAATGGATCCTAAAGAAAAATCCAAGTGATGGTATACTAAGATCATACCATGATAGAAGCATTCAAAAACTCATCCTTGGGTCTAGCAGGTACTGCATAAAATTGACCGTACCTACCACCTTGCTAGGTTCCAAATCAATCTCCTATCCTACCTTGATGATAACCTCCATAAGCACCCTAGGACCATTCTTACGACTATACATACCATCTCCAGCTGGGGGAAAAACTTCCCAAATCTATGGAACACTCTAAACTAAAGGCACCATTGCCCCACGACTGGTCACTCTTTCAAGAAATGACCAAAATCTCCACAACCATAACATGTCCCAAGCATTGTACTAAAATTAAAAGATCCAATTGACCCAAAATAACTATGATGACAAGAATAACTAGAAAATGAATACCTCAAAGACTAGAATAACCACGGTGACTAGAATAACTAGAAGATCTCTCCCAAATAAAACAACAAACCCTCTCATACTCAGTGGTCAAAATAGAAGTAGCATGCCTAGCTAACTTATAAAATTAAGCCTCATACTCAACAATAGTCACTAAGCCCATCTCTAACCTTAAGAACTGATCTTTCAAATAATCCCTTAGAATATGAGGCATACACTTCTCTAAGAAGATCTAAGAGAACTAAATCTATGTCATTGGGAGAGATTAAACTAGTCTGGAATCAAGATAACCTCTCCAATAATGTTGAGCCAAGATAACCTCTCCTACTTATATGCATCCTTGCCTGGTGCACCAAAAAACCTGGGCGGATCCAATCTCACGAACCTACCCTATATCTTCTGCTTGTTAATAGATATAGTAGGCTGGGAAGCTACCGGCTGAGAAACTACCAGCTGGGCAACTGTCAACATAAGAGGGTCCTTAACTCTGGGAGTTGCCTTTACAGTCTACGCTCCCTCCTTAATACTAGTCTGATCCATATACTATGCATCATCAATCGGTGAACCACCAACCAATTCAAAAAGTTGAACCAAAGCATCCTTGAACAGTGAAGAAGAAATAAACCCTAGTGGAGTCTTGACTATCTCTGGCCTACCACTGGCTGGTGTAGAAGAATCTCTGGCTCGGGGCAGAGATATGGTCTGGTGAAGGCCCCCTATCTGGGGACTCATCCCTGGATTTTCCATGACCTCTAGGTCATCCACAAACAATACTAGGATCCCTGGGTTCAATCTTGAGACCCTCATCTCGTGTAGTGGTAGCACGTGTACTAGCCATCTATCAAA
The DNA here is from genome assembly GCA_030864215.1 of Capsicum pubescens. Taxonomy (NCBI): domain Eukaryota; kingdom Viridiplantae; phylum Streptophyta; class Magnoliopsida; order Solanales; family Solanaceae; genus Capsicum; species Capsicum pubescens. The sequence goes on from CM061548.1 coordinate 269,181,366, forward strand.
GAGTGAAACTAAAGGAATGCTTTAGAAACTAACTCAAAATCTTAGCACAAAATGAGAGAAAAAAATGAAGGACTCTTACTATGTCCTATATCCTCCCAAAGATCAAAGACGAACATCATTGTTCTAAACCGCAAGACTCTACTAGACATTTGCTATTGTACCAATAATACCAATGTAACCTAGGCTCTGATAATAATTTGTCACTATAGAAATGTGCTAAACATAAGAAAACAACATAATTACATGGGTTAATTCATAACTTGAGGATTTAACATGAAATCAATGTAATATGACATGGAAATTGGAATTCAAAACATAAAATATCTTAATTCACATGGAAACAAATGTAGACATAGTCTGTCTTTGAGTTTATACAAAGTTCATAGATGATTTCATAAAATAGGGTAAGATTTATACTTTTAAATTAATATAGGATTTTTGGGCTCAATAGGTTAAGTGAAACCATTGATAAATTCCCTACATACCTGAATTAGAAGCATTAGGGAAAAAATCTTTGAAGTTGTTCTTGTCCTTAAGAAAACCCTAGTTCTTCTCCTTAAGAAACCCCTAACTTCTTAGGGAAAAAGGTAAACTATTCTTTTGATTTATTTCTGATGAAATTGGAGATTATTATGTGAATTGGGGCTATGGGGCCTTTTATATCACCCCTTGTGAAGCTAGAACGACATGGGTTTTGCCTTTAAGGGAGTGAGAAAACACATAAAAGCCCCTGAAAAACATGCAGAAAAATACATTCCCAATCGGTACGAGTCAACCATATGACTCATATAATAAGGTACAACTAGAGTGCTTGACTTGTAAGCTGGGCAAAATCAAAATAGTATAAATTGGTCACCATATGAGTGGAGCTTACGACTCACACCCTAGAATCCGACTAGTACCTATCCTCTTGTATCCTAAATAGAACTCCTCTCACCCCACACTAACTTTGTTACAACTTATCTTTTATGACACATATATTCTAGATACAACTCGTTGCCCTTCACTTGTATCTTAAACAGAACCTCGGGGGCTCTACACTGATGTCCTTACGATTGGGTTCATAAGACTTGTACCCCTTTTGATGACTTATTGGGGTTAAGTCATACCTATAATAAAATGTCTACCATGCTACACTGTCTTAGGTACGAGTCCAACATATTGCTCGTATTTTGGGTTATGTCTGAGGGTCGTAAATCGTATGCTGCTAGTCACTTCAAAACATGGGTTATTACAGATATATTTAATCTTTGATAGTGAGGGTGAGTTGAGTGTTTTCCTTTGGTTTTGACTTGTAGGCTTCAAATTTGGATTTGATGCCTTGGAATGGAGGCTTAAAGGTTATGATAAATTTGGAGCATAGATGTTTACCTGTCTATAATATTGGTTTGGATAGTTGAGGTAAAAAAATTCCTCCTTAGTGTTGATATTTTAGCTGGGAGTTGTAGAGTTTAATGGAACCTTTGTTTTTAGATTTGTCTCAGTTAAGGTTTTTTCTATAAGCTGGCTAAGCCTACTCTTTAGATAGAGATTTGGTCTTTTTTAGTTCAGATTAATTGTGGTTTATAGATAACCGGGTGATAGATCATTGGCACTTGATAATGGTTTCATCCACTTTTGACCTTAAATTTTACTTTCATTGAAATTTTGGATTTTCTACTTATCAAAAGTAGATAGAGTTGGATTTAGTATGGTTTTTTCCTCAATTAATGGGACCTCCTAAAGCAAATTATTCAGTGATGGGTATTTATGAGTCAGACTCCTGACTATCAGTTTTGAGGGTCATTCACACTAGTTGTAGAATTGGCAGTAGGTTACAGACATTGGTAATCACTATTTATGCATCCAACTAGCACCTTATGGGATATTTCTTATATTTGCCATTATGGATTTTGGTATTTCATCTTTAGTTTTTCAAGGTTAGTATGATGGGATTGTGAGGACAGGACTCGGACAACCTTCTACTTGGTTTGGAGTAGATAGCATGTATGGAAAGGTAAAAAGATGATATTTGGGTGTTGGAGTTGGTTTCATGATTTATGCCTTGGATTGTCGTGGCTTGGTTAAGTTTTTTCTAGGTTGTTATTGTACCGATTGGGTATCAGTATGTCGTGTGTTGGAATTATGTCCATTAGCCATTCTTGATTCATTAGAGGCTATTTGGTTGTTAAAGTTAGGTTTGGATTGTTTGAGAATTGAAGAAGGGAAGTTGGTTGAAAAAGGGATACTGATGGCAAACTCTCTTGGAAGCATTGTTTATTCTGGGAGGTTATCTAAGGAGTCTTGCTCGGAGCATGCTGGCCCTATACCTCATCCCTTAGAGATTTCTCGCTCTTTCTATCTATTGACTTTTGCAGATAAAAGTCCTTTTAGTAGTGGTATTTTAATGAACATCTAGGTTATTTCTTTAATTTATGCATGTTTGTGGCATTTGGATCCTTCCCACAACTGTTATGGGTCATTTATGACTTGTTAGAACTGTCGACTCAGTTATCAGATAGTTTGTTTGGGATTTAGGCTCATTTTCCTGCTTTGGAGCTTTGGCTATTAAGGAATTGGTATTGGACCAAAACTCCTAGTAGATGACCTCTGATAAGAATTCCAACAACGCCTTTAGTTCTGAAATATTTATCTTAGGCTTGAGGGTTCCTTTGTTCAGGTCTCGAGGCTTTCAGACTCATTTTGTGATATTCGGTGTATTATATGAAAATGGAACTATATATATGGGCCCCATATTTACTCAAAACAATCTCAGATGAAAGTTTTGATGGTTCCATCATTGTACTATTTAAATTTTGTATGGTAGCAAAGTTTTTTTGCGTGCAAGGGGTTCCAAGCACCCAGTCAAAATCCATTTTAGAAATAACAAAATATCGTGCTTGATATCTAGTTTGGCTGCTTTAGTGGTCAAGGATCCTCTTTAGCATCCATGAGCTGCTTTATTGGCCTTGGCCATTTGGCTGAGGTTTGCTTTAGCGGACAATGAAATAAACTTAATTCTTTGTAATTTTTGTGAATTATTTACTTATGTGTGATTTGATCATTTTACCCCTTTCTGTGGTTGCTTAGTGGCAATTTTGTGGTTTGGGATAATTGGTGTGAGTTTGTGGTTTTTGGTAGTTATAAAGGCTTATTAGTTGACTTTGGTTAACATTTGTTGTTATGTATGTCGAATGGCAAAATAAACCGTGCCAGTAGATTTGAAACGTTGATTTTTGGTTGGTTCATGGTTGGTGTGATTTTATGGCTTTTGTATCTCATTTTGACCCTCAGTTTGGAAACTTGTAAAATTAGGTTTCGGGGGCCAATTTTGTGAAAATGATGTTTTTATAAAAAAATGATTTCACCATTGAGTCCAAAGTGTAATTTGATAGCGTATTATAGTTCATTTGTGTTCTTAGGATTTTAGATGAATCCCGAGGGGTCCGTAAAGACTTGAAATTGCCAAGTCTTCAGCTGATGCACCACTTAGCTAGAGCATCCGCTTAAATGATAAGTTGGTCGCTTAAGCAACCAGGCTGCCAGATTGGGGTATTGTGTAAGTGAATCACTCATTGCATAAACAATTGTTGCTTAAGCGACAGTCGGGTCACTTACACAACACTTGCATGCCCGGTGGGTATCACAAAAATGACACCTGGTCTCTTAAGTTACCCAGTGTTCGCTTAAGTTATGTCTGGGTAATATATATACCTCTTTTTTGTGATTTTTCACCATTTTTGAGACTTGGAGCTTGTGGTTTTTAAGTTTTTGGGCAATTTCTTTCATTTTCGAGCTTGGGTAAGCTCTAAATCTTTATTTCAATTATTTTTCTTCAATTCTTGTCATTTAAATCTTGTTAAAACTTTAATTCAATAGTGGAATTTGTGGATATTGGCCTGGAAAGCCTAAATTAGTAATTCTTCAATTTAAACCCCAATTTGAACCCATTTTCTCTTAGGTTTTCTTCTATGGCTTTCTTTAATCCTGGGTAATATAATTTTGGACAAAAAATTTGGTTTTACCATTCCTTTTTGAAAACCCATTCCGGGTATACATTTTGACCCCGACTTGGAAATGGAACATATGGGTATTGTTGGCTTTCTTTTGACATGTTAATTCAATATTTGTGTGTTTTAATTCATTTCGGGTCTATTCATGATGAGAAATATCTATGTTGAAATCTTTATGGACTAATTTTATGCATTGGAGGTAGAATAGGGTTTTTCTTTCTTCAGATCGGGCTGGGTAGTTATTAATGGTATAAAATTATGTTATGGGTGTGGCAACTAATCATGGAAATGGCTTTATTATTGTTCTGTGACTGTGTGGGTGTCGTGCTGCTGTTATTTGGTGGTTTTGAGACATTATTTGCTATGTATAACTGTGTGGGGTCTTATATAATGTTATTGGCCTGGTAATTACATAATTGGTTGTTTTCCTGGTGGAAAATGTCTAAGTTGTTATTTTATATCTTACTTTATTGGTTTATGGTCTATATTGGATTCATGGATGATTGGCATATTAAGTGCATTTTAGCTCATATGGTTGATGTATTGGTTGGATTTGGATATTCTTATTCTTGTTGGTTTTGAGCATTACATCCTCATATCATATACATTCTTGAAACATTGGTACCACCATGGAAATACTATTTTTTTCTGATAGAAAATATGATATCTTGTAATGACCTTCCAGGTTATTTTCCATATTTCTGCTCATTTTCACCATTTAGAGATTTCCTATAGCTGCCTTAAGTCATTTTTGACTTACTAGAGCTGACTATTTGGTATTGAGTAGTTCGTTTGTCTTTTAGAGCAAATTCCCTATTTTGAAGCCTTCGGTTGTTAAAATTGGCTACCAGGAGAAAACATCAATGAAACAAAACTCGTATGCCAATTTTATCTATTCCAACAACTTTAAAACGTTGATTTTAGGCTAGGTGGACCCTTGGTTTGGGTCCCAAGATTTTCAGACTCGTTTCTGGTTGTTAGCAAAGAGTTAAGTAAAATGGAACATGGGTGTGGGACCCACTTTTTAAACGACTTTGCACAGAAATTTTTGCAGTGCTATTGAGTCTAGAGCGTCGAATTTGATAAGATGGCATAACTCTTTTGCATATAAGGGATTTCAGATGAATCCCAAAGGGTTGGTGGAGACTTAGAAAAATTCCAAGTTTCAACTCTTGTTGGTGCATCACTTAAGCGCTCATGAGATCGCTTAAGCGAATGCCACTAAAATGGACTGGCTATTCTAAAGTAGCCCGACATCGACCAATAGGTATCTCTTAAGTAAAACCTTTGGCAGTTAAGGAATGGCTGCTTAAGCAGCTAAAGGTCACTTATGCAATTTTTAGATTGACACTAGATGTTGCGAAATCAACACTATGTCACTTAAGTGGCCCAGTGTCCCCTTAAGCGACACCTGTGGACCTGGGAAGGGTATAAATAACTGACTTAGCTCAATTTTCACCATTTTTCATCCATTCTCTAGAATATTAAACCCCAAAAAGTGGGAAAACATGGGAGAATCATTTGTGATTCATTTTATAGTTTGGGTTAAGTTAATTTACACGTTTATTCTTTGAATTTCTGGTAAGCATCCATTAATTTCTTGATAGAATCCTTCAACTTTTTCTAAAATCACTAAAAGCTTGGTGGTTTGATTGTAGCACTATTAGAGCTCAAAATTCCTCTAATTGAGGGTAAATATTCCTTGAGCATAGAGAGATGTTATGTTGGTTTCAAAAGTGCAATTCCATAAATGGGCCCCGCTTGGGATTTTTACATAATTTTAAACCAAGTATAATAGTGCAATATGGTTATTAGTGTTCTAACTTTGATGAGTAGATTGTGATTTATTTAGCGTGGCACCTTTGCAGAAGTTTCTCAAAAATGAAAATCAATAGTTTAACGAATTCTTCAGGCTTTTTTTGACATCCAGGTATGCTTGGCTGACCCTCTTCATAGATTGAGCTATTTCATAGTATGATTATGATACTATGCTAGATATGGGTGAGATTTAGGTGTTGGAGGTATGATTGGAAATATTTGGGTTAGTTGGATTATTTAGGCTATCTTTTAATCATAATTTAGGTGTAATTGACTTAGTTGCTCATGATTTATGAAGAATTTCTATCTTAGGGCTAATTATGGATTATTTTACATCTAGAAATAATTTAGATACCTTAGCCTAGTCCAGGGTAGATTTTGCCTATAATGGATTTCAGAGAGTAGAAGTGGGACCCTCCAGCCCATCTTAGGTCAAGACTTGTATTAACTTTTATAGACTTATTTATGCATGATATACCCTTATTAATGACTCTTTGGGACTTTGAGGAGATTAAATGCTTATTGATTATGCTAGTTCGGTAGTTGAGAGTTAGCGCTAATTTCAGGTAAGGTTCGATCGGTAATTGCGGTGATTTAGTGGTATGACTTATGATTATAGTTTATTTATATGGTTTATTGGTATTGTCTATTGATATATGAATTTTGGTACAAGTCCGACATTTGATTATAATATTGGTAATATGAGTTTTGATTTAATTTCGACAATCGATGATGACATTGATAATATGAATCTCGGTTCAAGCTCAAAAAATGATGTTATGAGGATGACACTATTAAGGATGTTATGATGATAATGATATGAGTTTTGGTCTGAGTTTGACATTGAGAGTTAGGCATGATATGATTTGTTATAGATGATTAATAGTGATACCTGATATTCAGTAGAGCTATGGATCTTTGGTTATTTATTTCCTTTGATTGTACTCTCCAGACTTATGGGGACCTGCATTGGGTTATTTATTTTTCCACACTTTTTATCTTATGGGATCCAATTTTGTAGTTATAGTGGTATGATCTTTATGTTACTATTTTAGATTTATTTATGTATAGCAGTGTTGGAGCTTTTTTCTAGGTTTGCCCTATTACCTTGACTTAGTTTACTTTATCTTGTATCTTATCATATTTATATCATGATCTTAGTTTGATAATGATTCCTACTGAGTACCCATGGTTCCTGTACTCATACTACACTTCTATACCTTTTTGGTATACATTCGAGGACTAATTATAGCCATTGATGTGACACTCCTGCGAGGTTGATCTCAAAGATTTGGTGATCTCTTGGAGTTGGAGTTTTCCTTTTTCCTTCTACTTATCTATGTCTAACTTTGATTTTTGAGACAGATTGTATTTGACTATTACTTATGGTAACTGCAATTATAATTCAAGATTTCACTCGGATGAATCCCCCTTTGTTTTCTAGATCCAAGTCTGAGGAGAATCTAAAGGAGTTTTTGGATATGGTGTAGTAAGTGACAGATACCATGAATGTCACTTTGAGTGAGAGTGTATACTTTGCTATGTATCAGTTATAGGGTGTAGCTATTAATTGGTTTAAGTAGTGGAAAAAAGATAGCAGAGTTGAGGTAGGGCCTGTAGAATGGAAGGAGTTTGCCACAACTTTTTTAGATAGGTTCTTTCTCCTAGAGTTGATAGAAGATAAGATTCAAGAGTTCATCAACTTGAAGATGGGTAGTATGAGTGTTAACGAGTAATCACTCAAGTTCAATCGGTTGGCAAGGTATGCTCCTACTATGGTGGCTAACACTAGGTCCAAGATGAATAAGTTTGTGTCTGGTGTATCTGATAGATGTTCAAGGAGTTTAGGACCTTCATGTTGATTAAGAAGATGGACCTATCTATACTTATGGTTCATGCTCAGCAAATTGAGAAGGATAAACTTAAGGGAAAAGAGAGAGAGAATAAGAGAACCAAAATGGGTAGTTTAAACTTTTCTTAGACAAGGTTAGAAAGTGGTAATCATTCTCAGTTCTACCAAAAATATTCTGCCCCATCTCCATCTTCAGATAGTGCTCTAGTGCCTAAGTACATGTATGATAATCAGGATAGAACGTCAAGCACTAAGTCCCAGAGTATTGGGAATAGTGGTCGTACAAAGAAGCTCTACATAAAGTGTTATAAGAATCATCAAGGTAAGTGTAGAGCTGGCAGTGATGTGTGTTTCAGATATAGAAAGCCAGGCTACAGGGTAAGGGATTGATAGAGCAATAGCCGATAGGTAAAAGACGTTTATCGGCAGGGTCAGTCCAATTCTTCCTTAGCTCCAACTGGTCGCTCGACTCAGCAAGGTGCCACTTCTAATAAAACCAATGGGCAGCGCCAACATAGATTGTATGATCTATAGAATCATCATGATTAGGAAAGTTCTCCTGATGTGGTTAAGGGTATGTTGCATGCTTTTCATCTTCATGTTTATGTCTTATTAAACCCTAGAGATTTACTTTCCTTTGTGACTCCTTATGTAGCTGTCAACTTTGGTGTCAGTCCTGAGACGTTAGTAGAGCTATTCTTAGTGTCTGCCCTAGTGGGTAAGTCTATTACAGCCAGACAAGTATACAAAAATTACCCAGTCATAGTATCGGAATGTTACCTTAGTTGATCTTATGGAGTTAGTGATGACTGATTTTGATGTTATTCTTGGCATGGATTGGATCCACTCTTGGTATGACTCAGTTGACTATAGAAATAGAGTTATTCAGTTTTAGTTTCCTAATGAACAAGTTATCGAGTGGAGAGGAAGTACTTTAGTGCCTAAAGGTCAGTTATTTTCCTATCTTAGATCAAGAAAAATAATATCCGATAGGTGTATTTACCATCTTTTCTGAGTCAAATACTCCATTTTTGAAACTCTGAGTTCTGAGTCAATTCTATTAGTAAATGAATTTCTAGATGTGTTTCCTAAAGATCTTCCTAGAGTTCTTCCCGAGAAGGAAATTAATTTTGGAATAGATCTCCTTCAAGACACCCAACCTATCTCTATTCAACCATACAGAATGGCTCCAGCTAAGCTTAAGAAACTATAAGAGAAGTTAAAAGATCTCTTATATAAGGGTTTCATAAGACCTAGAGTTTCTCATGGGGTGCTCCAGTCCTTTTCATTCATAAGAAAGATGGTTCTCTCAAAGTGTGCATCGATTATCATCAGTTGAACAAAGTCATAATAAGGAATAAGTATCCACTCCCCTGAATTAATGACTTATTTGACCAACTTCATATTGCCAGTTATTTCTCTAAGATAGACCTTAGATCCATCTATCATCATCTTAGAGTCAGAGAATGTGACATTTTGAAGACAATTCTTAGAACTCGATATGGTCACTTTGAATTTATGGTTATGTTTTTTGTACTAACAAATTCCCCTGTAGCTTTCATGGATTTGATAAACAAGGTGTTCAAGTAGTACTTGGACATGTTCGTCATAGTCTTTATTGATGATATCCTTGTCTATTCTTGTAGTGAGAACGATCATGCAAATCATCTGAGAATTGAGTTACAGATACTTAGAGATCATCGGTAGAGATCATCAGTTATTTACTAAGTTTAGTAAGAGTGAATTTTGGCAGAGATCAGTAGCTTTCCTCAGTCATATAGTTTTCGGTGATGGTATTCAAGTTGACCCTTAAAAGACCAAAACAGTGAGAAACTAGCCTAGACTCATCTCTCCATCAAATATCAGGAGTTTCTTAGATTAGGCTGGCTATTACAGATGGTTTATTGAAGGGTTTTCTACTATTGCTTACCCCATGTCTCAATCAACTCAGAAGAAGTTCAAATTTTAGTGGTTAGATTCCTACGAGAATAGTTTTTAGGAGTTTAAGACTCAACTCACTTCCTCCACAGTGTTGACTTTGCTAGATAGTTTAAATGGATTTGTAGTTTACTATGATGCTTTGAAAGTTGGTCTTGGTTGTGTGTTAATACAGAGAGGTAAGGTCATATCCTATGCCTCCAGGAAGCTTAAACCCCATGATAAGAATTATCCAACCCATGATCTTGAGTTGGTAGCTCTTGTCTTTGCCTTAAAGATTTGGAGGCATTATCTTTATGGGGTTCATGTTGATGTTTTCATGGATCATAAGAGTTCACAGTATGTGTTCATGCAGAAAGATTTGAATCTTCGTCAGAGAAGGTGGCTTGAGTTGTTAAAAAAATATGATATAAGTGTATTGTATCATCCGAGTAAGGCCAATATAGTGGCGGATGCCCTTACTAGATTGTCCATGTTAAGGATTATATGAAGGAGTTAGTCCATGAGGTTTATTAGCTTGCCAGATTAGAAGTATGGTTAGTTGATTCAGTTGAAGGTAGTATATGGTTTCATAATGGTTTGGAATCTTCATTGGTTGCCGAAGTAAAAGAAAAACAAGATAGGGATCCCAGTTTGGTTAAGTTAAAGGAGATAGTTAGATATCAGAAAGTAGATACTTTCTCTAAGGGGGAGATGGCGTACTTCATTGTTAGGGCAGGCTATGTGTGTCATATGTTGATGATTTGAGGCAGCGAATCTTAGAAGAAGCACATGGTATGCAGTATTCTATTCATCCAAGAACCATTAAGATGTACCATGATTTATGGGAAATATATTGGTGGAATGGTATGAAGAAGGATATTGCAGAGTTTGTGACTAAATATTCAAATTGTCAGCAGGTTATGGTTGAGCACCAAAGGCCTAATGTTACATTATAGGAGTTTAGCATCCCCACATAGAAGTGGGAGGTGGTTAACATGGATTTTGTGATAGGGTTACCTTGTACATGTCGTCAGCATGATTCAATATAGGTCATTGTAGATAGAATGACCAAGTCAACATATTTCCTACTAGTTCATATTTCGTATTTAGCCGAGGATTATGCTATACTCTATCTTAGAGAGTTGGTTAAGTTGCATCGAGTTCCATTTTCTATTATTTCAATAGAGGTACTCAGTATACCTCTCACTTTTGGAAAGCTTTTTAGAAGGGTCATGGTACCTAAGTTCATCTCAGTACAACTTTCATCCTCGGATAAATGGTCAATTAGAACGTACCATTCAGACCTTAGAGGACATGTTGAGGGCATGTGTAATTTATTTTAAGGGTAGTTGGGATGAACACTTACCTTTGATTGAGTTTTCCTATAACAATAACTATCACTCCAGTATTCAGATGGCTCTGTTTGAGGCTCTCATTGGGAGGAGATGTATATCTCCTATTGGTTGATTTGAAGTAGGTAAGGCTACTTTGACAGGGTCAGATGTAGTGTTTAAGGTGATGGATAAAGTATAGTTAATTCAGTAAAAAAATTAAGGCAACCCAAAGTCATCAAAAGTCGTATGCGGATATGAGGATGAGAGATCTTGAGTTTGATGTTGGTGACTTGGTTTATTTGAAAATTTACCTATGAAAGGAGTGAAGAGATTTGGAAAGAAGGGGAAACTCAGTCCCCATTATATTGTCCCATATAAAATCTTAAGCCGGTTTTAGAAGGTAGCTTATGAGTTAGAGTTGCCTACAGTTTTGAAATCAGTGCATCCAGTGTTTCATGTCTCCTTGCTAAAGAAATGTATTGGTGATCAAGCTTCAGTCGTTCCCTTAGAGAGTGCGAATGTAAGAGAGAATCTCTCCGATGAAGAAATTATATTTGAGCTCCTTAATCGTTAGATTCATAGGTTAAGGAACAAAGAGGTTCCCTTACTTAAAATTCTATGGAGGAATCAGTCTGTTGAAGGAGCTACTTGGGAAGCAGAAGCAGATATGCGAGCCAAGTACCCTCATCTTTTCTCCAAATATTTTGACTCATCTTGAGGTAACAATTTCCTTAAATTGACTCTTTTTTGTTCTCTATTTTATCTAAGTAACCATTCTCATGTCATTACAGACATTCTAGAAATTAGTTCAGCTCATGTATCATGCTTTAGACTCAATTATGTAATTATGTTCCAAATCATGCATGTTTAGTATATAATCTCAGTTGCCTTAGTATTCTTAGTCAAACCAGTCTCATTTGAGGAACATTGTTCCCAAGGGGGATGGATATATTGTATTACCTCGTGTTTCGAAGTCCCTATGCAGTATACGATTCATGACCCTCAAACATAACCCAGCATATGATCCATATGTTTGACTCATACCTATGACAGTGTAGCATCGTGGACATTCTATTGCAAGTATGACTTGACCCTCATGAGTCTTCAAGAGGGGTAAGAGTCATATGAACCCATTCGTAAGGATATTAACATAGACACCTTGAGGTTCTTTTCAGGATATGAGTGAAGGGAAATGAGTCGTATATAAAATATATGAGTCGTATATGATAAGTCATAACTAAGTATGGGGTAAGAGGAATTCTATTCAGGATACAAGAGGATGGGTACTAGTCATATTCTAGGGTGCGAGTTGTAAGATCCACTCGTATGGTGATTAGTGTATACCATTTTGATTCTTCCTAGCTTAGAAGTCAAGCAGTCAAGTTGTACCCTAACATACGGTCGTATGGTCGACTCATACTAATTGGGAACACATTTTTCTGCACGTTTTTCCAGGGGTTTTTGTGTATTTTCCCGCTCCTTTAAAAGACAAACCTATGTCGTTTTGTCTTCACAAGGGGTGGTATAAAAGTCCCCAAAGACCCAATTCATATAATAATCTCTAATTTCATCAGAAAAAAATCAATAGAATGATTTCCCTTCTTCCCCAAGCAGTTAGGGTTTTCTAAAGGACAAGAACAACTTCAAAGATTTTTTCCCAAAGCTTCTAATTCAGGTATATGGGGTATTCATCAATGGGCCCCTTTCACCCATTGAGCCCAAAAACCCTATATTAATTTAAAAGTATGAATCTTATCCTATTTTATGAAATTATCCACGAATTTCTTATTAACTCAAATACAAACTATGTCAACATGTGCTTCCATGTGAATTAAGCTATTTCATGTTTTGAATTCCAATTTCCATGTCATATTACATTGATTTCATGTTAAATCCTCAAGTTATGAATCAACCCATGTAAATATGTTGTTTTCTCATGTTTAACACATTCCCATAGTCAAGCGCATGCTTCTCACTTATTTGTTGAAATGTTTTATGTTTTGGGTCTTTGAACCATAATTCTATACCACAGTTTTAAAGCATTGTTATCATATTTTGTAGTCATTCAATGTTGGCGAGTTATGAACACTTGATACCTATGTGTTTGCTTATGCTTCAGATCTTCCAAGTAATAATTCAGTGAAACCATAAATCTTATTACTTACCCAGTTATTGTGATCATGTTGAGCAATATTAGTGGTTATTTTCAGTCGAACTTAATTCAGTACCAGTGTCAGTTCAGTTGGGAGTAGGATTTAGCACCGAGTGAACCCATGGATAGGGGCTCACTTTCCAGTAGAGGGTATGACCCTTAGTAGCAATTTCTGAGTTCCAAAACTACGTAGCCAGCGTAGGTTTGAGATGTCTTCCTGTCAGTTAAGGATTGACACATATCTCATGTGAGCACCTGCAAGTAGAGGGTGACTTCTTAGTCCTTTAGGACAGCAGTTTAGTTGTCCACACAGCCATGTGTTAGTACCCATGGTAAGGTACTAACACCCTTCCAACTGGAGTTATAGGTTGGACCCCGATTAGCTCAGATTAGGGCATGTCGGTTACATAATAACTCCCATATTTTAAGTCGGTATTTATTGTATCTCAGACCAGGTTTGCTTGACTAACCGTACAGATTTTTAGTTGTTCAGTTATACAGATTACAGTCTTTCAGATTACAGATCATGTCAGAACCATGTTTATGCTTGGTCTTGCATTCTCATACTTTATGTTTAGTTATCTTATTCATTTTAGTTAGTCTATATCTCACGTACCATTATATTCAAAGTATTGATTACATACTTTTCTTTGCGATATGTTGTCTAATAACATAGGTTTGGATGCTCAGTTTCCCGATCGTTCTTAGACAATTTAGTGTTACCCAGCAATAGTAGTGGTGAGTCCTTATCCATCGAGGACATGATATGCTTTTACAGTTATTTCAGTATTTCTTTTTGTTCAGTCAGTCAGTGTTAGTTGGGGGTTTGTCCTATCAACTTGTCATGACTTTTAGAGGCTTTCAGAAAGTTAGACAATCATTTAGTTGTCAGTATTAACAGTTGTTTTAGATAGATAGTTTAGTTTCTAGTACTTATCATATATTTTAGCATGACATGTTACATATTTCAGTATTTTGATTGATAGTACCTTATTGGTTTACTTTCCATACATGTTATGTCATTATTATGTTACTCAGTGCTCACAGTAGGTACCATCTCATGGGTTAGCTTATGGTCACTTATGGCCATAATCACTGTTGTCGTGACTGGGGGTAGCCTCGGGATGTGACAATATCCCCTATGGATCTTACCATAGCTAAAATCAAAATGTAGCTGAGAACCATAATCACAATGTAGAATAAACCACAGGCTCTAAGCGCAAGCAATCAACTTCATCTCTGTTGGTTGGCATGACTTACCAAACAATACCCAAGAACTCACCAAGGTTGTAAATAGTCTATAATAGCCAAAACTCTTGCAACTTTGAGGAATGCAACATTATCCAAAAACTAATCAATCCAATACTCTATCTCAACAAAAAATACCCAATTTGTCATCTTAAGAAACGGTAATAGAAAAGATCATATATCACCTATCTTCACCTGTCTTAACTCCACTGGAATAAGAACCACATCATGGAAAGAACAGAGTATCCAACCCCATCCCAATACCAAGATAAAACTATCACCAGGAGACAAACCTAACAAACTTGAAAGGCTAGCTCAAGACCCCTCAATATAAACATCACGACCACTACAAGTCAATGAACTGACCAAATAAAAAGAATGAATCCCAAATGTGTCAATATCAAAAATAGGCCATATAACCAAATCGCCAACTCGAGAACCATAAAAAAATCATGGAAGGCCATTTTCCTTTCCTTTCATTGCCCACTTAATAACTGATCTAACCTCGCTAACAAAAGAAGAAAATGACCAAACTTATCTATCTAAGAAGAGAAAATCATGAAACCAAGCTAGCTACCTAGTATAATGAATAAGAACCGCGAGAAAGGAAATTCTAACCAGATAATGCTAGTCTAGCCGTCTATCGAGCAAGGGTCGATCAATACCAATAATGGATATAATAACAACAATAGAAATAACAGTATAAGGAGCATGTAGTACCAAAAATGAAAATTAATGACAAGTACCACTCTAGGCCATAAGAAGGCCGATATGCAAAGGTAAATGGGACTCAAACCCAAATGCTACACCCCTAGGGAAATATCAACATTGATCCACTCCATCCACTACTAAAAGAAATCATCTATGAGGGTAGTCGCATAATCATGAGATCTACACCAAGGTAAAAAAAAACAATATAAACCTACCATGGAACATAATCATCAATGGGTTCAAAAACCCTAATGCACTCAAATAAATATGTAAAGGCGTGAAATAAAAGATACACCTACAACGCTGGAATTCGAAGTCACAAGTCTAATATTCCAAAAGGAGTACAAATCTGAGCGGGTCAAAGCTCGGACAAAGCTCCTGAATCAACAAACAAGGTACTAGGTGCCCTGGCTCTAATTAAAGGTGACACAATGCTTGGCACTAATCTAGATGATCTTAATGACTAATAATCCCAAGATGAGAAGAATATATGGATAAGTGATCGATCTATCTATAGTCGTAGCAAACCTCTAAAGCCCTAACCTCACGAGAAACATGACATGACCCCAACTGGATGACTAACCAATAATGATGGTACTCCCTACTAAAGTGGCCATCCTCTCCATAATCATAACATACCTCTAAAACTCTAGGCTGGAAGGGAATATATGCTAACTCTATTTGAACAACTAACTCATATCTAGGTCACTCTCTAGACCAATGACCGATCTCCCTACAACCATGGGACACTCTTATAATACTCAGAGGTAATGCACTGTCACAACCCGAGACTACCCCTAGTCGTAACACGATTCTTGAAACCATAAGTAATCCCAAGCTAACCCATGAACTGGCATACTATTAAGAAACTCATTAATAATATATTAAATCACTGGTTCTGCTATGTGGAAATATAATCATGACAAAATCTAGGAAGAATTATAATACTGATATAATTTACAATATGATAAAACTGAAGAGAGAACTGAAATTACATGACTGACTTTAACTGAAATCTATAAAGCCTCTACTATAGGGACTATAGATAGCTGGGACATAACTCTACATAGCGCTAATCAACACATATGAGTAAAAGAGTAAAGTACGTGAACAACATCTGACTGAAGTCCTCGAAGTAGGAGAACTCATCACTTGATGGCTAGAATCTGCAATTGTCTGATCGTGCTATGAGGGCTACAACTGGTACCTACATTATGAAACAATGCAACCACATAGATGTATATATGAATTAGTACTTCTGTAATGTACTGAGTAAGCAGGGGTGAATGTAATAAGTAAAACTGATCTCATATGTAATCTTAAATCATGCATGCTAAGTATAAGTAGACTCACCAAGAGGCAGAAATAATTTTAAAGCTGAAGTGTCTTAAAACATGTATAACAAATATAATCTAATAAGCTGGTGAATCACAACTCTTAGTTTCTTAAAACTTTACTTTTATAATATAAGTAGAACTGAAGTTGGAAGAAAGTAAAACATGGGTACTATATGAATACTGGGTCTAAAACTATGGGGTGGAAGTCGACATAACTCAAGGATCTGAATACAAAAATCTACTGAGCATGAATGCATGAAAACTATGATATCTGAGAATGAAAGACCAAGCTATACATATTTCTAAAATAATCTGTAAACTGAAATACTTAAATTTTATAAATCAATAGATGAGTATCTGTATGCTTTGGTCAAGAAACCTGAACTAAAACTATACTGAATACTGTACTGAGACTAGCTAGCTATAAACGACAAGCCCCAAATCTATTGTTAGGGTCCAACCTGCAACCCCAGTTGAAAAAGTGTTAGTATCGTGCCACGGGAACTAATGTTGGCTACGTGGATCTACTAATATGATGTCTCAAAGAACTTGGGTGTCATACCTAACTGATGGGGGACCCCTCAGAGTCTACAGTGGCATCATAGTTCTCAAACTTAGGGACTGCTACTAACGTCTTATGCCTAACTGACAGGGGAGACAAGTGCCTCTTGCCTAAATGACGGAGGAGACGTCGTCCCTAAAGTTTTACTCCTAACTAAAGACACTGATTCTAAACTTAACTACACTTAACTGAACAAACAACTGATCATAAATAACTTGACTTAATGACAATGCTCACAGTTTATCTATAAACATTCTGAAGATACTGAAAATATGTAAACAACTAGGTATCGGATGTTCATAACCCACCAGCACTGAATGGAAATAACAATAATGATATGTCAAGCTTTAAAAACTATAGTAGGGGATCATTACATAAAATGCAACATTTAGACATTTAATCAAAAACATAAGAGTCATGAACTTGAACATGGAAATATGGTATACAGGTAAAAGCAACGTGAGTGCATGCCTAAATTCATTAGTTGGGGATTTAACATAGAATCAATGGAGTAGAACATGGAAACTTACAACTCAAAGCATGAATGGATTAAATTACTTGGAAACCCTTGTAGACATAGCAAGGTTCATAATTCAATATTATAACATGAAATTCAATTGGATACATCATGGAAATCAAAACTTAAAGCATGACATAACATAACTTTTAATGAAAACATCCTTTGACATGAATTTAGTCAAATTACTAAGGAAATAATAATTTAAATTCATCTTGAACACATGATACTTCATAAATAAAAGGGAAAGTTCATATCTTTAATTAAAGAAAAGCTTTTTGGGCTCCATGGGTGAAAGGGGACCCATGGATGAACTCCCACATATCTTAACCCTCAATTTTGGAAAGAGAACATAATTCTTTATGCTTTCTTAAAGGTTATTGGATTTAGGAACTAGAATTCTTGATTTCCTTGGAGAGAAAGTAATTAAATTGATGTTCTTGGGACATGATTAGGGTTTCTTTATGAGGCGAATTAGAGAAGAGGGGCCAATTATGACAAAAAATATGCACCAAATCTTGTTATGGGCGATTGGGTTGAGGGAAAAAGACATAATTTCCCCTCAGGAAATTAAATTTACAACTGGAATACGGTTTATAGGGTCACCACGATGCGGTATTATCGTGGTGGCTTACTGGTTCTGACAAAAATGATCATAACTTTTCACTCGGGTATCAGATTAAGGCAAAATTGGCATCGTTGTAAAGCTAATTCAATTAACTACAATTTGGTGGGTTCAAGATGAAAAATTCCACGCACATCAAAAGTTATACATGCTCAAATTTAATCCATGTAGAATCTATTGCCAAACTTTGGATGAATCAAATGCTCTTAGCTCAACTTTGTTCTATGTGATTCCTATGAACATTCTTCTCCTCATAAGCACTTCACACACTAGGATAAAGATTATGGAACATGCATTAAAATTATAAATCAAGAAACAGACAAAACACCCTCATCATGATGCAGTATATGTGCCAACATGAATAGCACCGTGATGTGGCTCTATCATAGTGGCTTGCTAGATTCATGATCCAAACATGACCCAATCCTCATCCAAAAATTCTGAAACTTCTCCAAGACATGCTTCTTACACCCCTAAACATGAATTATCTCAAAAACTAATGTCTTGGGGTTGGAAGACCAAAATAAAAATCCTCAAAGTTTAGAGGTCTTGAAAATGGCTAAGTCCCTAACACTTAGTGAAAATTTCAAGACTTAATCCCCTTAAGCATGCAACTAAGAGTTGAATCAAGCTTGGAATAATAAGGGGTATTATAATATCTCCCCCTTGGAAACATTCATCTTCAAATGAGACTAGTTAGACATGAGAGTACTATACTGAGGTAACTGAGATCATGTACTAAACATGCATGACTTGTACATGATTGCATAACTGATTCTGAAACATGATAAATGAACTGAACTGATTTTTTGAATACATGCAATGACATGAGAACGGTTATAAGGATGAGATATAAATAAGAGAGTTAACTTTTGAGTAACCATTGCCTCAGGATGGTTCTAGTTTCATGAAGAAAAATCAATAGGTTTAGGATGTGAAAACTTGGGGTATTCCAATATCTCCTCCTTGGGATACTTTATCTCCCAAATGATACTGACTTGGTTGAAAAACTAAAGAAAGACTGAGATGATGCATAGGGCACTTATGGACTGATTCATGATTGAATATCTGGAACCTGAAATATAATGCATGAACTGAACTGGATTCACAATTTACATGGATGCAAACAAATTACCTCCTAGAATGGCCATACTCATGAAACTTCAGATAGTAAGACTAGATCGAAAGATGAAAAAACCATAGGAATTTGTCTGCCTGACTGCTAAACTGAATTGCTGGATATACAAATTGAATTATGCTGAAATCTTACATTCAACTATGCATTCTACTTCAAAACTGCACTTCACTTGAGGATACTTAAAATATTCACATGGGCTCTGATAACTCTACCTACTGAAGTCTATGCTGAACTGGATTCTCTCACCATGTCCAAGCCTACTTGAACCTACAAAGTACTACACATCACACCATAACACTAATCCAAATCATGAATTCAATACACCCTGCGATTTTACAACTTCTCATCTCATGAATAATTCATATTACCACTTAAAC
Organism: Capsicum pubescens; assembly: GCA_030864215.1. Taxonomy (NCBI): domain Eukaryota; kingdom Viridiplantae; phylum Streptophyta; class Magnoliopsida; order Solanales; family Solanaceae; genus Capsicum; species Capsicum pubescens. Next base: position 269,200,949 of record CM061548.1, read on the forward strand.
AACTATATTAAATCCCTACTAGTCATTCACTAATGTGCAATGCATTTATCCATATATATATAAGTATAACATTAAAGCCTATATTTATAACCACATATGCACTTCTAAACAAACACTCATAAAAACATCTTTCTCATATCCTCCAAACATCTATCATTAACAACTTCCATGCGTTATTCTTAAGAAAGAATCAGACACAAATTTTTGACTAACCATGACATATATCAAAACCTGGCCTTAATATTACTTTACACTAACGACCTTATCTAAAACAAGCATACAATAATTTCGCCTAACATGAAACATTTACTCTCTCCCATCTAAACAATTGTTCATCATCACTATCTTGACATAAGGAGAGGTCACTAAAAGGTTAAAACATGAGGACCTGAAGCATGAAAAGATACTATGCATAACTTGACACTTTACTGAGGCCTAAGAAATAGAGTATCAATATCATGGATTCATCAAAGATATCTAAATTGAGGGCATAAATGACATAAATTGAATTTCGCTGATTATTAAGAGTGTAGCATGAGTACCTAGAACTGAACATACTATAAAGCATGAGTACATGAGTCATGAGCTGTATGACCTGAGTGTGGAGTTCATAAATTCATCGAACATAATTCGTACTGCCGAATGAACTGGAACTCCTTATACTGGGAACTGGGAGAGTACATGATTCTCTATTATGTGCATGAACATGAACTATGATCATGGAACTAACATGTAAGGCATAAACAGATATCATGATGACTGAAGTATAAAACTTTGCACTGAGATAAGAATAGGTTGGGCATCATCCTCCGTTACTGTTGTTCTATAACATACTGGCATCACTACTAGAATTTAAGAGCCTGACTTGGTTGATTTTTCTATTATCTTTCCCTTAGCTTTAAGCAATCATTCTAAACCTGTAGACCCCTTTAATAAACTCTAAACTGAACTACAATAATTTTACTCTAGGGTTCGGGTTATAACAATACACATTAATAACAAATTTACCTTGAAAAATTACACCTGAGAGTGTAAAAGCCGCTGCTAATACTTCCTTCTAAAATACAACTCTTAAATTTCTAAAGCCCCAATAGTCATGATATAACAACTTAAACATTGATTTACTTAGAATTTTCAAGAGTATCACCACACCCTGAGTTTATATCATCTAGAATTTCAAATCTTCTTTCTATTAGCTCAATCTTCAAAGATTCAAACTTAGATTCTAACACTTAACATAGATATTTCCAAATATTTAATGGACCATACTAACTTCCATCATATCCTACTAATATCACATCTCTAATCTTATATTTCTCTTGAGACCATGAGAATTACCATCATGCCAACATATGCAAGAATCACCATATAACCCATAACTTAACTGATAAGAACATCATATACTACACAACCTCATTCACACTTACCAACTCAAGGGTACTATCTAAGCACGCATATTGTTAAAACTTATACATGATACAATCCCATTTCACCTTGGGTACATCTCTAGGTCATACACACATCATCATACTTAATTTCAAATCAATAAACTTTAATTTTTACATACACTCTGACACACATCATCATACTTAATTTCAAATCAATAAACTTTAATTTTTACATACACTCTTTTCAAGCCTACTGGTTCACCTTTCATACAACTCGCCCCATGGATACATAATCTACTAAATATAGATCAACACTATCCATACTTTACCATTGCTAAACTTTTGGGTTTTATGCTTCTAACTCTAGAAAATATGCTACCATAGGATTCTGAGAAGGGATTTGAAAGAACACCTGACTTTTGCTGAATGCACAATTTTCATAAACATGAATGAAAGATTTCATACTTTGGAATATAAAGTCACTGGTGGGATACTTTTGAGCTTACGTGCAATCCCATAACTGTCTATGGGGACTGTCTGAGAAAGCTCTATCTGTAAGGATTTGAGCTTGACTATTTTTATTGCCTCAAGAATAAAGCAGATTTGTTACGAATGGATCAACGTGAGAATTTGTATAAGTTTCTTAGAGAACACTTTTGATGCATGATCTGAGGCATAAAAGAAGGGAAATTTTTCTGCAATGCATTATAGCCTCTCAAAAAAAAGTACAGACATCTTATTACCATTCTGCAAGACTCTACTAGAGATCTCTTCATAGACACCCTAGGACATTTGAACTTTGTACTTTGATACCAAGTTTTTCATGACCCGAGACTACCCCCTAATCACAAAACAGTGCTTGGAACTACAAGTGATCCCAAGATTACCCATTAACTGGCATACTGTTGAGCAACTGATTTATAATATATTAAATCATTGGTTCTACAGTGTGGAAATATAATCATGACAAAACCTGGGAAGAATTATAATATTAATACACTTTACAAACTGATAAAACTGAAAAGAGAGCGAAAATTACATGACTAACTCTGACTGACATCTATGAAGCCTCTACTATACCGACTATAGATAGTTGAGACATGGCTTAAGCTACCAATAATAAATACATATGAGTAATAAAGTAACGTACATGAACAATATCTGACTGAAGTCCCCGAAGTAGGAGAACTCATCACCTGCTGGTTGGAATCTCCAACTATCTGATCATGATATGTGGGCTACAATTGGTAACTACATTATGAAATAATGTTACCACACAGAAGTATATGTGGATCAGTACTTCTGTAATGTACTGAGTAAGTAGGGGTGAACGCAATAAGTAAAATTGATTTCTTACTTAATCTTAAATCATGCATGCGAAGTGTAAGTAGACTCACCAAGAGGTTGAAATAAATTGAAAGACGGAGTGTCTTAAAACATGTATAACAAATATAATCTGATAAGCTGGTGAATAACTACTCTTAGTTTCTTTAAACTTTACTTTTATAATATAAGTAAAACTAAAGCTGGAAGACAGTAAAACATAGGTATTGCATAAATACTGGGTCTGAAACTACGGGGTGGAAACCGACATAAATCAAGGATCTGAATACACCAATATATGAAGCATGAGTGTATAAAAACTGTGATATCTGAGAATGCAAGACCAAGTATATACATATTTCTAAAATAATCTGTAAACTGAAATACTGAAATTTGATAACTGAATAGTTGAGAATCTGTATGCTTTGGTCAAGCAAACTTGAACTTAAACTATACTGAATACTATACTGAGATTGTGGGAGCTAGGTATAACCGATATGCCCCAAATCTATTGTTGGAGTCCAACCTGTAACCCCAGTTGTAAGGGTGTCAGTACCGTGCCATGGGTACTAATACTGGCTGTGTGGATCCATTAATCTAATGTCCTGAAGGACTTGAGTGTCCTACCTAACTAACGGGGGACCCCTAAAAGTCTACGGTAGCGCAGTAGGTATTGAAATTAGGAACTGCTACTATCGTCTCATTCCTAATGGACGGGAGAGACACTGCCACATGCCTAACTGACGGGGGAGATAAGTGCCTCATGCCTAACTAATAGGGAGATGCCATCACTATGTTCACTCGGTGCTAAGTTTTACTCCCAAATGAAAGATTCTCATTCTGAACTGAACTACACTTAACTAAACAAACAATTGATCATAAATAACATGATGGAATGACAATTCTCATAGTTTATCTGAAATCATTTTGAAGATACAGAAATTATGTAAAAATCTAGGTATCAGGTGTTCATAATCTACCAACACTGAATGAAAATAACAATGGTGACATATCATGCTTTAAAAATCATAGTAGGGGATCATTACTCAAAACCCAACATTTAGACATTTCATCAAACACATAAGAGTTATGGACTTGAACATGGGAATATGGTATACATGTGAAAGCAACATGAGTGCATGCCTAAATTCATAAGTTGGGGATTTAAAATGGAATCACTGGAGTAGAACATGGAAACATGCAACTCAAAGCATGAATGGATGAAATCACTTGGAAACCTTTGTAGACATAGCAAGGTTTATAATCCGACATAATAACATGAAATTCAATTGGATACGTTGTGGAAATCAAAACTTAAAGCATGAGATAACTTAACTTTTCATGAAAACATCCTTGGACATGAATTTAGTCAAATTACTAAGGAAATAATGATTTAAATTCATCTTAAACACATGATACTTCATAAACAAAAGGAAAAGTTCATATCTTTAATTAAAGATAAGCTTTTTAGTCTCCATGGGTGAAAAGGGACCCATGTATGAACTCACACATACCTTAACCCTCAATCTTAGAAGGAGAAAACAATTCTTGATGCTATCTTGAAGGTTCTTTGATTTGGGAATTTGAATTCTTGGTTTTCTTGTAGAGAAAGTAATGAAATTGATGTTCTTTGGAGATGATTAGGGTTTTTTTAAGAGGTGAATTCGAGGAGAGGGGCCAATTACGACCTAAAATATGCCCCAAATAGTGTTATGGACGATTAGGTTGAAGGGAAAAGACATAATTGTCCCTCAGGTAATTAAATTCACAACTGGAATGCGGTTTATAGGGTCACCGCGATGTGGTCTTATCGCGGTGGCTTAATGGTTCTGACAAAAATGATCATAACTTTTCTCTTGGATATCGGATTAAGGCGAAATTGGTATCGTTGGAAAGATAATTCAATTATCTATAGTTTGGTGGGTCTTATGCTGAAAAATTCCACGTATAAATAAAGTTATACATATTCAAAGTTGACACTTGTAGAATCAAATGCTAAACTTTGGATGAATCAAAGGCTCTTAGCTCAACTTTGTTCTTAGTGATTCCTACGAACATTCTTCACCCCATAAGCACTTCACGCACTAGGATAAAGATTATGACACATGAAATAAAATGAGAAATCAAGAACTGGACACAATCTTCTCACTGCGATACGATATATGTGCCAACGAGAATTGCACCGCGATGGGGAATTATCGTGGTGACTTGCTGGATTCGTTATCCATACATGACCTAATCACCATCCAAAAAATCTAAAACTTCTTTGAGACATGATTCTTACACTCTAAACATGAATTAATTCAAAAACTAACGTCTTGGGGCCGAGAAGACCAAAAAGAAAATCCTCAAAGTTTACGGGTCTCTAAAATGGCTAAGTCCCCAATAGTTAGTTAAAATTTCAAGCCTTAAGCCCCTTAAGCATGCAATTAAGAGTTGAATCGAGCTAGGAATAATATAGGGTATTACAATATCTCCCCCATGGGATCATTCATCCTCGGATGAAACTTGTTAGACATGAGAGTACTGTACTGAGGTAATTGAGATTATGTACTGAACATGCATGACATGGAACATCATTGCATAACTGATTCTGAAATATGATACAAGAGTTGAACTGATTTAGTGAATACATTCAATGGCATAAGAATGGTTATAAGGATGATATAGAAATGAGAGAGTCAATTTATGAGTAACCATTGCCTCAGGCTTGATCTCGTTTAGTGAAGAAAATATGAGAGGCTTAGGATATGAAAATTCAGAGTATAACAACATCTCCCCCTTGGGATACTTTGCCTCCCAAATGATACTGACTTAGCAAAAATACTAAAGAAAGACTGAGATGATGCACGAGGCACTTATAGACTGATTCATGACTGAATATCTAGAATCTAAAACATGATGCATGAACTAAACTAGATTCATAATCTACATGGATGCAAACAAATTACTTCCTGCAATGGCCATACTCATGAAACTTCAGATAGTAAGACTAGATCAAAAGATAGAAAAACCATAGGAATTTGTCTGTCTGACTGCTAAACTGAATTTCTAGCTATACGGATTGAATAATGCTGAAAGTTTATACTCAACTATACATTCCACTTCAAAACTGCACTTTACTTAAGTCTACTTAAAATATTGACATGGGCACTGATAACTCTACCTACTGAAGTCTGAACTGAAATGAATTCTCTCACTATGTTCAAGCCTACTCGAACCTACAAAGTACTACACATCACACCATAACACTAGTATGAATCATGAATTCAATACACCCTGCAATTTCACAACTTCTCATCTCCTAAATAATTCCTATTACCACTTCAACATCTACATTAAGCCCTTACTAGACATTCACTAAAGCGCAATGAATTTATCCATATATATAAGCATGACTTTCAAGCCTATCTTTATATCCACATATGAACTTCTAAATAAACACCCATAAAAGCATCTTTTTCATATCCTCCAAACCTCTATCATTAACAACTTCCATGCAATTTTTTAAGAAAAATCACACATAAATTTTGACTAATCATGACATATATCAAAACTTGGCCTCAATCTTACTTTACACTTACAGCCTTAGCTAAAACATGCATACAACAATTTCTCTTAATATGAAACATTTACTCTCTCCCATCTAAACAATTGTTCATCATCACTATATTGACATAAGGAGAGGTCACTAAAAGGTTAGAACATGAGCACCTGAAGCATGAAAGGATACTATGCATAACTTGACACTTTACTGAGGCCTAAGGTATAGAGTATCAACATCGTGGATTTATCAAAGAGGTCTAAACTGAGGGTATAAATGACATAAAGTGAATTTTGCTAATCATTAAGAGTATATCATGAGTACCTGGAATTGAACACACTATAAAGCAAGAGTACATGAGTCATGAGCTGCATGACCTGAGTTTGGAGTTCATAAATTCATGGAACATGAATCGTACTGCCGAATGAACTAGAACTCCTTATACTAGGAACTGGGAGAGTACATGAGTCTCTATTATCTGCATGAACAAAAACTATGATTATAGAAGTAACATGTAAGGCATGAGAAGATATCGTGATGGCTGAAGTATAAAACATTGCACTGAGATAAGAATGGGTTGGGCATCATCCTCCCCTACTAGTTTTCTATAACATACTGGCATCACTACTAGAATTTTGAGAGCCTGACTTGGTTTCTTGTTCTATTATCTCCCCTTTAGCTTTATGCCATCATTCTAAGCCTATAGGCTCCATTAAAAAACTCTAAACTAAACTATAATAATTTTATTTTAGGGTTCGGGATATAACAATACACATCAATAAAAAATTCACCCTAAAAGGCTACACCTGAGAGTGTAAAATGCACTGCAAATACTTACTTTTGAGATCTTTCTAAAGCCCCAATAGTCATGATATAAAAACTTAAGCTCTGATTAACTTAGAATTTTTAGGAGTATCACCACACCCTGAGTTCACATCATCTAGAATTTTAAATCTTCTTTCTATTAGCTCAATCTTCAAAGATTCAAACTTAGATTCTAACACTTAACATGGATATTCACAAACATTTAATGGACCATACTAACTTCCATTATAGACTACTAATATCACATCTCTAAACTTATATTTCTCCCAAAACCATGAGAATTACCATCCTACCAACATACCCAACAATCACCATATAACTATAACTTAGCTAATAAGAACATCATTTACTACATAGTCTCATTCTCACTTAACAACTCAAGGTTACTATCTAAGTACGCACACTGTTCAAACTTTGAAATGATACAATCCCATACCACCTTGGGTACATCTCTAGGTCATACACATATCATCATACTTAATTTCAAATCAATAAACTAAAATTCTTGGATACACTATTTCAAGCCTAATGGTTCACGTTTAATACAACTAGCCCCATGGATACATAATCTACTAAATCTAGATCAACACTATCCACACTTTACTGTTGTTAAACTTCTGGGTTTCATGCTTCTAACTCTAGATCACATGCTACTATAGGATTCTGAGAAGGAATCTGAAAGAACACCTGACTTTGCTCAATGCACAATTTTCATAAACATAAATGAAATATTTCATACTTTTAAACGTAAAGTCACTGGTGGGACACTTTTTAGCTTGCTGCAATCTCATAACTGTCTGTGGGGACTTCCTAAAAAGGCTCTATCAGTAAGGATTTGAGCTTGACTATTTTTGTTACCTAAAGAATAAGTTTGAGTTGGCACGAATGGATGGACATGAGAATCTGTATATGTTTCTTAGAGAAAACTTCAGATGTACAATCTGAGGCATGAAAGAAGGGAAACTTCTTTTAAATGCCATATAGCCTCTTGAAGAAAAGTATGGACATTTCTGTTCCATCCCGCAAGACTTTACTAGACACGGCTTCAAAGACACCATAGGACACTTGAACTCTATGCTCTGATACCAAGTTTGTCACGATCCAAGACTACCCCCTAATCGAAAGATAATTCTTGGAACCACAAGTGATCCCAAGCTAACCCATGAACTGGCATACTATTGAGCAACTGATTTATAATATATCACATCACTAGTTTTTCTTTGTGGAAATATAATCATGAAAAAAATTAGTAAGAATTATAATACTGATACAATTTACAATCTGATAAAACTAAAGAGAGAACTAAAATTATATAACTAACTCTAACTGACATCTATGAAGCCTCTACTATACTGGATATAGATAGCTGGGACATGAATCCATCTACCACTAATTAATAAATATGAGTAATAAAGTAAAGTACATGAATAATATCTGACTAAAGACCCCGAAGTAGGAGAAATCATCACCTGCTAGCTTGAATTCACAACTGTCTGATTGTGATTTGTGGGCTACAACCGGTACCTACATTATGAAACAATGTAGCCACATAGATATATTTATGATTTGTACTTCTAGAATGTACTGAGTAAGCGGGGGTGAATGCAATAAGTAAAACTGATTTCATACATAATCTTAAATCATGCATGTTAAGAGTAAGTAGACTCACCAAGAAGCTGAAATAAATTGAAATTTGAAGTGTCTTAAAACATGTATAACAAATCTACTATGATAAGATGGTGAATGACTACTCTTAGTTTCTTAAACTTTACTTTTATAATATAAGTAGAACTGAAGTTGGAAGACATAAAAAAATGGGTACTGTATGAATACTGGGTCTGAAACTACGAGGTGGAAACCGACATAACTCAAGGATCTGAATACACAAATATACTGAGCATGAGTCCATGAAAATTATGATATCTGAGAATACAAGACCAATCATATACATATCTCTAAAATAATCTATAAACTAAAATACTGAAATTTAATATCTGAATAGTTGAGAATCTGTATGCTTTGGCCAAGCTAACATGAACTGAAACTATATTGAATACTACACTGAGACTGTGGGAGCTAACTATAACCGACATACCCCAAATCTATTAGTAGGGTCCAACCTGTAACCCCCATTAGAAGAGTGTCAGTACTGTGCCATGGGTACTAACGCTGGCTGTGTGGATCCACCAATCTGGTATCCCAAAGGGCTTAGGTGTCATGCCTAACTAATGAGGGACCCCTCAAAGTCTACAGTGGTGTTGTAGGTCTGGAACTTAGGGACTACTACTACCATCTCATGCCTAACTGATGGGGGAGATAAGTACCTCATGCCTAACTAACAGGGGAGACGCCATCACCACGTTTACTTGGTGCTAAGTTTTACTCCCAACTAAAAGACACTGATCCTGAACTGACCAACACTTAACTGAATAAACAACTGATCATAAATAACATGAAAAAATGATAATGCTCATAGTTTATCTGAAATAATTCTGAAGATACTGAAATTATGTAAACAACTAGGTATTGGGTGTTCATAACCCACCAGCACTGAATGGAAATAAAAATAATGACATATCAATCTTTAAAAACTATAGTAGTGGATCATTACTCAAAACTCAATATTTAGACATTTCATTAAACACATAATAGTCCTAAACTTGAACATGGGAATATGGTATACATGTTAAAGCAACATGAGTGCATGCCTAAATTCATAAGTTAGGAATTTAACATGGAATCAATGGAGTGGAACAAGGAAACCTGCAACTCAAAACATGAATGGGTTAAATCACTTGGAAACCCTTGTAGACATAGAACGGTTCATAATTCGATATTATAACATAAAATTCCATTAGATACGTCATGGAAATCAAAACTTAAAGCATGAGATAACCTAACTTTTCATTAAAACAACCTTGGACATGAATTTAGTCAAATTACTAAGCAAATCATGATTTAAATTCATCTTGAACACATGATACTTTATAAACAAAAGGGAAACTTTATATCTTTAATTAAAGAAAAGCTTTTTCGGCTCCATGGGTGAAAGAGTACCCATGGATGAACTCCCACATACCTTATCCCACAATCTTGGAAGGAGAACACAATTTTTGATGCTTTCTTAAAGGTTCTTTGATTTGGGAACTTGAATTCCTGGTTTCCTTGCAGAAAAAGTAATGAAATTGATGTTCTTGGGAGATAATTAGGGTTTCTTTAAGAGGTGAATTGGAGAAGAGGGGCCAATTACTACCTAAAATATGCCCCAAATTATGTTATGGACAATTGGGTTAAGGGTAAAAGACATAATTGCACCTCAGGCAATTAAATTTGCAACAGGAATACAGTTTATAGGGTCTCCGTAATGTGGTCTTATCGCGGTGGGTTACTGTAGGGGTGTGCATCGGTTGGTTTGGTTCAGTTTTACATATTATCGGTTAGGTTTATCGATTTTTGTTTTTTAAATATGCTAAACTAATAAAATAGTTTTTATCGATTTTCATTTTATCGGTTTTAAGTCCTTAATGGTTCCATTTTTGGTTTAACCGACAAAAAACACTCATAAAACAAAAATAGTAGTAACTAACATGAAAAAAAATGAATCTTAGTTGCAAACAAAAATCCTACATGATGTGTTTTAATTTACAAGAATCTTCATGTTTGAACTAAATGTTGTTATGAGAAATTAAGAGTTTGTATAATTGAAATAATAGATTTGTTAATTTGTAGAGATTAAAGGGAAATATATATATATATATATATATATATATATATATATATATATATATATCCTCTTATTGGGTTATCGGTTTACCCAATAACCCAATAAGAAAAACCGAACCGAACCAATAACCCAATAATTTTTTTTATAAAACCATTAAAAAGACGTGAACCCAATAACCTAATAACAATAAACCAATAATATTTTTATCCATCGGTTCGGGTTTTGCACACCCCTAGCTTACTGGTTCTGACAAAAACGATCATAACTTTTTGTTCGGGTATCGGATTAAGGCAAAATTGGTATCATTGGAAAGATAATTCAATTATCTAGAATTTGGTGGCCTTGTGCTGAAAAATTCCATGCATATATAAAGTTATACACGTTCAAAGTTGACACTTGTAGAATCAAATGCTAAACTTTGGATGAATCAAAGGCTCTTAGCTCAACTATGTTCTAAGTCATTCCTATGAACATTCTTCACCTCATAAGCACTTTACATACTAGGATAAAGATTATGACACATGTATTCAAATTATAAATCAAGAACTGGACACAACACCCTCACCGCGATGCGGTAAATGTGTTAATAGGAATTGCACCATGATGTGGAGCTATCATGGTGACTTTCTAGATTCATGATCCAAACATGACCTAATCCTCATCCAAAAAATCCAAAACTTTTCCGAGATATTCTTCTTACACCCATGAACATGAATTAGCTCAAAAAAATAACGTATCAGGGTCAGGAAGACCAAAATGAAGACCCTCAAAGTTTAGGGGTCTTGAAAATGGCTAAGTCCCCAACACTTTGTGAAAAATTCAAGCCTTAATCCCCTTAAGCATGCAACTAAGAGCTGAATTGAGCTAGGAATAATACGGGGTATTATTTGCACCCACTAATCCAGAATGGCTAGTATGGCCCAAAGACCTATACTAAATTTTCTATAAGGTTTGATGAGAACTCTGCCTATTGTGACTACCAAGACTCATCTGAAAGCCACCTATAGTCTTTGATACCACTTGAGTGGAACTGACAGGCTGTAAGTGAAGACGATCTCTACCAAGAGGAACCTCACTCCTAAACAAAATATTAATAGCACTATATTAATTATGTATCCTTTTACTGCTACCTTTAGAAGTCATATTACACGCTCTCTCTATGACCCTCACGTGATCAATAGCCTGAGAGAAAGAAGATCCAGCTGCTATCAAATAATCCATGTCACATGGAGTAGCAAAGCTAATACCCTAATAAATCGACACAACATTGTATTCTCTAAAGAATATAGCATAGGATTAAGTATGGCCCATTCAAGAAACCTAATCTCATACTTCAAAACCAACAAGGAACCCGATTGAACATCGATAAACCCAACTCTATCCTAATAACTGCTTGATGAACCAAACCTCATCTATAGATATAAAGTGTCTATAAAAAGGATAGAATCCCCAATGCTAAATCTTAAAGGACTGAAGCAATCACAAACTCTATCAAAGCCTGGACCGACCTGAAATATTTTGGCTGATACTGAAGATCTTTGATATCTATCTCTGACTCTCTAGTTCGACGCTGCACTAAAGTTCAAAAAACACATGCTAGTCTATCCCTATTCAGGTATTAAAGCACTATACTATATATCACTAGCCAATATTCAAATAAAAAATAAGAAAAGGATATATAGTAGTATATAAGTCCAAGGAATGCATATACAATGTAAATAAATAAAGAAAGAGAGGGATATATGATAATACTATAGCTATATATATATACACACTTATATATACAAGACTAACTCAAAGGTATAACCTAAGGTAGTCATTCTAACATCTCAAGGCCTCCTAATCAAGTAGGAACTAGTGCTTGCATAATCAGGGTCCCTAACCATAATGTCTAACCATGAGATAATTATTCATGATATAATAATTGTAAAAGAAAGAAATAAGAATCATACATCAAATCTCAATACCATTCCATAATCAACCTACCACATACTAATCATAAAAAATAAATTAAAGTGACTGATTAGTCCAGACAAATAATATCTAACCACGCCCCATAAATAAAAAGGTTCAATTAGAACACGACACATAACAAATAGAACTCATAACCTATACCTATAAAACCCCCCATAAGGCTGATAGATATAGGATTCAAACAACCTATTAGTGATTGGCAATGCCATGTATGAATGAATACAGTGTAAATCCATAATACCATAATCAATCCAATTTCCATAACATACCTAGTGTATAAACCTTCTCCAGCTTGACATCTCATAAAGGTAGGACCTACGATGACCTCTCCTCTCTAGCACCATGGTTCATAAATAAAGGAGCCCCTAGGGGGTTCGGGAGTGCTATATATAAAATAACCTGGACCTGATCCAGGATTTCCAATAATCATCATAATCAATCTCCTCTATCTAGTACCGGAGATATATATATATATATATATAATAGATCTGCGGTCTCAAACTGTGGCTAAAAGTGTAATTCTATAAATCCATTACATGGGGTCAACTCCGAGACTAAATCATCATAATGTATTCAAAAGAATCAATATCTCTCATAGTTAATTTAAGTAGTAGTGGTAAAATCATGGACTAGAATCTATCTCGATCAAATTTCCAAAACAACATTTTCAGTTTCAAAAGATCATAAATCACCGATTAAGGTGGTATGATTTCCATTATGAAAGAATCTATTTTAAAAGTGAAAAGTGGGAATAAATACCTTTTGAAAAAAATAGTAGTAAAACATAGATTTAGTTAGAATCGTACCATTAAGTGGGCATGCATATATTATATGCATGCCATCACCAGTATCCAAACAATATAATCATACGCATCCAAACATCCATAGACTAAACGACGTCTTTTATAAAGATAGAATACTCAGTTGGAGTCCAACTGATATAGGAACCATGACCTTGGGCCCAATAGTGCATAACTATCATAATATTAATACTATAAATCGGGAAACTATAACCTAATAACTAAGTCAAGAAATAAACCTTTTGCTAAATGATACTTAGCATCGACTATGGTAAACATGCTTAATATCAAGAGTAATAGTTCTATCGGTATAACATGCATTTTATCTTAATGGTCAAATTACCGTTTTATCCCAAACTTATAAATTAGGCTAAGTCACGGTACCCTACCAATAATCATATCCTATCATCCTAAACTAGCATAAAATATATATCATACACTATCTCATGAAGAAGAGTAGATCGAAGCCTACCTCGATATCGAATCACAAGTCTTAAGTCGTCCACCAATCATTCGCCTTTGCTCTATGATTCTAAAATGCCTCCACACTATCAAAAGAGTAATCTACGCGTCATTAGGAGTAAAACAAGATCCGTATTACTATATAAAGGATCAAATTAGAATTTGGGTCATGAACGGGCCTGCAGGGCTCGTAAATACTGTAACGCCCCAATTCTGTACCCAAGATGCTACACGGTGCTCATAATTTTGAAGGACCACAAGCTTACCCATGACTGGTCCCTTCTGTAACAATTGAATAATAATACTGTAATATGTAGAAATTAGGCGGAAAACATGCCATAAGGTTTAATACTGAAATAAAACTAAATACGGTATAACAATACCAAAACTGAAACATCTGTCTAAAAATACTCTAGTCTGAAAAATCCTCTAAACTGTCTGAAAAATGGAGTTGATGGGATAAGTCCCCACCATGTACTCGCCTTCAGTTATGTTCATGTTACTAAGTCAGTTATTGTTCATGCATATGAACCCATGCATATCAGCCTACTTCACTTAGCATACCAGTATATTCAAAGTACTAACACATACTTTTCTTTGCGTTATGATGTCTTATATCATAGGTTCAGATGCACGGGATCCTGACCGTACTTAGCAGTCTAGCCTATCAGCATTAGACTTATTAGTTAGTTCTCATAGTTTGAGGAAAAAGTTATTACTTTAGTTTATTAGTAGTTTAGTAGTTGGAGTTAGTTGGGGGATTGTCCCAACAACTCCAATTACAAACAGTTAGAGGCTTTCAGACTAGAGTATTTCAGACAGATACTTCAGCATTCAGTTTTTAGTATTCAGTATTTATTTTCATTTTTGAACCTTATGGGAAATTTCCACCAAATTTCTGCATTATCACACTATTATTACTCAGTTATTGTAGCAGGTACCAATCATGGGTTAGCTTATGGTCCTTCGAGATTATGAGTACCGTGTAGTGCCTAGGGTACAGACTCGGGGCTTTACAAACTTGGTATTAAAGCGTAAGGTTCAACAGAGTCCTAGGAAGTCTGAAAGACACTCTAGTAGAATCTTGTGCATGGGTGTGTAGTGCGCCACACTTATGGACAGGTGGCTGTGAGGTGTTTTAGGAAAAGTTTCCTTTCTTTCAGTGTTTATGTCGTGCGAATGAGCATGAGATCAAGTTAAACTTTCAGTCTAATCCACTTCTTTTTTCTGTTTACAGAACATGCCTCCCAAAAATAACAATGGTAGAAGAATATAAAACCAGTCAGGACCTCAGCCCATTTAGGAAGATCCCCTGGATGAGTATGTCTCTCATGCAGAATTTAGAGCTACATTTACTACTCTAGACAATTTAGTAGCAGCTCAGAACAAACGGCCAGCTATTGTTTAGGACAATCTAGTGGACAATACTGCTACAACAAGGATTCGGGACTTCACCCGAATAAACCCTCCTTTCTTTACGGGATCTAAGTCAGAAGAGGATCCACAAGAGTTGCTCAACTAGGTTAGAAAAGTCACAGATATTATGGGAGTGACTTCCAGTGAGAGAGATGAGTTAGTTGCCTATTATCTACAAGATGTAGGCCATACGTAGTTTAAGTAGTGAAAGGTAGACAAGGGTACAGATGCAGAGCCCATAGAGTAGTAAGAGTTTGCTACCATTTTTCTAGATAGATTCTCTCTCTTAGAGCTGAGAGAAGCCAAGGTATTAGAGTTCATCAATCTCAGGCAAGGCAATATGAGTGTGAAAGAGTATTCCCTTAAGTTTATTCAGTTAGCCAGGTATGCTCCCCATGTAGTAGCCGACAATAGGTCTGGAATGAGAAAATTTATGTCTGGGGTATCAGATAGTGCGGTTAAGGAGTGCAGAACAATGGTGCTAATTAAGGAGATGGACATATCTAGGCTTATGGTCCATGCTCAATAGATTGAGGGGCAGAATCTTAAAAAGAAGGTGAGAAAGAACAAGAGAGCTAGAACAGTTAGTTTCAATTTCAATCACCCAAAGTCAGAAGACGGTGACTGTTCCCAGTTTTATCCAAAAATCTTCAGTTCTAGCTCCATTCTCAACTAGTGCGCTAGTACCAAAGTTTAGGAACAATAGTCATGATAGGGCGCCAGGCTTCAAAACCTAGGGTAGTGTGAGCAGTGGTTGTACCCATCCTCTTTGTGAATAATGTGGTAGATATCACCTAGGTATGTGTAGAGATGGCAGTGATGTATGTTTTGGATATGGACAACCAGGACACAGGATGCAGGAGTATAGATTAATAGCTCAGAGGGGAAAAGATTTACGCCACTAGGGTCATTCCAATCATCCTTCAGTTCAGTCCGATTGCCCGAATCGACAGGGTGCCACTTCCAGTGCCACCAGTTGGCAACTGCCAAACAGGCTTTATGCACTTCATTCCATACAAGATCAAAAAGGTTCTCCTGATACGGTCACTGGTATGTTATAGATCTCCCATTTACATATTTTGTCTTATTAGATTTAGGAACTTCTCTATCTTTTGTAACTTTTTACATAAAGGTCGATTTCAAAGTCAGACCAAAAACCTTAATAAAACCTTTCTCAGTATCCACCTCAGTGGGTCAGTCTATTATAGCCCGGCGGGTATATAAGAACTACCCAGTTATGATATCTCAAAACGTCAGGCCTTCAGATTCTAGTAGTAATATCTGTATGTGTAGACAAGAAGTGGGAGGGAATGATTACCAACCTATCTTTAGTTCAGTGCAATGTTTTGTTCTTCATTTATCATGATGTTTACTTATTCCTTATAGTGTGTTCAGTTTACATGAATCATGCTACGCTCTTAATGATCAGCTAGATTCCTATTTATTTTATGTATATCCTCAGTTTAGATATCTTGATAAATTTATGATGTTAACATTCTATTTCTCAGGCCCCAGTAAGTGTCAAGTTTGGTATAGTATTCATTCATACTTCAGGTCCTCATGTTTTAACCCTTCAGTGAACTCTCCTTATGAAATAATGTAGTGATGAGAGATTGCATACTTGTTTTACATGAGGATGTAGTTATGAAGATAGGCCTATATGTCAGGTTAGTGTGCAAGCAAATAGCTAGTAGGAAGTCATATTTAGTGCTTCAAGGGAGGGAAATCAAAATTTTTCGTAAGACAAAAAGTTTAGCAAATGCAGAGTGTGTCTATTTAGATCCTCGATTTATGTAAGTATCCATCACGTAGTTATCAGAACACAATATTTAGTTCTAGTACAGTCTCAGTTACCATCTTAGTTACAGTCTCAGTCACAGTCTCACTCTAGTAATCAGATCAGAAACTCAGTTCAGTTTCAAGTTTGTTTGACCATAGCATACATTTATCAGTTATTCAATTATTATTATTTCAGTACCTCAGCTTATAGAATATTTTAGAATCACGTTATACGTTTGGTCTTGCATTCTTAAATAATACAGTTTTCACAAATTCAAGCTCAGCTATCTCCTGTTACACAGTCATTCCTTACCTCATATGTATAAAACTCTATGGTTTTAGTCCAGTTATTCAGACTAAGTACAGTTCAGTCTTACATGCCCAGTATTCATCTATCAGACATTCAGTTAACCAGATAAGTTAGTATGTTTAGGCACTCGTGCTCAGTACCCATGTGAATATTTTCAGTAGTCTCAAGTGATATGTTGTACTAAGGTGGAGAGTATAGTTGAGAGAATATTCAAGGTATATATCTAAGCTTGAAAATTTATAGTTGCACTTCATAAGGTTTAGTCACTTCATCTTAGATGATGTTTCATAGGCCCCGACTCATATTACAAAATTTTAGCCAGGATGTGATTTTCTTATTCAGCTATTTTATTCAGCCATGCCAAGACTCTTTACTCCCTAAATCCACTAGAACTCAATAGAAAGAGTGTCGAAGAAAGGCTTCAGTCGAATATAAGTGTTTAGCCTAAGTTAGTCTGCAAAACTAGTAATTCAGTTTAGTAGTTAGGTGGACAATGTTCATATGGTTGGGTTTCCTATCCTTCTATTTGTCGCACTATTTGAAGTCTAATGAATGTAACTATTCCAAGATCGAGCAACCATGTGGTTGCGAGTTCAGCTCAGTTCGGGTGTCATGCCTCAGTTTCAGATCCCCCATGTGCAGTCATGATTCAGTTTGGAGGTGCCCTATGCATCGTTCTAACTTTTCCTCAGTATATCAGCCAAGTCAGCATTCTTCAAGGGACATAATGTCCCAAAGGGGAGATGCACCATAACCCCCGAGCTTTCATGTCCTAAATCTTCCAGTTTCTCTTCACATAATGAATCCAGTTTGGAATAATTGTAACTCATAGGTAGACCCTCAAGTTCCAATATCATCCATAAGCCATGTATTCAGGGGCTTAGTTTAATTCATGATATTCAGTTTTTGTATCACGTTTCAGGCTCAGTTATGTGCTCATATTCCCGTTCATGCATATTCAGTAAATGATATTGAGTTGGAGATCGGTGGATTTGTATTCTTAAAGATCTCTCCTATGAAAGAAGTGAAGAGGTTTGAAAAGAAGGGGAAGCTCAGTCCCCGATATGTCCTTCCTTACCAAATTCTCAGTCGTTTTGAAAAGGTAGCTTCCTTGAGTTACCTTCAGACTTAGCTTCAATGGACCTAGTGTTCCATGTCTCCTTTCTTAAGAAATGCATAGGTGACCCAGCAGTCGTAGTCCCTATAGAGGGCTTAGATATTCAGAACAGCTTCTCTTATGAAGAGATCCCAGTCAAAATTCTTGATTATCAGATTGATAGTCTGAGGAACAAAGAAGTCCTACTATTCAAAGTTCTTTGGCGAAATTAGTCCGTTGAGAGAGATACTTGGGAAGTAGAGGTGGACATGGGGACCAAGTATCCTCACCTCTTCTCCGCAAACTCATACTCAGCCCAAGGTAACAGTTTTTCTTTGAATTACTCAGTATCATGTTTAGATACAGCACCAACGTAGTATTAATTAACATTGCATACTCAGTCATGCATTCAAGAATCAGTTCAGTCATGTACTAATGCATTAGACATGTATGTTCGGTATATAAACTCAGCTTATCAGTAATCACAGTAATGCATTCATGAATCATGTTTAGCTATGTACTCATGTATTATATATGCATGTTCAGTATGATAATTTAGTATATCAGTAATTTTAGTTGTGCATGTCAAGTAAGCAAGTCCAGTCTCTCAGTTCTCCCATCGTAGTCAGCCTTATTCGAGGATGAATGTTCCTAAGGGGGAGATATTGTAAGACCCCATAAAATCCTAAGCTCAAGTTAGTCTTTTAAGCTTGCTAAGGGGTCCCAAACTTAAAAAATTCTAGCTAAGTATTCAGACTTAGTATTATTCTAGCTAAGGGGGAGTTTTCTATTTTTCGGACCTCGTTTGAACCACATTTGAGAATCTAAAATAGTGTATAGATGCAATCTCGGTGCGGCGCGGCAGCCATCGCGTCAATCAATAATATTCGAGATTCAGCCCTCATTGAGCAAAATATACTTTCTCTCAAATTTCTCTCAAGAACAAAACCCTAGGACATCAATTTCAAGATCAATCCTCAAGAACACTTCATCAATATTCAAGAATTTAAGCATTAAGGCATGTTAAGTGTTCATCCAAGGGTTTCCTTCCACCCTTGGAGTTCAGTAAACCTTTTGAACTACAGTTAAATGGTTTTGATGAATTTCATGATTGAATTTGATTGTGTTCATAACTATGGTGTTAGATGAGTTTAGAATCCATGATTAATTACAAGTTCATGAGAAATAAATGACATGTGTAGGTTGTTGTATGGTTTCATATTAAAAACCCCTTTGAAATCGTAAGTTGGGATTATGATTATGATGCTTGCATGTTGTATTACAGTCGTGTGAATAAATTATGCTCTTTAAGTGTTTTGGTGAATTGTTCATGTGAGTTAAGTAATGAAATTATATCATGTTAGCATATATACAAGCTCATGTATATCGTCTTTGACAAAATGTCTAAATGAATGCATTTTAGTGAGCAAGTACTATTATGCTACTAAATTCATGCAGTGTTCTACTTTTCATGCTACCGAGTCTTGGGGGAATTTAATACCCAAAAAAGAATAGCTGTTTACTAGAGCTATAGAAGTTATAGAATAGTTTCAGTAGTACTCAGTAATCAGTCTCAGTTCAGTATTCAGTTCAAAACTCAATAGTATTCAGTTCAAAATTCAGTAGACTCAGTCAGTTCACAGAATTCAGTCAATAATCAGTTCAGTACTCAGTGAACTCAGTCTTGTTCAGTCAGAAAACACAATCAGTAACAGTTCAGTCAGTCCTAGAATAGTTTATAAATCAATTCAGGGTCTTTTAGTTAGAAGTAGGATTCAACACCGAGCAAACCTAGGGATGGGGGCTCACCCATTAGATAGGACTGAGATCCCTAGAAGCAATCCCTAACTTCTAGAACTAGGTAGCCAGCATAAGTTATGAGATGTCACCCATTAGATATGACTGACATACTCAGGGATCACCCACTAGTTAGGACTGATCTCAGAGGTCACCCTCTAGACTAGGACTGACCCCACAACTAGTTGTCTTTAGCCGTGGCACGGTGCTGACACCCTTCCAATTGTGGTTATAGATTGGACCCTAATTTAGTTATCTTATTTAGGGTATATAGGTTAAATAATTACCTCCCATAATTTTAGTTTCAGTCTCAGTATAGAACTCAGTTAAGTTCTACGAATTTATGACTGTAAGGTACAGTCACCCAGCTCAGTATATATAACTTAAATTAGTTTTTAGAATCAGGACTATCTGATATAGTCACCTAGTTATCAGTAATATAGTATCAGTAAAACTCAAATATCAGTAAATTAGTATTCAAAAATCAGTATCCAGTGTTATCATGACCTCAGTTGTAGTTTATGTATTCATGCATGTACTCACCTTCAGTTATGTTCATGTTACTCAGTCAGTTATTGTTCATGCATATAAACCCATGCATATCAGCCTACTTCACATAGCATACTAGTATATTCAAAGTACTGACGCATACTTTTCTTTGCATTATGATGTATTATATCATAGGTTCAGACGCACGGGATCCTGACCATACTTAGCAGTCAGCCTATCATCAGCAGACTTATTAGTGAGTACTCATATTTTGAGGACAAAGTTATTACTTTAGTTTATTAGTAGTTCATTAGTCAGAGTTAGTTGGGGGTTTGTCCCATCAACTCCGATATCAGACACTTAGAGGCTTTCCGACTAGAGTATTTCAGATAAATACTTCAGTATTCAGTATTTATTTTCAGTTTTGAACCTTATGGAAAATTTTTGCCAAATTTCTGCATTATTACTCAGTTATTACAGAAGGTACCAATCCTGGGTTAGCTTCTGGTCCTTTGAGATTATGAGCATCGTGTAGCGCCCAGGGTACAGACTCAGAGCGTTACAAATATGATTCAAAATTATATCTATCAAGAAGTCCCTCAAAAGACAAGGAAAGTATGCTCAAAAGTTGAGAACAAATGGAGTACAATTCGAGGCCCAAATCATACCCTAAGGTCTAGAGATATAAAAACCTAATTTCTAAGTATTTGAAATGTGATTGGATGGAAATTGACCAAAAAATAATGAAAAATGACCAAGGAGAATTAGTCTAATTTTACTTAGCTTTAATACATCATTCCCCACTATTACCTCTCTTCAAGAACCCAAAATGGTATGAAATGGTGGAAAAAATAAGGAAAATCAGATGAAGAAAGGGAATTTAACAAATCCCTAGTTTTTGCTAAAACAACCCACTTAAGCAACTACTACTTAAGCGGCACAAGTACACTAAATTGGTCATGCACTAGGGATGCAGGAATCGCTCAAGAGCCTAGTTTATGCTAAAACAACCACTTTCCACTTAAGAAGCTACTACTTAAGCGGTAAAAGTCCACTAAAGTGGTCATGCACTAGGGACGTAGGCATCGCTCAAGAGGTCATCTAGTCGCTAACGCGGTGTTCACTTAAGAGGTCCTTGACTGTTGAAGTAGCCAAATGGTCAAGGATGCTAAGACGCTCATGGAAGCTAAAGCGGCTCTTTTACCGCTAAAGCAGCCAAATAAGATATTAGGCACTAGATTTTGCTAAGTCCAAAATGGACTTTGACCGGGTGCTCGATATTCATTCAGAACTCTATGCTCGCAAATAAAATTTTCTACCATACAAAATTCAACTATCCATACTGAATGGAACAATCAAAACTTTCATCTAAGATCATTTATACTAAATATGGGGCCCACACATATTGTTCCATTTTTATAGAATCCACCCAATAGCTCAAAATGAGTTTGAAAGCCTCGAGACCTAAACCAAGGGTCCACCTAGACTAAATTCAATGTTTAGGAGTTGATGGTATTGTCAAAATTCTTATCCAAGGTCATATATAGGAGTTTGGTATGAGACCAATTCCTTAACAACAAAAGCTCCAAAGTAGTTAAATAGGCCTGAAACCCACACAAACTATCTGATAATCAAGACAACAGTTCCAGCAAGTCATAAATGACCATTAGCAACTTTGGAAAGGCTCAAAGTGTTAAAAACTTACATAAATCAAGAAAATGACCTAGAAAGTCAATACATAGGCAAAGGATATTTGTTATGAATGGTCACGTTATTAAAAGGGTGGTAGTATTGCACGTCCTCAAACTACCATCTTTCTTTTATAGAAACAACATTGGTGTACTCCAAGGAGAGACACTGGGGCAGATGAATATCTTTTCCAAAAACTTTTGCAACTAGGATTTCATCCCCTTCAACTCTTCAAGTGCCATAAGATATGGGAGGACAGAAATAGTCTAGTTTTTTGCTCTAGGTCTATATACAAGTCAACTTCCAAATCTAGAGGCATACCTAGATGATTGTCAGGGAACATATCTAGGTATTCATAAACACATTAGAACTGATGTTATCAGAAGGGCTATAGATTTATCTTCCTGAAGAAAGGATAAAAATGCCCTACACCCTTTTTTCACTAGTTTTTTAGCATGAATTATGAACAAAATAAGATTAGGCTTAAAAGTACCCTTATATTCTAACTTCTCTTTATTGGAAATTACTACCGTGATGATTTTGGAATAATAATCAAGAATAATATGATAAGGAGACAATCAAATCATCCCCAAATATTATCAAATTCCTCTATATCTAGGATGCCTAAGTCTATAGGGTCTTAAACCGCATGAACATTAGGGAACACACATGGTATACCTGATCAACACACACGAACCCCCTAACTAATGTAAATACATACATGGGAGCTTCAAGATATTCATAGTCTAAGTTAAACATAGAATATTTCACAGACACATAAGATAAGGTGGAACTAGTATTAAATAATAAAGAAGCCATATGATCACTAATTTGAGGTGGTTTTATGTATTGTTGTTATCCTAGCTTATTTAGTCTTATTTTGAGGACTTCTAATGTGTTTAGTATGTTATTTATGATATAATTGATCATCTAAGTGTTTAAGTACTTAATAACAATGTTCATGGTGTATTTCAAACAAGTTTGTACTTAATTTGGTCACTTAGAGTTCAAATGAGAAGACTAGTATTACTAGCTTGACCTATGTGTTGTTCTAGTTGATCGTGATGGATTATAATGTGTTTAGTGAGTTCCTAAGGTTATTATTGTGTAATTATTTATGTAAAAACTTGTTTATAGTGTTCAAGATTCATTTGTATCAAGCCAAGAGTCAGAATAATAAGCTAAAGATTTAAAGGACGACACTAGTTCTCAACTTGAGTTTCTAGTTCACTGTTCTTGATATTGTGTTGTTTTGAGCTCTAATCCATTTTTTGAAGATATAGGCTACTTGGTGAGTTGATTATGGTGATATATGTAGGATATATAATCTATAAATCAAAGTTAAATAATATCACAAGTCTTAGGATTAAAGGGAAAATGCACAAACAAGTTGAGATGTCAAATTGAGGCCTTTCTAGTGAGTCCTCGCGATAGAGGCACATCGCGACCCATACTCCACTAAAATGGGAAATTTACCGCAACCCTAAATCCCATGAAATTATCCTCACATCGTAACCCTTACTGCCATGAACCATCCATCGCATTGCGACCCTATTCTCCACACGGCCAAATTTTAAGTCCTATAAATAGAAAACTTGTACTCATTGTTAAACACCTTGGACGTCCTGAAGATTTGGAGAGGGTCCAAAAAAAATTATTTTAGGGTTTATATCTCTATAATTTATCTTTTAAATAAATTATATCATATATTCAATGATTTTGATTACGGTTATGTCTATTAGTGACTAAACGCCCCCTTTCCGGGGCTAAGGCCAAGAACATGTTTATGATTGCTTTGAATTGAGTTTGTTTGGATTAATTATCAGATTTGGTAGTTTTTTATCCTTGATATCACTATTTTAAGGATTTTCAACCCTTAGAATACATCAATTGTCGACCTTGTGAGCTCGAGAGGGGGAATTGAAAGATAGAACATGGGGGTAAATAGAGCAAGGTTCTTATTCTTTTATAAAATAAGGAATTTAAATTAGCATATAGGATAGTTATATACCTAGAAGAATTTTTTGGTTCACTTGCAAGATGATAGCTTCATGCATCTAATTAGATTATTGCATCTTCGCTCAATGATGTAGTTGTAATGTCCAAGTTAGGTAGAAGGTTAGAGGTCGGGACACCATGATCATATGATAAACCTTGTGAATCAACAACCAAGATAAGTAAATGGTTTTTCATAGTGCTTTAACCCCAGTCATTAATGTATTGATTGTCCAAAGTCTACTTTTCCGCATTACTCTAGTTTACTTTTAGTTTATAAACTTTTAAAACCCTCTTAGTTAAGATTGAACTAATTTAAATCTTAATAGTTGAACTAGAATTTGATAGTTTTTTAACACAAGTCTTTGAGGGATTGATATTCGTCATTTTATAGGGCCACTATATTACTTGGTGAGACCACGTACACTTGCGTGTGCGCTTGGGCGCATTCAAGTTTTTGGTGCCATTGTTGGGGACTTATAAATTAGAAACTATTTTATTTTTAGTTTTACTTTATAGATTTCTTTGGTTCTTTAAACTTGGTCTTAGTATTGGTTTTGCAGAAAATAGGTTTGTAGGCTATTAAGATGGAACGGGATAGGGAATTGGTTGAACCAAGCCCCAAACTCGAGAAATTCTTTCACCAGTTAGGGAGAGAAGCAGTCCTTCTCCTTTGTATTCCATATATTCAAGAGGAACAAGAAAATCCCACTCTCATGGATAAAGATCAACTATCCCACATGATAGTTCATGAAGTGGCAATCCTATTTCCGACAAATTTGACCTTCCCTTTTAAAAAACCGGCTGTTGCAGGTAACTTTGAGCTGAAATAGAACATGGTGCATCTTTTTATCAGTAGTGAATAGTTTATGAGTCTTTCACATGAAGATTCAGAAGTCCATCTTTAAAACTTTCTGGAGATCATTGACATATTCATCCCTATGGGTGTGTCAACTGACTATGTTAGGCTAACACTTTTCCTCTTTTCACTGTTGGAGAAAGAGAAGAAGTGGTTGAACGTTGAGCCAAAAAGTTCAATCACAACCTGGGATGACTTAGCTTGGAAATTCCTTATACAGTTGTTTACATCTGGCAAGACTACGAGACTGTGTAGTAAGATTGTAAGCTTCAAATAGAAGCTAAATGAAAACTTATATCATGCATGGGAGAGGTTTAAATCTCTTCTTTAAGACTATCCACGTTATCAGCAGTCCACTGAGGTACTAGCTAACACTTTTGTTGAGGAACTTGATCATAAAACAAACATTTTTCTAGATTCAGCTGCAGGTGGTCAAGCATTGGAATTAATGTATGATAAGCTGTATTCCTTGTTGAACTGGATTGCACAAGGGAATCCTGAGTGGCATTGATTCAAGAAGTGCTAGAAAAAAGGTTATAGGTGTGTTGGAGGTGGACCAGTTTACTGCTATATCTGCTCAGTTTATTGCATTACAGAATCAGTTAACAACTCAATTCAATAATAAAAAATTAGGGGTTACACAGCCTGCAGCAACAGCTAATGTAATTCATCAGACATAGAGTTGGTGTGAGATTTATGGAAATAGTGGTTATTTTGTAACTACGTGTGATGCAAATCCTAAGTCAGTGATGTTTTTAGGAATGCTCAAAGGAAAAATTATGGGAACACTGACAATTTAAAGTGGAAGAATCAACCACCAAATCCATTATGGAACAACCAATAGTAGCAGTTTCAGTAGCAGCAGGTTCAAGGGAATCAGGACATGATCAATAGGAAGAGATGCTAAAATAAATTTTAGCTGCTCAAGTACAATTGGCATAAGATATAAAGAGCCAACAAGTGGCTACAAAGAACTTAGAGATGCAGGTTAGGCAAATACAACAAGCACAAAATGCCAGGCCTCAAGGAGGATTGCCAAGTAATGCTGAGAATCCTAAACAAGTAATGGCAATCACTTTGAGGAGTGGTAAAGAGCTTAATAAAGACCTTCCAAAGAAAACTAAAGAGGTAGATGCGTAGTTGAATCCTAAATAGGTAGATGACAAAGCTGCTAAAAATTTGAGGAAGTCTGAGTACTCGAAAACAAAATCTGCTAAACAAATGAAAGAGAGACCACAATCACCTTTCTCACATAGGCTTAGAAAAGAAAAGGAGGATGCATGCTTCAAGAAGTTCTTTGACACATTTAGAGAGCTTCACATTAATTTTCCTCTTTTAGATGTTTTGCAGGAAATGCCCAAGTACACTAAGTACTTGAAGAATGTGGTCACCAACAAAGTTAAGCTACAGGATATTGAAACAGTAGCACTCACAGAGGAGTGTAGTTCTGTGGTGAAACAGAAGATGCCTAAAAAGAATAAAGACCCTGGAAGATTCACTCTCCCTATTTAAATTGGCAATAATAAAGTGGTCTGTGCACTTAGTGACTTAGGGGAAAGCATAAACTTGATGACTCTCTCCTTGTTTAACATATTATTCATGGGGAAACCAAGACTGCGCTCTGTGTTACTTCAATTGGTAGACCGGACCATAGCTCATCCTGAAGGAATCATAGAGAATGTTCTCATCAAGGTTGGTAAGTTTATTATTCTTGTTGATTTTATTATTTTACATTTTCAGGAAGACAAAAATGTGTCAGTCATCTTGTGTCATCTATTCTTGGTGATAGGAGGAGCATTGATAGATGTGAGAGAGGAAACGCTCACAATAATGTTGGATGATGAAGAGGAAATTTTCAAAGTTTACAAACCACTCAACACACTATCCCACTATGAATATTTGTACATAATTATAGTGATTAAATAGGATAAGCATGGGGTGGTTCTTTTAAGTCCACCAAAGAGCTCTCTGGACTTCCTTATTAAGCATCCCAAACCACAATCGCCACAACCCAAAATAATGTAGATTAATGACCCTGAAAAGGCTATTGTTAAGAATTTTATTGACCTTAAGAGTTCACACTTAAGAGGTACAAAACAAATAAGAAGATGGCATCTGAGTGTGAGGAAGAGGATGAAGGAAAACAAATGAGTCGAAGTTTGGGTCGTGCCATGACACTAAATTAGCCATTGCTTGGGAGAAAACCCAAGTCAAGGTATGTTTTATTTTCAGTATTTTTAATTTTTAGTTTACTACTTTTTGTTTTTGTTAAGTCACAGGTTGATGGGAAGTTTTGGTAACGGAAAACTTGAGCTAAGGAGCATGGCAAAGACTAAGTGTGGGGTCCTCAGACTCCCTTGATGTATAAAGATGCTACTAGATAGGCTTAGAGGCTTCAGAGAGTATTTTTATCTCTACTTTTAAAGTATACTTTGGGAACAAAGTAGATTTTTAAGTGTGGGTCGGGGAAATTCCCATTTTAGGTGTAATTTTAAAATTTTTGTTATAGGAATAAATGGCATGTATATGTTGGTACTATGTGATTGCATGATTCAAGTGTTTTAGTTGTAAAACGCATGTTGGTTGTGTGAATTATTACTTTTGAGACACCTAGGCTCATAATTATGACTCTTCTACTTGTTGGATTAATGATTGAATTCATGTGATTGTTTGGTTGAGAGTCTATAAGTATCCTAATTGAGTTGAGCATGTTCCATGTGCATGTAAGGTGTTTGTATATTCCTTGTTTCATTTGATGCTAAAACTTTCCTAGAGTGTATATAAATCAAAATAAATAGTGTGGGTTTAGGAGATGATATAGGAATTTTTTTGATAGCCTTATTTATACCTTCTTTTTACCTACCCTTTTGCATATCCTAGTTAAACCACATTAAGAATTTAGCCTATTTTCTTTGGCATCCTCATATTTAGCCTAATCCTCTTCTTTGATTGACCTTAATTTGATCCAAAGATCCTAAGAGCTTTAGTGTAAATTTAATGAAGTTAAGGAGTTGGAAATTCAAGTAGGAGAAAGGTGAAATTGAAGCCCCAAAGTGATAGTTACTAGTGTGTATAATTGTCATATGTTGTGGTTGCGGGTTGAGTACTGAAAAGAATAAAAATTTATTCAAATTGAATAAGTCGTGTATAGAAAAAACTCCCAAAATAGTGCATGAGAATGAGCTTAATGATATGGGGAAAAACAAAAGATGTGGGTAGTTAGAAGAGGTGAAAAGTTTGTTGTTGAAGGTTGATTGAATGAATTGTGTGATGTATTAAAGCTCTTAGGGAAGATAGTCATTATTCTTGATCAAAATAGTTTCTACCCATCCCTTATCCTACATTACAACCTATAAATACCTATTTGATCTTAAGCTTCAACATTCTAATATTAGTTGAGTACTACACTAAGGGAGAGTATATGATTTATCTTGTACAACTTGTGAATTTCTTATGAGAATGAGCGTAGTATGATTCTTGTACCAATTTTGTTATAATTTGCATTTATGTGAGTGATTATGGGTAACTCTTTTGTTATGACGGAACATGTTTGATTATAGTTGGGTGAATTATATGATGTTTTTAATTGGGAAATATTAATGAGTTTTCCAATTAGGTGAGTTAATTCTTGAGGCTAGGATGTTTTGGAGTAGTATTCTTAAACTTTTAATTGTGTACATAACATGCTTAGTGTAGAAACTTTCATACTGTGTAGTCATTGCAGTACTAGATTGAGTGTATTTCTTGTAGTTGAAGTGTAGATTCACCTCAACTTATGATTCTTAGAGTAAAGAGTTGTTCGGGGATGAACAAGACTTAAAGTGTGGGGTGATGATCTGAGGTGGTTTTATGCACTTTAGCATTGTTATCCTAGCTTATTTTGTCTTGTTTTAAGGATTTATTGGGTATTTAATGTGTTAGTTATGATATAAATTAGCATCTAAGTGTTTAAGTACTTAATAATAATGTTCATGGTGTCTTTCAAACAATTTTGTACTTAATTTGGTCACTTAGAGTTCAAATGAGAAGAGTAGTGTTACTATCTTGAGTTAGGTGTTGTTCTACTTGATTGTGATGGATTATAATGTGTTTAATGAGTTCCTAAGGTTATTATTGTAATTATGTGTGGAAAAAATTTCTTATAGTGTTCAAGGTTCATTTGGATCAAGCCAAGAGTCAAAACAATAAGCTAAAGATTTAAAGGACGACACTAGATCTTAGCTTGAGTTTATAGTTCAAAAACTTGATTGCGCCCAAGCGCACATGTAAGTGTATGTGGGTGATTGCGCCCAAGTGAACATGTAAGTGTATGTGGTTTCACCATGTAATATAGTGACCTTAAATAAAGACAAATATCGATCTCTCAGAGACTAAAATAATTATCTAATTGAGCTTAATTATTTTATCTAATTCTAGTTTAATTATTGAGCTTCAATTGATGCAATTCGTAACCAAAAGAGGTAAGAGATTATAATTCAAGTAAACTAAAATAATGCAGAAAAGTAAAGACTCACAAACAAGAATAATTCCTATGTCACCATATCAAAAGCTTCCACCATGGGACGAACTGGAACTACATAATGATGTATTTTATCACCTCTCTAGCCACCACCTCAACCACCTTGAGCTCTATTTCTACCAACTCGATCTCCACCTCAGTTGGCCTAATTTCCACCCCTAGCTTGGCCACCACACCCACATTGTGGATGCTATTATTTCCTCCTGTACAAGGACCTATCGGAACTAGGGTAGTAGAACTTGTATGATACGTTAAATGAATTACAGACAAAATTTGGGAAAAACTTCCTGATATTTCCCATACCTCCACACTCAAAGAATTTGGGTCCCAAAATAGGTCTCTAAATTGAAGAGAAAGAAGGCATATAGTTGTCAACTTGGGAAGACTGATAACTAACCCCAAACAGCCTCCCTACAGACAATGGCATATCTGAATGGTTGGGCATAGAAGAACCCCTCCTTTTTGAGAAAGTACAACTGGATTGGCCTAAAGTTTGAGCCTTCTTATCTTTTGCCATTACCTGTCCATGTTTCTCAAGTGCTTCATCCTTCTTGGAAAATTTAACAACATCCTTAAAGAAGTTTACTAGTCACTGCCATAGATAAGGTAACCAACTAAATCCTCGAATTCAACCCCTTCATGAAGTACCAAATCCATTCCTCCTTTCAGGTAATCAACTATAGTGCATAATAGGACAATGCATAAAACTTAGCTTCATAGGCCACCACAGACATGTTACCCTTCTCCAACCTTAGAAACTTTTCCTTCTTCTAGTCACAGTAAGTTTGGGGACATATTTCACATGGAATATGTTTTAAAATTAAGTCCATGTAATTTGAGGTAAAGTAGCCTTGCACTCTACAAATGTCCTGTACCACTTCATAGACTCATTCTAAAGATGAAAGGAAACAAAATCCACTAACTACTTTTTGACAATACCCATTGTATACAGATATTTATAAAAAATCTATCAAGAACACAAAAACATCCTTAGACTCTGTACCTTGGAAAACTAGTGGATCCATCTTCAACAACTTACAAAACAACTCATGCTCATCAGTTGTCATTATTGGTCCAAGTATCTATTGGGTATACACCCTTGTTTCAGAGACTGAACCAATTCTTGGTGCTAGAGAAGCAACATATTGCAATGATAGGGATAGAACAGTCAAAATCAATAGAGCATAGCCAGTGCTAGATGAGCTACCTAAGAATACCAACACCCATTGAATCACCGTTGCAGACAAGGGCACCTATTGTACTATTAGGTGCTCACACCATATTCTTTAGAGCTATTATATCTTCTTCCCCAACCACCTCCTCTTTATCCTAAACATAGCCTGGGGTATCTTGTGGTGGGAGGGGGATGATGATCTCTACCTTGTGGATCTCCCAACTATATGTGCTCTACCTCTAATGAGATTTATTTCCCATTCTCCCCATCTTGATCTTTCTCTAATCCAAGTCCTGACTCATACTATGGCTTCAATAGTGGGTGCAAGAGCTGCTGCAGGTGGTGCCATGAGTGTTATTGCTGGTGCTCTAGTGAAACGAGCATTAACTATCTATGAAAAAGAGTGAAAGGATTAGATACCAATTTGGATCACCATATACCAGTTGGAATACAGTTATAAAATGAAAGAAGAAAAATATAAATTTATTCCTAAAGTGTCATAGCCTTCTAAAGAAAAGTACAGACGTCTCTATACCATTTTTCATGACTCTACTTAACCTGTTCTTATACAATGAGATCTATAAACCAAATTCTCTAATACCATTTTTTTCATGGACCAAACTGTCATGATTGGAACCCACCCTATCCTATGGTAGGAGAACCTTACTAATCTCACCCTTACACACTTAATTGTTAATCATAAAAATTTTCATATATTAAATCAGTTCAAAGGGTTTTCATTTAAATAACATATCAGTTGACAACTTCATCATCTATAAAAATGAAAAAAGAGCAAAAATCTTTATTTATTACAATCCTCAAGACCTGAAGTAACCATACAAGAACATCTATGAAGAACAACTGAGTCCAAAACTAATATGAATATTCAAAAACATAAACAAAGAGGAAATTGTCTTAGAACAGGATCAAAGGAAATAATATCATAGAAGATTTGAAATTTGCCTGGACATGATGCTCACCCTCAAAATCAGGACTGAATAAATATCTAGAGCCAAGGTTGTGTGTCAACTACTAGAATATGTTCCACTCAACAAAAATAAGAGTACAGATAGCAATAGTTTATCAACAAGTACTGGTAAGCACATAGGTTGACTAACTTAGCAATGTACAAGTAAGCAAGTCAAATAAGTATAAAAGTAATCACAACAAGATTCATAATCAATGATATAAGTCAAATAGTAAATCATTAATCATCATATATTACACTCACAAGTTCACTTTTATGAGATTTTACACTAATTTAATTTCATCAACCCTTCATCACACATATAGTTATCAAATAGCACTCAATGCATATAAATGATTACATGTATGCAAGATGTGAACATCATTGATAGCTACACACAAGTGTGCGTGGTCTACCAAGTAATATAGTGGCCTTCAAGAAAGCTGAATATCGACCCCACAAGGACTTGGTTTCGCCAACTGTCCAATTCTAGTTTAATGATTGATAAAAATTAAATAATAAAGTTTTAGAATTATAAACTAAAAGTAAACTAAATTAATGCGGAAAAGTAAATGACTTTGGATAATCAAAGGATAGAAACCCAGGGTTAAGGCTTAAGAACAATCATACTACATTATTGGACTTCATTCGTTAATTCGCTTATCTTGGTTGTTGATTCATAGGGTTAATTGCATGATCATGGTCTCCCGACCTCTAATAGTTTACCTAACTAGGACCTTACAACTACATCGTTGAGCAGGGATGTTATAATCCAATTAAGTGTTTTAAAGCTATCATCCTACATTGAATCAAGTAAGACATCTAAGTACATCCCTGTCCTAGATGCTAATTCAAATTCTTTATTTAATATAAGAATAAAAATCATACTTTGTTTATTCCCATGTTTTATCTCCCTATTCCCTCTCCCGATATCAAAAGTTTGACTATTGATGTATTCTAAGGGTAGCTTGTCCTTCAAATAGCTAATTTAAGAATAAACAAATAACCAATACTAATAAGCAAATTAAACGAAATTAATTCAAAATGAAAGTATTCAAGATCTTGGTCATAACCCTGGAAAGGGAGTTTATACTTGAATGGAAATATTCATCATCCAATCCCTTGGAGTGATGATACAAACCATACAAAAAACTAAATTAAAGAATGATAAAACCTAAAAAAATGTTGTGGTAGCCTCCAATGATGTCTAAGTTGATCTAGGGTGTTCCAAGATGTTTAAAACGGAGTTTAGGACGTTATATTTATAGTATATAAGTCATAAACCGACTTGGATTGAGTTTTCATTCTGTTTTATTTTAGCTGGGCAGAACTATCCCTTTTTGGGCATCACCGCATCGCGGTGTTGATCCAAATCGCAATTGTTAAAATCCAGAATCTCGTCAAAATTTCACCTCATCACGGTGCCTCCTTAAACTCCATTAGGACCTAAACGTGCCAGTGTATCACTAGTTTGGTCCTCTTATGAATCTAGTGGTGTTTTGCATGGATCCATTAGTAACTCCTACAGATTACACGCGCTCAATACAATTCAGGGATCCAAATTACATCAATTTTTGTATTGTGCTTTCTTTGAGCCATTCCGAGCCTTCTTGAGTTATTTCCACTTGATTTGAAGCTTGTATATCCTTAATATATCATCATAATCCATTAAAAAAGCATCCTATATCATTAAATACAACAATTTAGATCTCAAAATAGCACAACATCCTCAACGGTGAACTACAAACACGAGCTAAGCATAGGCTAATTTCACTTTGATCTTTAACTCATTGTTTCGACTCTTGTATTGATCCAATTGACCCTTGAACATTATCAACAACTTGTTTCACATATAAATACACAATAAAAACCTTAGGAACTCATTAAACACATTATAACCCAACACGATAGACTAGACAAATACCTAGCTCAAGCTAGTAATACTAGTTTTCTCGGTTGAACTCTAAATGCTCAAATTGAATCAAAACTCATTTGAAAACACCATTAAACATTGTAAACACATACTTGGACACATAAATTCTCATTTATATCATTATAAACACATATAGCATAAGAATAGTGCTCAAAACAAGGCTAAAAAGGCTAGAATAGTAACACAAGAATGCATAAATACATCCAACATCAATCATCTCTTACTTTTATCATCCTCTTCAATAAATCATAACATATCAGCATGGTACCGACCCACTATCATAACATATCATATTGTACTAGTGTGGTACCTGAACCATTATCATAACTTATTTTACTATACCAACGTGGTACCCGACCCATCACCTTAACACCTCATAAAATGCAATGAAGTCATTAAAATACAAGCCATGATAGAAGGTAATCATATATGATCAAATCACATCAAGAACAAGCCAAGAAAGTCTAAGTGCTACACAAAACCATAGCCTATCTCAAGTCCTTTTCTCAAAGTCACATTTAAGCCATGCTTTTCCATTTTCATTCTTAGTCAGTTCATTCTTCATCTACACAACCACAAAAGCATACAAATATTTCAATAACCCGCCTCTTTTTTAACACTAGAGATTAAAATGAATGATTTTAGACATAATTTTTCCCTATTTAATCATCTTAGGGTTTTCTTATCATTTTAACTTCATGAACACTACTTGAACTGACATAATAGTTGAAGTTTTAATCCCATTAGTGTTTTCTAACACCCTAGGATCATTACATACAAATTTATAAGCAATACCATCATTTTTCATCAATTTCCATAAAGTAGATTTTAGCACTCCAAACTCACTGTTAATTTATTTACTAATGATTTTTTAAGGTTAAACAAATTAAATTCAAGACTAGAATGTAATTGCTTACCTCCAAAGATAAAAAACCTCAATTTTTTTTTGAAAATTACATATCTCTGGTGACCAATTGCATTTCTTTCAAAATGGAGAATGAAAATATTTTCTGCATTTTAAAACAAACTTTCCACTGCGGTGTTTTGCTCCCGTTTTACTGAAGTCATCACTGCGGTTTCCCTGACAACTGTCGCGTTACCACTACAATGATTACTTTTTTTGTTGCAGTGGTCCATGGTAGGAACTTGGGAACCCTTCTCAGTTTTCCATATTTTACAATACACACTATGAATCTTGATAACACGAACCAACTCATTTATGATAAACACTATAACTGGAGTTCTATAACTCTATTTCAAGTGCTAAAAGTTGTTATGACTTCCTATACTTGTTGTCTATCCAACCATGATATCAAACTCGGCTATTACTATTCATATCAATACTTTATTTCATTCAACTACCATACTCTCAAATTTGAGCTAAAACTAGACAAGCATGAAAATTCTCAATTTTTAGCTAAGGGGAGTCTAGGTGCAACTTTTACCTCCTAATTCAGCTTAACAACACTTTACGCCATTACATTATTACAAGAACAAATGGTCCCCTACAATATAATTGAGAGACCATAACAATACTTGCAAATGACCGATAGACATCTCTGAGCTGAACAATATCAAGTTTGTTTGTACCTTTGTGTTATTTTTGTGCCTATATTTTATTATATTTGCATGAACTATGCACACCAAATTCTCATCCTTTGGAGTGATATATGTAGGCAACCCTTCTCGAGTTTGGTATCTTTTATTTTTTAAAATTAAAAAAAAATAAAAAAATTCATGGATCTAGTTTTTGATAGAGAGGAATAACTTCGTGGTGAACTCTAGATTCTTTTGGTACCTTTTCATCATCTTTTTGTGACACTCAAAAATTATTCCTTGCATGCATCCAAAATAAGAATGACACCGACCTTATTGTTTTATGTGCATTGTGTTGCGAGTTTGTAGATTTTATTCATTTGCATTGCATTGTTGATCTAGAACTTGGCTAGAATATTTGTTGAGGTGAAATCCTTGGTAATGCTTGGTTTAGGAAAGGATCATAGTCCTTCTTTGATCCGATGTTCCTTTTAATGCATACCAAATGACATTACTCCCTAGTATGTCCCACTTTGAGCCTAAAGCCTATTCTTTGGACAACTACATCTCAGCCTATACCTTTTTTAGTACCTACATGCACTATCCTTCTCTTGTCCCGACCTTTTTATGTACACTAAAAATTTTCAAATTGTAGGCGAAGAAAGAGTTTTAAGTTGTCAAAGCCAGAAGATACAAAGTCCCTGAAGTCAAGAATACAAAAATGACATAAAAATGACAAAGAGTTAAAAGCTCCCAAAAATATAGAGAAGTCACAATGGAAAACAAAGAAAGAAAATACTCCAACAGAAAGGGAGAAATATGAAAAGAAAAAGGGGAAATCCTCAAAATGAAAAGGGAAAAGGCTCAAGTAAGCAAAATACAAAATTAGTAATAACAAAATACAAAAAAGGGACAACAAAGAAGATCGAGTGCCAAAGGTACAGCCAAATGTCAAAATCACAAAATTAGTGCAATATTCATGGAGGGATTAAGTCACTTTTACCCTAAATGAAAATCCTACCTATACCTAAACCTACATTACAACAACAAGATCAATATGATCTCCGTCTGAGCGCCCTCACGTAGTGGATACTTACATGAAGGCCAAGCATATCGCTTCTCAATAACAAACTTTAAACATCCTTTTGAGTGTGAAAGGCTTTGCAAAAGTTGTTAATTGAAATACTTGAAATGAATGTGGAATATGACATTCTTAGTGGTGAGGGCACTTAAAGCATGAGGGTAGATGTAATTCAAAACCTTTTTTTGAAGAAAGAAAAATAAATCTTGTCGACACTTATGTGTATTTGAGGTACCACTCAACGTTATTGAAATTATCTCAAAGTAGTCTCATTTAAAAGAGAATCAAATGAGAAAAATTCTCAAGCGAAAATAACAGTATCTAGCGATTAGAGTCGAGATTTGATTCTCTTTACTCATTTTTAAAATGGGTAGATGTCCATCTTTGATATCGGTCAAAGTAACTTATTTTTCCCAATAAAGTTGTTTTTCTTTTATTCAGATTGTCCGTGCTAAAAATGTGATTAATAATCTAACCTTGCAAGGGTAAGATTTTTATTTTGCTCAACTGATCCATTTGCCCCAAAAACATGACTAATAAATAAATTTTGTTACTTTTTTAGATTCATGTTTATACCACTTTTGCTACTAATGATTTCATTTCAGGTTTTTACACCAGAAATTTGAAATTACATTTGACCTAATTCCTGGCTCAAAAGGATATGTAGGTGATGTAATGGATCATCCATGTTTTCCATAAAAATCACTATTTTCTCTTTGTCACAGAAAGTGAGGAAAAATTTTCAAGGAGATATTAAAAAGTCACAAGAGGGTGCTTTTCTCCAGCAAGCCATGATCTGAGATCATGATAATATATTTTCAACCAAATTGCCATGTTTGGAGAAAGCCTATAAATTGCATAAGTTGTCAATTTTCTCCATCAACAACAACATGGGATTGGCCTTGAATCATGCAAGTTGTGCAGAATTTTTTGAGGATAACCTCAAAAATTCCACTAAAACATCATTAAGAGGCCATTCAAAAATTATATTATCCCTCTGGCGGACTAATAAATCCTACTAGTAGACCGACCTTTATCCCTTCGACAGACCAACGAATCCTATGAATAGATCAAACTTTGGTTTATCCAATGACCTAATGCAATTATCCCTCCAATGAACATATTTATATTTTTATTGGTTCCTCGAACAAACCAATACAATTGTCCCTCCAATGGTCATGCATATATTTTATTGGTTCCTCCGA
The DNA here is from genome assembly GCA_030864215.1 of Capsicum pubescens. Lineage (NCBI taxonomy): Eukaryota > Viridiplantae > Streptophyta > Magnoliopsida > Solanales > Solanaceae > Capsicum > Capsicum pubescens. Next base: position 269,238,834 of record CM061548.1, read on the forward strand.
TAAACCAATGAAACTATCCCTTTGATGGACATGTATATATTTTATTGGTTTATCCGATGAACTGACCCAATGTCCCTTTAATGGACATGCTTATATTTTTATTTGTTCCTCTAATGAACCAATGAAACTATCCCTCCAATGGACATACTTATATTTTATAGATTCCTCTAACGAACCAACGCAACTATCCCTCTAAAAATATACATATATTTTATTAGTTCCTCTAATGAAACAATGCAACTATACTTTTAATAGACCAATATATATTTTTCAGTGGATTATCTTGTGTCCATATGACGGGTCAACATATTCACAACATTCTTCTCAAAGGGACGGTATTTATTCCTTAATTGATTTTTTAAAAGTTTTGTCTTTAATTTTGACTAAAGTCACTAGCTAAATTTGTAGTGTGTCTACAAATTGTATGCTCAAAGCATAGGTACACATAGGGTATCACATATTTAATTTTACAAAAAAGGCCATGATATTTGCATTATATCCAAATCGAAGGAGGCTGAGGTCAGAAAAAAATATCCACAAGTCGCATCAAAATTGGATAATGGTTATGATATTTGTATTGGGTCAAAACCAGAGGAGGCTAACATAAAAAAGGATATCTAATTCTTATCAAAACCAAAGAAGAAGGATTTGCAACTAAAGACCTATCATATCTGATATATCATAAAGGCGAAGGAGTCTAGCGTCGAAGGTGTTTGGGCATCATATCTAATATAGCACAAAGACGGAGAAATATATCATCAAGGATATTTGCAAATACATATCTAATATAGCATAAAGGTAGAGGATTCTGGCATCGATAGTATTTATTTTTCCAAGAAGACCCATCATATACAATATAGCACAAAGGTAAAAACGTTTTCCATCGAAGGTATTTGGGCATCATATCTAATATAGAACAAAAATGGAGGAGTTCTGTGTCGAGGAGAATTGTGGTTTAATATCTAATATAGAGTATAGCCAGAGGAGTCTGGCATTGAGGGTATTTATTTTTTCAAGAAGACCTATCATATACAATATATCACAAAGGTGGAGGAGTCTGGCGGCGAGGGTATTTTGGCATCATATCTAATATAGCGCAAAGGCAGGGGAATCTAGTGTCGAGGATAATTCTAAGTTGAATCAAAATTAGAGGAGGCTGATGCACAACCACCGAAAGAGCCATGATATCTATATTGCATCAAAACAAAATAAGGTTGATTTCAAAAATATATCTAAGTCACATCAAAATTGGAAGAGGCAGAAAAATTCAAATGGCCACAAGGTCCATCATCTTCAACAAATCAATAGGTTTAGTGTTTTATGTTATTGTAAAAAAATAAGATCAAACATAAAATCATACAACTGTAGAGACCGTTTTACTCAAAATATCATCGGTGTCCAATAGGGCCGTCCCATTTTTAAATATTTTCAATCGCTAAAAAGTTCATCATATCCAACAACCAAAAGGGTTATTGCTGCAAAAAGTTGTATCTTTCGAAACAAGTACAAGAAAGGATGACATTATTTTTTTAGGAACTCAATCTATGAGAAGGTATGGTGAAAGAACTATATACCCTTCATGAAACGTTTTTTCTACTAACATTCTTGTTTTGAATTTTGTCAAGAAACATCTGAGAGGATGAAATTCTTAAATCAGAACTACAGGTTTATCCCAATAAAATTTTCTAATAAGATGAAGGGAATCAATAAATTTATTAAAGAAAGTTTCATACGTAGAGTATGATAAAGGCTGCACCAAATGGCACGTAGCACAACACGGAGTTGAGGTGAATAAACTATCTCTCCAAGTTAAATTTCTTTTACCACTAAAAAACTTATTTCAAGATATTTTAAAGAGCATCTGACAAGGATGAAAATCTCAAACAAAAAGCCACAGGTATGGGTAACTCTAAGAAGTATGAGCCACAACGCGGAACTTTTCCTTAGTAGCAAATTGGAACGTAGTCCTGAGAGAAATATCAAACTTTTTGGATGAAAGCTAAAGGAGGAATATCACCACCATCAAACTACACCCCTATCATAAGGCATGTGGCTGTTTCAGGATATTTTTGTTTCAGTTTTACTTTAGGGGTATTTCAAAATTCACATCGGAGACAATTCTCTTTCCTTCAAATCCAAATGATAATACTCCTCAAGCTTTGGAAATTATGTGCAGGTAAAATCTTACCTATGGATGTAAGGTATCCACCCTTTGTAATTGAGATAATTACAAGCCTTTTCTCCCTAGCACAACTATTCATCACTCATGCTGAGCCAAAGGTTATTTTAGCATAAAAGACTACCTTTTTTATCAATTGAGTCAAACTACAAGAAGTCTGATTCCCTAAATACTGCGATATAGTTTGGGTTCTATGTTGTTGAAAATTTGACTTCATTCCACACTCCCTGAATCTCCTTGTTCACCAGCTTTCTGGTCTCTCCATAACTCAAGTCTAAATAGTTTTAAAGTTCTTTGAAAGCATGCTTGAATTAGGTGTTATGAACTTCAAATGGCTTGTATTCTCATGTAACGTGAGATATGTAGAAAACCTAATATTGAAGTTCAGACATAATTCCTTGAAATTCATTCAAAAATCAACAACTTTTGAGAGATGAATTTGTGGTCAGATAAAATTAGGAATGGAAAAATCTCTTTGCCCAGGGTTACTTGAATTTACCTTATCCAAAGAGAATGGGCAGCAATTGACACCTAGTTTTTTCCTCCCCAATCCGAACTAATTTTGATCTTCTTCAATTTCAAAAGATTTTCAAATAATTATTTTGCTAAATCAAAATATTTTCAAGACCAATTTTAGGCTAATTGTCTCATTCCTAAGTAAAATATATGATTTAGTATCTTAAATATATGTAATACGAGAATAATCACAGAAATAGACTTATGTGGGTGTGCATTGAAAGCAACCAAGTGTATGTGCATGAGAAGTGTAATTAAAGGCCCAAATACACACCAAAACAGCCCACTTCATACACTAGAGGGGCAACCCATTCTTGAAGGGCCTTTTTGGTCATCTTAACTTCTATTTATTTTTTAATATATAAGGAACATTTTAGGGTTTATTCAATTAGTTTTTGATTGTTGAAAATGATAGAACACACTTTAAACCCTCAAGTTCTCTCTCTTGTGAGGCTTGGCCGAAACTAGGTTACAACATTAGGGTGGAATCTCTTTTGTTGTTTGTTTGCTTGGAACTTGGGGTGCTTGAAGGATTGAGGTCCTCTCTTGTGCCTCTTTGAAGAGTGTTGGAATTTTGAAAAGATGTTCTTTTCACAAAGTTGACCTCTGAAATCCAAAATTACAACTTTTCAAATGGAGGGTCAAAATAAGATTTAAAATCCATAAAACCATACCAACCATGTTACCACCCTAAAATCAATGTTTCGGATCTACTGGCGTAGTTCGTTCTGCCATCCATTGCACGAAATAAAAGATATCAACTAAAATTAAACATAAGGCTCTTAAAGTCACCAAAAACTACAAAATCATATAAATAGAATCAAAATGCATCAAGAACCGTGCCAATCATCCCCACACCCTAGAACTACCACAACACAGCCACATGGAGGGGTAAAATAGTCAAATCACATCAAAAGACATTTTTCACATATTTTATCAAAATTCAGGTCGTTATATCATCCACCAATAAGAATCTAGTTCGTCCTACAAGTAAAGGCAAGAGAAATACTTGAATCAACAAAGATTTGGGGATAAGAACTACGCATATAAGACTTGAAGTAGCCTCATCTATAGGTTGTTGTCACCATTGAACCTTAACCACAGGGATAACTCTTGAGCGCAACCGTCTAACATCCCTAGCCAATATGGAGATCTACTCTTCAACAAAATACAACCTCTCATCTAACTGAACCAACTCCCAAAGAATGACATGAGACTAATCCAAAATATAATGGTGAAGCATGAAAACATGAAAAACTGATAAGTCTGGGGGCAAAGCTAACTCATAAGCCGCATCACCAACAGTTCAAAGATTCTCAAATGGGCCAATATATCTGGGGCTAAGCTTTCCCCTCTTCCCAAACCTCATCACACCCTTCATGGGTAAAACTCGAAGGAACACGCGATCAACAACACTAAATCTCAAGGCATGAAGTCTAAGATCAGCATAGACTTTCTCCTACTCTGAGTCGTTTGAAGTTGATCCTAAATGATCAAAACTCTATCTAAATACTCACAAAGCCAGTTAGTACCTCGAGGTCTAACTTCAGAAACCTTAAACAAACCCACTAGAGAGCGACAACACCTACCATACAATGCCAAAAAAGAAGCCATATCGATACTAGAATGGTAGCTATTATTATATGAAAACTCTACTAATGCCAAATGTTGCTCCCACTAGACACCAAAATCCATCACACAAGTGCGGAGCATATCCTCCAAAACTTGAATAGTCTGCTCCAACTAACCATCAACCCAGGGTTGAAATGTTATGCTTAGATCAACCCAAGTACCCAACTCATCTTGAAAAGTCTTTCCAAAGTAAGAAATAAACATGGAACCTCAATCAAAATAATACACACTGGCACACCATGAAGGTGTACAATCTTACTAATATAGATACGGGCAAACCTCTCAGCACTGAAAGAGACTTACATTAAAATAAAATAAGCAGACTTGGTTAATAGATCCATGATAACCCAAACACTATCCAATCCATGAGAAGTGTGAGGTAATCAGATCAAGAAGTCCATAGTGATTTATTCCCATCTCTACTTGGGAATAGGTTATCACTGAAGCAATCCCCCAGGTCTCAAATGTTCGACCTTCCCCTACTAACAACATAGGTAATGAGCTATAGCTACGTCCTTTCTCATACCACCCCACCAGTAATTTTGCCTCAAATTACGATACATTTTAGTCACTCTCAGGTAGATGGAATGCCTGGAATAATTAGCCTCCTCCAAAATCAATCTAATCCAATCACCCACTCTCAGCACATAAACTCGACCCCTAATCCTTAAAATACCATCAAAATCAAGTGAGGATTCCTTAGTCTAATCACTCAACGCGTTATCCTGAATCAACCTCAATCCCACTTTATAAAACTGATGAGCTCGAATTTGCACCATAAAAGAAGACCTAGCCTCTACAAATGCCAAAACATGATCAAGTGTCAAAATATAAAGCCTAACCATTTGGTTAGCTAAAGACTGAACCTCTAAGGCCAAAGGACTCCCTGGGTCAAAAGATGCACCAAGCTACCTATGCTAGTAGACTTCTGGCTCAAGGCATCTACAACCACATTAGGCTTGCCTAGATGATAGAGAATAGTCAAACATAATCCTTAGAAACTCAAGCAAATGACATTGCCTCATATTAAGATCTCATTGGGTAAAGAAGTACTGTAGGCTATGATGATCTGAGAAAATCTCACAACAGACTCCATTTAAGTAGTGGCTCTACAACTTCAAAGCATAAACAACAACACATAACTCCAAATCATGGGTAGGATAATTCCTCTCATGGAGCTTCAACTGACGAGAAGCATACAAAATTACCTTAATCTCTTGCATCAACACAACACCTAACCCAACTCATAAAGCTTCAAAAAAGACAATAAAACGCATGCCCTGCTTGGGCAAAGTCAAGATAGGAGCTGGAGTTAACAAATCTTTGAGCTTTTTGAAGCTCACTTCACAAGCATCGGATCACTGAAAGAAAATCTTTTTCTGAGTCAACTTGGTCAACGAAGCTGCGATAGATGAAAAACCCTCAACAAAACACCGATAATAACCTGCCAAACCAACAAAACTGTGAATCTCGATGGCAAAGTAGTTCTAGCCCAATCACAAACTACTGCAATCTTGGCTGGATCAACCATAAACCCTCCTTAGTCACCACATGACCCAAGAAAGAAACAGACTCTAACCAAAACTCACACATGGAGAACTTGGCATACAACTTCTTATTCTTCAATCTTTGAAGCACAATCTGCAAATGCTCCTCATGATCGGCCTCAGTCTTGGAATAGTCAAGATATCATCTATAAATACAATAACAAAGGAGTTGAGATATGATCAAAACACCCGATTCATGAACTATTTGAACACGATTAAGGCATTAGTCAACCCAAAGAACATGACCAAGAACTCATAATGACCATATCAAATTCAAAAAGTTGTCTTCAAAATATCCAAAGATTTAATCCTTAACTGGTGATAGATGCATACTCAAATCAATCTTCAAAAATACCCCATCTCCCTAAAGCTAATCAAACAAACCATTAATATGAGAAAAAAGATACTTATTCTTAATCGTCACCTTATTCGATAATAAATACACATCCATATAGACCCATCCTTCTTCTTCACAAATAGCACAGGTGCACCCCAAGGCGATATACTATATCGGATAAATCCCTTCACCAATAGCTCATGTAATTGATCCTTTAATTCCTTCAACTCGGCTGGGGCCATCCTAAAAGAAAGAATATAGATGGGCTTGGAGCCCAACTCAACATTAATGGAAAAATAAACATCATGATCCGAAGGCATACTAGGAAAATCCATAAGGAATACATCCATGAACTCATGGACAACACAAACAGAATCCAAGAAAGAAAGTGAAACCACACTAGTATCACGAATATGAGCCAAATAAGACAATTATCCCCTCTCAACCAATCTATAAGCTTGGAAAAAAAATATAATCCTCTTTGGACCTGAATAAAGTAAACCCTTCCAAGCTATCCTCAGTACATAAGGCAAATCTAAAGTCACGGTCTTAGCAAAATAATATAGGGCAGCATGATAAGAATCTAACCAATTCATACCCAAAATAACATTGAAATCAACCATATATAACACAAGGAAATCTACCTCAGTCTCATGCACAGAAAAAGTCACAATACAAGATCGGTATACCCAATCCACCACTAAAGAATCTCCTACTGGAGTAGATATAGGAATAGGCATGGCAAGAGGCTCACTAATAAAATCAAAACCCAAAGTAAAATATGCAGGCACATAGGAAAAAGTCTATCCCAAATCAAATAACACAGATGCAGATCTCAAACAAACAGGGACGATAGTTGTGATCACAGCATTAGAAGCCTCTGCCACTGGTCTGGCGGGTATAACATAGCACTGTCCACGACTATCAACTAGATGAGTATCCCTGTAACCACCAACATAGGCTCCACTACCTATAACCTTCACACATCTAGTAGAACCCCTACCTCTCACAGTTGAAATAAGAGTAGCTCTAACCATACGGCGGGGACATTCTTTGGCCAAATGGCCAATCTCATCACACACAAAGAAAGCTCTATGGCTTGACTTACTAGGAAAAGGTACCACAGCCCAAGCGCAGAGGTAAGTGTACATGGTTTTATTAAGTAGTGAAGTGGACTAATGAAAGCCAAGTATCAATCCCATAGAGACTTGATTCAACAACAATTCTATTTTAGTTCATAATTTAGATTCAATTGATAAAAACGTAACCAAAAGGAGATCATAACTAAAGAAAAGTAAACAATGCTTAACGTAAAGATCTTTAAACAGACAATAGGAGAAAACCAAGGGTTAAAGCACTTTGAACAATCATACTATGTTATTGAATTTTATTCGTTAACTTTTTGATCTTGGTTGTTGATTCATAGGGTTAATTGGATGATCATGGTCTTCCAACCTCTAATCCATTACCTAAGTTAGATCTTACAACTATATCATTAAGTGGGGATGTAATAGTCCACTTAAGTTCTTTAAGCTCTTATCCTACGTATGTATCAAGTAAGGCATCTAAGTACATCTCTGTCCTAGATACTAATTTGAATTCCTTATTTCATAAAAGAATACAAACCATACTTTGTTTATTCCCATGTTCTAACTCCCTATTCCCTCTCCCGAGATCACAAGGTTGACAATTGGTGTATTCTAAGGGTAGCTAACCCTTAAAATAATTAAATCAAGAATAAGCAAACAATAAACAATGATAAGAAAATCAAACAAATTTAATCCAAAATAATAGTACTCATGTTCTTGGCTTTAACCCCAAAAAGGGAGTTCTTAATCACTCATAGTCATAATTATGATCCAAAAAGTTGTATTCATGATATAAGCTAAAAGAAAACTAAAGAAATAATGTAAAACCTAATAGATGAAGTTATAGCAGTACTTCAATGCTCCAAGACGTCTAAGAATAATTAAAAACGTGTCTAAGGATGTATTTATAGAAAAAGGATAAGCCAAAGCCGTTTCGGGCAAGGAATCACCGTGCAAGTCAGGCCAGGAATGAAGCCTGTGTCGCAGGCTCCATTGCACCATTCTAGAATCCACATCATGGGATCCATTACACCAAAATAGAGCCCATGTCGTGGGATAATTATGGGCTCCCACTGGAAGTTGATATCAAAATATTTTCTAAGGCAAGGGAGCACTGAAATGGAGTGGGCGCCGCGGGCTCTATTTCTCTAGGATAGGGGGTGCGTCGCAGGCTCATCGTGGGGACACACTATTTTGGGAGCCTTCTAAAGATATTGGTGCATTGAATGCATCTATTTGACTTTCCACGTGCCCTGAATTTCCCTGGACATTCTAGGTGTCCAAATTGAGTCCAAGTTGTGTATTGTGCTTTTATTGATCCATTCCAAGCCTTTTTGAGTGGTTTCCACTTGACTTGAAGCTTGTATATCCTTCATATATCATCATAATCCATTTACCAAGCATCCTATAGCATAAAACATAAAATTTAAATCTCAAAACAACACAACATCTAAGACGGTGAACTAGAAACACGAGCTAAGACTAGGCTTGGCCCCATTGATTTTAAGCTTATTGTTTTGACTCTTGTTTTGATCCAATTGATACTTGAAAATTATAACCAAGTTTTTTCACATACAAATACAAAATAAAAACCTTAATAACTTAATTAATAACATTAGAACCCAACATGATAGACTAGATAAACACCTAGCTCAAGCTAGTCACACTAGTTCTCTTGGTTGAATTCTAAATGATCAATTTGAATCAAAACTTGTTTGAAAACACCATTAAACTTTGTAAATACATACTTGGACAATTATACTCTTATTTATATCATTATCAACAAATTAAGCACATGAATTATCCTCAAAACAAGGCTAAAAGGGCTAAAATAGCAATACTAGAATGCATAAATACACCCAACATCACCACCTCAGACTTAAAGCCTTGTTCATCCTCGAACAATTCCTAACTATAAGCATCATGATATGAAGAAACTCCATAATTCTACTACATGTATTATACTCAATCTAGTACTACAATGACTACACAGAATGCAAGTTACTACACTAAGCATGTTACAACACAATTGAGAGCTCAAGAACGCTACTCACAAACAACCTAGCCTCAAGAATTGACTCACCTAGTTGGAAAACTCATGCTTATTTCTCAATCAAGGATATCATACAAATCACCCACATTCATCAAACATGTGCCCTTACACCAAGATAGTTACCCATAATCACTCACAATAATGTAATTATCATAATGGGTATACAAATCAAGTTACGCTCACTCTCACAAAGAATTCACAAATTACACATAATGAACCGTAGGGTTGCCCTTAGTGTCATACTACACTAATATTACACTATGAAATTTAGGATCAAATAGATCTTTTCAAGTTGTAATGTAGGCTAAGAGATGGGTAGGAACTATTTTGGCCAAGAATAGCGACTATCTTTCCTAAGTGCTTTAATACATCATAATTTTTCACATAAAACAACCTTTCAACAACCTATTCACATCTTTTCCATCTACCCATATCTTTTTGTTTTGTTCCTTCACTTTTATGCATTTTTACAAACATATGGTGGGCGTATTATCTTTAAGATTCAATTTTTTTTTCTTTTTCACAACCATGGAAATGTTTCTAACACCATTTTACATCACTCCCAACCACAACACATCAAATATAAACACCAATAACTATTACCTTGGGGCATTAATTTCACCTTCCTCCTACTTCTTTAATTTCATACTCCTTACTCAATTATTTTTACAACTAAAGCACTTAGGAGGTTTTTGTATCAAATTAAGGTCAACCAAAGAAAAAAGGTAAGGCTACATATGCGGTTACCAAAGAAAAAGCTAAAGGATCAATGGGGTTTAACTAGGATTATACACAAAGGTGGGTAAAATAAAAGGTAAAAACAAGGCTATCAAAGAAATGCCTTTATCATCTCCTAAACCCGCACTCCTTATTTCGCTTTATACACACACCGGGCAAGTTCTAGACATCACATACAACAAGGAATATACAATAAACTCACATCACATATGGCACATGCTCAACTCACATAGAATCATTATAGACTCCTATCCAAACAACAAACCTAGTGTATTTCCAAACAATAGCATGAATTCAAATTTTAAGCCAACAAGTACAAGATTCACAAACATGAGCCTAAGAGTCTCAAAAGTAGCAATTCACTCATTCAACATGTTTTTACTAGTAAAACCCTTGCACCATGCAATAAAAAATAGCACCAACAAGAATATCTTACACAAAAAATTTTAATTTGAGCCAAAAATTGGGAATTCCCCCCACCCCACACTTAAAAGTCTACTTTGTCCCTAAAGTGTACTTAAAAGTAAGAGACAAAAATACTCCCCGAGGCCTCTAGGCCTAGCTAGTAGTATCTTTTGCATTAATGGAATCTGTGGGACCCCACACTCAATTTTTACCATTCTTCTTAGCTCAGGTTTTTGGCATTCAGACTTTTAATGAACTTGTGACTCAATCAAAAACAAAAACTACGTGAAATAAAAACTAAAAATAAAAATAAATCATAACTACTTGAGTTGGGTTGCCTTCCAAGAAGTGCCTAATTTAGTGTTGCGGCATGACCTAACTCACCTCAACCATATTTATTCATCCTTTTACTTCCCTTTTGGAGCCATTTTCTCATTTGTTTCTGACCTCTTGAGTTTGCACTCTCAAGGTCAACCTCTTTTTCAACTTTCATTATGTTGGGAAGCAGTGATTTTGTCTTAGGCCACTCAATTGGGTAGTCCGAAGAGGTCTTTGGTGGGCTAACCTGCCCACACTTATCCTCTTTTATAATATTGATCATACACAAATATGTATAATAGGATGTTATATTGGGTGCTTTGTAAACATCAAATACCACCTCTTCATTCTCTACCCTTATTTTGAGCATGCCTTCTCTAACATTAACTAATGCTCCTCCAGTTGCTAAGAATGGACACCTCAAAATGATTGGTACTTGTTCATCTACCTCAAAATCAAGAACAATAAAGTTACTAGGAATAATGAATTTACCAACCTTTATGAGTACGTCCTCTATTATTCTTTTTGGATATGCTATTGATCCGTCTGCGAGCTGCAAAACCATGGTGGTTTGTCTAGGCTTTCCTAAGCCCAATGTTTCAAACAGAGTTAGGGGCATCAAATTTATTCTTTCCCCTAAGTCACTCAGTGTGTGGACCACTCTACTCCCAACTTAGATAGAGAGAGTAAACTTCCCTGGATCTTTGAATTTCTTGGGGATTTTCTGTGTCATTACATTGCTACACTCTTCAGTGAGTGTTATCTCCCCCACATCCTACAATTTCACCTTATTAGCAACCATATCCCTCAAGGACTTTGCATACTTGGGCATACCCTGCAAAATATCTAACAAAGATAAGTTAATGTGAAGTTCTTTGAATGTATCAAGGAACTTCTTAAACATTACATCCTCCTTCACTTTAATTTTCCTCTAAGGGAAGGGTAGTGGCGGCATCTTCTTCACTTCTTCTTCAGCATTTTTTTCTTTCAAGTACTCAGAAGTCCTTGATTTTTTAGTAACTTTATCATTTACCTGTTAGGGAGTCAAGTCTGCATATACCTCCTTAGTTACCTTAGGAGGTTCTTCTTAAAGCTCTTTATCACTTTTCAAGGTGATTGCCATAACGTGTTTTGGATTTTCTATATCCACTGGCAGACCAACTTGAGGTCTAGTATTCAATGCTTGCTATAACTACACCATCTGGAACTCTAAGATTCTCTGGGCCACTTGCAAATTTTTTATGTCAAAGTCACCTGTGTTTGATTAGCTAAGATTTGCCTCATCATCTCTTCCAAGTTGCTAGTTGACTGGTTTCCTTGTTCTTGTGGTTGCTAAATTTGTTCTTGTTGTGCATTCCACAGCTGATTTAATTACTGAGTCTGTCACTTCATGTTGTAGGAATTACCATAACTTTTCCTTTAAGCATTGCCTACATACATTACCAATTCCAGATTAAAAGAACACATGACAGCTGCATAGCTACTATTACCGCAAACTTCACACCAACCTGCAGCTTATTGGATTACATTTATTGTTTCGATAGGTTATGGAGCTCCAACTTTCAGGTTGATAAATTGAGTGTCTATCAAATTTTGTAATGTTACAACCTGAGCTGATAAGGAAGTGAACTGGTCTACCTGTAATACACCTGCAATTATTTTCATGGAACTTCTAGCATTTGAATGCCACTCGGGATTTCCCTATTCTATGTGGTTCAAAAATGTGTACAACTCATCATAAGTCAATTCCAATTTGACCACCTATGGCTGAATCTAGAAAACTCTTCGTATTATGATCAAGTGTTTCAACAAAAGTATGAGCAAGTACCTCATTAGACTGTTGGTGATGTGGAAATTCCTAAAGAAGAGCCTTGAATCTTTCCCAAGCATGATAGAGGTTTTTATCTGGCTTCTATTTGAAGCTCAGTATCTCACTGTGAAGTCTCGTATTTTTTCCATATGGAAAGAATCTAATGAGGAACTTTCTGGCTAAGTCGTCCCATGATGTGATTGAATTGGCCATCTCCGCATTCAACCATTTTTTTGCTTCCCCCAACAGTGAGTGGGGAAATAGTTTTAGCCTTACATAATCTGTATTTAACCCAGTCAAAATGAATGCGTCAGTAAGCTCAATGAAATTCTATAAGTGTACTTGTGGATACTCGTGTGAAAGTCTTGCAAACTACCTACTGCAGATAAAAAGTTGCACCATGTTATGCTTTAACTCAAAATTTCCCCTAGCACCCGGTCATTGAATTAGGGAAGTCAAGTTTGTCAGAAATGGGACTGCCACTTCCCTAACTGTCTTGCATGCTTGCTTTTCTACATTCATTATAGCAGGATATTCTTGATCTTCTGAGATTTGAGGAATTCATGGGAGGCATATTGCATCTCTCATACGTTGATGGAATCTTTATTCGGGTTCTGGTCTTAGTTCTACAAAATCCCTATCCCTTGCTAGTTATTAAACTGTTAACCTGATTTTTGTAAATACAAAAACAAGACCAAGTGTAAAAACACCAAAGAAATCTAAAAGAAAAACTAAAATTAAAAAAAAGTGTCAATTGCAAGTCACCGGCAACGGCGCCAAAAACATGACAGCGCACACGTAAGTGTACATGGTCTTGTAAAGTAGTTAAGTTGCCTAATAAAATCCAAGTATCGATCCCACAGAGACTTAATTTGAAAAAAAATCTATTTTAGTTCATAATTTAGATTCAATTGATGCAAGGGTGACCAAAAGGAGAGTTTGTAATTTATAACTGAAGAAAAGTAAACAATGCATAAAGTAAAGATCTTGAAACAATCAATAGGAGAAAACCCAGGGTTAAATAATATTGAACAATCATACAATGTTATTGAATTTCATTCGTCAACTTTATTATCTTGGTTGTTGATTCGTAGGGTTAATTGCATGATCATGGTCACCCAACCTCTAATCCTTTACCGAAGTTGGACCTTACAACTAAATCATTGAGCGGGGATGTAATAGTCCACTTAAGTTCTTTAAGCTCTCATCCTACGTATGAATCAAGTAAGGCATCTAAGTACATCCCTATCCAAGATACTAATTTTAATTCCTTATTTCATAAAAGAATACAAACTATACTTTGTTTATTACTATGCTCTATCTCTCTATTCCCTCTCCGAGGAACACAAGGTTAAAAATTGATGTATTTTAAGGGTAGATAATCCTTAAAATAATGAAAACAAGAATAAATAAACCAAAAATGATGAGAAAATCAAATTAATTTAATCCAAAACAATTGTACTCATGTTCTTGGCTTTAACCCCAGAAAGGGAGTTCTTAGTCACTCATAGTCATAATCATGATCATAAAAGTTGAATTCATGATATAATCTAAAAGAAAACTAAAGAAATAATGTAAAACCTAATAGATGAAGTTATAGCAGCCCCTCAATGCTCCAAGGTGTCCAATAATAATTAAAAACGTGTCTAAGGATGTATTTATAAAAAAAGGATAAACCAAAGCTGTTTTGGACAAGGAATCAGCGTGTAAGTCAGGCCTGGAATGGAGCCTGTGTCGCGGGCTCCATTGAACCATTATAGAACCCACATCATGGGATCCATTTTATATAAAGAGATCCCGTTTCATGGGCTAATCGTGGTCTCCCACTGGAATTTGATCTCAAAATATTTTCTAAGGCAAGGGAGCACTAAAATGGAGGGGGCACCGCGGGCTCCATTTCACTGAGATAGGGGGCGCGTTGCGGGATCACCATGGGGACACACTTTTTTGGGTTCCTTATGAAGGTATTGGTTCATTTCACACACCTATTGGCCTTTCTATGTTCCCTCACTCGCCCTGTACATTCCAGGTGTCCAAATTGAGTACAAGTTGTGTATTGTGCTTCTATTGATCCATTCCAAGCCTTTTTGAGTAGTTTCCACTTGATTTGAAGCTTGTATATCCTTCATATATCATAATATTCCATTAAACAAGAATAATATAGCATTAAACACAATAATTTAGAGCTAAAAACAACACAACATCCAAGACGGTGAACTAGAAACACGAGCTAATACTAGGCTTGCCCCCTTTTATTTTAAGCATATTGTTTTGACTCTTGTCTTAATCAAATTGACCCTTGAACATTATAAACAATATGTTTCACATATAAATATACAATAACAACCTCAATAACTCATTAATCATATTATAACCCAACATGATATACTAGACAAACACCTAGCTCAAGCTAGTCACACTAGTTTTCTCGGTTGAATTCTAAATGATCAATTTGAATAACAACTTATTTGAAAACACCATTAAACATTGTAAACACATACTTGTACACTTATATTCTTATTTATATCATTATCAACACATTAATTATGCTTAAAATAAGGCTAAAATAGCAAGGCTAGAATGCATAAATACACCCAACATCAGGTACCACTAGGATCGAATAGCCACTCTGAACTGCTGGATCTGAAGACCAACTACCTAAACTCTTCAAGGATACCTGCACCGATCTACCATGATACCTACGAGAACCATTGAAATATCTACCTCAAGGAACCTAACCTCTGAATTCACCAAAATGGCCTACCTTCTTGGCACCTTCTTAAGATTCTCAAAGAATACCCTTAGTCATCTTAGAATAATCAACTATACTACAAAAGGATGCTTCAAATAGAGCCATCTGAGATATAACCAACTGAAGAGAGATATCCAAACCCTTCATGAACTTCTAAATATTCTCAGACTCGGTGGAAATTATAATACCCCATATTTCCTTAGCGTAATCTATGTCCCAATACATGAGTATTTGTATATAAAATTTTTAATACAATCATTATTTATCAATTAATAGCATGCCATTATGTAGTAAATTGAATTATCTTTCCACCGATATAAAATTTGCCCAAATTTGATAATCGGGTAAGAAGTTATGGCAATTTTAAGTTTCAGTCGTTAAACACCATCATTTTAACCCTTAGCGTATCGCGAAGACAGTCTAACCGATGATTTTAAATTTCAATTGAAGGTGCGCGATCTTGGGGCATCGCGCCATAGGCCAAATTATCATTTGGTAGTTTCCAGTATCTCTCCGCGATTCCACCGCATCGTTGTTAGCTTTCAGGTCACAAACAAGTTGGCAAAATGATTAAGCCACAATGCGCCACCATGAATTTTACCTATTGTCCCTTTTCTAGAGGCTTGGCGCGATAGTGGCGCGTCGCGCCAAGGGTGAAAATCAGGAATTTTTTCCAGTTTTGCAATTTTAAATTACAGGGGTCATTTGGTCTTTTCCCATGGTCCCAAATCCACCTAAAGACAAGATTTAACCCTAAGAGAGCATTATTTACTAACTTTTTCATTATTCTCACAAATTAAAATTAACTCTCTTAAAGAACAAGAACCCTAACTCTCAAATTCAAGGCCAAATCTCAATAACTCTCCATCAATCCTCCTAAATTCATTATCCCAGGTATGTTAGATGTTCATCCATGGATTTCTTTCATCCATGGAGTCCAAGTATCCTATTTAATTATTAAATTTTGATCTTTGTAAGTTAATTGACTTTAAATTGTGATTTCACCCATGAATCTCCATGTACAATTGATTTTATACCATGATTCAAAGAAATTATTGTTGTTATTCAATCCTCCATGTTTTAATATTATTATTTATTGAATTAAACCATGATTTAATACTATTTTGTCGAATTCATGCTATTTCTATAAGTTCCATGACATTTCTATGTTTGTTTTAAACCATGAACTAAAAGTGTTTGATAAAATGCCTACAAGAGTGATTGATTTAATAAAAGCCTTCTTGCTTTGTCCCTCTGGATTTAGTGTCATTTTACCATTTTTGGTTTTGAGTCCTGGGGGTATTGAATACATGAAAACCATAGTGGTTTATGTAATCTAGTCTCATTACATTACAGAATAGTCTTCAAAACATACTATGAGAATTATTAAAATAGTCAGATATCAGTCAGTTAAACTCAGAATAGTCTAGCATTTCAGTGTCGTTTAGTTGGGAGTAGGATTTAGCAATGAGCGAGTGTAGGGATGGAATCTTTCCCGTTAAATAGGCAGAGTCGTTAGTAGTATTCCCTATATTCAAAAACTACATAGCCAGCGTAGGATATAAGAAGTCACCCATCAGATTAGGCTTGACTATCTCGCAGGGGTCACCCGTCAGTTCAGGCTTGACACTCTTAGAACTTTGGACATTATATCAGTTTAGTGGATCCACACACCAATGTTAGTACCCATGGCACGGTATTAACACTTCCAACTGGGGTTACAGGTTGGACCCCGATTAGTGCAAATTAGAGAATGTCAGGTAGATGATAGCTCTCACAGTCTGAGATACAATCTCAGTTATAGTCCCAGTTCAGTTATTCAGTTTTAGTGTTGTTTCACCAAAGCATACAGATTTCAGTTATTTCAATATTTCAGTTTTCTGATTTTAATCAGCTCATGTTATATTCTTGGTTATGTATCCTCGGTATCTATAGATTTTTATGTATCTTCAATATTTATAGATTTCCATGCATACTCAGTATTAACAAATTTCCACATATTCCTAGTACCTAAAGATTTCATGCTCTCAATTATGTACACTATGCTTTACATGCATATTTAGTTAATTATTAGTTCTGTTCATGAAACCATGCATATCAGCCTACCTCATTTAGCATACCAGTACATTCAAAGTACTGATCGCATACCTTTTTTTTTACGCTATGATGTATTATATCATAGGTTCTGATGCTCAGTTTTTGGTTCGTGATTAGACTTATCAGATCCTCAGCAGTAGCAGTGGTGAGTCCTCATACTTTGAGGACAGGCTTACTTTATTTCATGTCTCAGTTTAGTAGTTAATTCGAGTTAGTTGGGGCCTGTCCTACTAACTCAAAGTCATTCAGTTTTAGAGGCTTATTAGACATTAGAGTCAGTTATTCAGTATTCATACATTATAGTTAGTTATCCAGTTTATCATTATTTTATCAGATTAAGTCAGTTATTTCTACAGACTCATATTTTAGTTTTAAATTCAGTTATTAAAACCTTATGGCATGTCAGTATTCTTATACATTTATGATTATGTTATCTAGTACTCATAGCAGGTACTAGCTCATGGGTTAGCTTGTGGTCCCTCGGGATTGTAAGCATCGTGTGATGCCCAAAGTATTCTCTCGAGGAATTACAAACTTGGTATCAGAGCCTAAGGTTTTAAAGATCCCTAGAAAGTCTGATAGCCACGTCAAGTAGAGTTTTGTGCATGGGTGTGTAGTGTGCCACACTTATGGACGAGAGGCTACAAGGCATTTAGGAAAAAGTTTTTCTTCTTTTAGTATTCATAGAGTGCTAGTGAGCATGAGCTCAAGTTGAACTCCCTATCTAATCTATTTCTTTCTTCCGTTTATAGAACATGCCTCCCAAGAAGAACGAAAGAAGAACAGGAAATCAGATAGCCCCTCAGCCGGTCCAGGCGATCCTATGGATGAGCATGTCTCTAACGTAGAATTCAAAGCTGTGTTTACTACTCTAGAAAACTCTATAGCAGCACAGAATGAATGGCCAGCTACTGTTCTGGCCAACCTAGTGGCCAATACTGCTGTAACCATAATTTGGTATTTTACCCAGAGGAATCTTCCTTCTTTCATGGGATCCAAGTTTGAAGAGGATCCACAATAATTCTTAGATATGGTTCAGAAGGTCACGAATGCTATGGGGGTGACATCTAGTCAGATAGCTGAGTTGGCTGCTTACCAGTTGTAGGATATAGCCCATACTTGGTTTAAGCAGTGGAAGGTTGATAGGGGTGTAGATGCAGGGCCTGTAGAATGGGAAGAGTTTACCACAACTTTCTTAGATAGATTCTTCCTATTGGAGTTGAGGGAGGCCAAAGTTTTAGAGTTTATTAACTTGAGGTAGGGCAGCATGAGTGTGAGGGAGTATTTCCTTAAGTTTACTCAGTTATATAGATATGCTCCTCATGTTGTAGTTGATAATAGGTTCAAGATGAGTAAGTTTATCTCTGGCGTATATGATAGTGTGGTTAAGTAGTGCAGGACCGCAATGCTAATTAGTGAGATGGACTTATCTAGGCTGATGATCTATACTCAATACATAGAGGAGCAGAAAATTAAGGAGAGGGAGAGAGGAAACAAGAGGGCTAGAATAGGTAGTTTTAAAATCAGTTAGCCAAAGTCAGAGGGTGGTAACCATCTGCGGTTTCTTCAGAGGTCTTCAGCCCCAGCACCCTCTTCAGTCAATGCTCCTATACCCAAATTCAGAAATGATAATAGGGATAGAGAAGCAGGATCTAATTCCTAGGTCAGTGTTACCAGTGGTAGTACAAATCCTCTATGTCAGAAATATGGCAGACACTATCAGGATGAGTGTAAAGCAGGTAGTGATGTGTGCTTCGGGTGTGGCAAGACAGGCCATCGGATTTGGGAATGTCAGGTAATTTCTTAGAAAGGTAGGTATGTGTTCTAACAGGGCCAGTCCCATCAGTCGTCAGTTCCATTTGGTCACCCAACTCAGCAGGGTGACACTTCTAGTGCTACCAGTGGTTAGCATACGAATAGATTATATGTTCTTCAGTCCCGCCAAGATCAGGAAAATTCTCCTAACGCAGTTTCTGGTACATTGCAGGTCTTTCACTTACATGTTTATGCCTTACTAGATCCTAGAGCTTCTCTTTGTTTTGTAACTCCATATATAGCCATCAATTTTATAGTCAGTCCCAAAACTCTAGCAGAGCCCTTTTCAGTGTCTACCCCAGTAGGTGTTTCCATTGTATCTAGATAGTTATACAGGAACTGTCCGATCACAATATCTCAAAAAGTTACTTTAGTTGATATCATGGAGTTAGATATGACGGATTTTGATGTCATTCCCGGCATGGATTGGCTCCACTCATGCTATGACTCAGTTGATTGTAGAAACAAAATAGTTCATTTCAATTCCCAAATGAACTAGTCCTTAAATGAAGGGGTAGTACCATAGCTCTTAGGGGTCAGTTGATTTCATACCTTAGAGAGAGAAAGATGATATCAAAGGGGTGTATTTACCATCTTATGCGAGTCAAAGACTCTAACTTGAAAACTCTAACTCTTGAATCAGTTCCAGTAGTAAATGAATTCTCAGATATATTTCCTAAAGATCTTTCCAGAGTTCCTCTTGAAAGGGAAATCAACTTCAGAATAGACCTTCTTCCAGATACTCAGCCCATATCTATTCCTTCAGACAGAATGGCTCCAGTTAAACTCAAGGAGTTAAAAGAACAGTTAAAGAATCTTTTAGATAAGGGATTCATCAGACCCAGTGTATCCCCGTGGGGTGAACCAGTTCTATTCATACGTAAGAAAGATGGTTCTCTCAGAATATGCATAGCTACCGTCAGTTGAAAAATGTTACAGTCAAGAACAAATATCTACTTCCTAGAATCGAAGACTTATTTGATCAACTTCATGGTGCCAGCTATTTTTCAACTATAGACCTCAGATCAGGCTATTATCAGCTTAGAGTCAGGGAATGTGACATTCCAAAAATAGCTTTCCAAACCTAGTATGATCACTTCGAGTTTCTAGTTATGTCCTTTGGTCTCACAAATGTCCTAGCAGCCTTTATGGACTTGATGAACCGAGTGTTTAAGCAGTACTTGAACATGTTCGTCATAGTCTTCATTGATGACATTCTTGTTTACTCCCATAGAAAAACTGATCATGCAGACCATCTCAGAATAGTTTTACAAACTCTTAGAGCTCACCAGTTATTCTCTAAATTTAGTAAGTGTGAATTCTGGCTAAGATTATTAGCTTTCCTTGTCCGTACTATTTCTTGTGATGGCATTAGAGTTGATCCTCAAAAGACTGAAGCGGTGAGAAACTAGCCTAGACCCATCTCTCTATAAGACATCAAGAGTTTCTTGGGTTTAGCTGGCTATTACCATTGGTTTGTTGAAGGATTTTCTTATATTGTATAACCCATGTATAGATTGACTTATAAGAAAGTTAAGTTTCAGTGGTCAGATTCCTGCAAGAAGAGTTTGCAGGAGTTGAAGACTCGATTCACCTTAACCCCAGATTGACTCTACTAGATGGTTCAGATGGGTTTGTTGTGTACTGTGATACATCCAGAGTAGTTTTGGGTTGTGTCCTCATGCAGAGAAGTAAGTTTATAGCCTATTCCTCCAGAAAACTTAAACCCTATAAGAAGAATTACCTTACTCATGATCTTAAGTTAGCAGCAGTAGTATTCACCTTAAAGATTTGGAGGCATTACTAATATGGGGTGAACGTTGATGTGTTCACTGACCATAAGAGCCTGCAGTATGTGTTCTCTTAGAAAGATTTAAATCTGGGTTAGAGAAGGTGGTTAGAGTTGTTAAAAGATTATGACATAAGTGTTTTGTATCATTAGGGCAAGGCTATTATAGTGGTTGATGCTCTCAGTAGAATGTCTATGGATAGTGTTGCTCATGTTGAGGATGGCAAGAAGAAGTTAGCTCAGGAAGTTCACCAGCTAGCCCAACTAGGTTCCCTCTTACTCGATTCAACAGAAGTTAGTGTTGGGTGCAGAGTAGCTCAGAATCATCTATAGTTTTTGAGGTAAAGAAAAAGTAGGATAGAGATCTTAGTCTAGTTATGTTGAAAGAATCAGTCAAAGATCAGACGGTGTAGGTTTTCTCTTAAGGGGGAGATGGTGTGCTACATTTTCAGGGTGGCTATATATGCCTGGTATAGATTACTTGAGGTAACGAATTATTGCAGAAGCACATGGTGCGCGTTACTCTATTCATCCAGGGGCCACTAAGATATATCGTGATTTGTGGGAGATCTATTGGTAGAGTAGGATGAAGAGATATATTACAAAGTTTGTAGCTAAATTCTCTATGTGCCAGCAATTTATGATTGGCCACCAGAAGCCTAGTGGATCCATGCAGGAGTTCAGTATTCCCACTTGGAAATAGGAGGAAGTTAACATAGACTTTGTGACGAGTTTGCCTCGTACTCATCATCAGCATGATTCTATTTGGGTTATCGTAGACAGGATGACCAAATTAGCTCATTTCTTGCCAGTCCATACCTCTTATTCAGCCGAGGACTATGCTAAACTCTATCTCAAAGAGTTAGTTAGGTTGTACAATGTTCCCTTATCTATCATCTCAGATAGAGCTACCCATTTTACCTCTCACTTCAGGAAAGCATTCCAAAAGGGTCTTGGAACCCAAGTCCATCTCAGTACAGATTTCCATTTTAAAGGTAGTTGGGATGACCAATTACCTTTGATTGAATTTGCATGTAATAACAACTATCATTCTATTACCCGTAAGGCTCCATTTGAGGCTCTCTATGGTAGGAGATGTAGATCTCCAATTGGTTGGTTTAAAGTAGGTGAGGCCACAGTAGTAGGGCCTGACTTGGTTTTTGATGCGTTAGAGAAGGTTCATTTGATCAAAGAAAGTCTTAGGGATACCCAGAGCCGATAGAGATCGTATGCAGATGTAAGGAGAAAGGATCTCGAGTTTGAGGTTGGTGATTTTGTGTACTTGAAAATCTCTCCCATGAAGGGAGTGAAGATATTTAGCAAGAAAGGGAAACTCAATCCCCGATATGTTGGTCCCTTCAGAATTCTCAGTCGTTTCGGAAAGGTAGCTTACGAGCTTGAGTTGCCTTCAAATTTAGCCCTAGTACACCCAGTGTTCCATGTCTCTTTGTTGAAAAAGTGTATTGGTGATCTAGCTAAAGTTGTTCCCTTAGAAAGTCTTGATATTCAGAACAGTCTTTCCATTGAGTAAGTTCTAGTCGAAATTCTTGATCATCAAGTTCGTAGACTAAGGAACAAAGAAGTTTCATTGGTCAAAATTCTTTGGCGGAATCAGTCCGTTGAGAGAGCCACTTGGGAAGCAGAAGCAGATATGCGGACCAAGTACCCTAATTTTTTCTCCATGAATCCAGAGTCAGTATAAGGTACTAATCTTCTTAAGATTTCTCTCAATCATGCACAGTTTCAGTTGCACATCATATTCAGGTCAGTCATGTATTCATAAGTCAGTTCAGTCATGAATTCCATGCATCAGATATGAATGTTCAATGTGTAACTCAGTCCATCAATTTTTCCTCAACTTAACCAGTCTCATTCGAGGATGAATGATCCCAAGGGGGAGATATTATAATACCACACATTTCCTTAGCATTATCGAAGCCTCAATACATGAGTATTCATCTATAAAATTTTTGAAACACTCATTATTTGTCAGTTTAGAGCCTACCATTGCATAGGAAATTGAATTAGCTTTCCAACAATATAAAATTAGCTCAAATCCGATAATCGGGTAAGAAGTTATGGAGATTTTAAGTTTTAGTCATTAAACACCGTCATTTTAACCCTTAGCGCATCACGGAGCCAGTCTAAATGATGATTGGAAATTTCAAATGAAGGTGTATGATCTTGGCACATTACGCCAAAGGCAAAATTGGCTTCGGGCAATTTCCAGTATCTCTCCGTGATTCCACCGCGTCGCGGTGAGCTTTTAGGTCACAAACAAGGTGGCAACACGATTACGCCACGTCGTGCCACCATGCATTTTCCCAATTTTCCCTTCTCCAGTGGCTTGGCACGATAGTGGAGCATCGCACCAAGGGTGAAAATCAGAAATTTTTTCCAATTTTACGATTTTAAATTACAGGGGACGTTTGGTATTTTTCCATGGCCCCAAATTTGCCTAAACACGGGATTTAACCCTAAGAGAGCATTATTTTCTCACTTTTTCATTATTCTCTCAAATTAAAATCAACTCTCTTCAAGATCAAGAACCCTAACTCTCAAATTCAAGGCCAAATCTCAAAAACTCTCCATCAATCCTCCTAAATTCATTATCCCAGGTATGTTAGATGTTCATCTATGGATTCCTTTCATCCATGGAGTCCAAGTATCCTATTTAAATTATAAATTTTGATCTTTTCAAGTTGATTGATTTTAAATTGTGATTTCACCCATGAATCTCCATGTATTATTGATTTTATACCATGATTCAATGAAATTATTATTGTTATTCAATCCTCCATGTTTTAATTTTATTATTTATTAAATTAAACTATGATTTAATACTATTATGTCGAATTCATGCTATTTCTATAAGTTCTATGACATTCCTATGATTGTTTTAAACCATGAACTACAAGTGTTTGATAAAATGCCTACAAGAGTGATTGATTTAATAAAAGCCTTCATGATTTGTCCCCCAAGATTTAGTGTCATTTTATCATTGTTGCTTCTGAGTCCTAGGGGTATTGAATACCCAAAAACCATAACTGTTTATGTAGTCTAGTCTTAGTACATTATAGAATATTCTTTAGAACATACTATGAGCATTATCAGAATAGTCATATATCAGTCAATTAAACTCAAAACAGTCTAGCATTTCAGTGTCTTTCAGCTGGGAGTAGGATTTAACACCGAGCGAGTGTAGGGATGGAGGATTCCCCGTCAGATAGGCAGAGTCATTAGTAGCAGTCCTTATACTCCAGAACTATATAGCAAGCATAGGATATGAGAAGTCATCCGTCAGATTAGGATTGACTATCTCGCAGGAGTTACCCGTCAGTTCAGACTTGACACCCTTAGTCCTTTGGACATTATATCATTTTAGTGGATCCACATAACTAGTGTTAGTATCTGTGGCACGGTATTAACACCCTTCCAATTGAGGTTACAGGTTGGACCCCAATTAGCTCAAATTGGGGAGTGTTGGTTAGATAATACCTCCCACAGTCTCAGTTACAGTCCCAGTTTAGTTATTCAGTCTTAGTGTTGTTTGACCAAAGCATATAGATTTAAGTTATTTCAGTATTTCAGTTTACAGATTTTACTTAGTTCATGTTATATGCTTGGTCATGTATCGCCAGTATATACAGATTTTCACATATCTTCAGTATTTACATATTTTTATGCATACTTAGTATTTACAGATTTCTACATGTTCCCAGTACCTACAAATTTCATGCCCTCTATTCAATACTCCATGCTTTACATGCATATTTAGTTAATTATTAGTTTTGTTCATGAAACCATGCATATCATCCTACCTTATTTAATGTACTGATCGCATACCTTTTTTTTGTGCTATGAAGTATTATATCATAGGTTCTGACGCTCAGTTCTCGATTCGTGATTAGACTTATCAGATCCTCAGCAGTAGCAATGGTGAGTCCTCATACTTCGAGAACAGGCTTACTTTATTTTATCTCAGTTTAGTAGTTAGTTGGAGTTAGTTGGGGCCTATCCCATCTACTTATAATTATTCAGTTTTAGAGGCATATCAAACATTAGAGTCAAATATTCATTATTCAGACATTACAGTTAGTTATCCAATTTATCAGTATTTTATCAGATTTAGTCAGTTATTTCTATAGACTCATATTTTAGTTTTGAATTCAGTTATTAAAACCTTATGGCTTGTCAGTATTCTTCTGCATTTATGATCATGTTATCCAGTGCTCACAGCAGGTATTAGCTCATGGGTTAGATTGTGGTCCTTCGGGACTGTAAGCACCGTGTGACGCCTAGGATGTGCTCTTGGGGCATTACAGAAATACTGGTATAGAAATATCTAAAAAAGCATAAAAGTGTGCCTCACACTCTACAGGAATCATAGATCCCTACTCCAGGCGATCAAACTTATCTCTCATCCGATCCCTCTGACTATAAGGCATAAATCTCTCTAAAAAGGCACCGGCAAACTGATCTCAAGTTATCTCAGGAGAATCAAAAGGTCTATAACTAACCAATAACCTCCACCAATCTCTAGCAGAATTTCTCAACTTTATGTAGTATATGCAACTTTATGTGACTCAAGCGAATCCAAATTATGCAACTTCTCACGACAGTTAATCAAGAACTCATAGGCATCCTTGTCCACAACATCACTGAATCTAGGAGGATCCAAATAAGTAAATCTCTCGAACCTATTCGAATCCTCAGAAGACATAAATGTCCTTGTACAAGCGAAAGCAAGGTGACTCTGACGGCTGAGATCCTATCTGAGGAGGTAACATAGATGAAGGTTGAACTCCTGATCTTGAAATACCATATTTAGATGTCGACGCTAAAATAGAAATAATACTTACAGTCTGAGGAGTACCAAGAGTAGAAGCAGATGCAATTGAGGATCCACACTCGAAACTGGAGGAACACCAAGTTTACTCGAAGAAGCATCCTCCAAATGGGTCAGCAAGCGAACCAACAGCCTCTCCAAATTGGGATAGAAGAACTCAGTGGAACTTAAGTAGGACCTATACCTCTAATATTCCCAACACGAGGCTCAGGGACTAGCACTACTCCTACACAGAGCAGATCCACGAGCCTGTCCACTCCCTCGAACCCATCCATGAATCGAGGCTCTCCCTTTCCATTGGGCTCCTTTATCAGAAGAAGGCTCTACATCTCTAACCTCGTGGGACCTAGTAAACACCATCTTCACAGAAAGAGTGAAACATGACTTAGAGTACAAGTTATAAAAGAAATTCACACCATAAGGAACAAAATACAGGAAATATTCCTAAAGACATTTTATTACCTCTCGAAGATAGATACGAACGTCTACATATCGATCAACGAGCCTCTATTAGACATCCCATTCTTACACCATAGAGACTAATGAAGGATGATGTGATACTAATTTGTATGACCCAAAAATAAGGGTCATGATGGCACATGTCGTGGCGAACCTTGACAAGTAAGCTTATCACCTAAGCCAATACCCAAAGAGGAAAAGACAGAAATAACCCTAAGACAGGGTTTCCAGAATAAAGCCGAACCATACTAATATAATATGAAAACAAAACATACAACCAAAGATATTATACCACACTCTAAAAATCGAGTGTCAATAGTATAAGAACTACCAGTACAATCCATGAGTCAAAAACATTAGAATATGTAGCATGAACAATATCTATCTCAGAATACTAATAAAGACATAAACTAATACAAAAAGATAGAAGTCGATCCTAGATGCATGAAAGTCTAACAACTACCTTGAACAACTCTAAAGGCACCCAAAATCAAGCCACGTGACATGCACTTACACCAGAATCTACACTGAAAGGGCACAGTAGGGATGAGTCCATTCCACTAGTACTTAGTAGGTATCATAGGCTAACCGAGCAAAGTAGAAAATAAAGAATAAAAAATACACACTAAAGGCACGTCACCTGCAATCAGAAAATATCTCATAATAGTAGCCCACACGTTTGTACTAACAGTTCTATAATATCTATAGCAAAACACCAAAAAGAAATACAAGTATGTATTTATACCACATATAAAAAAGGAAAAGAGAACAACATATACTGGAACATCAATTATGAGTAAGGAAAGATAGAACAATGGATAGGTAACAAGTCAAACAGAATATACAATCACATAAAAAGCATAATATGGTAAATATAATAAGGATGATAATGATGCCGATGATGATAAAATGTATGAGGATCTTACACAATCTCTGATATTGTCGCACAGTCTTCATATACACCTACGGATCTAAATCCTTCTTAAGTAGGACCCACGGGGGGTTCGTCAACCATCAACCCATAGACAATCCATATATATCCATATTTATTCCCTGACATATTCCTCGAGGAAGGTTTTATAAGATATCCTATTTTCTGTCATAAAAAGGTGTTCCTCAGTGTGTCCATAGTGGTGCCATTATTTCATGAATGAGTATGAGAATGCAATGCTCACAACCAACGATGATGAGTATTTACACTACCAACCACGGTGAATATTTCCATGACCAACCAATATAGCATTATGTGATCCGAAAATCAACTCATTATTTCCAACCATTCATAAAATACAATATGATTCATATGACAATAGAGTATGAATATATCATAACACACAATTGGTACAACAATACACTTTTTCATCAAACAAGATACAATTATCATTATGTATATAAGGCTATGAATATCACATAGGACCCCACACGTTTACACATAGCACGTAACATTCCAAAACCATCCCATAACATCACATATATTACCCCCACAAGGGCACAACACAATAAGATAGCCATTTCTCATAATTATTTACCACACCTTAGCATTTTTTTGTATAGAAATTAACCACCCAACCCAATCTGAAAGAGTGAAGCTATAGCCCACCTTGAAGGCCAAAAACCATAATAAAAGCCTTTAATCCATAATATTACTCCATACAAACGAACCCAAAATTAACTTAAAAATTAAAATATATAATTTATGCATCAAAAAAAAGTCAACGATATCAATATTGCCTAGTTTCATGTCGGAGTCAAAACGGACCCCCAAAATGGATTTTCAAAAAAAGAGGCAAAAATTGTAACTTTGTTTCAGAAATATATTTCTCATGTTTTTAAGAGTCTACATCTAAAAATACAGGAAAAAATGAGTTAAAAATGACGTCTAAATTGAATCAAAACTATTTCTTAACTTAACAGGGTAAACCCTTCAAAATCTATTTAAAACCAAGAATTAAAGTTGTTTTAAAGATGAAATTAAAGAAAAACTAATAATTATAGGATTAGAAACTCATTCAAATAAAAAAAAGGAGTGAAATTGAGATTTAAATTGGAGGAATATCATTTTTAGGTCTTATAGGCCAAAATTCCAAAACCCCATATTTTAATCCATGGTTAAAACAAGAATTTAATGTTAAATATGGAAAAAAATTAGTTTACATGAGTGTAATGGAGCTTACTCAAGCTTATAAATGGAGAAAGTTTCTAAAAATCAGGAAACCATAAGCTCGAAGTTCCAATAATTGTGAAAATAGCAAAAATGGGTATTTATAAATAGTGGTCTTGCAATCTCGATCCATGGGTTGCGATTGCAGTACCTTGACTGTTAGGGGAATCATTATCATAGACCAGGGTTATGATTGTAACACTTACCTTGATCTCCCAATCGTCATCGCAGCAATAGGTCCGCGATCACGGGTGCAAACAACTGGGGACTTGGTGCAATTTGAGTTTCTACGGGGCCCTCAAAATTCATCTAAACCTCGTAAACACAAATGAACTATGCTATCCTATCAAATTTGATGATTTAAAGAAAATGGAGATATCAAAATTTTAAAAATATATCATTTTTACAAAGTTGACCCTGAAATCCAAAATTACAACTTTCCAAATTGAGGGTCAAAATATGATTTAAAAGTCATAACACTACCATCCTAATATAGATATTCTAGATCTAATGGCACAGTCCGTTCTACTATCCATCACATGGATCAAAAGATATCAACTAAAATCAACTATAAGTCTCTTAAAGCAGCCAAAAACTATAAAATCACATAAATGACACCAAAATACATCAGAAACTGAGCCAATCATTCCCATACTCCAAAACTACCACAACATAGACATGGGAAGGGGTAAAATAGTTAAATTATATAGAAACATATTTCATCAAAATTCAGGTCGTTACAGTTGTACAATGAAGAATCTAGAATTCGCAATGTGGCACTCATCTAGAAGTTTCACAAGATTTTACTTTTCCATTTCAAAAAATTCTTCAAATTTATACTAATATAGTATGATTCCAACTCTACCAAAAACTTTCTCCAACTAATTTCCTATAAAGTCCCTGAAAATCCCAACCCCACATTGCAACTTAATTCCAAGAACTTCAATTTCGAACCTGTATAAACTCTATCATTCCCTACTGTTCAAGTAAACTTACGGGACTTAAAAATAAAATTTTGATCATCCCAGGGGTGAAAAGCTTCCAACGTAGTTAGGATTTGGATTTACAACCTCAGTCTAAGACCTGGACAATTCTCTTGCCCCATAGTTTAATTTTTATATATGTTATTGTTTTCAAGTCAAAGTGGGGAATCAATCTTCGTCAAAGCTCATCATCCCGGTTTGTTTCCCTCAAAAGGGTAAAATACTCGTCTATTTAATTTTTCTTTCAATTTCTGATCTTTGTACCTTAAGATTAATGTTCTCGCTCATATAAAATTGTACATGACTTCTCTTAATTATGAAGTGTTTAGGAAGAGTTTCTATGTGTTAGTGAATATAATAATAGGGTAAATAACCTCCCATGTAGGTTAGAAGTCGTGGGACCCTATTAGGATAAGTGGAGAAATGTCTAGAATACCCACACTTAAGTTGCAATAAAATCCCATCATAGGGATATGACTGGCCCTCATGAGGTGTACCCTTCTAATATGATCGGTATCCACCACTCATATCCTGAACCTTTACCCTTGGACCAAATACTGTCCAGTAAATGACTCATCCAACCAAGTCATAACCACCGCATACGATCCGTATCCATGACCCGTATCCATGGAAGAATAAAATACCAAGAGGATTGAACACTATCTACCATACGAGTCCCTAGTATGATTCGTACCCTAGCTTATGGATCATGGTGAGCCACTTGTACTTAGATCCAACCTAAGAAACCAAGTGTAAGATTAACTCAAGAAACCAAATGATCTGTAACCACCAATATGACTCGTTTCCCTAAGTCGTATCCATTCCAGTAACCAAAATCCATCCCACCAACAAACACTAGTCAGTATGCGGTCGGACCATACCATTTATACCCTAACATATGGATCATACCCATGAGTCGTATTGGGTCCAGAGATCAGAATTCCAGAAAATTTTCTAAGGTCTAGAAACTAGGATGTTTCAATTGTAATGGCATAAGTGTAAGCTTGCAAACGTAAGGGTATGACCATACCTCTGGTTGCCTTAATGTGTCATTCTATGGTTCAATGAATGGGTTATGTGAAATTTTTTAAATTAGGCTTAATGGGGGTTATGTAGCTAAGCTGCGAAGGTGTATGTCTTAAAAGACTTGTATTGGAAAGTCACATTTATTGGCATGCCGGTTGGTCTTGATAACCATGTTCATGTGTCACACTATATATATGTGTTTTATTTTGGACAAATGTGGGGTCGAGGCATTTCCTAGTCTTTCTTGATACCTCCGATTCGTGCGGCTAATACACACTAGGGCCCTTTCAGCAGGAAAGCTGAACCCATATAACCCATGGTGCCTTTTGTGATGGTTGAGATACATAGTCTAGACTAAGGTTTTATTTACATGCTAAGCATTATTCCCTACCCCAATATGATTATATATATGTGTATACACTGTGTGTATGTATATTTTATTGTGGTTTTGACTTGGCATTATTTTATCCTTATCCTTAAGTTACATGCTATTGCTTAACCCACTAACCATCTTTGAACGTTGTATCTACACATGATGTAGGCACCAGAAATATTTCTACTTTTCCTGCGCAGGGATAGGTAATTGTTGGATAGGGTCGTGAGTCTGCTTGAAGTGGTGAGCTTCCATATTTTGGAAGACTTCATTTCATGTTTTGTTTTTTGGTTGTCATAGACTACTTCTTTGGTTTTGATTTTGGCTATAGTCAAGGGCTTGTCCCGACGTAGATGGTCTTTAGTTATTAAAAGGCTTTGTGGATTATTGTGGACTGGGTATTTGTCATTGACATATTTTTTATTCTTTTGAGCTTATATTTATTCTATCTTCTAATATGTTTGGAATTTATCCGCTACTAGTGTATATTGTTCAGTTTGACTAGGTAAATAAGGTAGTCTCTAGTCTACAGTGGACTTGATATACCCATCACGGCTAGACCCTGGTTTAGATTATGATAAAATTAGTATCAGAGCCTAGGTTTAGGGTCAATTAAGTGCCTACAAAGTCATGTAAAATTGAGCCTCTTTTATGGATGTTAGCATGTCACACATATAAGGGAGATGCTATAAGGCATTTAGAAATATTTCCCATTCTTATTATTCTATTTTGGGCTATAGAGTCTAAGGTCTTGATTCTTCTCTAATTCTCTCATATTTTAGATCATGCCTCCAAGAATATCTAATGTTCATGGAAACTTATCTATCCTACTTGAGGACAATATTGAGGGAACTCATCCTACTTATGGGGTACAGACCCATTCTAGAGGTCCTGCTCCTGATTTCCCTTGTGGCGTTCCACCGGTCCTTTCTAATCCTCCTGGGATATTTCAAGGCAATGTGTTTAAAGCTGAGTTTTATGAATCTTTTTATCTAATTACTCATCCAGTGGTCTCTCAATCTCGCCAGTCAGAGCGTGTTACTTCTGATGCTCCATCTTCTGAGGTTACTAGAGTTGGACAATTTATAATGTTGAGTCCTCCAACTTTCACTATTTCAAAGGTTGAGGAGGATCCCTAAAATTTCATTAATTAGATAGAAAATATTTTTCATGTGATGCATGATTTAAACTCGGTGGGTGTTGAGTTCGCTGCATACCAACTGAAGAATGTAGCGTATCAGTGGTACGAGGAGTGGGAGCAACTTTAGGTTAATGATGTCGAGCCGACATTATGGGATTTGTTCTTTGGTGTTTTTCTTGATTGCTTCTTTCCTTAGGAGTTGAGGCAGTCAAAACCTAAGGAGTTATTAAATTTAATACAAGGCAAGATAATTGTGAAGGAGTATACCTTAAAGTTTTATTAGCTGTATCATTATGCTCTGGAGCTAGTGTCTTCTATGTGGGCTAAGATGAGGAAGTTTTCTTCCAGATTATCTCAAGAGTTGGTGTTAGATATTCTGAGTAGGATGGAGGTCAACAAGATAGTGTTAGAGATGGTAAGCAGTAGGGAGGGAAGAAGGCTTGGGGAAATTCTGGTTCTTATTCCACAATGAGTTTCCCATACCCTAAATCATCTGGTGATTGTTGTTTTTAGAATAAAATAGGGTTTAAGGGTAAAGGTGCCCAGTCTTAATCCAGTGGGGCTCAGTCGACTCCATCTTATCCCCCTTATAAATTTTATAGGTAGTTGCACCATGATTTTTATTATGAAGGAAGGAGTAAGTTTTTCAGATGTGGACAACTGTTCATATTCAGAGAAACTATCCTACAGGTAATATTGCTACTGGAGCTAATAAGGTTTTGGTTTTTACTTCTTTAGCTTCTGCACCAAAGGGTGCTACTTCTACTTTTGGTACTAGCACAAACTGGAATAACCTGTATGCTCATTCTACCCGTCAAAACTCTGAGGCATCTCCTGATGTCGTCACTAGTATGTTACAACTCTTTTTCCATGATGTGTATTATCTGTTTGACCTTGGGTCTACCCTTTCCTATGTGACCCTTTATGTGGCTATTTATTTTGGTTTTGGTCTCGAGTATATTTCTGATCCCTTTTTTGTGTGTACCCCAGTGGGTGACTCTATTGTGGCTAGAAGGGTATATAGGGGTTGTGTGGTATCTATTTGTAGTAGGGAGACCTTGGTAGATTTGGTATAGTTGGACATGTTGGACTTTAATGTCATATTGGGGATGGATTGGCTCCACTAGTGCTATACGTCTCTTGATTATAGAACTCGAAGGGTCAGTTTATGATTCCCTAATTACCCTTAATCGAGTGGGAAGGTAGTTCCCTAGTACCTAAGGGGAGGTTTATTTTATATCTTAGAGTCCGAATATTGATTTTGAAGGGGTGTCTTTATCATCTAGTGCATGTTAAAGATTCTAATTTGGAGGGTCCCTCTCTACAATATTTCCCTATGGTTAAGGAGTTTCCTAAGGTCTTTCCTGATGATCTTCTTAGTATTTCTCCCAAGAGAAAAATAGACTTTGGGATTGATATTACTCCCAATACTCATTCTATCTCTATTCTTCCTTATAGAATGGCTTCTGCTGAGTTGAAAAAACATAAGGAGTAGTTGAAAGATCTTCATGATAAGGGTTTTATTCACCCTGGTGTTTCTCAGTGGGGTGCTCCCATTCTTTTCGTGCATAAGAAAAATGGGTCCCTTCATATGTGCATAGACTATCGCCAGTTGAATAAGGTGATGATAAAGAATAAGTATCCTCTTCCTAGGATAGATGACCTCTTTGACCAGCTAAAGGGTGTTAGATGTTTCACTAAGATTGATCTTTGGTCTGGTTATCATCAGTTGAATATTAGGGAGGTGGATATCCCTAAGACTGCTTTTTATACTCAGTATGATTACTATGAGTTTTTGGTGATGTCCTTTGATTTGACTAATGCCCCAGAGGAATTTATAGACCTCATGAATTGGGTATTCTATCAATTTTTAGATTTGTTCATCATTATGTTCGTTGATGATATTTTGGTGTCTTTTAAGAGTGAGGAGAATCATGCCAACCACCTTCGTATAGTGTTGCAGACTCTTAAGGATCAACGATTGTATGATATTTCTTGAAGTATGAATTCTGGTTGAGTGTCATTACTTTTTTGGGTCATGTCGTTTTTAGTAAAGGGATCATGGTAGATTCACAGAAAGTTATGGTGGTTAAGAAGTGTCCTAGACCCATGACTCCAATCGATATTCAGAGTTTCTTAGGTTTAGCCAGGTATTATAGGAGGTTTGTGGAGAGCTTCTCATCTATTGCTGCTTCGTTGACTAAGTTTACTCAGAAGAAGGTAAAAATTTTATGGTTCGATGCTTGCAAGGGTAGTTTTGATAAGTTGACTTCTGATTTGGTCTTGACCCTGCCCGAGGGTACTGATGGCGTTGTTGTTTATTGTGATGCATCTTGTGTAGGATTGGGTTGTATTCTAATGCAGTATTGTAAGGTGGTGGCATATTCTTCTAGGTAGTTGAAGGTCCATAAAAGGAATTATCTGATTAATGACTTAGAATTATTGGATGTGGTATTTTCTTTAAAGATCTGGAGCAGCTATTTATATGGATTTTACGTTGATATCTTTTCCAATCATAAGATCCTACAATATGTGTTAACCCAGAAGGAGTTGAATCTCAAGCAAAGGATATGGCTTGAGTTGCTCAAGGATTATGACATAAGTCTCCACTATCATCTAGGTAAAGTTAATGTGGTTGTCGATGCTCTTAGCAGGTTATCCATAGGAAGCTTATCTCATATGGAAATAAGAAACGAGGGTTGGTGAAGGATATTCACTATTTGGATAATCATGGAGTTTGTCTCTTGGACTGCGAGGATAGAGGCATGATTATGTAAGAGGTGGTGAAGTAATCTCTTGGTTTTAAGGTGAAAGAGAAGTAGGTTTTGGATCCTATCTTGATGTAGATCAAGGATGATATTGGTAAACAGAAAGTAATGGCTTTCGAGATTGGTGGTAATGGTCCTGATGTTGATGGTCTTAGAAATAGGATCTTGGATGAGGCTCATGAGTCACGGTATATGGTTTATCCTTGTTCGACAAAGACGTACCGTGATATAAATAGAGATGTGGCCAATTTGATGGCAAAGTGCATGGTTTGTCAGCAAGTGAAGGTTGAGTACTTGAGGCCCAGTGGAATGTGTCAAGAGATTGAGTTGACTATGTAGAAGTTGGAAGTGATCAACATGGATTTTGTTATAAGACTTCAACAGTCTCGTAGTAAGTTTGATTTGATTTGGGTCGTTATGGATAGGATGACTAAGTCCGCTCATTTTTCACTTATAAGGACTAATTATTCTGCTGAGGTTATGCAAAGGTATTCATTTAAAGAGATCGTCAAGTTGCATGGTGTGCCTATTTCTATCATATCTGATTATGGTACGCAGTTTTTGTCCTACTTTTGGCATTCTTTCCAGTGAGGTTTGGGGACTAAGGTGAACCATATTACCACTTTCTACCCTTAGACGGATGGACAAGCGAAGAGGACTATTCAGACATTAGAAGATATGCTAAGGACTTACGTGATTGACTTTCGTGGTAGTTAGGTTGACCATTTGCCTCTTATAGAGTTTGCATATAACAATAGCTATCATTCCAGTATTCAGATGGCTCCATTTAAGGCTTTGTATGGTAGGAGATTACGTTCTCCTATTGGGTGGTTCGAAGTTGCTGAGACTAGATTATTTGGCTCAGACTTGGTTTATCATGCTATAGAGAAGGTGAAGCTAATTCAGGATAAGCTTAAGGCTGCCCAAAGTTGCCAAAGGTCTTACGCAGATGTGAGACGAAGAGAGTTAGAGTTTGATATTGGTAATTGGGTGTTCTTGAAAGTGTCTCCAATGAAAGGAGTGATATAGTTTAGGAAGAAAGGGAAGCTCAGTCCCTGTTATGATGGGTTGTACTTGATGTTGGAGAGAGTGGGAAATGTTGCTTATGAATTAGAGTTGCCTCCTAGTTTGGGCTCCATTCATCCGATCTTTTATGTTTCGATGTTGAAGAAGTGTGTAGGCGATCCTTTCTTGATTGTTTTCTTAGAGAGTATAGGTGATCAGATTCTTTGTCTTATGAGAAAGTCTCGATGAAAATCTTGGATTGTTAAGTCCATCGGCTGCAGACCAAGGACGTGGCTTCGGTAAAGGTCCTTTGGAGAAATTATAAGGTTGAAGAAGCTACTTGGGAAGCTGAAGAGGACATGAAGTCCAAATACCCATTCTTGTTCCCCGTTCCAGATAATCGTACTTAAGGTATGTGTTCTCCTTAAAATCTTTGTTTTCTAACTTTGTTAAGGGAAATTGGGGTTTCCTTAATATCTTTGTTTTTTGTTTTTTATAGGTAAGTGTGGTGGTGTTTTGTCTCAAAAATTGTGCTAATAAATGCCTTATTTTATCATTCGCGGATGAATGATCCTAAATGAGGAGAATGTAACATCTCGGATTTTGGTCCATGAAAATTTCCTGAGCTTTGAGATCATTGACTAACCTACTACTCTCTTTACGAGTCATAGGGTCTCTATATGGATCATAAGACCCCAATCATAGCCTAACCTATGCGCTAGCCTGAAGTTTCTTTTATGACTACGAATGGGGAGTCACGAGTCGTAGTGACTCTATATGAGTCATAAGGTGCAAAATGTAGGGTGGTCGGTGTGTTGCCCAAATGTTTTGTCTTGGTTATAACTTGGACCGATGAATCGTAGGGTCACTTAACGGGTCGTATTCTCTAATTCATAAAGTCAACAGTGTAGGCACCCCATGTTTCTTCCTTGACTATGACTCGTGATGACGAGTCGTAACGACTCCTCATGAGTCGTAGGGTGACCCGTAGTCACTGACGAGAACTTTTCAGCTTTTGATTAGGGGAAATTTGGACATTTCCCCTTTCCCCAATAATAATCCATGACTTAAAACCCCTTTAGGGTATCATTATCACTCCAAAACAAATTAAAATAACTTCTTAAACTCTCTCAAATTTCTCAAGCAAAAACACTTAGGGTTTCTCAAGGCTGGCAATTAGAGCTTCCAAGGGTGATTCCCTCTTCAAAGTTCTTAGTGATTAAGGCATGTGACTCTATCCTCAAACTTATTTTCCTTAAATCATGTGTATTAAATTATTATTTATGTGAAATTTAATGTGGGTTTTGACATGGGTTGAGGGTTTTGACATGGTTGAGTCTTAAATTGTTTTCCCATAATTATTATGAATTGAATCTTTTTGAACTAATGAGGTGCATGGGTGTGGAAATTGGAATGGGGGTCGAGGCATTCCCCCAAATTGATGTTTTGTTATTGGAATTTGGTTTGGAAATTGTGTGCCTTAACCTGCTTGTGTCCTTGGTTTTGAAATATGGTTTGTCAAATGATTTGACATTACTTGCCCATACTATTGCATTGCATACATGGTTAAAAGGTTAAACATGGATTTTTAAGGCTTTGTTGGCCATGTTTTTTATTTTAAATTAAAACCTCAAGGGTCGAGGCATTCCCACGAGTTAATTTGATAAACTAAAAGGGTTTGAGGCATTCCCCAAATTTGATTTAATGAACAAAGGGGGTCAGGGAATTCCCCTATATTGATTTAATGAACAAAGAGGTTCAAGGCATTCCCTAAAATTAATCGAACTGTAATGGCATAAGTTTAAGCTTGCAAGAGGAAGGGTATGAAGATATCTGTGGTTACCTTAATGTGTCATTCCATGGTTAAATGAATGTGTTATGTGAAACTTGTTTTAAATTGGGCTTAATGGGGGTTATGTAGCAAAGCCATGAAGGTGTGAGTCTCGGAGGACTTGTATTGGAAACTCACGTTTGCCAGTGTGAGGGTTAGTATTGATGACCATGTGCATATGTCACACTAAATATGTATGTTTGTAACTTTGACTGGCATGGGGTCAAGGCATACCCTGGTCTTCCTTGATACCACTGGTACGTACTGCTAACACACACTGGGGCCCTTTCAGTAGGGGGAGCTGAACCCATGTAGCCCGTGGGTGTCTTTTATGACTGTTGGGCTACATAGTCCAGGCTAAAGTTTCACTTGCATGCTAAGCCTTGTTCCCTACCTGTAATATCCTGAATATTTCGATCTTAGTCCAACCCTTAGTACGTACTTGAAGCACTTAGAACCTTAGAATAAAGCTAAGAGCTGAGGGACTTAGTCATTTTGACTCTCTTTAAACTTTGAAGATTTTTAGGTTGACCTTCTGGGCTCCGAGACAATGATTTTTGAGTTAAATTATACCCAGGGGTGAATATAGCATGTCTCGAGTAAGTTTTAGAATTTTTGGATGAGGTTTGGGCAGTGTTTGGATTTTCGTTCCAGCAAGCCACCACGATTCCACAGCGTCGTGGTAGAAATAGCGATGGAAGCCTCATCCCATCATGGTGGAGGCCAATTCAGCAGTTGTCAATTTCTATAGGGTCACCACGATTGCACCGCATAGCGGTAAATTCCAAAATAGTAATTGTCATAATCCAGTGAGTCACCGCGATTTCAATGAGTCATGGTGGGTATCACGATGACCCACACACTGCATCGTGGTGAAGACTCAATTGGCAACCCAGTTACGGATTTTAAATCCCAAGGGCAGTTTAGTTCTTTGCCCACATCCCCAAACCGTGAAAACAGATGATTAAGTGTATTATTGAGCAAAATATGCTCATTATTCATCAAATCCTTCTCAAAGAAAACCCTAGGCTTCAATATTCAACTTCAAGAATCCCCCAAATTCCACCATTCTTTTTCCAAGATAGTTCAAAATTCAAGTTATTCAAGAAGCATTCTTCAAATGCACCAATAGGAACTCAAAGTTCAAGCTTCTTCATCTATTCATCAATTAAGGTATCTGGAATTTTTAACAAGGATAAATCTTTCATCCTTGTGCCCAAAACTAGTTTTAATTACAAATTCACATGATTTTACATGAATTTCAATTTAGGATTCATACCCATTTATTCATAATTAATGATTTTGAGATTTCAAGTGATTTGGATGTTGAATTGTATGTCTATATATGTCTATGTGCTACATTGTTTAATAATGTAGGTTCAGGTGCTCAGTCTCAGCAGCATGAGTGATTTCGGGCATCTCTATCTACATCCTGATAGCTGGTGAGTCCTCATGGTTCGAGGGCCCATTTATCCAAATTTCTAGCTTTTATTGTATTTGATTAGTTGCTTTCAGTTTAGTCTGAGTCAGTTGGGGGTTTATCCCAATGGCTCTCTAGTTTCTTAGTAGTAGAGGCTTATCGGACTAATAGCTATTATTTAGATTTTCAGTAGTAGTTGTTCAGATAGTATATTCGGTTTATTTCAGAACAATTTTGGATATAATCCAACATTGTTACTTGATTAGTTTACCTTGAAATAAGTTTCATATCTAGTAGAAGGATCACAGGGTTATCTTGAGGCTACTCATAATCTTGAGCACCGTGTGACATCTCGGGTCCCATTTTTGGGGCGTTACAAACTTGGTATCAGAGCCTAAGGTTTAAATAGTCCTAGGGAGCCAGACAAGACGCGTTACGTAGAGTCTTGATCATGGGTGTGAAGCGCTCCACATTTATGAGAAAGAGGCTATGGGATATTTTAGGAAATCATCTTTTTTCCTTTTATAATCCATCGTGCTTATAGCTAT
This sequence comes from Capsicum pubescens, assembly GCA_030864215.1. Taxonomy (NCBI): domain Eukaryota; kingdom Viridiplantae; phylum Streptophyta; class Magnoliopsida; order Solanales; family Solanaceae; genus Capsicum; species Capsicum pubescens. The sequence goes on from CM061548.1 coordinate 269,278,474, forward strand.
CTCTATCTGCTTCTAACTCATGCTCTTTCATGACAGAATATACCTCTTCGCAGAGCTAATGCCTGCATAATGATAACCAGCCACCCCAACTTATTGATCCTTTGAATGAGAATGTGTCTCATACCAAATTTCAGGCTTTCTTTCAGGTATTGGCCCAAGCTGTGACTGCTAATGTTCAGGCCAACCATTAGGCTGCAGTCCTACATCAACAGAAGGGTGATTTAGCTACAGCCAGATGTAACGCTCGAAATTTGTACCCCGGATGCTACACGAGTGCTCATAATCCCGAAGGAACACAAGCTAATCCGTGACTGGTACCCGATGCAATAACTAAATAGTAATACTGTAATTATGTGGAAACTTTCCATAAGGTTCAAATCTGAGATAATTACTGAAACTGAACATTTGTCTGAAAATACTCTAGTCTGAGAAGCCTCTACTGTCTGAATACGAAGTTCATGGGACAAGTTCCCAACTAACTCCGACTACTAAAATAAACTAAGATATGTAACTAAATGAGAGTACATGCATGAAATACGTAAACTGTAACTGAGGTTGTGATGACATTGGAAACTGAGTTCTGAATACTGATTTACTGATATCTAAGTTTTACTGATACTGCATTACTGATAACTGAGTGACTATTTCTGACAGACCTGATTCTGTAGAACTGAACTGAGTTTTATACTGAGCTGGGTGACTGTGTCTGACAGTCCTGAATCTATAGAACTAAACTGAGTTCTATACTGAGACTTAATCTAAAACTGAAACTGTGGGAAGTAATCATCTAACCAACATGGCCCTTCTCTAAATAGATTGGGGTCCAACCTGTAACCCCAGTTGGAAGGGTATCAGTACCGTGCCACGGGTAAAGACAAACTGTGAGTTAACCCTCGTTGACAGGAAGCTCTTTTGTCAACCCTCGCTGGCAGTAAAACTCATATGAGATATATCAACCCTAGTATGGCAGGAAGATACCTCAACCTACACTAGATACATAGTTCTATAACATAAGGACTGCTACTAAGGGTTAAACCCTATGCTGGCAGGAATGCCTCCATCCTTGGGTTTTCTCGGTGTTGAATCCTACTCCCAACTGAATAGATACTGAATTGATTTCTATTCTATACTAGTCTTGACTGAGTTGTTACTGATTGTACGATTTAACTAAACTGAACTGAGTCCACTGAGTTCCGTTAATTGATGGAGTACTACTGAATTCTATTAACTAACTGAATACTATGGAGTTTTATTAACTGACTGAGTTTACTGAGGTCTGAACTGAATACTGTACTGGAACTATGACTGATTTCTGAGTACTACTGTTCATGACATTACTGAGGCTGTTCTGTAACTACTATATCTATAAACAACTAAATTTTCGGGTATTGAATACCCCCGAGACTTGATAGCATGAAAAGTAAATCATAGCATAGACTCGAAAATCATAACCATGTGCATTTGTTCATAACTCATTTATAAAGACATTTTATCAAACACTTGGATGATATAACTTGCACATAAGCTAGCATGACATGATTTTCCCCTTTTTAGTTCACATGAGCAATTTATCAAGCACTTGGAGAACGCAATCTATGCACATGATACTAAACAACATGTAGGCATCATAACTTCAATTCCAATTTCATACATTCAAGGGTTTAACATGAATTCACATGATACTACATATATATCAATTAACTCCACATGAAACTTATAGTGAAACATGGATTTAAAACCCCAATTAATCATTATCATCACGAATATAATCAAACCCACCATGGAATTCATGAAATCAATACACTTGAAGTTTAGAAATAGTTTCTTGGACTCCAAGGGTGGAACGAACCCTTGGATGAGCACTTCACATACCTTAACAATCAAATTCTGAAAGATTGATGGTAAGTTCTTGAGCCTTGAATTGAATTTGAAATCTCCTAGGGTTTGTTCTTGAGAGCAACTTGTAAAATATGAATAGTTTTTTCTCTTAGAAGGGTTTAATTTTGTATTTTGGGGCTGATAGATGTGGGAAAAGACCCAATTACCCCTGAAAATACGTCTTTTTAATGATCGAAAATTGACCTAGCGACGCCCAGACCGACGCACTGCATCATTGGCATCGATGCGATAGCTAATGCGCCACATTGAGTCCGCATCGGTTCACTAGAATTTGCACTGAGAACTAGAGGAAAATATTCATCGACGTGATGGGAGACGCGATGCATTGAGATCGCATCGATCCACTAGTTTGAGATTTCAAATGTGATCCAAATTAAGTCCAAAAAATTTGAAACTTATTCGGGAACACCCACTGACATTCCTGATCATGCCCTTAGTGTGTATTTGTATTCTTTATTTTCTACTTTGCTTGGTAAGCCAGTGATACAAAATGAGTACAAGTGGACCGTACTCATCCCTACCATGCCCTTTTGGTATAAATTCTAGTACGGGTGCATCTCACGTGGCTTGATTTCGGGCACCTTCAGAGTTGTTCAAGGTATCGATTGTACTTTTATGCACCTGGGGTCCACTTATATCTTTCTGCATTAGTTTATATCTATTCTAGTATTCTGAAAGAGATATTATTCCTGTTGGATATTCTCATGTATTTGACCCTTGGATTTTATTAGTAGTTATTAGACAATTGACACTAGTTTTTTGGAGTTTGGTACAATATCTTTGGTTTTATGTTTCATTTTCATATTATATTAGTATGGTTCGACTTCGTTCTAGAAGCCTGATTATTTTTGTTTTCCCCCCTTGTGTATTAGTTTGGGTGATAGGCTTACTTGTTAAGGTTCTCCGCGATGAGTGCAATCATGACCCTTGTTTTTTGGTCATGACAACGACCCTCATGCTCAACTTGTGAGGTAGTATAGGATGACGCAAAATAAGTGCAGATGGTGGAATTTTGGATTTTAGTGGTGTTATGTGGTTGAGATGAATGAAGAATAAAATGGGGTCATTTTTGGTTTGTTGTTGTTGTTTTTATATGTTGTTGTTGTTTGAAGAAAAGAGAAAGAAGGAAAGTGAGGTTGGTCCAGGTAATTTCAGTACATGTCGTAAATGTTTATTTTCTTTTTTAATTATGTATTATTAATTTTTAATATGTTAATGACTTATAATAATTAATTAGGGGTGATATAGCAAAATCACGGATTGAAATAGCTGAAGTAAACAAATCATAAATGATTATTCTTTTTTATTAAATATTCTTAAATTTTGAATGTTTAAATCATTTATAATAATTAATTAGGAGCAATATAGTAAAATTACGGGTTGAAGCAGCTGAAGCAGAGATGTCATAAATAGTTATTTACTTTTTTTATTAAATAATATTAATTTTTTAATATATTAATAATTTATAAAAATTAATTAGGGGTGATATAGTAAAATCACAGATTGAAGCAGGTGAAGAAGCAGGAAGAATACCGGAGAGGTGCGTGCTTCATGACCCTTATATATAATAATATAACTAGGTATTGGGAGCCCGTGCCAAGACGGCCCAATACATGTTATTTTCTTTGTCTCAATTAATATTTTAAGTCATCATTTATTGTAATTTTAATATTTTTTATGTAAGCTACTCATAATTCCAATCTATGTAGTATAAATAAAATTTCAAGAGTAAAAAAAATTCTTTATATAATTTTTTAAATATGTTAAGTAATTAATTATTGTGGTTTATAATACTTTTACGTAATTTTAAATATATAACAGAATAAAAGGAGATAGAGGAGAGAGATAATAATACATTGGGAAATTCTTTTTGATAATATAATACTTATTTACTTTTTTTTTAATATTAAACATTGTACTTTTCTAAATACGTGGTATTTTTAATTTAAACACAGTCCTTAAAAAATAATTAAGTTCTAGAAGATAAAATTATTTTACTACCTTATGCTTAATAAGTACCTTAAAAGAATATAGCTCTTTAGTAGAGTAGTTAATTGATTATGAAAAACCTCATTATATTTAAAGAAGGTAAAACTATCATAAAATCATTAATGACTTCTTGATTATCTAACTTTATTTAAAATTACTAAAATGAAAACATTAAGACACCATTTATTTAAGGAGTAAAAGGCCTAGAAAAGAATATTTTCCTTATGAAAATGATTTTCAAACTTTTCTTGTTAATAATGAACCATCAAATTATTTTGAAGTGTATCTTCTTCTGATGCTAAATTTTGAAAAGAGGCAATAAAAATTGAACTTGATTCAATTATGAAAAATAATACATGCGTTTTAACTGATTTACCTCCTGGTACAAAACCGATTGGTTGTAAATGGATTTTCAAAAGAAACTTAATCCGGATGGATCTATAGAAAAATATAAAGCTCAGTTAGTATCTAAAGGATTTTCTCAAAAGCAAAATATTGATTATTTTGATACATTCGCACCAGTAATAAGAATTTATTTTATTCGAATATTAATTGCTTTTGTATCATTTCATAAGCTTTTTATCCGTCAAATGAATGTAAAAATATCTTTCTTAAATGGCGATTTAGAATAAAAAAATAATATGGTTTAACCTGAAGGATGTGTAATTTCTGAACAAGAAAATAAAGTTTGTAAATTAATTAAATCTCTTTATGGCCTTAAATAAGCTCCTAAATAGTGGCATGAGAAATTTGACCAAGTCTTAATAAAAGACGACTTTTCTTCTGTTGAGGTGGATATTTGTGTTTATACAAAAATGGTAGATGATGATTATATGATAATTTACTTATATGTTGATGACATGCTTATATTTGGTACATGTTTAACTATTATAGAACGTATTAAATTATTTTTATCTACTAACTTTGATATGAAAAATCTGGGTGAAGTGAATATGATATTGGGAATTAAAGTTATAAGGAGTAAAGATGGTATAATGTTGTCACAAGAACATTATGTGGAAAGACATCTTAAGAAGTTTGAATGTTGGGAGGTAACTCCTGTAGCCACTCCTTATGATGTTAATTCTAAATTAAAAAAGAATAATGGTGACGCAATTGCTCAGTATAAATATGCACAAATTATTAGGAGTCTGATGCATTTAATGAATTTTACTAGGACTGATATATCCTATGTTTTGTGTAAAATGAGTAGATATATCATAATCCCAATAATGAGCATTGATTTACATTAAAATGACTGATGAAATATTTGAGAGGAACCATGAATTATGGTAGATCGTATAGTGGATTTTCTTCTACTTTAGAAGGTTATTGTGATGGAAATTGAATCTTTGATTCAGAAGAGACAAAATCCACTAGTAGTTATGTGTTCATCCTTGGTGGTAATATAGTATCATGGAGATCAGCTAAGCAGGCGATCATTGCTAGATCAACTATGGAATTAGATTTTGTGGCTCTGGAGTTAGCTGGTACTGAGGCTGAATGGCTAGGAAATTTCTTAGTGAATATCTCCTTTAAAAAGAATGATCTGTTGTCTAATACCTCTTTAAAAATGGATGATCTGGTGCCTCATTTCATACATTATTATATAATTTATTAAAGTGTTCTATTATTTATATTATTTTTAGTTTAACTTGTTGGTATTTGTATTAATAATTTTGTTGATTCCTATATCCTCTGATTAATTAGGGAATACTTATTTAATCTTGAATATCCTCTAATTAATAGGGAAGTGCTTGTTTAATCCTGGTAATTTCAACCAATCATAGATCTATATCTCCTCCCATATAGAGCCTCAAACAGAGCTATTTGAATACTGGAATGATAGTTATTATTATATGTGAACTCAATTAAATAAAAGTGGTCATCCCAACTGCCCTTAAAGTTATCAACACACGCCCTCAATATATCCTCAAAGGTCTGAATAGTTCTTTCTGCCTGACAATCTGTCTGAGGGTGGAAGGTTGTACTAAGGTGAACCTGGGTACCAATACCCTTCTAAAAAGCTTTCCAAAAGTGAGAGGTAAACTGAGTACCTCAATCTGAGATGATAGATAATGAAACACCATAAAACCTAATCAACTCTCTAATATCGAGCTTGGTATAGTCCTCTGCTGAATAAGAAGTATGGAATGGCAAGAAATGGGCTGATTTGGTCATCCTCCCCATAATGACCCAAATCGAATCATGCTGACGATGAGTACGAGGCAAACCTGTTACAAAGTCCATATTCACTTCCTCCCACTTCCAAGTGGGAATACTGAACTCCTGCATAGACCCATTGGTCTTCTGAAGTTTAATTATAAATTGCTGACAAGTGGAGCACTTAGCTACAAACTCTGCGATATCCCTTTTCATATAACTTCTTAAACATTACATCCTCCTTCACTTTAATTTTCCTCTAAGGGAAGGGTAGTGGCGGCATCTTCTTCACTTCTTCTTTAGCATTTTTTTCTTTCAAGTACTCAAAATTCCTTGATTTTTTAGTAACTTTATCATTTACCTGTTGGGGAGTCAAGTCTGCATCTACCTCCTTAGTTACCTTAGGAGGTTCTCCTTAACGCTCTTTATCACTTTTCAAGGTGATTGTCATAACGTGTTTTGGATTTTCTGTATCCACTGGCAGACCAACTTGAGGTCTAGTATTCAATGCTTTCTATAACTACACCATCTGGAACTCTAAGATTCTCTGGGCCACTTGCAAATTTTTTATGTCAGCAGTCACCTGTGTTTGATTAGCTTTGATTTGCCTCATCATCTCTTCTAAGTTGCTAGTTGACTGGTTTCCTTATTCTTGTGGTTGCTAAATTTGTTGTTGTTGTGCATTCCACAGCTGATTTAATTACTGAGTCTGCCACTTCATGTTGTAGGCATTACCATAACATTTCCTTTAAGCATTGCCTACATACATTACCAATTCCAGATTAAAAGAACATATGGCAGCTGCATAGCTACTATTACCGCAAACTTCACACCAACCTGCAGCTTATTGGATTACATTTATTGTTTCGATAGGTTATGGAGCTCCAACTTTCAGGTTGATAAATTGAGTGTCTATCAAATTTTGTAATGCTACAACCTGAGCTGATAAGGCAGTGAACTGGTCTACCTGCACTACACCTGCAATTATTTTCATGGAACTTCTAGCATTTGAATGCCACTCGGGATTTCCCTATTCTATGCGGTTCAAAAATGTGTACAACTCATCATAAGTCAATTCCAATTTGACCACCTGTGGCTGAATCTAGAAAAATCTTCGTATTATGATCAAGTGTTTCAACAAAAGTATGAGCAAGTACCTCATTAGACTGTTGGTGATGTGGAAATTCCTAAAGAAGAGCCTTGAATCTTTCCCAAGCATGATAGAGGTTTTTATTTGGCTTCTATTTGAAGCTCAGTATCTCACTGTGAAGTCTCGTATTTTTGCCAGATGGAAAGAATCTAATGAGGAACTTTCTGGCTAAGTCGTCCCATGATGTGATTGAATTTTCCATCTCCGCATTCAACCACTTTTTTTCTTCCCCCAATAGTGAGTGGGGAAATAGTTTCAGCCTTACATAATCTGTATTTAACCTAGTCAAAATGAATGCGTCAGTAAGCTCAATGAAATTCTATAAGTGTACTTGTGGATACTCGTGTGAAAGTCTTGCAAACTACCTACTGCAGATAAAAAGTTGCACCATGTTATGCTTTAACTCAAAATTTCCCCTAGCAGCCGGTTATTGAATTAGGGAAGTCAAGTTTGTCAGAAGTGGGACTGCCACTTCCCTAACTGTCTTGCATGCTTGTTGTTCTACAGTCATTATAGCAGGATATTCTTGATCTTCTGAGATTTGAGGAATTCATGGGAGGCAGATTGCATCTCTCATACGTTGATGGAATCTTTATTCGGGTTCTGGTCTTGGTTCTACAAAATTCCTATCCCTTGCTAGTTATTAAACTGTTAACCTGATTTTTGTTAATACAAAAACAAGACCAAGTGTAAAAACACCAAAGAAATCTAAAAGAAAAACTAAAATTAAAAAAAAGTGTCAATTGCAAGTCACCGGCAACGGCGCCAAAAACTTGACAGCGCACACGTAAGTGTACATGGTCTTGTAAAGTAGTTATGTTGCCTAATAAAATCCAAGTATCGATCCCACAGAGATTTAATTTGAAAAAAAATGTATTTTAGTTCATAATTTAGATTCAATTGATGCAAGGGTGACCAAAAAGAGAGTTTGTAATTTATAACTGAAGAAAAGTAAACAATGCATAAAGTAAAGATCTTGAAACAATCAATAGGAGAAAACCCAGGGTTAAAGAATATTGAAAAATCATACTATGTTATTGAATTTTATTCGTCAACTTTATTATCTTGGTTGTTGATTCGTAGGGTTAATTGCATGATCATGGTCACCCAACCTCTAATCCTTTACCGAAGTTGGACTTTACAACTACATCATTGAACGGGGATGTAATAGTCCACTTAAGTTCTTTAAGCTCTCATCCTACGTATGAATCAAGTAAGGCATCTAAGTACATCCCTATCCAAGATACTAATTTTAATTCCTTATTTCATAAAAGAATACAAACTATACTTTGTTTATTACTATGTTCTATCTCTCTATTCCCTCTCCGGGGAACACAAGGTTAAAAATTGATGTATTTTAAGGGTAGATAATCCTTAAAATAATGAAAAAAGAATAAATAAACAACCAAAAATGATGAGAAAATCAAATGAATTTAATCCAAAACAATAGTACTCATGTTCTTGGCTTTAACCCCAGAAAGGGAGTTCTTAGTCACTCATAGTCATAATCATGATCATAAAAGTTGAATTCATGATATAATCTAAAAGAAAACTAAAGAAATAATGTAAAACCTAATAGATGAAGTTATAGCAGCCCCTCAATGCTCCAAGGTGTCCAATAATAATTAAAAACGTGTCTAAGGATGTATTTATAAAAAAAGGATAAACCAAAGCTGTTTTGGACAAGGAATCAGCGTGTAAGTCAGGCCTGGAATGGAGCCTGTGTCGCGGGCTCCATTGAACCATTATAGAACCCGCATCATGGGATCCATTTTATATAAATAGATCCCGTTTCATGGGATAATCGTGGTCTCCCACTGGAATTTGATCTCAAAATATTTTCTAAGGCAAGGGAGCACTAAAATGGAGGGGGCGCCGCGGGCTCCATTTCACTGAGATAGGGGGCACGTTGTGGGATCACCATGGGGACACACTTTTTTTGGTTCCTTATGAAGGTATTGGTTAATTTCACACACCTATTGGCCTTTCTATGTGCCATCACTCGCCCTGTACATTCCAGGTGTCCAAATTGAGTACAAGTTGTGCATTGTGCTTCTATTGATCCATTCCAAGCGTTTTTAAGTTGTTTCCACTTGATTTGAAGCTTGTATATCATTCATATATCATCATATTCCATTAAAAAGAATAATATAGAATTAAACACAATAATTTAGAGCTAAAAACAACACAACATCCAAGACGGTGAACTAGAAACACGAGCTAATACTAGGCTTGCCCCCTTTTATTTTAAGCATATTGTTTTGACTCTTGTCTTGATCCGATTGACCCTTGAACATTATAAACAAGATGTTTAACATATAAATATAAAATAACAACCTCAATAACTCATTAATCATATTATAAGCCAACATGATATACTAGACAAACACCTAGCTCAAGCTAGTCACACTAGTTTTCTCGGTTGAATTCTAAATGATCAATTTTAATAAAAACTTATTTGAAAAAACCATTAAACATTGTAAACACATACTTGTACACTTATATTCTTATTTATATCATTATCAACACATTAATTATGCTTAAAATAAGGCTAAAATAGCAAGGCTAGAATGCATAAATACACCCAACATCAGGTACCACTAGGACCGAATAGCCACTCTGAACTGCTGGATCTGAAGACCAACTACCTAAAATCTTCAAGGATACCTTCACCGATCTACCATGATACCTACGAGAACCATTGAAATCTCTACCTCAAGGAACCTAACCTCTGAATTCACCAAAATGGCCTACCTTCTTGGCACCTTCTTAAGATTCTCAAAGAATACCCTTAGTCATCTTAGAATAATCAACTATACTACAAAAGGATGCTTCAAATAGATCCATCTGAGATATAACCAACTGAAGAGAGATATCCAAACCCTTCATGAACTTCTAAATATTCTCAGACTCGGTGGAAATTATAATACCCCATATTTCCTTAGCGTAATCTATGTCCCAATACATGAGTATTTGTGTATAAAATTATTAATACACTCATTATTTATCAATTTAGATCATTACATTATGTAGGAAATTGAATTAGCTTTCCACCGATATAAAATTTGCCCAAATTCGATAATCGGGTAAGAAGTTATGGCAATTTTAAGTTTCAGTCGTTAAACACCATCATTTTAACCCTTAGCGTATCGCGAAGCCAGTCTAACCGATGATTTTATATTTTAAGTGAAGGTGCGCGATCTTGGCGCATTGCGCCATAGGCCAAATTATCATTTGGTAGTTTCCAGTATCTCTCCGCAATTCCACCGCATCGTTGTTAGCTTTCAGGTCACAAACAAGGTGGCAACGCGATTAAGCCACATTGCACCACCATGAATTTTCCCTATTTTCCCTTTTCTAGAGGCTTGGCGCGATAGTGGCACGTCGCGCCAAGGGTGAAAATCAGGAATTTTTTCCTGTTTTGCGATTTTAAATTACAGGGTTCATTTGGTCTTTTCCCATGGTCCCAAATCCACCTAAACGCAAGATTTAACCCTAAGAGAGCATTATTTGCTCACTTTTTCATTATTCTCACAAATTAAAATTAACTCTCTTAAAGAACAAGAACCCTAACTCTCAAATTCAAGGCCAAATCTCAAGAACTCTCCATCAATCCTCCTAAATTCATTATCCCAGGTATGTTAGATGTTCATCCATGGATTCCTTTCATCCATGGAGTCCAAGTATCCTATTTAATTATTAAATTTTGATCTTTGTAAGTTAATTGACTTTAAATTGTGATTTCACCCATGAATCTCCATGTACAATTGATTTTATACCATGATTCAATGAAATTATTGTTGTTATTCAATCCTCCATGTTTTAATATTATTATTTATTGAATTAAACCATGATTTAATACTATTTTGTCGAATTCATGCTATTTCTATAAGTTCCATGACATTTCTATATTTGTTTTAAACCATGAACTACAAGTGTTTGATAAAATGCCTACAAGAGTGATTGATTTAATAAAAGCCTTCATGCTTTGTCCCTCTGGATTTAGTGTCATTTTACCATTTTTGGTTTTGAGTCCTAGGGGTATTGAATACACAAAAAACATAGTTTTTTATGTAATCTAGTCTCATTACATTACAGAATAGTCTTCAAAACATACTATGAGCATTATCAAAATAGTCAGATATCAGCCAGTTAAACTCAGAATAGTCTAGCATTTCAGTGTCGTTCAGTTGGGAGTAGGATTTAGCAATGAGCGAGTGTAGGGATGGAATCTTCCCCGTCAAATAGGTAGAGTCGTTAGTAGCATTCCCTATATTCCAAAACTACATAGCCAGTGTAGGATATGAGAAGTCACCCATCAGATTAGGCTTGACTATCTCGGAGGGGTCACCCGTCAGTTCAGGCTTGACACTCTTAGAACTTTGGACATTATATCAGTTTAGTGGATCCACACACCAATGTTAGTACCCATGGCACGGTATTAACACTTCCAATTGGGGTTACAGGTTGGACCCCGATTAGTGCAAATTGGAGAATGTCGGTTAGATGATAGCTCTCACAGTCTGAGATACAATCTCAGTTATAGTCCCAGTTCAGTTATTCAGTTTTAGTGTTGTTTCACCAAAGCATACAGATTTTAGTTATTTCAATATTTCAGTTTTCTGATTTTAATCAGCTCATGTTATATTCTTGGTCATGTATCCTCGGTATCTATAGATTTTCATGTATCTTCAATATTTATAGATTTCCATGTATACTCAGTATTAACAAATTTCCACATATTCCTAGTACCTAAAGATTTCATGCTCTCTATTATGTACACCATGCTTTACATGCATATTCAGTTAATTATTAGTTCTGTTCATGAAACCATGTATATTAGCCTACCTCATTTAGCATACCAGTACATTCAAAGTACTGATCGCATACCTTTTCTTTTACGCTATGATGTATTATATCATAGGTTCTGATGCTCAGTTTTCGGTTCGTGATTAGACTTATCAGATCCTCAGCAGTAGCAGTGGTGAGTCCTCATACTTTGAGGACAGGCTTACTTTATTTTATGTCTCAGTTTAGTAGTTAATTGGAGTTAGTTGGGGCCTGTCCTATTAACTCAAAGTCATTCAGTTTTAGAGGCTTATTAGACATTAGAGTCAGTTATTCAGTATTCATACATTATAGTTAGTTATCCAGTTTATCATTATTTTATCAGATTAAGTCAGTTATTTCTACAGACTCATATTTTAGTTTTAAATTCAGTTATTAAAACCTTATGGCATGTCAGTATTCTTATACATTTATGATTATGTTATCTAGTGCTCACAGCAGGTACTAGCTCATGGGTTAGCTTGTGGTCCCTCGGGATTGTAAGCATCGTGTGACGCCCATGGTGTGCTCTTGAGGAATTACAAACTTGGTATCAGAGCCTAAGGTTTTAAAGTGTCCTAGAAAGTCTGATAGCCACGTCAAGTAGAGTTTTGTGCATGGGTGTGTAGTGTGCCACACTTATGGACGAGAGGCTACAAGGCATTTAGGAAAAAGTTTTTCTTCTTTTAGTATTCATAGAGTGCTAGTGAGCATGAGCTCAAGTTGAACTCCCTATCTAATCTATTTCTTTCTTCCGTTTATAGATCATGGCTCCCAAGAAGAATGAAAGAAGAACAGGAAATCAGACAGCTGCTCAGCCGGTCCAGGCGATCCTATGGATGAGCATGTCGGATAAGCATGTCTCGAACGTAGAATTCAAAGCTGCGTTTACTACTCTAGAAAACTCTATAGCAGCACAGAATGAATGGTCAGCTACTGTTCTGGCCAACCTAGTGGCCAATACTGCTGTAACCATAATTTGGTATTTTACCCAGATGAATCTTCCTTCTTTCATGGGATCCAAGTTTGAAGAGGATCCACAATAATTCTTAGATATGGTTCAGAAGGTCACGAATGCTATGGGGGTGACATCTAGTCAGATAGCTGAGTTGGCTGCATACCAGTTGCAGGATGTAGCCCATACTTGGTTTAAGCAGTGGAAGGTTGATAGGGGTGTAGATGCAGGGCCTGTAGAATGGGATGATTTTACCACAACTTTCTTAGATAGATTCTTCCTATTGGAGTAGAGGGAGGCCAAAGTGTTAGAGTTTATTAACTTGAGGTAGGGCAGCATGAGTGTGAGGGAGTATTTCCTTAAGTTTACTCAGTTATATAGATATGCTCCTCATGTTGTAGTTGATAACAGGTTCAAGATGAGTAAGTTTATCTCTGGCGTATATGATAGTGTGGTCAAGTAGTGCAGGACCGCAATGCTAATTAGTGAGATGGACTTATCTAGGGTAATGATCTATACTCAATACATAGAGGAGCAAAAAATTAAGGAGAGAGAGAGAGGAAACAAGAGGGCTAGAATAGGTAGTTTTAATATCAGTTAGCCAAAGTCAGAGGGTGGTAACCATCTCCGGTTTCTTCAGAGGTCTTCAGCCCCAACACCCTCTTCAGCCAATGCTCCTATACCCAAATTCAGAAATGATAATAGGGATAGAGAAGCAGGATCTAATTCCTAGGTTAGTGTTACCAGTGGTAGTACAAATCCTCTATGTCAGAAATATGGCAGACACCATCAGGGTGAGTGTAAAGCGGGTAGTGATGTGTGCTTCGGGTGTGGCAAGCCAGGCCATCGGATTTCGGAATGTCAGATAATTGCTTAGAAAGGTAGGGATGTGTTCTAACAGGGCCAGTCCCATCAGTCGTCAGTTCCATTTGGTCACCCAACTCAGCAGGGTGACACTTCCAGTGCTACCAGTGGTTAGCATACGAATAAATTATATGTTCTTCAGTCCCGCCAAGATCAGGAAAATTCTCCTAACGTAGTTTCTTGTATATTGCAGGTCTTTCACTTACATGTTTATGCCTTACTAGATCCTAGAGCTTCTCTTTGTTTTGTAACTCCATATATAGCCATCAATTTTATAGTCAGTCCCAAAACTCTAGCAGAGCCCTTTTCAGTGTCTACCCTAGTAGGTGTTTCCATTGTATCCAGACAGTTATACAGGAACTGTCCGATCACAATATCTCAAAAAGTTACTTCAGTTGATATCATGGAGTTAGAGATGACGGATTTTGATGTCATTCCCGGCATGGATTGGCTCCACTCATGCTATGACTTAGTTGATTGTAGAAACAAAATAGTTCATTTCAATTCCCAAATGAACCAGTCCTTAAATAAAGGGGTAGTACCATAGCTCTTAGGGGTCAGTTGATTTCATACCTTAGAGAGAGAAAGATGATATCAAAGGGGTGTATTTACCATCTTATGCGAGTCAAAGACTCTAACTTGAAAACTCTAACTCTTGAATCAGTTCCAGTAGTAAATGAATTCTCAGATATATTTCCTAAAGATCTTCCCAGAGTTCCTCTTGAAAGGGAAATCAACTTCAGAATAGACCTTCTTCCAGATACTCAGCCCATATCTATTCCTTCATACACAATGGCTCCAGTTAAACTCAAAGAGTTAAAAGAACAGTTAAAGGATCTTTTAGATAAGGGATTCATCAGACCCAGTGTATCCCCGTGGGGCGCACCAGTTCTATTCATGTGTAAGAAAGATGGTTCTCTCAGAATATGCATAGCTACCGTCAGTTGAAAAAAGTTACAGTCAAGAACAAATATCTACTTCCTAGAATCAAAGACTTATTTGATCAACTTCAGGGTGCCAACTATTTTTCAAATATAGACCTCAGATCAGGCTATTATCAGCTTAGAGTCAGGGAATATGACATTCCAAAAATAGCTTTCCAAACCCAGTATGATCATTTCGAGTTTCTAGTTATGTCCTTTGGTCTCACAAATGTCCTAGAAGCCTTTATGGACTTGATGAACCGAGTGTTTAAGCAGTACTTGAACATGTTCATCATAGTCTTCATTGATGACATTCTTGTTTACTCCCATAGAAAAACTGATCACGCAGACCATCTCAGAATAGTTTTACAAACTCTTAGAGCTCACCAGTTATTCTCTAAATTTAGTAAGTGTGGATTCTGGCTAAGATTATTAGCTTTCCTTGTCCATACTATCTCTATGTGCCAGCAAGTTATGATTGGCCACCAGAAGCCTAGTGGATCCATGCAGGAGTTCAGTATTCCCACTTGGAAATATGAGGAAGTTAACATAGACTTTGTTATGAGTTTGCCTCGTACTCATCATCATCATGATTCTATTTGGGTTATCGTAGACAGGATGACCAAATTAGCTCATTTCTTGCTAGTCCATACCTCTTATTCAGCCGAGGACTATGCTAAACTCTATCTCAAAGAGTTAGTTAGGTTGTACAATATTCCCTTATCTATCATCTCATATAGAGCTACCCAGTTTACCTCTCACTTCAGGAAAGCATTCCAAAAGGGTCTTGGAACCCAAGTCCATCTCAGTACAGATTTCCACCCTCAAAAATATGGTCAAGAAGAACGGACCATTCAGACTCTAGAAGATATGTTGATAGAATGCGTAGTTGATTTTAAAGGTAGTTGGGATGACCAATTACCTTTGATTGAATTTTCATGTAATAACAACTATCATTCTATTACCCGTAAGGCTCCATTTGAGGCTCTCTATGGTAGGAGATGTAGATCTCCAATTGGTTGGTTTAAAGTAGGTGAGGCCACAGTAGTAGGGCCTGACTTGGTTTTTGATATGTTAGAGAAGGTTCATTTGATCAAAGAAAGTCTTAGGGATACCCAGAGCCGACAGAGATCGTATGCAGATGTAAGGAGAAAGGATCTTGAGTTTGAGGTTGGTGATTTTGTGTACTTGAAAATCTCTCCCATGAAGGGAGTGAAGAGATTTAGCAAGAAAGGGAAACTCAATCACCGATATGTTGGTCCCTTCAGAATTCTCAGTCGTTTCGGAAAGGTAGCTTACGAGCTTGAGTTGCCTTCAAATTTAGCCCTAGTACACCCAGTGTTCCATGTCTCTTTGTTGAAAAAGTGTATTGGTGATCTAGCTAAAGTTGTTTCCTTAGAAAGTCTTGATATTCAGAACAGTCTTTCCATTGAGGAAGTTCTAGTCGAAATTCTTGATCATCAAGTTCGTAGACTAAGGAACAAAGAAGTTTCATTGGTCAAAATTCTTTGGCGGAATCAGTCCGTTGAGAGAGCCACTTGGGAAGCAGAAGAAGATATGCGGACCAAGTACCCTAATTTTTTCTCCATGAATCCAGAGTCAGTCTAAGGTACTAATCTTCTAAGATTTCTCTCAATCATGCACAGTTTCAGTTGCACATCATAGTCAGGTCAGTTATGTATTCATAAGTCAGTTCAGTCATGAATTCCATGCATCAGATATGAATGTTCAATGTGTAACTCAGTCCATCAATTTTCCCTCATCTTAACCAGTCTCATTCGAGGATGAATGATCCCAAGGGGGAGATATTGTAATACCACACATTTCCTTAGCATAATCGAAGCCTCAATACATGAGTATTCATCTATAAAATTTTTGAAACACTCATTATTTGTCAGTTTAGAGCCTACCATTGCATAGGAAATTAAATTAGCTTTCCAACAATATAAAATTAGCTCAAATCCGATAATCGGGTAAGAAGTTATGGAGATTTTAAGTTTTAGTCAATAAACACCGTCATTTTAACCCTTAGCGCATTGCGGAGCCAGTCTAAATGATGATTGGCAATTTCCAATGAAGGTGCATGATCTTGGCGCATTACGCCAAAGGCCAAATTGGCTTTGGGCAATTTCCAGTATCTCTCCGCGATTTCACCGCGTCGCGGTGAGCTTTTAGGTCACAAACAAGGTGGCAACACGATTACGCCACGTCGTGCCACCATGCATTTTCCCAATTTTCCCTTTTCCAGTGGCTTGGCACGATAGTGGCGCATAGCACCAAAGGTGAAAATCGGAAATTTTTTCCAATTTTGCAATTTTAAATTATAGGGGACGTTTAGTACTTTTCCATGGCCCCAAATTTTCCTAAACACGGGATTTAACCCTAAGAGAGCATTATTTTCTCACTTTTGCATTATTCTCTCAAATTAAAATCAACTCTCTTCAAGAACAAGAACCCTAACTCTCAAATTCAAGGCCAAATCTCAAAAACTCTCCATCAATCCTCCTAAATTCATTATCCCAGGTATGTTAGATGTTCATCTATGGATTCCTTTCATCCATGGAGTCCAAGTATCCTATTTAAATTATAAATTTTGATCTTTTCAAGTTGATTGATTTTAAATTGTGATTTCACCCATGAATCTCCATGTATTATTGATTTTATACCATGATTCAATGAAATTATTATTGTTATTCAATCCTCCATGTTTTAATTTTATTATTTATTAAATTAAACTATGATTTAATACTATTATGTCGAATTCATGCTATTTCTATAAGTTCCATGACATTCCTATGATTTTTTTAAACCATGAACTACAAGTGTTTGATAAAATGCCTACAAGAGTGATTGATTTAATAAAAGCCTTCATGCTTTGTCCCCCAAGATTTATTGTCATTTTATCATTGTTGCTTCTGAGTCCTAGGGGTATTGAATACCCAAAAACCATAACTGTTTATGTAGTCTAGTCTTAGTACATTATAGAATAGTCTTTAGAACATACTATGAGCATTATCAGAATAGTCATATATCAGTCAATTAAACTCAAAACAGTCTAGCATTTCAGTGTCTTTCAGCTGGGAGTAGGATTTAACACCGAGCGAGTGTAGGGATAGAGGCTTCCCCGTCAGATAGGCAGAGTCATTAGTAGCAGTCCTTATACTCCAGAACTATATAGCAAGCATAGGATATGAGAAGTCATCCGTCAGATTAGGATTGACTATCTCGCAGGAGTTACCCGTCAGTTCAGACTTGACACCCTTAGTCCTTTGGACATTATATCATTTTAGTGGATCCACATAACTAGTGTTAGTATCTGTGGCACGGTATTAACACCCTTCCAATTGAGGTTACAGGTTGGACCCCAATTAGCTCAAATTGGGGAGTGTTGGTTAGATAATACCTCCCACAGTCTCAGTTACAGTCCCAGTTTAGTTATTCAGTCTTAGTGTTGTTTGACCAAAGCATATAGATTTAAGTTATTTCAGTATTTCAGTTTACAGATTTTACTTAGTTCATGTTATATGCTTGGTCATGTATCTCCAGTATATACAGATTTTCACATATCTTCAGTATTTACATATTTTTATGCATACTTAGTATTTACAGATTTCTACATGTTCCCAGTACCTACAAATTTCATGCCCTCTATTCAATACTCCATGCTTTACATGCATATTTAGTTAATTATTAGTTTTGTTCATGAAACCATGCATATCATCCTACCTTATTTAATGTACTGATCGCATACCTTTTTTTGTGCTATGAAGTATTATATCATAGGTTCTGACGCTCAGTTCTCGATTCGTGATTAGACTTATCAGATCCTCAGCAGTAGCAATGGTGAGTCCTCATACTTCAAGAACAGGCTTACTTTATTTTATCTCAGTTTAGTAGTTAGTTGGAGTTAGTTGGGGCCTATCCCATCTACTTATAATCATTCAGTTTTAGAGGCATATCAAACATTAGAGTCAAATATTCATTATTCAGACATTACAGTTAGTTATCCAATTTATCAGTATTTTATCAGATTTAGTCAGTTATTTCTATAGACTCATATTTTAGTTTTGAATTCAGTTATTAAAACCTTATGGCTTGTCAGTATTCTTCTGCATTTATGATCATGTTATCCAGTGCTCACAGCAGGTATCAGCTCATGGGTTAGATTGTGGTCCTTCGGGACTGTAAGCACCGTGTGACGCCTAGGATGTGCTCTTGGGGCATTACAGAAATACTGGTATAGAAATATCTAAAAAAGCATAAAAGTGTGCCTCACACTCTACAGGAATCATAGATCCCTACTCCAGGTGATCAAACTTATCTCTCATCCGATCCCTCTGACTATAAGGCATAAATCTCTCTAAAAAGGCACCGGCAAACTGATCTCAAGTTATCTCAGGAGAATCAAAAGGTCTATAACTAACCAATAACCTCCACCAATCTCTAGCAGAATTTCTCAACTTTATGTAGTATATGCAACTTTATGCGACTCAAGCGAATCCAAATTATGAAACTTCTCACGACAGTTAATCAAGAACTCATAGGCATCCTTGTCCACAACATCACTGAATCAAGGAGGATCCAAATAAGTACATCTCTCGAACCTATTCGAATCCTCAGAAGACATAAATGTACTTGTACAAGCGAAAGCAAGGTGACTCTGACGGCTGAGATCCTATCTAAGGAGGTAACATAGATGAAGGTTGAACTCCTGATCTTGAAATACCATATTTAGATGTCGACGCTAAAATAGAAATAATACTTAGAGTCTGAGGAGTACCAAGAGTAGAAGCAGATGCAATTGAGGATCCACACTCGAAACTGGAGGAACACCAAGATCACTCAAAGAAGCATCCTCCAAATGGGTCAGCAAGCGAACCAACAGCCTCTCCAAATTGGGATAGAAGAACTCAGTGGAACTGAAGTAGGACCTATACCTCTAATATTCCCAACACGAGGCTCAGGGACTAGCACTACTCCTAGACAGGGCAGATCCACGAGCCTGTCCACTCCCTCGAACCCATCCATGAATCGAGGCACTCCCTTTCCATTAGGCTCCTTTATCAGAAGAAGGCTCTACATCTCTAACCTCGTGGGACCTAGTAAACACCATCTTCACAGAAAGAGTGAAACATGACTTAGAGTACAAGTTATAAAAGAAATTCACACCATAAGGAAAAAAATACAGGAAATTTTCCTAAAGACATTTTATTACCTCTCGAAGATAGATACGAACGTCTACATATCAATCAACGAGCCTCTATTAGACATCCCATTCTTACACCATAGAGACTAATGAAGGATGATGTGATACTAATTTGTATGACCCAAAAATAAGGGTCATGATGGCACATGTCGTGGCGAACCTTGACAAGTAAGCTTATCACCTAAGCCGATACCCAAAGAGGAAAAGACAGAAATAACCCCAAGACAGGTTTCCAGAATAAAGCCGAACCATACTAATATAATATGAAAACAAAACATACAACCAAAGATATTATACCACACTCTAAAAATCGAGTGTCAATAGTATAAGAACTACCAGTACAATCCATGAGTCAAATACATTAGAATATCTAGCATGAACAATATCTATCTCAGAATACTAATAAAGACATAAACTAATACAAAAAGATAGAAGTCGATCCTAGATGCATGAAAGTCTAACAACTACCTTGAACAACTCTAAAGGCGCCCAAAATCAAGCCACGTGACATGCACTTACACCAGAATCTACACTGAAAGGGCACAGTAGGGATGAGTCCATTCCACTAGTACTTAGTAGGTATCATAGGCTAACTGAGCAAAGTTGAAAATAAAGAATAAAAAATACACACTAAAGGCATGTCACCTGCAATCAGAAAACATCTCATAATAGTAACCCACACGCTTGTACTAACAGTTCTATAATATCTATAGCAAAACACCAAAAAAAATACAAGTATGTATTTATACCACATATAAAAAAGGAAAAGAGAACAACATATACTGGAACATCAATTATGAGTAAGGGAAGATAGAACAATGGATAGGTAACAAGTCAAACAGAATATACAATCACATAACAAGCATAATAAGGTAAATAGAATAAGGATGATAATGATGCCGATGATGATAAAATGTATGAGGATCTTACACAATCTCTGATATTGTCGCACAGTCTTCATATACACCTACGGATCTAAATCCTTCCCAAGTAGGACCCACGGGGGGTTCGTCAACCATCAACCCATAGACAATCCATATATATCCATATTTATTCCCTGAAATATTCCTCGAGGAAGGTTTTATAAGATATCCTATTTTCTGTCATAAAAAGGCGTTCCTCAGTGTGTCCATAGTGGTGCCATTATTTCATAAATGAGTATGAGAATGCAATGCTCACAACCAACCATGATGAGTATTTCCACAACCAACCACGGTGAATATTTCCATGACCAACCAATATAGCATTATGTGATCCGAAAATCAACTCATTATTTCCAACCATTCATAAAATACAATATGATTCATATGACAATAGAGTATGAATATATCATAACACACAATTGGTACAACAACACACTTTTTCATCAAACAAGATACAATTATCATTATGTATATAAGGCTATGAATATCACATAGGACCCCACACGTTTACACATAGCACGTAATGTTCCAAAACCATCCCATAACATCACATATATTACCCCCACAAGGGCACAACACAATAAGATAGCTATTTCTCATTATTATTCACCACACCTTAGCATTTTTTTGTATAGAAATTAACCACCCAACCCAGTCTGAAAGAGTTAAGCTATAACCCACCTTGAAGGCCAAAAACCATAATAAAAGCCTTTAATCCATAATATTACTCCTTACAAACGAACCCAAAATTAACTTAAAAATTAAAATATATAATTTATGCATCAAAAAAAGTCAACGATATCAATATTGCCTAGTTTCATGTCGGAGTCAAAACGGACCCCCAAAATGGATTTTCAAAAAAAGAGGCAAAAATCGTAACTTTGTTTCAGAAATATATTTCTCATGTTTTAAAGAGTCTACATCTAAAAATACAGGAAAAAATGAGTTAAAAACGACGTCTAAATTGAATCAAAACTATTTCTTAACTTAACAGGGTAAACCCTTCAAAATCCATTTAAAACCAAGAATTAAAGTTGTTTTAAAGATGAAATTAAAGAAAAACTAATAATTATAGGATTAGAAACTCATTCAAATAAAAAAAGGAGTGAAATTGAGATTTAAATTGGAGGAATATCATTTTTAGGTCTTATAGGCCAAAATTCCAAAACCCCATATTTTAACCCATGGTTAAAACAAGAATTTAATGTTAAATATGGAAA
Organism: Capsicum pubescens; assembly: GCA_030864215.1. Classification (NCBI taxonomy): domain Eukaryota; kingdom Viridiplantae; phylum Streptophyta; class Magnoliopsida; order Solanales; family Solanaceae; genus Capsicum; species Capsicum pubescens. The sequence continues at coordinate 269,300,593 of CM061548.1, forward strand.
AAATTAGTTTACATGAGTGTAATGGAGCTTACTCAAGCTTATAAATGGAGAAAGTTTCTAAAAATCAGGAAACCTTAAGCTCGAAGTTCCAAAAATTGTGAAAATAACAAAAATGGGTATTTATAAATAGTGGTCTTGCAATCTCGATCCATGGGTTGCGATTGCAGTACCTTGACTGTTAGGGAAATCGTGATCATAGACCAGGGTTATGATTGTAACACTTACCTTGATCTCCCAATCGTCATCGCAGCAATAGGTCCGCGATCATGGGTGCAACAACTGGGGACTTGGTGCAATTTGAGTTTCTACGGGGCCCTCAAAATTCATATAAACCTCGTAAACACAAATGAACTATGCTATCCTATCAAATTTGATGATTTAAAAAAAATGGAGATATCGAAATTTTAAAAATATATCATTTTTACAAAGTTGACCCTGAAATCCAAAATTACAACTTTCCAAATTGAGGGTCAAAATATAATTTAAAAGTCATAAAACTACCATCCTAATATAGATATTCTAGATCTACTGGCACAGTCCGTTCTGCTATCCATCACATGGATCAAAAGATATCAACTAAAATCAACTATAAGTCTCTTAAAGCAGCCAAAAACTATAAAATCACATAAATGACACCAAAATACATCAGAAACTGTGCCAATCATTTCCATACTCCAAAACTACCACAACATAGCCATGGGAAGGGGTAAAATAGTTAAATTATATAGAAACATAGTTCATCAAAATTCAGGTCGTTACAGTTGTATAATGAAGATTCTAGAATTTGCAATGTGGCACTCATCTAGAAGTTTCACAAGATTTTACTTTTCCATTTCAAAAAATTCTTCAAATTCATACTAATATAGTATGATTCCAACTCCACCAAAAACTTTCTCCAACTAATTTCCTACAAAGTCCCTGAAAATCCCAACCCCACATTGCAACTTAATTCCAAGAACTTCAATTTTGAACCTGTATAAACTCTATCATTCCCTACTGTTCAAGTAAACTTACGGGACTTAAAAATAAAATTTTGATCATCCCAGGGGTGAAAAGCTTCCAACGTAGTTAGGATTTGGATTTACAACCTCAGTCTAAGACCTAGACAATTCTCTTGCCCTATAGTTTATTTTTTATATATGTTATTGTTTTCAAGTCAAAGTGGGGAATCAATCTTCGTCAAAGCTCATCATCCCGGTTTGTTTCCGTCAAAAAGGTAAAATACTCATCTATTTAATTTTTCTTTCAATTTCTGATCTTTGTACCTTAAGATTAATGTTCTCGCTCATATAAAATTGTACTTGACTTGGACTTGTATGAATTTTTTTAATGTTTCATCTTCATTGTCTACTATTTTTATTTATATGTCGGACATTATAGTAAAAGTCAGTTTGATTTGATTTTTAATTGTGAATTGCTTGTTTGATTATGGTGAAAATAGAGACTTGAAATTTAAAATCATTATTATGATGTAATTGACTAGAGGTAAACTCTATTCATATTTTAATGTTTGTATTTGATCTTTTGATATATTTTGTTTTTGTATGTGAACAGTAGCCAAAAATGAACATTAAGGTTTGTGTATTATTATGGATATTTGGGTGTATAAAGCTTTGACCTATTCCTAAGTTAAAGATTTCTCTCAAAGTTTGCTAAAGATATGCTCTTAAACCTGTGGTATTTTTTTCATGTTTTTCCTTTTAAGATCTTGGTTGTTCATTAGGTTGGAGAAGCATTCATTTGATAAGTATTTGTTTTCCTCGAATGTGTTTCAAAATGTGATTTGTTCATATTTCTTAGCCTTAGAATATTGGTAAATTTTAAACATGATTTCCCTTTTCTAATTTCTTTTCTTTTATATGTTATGGGATGAACTTTCTCCTCAAAAGAATCTTTTTGATTCACGATATTGAAGAAGAATCTTTAAAGAAAGAAGAAAGGTTTTGGGAGTCGCTCTTTAGCTTTTTCTGGAGTAATTGTTGAAGAGGCAATATAGATTTGAACAATAGCTCATATTTCACCTTTAAACCTGTTTTCTGATGAGCATAATTTCCCGGTTGTCCTAAAAAGAATTTTTCTTATATCCCTCACCTTTGATTTCTTATTGAAGATTGGTTGGGATTATAATGTTACTTTGATTCTCAATACCCAGAGAATCACTTAAACAAATTTTAAAACAAAACTTTGCCCATAGCTTTGCAAAGGTTTCAAATTGGATTTTAGAAAAATGAAAGAAATTTGGTATTCTATATAATCATGTTATTAGGGAACTTGAAAACAAGCAAGATTGTATTTATGGCCTTGTTTCCTCTTCCTAATTATCTTCAAATCTCATGGAAAAGCTAAAGCTTGAGCGAAGTATGGATGCTTTGAAGGGAAATTTCTTTAAGTTGTTTGATTGTAAACGCTTTTACCCTCCTTGTCACTGTAAATCGGGATTAAGTGTGTATCCTATTTAGATATCAATATAACAATTTACCACAAATTTTATGATTGACTTTATGTTCCTTTTCGAACGTTTTGATTCATCCCTCATTTCTGACACCTAAGTTTCGGTTACATCTTATATGAGTTGTAACTAATAACAATGAGAGGTGAAGAAGGAAATGAAAATGGACTATTTTTATTCACCTTTTTCCCTTTTTGTTGATTAAATGTGAATCCATGCTTTAACAATATCAGTTATTTAGGTCTGATTCATTAGAAGTTTAGCTTGGAGAATTTTGAGATAATTATGCTTTCTCAATATTCCTAAATTTACTCAAAATTGATTGTGAACCTGATTTTCCTTTTACTTATAAACTACTTTTTTTTATTTACTGTGTTTCTATTTGGTGAAATTCACATAATCTGCTCTAGGGATGAATAATCAATATTTTTCACAATTTCTATAGCTTTCTTCTCCTTTTGTAGTTCAAAAATATTACTATATCTCTTTATATTTCTATCCATTTTTATATGTCAAAAATAGTAGTTGCATTATGTTTACCTACCTAATTTCAAGTCTTTTTCAAACAATAATCCTTATATTCTCCTTTTATGCACAACAACTTTCATTAGTGCAAAATGGACTCTACCCTTACGTATCTTCATTGGCCAAGGAGGACTAATAGTCTTGAGTCAAGCCTCATCATTTGGAATGAATTGAAAGTTATCACAAGTAGAAGAAATGTATCAAATGGTCCTAATCCCATAGTAGTAGCAACAACAGAAAACTGTGTTGAAGTCCACGAGAATAGAAATGATTTTGGAATCCAAAGGCTCAAAATTAGTTTAGGACAATGATTTTTATAAGAGTTTGAGCCTTCAAAAGGCTTGAATCTACTCATCTCGCTTTAATATTGCATTGTTGTTCTAATAATAATTATTTTCTTAACTTAGTTAAATCCCTTGTAGAGTTGTTATTTTCTTGTTTAATCAGTTTATCACTTTTCTTCCGCTTAAATTAATGGAATAAATTTAGAAAAAATTAAAAACTATTTTTTTTGGGTTGCAAGGTTTTTGACTCATGCTCTTAAGTTAGACTAAAATAGAAATTTGATCATTGTCTCCTTTAGTGAATTTATTTAAAGTCTTTCAAATCCCCTCATTTACTTCAAATCAAAATATTTTCTTAACTAAAGACTTTTTTATAAATATTAAATCATTAATTTTTCTCTTTAAGTTAGTAAATAAGAGTTAGTCTCAAACAGATTGGACAATCGCAAGTTAGCAGATATTCTTGGCTCCTTAACACCCTTTCAAAATTATTAATTTGAATCCTTACCTGTATTTCTTAATTTTTAAAGATTTTTCTGTTTTAAATCTTTAAATATTTTTTCAAAGGTTTTCTTGATTTTTCTAAAATAAAGTAAGTGGTGACTTTGTTTTTGGTCAAATTTGAAAGTTTCTTTCAGTTTCCGAATTTGTTTAAAGTCAAATCATTTTTCAACAAAACACACTTAACGACAGATAGGTGTTGAGCGCTATCACACAAGTGGATCGCGATCATGCTGAGTTTTTTAGTTTCGTGTTTGGTGTAATTGCGCTAAGGCATTGCACCATGATCAAGGTATTAAGTTGACTTAGTCAATCACATGTTTTGAAGTTATTTCATCATTTTTTAAAAATTTAGAACTTGAATTGAGGTAATTTTGGAGGTTGTTTTTTAAATTTTTCAGAGGGGTAAGATTATAATCATTGTCTTGGTATTTCTCCACGATTACTTAGTTTTTCAGTTACCCACTTTTTATTCTAAATTTGACATTGTTCAGCATAAGTAGTGCAGTCAAGACAACTCAACATTCTCAATTACTATTCTTAGTTAAACTCCAAAAAAAATAAAAAATTTAAAATCAAACAAAAAAAAGTATTTATTTTTTCTTTAGTTTGATTTGATTTTTTGTGGATATATATTTCACAGAAAGATCAGTTGTAAGGGTATTCAGGATAATAGGAACAAACAAATATATATCTCTACTTGATGTTTCATTTGAACATTTGATCTCTCTCTCTATATATATACACACACACCTACATCTACATCTAAAACATATTAAAAGAGAGAAGACCATTAAAAAAGTGATTTGAACTTTTTGGCCTTCATTAAAAATTTCCGTAATAGGCAAAAAAAAATTCACCTTTTTCTTAAATTATTATTAATATATAGAAAAACATTTAAATTTATAAAATTCATTAAATTTATTTTTCTTATACGAGTTTTGCTAGAATTAGAATCCTTACCATATATTTTAGGATTCTTTAATTATTAATTCTACTCTTATACGCAACCAAAACACCTCAAACTTAAAATTCTTATATAAAATATTTTCTTATTTAAGGAAAAGCTTTTGTCATTTTTTTAAAAAAATCTTGCAATTAATTTGATGTAGGTTTTTTTTTTGTATGTGCCTATTTTTATTAATTTGATGTAGGATTGTTTTGCATGTGCCTATTTTTACTCGTTGAGAAAGTCTTTTAGGATTTTAGACATAAATTTAGTTCAAACATAAAAGAAAAAGAAGAATAAGCATAATATTGATAGAAACAAAACTAACGTACGTTCGGAAAAAACAACAAGTAGGAAGCTATTACTATTTTAATAAATCATAATATTTAACACTTCTAAGTCAATTAGACCTTTACCCTATAAAAAAGGAATTTCACCAATTCTATTTAAGTAATATTTTGATCAAACTTTGTCCGAAAAATAGTTGTTTCTTCCACTTTTCTTCTATTTTTGTTTTGAATTCAAGTGGTTTTCTTACATTAATTATCATCTATATATTTTAGTTAAGACAGATAAATTTCAAAATTATATAGATCATATATGATTAATAATTAATAATAGATTTTTTCATTTTGATAATTTCTCGTATTTCTCCTTTTCAGTTAAAATTTCTAACTGAAAAATTGGGCAAAGCAAATATATTGTTGCAGATGAAAAAGCCAAAAAATTCAAAGGTTTGCCTTTTTTTTTTCAACTACTCTTTGCAAAATTGTTTGGTATAGTTTCTAAACATATTTTATCACGATCCAATTTCTCTGTCATGATGACACCCGTTATAATCCAAATGTAGGTAAGCCAACTCATAATCTGTAATAGCTCATAATGGACTATCAAGAGAAATGAAAGAAATAGCGAAAAATAATCAAATAAAGAGACTAATAAAGATTACAACTCCAAGAGCTGCTGAGTCAGTAAAAGAGTTTCTAATACGATAAGAGTACAAAGAAAAATACATAATGAATACATATCTACAAATCATCTCCGAAATACAAAATAGAGAGAGGTTTAATTAGTACAAGGGTGCACAGGAATACTCCAAAAGTCACGAGTTCACCCAAATCTTTGATTCATAGTTGCTCTGCACGATACACACATCAACGACGAGAACTCATACTAAGATCTTCAGGTTGAAAAAATATAGTATGAGTACCAAACACGCAGTACTCAGTAGGCATCGGTCGACTGAGCTCCAAAGATAGTGCCAGCATAAATAACATGTAAAGCATGAATATAAACTGTAGGCAACTAACCACGAAAACTAAATAGGATAATGTAATGGATCAATAAGGATAAACTATACTATTCTATCAGTATTAAAGAACTAAAGTGTAATACCATATATCCCTAGCCAATATACAAACAAAGAGTGAAAGAAAGAGATATAGTAATAATACAAGGCCAAAGAATACATATACAATATGAATAGATGAGGAAAGAGAGGGATATATGGTAATATCTATCATGATCCAAACTAGGGCCTAATCGTGATGGGTATCTAAAACCCACCCTGAACCGGAGGCCACCTTCACTGCCATACCTTAAGATCACATTAAATGTATATAAAGAGCGGAAGACAACAAAAATATAAAGAGAAGACAGTTAATGTAACTCAAAAGTAAGTTCTAAGAATCAACAATACTCATTCCAACACTTTGTCCACAAAAGCCTCTAATAAAACTAAATATAAAACTAGGTGGGGACATGCCCCCCCCCCCCCGACCATGGTCAAAAAGGAAATCCAAAATATAAAAAGAAACTATTGGAATTTCGATACTCATAAAGAAGATAATGAAATGTTTGGCCTTTTGAAAGATGGAGGCTCACCACTTCAATGCAGACCAACCAATGAACTGGAACTTCTAATATGGTACAAGGTAACAGGAGATCCCCTAGGATCCTATATCAAGAAATGATGTTGTATCCGGGGATGGTTAGCAGGGTGAGAGATAACATGTAACTCAGGTAAGGGATAAAATAATGTCATTTTCCAAAACAAATCAAAATCTCAACATACAAGTTTACATACATGCATATATATATATACATAAAAGATGCCAGGAAAGGGTAAAGGGTTTAAGTATGAGATTTGAAACCATTAACCTAGATTGTGTAGCTTTAACCATTCTAAGGGAACCCACGAGCTATATGGGTTTATTTTATCCTGCTAAAAGGGCCCTAGTGTGTGTTAGCCACACAAACCAGAGAAATCTGAGAAATGTCTAGAGAACGCCTCGACCTTAGCCAGTCCAAAATATATATTGTGTAAACGATGCACATGGTCATAAGGACCCCTACGTCGACAAACGTGGTTTCCAGTATCAGTCCCCCCGTGACCTCCACCTTCAACGGTGTTTTACACAACCCCCTTTAAGCCTAATTAAAATATTTGCATATAACTAATTGATACGCCCAAATTACAACTCTCATTAGAAAGTGTAAGCGATCGCTATCAAATGGGTCGAATCCCACTGGAAATACTATGCAAACTAAGTGTTATGGTTTTTAATAGACTGTCGATCGAAAGCTCCAGAGGAGAGGGGTTTTTGAATTATTAACAGTATTTAATGGTTGTAACGAGTAGCGTTCCAGCTAGCGAGTTTATTGCAAGTATTAATTCACGAGAATAACCAAACTAGATTATGTTCACCCCGATGTTCAAATAGATGAGGTTGTGAATTATCTTAAATTCCCAATTTACAACTTCAATTGCAATAGTTATTGAATTCTAAAGTTCACCCATTTGTTTCTTAACCTAAATGGATAGTTCACCCTTTAATTCTTTCGAACTTAAAGATTGTATTAGTTCATTCAATTAGTCACTCATGTGGGTCAATCTTTATTAAGGCATCAACCGATAACCCAAAGGTTAAAGCCTTTAGATTTCATGTAAACTCCTTCTTTTGTCAACTTATACTTCTATTCTCAAACAAGTAATGTTCTTGGGCTCACCCTTTAAGTTTGCAACTAACAAAGGTCATTAATGTAAATAAAGGTTTATACAACCTCAATTATATATGGGAATTAAGCATTTTCACTACCCCAATTAGCTATTCACATAAAGGCTCACATAACCCTAGTTATGGGAGTTTAGCCACACATCTTAAGAGAAGAAAAAAAAATCATTATGTTCTTCATAATTGGATTCAAAGAATTACTTACAAAAATTACAATAGATGTTCTTGAATCTTCAGTGAGAAGATGGATAAAGATAACTAGATCCACAATTATAGCTTGAATCACAGTGAATAATATGTTACTATAGTTTTTCTAGATAGAAAATAGGATAAAAAAATACCTAAATAAAACCTAAAATGGGTATTTATATATTCCCAAGTATTGAGGATTTAAAATTTGAACTCATTTAAAGCTGCGTCGAAGTTGACGTTCACGTTGACAACTCATCGAAAGCCTGACAGTCCGTCACGTGGACTGTTGTTGATGGTCCCAAAGTGCTACGTTCTGGTTAAGGACTGACGGTCATATTGGCGGATCGTCGCTGGCCTAGTGTTCCATCGAGAGGACCATTGCATGAACACTTAAGGGGTCCTTCTCTATTTTAGCCTGACGGCTATGTTGAGGTCCGTCGTAAGTTCGACGGTCCATCACTTGGACCGTCGCAGGAGTCATCCATTTGGTCCTTTCTGTTTAACATTGAAGGTCACCCAGATGGTTAGTCACTTGGCTGATGGTCCGCCAGTTTGACCATCAGCTATAATTTGTCCAAAGTCAATCTTCATCCCCGCAATCAGACTAGCCACCAATACAGCCCTATGATTGTCCAAATTAGCATCTCCTCCTTCCAGTATCAACCTCAATCGAACAATGGCCTACCAAAATTTATCTCATAATCTAAGAGATGATTTACCAATGCGTTTATGTTGGTTGAGTGCCCAAGATGGGTTTCCATCATCAGTAAGGAGCCTTGACAACCAATGCCTTTGAGTGGATGCTGTGGTCAAACGGTTCTCAAGCTTAGGAACCGTAGTCGGTGCTTCATAATTGGGCTCAAGAAATATCTTGTTGATTGTTCAAGACGATATATTAATGTTAACCCCTCTGACTGGAACTGACTTCCTATTGGGCAAATCTAAAATCTTTGAGCCCTTGGGACAATCTTTCTCTACCAGTGACAAATAATTGGCAAAAAACTCCCTTAAAAGATTCAGTTGGTATGAACCGAGAGGCTTTCTCATCCAATCTAACTCATACTCATTGAATTACTGCTCCAGCTCTGGATACTCATGGAACTTGGTCGTTACTATTTTGTGCTCTTTAGAGATTGGACTCTTGATTAGCCTACTTGTCGTCGGTTTCAGTCCATCAAGGAAATTATCCTTTGCGCCTTTAATTTGTCATCTGAGTGCCTCCCTTGTTTGAGGATCTTTGGTTTTTACTACATTGGCCTCCTCAGTTTCTGCCTCAACTGAGTTGGGGTTAAATATATTAACCTCTTCCTCGTTGGGCCTTGAACTGGTGCTACTAGAGCTACCCTCACTTTCCTATTTAGACTGGGTGAGTGTGTGGGGTACCCTATCTCATTGCTGAGTATTCAAAGAAGGTGTCTCCTCACTCCGTGATGGCTTATCTTTTCTTCGCTATGATCTACCACCACCTCTGGTTAGGGAAAGTTTTCTTGCCATATTGACTAAATACACATCAAGAAACAGTTAGATCAGAATCAGAGAAAAAGTCATTGTAAATTTGTCTTGACGGTCCGTCAGGATTGTGATGGTCCGTTACTCTATCCGTTAAGCCTTATCTAGTGACCCTCTTATTAATTAGCCTTGCCACAGTACCGTCAGATGGCTGACAGTTTGTCAAGTCGTCCGTCGCGGCTTATCTAGTGAACATCAACCTTGACAACTTTGCGACGGTCTACCCGACGGTCCGTTGAGGCTCCGACGTTCCGTCAAAGTGACCATCAGCATCACTTTTCACTTTCAAACTTCACTTTGGCATTTTGTCGAACACCTTATGCGTTATCTCTCATTCTGCGTACAATTGTGGCCTTAATTTAGTGTTTAAGCACCAATTTTTCCACTTTTTATTCATGCGTTATTCAGACTTCACGCAAAATAATGCACACCAGGGCTTGACTTAGAATCAACTTGACACAAAATAGAAATAAGATGGAATTCCTCTTAAGCAACCAACAACTTCAATAACATAAGTTTAGCAATTCAGAAAAAAGAGTAAGGTTATGATCATACTTTGATGTTGTAGTACATTTGACTATTCTGACTTGCAAACTTAGAATAAATGAAACTTAAAGCCTCTATCAGAGATTGTTAACTTATTTTTTGATGTGAGAAAAAAATGATGGGATTGTTTAAATTGGAGAGAAAAGGAAGAGGGAGGGTCCTAAGGGGAGATAACTGATCCCAAGTGCTTTGAATGCAGACAAAGTTAGACAGTTTTAGGATTTGAAAGGGTGGCAATGTATGTAATCGCTTTCTCTTATCGGTTTAAAACTATTTTGGGCCAGATAAGGACACTTAAATAAGCATTAAATCCGACTCGAACCGAACCGTAACTTAGGGTTAAGTTGACGGTCCATCAGGACTCTGACGGTCCATCAGGCTAACCATTGCGACTTACCAGAATAATCTCAATTATGCTTTGTTGTAACATTTTAGGTAACGGTTCATCGGTGATGCGATGGTCCGTCATGCAGTCCGTCAGTCCAAACCAGAAACTTTGAATTATAGCTTAAGGTTGATAGAGGATTTGATGGCCCATCAGACATGTGACGGTCCGTCAATTTGTCCATCAAGCCTTATCCTGAATGACATTTTTTACCATGGATTTGACGGTTCGTCGTAGCCTTGATGGTCCGTCAGTCATCCCATCACCTGCTCTCAACTGAGGAAAAGCCTTTCTTTCTATATTGTTAGTCCTTCACACTTTACAAACACATCAAATTGCACAAAAACAACAAATAAACTCTAACTATGGTTACAACAATACTTTGTGGGTTGCCTCCCACTAGCGCCTGATTTATTATTGTTACACGACTCAGTTATCTCGATTACTTAGACTTCATCAAGATAGATGGTAGCTATGCACTTCAATAAGTCTAATGGACCGATATACAGCTTCACCCATTGCCTGTTAACCTTGAAGACACTACCATCATCATTTTTAAGTTCAACTACTCCAGATGAGTAGACTTGGTTAACTTTGAATGGGCTAGACCACTTTGATTTAAGTTTACCTGGAAAGATCTTCAATTTGGAGTTAAATATAAGTACCCAATCACCCTTCTAGAATTCTTACTTTTCAATCCTCCAGTCATAGTACTTCCTCATCTTTTCTTTATACAAATCTGCTCTTTTATAAGCCCCGAGATGGAACTCATCCATCCTTTTCAGCTACCTCATTCCAACTCTGCTAACATCTGCTTGAAATTGAAATTACCATATGGGCAAGTAAACATCATCTTCTCCTAATCCTCTAGAGCAATAGAAATATGGTTGTAGCCCAAATACCCATCCGAGAAATAATACAACCTCTTCCCGTCAATCGATCAAGTATTTGATCTATGAAAGGCATCGAGAAGTGGTCCTTCAGAGTCCATGAGTTGATCTTATGATAATCCATGTAAACACTCCACACAGTCACAGGACTGAGGGGAATCAACTCATTTTTCCCATTCGCCACAATAGTCATGCCCCCTTTTTTGGGCACACATTATACAGGGCTTACCCACTTACTATCAAAAATGGGGTATAAAACTCCTACGTCCATCCATTTAATGATTTCCTTCTTAACCACCTCTTGTATTGGTGGATTAAGATGGTGTTGATGCTTAATAGTTGGTGTGAAATCCTCCTCATGCTGAATCTTATGAGTGCAAATACCCCAAGGAATACTAATAATATCAGCAATAGTCTAGCCTATTTCCCTTTTGTACCTATGAAACACAGAGATAAGTGCCTCTACCTGCTGCTCACCCAGATCTACTACAATAATCATAGGTAAAGTGCTTCCACTGCCTAGAAACACATACCATAGATGGCCTGGCAGCTCTTTCAACTCCAATACCGGTGGTTCTTCAATAGATGGCTTAGCCGGTGGTGTTGGGCGATTTTTAATATCTAGATCTCGCTTCTTAGGAGCATATGAATATGACCCCATTTCCGTCAGGGCATACACTATTTTCTCATATTCCTTAATACCCTTACTATCAAAATTCATCAAGACTGCATCCAGAGTTTTCACAACAAACCTTTCTTCGATCGGCACCTCTTTCTCGTCTTCATAATAAATATCAACAATAGAGAACACACTCATCTCTTTGGGTTGCTTTCCCTTTTGTACCTATGAAGCACAGAGATAAGTGCCTCTACCTGCTGATCACCCAGATCTGCTGCAATAATCATAGGTAAAGTGCTTCCACTACCTAGAAACACATACCATAGATGGCCTGGCAGCTCTTTCAACTCCAACACCGATGGTTCTCCAATAGATGGCTTAGCCGATGGTGTTAGGCAATTTTTAAGATCTAGATCTCGTTTCTTGGGAGCATATGAATATGACCCCATTCCCTTCAGGGCATATACTGTATTCTCATATTCCTCAATACCTTTACTATCAAAATTCATCAAGACTGCAGCCAGAGTTTCCACAGTAAACTTTTCTTCGATCGGTATCTCTTTCTCGTCATCAAAATAAACATCAACAATAGAGAACACACTTATATCTTTGGGTTTCTTTATAGATTGGCACACATCAAAATAAACCACCTCATCATTAAGCCTGAACAGTAACTCATTAGCCCTCAAATCAATAAGGATACTCCCGATTGCGAGGAAAGGTCTACCCAATATTATGGATACCTCGATGTCCACCTCACAGTCTAAGATAATGAAATCCATAGGAAATATAAAGCTATCCACATTTACTAGCACATATTACAATATCCTCACTGGTTACTTCACTGAACTGTCCGCTATCACTAATCGCATATTTGTGGGTATAGGATCCCCTAAACCCAACCGCTTATAAACAAAAAGATGCATCAAATTAATACTCACCTCGAAGTCGTACAAGGCCTTAGTAAAATCAAGAGACCCAATAGTGCAAGGGATGGTGAATGATCCCAGGTCTGCTTTTTTTGTACCAAAGATCTTGTTGAAATTATGCTACAATGGTGAAGATTATCCACCTATTCGTAGCTAAATGTTCTCTTCTACATCATAAGATCCTTCATAAACTTGGCACATCTGGGTATCTGCTCTAGTGCCTCCACTAAAGGCATATTCACCATCAGATGCTTCAGCATTACCATGAATTTACTGAACTTGGTGTCATTAGCCTTTTTTTTCAATCAATTGGGAAGGGTGGCAGTGGCTTAGGGAAAGTAGTAACCAATGCTTTCTTCTTTATTCCTTTTTATTTCTCTAACTTATCAACCTGCTGATAATTAGATGTACTTTTCTTTCCATCCAGCTTCTCAGACTCTAATGGACAATTTCCCTCATTTTCTGCATCTTTCTCAATCACATCATTAATCACAGCTTTTCCCGCACAAGGGCCAAATAATACTTTACCACTCTAAGTGTTAATTTCCATACAAGAGCCATCATTCTAAGGATTTTGCACTGTATTACTTGGAAATGTACCTCTCTCCCTATGATTAAATGCTGCTGAGAGCTGTATCATCTACTATTCTAAATATTTGATAGAAGATTAATGTGAATCTACTAGCTGACTCATGGAAGATAAGTCACTCTTCATCATCGTCACCCCAGCATTGGTCGCCTCCACTCCTTTTAGTAACTTTTCCATCATGTCCTCCGTGGATATTTTGCCTGGACTCGTAGCAGCATTATCCTAATTTTCAGGAGGTACATACAGTCCACTCATATCATTCTTGTTCTTCCAACTTCCTTGATCCCTATCCTTGTAAGCAACATTGTCGTAATAGTTCTGACCTTGATTTCCTTGGCTATTGCCTCAAAACTCCCCTGATTATTTAGATAGTTGGCCTCCTCCTCAAAATTTGAATCAGCTCTGCTCTGTGACCTAATATCCTTCATCTTCTCAGTCTTCCTAGATAATAAATGTTTGCCAAGAAAATCCATCTGAGGTTTCATGTGTGCCATGTCTTAATCACATTCTTTCTCCCTTCTACATTATTCCGCAGTCATTCTGCTAGAAAGGGTAGAGTTTACTACCTCAGAATCCCTAGTATGCTAAGCTCTACTCTGTTTGGTCATCCTATCAAGAATTTCAGAAGCTTTGGGAAAGGTAAGATCCATAAATGCTCCTCCTGCAGCATTATCGACAAGTGGTTTCATAATAGAATTCAAGGCTCTATATAGAGTCTCCATCAAATGTACGTCAGTTATTTTATGATTGCAAAAATGCATCAACTTTTTCTTGAACCTCTCCCAAGTCTCGTAAAGATCCTAAGTCGGGAGCTGCCTGAAATTACTGATCTCATCCCTCAATTGTAACATCTTGGATAGCGGAAAGAAACTTTCTAGGAAAGCTCTTTTCAACTGCCTCCAGTTTGTTATAGAATCTGGAGTTAACCCATTAAGCCATAGTGTAGCCTCTCCAGACAGAGACAAAAGAAATAGGCATAGACAGATGGTATTCTTCCCTACTCCTAGGTTATCAAAAGACTTGCAAATAGTGACAAAATTCACTAAATCCATATTTGGATCATCACCCGGAAGTCCACCAAATATCCCCTTCAGATGAAGTAGTTGAATCATGGTACTTGTGATGTTGAAATTAGCTCCGAGTTCCAAAGGTGGAGGAATAATAGCTCCAATTGTACCTGCTCCATCTATTTCGTCCTCATCCTCCTCAAGATTAAATTGCACAGGCTGTTGATCTTGTTTTGCTCTGAAAGGACTATTTCTGTTCACATTATGGTTCATCGGTGCAGCCATATTCTTTGCACGCCTTTGGTTAGTAGGATCTAAAAAATCATCACCTACTAAGTGCTCATCATCTAGATTAGGATGACGTGCTAGTTGACCATTATTTTGTTGGTTCAGTTGAGCTCTAGCCAGAGCGGCTAGTCTATCTGCTTCTTGTTGATCTGTCGTTCTGCTAATTAACTGTGGTTCTAGATGTATTGGTAGCAATGGTTTACCCAACCTCCTTGTTCTTGGAATACACAATAGTTACCCTACAAAGAACAAAAACAATAAATAAAGGTAAAATTTAGGAAACTTGACCAATGGTCAATTAACAATCACAAACTAATTGACAACTGTACTCCCCAACAACGATGCCAAAATTTGATATGCCCAAAGTACAACTCTCGTTAGAAAGTGTAAGCAGTCTCTATCAAATATAGAATCCAACTAGGTTCGGGTCAAATCCCACAGGGAATACTGTGCAAACTAAGTGTTATGGTTGTTAATAGACTGTTGATCGAAGGCTTCAGAGAAAAGGGGGGTTTTGAATTATTAACAGTATTTAAATGGTTGTAACGAGTAGTGTTCCAGATAGCGAGTTTATGAAAAGTATTAATTCAATGAAAATAAACAAACTAGAGTTATGTTCACCAAGATTTTCAAACAGACGGGGTTGTGAATTATCTTAAATTCCCAATTTACAAGTTCAATTGCAAGAGTTATTTAATTCTAAAGTTCAACCATTTGTTTCTCAACCTAAATGGATAGTTTACCCTTTAATTCTTTCGAACTTAAAGATTGTATTGGTTTATTCAATTGGTCCCTCATCTGGGTCAATCCTTGTTAAGGCATCAACCGATAACCCAAAGGTTAAAGCCTTTAGATTTCATGTAAACTCCTTTTTTTCCCAACATATACTTTTCCTCTCAAACAAGTAATGTTCTTGGGATCACCCTTCAAGTTTGCAACCAAGAAAGGTCATTAATGTGAAGAAGGGTTTATACAACCTCAATTATATATGGGAATTAAGTAATTTCACTACCCCAATCAGCTATTCACATCAAGGCCCCATAACCCTAGTTATGGGAGTTTAGCCACATATCTCAAGAGAAGAAGAAGAAATCATTGTGTTCTTCATAAATGGATTCAGAGAATTACTTACAAAAATTACAATTGATGTTCTTGAATCTTCAATGAGAATATGGATAAAGATAACTAGATCCACAATTATAGCTTGAATCGCAGTGAATAATACGTTACAGTAGTTTTTCTAAATGGAAAATATGATAAAAAATTCCTAAATAAAACCTAAACTGGGTATTTATATGTTCCTAGGTACTGAGGATTTAAAATTTGAACTCATTTAAAGCTTCGTCCAAGTTGATGGTCACATTGACAGCCCTTCGGAAGCCTGACGGTCTGTCACGTGGACCGGTGCTGATGATCCCAAAGTTCTACGTTCTGGTTAAGGACTGATGGTCATGTTGGCGGACCGTCACTGGCCTGACAGTTCGTCGAGAGGACCGTTGCATGAACACTTGAGGGGCCCTTCTCTGTTTCATCCTAATGCCATGTTGAGGTCTGTCGTAAGTCTGACGGTCCGTCACATGGACCATCGCAGGAGTCACTTGGATGTTTAACCTTGATGGTCACCCAAACGGTCCGTCACTTAGATGACAGTCCGCCAGTTTGACCGTTGGTGACCTTTTTCTTCTATTTTTCTAAGTTTCTTCTCTAGCTACATTCTTGACCTGAAAACACTAAAATCCAATATTAAATACAATGACAGTTGCTTGAAAACGTACAATTATCCCTTGAAAAAGATGTAAAATGTTCTATCAAAAGCCAGAATATCACTCGTCCATTTAACCAAAGAGTTATCCATTTAGGCAATTACCGATTTGTATCGTCATACCAATTGAACTTGCAAGTGAATTTCCACTATGCCATTTCAATTATCCACCATCTTAGGGGAATCCACGACCCTCAAGTTCCAATTTAAAACCAATCCATGGCCACCAAGGCCTGTCAAACTATTGATATTCCATTAACCTTCTTTTCAATACAATATTTCAAAAGTGGATTAAATCATGCATATGTCCATGTTCCAAAATCAAATTTCTAAGTGGGTTGAGGTTAATACCAATTCCAAGCCAAATTCCATAAAACTAGGGGAAGGCACAACCCCCTTTAAAATTAGATTTCATAATATTGGGCGAACGCCACAACCCTCTTCCCATTAACCAAATCGATGCACATATTTAGTTCAACAAAGCTGAGATAAAGCATGAATAATAATTCCAAAACCATGTGAAAACCAACCAAGTAAAAATCATTCAAAACCCTCTACCCATCATTCAAAACCCACAATTAAAATAACATAAACCATAGTAAAATGTTTTATATATAAACTGAGTTAGGGAAGAGATGCATGCCTGAAAACACCAAGAAAATTTGAAGAGAAACCACAAATTGAGTCTTAGATGACCAATCTCTTGAAACCCTAGCATTGTTATTGACTTGGAATTTGAGAGAGAAGAGAGTGTTTATGTTATATTATATAGGTGGAAATATGGCGAAGGGAATATTTTATGTCATGGAATAGCAGTAGGATAAGAGAAAAAGACCACAATGCCCTTACTAAAATCAAGAAAAAATTACAACTCCCAATCGCTACGAGTCTGGTAGCGAATTGTGGTTACTAGTCACGAGTCATCGCCATGATTCATAGTCTGGGTAGAAAGTTTAGGCATTCACACTGTTGTGACCACATGTCATATCTTACAAATCATTACTATACATCATGCCTCATGACATCCACTCGTTGTCTAGGAAGAAACATTATGCACCGATGATGTTATGAG
Organism: Capsicum pubescens; assembly: GCA_030864215.1. Classification (NCBI taxonomy): domain Eukaryota; kingdom Viridiplantae; phylum Streptophyta; class Magnoliopsida; order Solanales; family Solanaceae; genus Capsicum; species Capsicum pubescens. Next base: position 269,318,103 of record CM061548.1, read on the forward strand.
TCCCTCACCATGACTCATAACTACACCTTACGACTTGTAAGGTCCTAGTCGTGACCCAAACAAAAACTTAGGGAAACCTTGCTAATCAAGGTACTATTGGATCCATACGACTCATGAGGAATCTTCACGACTTGTCACCTAAGTCGTACCCTGGATAGTGATGACCAAACCCAGAAATTTTAAAGGCCAAAACCTAGGGTATTACATTAACCCCCCCCCTCCCAATCTCTCTAGGATTATTCATCCGTGAATGAGGAGTTAAGGCACCCATTAGCACAATAACAAGAAGAATTCAACCACAAAACCATGCACAATTTTTGAAAAGAGATAAGAACACTAGGGAACCCATACCTCAAACACTTTCATCCATCGCGGGGAACCAAAACAGATATTTGGACTTCATGTCCTATTCAGCTTCCCTAGTACCTTCTTCCACCATTTGATTCCTCTAAAGGATCATTACTAAATCCACATCCATAGTCCTCGATCTATGAACTTTCCTATCCAAAATCTCAACTGGACTTCCTCACAGAACAAGAAATTCAAAGTACCAACATCTTCCATCGTAACAACCAAAGAAGGAACACCTACGTACTTTTTCAACATAGATATATGAAACGGATGAATAGAACCAAAGCTCGCTGGAAACTCCAACTCATAAGCAATATTCTCCATTCTCCTTAAAATTAAATATGAACCAACATAATGGGGACTGAGCTTCCCCTTCTTCCCAAACCTCATCACTTCATTCATAGGAGAGACCTTTAAAAATACCCAATCACCTACATCGAACTCTAACTCCCTTATCCTTACATTCGCACAGGACTTTTGGCGACTTTGGGCGGTCTTAAGACTATCCCTAATCACCTTCACCTTCTCAATGGCTTGGTAAACCAAGTCGGGACAAAAAAATCTAGTCTCACCAACCTCGAACCACCCAATGGGGGACCTACAACTCCTACTATAGAGAGTCTCAAAAGGAGTCATTCTAATGCTAGAGTGATAACTATTCTTATATGCAAACTCAATAAGAGGCAATGATCAACCCAATTACCTCCAAAATTCAATCACATAGGGCCTTAGCATATCCTCTAAAGTTTGAATAGTCTATTCTAGTTGTCCATTTGTTTGAGGGTGGAAAGTCGTGCTAAGGTTCACCTATGAACCCAAGCCTTTCTAAAATGAATGCCAAAACTAGGAAGAAAATTCCGTACCTCAATCTAAAATGATGGACATCGGCACACCATGTAACTTCATAATCTATTGAACAAAAAAGTTAGCATAATTTTCTTTAGAGTAGGTATTTCTCACCGGCAAGAAATGAACAGACTTAGTTATTCTATCCAAAATGACCCAAATTAAGTCAAACTGATTGCGAGACCATGGAATACCGATAATGAAATCCATATTGATCATCTCCCACTTCCATATAGATAACTCTATCTCTTAAGACACACCACGTGAACTCAGAAACTCAACTTTGACTTGTCGGCAAACCATACATTTTGTAACAAAATTTGCCATATATCTCTTCATGTTATTCCACAATTAGATTTTCTTCAAGTCATGATACATCTTAGTCAATCATGGATGGACAGTGTATCTCGAATCATGAGCCTCAATCAAAATCCTTTCCCGCAGCCCATCAACATTAGAAACACACAAGCTACCTTGATACCTCAAAATACCATCACCACCAATCTCAAAATCATTACTTCTCTTTCACCTCAGCACCAAGAGATGGTTTAACCACTTCTTGAACAATGACTCCTCCATCATTGGAGTCCAAAAGTTGAAATCATAAATTATCCAATCAGTGAATATCCTTCACCAATCCTCTTTTCTCCTTATCCATATGAGATAAACTTCCCATAGGCAACTTGCTAAGAGTATCAACAACCATATTAGCTTTACCTGGTTAGTAGTGAAGACTCATGTCGCAATCCTTAAGCAACTCGAGCCACCTCCTCTACCTGAGATTCAATTCCTTCTGAGTAAACACATATTGTAAGCTATTATGATCGAAAAATATATCCACATGCACCCTCATACAAATAATTGCACCAGAACTTCAAAGAAAAAAAAACAACTGCCAACCCCAAATCATGAGTCGGATAATTTTTCTTATTAACCTTAAGCTACCTAGAAGTATAGGCCACAACCTTACCACGCTTAATCAAGACATAACTCAATCCCATGCAAGACGCATCACAATCCACCACAAACCCATCATTACCCTTGGGTAGGGTCAAAATTAGAGCCAAAGTTAACTTATCCTTCAACTTCTTGAAACTACCCTCACAAGCATCAGACCATAAAAAGTTAACCTTTTTCTGAGTAAATTTCATCAATAGAGCAGTGATAGAAGAAAAATTATATATAAACCTTCTATAATACCCAGCCAAGCCCAAGAAGCTCTGAATATCGGTTGGAGTCGTGGGTCTAGGCCACTTATTAACTGCCTTAACTTTCTGTCGATCTACTTGGATCCCCTCACTAGAAACAACATGCCCAAGTAAAGGTCACAAAATTTAACAAAAATTCACGCTTACAAAAATTTGTGTATGAATGTTGATCCTTAAGAGTCTACAACATAATTCGGTGATGATTTACACGATCCTCCTCACTCTTTGAATACACTAAGATGTCATCAATAAATACTACAACAAACAAATCCAAAAACTGCCTGAACACCCGATTCACAAGATTCATAAAAGCAATTAAAGGATTAACCAACCCAAAGGACATAACCAAAAACTCATAGTGACTGTACCGGGTTCGGAAAGCAATCTTAGAAATATCCACTTCCCAAATTTTCAACTGATAATAACCCGAACAGAGATCAATCTTAGAGAAGCATCTAGTACCCGAAGTTGGTCAAAAAGATCATTAATCCTAGGAATAGGGTACTTATTCTTCACGGTAACCTTATTCAACTACCAAAAATCTAAACACATCCAAAGAGACCTATATTTCTTATGCACAAAAAGTACAGGAGCACCCCATGGAGAAATACTAAGATGAATAAAGCCCTTATTAAGAAGATCCTTTAACTACTTTAGCTTCTGTAATTCAGTTAGAGCTATTCTATAAGGAGGAATAGAAATAGGATGGGTATCTAGTAGAATATTAATCACAAAATCTATCTCCCTATCGGGAGGAATGTAAGGAAGATCATCAGGAAAGACCTCAAGAAATTCATTAACCACGGGGAAAGATTGTAAAGAAGGGCACTTAGAACTAAAATCCTTAACCCGAACAAAATGATACAAACAACCTTTGGAAATCAACTTTCGGGCTCTAAGATAAGAAATAAACGTCTCTTTAGGTCTAAGGAACTTCTTTCCTAGTCTAATACCAATTCATTAGGAAAACAAAAACTGACCTTTCAGGTCCTATAATCTAGTGTAGCATAGAGAGCCAATTCATTCCTAAAATAACATAAAAATCCACCATATCCAATTTTACCAAATCCACCAATATCTCTATATGAAAAATAGACACCACACAACCCCTATAGATTTTTCTAGCCATAAATGAATCACCTACCGAGGTACACATAGAGAAAGGCTCAAAATAATGTCAAGACCAAAACCAAAATGCACAGCTACATAAGGGGCCACATAAAAAGAGTAGACCCCGGATCAAGTAAATAGTAAACATGATAAGAGAAAAGCTATAACATAGCAGTGAAAACGCCAGGAGATGCCTCAAATTCCTAATGGGTAGAAAGAGCATAGGGACGATTCCAACCAGCGTCGGTTCCAAAAGTTTCACCCTTTGGTGCCAGAGCTGATTAAGTAGAAATTAGGACCTTATTAGCTCCCCTAGCATTCTTAGCTGAAGGAGAGTTCCTCTGAATATGACTAGGATGGCTAAATTTAAAACATAAGTTCCTCCTCTAATCATAATAACCATGGTGAAGCTGACCAGAGAATAAATAAGAAGGATAGGGTAGGGTAGATTGAGCTCCACTATCTTGAGACTGGATATTCTGTGTCTTAGGATCACTTCTAGCCTAAAAATGATGATCACCAAATGACTTAGGATAATAAGGAATACTACCTAACGAATAAGAGTTAGAACTCTCATAATTCTTTTTCTTGGACCATTGCTACCATCTCTCCCAGTATTCTACTGATTCACTCCGAACTCTGAATATATGAACTTCTTATTCCATCTCTCTCTTATTTCTACCTTTTTATTCTTTTCATCTTCAACCTTTGATATATAAAGTAAAATTTTTGAGATATCCATATCATTATTCAACATCGCAGCCTTACCCTCTAATACTAAGTCACGAGATAATCCCCAAGCAAACTTTCTCATTCAAGACCTCATGCTAGACACCAACTCAGAGGCATAATAAGACAACTAATGAAACTTTAAGGCATATTTCTTTATACTCATCCTACCTTGTCTTAAGTTCACAAACTCATCGGCCTTGGCCTCCCTCAACTCCTGAGGAAAGAAATAATTAAGAAAAGCACCAGAAAACTCCTCCCCCAATACTTGCTCAGCATCATCACCCCTCGATTGCTCCCACTCCTCGTACCACTAATAGGCTACATCTGTAAACTTATATGCAGCAAACTCTACACCCTCAACATCTAGCATGCATCACCCTAAAGAATTTCTTTATCTCATTTATAAATCCTTATGGATCCTCCACAACCTTAGAGACAATAAAGGCCAGCACCAACATGAACTAACTAATGGGTCAGGACCCAAGACTACTCCCTAGCCACAACACGATGCTTGAAACCCCAATGGATCCTAAGATAACCCATGAATTGGCATACTATTAAGCGACTTATATAATATGTATAAAATAGCTGAGTTTGTTGTGCGGAAGAATAATGATAGAAAAATCTAGATAAATACAATACTAATAAAGTTTACAGTCTGATAAAACTGAAGAGAGAACTGAAATTACATGACTGACTCTGACTAACATCTATGAAGCCTCAACTATACTAACTATCGATAGCTGGGACATACTTCCATCTACTACTAATCAATACATGTGAATAATAAAATAAAGTACATGAATAACATCTGACTAGAGTCCCCAAAATAGGAGAACTCATCACCAGTTGACTAGAAACTGCAACTTTCTGATCATGATGTCTGGGCTACAAATGGTACCTACATTATGAAACAATGTAGCCACATAGACGTATATGTGGATCAATACTTCTGGAATGTACTGAGTAAGCGAGGGTGAATGCAATAAGTAAAACTGATTATGTATGTAATCTTAAAGTATGCATGCTAAGTGTAAGTATACTCATCAATAGGCTGGAATAAACTGAAAGTTGAAAATATCTTAAAACATGAGTAACAAACATAATCGGGTAAGATGGTGAATCACTACACTTAGTTTCTTAAAACTCTTTACTTTTGTAAATTAAGTAGAACTGAAACTGGGATACGGTAAAACATGGATACTATATGAATACTGGGTCTGAAACTATATGATGGAAACAGACATAACTCGAGGATCTAAATATATAACTATATTGAGCACGAATGCATAAACATACAAAACTAAACGTAACCTATACAAAGCTTATATGATTAACCGAATGACTGGTAGCTGAATACTAGTCATGTAAGACTGGACTGTACTTAGTCTTAATAATTGGACTGAAACTGTAGAATACTATGCATATAAGATAAGCACTAACTAAACAACATGAGATAACTGAACATGAATGCATGAAAACTATATTATCTGAGAATGCAAGACCAAGCATAAGCATATTTTTTAAATAATCTGTAGACTGAAAGACTGAAATCTGATAATCGAATAACTGAGAATATGTATGCTTTGGTTAAGCAAACCTGAACTAAAACTACACTGAATATCGTACTGAGACTGTGAAAGGTATCATCTAACTAACATACCCTAATCTGAGCTAATCAAGGTCCAACGTGTAACCCCAGTTAAAAGGGCATCAGTAGCATTCCATGGGTACTAATAATGGTTGTGTGGATCCACTAAATTGATGTCCCGAAGGACCAGGGTGTCAAGCCTAAACTGATGGGTAACCCCTGAGAGGTAGTCAAGCCTAAATTGATAGGTGACTCCTCATATCCTACGCTGGCTATGTAGTTTTGTAGTATATGGACTTCTACTAACGAATCTTCCTAACTAATGGGGAAGCTGCCATCCCTTTATTCGCTCAATGCTAAATCTAATCCCAACTAAAGTGACTCAAAATATTGAACTGGTCTATGTTTAACTGATTATGATAACTGACTGGACTAATAATGCTCATAACATATCTGAAACAATTTTGAAAATATCGAAACTAAGTAAACATCTAAATTTTGGGTATTCATAACCCCTAGGACTCAATAGCAATAATAATAAGGACATATGAAAATATTTTAAACCATGATAAGTAGGCATTATTCCAAACTCATTACTTAGGAATTTCATCAAACACTTTAGGTCATGAATTTAAGCTTGGGAAAAACAATAGGATAACATGACTAAATTCATAATTTAGGATTTATCCTAAAATCAATGGAACATGATATGAGAATTTCAATACTCAAACCATGATATGACTCATTCTACTTGAAAACACTTATAACCATAACTTGAGAATATAACATGAAATTCGCTTGACTTAACATGAAAGAATGAAACTTGAAGTATGGGTTAACCTAACTTTTCATAGAATCATTCTTGAACATGAATTAAGTCAAATTGCTAAGGAGAAATATGATGTAAACACATATTGAACAATGAAAACTTGATAATAATAAAAAAAACTCATACTTTAAATCAAGAAAGGTTTTTAGGCTCCATGGGTGAAAGGGAACCCATGGATGAACTTCCACATACCTTAATGCTTTAATCTTGAAAGAGAATTAACTTTTCTTAAATATTTTTGAATTGGAAACTTGAATTCCTTGATTTCTTGTGAAAAGCACTTGAATATTGTTCTTGGGAATGAAAGAGGGCTTCTGAGTTACTTATTTATCACTTAGGGTTAAGAGAGGGGAGTTTATGCGTTTAATACTTAATAAAAACGTTTTGAAGTGACTAGGGACGGCTTAGGGGTGTGAATGACTTCAACACCCTTGATCTAGGTCAAAACAGAGTGTTTTTGGTATTTGGCAATGACCTAGGAGACTCCCAGTCAATCGCCCAAGCCAAGGTTGGTGATGCCTAGACAATCGTACACCCATTCCAGTAGCCTTAGGCAATTGTTAGGCAACGCACACCCCTTTGCATGGCCATAACTTTTCGCTCGGGTATCAGATTAAGGATAAATTGGTATTGTTGGAAAGCTAATTCGATTATCTAAAATTTGGTGGGTCTTATTCTGAAATATTCCACATATGTCAAAAGTTATACACGTTCAAAGTAGACCTTTATAGAATAAAATACCAAACTTGGACGAATCAAATGCTCTTAGCTCAACTTTGTTCCAAGTGATTCTTATGAACATTTTTCATGTCAAAAGCACTTCCTACAATAGGATAAAGATCATGACATATGTATTAACATAAAAATCATGGGATTGAAGTTTTACACACGTAGCAATGACTGTTCGATTTCTAGCTTAAAAATATGGGGTGTTACATTATCTCCCTCTTGGAAACATTTATCCTCGAATGAGACTGATTAGAATGGCAGTTCTAAACTAAGGCAACTAAGATCATATATTTAACATGCACATCTGGACACATGATTTCATGATTAAGTCTAAAACATGACACATAACTAAAATAATTTCATGAATACATGCAATGACATGAGAATGGTTATGAGGCTGAGATAGAAACAAGAGAGTCAACTGATGAGTAACAATTACCTCAAGATGGATTTTGTTTCATGAAGAAAATATGAAAGGTTTTGGATATGAATACTCGGGGTATTACAATACATCTCCCCCTTGAGATACTTTGTCCCCCGAATGATACTGACTTGGCTAAAATACTAAGGATAGAGTGAAATAATGCACAGGACACTTATTTATTATATCATGACTAAATATCTGAACTTGAAACATGATACATGAACTAATCTAAATTCACAAATTAGATGGATGTGAACAAATTAACTCTTGGAATGTCCATACTCATGAAACTTCAGCTAGTAAGACTAGATGGAAAGATAAAAAATAATAGGAACTTGTCGGTTTGAAACTTATATTGAATTGCTTGCAATGCAGATTGAATTATGCTGACAGCTTACACTCAACTATACATTCCACTTTAATATTTCACTTCCCCTGAGGCTACCGAAAATATTCATATGGGCATTGATAACTCTATCTACTGAAGTTTGAGCTAAACTAAATTCTCCCACTATGTTCAAGCCTACTCGAATCTTCAAACTGCACACATAACACTGTAATACTAGTTTGAATCATGAATTCAATATACCCTGCATTTTCACAACTTCTCATCTCATGAATAATTCTTATTACCACTTTAACAACTTAATTTAACCTCTTGTTATGCATTCACTAACGCACAATGCATTCGTCCACATATATACAAACATGACATTCAATCCTATCTTCATAACCACATATGCACTTCTAAATAAATACTTATAAAATCATCTTTCTCATATAATCCAAACCTATATAACTAACAACTTCCATGCGCTATTCTGAAGAAAATCGCACACATAAAATTTCTACTAACCAAGACATATATCACAACATTCACTCTCTCCCATCTAAACAATTGTTCATCATCACTATCTTGACATAAGGAAAGGCCACTAAAGGGTTAGAACATAAGTACCTGAACCATGAAAGAATAACTTTGACACTTTATTGATGCCTGAGGAATATATTACCAATATTATGTATTTATCAAAGATATATATACTGAGGGCATATATGACATAAACTAAATTACGCTGATCATTAGGAGTGTAGCATGAGTACCTGGAACTAAACAAACTGTAAAGTATGAGTACATGAGTCATGAGCTGCATGACTTGAGTTTGGAGTTCATGATTTCATGGAACAGATTCGTACTGTTGAGTGAACTAGAACTGTTTATACTAGGAACTAGAAGCGTACATAATTCTCTGGAAAGTTCATGAATATGAGTAATGATCGTAGAGATGACATGTAAGGCATGAGTAGGTATCGTGATGACTAAAAACAATCTTTTAACTGAGATAATAATAGGTTGGGCATTATCCTACCTTACTGCTATTCTATAGCATAGTGGTATTACTACTAGAATCTGAGAGCCTGACTTGGTTACTTGTTCTATCATCTCCCCCTTAGATTTTAGACATTATTCAAAGTTTGTGCACCACTTAATAAACTCAAACTAAATAATAACCACTTTACTCTAGAGCCTGAGATAATACCATACACATAAATAATAAACTCACCTTGAAAGACTACACCTGAAAGTATAAAACCCATATCTAGTACTTCCTTCTAATATACAACTCTTAACTTTCTATAGCCCTAATAGTAATTATACAATAACAACATTGATTAACCTATAATTTAAAAAAGTATCATGATACCATGAGTTCATACCATCTAGCGCTTCAACTCTACTTTCTATTAGCTGAATCTTCAAAGATTCAAACTTAGATTCTAACACTTAACATAGATATCTCTGAACCCGTAATGATCCATACTACTTCCATCATAGCCTACTAATATCACATCTCTAAACTTATATTTTTTCCTAAACTATGAGAATTACCATACACCAATATACCCAACATCAACAATATATAGTTTTAAATTAATAAACTTAAATTCTTACATACACTGCTTCAAGCCTACCGATTCACTTTTCATACAACTAGCCCCATGGATACATAAGCTACTAAATTCAGATAACACTATCCTCACTTTACTGCTGCTAAACTTCTAGGCTCATACTTCTAATTCTAGGTCATATGCTATCAAAAAATTCTGAGAAGGGATCTGAAAGCACATCTGACATTGGCTTAGTGCACGATTTTTCATGAGAATAAATGAAATCTTTAAAACATCAGAATATAAAGGCACTGATGGAATACTTTTGAGTCGGCGTGCCATCCCATAACTATCTGTAGGGACTATCTGAGAAAGCTCTATCTGTAGCAATCTGAGATTCACTATTTCTATTTCCTTTAAAGTAAGGTAGAGTTGACATGAGTGAAGCATGATGAGATTATACATAAGATTCTTAGAGAACCTTTCTATAGAACGATCTGAGACATGAAAGAATAGAAACATTTCCTAAACTCCCTATAGCCTCTCAAAGAAAAGTACAGATATTTCCAGACTGTTCCACAAGACTCTACTAGACACGGCTTCATAGACACCCTAGGACACTTGAACTCTGGGCTCTGACACCAAGTTTATCACAACTCGAGACTACTCCCTAGTCACAACACGGTGCTCGAAACCCCAAGGGATGACAAGATAACCCATGAACTGGCATACTATTGAGCAACTAATTTAATATCTATAAAATAGCTTAGTTTGCTGTACGGAAACATAATCATGGCATAATCTAGATAAATACAATACTGATAAAGTTTACAATCTAATAAAATTAAAGAGAAAACTAAAATTACATGACTGACTCTGACTGACATCTATGAAGCCTCTACTATACTAACTATAGATAGCTGGAACATGCCTCTATCTACTACTAATAAATACATGTGAATATTAAAATAAAGTACATGAATAACATCTGACAAGATTCCTCAAAATAAGAGAACTCATCACCTACTGACTTGGAAACTGCAACTGCTTGATCATAATGTTCGAGCTACAAATGGTACCTACATTATGAAATAATGTAGCCACACAGATGTATATATGGATCAGTACTTCTGTAATGTACTGAGTAAGTGGGGGTGAATGCAATAAGTAAAACTGATTATGTATGAAATCTTAAAGCATGCATGCTAAGTGTAAGTAGACTCACCAATAGGCTAGAATGAACTAAAAGGTAAAAACATCTTAAAACATGAGTAAAAAACATAATTTGGTAAGATGTTGAATCACGACACTGAGTTTCTTAAAACTCTTTACTTTTGTAAAAAAGTAGAACTGAAGCTGGGATATGGTAAAACATGGATAGTGTATGAATACTTGGTCTGAAACAAGTGATGGAAACAGACATAACTCGAAGATCTTAATATACAATTATAGTGAGCACGAATTCATAAGCATACAAAACCAAACATAATATATACTAAGCTTATATGATCAACTAAATGGCTAATAGTTGAATACTGGTCATCTAAGACTTTATTGTACTTAGTCTGAATAACTAGACTGAAACAGTAGAGTACTATGCATATGAGATAAGGAATAACTGAACAACATAAGATAATTGAACATGAATGCAAGAAAATTGTATTATCTGAGAATGCAAGACCAAGCATAAGCATATTTCTAAAATAATTTGTAGACTAAAATACTGAAATTTGATAACTGAATAACTAAGAATCTGTATGCTTTGGTCAAGAAACCTGAGTTGAAACCACACTGAATACTATAATTAGACTGTGGGAGGTATCATCTAACCGATATGTTCTAATTTGAGATAATTAGGGTCTAACCTGTAACCCCAGTTGGAAGGACGTCAGTACCGTGCCACGGGTACTAACAATGGTTGTATGGATCAACTAAACTAATGTCCCGAAGGACCAGGGTGTCAAGCCTAAACTAAAAGGTAATCCCTGAGAGGTAGTCAAGCCTAAACTGACGAGTGACTCCTCAAATCCTATGCTGACTACATAGTTCTTAAATACAGGGACTACTACTAACGACTCTGCCTAACTGACAGGGAAGCCTACCTCCCTACATTCGCTCTATGCTAAATCCTACTCCCAACTGAACTGACTCAGAATATTGATTTGATCTAAGTTTAACTGATTATGATGACTGACAAAACTGATAATGCTTATAACATATCTGAAATATTCTGAAAATACTAAAACTAAGTGAACAACTAAATTTTGGGTATTTATAACTCTCAGGACTTGATATCAATAACAATAAGGACATATTAAAGCAATTACAACCATGATAAGTAGGCATTATTCCAAACTCATTACTTTGGAATTTCATCAAACACTTGAGGTCATGAATTTAAGCTTGGGAAAACAATAGGATAACATGGCTAAATTCATAATTTAGGATTTATCCTAAAATTAATGGAACATGGTATGGAAATTTCAATAATCAAACCATGATATGACTCATTCTACTTGAAAATACTTGTAACCATAACTTGAGAATATAACATGAAATTTGTTTGACTTAACATGGGAGATTGAAACTTGAAGAATGGGTTAACCTAACTTTTCATAGAATCATTCTTGAATATGAATTAAGTTAAATTTCTAAGGAGAAACATAATTTAAATGCATATTGAACAATTAAAACTTTATAATAATGAAAAAAACTCATACTTTAAATCAAGATTGGTTTTAGGGCTCCATGGGTGAAAGGGGACCCATGGATGAACTCCCATATGCCTTAATACTTTAATCTTGAAAGAGAACTAACTTTTCTTAAATGTTCTGGGATGGGAAACTTGAATTCCTTGATTTTTTGTGAAAAGCACTTGAATCTTGCTCTTGGGAATGGAAGAGGGCTTTTGAGTCACTTACTTATTAATTAGGGTTAAGAGAGGGGAGTTTATGCGTTTAATAATTCATAAAAATATTTTGAAGTGATTAGGGATGCATTAGGGGTGTGAAATGACTTCAACACTCTTGATCTAGGTTAAAACGGAGTGCTTTTGGCACTTGGAAATGAACTTTGAGACGCCTAGTCAATCGCCCAAGCCAAGGTTGGTGACACCTAGCCAATTGTGCACCCATTCTAGTAACCTTAGGCAATTGCTAAGCGACGCACAACCCTTTGGATGGCCATAACTTTTTGCTCGAGTATTGAATTAAGGTGAAATTGGTATCGTTGGAAGTCTAATTCGATTATCCAAAATTTGGTGGGTCTTAAGATTAAAAATTCCACCTATAACAAAAGTTATACACGTTCAAAGTAGACCCTTATAGAATTAAATACTAAACTTTGGACGAATCAAATTCTCTTAGCTCAACTTTGTTTCAAGTGATTCTTATGAATATTTTTCACGTCGAAAGCACTTCACACACTAGGATAAAGATCATGACACATGCATTAACATACAAATCATGGGATTAAAGGTTTACACACGTAGCAATGACAGTTAGATTTCTAGATTGAAAATATGGGTTGTTACATTATCTCTCCCTTGGAAACATTCATCCTCGAATGAGACTGATTACACTGGGAGTCTTGAACTAAGGCAACTGAGATCCCATACTTAACATGCACATATGGAAACATGCTTTCATTACTGATCTAAAATATGACACATAACTAAATTAATTTCATGAATAAATGCAATGACATGAGAATGGTTATAAGGCTGAGATAGAAACGAGCGAGTCAACTGATAAATAACCATTACTTCAAGTTGGATCTTGTTTCGTGAAGAAAAGATGATAGGTTTAGGACATGAATTGTCCCTCGAATGATACTTACTTGGCTAAAATACTAAGGAAAGACTGAGATGATGCACAAGACACTTATGGACTGAATCATGATTGAATATCTGAACCTGAAAATGATGCATGAACTGAGCTAAATTCACAAATTAGATGGATGTAAACAAAATACCTCTTGGAATGTCCATACTTATGAAACTTATGATAGTAATACTAGATTGAAAGATGAATTGAAGGCTGTGCAGACTGAATTATGCTGAAAGCTTACACTCAACTATACATTCCACTTCAATACTGCAATTCTCTTGAGGCTACTAAAAATATTCACCTAGGCACTAATAACCCTATCTACTGAAGTCTGAGTTGAACTAAATTCTCTCACTATGTTCAAGCCTACTCAAATCTACAAAGTGCACACATAACACTGTAATACCAGTTTAAATCATGAATTCAATATACTTTGGATTTTCACAACTTCCAATCTCATGAATAATTCTTATTACCACTTCAACAACTTAATTCAACCTCTTACGAGACATTCACTAATGCGCAATGCATTTGTCCACATATATACAAACATGACATTCAAGTCTTTCTTCATAACCACATATGCACTTCTAAACAAACACTCATAAAAGCATCTTTCTCATATCATCCAAACCTCTATCATTAACAATTTTCATGCACTATTATTAATAAAATCGCACCCATAAAATATCGACTAACTATGACATATATCAAAACATTTACTCTCTCTCACCTAAAAATTGTTCATCATCACTATCTTGACATAAGGAAAGGACCCTGAAGGGTTAGAACATGAGGACTTGAAGCATGAAAGAATAACTTTGAAACTTATTTGAGGCCTGAGGAATAGAGTACCAATATTATGGATTCATCAAAGAGATCTAAACTGAGGGCATATATGACATAAACAGAATTTCACTGATCATTAGTAGTGTAGCATGAGTACCCAAAACTGAACATACTGTAATGCATGAGTACATTAGTCGTGAGCTGTATGACCTGAGTTTGAAGTTCATAATTTTATGTAACATGATTAAACAGTTGAGTGAACTAGAACTACTTATTCTAGAAACTGGAAGCGTATATGATTCTCTGGAAAGTGCATGAATATAAGTTGTGATTGTGGAGTAGACGTGTAAGGCATGAGTAGATGTCATGATGACTGAAGAAAAAACTTTGCACGGAGATAAGAATAGGTTGGGCATCATCCTCCCTTATTGATATTCTATAACATACTGGCATCACTACTAGAATCTAGGAGCCTAACTTGGTTACTTGTTCTATCATCTTCCCCTAATATTTAAGCATCATTCTAAGTTTGTGAACTACTTAATAAACTCTAAATCAACAACAACCACTTTAATCTAGAGCCTAAGATAATACCATACACATAAATAATAAACTCCTCATGAAAGACTACCCCTGAAAGTATAAAACCCGCAGCTGGTACTTCCTTCTAATATATAACTCTTATCTTTATATAGCCCCAATAGTAATCATACAATAACTTAAACACTGATTAACCTAGAATTTCCAAGAGTATCACCATACCATGAGTTCACACCATCTTGTGCTTCAACTCTACTTTCGATTAGCTCAATCTTCAAAGATTCAAACTTAGATTCTAACACTTAACATGGATATCCCCTAACCCTTAGTGAACCATACTACATCCACCATAGCCTACTGATATCACATCTTTAAACTTATATTTTTCTCTAAACCGTGAGAATTATCATTACACTAGCATACCCAACATCAACAACATATAGTTTCAAATCAACAAACTTAAATTCTTACATACACTACTTCAAGCCTACTGATTCACTTTTCATACAACTAGCGCCATGGATACATAACCTACTAAATTAAGATAACACTACCCTTACTTTACTGTTGCTAAACTTCTAGGCTCATGCTTCTAATTCTAGGTCATATGCTATCAAAAATTCATAGAAGGGATCTGAAAGCACATCTGACTTTGGCTTAGTGCATGATTTTCCATGAACATGAATGAAATTTGTACAATTTGGGAAAATAAAGGCACTGATAGGATACTTTTAAGTTGGTGTGCCATCCCAGAATTGTCTGCGGGGAATATCTAAGAAAGCTCTATCTGTAGCAATCAGAGCTTCACTATTTCTATTACCATTAAAGTAAGGTAGAGTTGACATGAAAGCATTTGAAACTATGATAAGTTGGCATTATTCCAAACTCATAACTTAGGCATTTCATCAAACACTTGAGGTCATGAATTTAAGCTTGGGAAAAACAATAGGATAATATGGCTAAATTCATAATTTGGAATTTATCCTGAAATCATTTGATCATGATATGGGAATTTCAATACTCAAACTATGATATGACTCATTCTACTTGAAAATACTTGTAACCATAAATTGAGAATATAACATGAAATTCGCTTGACTTAACATGGGATATTGAAACTTGAAGCATGGGTTAACCTAACTTTTCATAGAATCATTCTTGAACATGAATTAAGTTAAATTGATAAGGAGAAACATGATTTAAATGCATCTTGAACAAGTTAAACTTCATAATAATAAAAAAAACTCGTACTTTAAATCAAGAAAGGTTTTTGGTCTCCATGGGTGAAAAGGGGCCCGTGGATGAACTCTCATATACCTTAATTCTTTAATCTTGAAAGAGAATTAACTTTTCATAAATGTTCTTGGATTGGAAACTTGAATTCCTTGATTTCTTGTGAAAAGCACTTGAATCTTGTTCTTGGGAATGAAAGATGGCTTTTGAGTTACTTACTTATTACTTAGGGTTAAGTGATGAGTGTTTATGCGTCTAATACTTCATAAAAACATTTTAAAGTGATTAAGGACAGTTTAGGGGTGTGAAATGACTTCAACACCCTTGATCTAGGTCAAAATAGAGTGTTTTTAGCACTTGGCAATGACCTAGACGATGCCCAGTCAATCCCCTAAGCCAAGGTGGCAATTCCTAGCTAATTGTACACCCATTCCAGTAGCCTTAGGTAATTTTTAGGCGACGTACACCCCTTTGCATGGCCATAACTTTTTGCTCGGGTATCGGATTTAGGTAAAATTAGTATCGTTGGAAATCTAATTCAGTTATCTAAAATTTGGTAGGTCTTAAGATGAAATATTCCACATAAGTCAAAAGTTATACATGTTCAAAGTAGACCCTTATAGAATCAAATACCAAACTTTGGACGAATCAAATGCTCTTAGCTCAACTTTGTTTCAAGTGATTCTTATGAACATTTTTTCACGTTGAAAGCACTTCACACACTAGGATAAAGATCATGGCACATGTATTAACATACAAATAATAGGATTAAAGTTTTACGCACATAGCAACGACGGTTTGATTTCTAGCTCAGAAATATGGGGTGTTACATAATATGATTGAGATGTCACCAACTAAGTAAGCAGATGAATTAACCAGCGAAACTCCGTATTAGAAATACCCCCTTGAGGTAAGTAAGCATGAGTGTCACCAACCAGAGAAGGGCTAGTAGGGACTAGTTAGAACCCAGGTGGAGTAGTACAATTAGGAGAAGGGACTCTAGACCGGGTTTGCACTATATAAATGGGGCTAGTCCCCTTCATATAGTTCTTAGGTAGGGTAGAGGCTCTGAAAAAGTTTCTATAAACATCAAATCTTTGAGGAGGCGTGATGTAAAATGCAATCAGACTAGGAGTTAGATAAATTTCATGACCCTAGACTCTATAGCCCGAAATAGAACATAAGAAAGGAAAACATTCCTAAATGCCTTGTAACCTCCCCCTTATAAGTGTCGCATGCTACACACCCATGAAAGAGACTCTACTCGGCATAGATTTGTGGACACCCAAAGACCCTAGACCTAATCTCTAATAACAAGCATGTCAAGACCAAAACTAGGGCCTAATCGTGATGGGTATCACCCTAGAATAGAGACCACCACCATAGCCATACCTCAAGAGCACATATAGATGTATATAAACATTGAAAGACAACCAAAATATAAAGATCAGATATTAATGTAACTCAAAAGTAAGTTCTAAGAATCAACAACTATTCCATTATTTTACCGATAAAAGCCTCTAATAAATCTAAATGTGAAACTAGGTCGGGATATGCCCCCGACCATGGCCAAAAAGGAAATATAAAATATAAAAAAATATTGATGGAATTTTGATACTCATAAAGAAGGCAGTGAAATGTCTATCCTTCCAGAAGATGGAGGCTCACCACTTCAACGCAAACTAGCTGACAAACCAAAACTTTTAATGTTGTACACGGTAACAGAAGAACCCCTAGGACCCTACATCATGAAATAATACAGCATTCGTGGATAGTTAACAGGGTGAGCACTAGCATGTAACTAAGGAAAGGAATAAAATAATTCCATTTTCCAAAACAAATCCAAATTTTAATATACATGTTCACGTACATGCATATATATATATATAAGATGACAGGATAGGGTAAAGGGTTTAAGCATGAGATTTAAAAACATTATGCTAGACTATGTAGCTATCATTGTACTAAGGACACCCACGAGCTATATGGCTTTAGCTCCCCCTGCTGAAAAGGCCCCAGCGCGTGTTATCCACACGAACAGGAGAAATTTAAAGAATGGCCAGGGAATGCCTCGACCCCATCCAGTCTAAAATATATATAGTATGAACTATGCACATGGACATAAAGACCCCCACGCTGGCAAATATGGTTTCCAGTGTCAGTCCCCCCGGAACCTCCACCTTCTACAATGAATTACACAACTCCTTTTTAAGTCTAATTAAAATATTTACACATAACTCATCCATTTAATAAAAGGTTATCCATATAGGCAATTACTGATTGGTATCGTCATACCAATTGAAATTGCGAGTTAATTTCCATTATGACATTCCAATTATCCATCATCTTGGGGGAATCCACGATCCCCAAGTTCCAATTTAAAACTAATCCATGGCCACCAAGGCCTTTCAAACTATTTATATCCCATTAACCTTTTATGCAATACAATATTTCAAAAGTGGGTTAAATCATGCATATTTCCATATTCCAAAACCAAATTTATAAGTGGGTTGAGGTTAATACAAATTCCTAGCTAAATTCTATAAAATTAGGGGAATGGCACGACCCCTTTCAAAACTAGATTTCATAAAATTAGGGGAATGCCACGACCCCATTCCCATTCACACATTTAGTTTAACAACCTTGAGATAAATCAAGAATAATAATTTCAAAATCATGGGAAAACCAAGAAAATTTGAAGAGAAACCACAAATTAAGCCTTAGATGGTCAATCCCTTAAAACCCTAGCTTTGTTCTTAACTTAGAAATTTAAGAGATGAGAGAGTGTTTATGTTATATTTAATAGGTGGAAATAGGTCTAAAGAAATGTTTTATGTCATGGAACTGCAGTGGGATAAGAGGAAAAAACACCATACCCTTACTGATATTGGGCATAAATTACAACTCCCAGTCGCTACGGGTCTCATAATGACTTGTGGTCACTGGTCATGAGTCGTCAATAGTACTAATAGTCAGGGTAGAAAGTTTAAGAATTCACACTATTATGACCATGAATCATACCTTACAACTCATTACCTGACATCACAACTCGTGATGTCCACTCATGGTCTAGGCAGAAATATTGGGCACCTATGTTGTTATGGTTACGAGTCCCTCACTACGACTCATAGCTACACCTTATGAATCTTTGGGTCCTATTCATGACCCAAATATAAAAATAGGGAAACCTTACTAGTAAAGCTCCATTTGGATTCATACGACTCGTGAAGAGTCTTTACGACTCGTCACCTGAGTCGTACCATAGATAGTGACGGCCAAACCCAGTAATTTCAAAGGCTAAAACCTAGGGTGTTGCAATATCATAATACATAGAGAGAGACACACACACACTCATATATAGGACTAAACTCATATATAATAACCTGGGGGAACCAATCTAACCTCTCAAGGAATATAGAACAAAAGGAAAAGCTAATACTATCATAATCAGGGTCCCTATTCGAAGGATGACTAATCAAGAATCGAACTAACCATAATGTAATTTTCCATAATAAAGAATAAAGATCAGAAAAAGTACCAACAATATTAGGTACTACTCTATTATTATCACATAATGAACTAACCATAATGATCAACAATAAAGTTAACTAGCTATGGATGAAAAATAACCTAACCGAGCCCCCTAAGCCTAAAAGGTGCAAGCAAGCACTCAGCAAATAACAATCATAGCTTATACTTATACAACCACCCACCCCTAAAAAGACTTATAAATATAAGCACCAAATAATAATACTGACGATAGGCAATACATATGAATAAATGCAACATAAATCTATAGGTAACCATTTCCAATCCATAGCCATAACGTAACAAGTGTATACACCTTCTCTAGCTCAATAGCTCGCAAAGGTAGAACCACATACAATGATCATCCATCTTCAGTATGTGTCTTACGAATGAAGGGATCCATAGGGGACTCAGGATATTTGCATACACTACCTAGTTCTAAACCAGGACTTCCAATAACCATCATAATTATTCTGTTCCATCCAATACAGAAGAGATATATAAAAAAAGTATAGTAATTGCATAGAGTCAAACCATGACTAAAAGTGTATATATTTATAAATCCATTACCCAAGATCAACGTCGGGACTAAATCTGCATAATAGCATAGAAATGGTTAAAATCTTTCTCGATTAAAGTAAATACTAATTGTAAAAGAGTGGATTACTAATAGACTGGGATCATTCTCAATCTAATTTCTAAAATTGCATATTTAGTTCCAAAAGGTCGTAAATAAATAAATAAGGTGGTACAATTCCCATCGTCAAAGAATTTATTTTTTGGGTCAAAATCGAGCTTGAAGCCCTTTTTATTAAAAAGAAAATTAATACACAAAGACCAGTCCGAAAAGATCCTAGCTCGAAAAACTTATCAAACAATAATAAACTTAAACATCACATACAGGAAAGTGAAAGGTTTCCTTCTTTATCTTCCCACATTGGTATGGTCGATCGAAGAAATGTCTATGGATAATAGAATCCAACTCAAGATTGCTCTATCTGCTCTAATTTAGCTAAGTTTAACCCTCATCTTTCTCTTATTTATTCCTTACATCAGAGGGTTGAGCTTTGTAAAAAGATAGTACTACTATTTTATCTAATTAATTGACTTGATTAATAAGAGAATTTTCCTATCTAATGCCAGTTTTTATGTACCCAAGGTGTATAACAGCATGACTGGCTTATCACTTAGATCTGAGCTCATCTTTGTTTGAATTTTCAAGTCATCGACACCATACATCTCAATGGTTGTTGGTTATAGTATTCATAGAAATCGCTTACAATATTGAGGTAAACATAGATCCTTTCTTGTTTGCAATCATTATAGTCATTTGCTTCTCTTATTCATATTAAGCCTTGTTTTCTACAACTGTACACTAGGATGCCTGCTCCGCTTCCATTTACAAGTCTGCTATTGACTAAAACCTTGTGAGTTAGTTCTTGATACACTTATCTTCTTGATCTTATGTCTTAGATTAGTGGAATGAGTTTTTAACAAACTAATACGACCAACAATCATAAGATTAACCTAATAGTAGTGTTGTGAAGCTCCTAACACCAGTAGACCTGTATCTTGATGAATTTTTTGTGATATCATATGACTTATATCTTGTTTTCATGTGTGTTACATTGTCCTTATGATTTGTGGTGTCCCTTTCTTATCAAGATTAATGATGTTTTTGGCCCTTGCTGGAACTTCTGTAAAACTATTAGATTGAAACTTTCCTGCAAAATCAAAATCTAAGTTTGATAAGAAAAAATTAGCAAAGGTATTGCCTTCCCTTAGGGAATGCACTACTCTCGCTTTCGATGCAGTCATCATACATATAATAGATATGATAATCAAATTCACACTCCAAGGATCATCACAGATCCCATTGATAATTTGAACCATGGTCCATGAGTTTAACTCTACAATAATTTGGTATAATCTCTTTTCCTTACAGTAGCTCAGGTACTCTTTAATAGTTGTAGCTTTTTCTACCAGACATGTTGTATTATGAATTTTAGAACCTTTAGAAACCAGTAAATTCCCTTCAAAATCCCTAATGCAAAAGGCAACTAAAATAGGGCCGGGGTTTCCCCTTAATGCCCCATCAGTGCTACCTTTAAACCACCCTTGTTCAGGAGAATTCCATCTCAGTAATATGATATTAACTTTGTTGTTATGAACCTGTAATGCATCAACTATGTTGGATAAGTATCTCCCTGAAATATCCATTCCAAATATCAACTTATCAAACTTGATAATAGCGTCATTGATATCCCATATCACTTTCTTTTCCTAATATTACCACCATATAGAATAATATTTCTCCTCTTCAATAAAAATGAGAGAATTAATATAGGAAACACTTGAAAAATAGTCTACATTCTATATTTACCTTCTTGTTTTCTCCATATCTCACACTTTGTTTCAAGTTGAATCTATGAGTAATAATACCTGCTCTAGCACAATAATTATTACAAACTTTTGGAATAACCTCACCTTTAAGAAAAAGGTGTTCAATAGTTTCACAAGTTGGTACATTAGAGCAACAACAATTAGCATCAATGTCAGACCTCCACTCATTCATTAGAGCATCCATAGGGACTTTCCCTAGTCATATTCTCCAAGTAAGAAAAGAGTATTTAAAAGGTATCCCTTAACACCAAATAGCCTTTAAATGTTCATTATTGACAACTCTTTGTCCAAGTAGGCACTCTTGGTTGAGAATTTACCAATGTTTTTCTTTGTCCACCATGGCTTATCCATCATCTTTTCATAGCAAACATATCCCAAATTAATTTTGACATGGTTTAGAATATAACTACGGAGAAAATTTTCAATAAGCTAATAATTCCACCCTTCTTCATTAGGAAATCCCCAATATCATTCAAGGGATGACATGTATGAATATCTGATTTATGTTAAAATAATGAACCAGTATTAGTCCAGTTATCAAACCATATAGTGGAGGTGCCACCTTTTAGTTCCCACCCAAGATATTTTTCTACAGTTTCCCTATTTCTCCATATATTTTTCCATTCTTGGGATCCTCATCTCCATTGCACTAAGGTTGGGATCTAGTTTTTATACTATCTATTCCAAAGAAAATTGGTCCATAAATTAATTTATGTCCAAAATCTTGACCATAGCTTAGCATTCATAGTATGTGAAACATCATCAAGGCATCAAATTCCAAAAACCTCCTTCTTGTTTAGGAAGACAAACTTTTTACCAAGAAAACCAGTGCTTACCTCTACCTGTTTCTTTGTTATGCCAGAAGAATTTTGTAAAGATTCTTTGAATGTCTTTTAAAACACTCATAGGGGAACAAGTGTTGAAAGCACATATGTGGGCACACTCTAAAGGACACTCTTCAAAATACTTCTTTTCCACCATAAGACAACAATCCCCTTCCATGCTTGTCATTTATTTTTAATTTTTTCCATCAAATCTACAAAGTCCTATTTTTCTTCTTTGTGTGTGATATGGGACATCCAAGATACTTTAAAGAAAAATCACTTTCCCCATCCCTGTAATCTGCTCCATTTTCCATAAAGTGCCAGCCTTGGTGTTCTTATGCATATAGAAGAATCTTTTCTCCTTATTTACTTTCTTCCCTGACTCCTTCTCATATTCCTGCAAAATAAACATAATTTTCTCTATAGAATGGACACTAGAAGAGAATAAAATGATAGTGTCATCAGCATATGCTAAGTGATTAATATTAGAGATCAATTTAGGTAAACCATATACAAGAAAAGCATCATCCTCAAACAGATGATTCAAAGACCTAGTCATGACCTCAGCAGTCAATATAAAAAGAACAGGTGATAGAAGATCCCCCTATTTCACCCCCTAGTAGAATAAAAAGTGAAAAGAGTTTATTTTAAAAGAGAAAAATAGGAATAAATTCCTACTAGAAAATAATAGTAAAATCAAGTTTTTGTTTGGAATCGAACCACTAAGTGAGCATGAATGCATCTAAAGTGTGCATGTCATCACCAATATCTAAACAACACAACCATAGGCATCGATGCATCCATAACTAAAACCATGTTCTTTTTAAGGATCAAGCACTAACCTAGTGTCCAACAAGCATCGTAACCATGACCTCGGGCCCCAAATGACATAATCAACATCATAAAGCCTCACAACTCAGGACTCTACGGTAATCAAGTGCATAAAATCACTAAAAGAATCTAATCGGGGAAATACCATCCAAATCACTAAGTCAAGTAGTAGGTCCTACATTAAAAGATCGGTAATGTCAATATATGCCTAAAAAATTCATTAACAAGGATAATAGGATTCTAAGTACATATTAAGTATTCTAGGATAAGGTTCAAAGTCATATTTCTATCCCCAAACTCCCTATCCCTGAGTTCTCTAAATAGGTTAAGTCATGGAATATTAGTTGTCAACACATACTATAATTTCTATCTAGCATGCAATCTATACTATACACAATATAATAGAGAAAAGTAGACCGAAGCCTACCTCGATGTCGAACCACATTCCCAAACCATCCATAAACTGCTCATCTTTGCTCTACGATCTAGAAGTGGTGTTGAACTATAAAAATAATAATCAATGTGTTAATAGGAGTAAACAATACTCATATTTCTATATTAAACTTTGGTTCTAAAATCGGGTCAATAATGGGCTCATGGTGCCCGCTAGAAAAGTTCCAAAATTCAATCTGCCACAAGGTCCCTTGAAGGACAAGGAATGTGTGCTCAAAAGTTGAGCAAATGGACTACAAATTAGAGCCCGAATCATCCCTAGAAAATAATGGGAAAAGAGGGAAACGTAATAAATAAATGGATGAACTAAGCCGAGAACTTTTGAAGGAATTAGTGGTAAATGGTCATCTCAACATCCTCTGCACAATCCCAATACCAATGGATTTATTCCCATACTTTTATTGATCTCTCAATTCCATTAATGGCAATTAGGGTTGAGAAAAATAAAGAAAATTACAGTGAATAGGAGTTATACACTGCTAGGCCATTGCCTATCGTGATCGTGAGGGTCAGATGTCGTGAACGCAAAGACCAGAAAGATTACCCTTCACAAAGGTGAGCAATGGGTCTCAAATGCGAATTCAAGGGGATAAGACTATTGATTATGCAATGCACAGGGTCACAGTTATGAAGAAAATAGTAGGATTGAGTCGGGTCACCCTTCATCGCAAATGCGATGGAAGGATCACGAAGGTGATGGTCAGAAGTTTTACCCTTTGCGAATGCAACTCAACACTCTCAAATGAAAAGAGAAACTAATGGTTTTACAAGATGATCTGAAGCAGTAATTTCACCAAGTCCTCACAGACTTCGAACGGGGGTTTAGGATTCGTTCAAAACTCCATGCGCATAAATGAACTATGCTACCATACAAAATTAGATATTCCAGACTCAACGAAATCATCAAAACTATCATTTGAGACCGTTTGGGTTAAATTGGGTCCCACATTTAGTTTTATTTCTCATTAAAACTATCCAACAACCTAAAATAAGTCCAAAAGCCTTGGGACCTGTCATGACCCAAACCAGGGCCTAGTCATGACGAATATCTCAAGCCCACTATGAGTCGGAGACTACCCCTTAGCCTAACATCCAGAACCCAATAAAAGAATACAATAGAAGCCAACCAAATAGTAATAAGAAAGACATATAATTAAATGAGAGTTCTATGAATCAAAACAAATATCTAACCCATACTAGTCCATAAAAGGCTCTAAAACTAGAAATTCCAAATAGGTTGGGACATGCCCTCGACCATGACCAAAAGAAATCTAACATAAAATACTAATAAATAAAGAAAATCAATGAAATTTGAAAGATGGAGTCTCACCACTTCACATCCACTTAACAAATGTATCAAACCACCTAACGCTACACATGAGTAACAGAAAAGCCCTCGAACCCTACATCATGAAACAATGCAGTGTCCTGGGATGGTCGGTGGGATAAGCGCTGGCATGAAACTCGTTAAAAGTGATAAATAATGCCAATGCCAAAAACCAGTCAAAACCATATACATAATAATTATATATAGGTTGTTATGGTAGGGACAGGGATCATGAACATGAGAGTTTAAATCATTAACCTAAACTATATAGCTCATTTCGTCCTTAAGGAACTTAAAAGCTATATATGTTCATCTCTCCTTGCTGAAAGGGTCCCAGTGTATGTTAGATGTACGAACCGAGGAATTCGAAGGAAAGTCTAATGACACCAAGGCTCTAGACATCCTAAAATATAATGTGTGAACTAAGAACATGGTCATATAGACTGCCATGCTGGCAAATGTGGTCTCTAATGTTAGTCCCCTCCCCCCTCCTGGAACTACACCTTCATAGTGAGCTACACAATTTCCTTTAAGCCCAAATTAAAATAGTTTGCACATAACCCCAATTATTAACCTAGGAGTCATATATTAAGGAATTTACCACTTGGTATCGTCATACTAGTTATGCTTGTAAGCTTATATAATTATGCCAAACAATACATAAAACCATTTGACTCCCAAGTTCCATCTTGAATCTAAAACTATGGCCACCAAGGGCCTTTCATATCCATTTTATACATTTATCCATTTATGTAATGCAATGGGTTCATAAGAAAGTTGAATTATGCAAATATCCATGTTCCAAAACCAATTTTACAAAGTGGGTTGGGTTTAATACCATTAACAAGCCAAAAAGTCATCTATTTGGAGAAACTCATGTTCCCCACTCCAATTTCCATCACAAGGCACCCATTCAGTCCAAAAATCATGAATTTAAAGCATAAATCATCAATTTAAAATATGAGAAAAGTAATTAAAGTAATATCAATCAAAACCCCTCAACCCAATTTCAAATCATCAATTCAAACCACATGGATAATGAGTAAATAAATGCCAAAACATAAAGTTAAAGTTAGGAAATAAGATACATGGCTGAAATACACAAAAAATTGAGAGAATTCAAAATTTGGAACTTAGATGGTGAATTTCGTGTAAAACCCTTGAACTTTCTTGGGTTTTGAGTTAAAGAGGGAAAAGAATGGTTTTGATCTTTGAAAAATGAAAGGAAAAGGGTTATATTATGTTTATAAGTTGTACAAGGGGTAAAAAAAACAAAAGTCCCTCACTCCATGTAGAAAAAAAAAACTAGGTGAAATAAACACATCAGCGTGGGACGCCAATATCACAGAGGTTAGCCTTAGTGCCTCACCCTTATCACGGAGGTTAACCTCCATGGCAAACCAATATCGCGGAGGTTCATTATCTCGAAATCCCAAAATAGCCCCGAACCCTTTCCAAAAATTTCAAAACTTTTCCAAAACATATTTTTGACATCCCTAAACATAATTCAAGTCAAAAGCCAACATTCAAAATGCGGGAAGGTCAAAAATAAAATCATCAATATTTTTTAAGGTCTCACATGATCTGAACCAGGGGTCCCCCTAGCCTAAAATCAACATTTTGGAGCTGATGGCACTATCAAAATTCTTATTTGAAGTTGTTTACTAAGAGTTGTTTAATAAAGTTTTATAGTTGACTTCGATCAATATTTGTTGTTTTGTGTGTTAGATGAGAAAGAAACTGCGCCAGCAGATCCAAAATGTCAATTTTGGGTTAGTAGCAATGGTGGTTTGATTTTATGGCTTTTATATCTCATTTTCATCCTTAATTTAAAAATCATGAAATTGGGTCTCGAGGGTAAAATTTGTAAAAACAACCTCTTTTGGAAATTATTCGTTTTGGGATTTTGGATGAATCCTGAGGGATTGGTGGAGACTTAAAAAATTTTCAAGTCCCACCATGTGCACCACCCAGTTGGTACAACCGCTAAAGCAACACATGGTTTCTTTACTGAAGGCCGCTTAAGCGGACAGTCGATTGCTTAAGCAATGTCTTCTTAAGAAGCCCCTTGTCTGCATAAGCAGATCATGCAGCACTCGTGAGAACCACTTAAGCAACAGTTAACTGCTTTAGCAGTGACCGCTTAAGCAGTCAAGTGGCTACTTAGGCAGTCATGACTTGGTAATATAAAAACCTTTTTTCTTGTTTTACTCCCATTTTTTGAGGTTTTGAGCTTTGGGTTTGGGAGTTTTTGGGAAAAATTTCTTCTAATTTCAAGATTGGGTGAGCTCCAAAGCACTCTTTCATCTATTTACTTCAATTCTCATCATCTAAAACTCGTTAAAATGTGATTTCAGAAGTTGAATTTAGAGATTTTGGCCCGAAAGGCCTAAAATGATTTTTCCTCAATTTATCCCTCATTTTTAACCCATTTTCACTTGGGATTTCTTCTATGGATTTCTTTAATCATGGTTTATGTGTTTACAAACTAAAATTCTAGTTTTACCTTTCT
Source organism: Capsicum pubescens (assembly GCA_030864215.1). NCBI lineage: Eukaryota > Viridiplantae > Streptophyta > Magnoliopsida > Solanales > Solanaceae > Capsicum > Capsicum pubescens. Next base: position 269,346,080 of record CM061548.1, read on the forward strand.
TTTATGAAACCCCATTCCGGGGTCCATTTTGACTCCAACTTAAAAATGTACAATATGGACATCGTTGGCTTTTTTTATTATATAGATTTTATATTTGTATGTTTTGGTTAATTCCAAGGTTGTTCAAGAAGGGAAGGCTCAAGGTTGAAGGGTTTTGGATTGGATTCCTCTTTTTTGAGGTAGGTTATGGCTTAATTTTCTTTAGACTGGGCTAGGAAGTTAGTATTTATATAAAAGTATGTTATGGGTATAGTAATGATCATAGAAATAATGTTATTATTGTTGTGTACCTCTGAGTGGGCTTATGTTTTTATTGGTGAATTTTGAGATAATAACTGTTATATGTGGCTTATGTGGGGCTCTTATTTGATATAGTTTGTCTTGCATATATATATGGTTGTTTTGTTTATGGTAGAGATGCCTAAGTTGGGGTTAATGTGATATTAGTGATGTCAAACATGCATATATTTGTAACGCCCCGATCTTGTACCCCAGATGTTACACGGTGCTCATAATCTCGAGGGACCACAAGCTAACCCATGACTGGTACCTACTGCAATAACTGAATAATAATACTGTATTATGCAGAAATTAGGCAGAAAGTTCCCATAAGGTTCAAAACTCTAAAAAAATATTAGGTACTAAAAACTGAATACTGATACATATGTCTGAAATACTCTAGTTTGGAAAGCCTCTACTATCTGAACAAGGAGTTGATGGACAAGTCCCCAACTAACTCCGACTATTGAAATAAATTGAGTACTGAAATATTGGAATAATATATCTGTCCTCAAATAATGAGGAATCACCACTAGTCTGCTGCTGATGGATCAGGCTGCTAAGTATGATCGGGAACCCGTGTGTCTGAACCTATGATATAAGAAATCATAGCGCAAAAGAAAGGTATGTGTTAGTACTTTGAATGTACTGGTATGCTAAGTGAGGTAGGCTGAGATACATGGGTTCATATGCATAAACAATACATACTGAATAACATGAGTATCACTGAACAAAAATATATGCATGAATACGTAAACTGTAACTGAGGTCGTGATAACATTGGATACTGAGTTCTGAATTATTATTTTATTAATATCTCAGTTTACTGATACTGTATTACTGTTAATTGAGCGACTGTATCTGAAAGTCCTGATGTTGTGGAACTATTCTGAGTTTCATACTGAACTGAGTGACTATGTCTGGCAGTCCTAATTTTTGTAGAACTGAGCAGAGTTCTATTCTGAAGACTAAAACTGAGACTATGGGAGGTAATCATCTAAATTACATGCCCGTTTCTGAATAGATTAGGGTCAAACCTGTAACCCCAGTTGAAAGGGTGTCAGTACCGTGCCACAGGTAAAGACAACTGTGAGTTAACCCTCTCTGACATGAAGCTCTTTCGTCAACCCTCGCTGGCAGGAAAACTTGTATGAGATGTATCAACCCTAGTCTGGCAGGAAGATATCTCAACCTATGCTTGTTATGTAGTTTTGTAATGCTGGGATTGCTACTAAGGATCAAACCCTCTGCTGGCAGAAATGCCCCCATCCCTAGGTTCGCTCGGTTCTTAATCCTTCTCCCAACTGAATAGACACTGAACTGATTCCTAGTACATACTAGGCTTGACTGAGTTATTACTGATTATACTGTCTAACTGAATTGAGTTCACTGAGTTCCACTGACTGGTGGAACACTACTGAATTCTGTTAACTGACTGAATTTACTGAGGTCTGAACTGGATACTAAACTCACTGGACTGATACTGAGTTTTTCCTGAGTTTTGCAACTGACTGAGAGTACTACTGATCATGACATAACTGAGATTATTCTGTAACTGACACTGGCTCTAGTTAAGAAGATAAATTATCGGGTATTAAATACCCCCAAGACTTGGTAGCATGAAAAGTAAATCATCGCATGACTTTAGTAGCATCATGGTACTAGCTTCTAATAATACATTCACCTAGACATCTTTGGTCAAACACTTATTATACATGAGCTTGTGTATGATTGATATCACACAATAACATATTATGCTTGGAATAGTCTAATCACATAATAATTTTGACAAACAGTTGGGGAGCATGGGTATTTCGCATATCAATAAACATGTAGTAATATTATGGATTCTACATTCAACTTGCAATTCAAGAGTTTGACATGTAGTTCACAAAATTCAATACACAATTAAACTAGTTTGCATGAAATTAGGACAAATCATGGAATTAGATCACCATTAACATCATAATCATTAATACATTCAAGATCCAACATGAAATCCCTGAAATAAATTAACTTGTATTTAGAAAGAGTTTCTTGAACTCCAAGGGTGGAAGGAAACCCTTGGATGAACACTTCACATACCTTGGTTGCTAAATTCTTGAAAAATGATGGTGAAATCTTAAGCCTTGAGTTTGAAATTTGATCTTCTAGGGTTTTTGTTCTTTAGTAAATTCTGCATAGGGAATAAATTTTGCCTCCAAAGGGGCTTGATTTTATGTTTTGGGGGCTGACATAAGGTGGGAAAAGACCCAATTAACCCTGAGGACATGGCTTTTTAATGACTGAAAACTGATTTACCGATCCACACATCGATACGCCGCATCATTGGCGTCAATGTAGTGGCCAATGCATCGCGTCGAGTCTACATCAATTCACTTAAATTAGCACTAAGAGCTGGGGAAAAATACTCATCGACGCGATGGGCGACACGACACGTCGAGATCGCATCGATCCACTGGTTTTAGCTTTCGAATGTGTTTCAAACGAAGTCCACAAAATCCAAAAATTGTTTGAGAACACCTACTGACATTGTTGATCATGAATTAACCTAAAAATTGATATTTAAAGGTCATAAGGGTCGTGAAATAGAGTATCCAACCTACGAAGGCTAAATTAACACTAAGTATGAACACTTCGCTGAAATTTTCTAAGACTGGGACCCCTTAACAAACTTTAAAGGTCTAAGTTAAGCTTAGGATTTTGCGCGGTCTTACAATATCTCCCCCTTGGGAACATTCATCCTCGAATGAGACTGACTAATCTAGGTTTACTGACTAACTGAACTTTTTTATTGGACAGGCATGAATGCAACATGATTTCATAACTAGCATTACTGATATGCTAAAATGTCATACTGAACATGCATAGCTGATGCATGAGTACATGGCTGGGATTGCTGAAAAATTGAGTCTCTTATACTGAACATGCATATCTGATGCATGAATATCTGACTGAATGGACTCATGAATGTATGACTGGATATGCAATGGTAACTGATACCAAGTTTATAAATAAAATTTAAGCATGAAACTGAGTAGGTTCCAGGGAAAACTGTTACCTTGGGCTGAGTCTGAATTTGCGGAGAAAAGGTGAGGATACTTGGTCCGTATATCTGCTTTTGCTTCCCAAGTAGCTCCCTTAATGGACTGGTTTCGCCAAAGAACTTTGACTAGAGATATCTCTTTGTTCCTCAGTCTGCGAATCTGGAAATCAAGGATTTCGACTGGAATCTTCTCATAAGAGAAGATGTTCTGAATGTCGATACTCTCTACAGGGAATACAACTGTTTGGTCACCTACGAATTTCTTTAGCAAGGAGACATGGAATACTGGATGGGCTGAAGCTAAGTTTGAAGGTAACTTAAGCTTGTAAGCTACTTTTCTGAAACAGCTAAGAATTCGGTAAGGACCGACATATCGGGTACTGAGCTTCCCCTTTTTGCCAAACCTCTTCACTCTTTTCATAGGAGAGATCTTCAAATACACATAATCATAAATCTCAAACTCAAGATCCTTTCCCCACACATCTGTATATGATTTCTGTCAGATCTGAGTTGTCTTATGCCATTCCCTGATCAACTGAACTTTTTCTAAGGTATCAAATACCAAGTCAGGCCCTACCACTGCAGCCTCACCCACTTCAAACCAACTAATGGGAGATCTACATCTCCTCCCATAGAGCACCTTAAACAGAGCCATCTGAATGCTGAAATGATAGCTATTATTATATGCAAACTCAATCAAAGGCAAGTGGTCATCCCAACTACCTTTAAAGTCTATCGTACACAATCGGAGCATATCCTCTGAAGTTTGAATGGTCCTTTTTTATTGACCATCTGTCTGAGGGTGAAAAGTTGTAATAAGGTGGACTTAGGTACTAAGTCCCTTTTAGAACACCTTCTAGAAATAAGAGGTAAACTGCATACCTCTATCTGAAATTATAGCTAATGGAACTCCATGCAATCTGACCAACTCTCTAACATAGAGCTTGGCATAGTCCTTGACTGAATAAGAGGTATGGACTGATAGTAAATGAGTTGATTTGTTCATCTTGTCTATAATGAACCAAATTGAATCGTGTTGACGATGAGTACAAGGCAAACCTATCATAAAATCCATGTTCATATCTTCCCACTTACAAGTGGTAATACTGAACTCCTCCATAGACCCACTAGGTTTCTGGTGCTCAATCTTAACTTGTTGACATGTTGAGCACTTAGCCATAAACTCTGCAAAATCTCTCTTCTTCCCACTCCACCAATAAATCTCCCGTAAATTATGGTACATCTTAGTGGCCCCTGGATGAATAGAGTAATGCACAAGATGTTCTTCTATAAGAATCTACTATCTTAGGTCATCTACACCTGGCACACATAGCCGACCCTAACAATGCAGAACACCATCTCCCCCTTGGGAGAAAACCTCTATCTTATGATCTCTGACTAATTTTTTCAACATAACTAGGCTGGGATCCCTATCCTGCTTTTCCTTTACCACAGAAACCAGAGATTATTCGGAACTACTCTACACCCATACATTACCTTCTGCTGAATCGACTAAACAGATACCCAGATGGGCAAGCTGATGAACTTCCTGTGCTAACTTATTCCTACCATCATCCACGTGAGTAATAATACCCATATACATCCTACTAAGGGCATCATCCACTACATTGGCTTTACCCGGATGATACAGGACGCTTATGTCATAGTCCTTCAATAACTCCAATCACCTTCTCTGATGGAGGTTTAGGTTTTTCTGAGAGAATACATACTGAAAGATCTTATGGTTAGTGAACACATCAACGTGCACACCATACAAGTAGTTCCTCTAAATCCTTAAGGCAAAAACTATTGTTGCTAACTCAAGATCATGAGTTGGATAGTTCTTTTCATAGGTCTTAATCTGCCTAGAGGCATAGGCTATAACCTTACCTCTCTACATGAGGACACAACCCAAACCTACTCTGGATGCATTACAATATACAACAAAGCCGTCTGAACCATCAGGTAAGGTAAGAACTGGGGCTGAGGTGAGTTGAATCTTCAACTTCAAAAATCTCTTCTCAAAATAATCTGACCACTAAAACTTGACTTTCTTCTGAGTCAATCTGGACATAGGGGATGCAATAGATAAAAATCCCTCAACAAACCATCGGTAATACCCAGTCAAGCCTAAAAAACTCCTGATATCTAATGGAGAGATGTGTCTGGGGCAATTTCTCACTGTTTTTGTCTTTTGGGGATCAACTCTAATGCCCTCATCAGAAATGATATAGCAAAGAAAAGCTACTAATCTTATCCAAAATTTTCACTTACTGAATTTGGTGAATAGCTGATGGTTTTTGAGGGTCTATAATACTATTCTGAGATGGTCTGCATGATCATGCTCACTGCAGGAGTAAACAAGGATATCATCTATGAAGACTATGATGAACATGTACAAGTACTGCTTGAACACACGATTCATCAAGTCTATGAAAGTTTTTGGGGAATTGGTAAGACCAAAGGACATAAGAATTTGAAGTGACCATACCGAGTTCTGAAAGCTTACTTCAGAATGTCACATTCTCTGACTCTGAGATGATGATAGCCTAATTTGAGGTCTATCTTAGAAAAGTAACTGGCACTCTGACGTTGGTCAAACAAGTCATCAATTCTGGAAAGTGGATACTTATTCTTGACCGTGACTTTATTTATCTAACGGTAGTCAATACACATTCTGAGAGAACCATTTTTCTTACGCATAAATAGAATTGGTACACCCCATGGGGACATACTGGGTCTAATGAATCCCTTATCTAGGAGATCCTTCAACTGTTCTTTTAATTCTTTGAGTTCTATTGGAGCCATTATGTATGGCGGAATAGAGATAGGCTGAGTATCTGGAAGATAGTCTATTCCGAAGTTGATTTCCCTTTTGGGAGAAACTCTGGAATATTTTTGAGAAACACGTCTGGGAATTTATGTGCTACTGATACTAACTCAAGAGTAGGGGTTCCTGATCTAGAGTCTTGGACTCAGACGAGATGGTAGAAACATCCCTTAGATATCATTTTTCTTGCCTTAAGGTAGGAAACAAGCTGACCCCTAAGTGTTGAAGTACTACCCCTCCACTCTAGGATGGGCTCATGCAAAAACTAAAACTGGACAATTCTATTTCTACAGTCGATTGAGGCATAGTAGGAATAAAGCCAATCCATGTCGAGAATGACATCAAAGTCGGTCATCTCTAATTTGACTAAGTCTGTTGAAGTGACTTTCTGAAATACGATAATCGAACAGTTCATGTATACCACCAGGCTATGATAGATTTACCCACTGGGGTAGAGACTGAGAAAGGCTCTTCTAGGATTTTGGGACTGACTCTGAAGTCAATAGCTATATAAGGAGTAACAAAGGACAAAGAAGATCCTGGATCTAGCAAAGAATAAACATGCTAATAATAAACTTGTAACAAACCAATGACCACATCAGGAGATTTTCCTGATCCTGTCAGGACTGAAGTGCATAGAAATTGTTTGGGTGTTACCCACTAGTGGCACTGGAAGCAGTACCCTACTAATTCGAGCGACCAGACTGAGCTGAGGGACGGTTATGCTGACTCTGCGAACCCACCTGAGGATACTGTCTGACTCTATGTCCTGGCTTGCCACATCCGAAGCATACCTCACTGCCAACTCTAAAGATACCCTGATGGTTTCTGCCGCACTTCTGGCAGAGAGGATTTGTTTGGGAACTACTAACACTACCTTGGGGTTTTAGTCCTGATGCCCTATCTCTATTGCCGTCTTTGAATTTTAACACAGGAGCACTGGCTAAGGACGGAGCTGGAACTGAGGATTTCGGGTAGAACTAAGAATAATTCCTACCATCTAACTTAGGATGACCAAAGATGAAACTACTTACTATCTCTTTCTTATTCTGTCTCTCCTTTTCCCTATTCTTTGCCTCCTTTATCTACTGAGCATGGACCATGAGTTTGGATATGTCCACCTCCTTAATCAACATTGTGGTCCTACACTCCTTGACCATACTATTAGACATGTCAGACACAAACTTACTCATCATAGATCTGTTATCTGCTACCATATGAGGAGCGTATTTGGCTAATTGAGTAAACTTGATAGAATACTATTGTACTGTCATGTTGCTGCTTCAAATTCATAAATTCCAAAACCTTCACTTTTCTCAACTCTAACGGGAAGAACCTATCCATAAAAGCAACAACAAACTCCTTTCATTTTATGGGACCTACATTTGTGGCCCTCACTACTTTCCACTATTTGAACCATGAGTGAGCTACATCCTGTAACTGATATGCAACTAACTCAGCACTCTCTCTAGCTTTTACCCCATAATATCTGTAACCTTGTGCACCTGATTAAGAAATTCCTATGGGTCCTCATCTGGCTTTGACCCGGTGAAATATAGAGGTTTCATTCGAGTGAAGTCCCAAATCCTGGTTGCAGTAGTATTAGCCACTGGGTTGGCCGAAATAGTAGCTGGCCGTTTATTCTGGGCTGCTATAGAATGATCTAGGGTGGCGAAAGCTACTCTGAATTCAGCGTGGGAGACATGCTCATCCAGGGGATCTGCCTGAACGGGCTGAGGTGCTGACTGATTTCTAGCTCTCCTTTCGTTAGTCTTTTTGGGAGAAATGTTCTAAAAATGAAAAGGAGAGAATGGATTATACTAAGAATTTAACTTGAACTCAGGCTCACTCGCACGACATGAATACTAAAAGAATGAAAACTTTTCCTAAAATATCTAATAGCCTCTTATCCATAAGTGTGGCGCACTACATACCCATGCATAATACTCTACTAAATACAGCTTTCAAACTTCCTAGGACTCTATTGAACCTTAGGCTCTAATACCAAGTTTGTAACACCCTGAGTCTGCACCCCGAATGCTATACGATGCTCATAATCTCGAAGGACACAAGCTAACCCATGACTGGTACCTGCTGCAATAACTGAATAATAATACTGTATATGCAGAAATTAGGAGGAAAGTTTCCATAAGGTTCAAAACTGTAAATAAATACTGAGTACTAAAAACTAAATACTGATACATCTATATGAAATACTCTAGTCTGGAAAGCCTCTACTGTCTGAATAAGGAGTTGATGGGACAAGTCCCCAACTACCTCCAACTACTGAAATAAATTGAGTACTGAAATAGTGGAATAATATATCTATCTTTAAACAATAAGGACTCACCACTAGTCTGCTACTGATGGATCGGGCTGCTAAGTATGATTGGGAACCCGTGCATCTGAACCTATGATATAAGACATTATAATGCAAAATAAAGGTATACATCAGTACTTTAAATGTACTGGTATGCTAAGTGAGGTAGCTGAGATGCATGGGTTCATATGCATGAACAATACTGACTGAATAACATAAGTATAACTGAACAAGAGTAGATGTATGAATACATAAACTATAACTAAGGTCGTGATAATACTGGATATTGAGTTCTGAATTACTGATTTACTGATATCTAAGTTTACTGATACTGTATTACTGTTAACTGAGAGACTATATTTGATAGTCTTGATTTGGTGGAACTATTCTGAGTTCTGTACTGAATTGAGTGACTATGTCTAACAGTCCAGATTTCTATTAAACTGAACTGAGTTTTATTCTAAAGACTAAAACTGAGACTATGGAAGGTAATCATCTAACCGACAAGACCCTTTCTAAATATATTGGTGTCTAATCTATAGCCCCAATTGGAAGGGTGTCAGTACCGTGCCACGAGTAAAGGCAACTATGAGTTAACCCTCTCTAAAAGAAATCTCTTTGTCATCCCTCGCTGGCAAGAAAACTCGTATGAGATGTATAAACCCTAGTCTAGCAGGAAAATATCTCAAACTACACTGGCTATGTAGTTCTATAATGCAGGGATTTCTACTAAGGGTCAAACCCTCTGCTGGCAGGAATTCCCCTATTCCTGGGTTTGCTCGGTGTTGAATCCTACTCCCAACTGAATAGACACTGAATTGATTCCTAGTTCATACTAGGCTTGACTGAGTTATTACTGATTATACTATTTAATTGAACTAAACTAAGTTCACTGAGTTCCACTGACTGATGGAACACTACTGAATTCTATTAACTGACTGATTTTACTGAGGTCTAAACTAGATACTAAATTGACCTGGACTAGACTGATACTGAGTCTATTGAGTTTTTCCTGAGTTCTGCAACTGACTAAGAGTAGTACTGATCATGACATGACTGAGATTATTCTATAACTGATATTGGCACTAGGTAAGAAGCTAAATTATCAGGTATTAAATACCCCCAGGACTCGATAACATGTAAAATAAATCACTGCATGACTTTAGCATTATGGTACTAGCTTTCTAATAATACATTCACTTATACATCTTTGGTCAAACACTTGTTATACATGAGCTTGTGCATGATTGATATCATATTATGCTTGGACTAGTCTAATCACATAAGCATTTTGACAAACAGTTGGGGAGCATGGGTATTTCACATATCAATAAACATGTAGTAATATCATGGATTCTACATTCAACTTGCAATTTAAGAGTTTGACATCTAGTTCATAAAATTCAATACACAATTAAACTAGTTTGCATGAACTTGGGACATATCATGGAATTAGATCACCATTAACATCATAATCGTTAATACATTCAAAATCCAACATGAAATCCATGAAATCAATTAACTTGTATTTAGAAAGAGTCTTTTGAACTCCAAGGGTGGAAATAAACCCTTGCATGAATACTTCGCATACCTTGGTTGCTAAATTCTTGAAGAATGATGGTGAAATCTTAATCCTTGAGTTTGAAATTTTATCTCCTAGGTTTTTGTTCTTGAGTAAATTTTGAATAGGGAATGAATTTTGCCTCTAAAGAGGCTTAATTTCGTGTTTTGAGGGCTAACATAAAGTGGAAAAAGACCTAATTACCCCAGAGGACAAGACTTTTTAATGACTAAAAACTAATTTAGCGACGCGCAGACCGATGAACCATATCATTGGCATCAACACGGTGGCCAATGCATTATTTTGAGTCTGCATTGGTTTAATGTAATAAGCACTAGGATCTGGGGAAAAATACTCATCGACGTGATGGGCGACGCGGCGCGTTGAGATTGCGTCGATACACTAGTTTAAGCTTTTGAATGTGTTTCAAACGAAGTCTGAAAAATCCAAAACTTGTCCAAGAACACCTACTAACATTGTTGATCATAAATTAACCTAAAAATTGATATTTAAATATCATAAGGGTCGTGAAATAGAGTTGCCAACCTACGAAGGCTAAAATAACACTAAGTATGAATACTTAGCGAAAATTTTCTGTCTGGGACCCCTTAACAAGCTTTAAAGGTCTGAGTTAAGAATAGGATTTTACGGGGTCTTACAATTTCACTCTAATGGTACATAGCTTATATTGAATCATGGATGGTTGACATGTTGAATGGATTTTGAGCTCACGTATGTATATTTATTGGGGTTGAGATACTCAATATTTTTTATTTTTGAGCATTACATCCTCATATCACACATACATTAATGAGATATTGGTACCATGCTGTAAATACTTATTTTTGATAGAAAGGTGACACTTTTACAAAACCCTCTGTCGTAGTCCATGAGTCAGAGAGAAGCTATGGATATTAAGACTGAGATTGGGTATTGACATTGTAAATGGGTTATAAACCCCCTATAGGTCCTACCTAGAAGTACAAATGCTAGGTAGGTGTATACATAGGTTATGCAATAACCTAGTACACATCATATCATCATCACTATCATCCTTATTCCATATCATCCACTATGCATCTTCAATTTTGTGTTTTTGTGTTTGTTCTTATTCGTACTTGTATCTAGTTTAAATGATATATTTAGAATGATTAGTGAAGACTATGTAAGTTATTATTTGGGATATTTTCTACTTGCAGGTAAAGTCCTCATAGTGTGTATTTGTATACCTTATTATCTACTTTGCTCAGTCAGCCTATAATACCTATTGCATATAAGAGGACCTTTCTTATCCCTATTGTACCCTTTTTATGGAGATCCAGGTACGAGTGTGTCACTCAATATTTGAGTTTGGGCAGTGATTGGATATATTAAAGGTAGTGGCTTCTCTATGCTTCTAGAGTCAACCTCTTACCCCATTCTATCTTGTTTATGTCTTATTTTGTATTCAAAGATAGACGTGTGTTCCTTGTGGGATTATTAGTTATATTCTTATACTTTGAGTTGTATGTAGATTGTTCTTACACTATGACATCAGGTTTTGGGATGGTTTATGGTATTATTATGTTTTTTTACTTTTGTTATCTTTAACATGTATTGTTAGACTTTATTATAGAAATCTCACCTTGAGATTTACATTGTGATTTTTATTTGTATATCATTTTAGGTGGTTGGCTTACTTGTTAAGACTTAGCTGAGATAACTGTCATCATGACCTGAGTTTTTGGGTTGTGACATATTGGTATTAGAGCAGCCAGGTTTATCGGTCTTATCAATGTAAAAATAGGGTGTCTAGTAGAGTCTCATGGATCGATACGTAGACGTCTATATCAATCTTTGAGAGGCTATAAGATATCTTTAGGAAACTTTCTTATTTTGTTTTTTATTGTGAGAGTTTTTCCATACCCTATATTCTAAACTAAGTTTCACTCTTTTTTGTATAGATGGTGAGGATGAGATCCCATGAGGCTAGAGATGTTGAGCCATCATTCGAGGAAAAATGCCAGTATAGGGGATGAGTTGTGAGTTGTGGATAGACCCAAGGTAGATGATGGGCACGGGGGGGTCTACCCCTTCTAGAGGTAGTACTAGGGGTATTTCCCCTAAGTCTCAGGTTGAGCATACTAGAGATATAAAACCTACTCAAGTTTTACAGAGTTTGTCTACCTAGGTATTATAGGGGTTATTGATTCATTTGCTGACTTATTTGGAGGGTGTTCCTCTAAGTGTACCCGGTGTCTCTCTATCTCTGAGTATTATACCTCTATTAGAGCCAAATTCTACTTATGGTATTCCTCCAACTTTAGGTATTGTACCTTTATTTGTGTCAGAGTCTGCCTATGGTATTCCTTTGGATTCTAATATGGTTCCTCTGTGGTCTCGACATCTGCTTATGGTACCCCGCATGTTCCTCCTTCTGTGCTAGTATTTGAGTAGGGCATTCTGAGACCAGGAGTTCAGCCTTCATCTATGTTACCCCCATGTGGGATCTCATCCAGCCAAATTCAATATGCCTTTTATTATTAATGATACAGTTATGTCTTCTGCAGACCAAAAGAGGCTTGAGAGATCTACTCGCTTGGGTCCACCTAAGTCTAATAGTGTAGTGGGAGAGGATGCCTACGAGTTCTTAACTGATTTTTGGGAGAAGTTGCATAACCTTGGATCGCTTGACTATTATGGGGTTTCTTACACTACCTACCAGTTGAGAGATGCAGCTAGGAATTGGTATAGGTCACTTGTTAGATGCAAACCTTTGGGTTCGCCAGAGATGACTTGAGATCAGTTTGCTGAGGACTTTTTGGATAGGATTGTGCCATATAGTTTAAGGGATCAGATGAGAGATGAGTTTGATCACTTGGAGAAGGGCTCTATAACTGTTGTCGAGTATGAGGCATGCTTTTATGCCTTGTATAGATATTTTATTTCCAGTATTGCCATCGAGTTTGAGAAAATTCAAAAGTACGTCAAAGGATTGGATGTTTCATCTTAGTTGGATACTGCCTAGATGGTAGTGTTTGGAGTGTCATTTCAGAGTATAGTGGCTCATTCTATGATAAATAAGTCTATTCTTTTAGCATCTCAGGGAGGCGCCAAGCAGGTTCATCGTCAGGGTAAGTTTAGTGGTCACAGTCCTCTAGGCATGGATTTTAGAGGTTATCGTAGATACCATGGTATACCAATGTAAGTATCCTTGCAGGGTTTAGGTAGTAGGTTTTTTGCTTCAGCGGCTTAGGGTAGTCAGGTGTCATCCTAGGGTGGTCGTTCTAGCTTAGCTGTTCCTCCTCAAACTAAGTATAGTCACAAAGGTCGCTATATGTGTGATTAGTTTGGTTGATCCCTATGGTGGTAGATTCACAACTAGAGATATGTGAGTGATAAGCTCAACTTACACATCAATTTAGTGCAAGACGGTCGTTGTCAATATATTTACCCAACTTTGTAGTCGGGGTCGAATCCATGAGGAACAATGTGAGTGGCGATTAAACTAATTTGAAACTATAGATACAAGTTAAATTCAAACAAATGATACGAAAAGATAAAATGGGGGTTTTTAATGATTGAACAAAAGTTATTAACACTTCAATTCACCTTAGAACTCAAAGCTTAAACAGCAATATTTCAAATCAATGATATAGAGAAACTAGAGTTGTGATCACTATGATTAGTAATCCTCCATTGAATAATAGTTGTAGTACTGGATTCTCATGACTTGTGGGAAACACCAAATTATCAGTTTCAATAGTCCATCTAAGTGTTTTTCAACCTACCTAGATGTTGAACTCCCTAATTCTCGTAAACTTAGGAAAACATTCTATTCATATAGATTTTATTTCGAGTTGATTAATCTTGTTACAACATTAATCATTAGATGGGAACTTAAACTTCCCAAATCCTCGTTGATAATTCACTACCTTTAGTTTTTTTCTCAGTTTGAGTAAATCAACATAAGGCGAGTTCTATTGTTTGCAACCAAAAAAAATAATTAATACAAAAGAATTGTCAAGATGTTCCCATAATCACTCAAACCCTAACAAACTATTAAGACAATACAAGAGTAATCATAGATCCCACAACCCTAGTTGTGGGTTTTAGTTCCACATGAAAGAGAAAGCAATAACAATAACTGAATTCATAATTCAAAGTGATTAAACTTACAAAAGATGTAGTCAGAAATTGATTCTCTTCCCAAATTCAAGAAGAATATCCCACAACTAAATCAAAGAATTGAAAATTGAATTCTAAGTTAAGAGTCCAAAGAGAAGTAAAGTAGTCTCTGTAATAAGTTCCAGAGGTTAAGCCCTAAAACTAGAGAGAAAACGGATTAATGTCCTAAAGTTCAAGATGAATGTCAACCTCCAATAAAACCAAAAAACTTTCCCTTAAATACCAAGAGCTAAATTAGGAATCAAATCACAGCATACAGCTTTTTCTAGCACAGGTGACGACAACATGTGATGACTTATCAGGGGGTTAACGGATTATCAGACATGTCGTCAACTCCTCTCTGCATTTGATATGTTGATGTTTTCATTTGACGACGAGTCTGACGGCTTATCATAGATATGATGAATTATCATGGAATGTCGTGACTTCTTTACTTCAAATTTCATGTACTACCTTAGGCTGACGGCATTCTCAATGGCGTATCAAAATTGTGACAACTTATCAGAGATGTTGTCACACTTCTGCTCCAACTTCCTCACACTATCTACATCTGACAATGACTCTGATAACTTATCACAAATTTGATGACTTATCAGACAAGTCATCAACTACACTTTCATGGCCACTTGTTCCAAATTCACGTCTTTTGCTCTTATTGTCTTTGGTTTTCTTGTATCTTGACTTTCCTGCATTATCAAAGAGAAAGCAATCAAAAACGACAAAAATTACTTAAGACTTTACAATTATTTCTAGTTAAAAGCTTCAAATGTGTTAGCATTAGCTCACACATCAACACCCTCAACTTAAAACAATTGCTTGTCCTCAAGCAACTTAAACATAACTTAGAGGATACAAATCACATTCCGCAATCAATCATTCATTTTAGCTCAAAACATATTTACCATCTCCAAGGTCAATAATCTTAAACTCAACTGTGTATATTACTGAAAAGAAATAATGCAACACAAAGGAATCAACCTATGGCATCAACTTAGCAACAACAACAATGAATGTACCAATATTACACTACCCAAACAAGTTAGAAACTAGCTACATAACCAGTGTGCCCTTACAACAAAGAAGTCCCTTCTCACTCATATGTGAACTTAAGCATGTCAATGTAGGGACGGTCAAGAGACACTCACTCTCAGAAAGAAGTTCCAGTCAATGTATGACAAATGCCATAATCTTGCCCTTATTTTCATTACCGAAGCTTTCAAACAGTTAAGTTAGGATTACTATAGGACTTTTCTTCATCTTGTAATATAGGCTTGGTGCTGGTATGATACACAAGTATATTTAATGTAAATAAGACTCCTTGGCACTACACTATTTTTGGGGTCTCACTTATCAACCTTTACCTTATTTCTCCCTTTCTTGATTCAAGCACATTCAAGCTTGGTGCAATTTTTATTCATTCATTTTCTTTTTTTCACAACTTTTCTTTTTTCATTCTTTTTCTACCACACGCAGCCTTGCATTTTTTTTATCACCCTTCTTCATACTCCTTTACATCACGCACCCCTATGATAGTCACCCTCAACTAAAGCTATTTTCCTAAGTCAAAGTGCACAATGTCCAAGGAGGACCAGGGCCAAAATAGGTTCATTGTTTTACAACTGGGAATGTGATAGGTATAAAAAAAAATAGGCATTCAGGCTCAAAATCAGGATCAAGGGATATTATTCATACATGGAAGGTCATTTAGGCTAAAAGTGGACTAATATCAACAATGTCCTGTGATCCTTTCATAACCGCTATCTTACAACTAAGGAAAGACAAATTGTGCAAGTTCTGGATTTAACACACAATGGGAACTAGGTAGTATCTCTCACACACATGGCATAAAGGTATATCACAAGCTACTACCCATTCAGTTCATGCAATTGTTTAGCAATAGTTATCATGTCACTAGTACTAATGTCATAACAAAATGCACAGTGGTCACACATGAATGTATATCAGACAGTTATAAAATAGACCATTGGAGAGGTGTTCAAAAATTAACAAAAATATGTTAACTGCCTGAGGTACTTGTATTTCTCCTAGTCAACTATAATATTTTACAACAAATTACAATACGCCTAAACATGACGGCTCTACTAGAAACAAGACTCCGGGGAAAAGAGGCATGGAATCAAAAACCCCAAGAGGACATCAACACCCACAAGTAGCCCCACCCTTAACTTAAAATCATGCAATGTCCCCAATGTATCAAATCAAAACAAGAGAGTTAGAAATATACCTGTGGTACCATGGGTGTGAAGATCTGATGTTAATCACATAATACGAATTTAAACAAAAAAATACCTTGGGTTACCTCCCAAGCAGTTCCTGATTTAATGTCGCGGCACGACTAGGTTATCTTGACTACTCTGAATTCATCAAGATACCTTAAAAGTGCTTCATCATTTATCCTTCTACTTAGAAGATTTGATTTATCGACCCATCTTTTGATCTTTACATCTTTTAGGTGCGTTAGGCAAACGTGAGAGCATGATAAGGAAAGTTCTATCATGCCACTTCGAAGACTTGAACCGCTTGCCCAATTTTACATCGAACTTTCGTGTGGGCTCATTTTTCAATGGTGAGAATCTTAACAAGCCACTAAATAGACATCAATCTTTAAGCTTCTTGGCCTTCAAGATTAGGGTTGTATTATACCCTTTCGGAAAGACAAAATCTAAAATGTAGGAATTTTTCTACTTATTTCCAAAATTCATCATTTGCTTGGGTGATTCGACTTTCATCATATCCACCAAGCATAATGTTGAAAAATGATTCGAGCGAGGTCTTATCCCTAATTTCGGAGTTCATCATTCTCGACCTCTTCACCCCAAATTGGGCTAGAGTCATTATAAGAGATTGGCTTGGTTTCTTCTTTTTCCTCTAGCACTATTTACTCAATCTTGGCATCATCTCTCATGGTTGGTTTGGTTGGTTTGGAAATCACTGAGGTTTGCTAAACATTAAGCTCAACATCAATATAGGGTTCTTGCTTCTCATCTTCACACTCTTCTATTATTTTAAATGATTCCACAGACAAGATATCATCTAAATATAATATAGAATAATGTATTAAATGATTGACCTCTATATCCATCTCCTCATGAATGATTGGCTTCATGTCTTAATGCATATCACATATGATATCATACATTTCTTTATGGAGATCCAACATTTGTTGAAACATAGGTTCAATGCCACTCTTTCCGGTGCTTCGTTCTTTCTTTTCTTGACTATAATACCTATCAAACTCATAATAAGAACTAGAATTTGGGTTAGCGTAATAGGGGCAGGGGGCATTTGGGAAATCAGTCCAATGTCCATCTTGAACACCACATAAAGAACAATTATACTCCCGGTAGGATGGAGATGGTGCACACATCTCTCTCTGTGGAGCATAGCTACAATCTTGCCAAAAGTAAGGTCCATCACAATATGGACATGGATCATCAAGATAAGATTTCCAACCACCAAGCTCATGTTCATTCCACGAGGGCATAGTAATAAGTAAACTAAAATAAAAATCTACCTAACACAAGAAATAAAAGAAACTAAAAACAAATATTTACAAGTTTGAATTCAAGCAAGTAGGCTAAAATTCCAAATCAACTCAATACGCCAAATTGTTCTTCGGCAACTGCGTAATTATTTATAATGCTCAAATTATACGTCAATTTAGTTCAAGGCAATCATCGTCAATATATTTACCTAACTTTGAAGTCGAGGTCGAATCCATGAGGAACAATGTAAGTGGCGATTAAACTAATTTAAAACTATAGCTATAAGTTAAATTCAAATAAATGATACAAAAAAATAAAATAGGGGTTTTTAATGATTGAACAAAAGTTATTAACACTTCAATTCTCCTTAGAACTCAAAGCTTAAACAACAATATTTCAAATCAATGATATAGAGAAACTAGAGTTGTGATCACTATGATTAGTAATCCTCCATTGAATAATA
The DNA here is from genome assembly GCA_030864215.1 of Capsicum pubescens. NCBI lineage: Eukaryota > Viridiplantae > Streptophyta > Magnoliopsida > Solanales > Solanaceae > Capsicum > Capsicum pubescens. The sequence goes on from CM061548.1 coordinate 269,364,252, forward strand.
GTTGTAGTACTGGATTCTCATGACTTGTGGGAAACACTAAATTATTAGTTTTGACAGTCCATCTAAGTGTTTCTCAACCTACCTAGATGTTGAACTCCCTAATTCTCTCAAACTTAGAAAAAAATTCTATTCATACTAATTTTATTTTGAGTTGATTAATCTTGTTACAACCTTAATCATTACATGGTAACTTAACCTTCCCAAATCCTCAATGATAATTCACTACCTTTCGTTTATTTCTCAGTTTGAGTAAATCAATATAAGGCAAGATCTATTGTTTGCAATTAACAAAAAATAATTAATTCAAAAAAATTATCAAGATGTTCCCACAATCACTCGAACCCTAACCAACTATTAAGACAATACAGGAGTAATCATAGATCCCACAACCCTAGTTGTGGGTTTCAGTTCCACATGAAAGAGAAAGCGATAACAATAACTAAATTCATAATTCAAAGTGATTAAACTTACAAAAGATGTAGTCAAAAATTAATTCTCTTCCCAAATTCAAGAAGAATATCCCACAACTAAATCAAAGAATTAAAAATTGAATTCTAAGTTAAGAGGCCAAAGAGAAGTAAAGTAGTCTCTGGAATAAGTTCCAGAGGTTAATCCCTAAAACTAGAGAGAAAATAGATTAATGTCTTGAATTTCAAGATGAATGTCAGCCTCCAATAAAACCTAAAAACTTTCCCTTAAATACCAGGAGCTAAATTAGGAATCAAATCACAGCATACAGTTTTTTCTCGCACAGGTGACGACAACATGTGATGACTTATCAGGGGATTGATGGCTTATCAGACATGTCATCAAATCCTCTCTATATTTGATATGTTGCTGTCTTCAGCTGGCGACGAGTCTGGCGGCTTATCAAAGATCTGAAGACTTATCATGAAATGTCATCACTTCTTCAACTCAGCTTCTGAACACTGCCTAAGGCTGATGGTAATCCTAATGACTTATTAGGACTTTGACGATATATTAGACTATGTCATCACTTTTTTATTTTAAATCTCATGTACTATCGTAGGCTGATGGCATTCTTAATGGCTTATTAGAATTGTGATGACTTATCAGAGATGTCGTCACACTTCTACTCCAACTTTCTTACACTGTCTACAGCTGACGATAACTCTGATAACTTATCACAAATTTGACAAATTTTTAGAGAAGTCATCAACTACACTTTCATGGCCACTTGTTCCAAATTCATGTCTTTTACTCTTATTGTCTTTGGTTTTCTTACATCTTGACTTTCCTGCATTATCTAAGAGAAAGCAATCAAAAACGACAAAATTTGCTTAAGACTTTACAATTATTTCTAGTTAAATGCCTCAAATATGTTAGCATTAGCTCACACATCAGTGAGTTAGAGGTAGCGACACCTATGGTGGTGGTCATGGGGCTACTTAGTCAGGTAGTGGACATGGATAATGCTATTCTATACCTGCCATACTAGTAGTAGAGGCTTCCGACATTGTTATCATAGGTATAGGCCCCATGTGTTCAGATCTATATCTGTGTTATTTGATCTGAGATGTACATCTTTTCATGCCTACGTATGTATCTACCCATGTATGAGGCTCTTTAGTAGTAGATCTGGTGTATCAATTTTGTGTTGTGAATTTTATGGGTCGTGGGACTTGGGTGGATCTGATATCCTACATATGGAAGATTTTGATTTCATCTTGGGTATGAATTGGTTATCTCTCTATCATGTTATTCTAGTCTATTATGCTAAAATTGTGATTTTAGCTTCACCGCCTGTGCCTAGGATATCTTAGATGTGTACATTTTATTCGGGCCCCAAGAGAGTTATATCCTTTCTTTGGGCTCTTTTGTTGGTAGAGAGAGGGTGTTTGTTTTATTTGGTGCATATTTTTGATACTAGTGTTTCTTCATTGCCTTCTTTGGATTTGTTCGGATTGTTTGTGGGTTCATAGATGGTTTTCCTATAGATTTTCCTGGTATGCCTTCGGATCGTGATATTGACTTTGATATTAACGTAGAGTCAGGCACCAAGCCTATTTCTATTCCTCCTTTTAGGATGGCCCCAAAAGAGTTGAAAAATTAGTTGCAGGAGTTGTAAGGGATTTATCTGGCCTGGTATATTACCTTGGGGTGTACCTTTCCTATTTGTAAAGAAAAATAACAGGTCCATGAATACATCTATTGATTATCGGTAGTTGAACAAGGTGAAGGTTAAGAATAAGCATCCTCTTCCTTATATTAAGTATTTGTTTGATCAGTTTTAGGGTGCTATAGTGTTTTTAAATATTGATTTTAGGAATGGGTATCACCATATGAGGGTTAGATCTTTGGAAATTCCAAAAATAGCTTTTTGGACTTGGTACAATCATTATGTGTTCTTGGTCATGTACTTTGGGTTGAGTAATACCCTAGCCGCATTCATAGACATGATGAATTAGGTTTTTTGATTGTCTCTTGATTCTTTTATTATTGTATTTATAGATGATATCTTGGTTTACTCTAAAAGTGAGGCCGATCATGAGGAGCATATATGGATTATACTTCAGAGATTGAGAGATGAGAAGTTGTATGTTAAGTTCTCCAAGTATGAGTTTTTGTTAGAGTCTAGATCTTTGGGTCATGTTGGAACCAAGGATGGTATCATGGTCTACCCAACCAAGATTACAATGATTTGCTATTGATCTAAGCCTATTTCTTCTATCGAGATTCAGAGTTTTGTTGGTTTAGCAGGATACTATCGATGCTTTATTAAGATTTTTTTCATCTATTGCAGCTATATTGACCAAGTTGACTCAGAAGAAGATTTCTTTTCAATGGTATGATACTTGTGAGATGAACTTTCAAAAGCTTAAGGATTTATTGACAGTAGCTCCTATCTTAACTTTGCCCAAGTAGGGCATGGACTTTACAATCTAATATGTTGTGTTCGGTTAGGTGTTATGTTGATGTAGGAGGGTAAGGTGATTGTTTTTTCTTCACACCTGTTGAAGCCCCATGAGAATAATTACCCTGTGCACGATTTAGAGTTGTGAGCAGTTCTATTTTCTTTAAAGTTATAGAGGCACTATTTGTATGGAGTCCATTGTGAGATCTTCCTGGATCACTATAGTCATCAATATGTCTTCATCCAGTAAGATCTTAATATGAGACAATGTTATTGGCTTGAGTTGCTTAAGTATTATGCCTTACTATTCTCTATCATCTGAACAAGGCTAATATGGTGGTGGATTCCTTGAGCTAGAAGTCAACTAGTATGGGTAGCTTGGCATATATTTTGACTCAAGAGAGGCATATGGCCTTAGAGGTTTGGTCTTTGGCGAACTAGATGGTTAGGCTTGATATTTTGACATATGGGTGTGTTTTGGCATTTGTGGATTCTAGATCTTCTTTTATGGAATAGATCTGGGCTTATCAGTTTGATAATATTGGGTTGAGAGTGATTCAGGGTAAGGTGTTAAGTGGTGAGGCTAAGGAAGCCTCACTTTATTTTGATGGTGTTTTGAGGATTAGAGGTCGAGCCTATGTGCCGAGAGTGGATGATTGGGTAAGATTGATATTAGAGGAGGCCCACTATTCTAGGTACTCTATTTATCCAGGAGTGACAAAGAAATTTCGTGATTTGATACAACACTACTATTTGGGTGGTATGAGGAAGGATGTAGCGAATTTTGTAGCTCGGTGTCTATTTTGTCAGTAGGTGAAAGCTGAGTATTTGACACCCGGTGGTTTGCTTCAGAGGTTAGTCATTCTCAAGTGGAAATAGGAATTAATCACTATGGATTTTTTTAGTGTATTTCCTCATACTTCTTGTGGTTCTAATAGTGTTTGGGTCCTCATTGATCGATTGACCAAATTTTCTTATTACATTTCTATTCAGGATTTCTTTAGTGCAGAGAGGTTGACCCGTATCTATTTCCATGAGATACTTTATCTCCTTGGTGTACTAGTGTTTATTATCTCAGATAGAGGTTCAATTTTCATCTTATTTCTGGAAGTAATTTCACGAAGAGTTAGGTACTCTAGTGTATCTTAGCAAAGCTTTTCACCCCCAGACTAATGGTTAGCCGGAGTAGAATATTTAGGTTTTTGAGAACATGAACCACGCTTGTGTTATAGATTTTGGAGGTTAGTGGGAGCAGTATTTAGCGTTGGTAGAATTTGCATATAATAATAGCTACCATTCCAATATTGAGATGGCACCCATTGGGGCCTTATATGGAAGGTGTTGCCGCTCTCCAGTTGGTTGGTTTGAGGTTTTGAAATTAGACTCTGAGGTATGGACTTGCTTCAGGAGTCTTTAGATAGGATTCTGTTCAATCAGGATAGACTTCAAGCGGCTCAGAGTAGACAGAATTGCGATGCGTATAGACTTTATTCCTTGAGATTTAGTGTGGGTGATTGAGTCTTCCTTTGTGTTTCACCTATAAAGGACGTGATGAGGTTTGGGAAAAGGGTCAAGCTTAGCCCTAGGTATATTGGGACTTTTTAGATTCTTCAGACTATTGGAGATGTAGCCTATGAGTTAGCATTGTCCCTAGATTTATCAATTGTTCTTCTATTTTTTCATGTTTCCATTCTACTTCATTACATTCTAGATGAGTCTCATGTCATTCATTAGGATGAAATACAATAATTAGATGAGAGGTTGTCCTTCATTAAAGAGCCAGTTTCCATCATAGCCAAGGATGTTAGATGGTTGTGTTCTAGAGATATTTAGGTTGTTAAGGTCTAGTAGAGGGATCGACCTATAGATAAGGCTACTTGAGAGTTTGAGTTCGACATGCGGAATAGCTATCCCTGACTCTTCATTGATTCAGGTATATCCTTTTTCTTTAGTTCAAGGACACACTAGATTCTTAGTGGTGGATACTGTAAGGGCATAAGTTTGTGAATTTTTCATTTTTATATTTTTGACCACTTTACCCCTCTCTGTAGTTACTAGGTAATGTTTCTGGGATGTGGGGATAGTTGGCACGGTTCCCAATGCATTATGATGTAATTTGTGCGAGTTTGTGGTTTTAGAGGTTAAAAGGCTTTTGTAGTTAACTTCAGTCAATATTTATTGCTCTTTGTATCATATGGAAAACAGACTGCGCCAACAGATTTGAAACATCGATTTTGGAATAATAGCATGGTTGGTTCAATTTTATGGCTTCTATATATCATTTTGACCCACGATTTTAGAAATTGTGAAATTGGGTCTCGGGGGTGAATTTTTTGAAAACAACCTCTTTTCAAAAATCTAATATCATCATTAAGTCCAGTTTATCAAATTTGATAGGGTAGCATAATAGTTCATATGTATTCTCGAGATTCTAGATGTATTTAGAGGGGTCGATGGAGACTTAGAACTTTTCCAAGTCCCAGTTGGTGTAACTGCTAAAGCGATACTAGGGTTGCTTTAGCAGAGGCCGCTTAAGCAGCTAGCCGATTTCTTAAACGGCCCAGCTCACCAGCTGGGGTCGATAAAGTGGAGTCCTATCAACTTAAGTGGGCCCTTGTCCACTTAAGCGGACTGTGCAGCACTCACGGGTACTACTTAAGCTGTACTTGGCCGCTTTAGCGTTGACTGCTTAAGCAGTCAAGTGGCTGCTTAAGAGGTCATGAATGGGTAATATAAAAACCTTTTTCTCATTTTTCTCCCATTTTTGAGGTTTTAAGCTTAGGGTTTTGGAGTTTTTGGGTGATTTCTTTTCAATTTCAAGCTTGGGTAAGCTCCAAATCACTATTTCAGCTATTCTACTTTAATTCTCATTATCTAAAACTCGTTAAAATGTGATTTCAAAAGTGGGGATTTTGGCTCAAAAGGCCTAAAATGGTTTTTCTTCCACTTATCCCTCGTTTTTAACCCATTTTCACTTTAATTTCTTCTATGGTTTCCTTTAATCATGGGTAATGTGTTGACAAACTAAAATTCCAATTTTACCCACTATTCAAAAACCCATTTCAGGGGTCCATTTTGACCCCTACTCAAAAATAGGCAATATGGGTACCGTTGGCTTTCTTTTAATAGGTCGATTCTATATTTGTATGTTTTAGTTGATTCTGAGGTTTTTCAAGAGATAAAGGCTCTGGGTTGAAGGGTTTTTAGACCAGATTTTTTCATTTTAGGGTAAGTTATGTCTTAACTTTTTTCAGATTGGGCTGGGTAGTTAATATTTATATAAAATCATGTTATAGGTATGGATAATGATCATGGAAATAATGTTATTACAGTTGTGTGCCCATGTGTGGGCTTATATTGTTGTTATTGGTGAATTTCGAGATGATAACTATTGTGTATGGACCGTGTGAGGGTGTTATTGATATTATTCGCCTTGCATATCATGGTATAGATGCCTAAGTTGGGGTTAATGTGCTATTAGTGATGTCTTACTTGCATATTTCACTCTAATGGTATATGGCTTATATTGAATCATGGATGGTTGACATATTGAGTGGATTGTGAACTCACCCACGTGTATATTAGTTGGGTTTGAGATCCTCATTATGGTGTGGTTGTGAGCATTACATCCTTATATAATACATACATTCATGAGATATTGGTACCATGATGGAAATACTTATTTTTGATAGATAGGTGACACTTTTATAAAACCCTTTGTCATAGTCAATGAGTTGGGGAGAAGAGGTGGATATTGAGATTGGGATTGAGAATTGAGCTTGTATATCAGTTGTAAAAACCCCATGGGTCTTATTTGGAAGCACAGATTCTTGGTAGGTGTATATGGAGGTTATGTGAAACACCCTGAGTTTTGACCCTTTAAAATTTCCTGAGTTTTTGAACTCTTTGGGAACCATACGACTCAAGCATACTAGTCATATGTTGTACAAATGACTTAGGAGCCCAAGTCATATGAAAAATGGTGTGTTCTAGGTCATTTTCTATCCAAGGTACGACAAGACTCCATACGTATTTTATATGCATGATACGAGTAGTAGGGTCCAAACCATATATAGTCCAGTGTCTAACCTAGATATTTCTACTTAGGATACGACTTGAAGGGTGCTAGTCATATGGGTTGGGTATGAGTTAGGTTAAGGAGTCGTATGTTGGACAGAATATGATGTCTAACTTTTTGATCAAGGTACGAATTGAAGGTACCACTCGTACAATGTGGGTATGAGTGAGGGGTCCAAATAGTACCTATCTGCAAAAAATTTTACCGTTTAAGTTGGGGGTATTCTAGACATTTCCTCTCTTAACTTCTTTTGACCCCACGACTTAAAACACTGATAGGACTTCATTAACTTACTATTCTCAAATCAAATACTCTAAAATCTCTCTCAAGCTCTTAGTTCAAGAAAAGACTAGGGGTTCTTCAAGTTGGTCAATTAAGGCTTTCAGGGGCGGTTTCTCTCCATCTTCCTTGTTCTCTAAGGCATGTTACTCTTCCCTCATTGTAAGTTCATACTAAAAGCCTATTTTACTTAATGATTTCTATGGAATTATTGTGGGTTTGTGTTGGTTTTGAAATATGTGTTGGGGGCTTTGGCTACTAATGGTTGGAGGATGTTTTCCCGTGTTCTATTTATGGTTTTTCATGTTATAATATTAGTTTGAACATGTGGTTGCATGGGAATAGGTAATTAGTTCTTGGTTTTGGTTTTTGAAACTGTATGTCCTCAATATGTTTGGTAAAATGCCAATGAGAATGTTTTTGTCACATAGTTTGACTTTTATTGAAAACTTTGCATTGCATAAGATGATAATGGAACCAAAATTGGTTTAAATGGTTTTAAATGGATTGGAAAGGCCTTGGTGGCCATGACTTGGTTTAATTAGAATACTTGTGGGGTACGTGGGAATCCCCTAGGAGTTGGCTAATGACATTTCTTACAAGTTATAGTCGGTATGACGATACCACTTCATAATGCCTTGGTAGTTAACTTTTGGAATTGGTGGTTTGGTTATGTGCTGAAGGTTTTAATTAGGAAATAATGGCGGGTTGTGATAGCTAACTGTGAAGGTGTGAGTCTGATAGATAGACACTGGAAACTCATGTTTTACGATATGAGGGTTGGTTATAGTGATCATATACTTGTGAGGTACACGGGAATCCCCTAAGTTTATACTTGTATATACGTATCATGGAGGGTGAAGGGTACACGGGAATCCTCAGCCCCTATGATATCTCCGGTTCGTGCGGCTATGCGCACTATGGACAGTTCAAGGGGGTAAAACTGGAGCCATATATCCCATGGGTGGTTTTAGAATAGTCAAGCTACATAGCCCAGGGTAAAGATTTAAATTCATGCTAAACCCGGTTCCTTTTCCTGGCATAATATATATATATATGAAGGTGACTGCATTTGGATATTTATTTTGATTTTGAATAGCGGCATTACAATATCCTTATTCCTGAGTACATTCTAGTATTCACCCGTTGACCTATCTACAGGCGCTTTATCCCCACGCGATGTAGGAATTGGACATACTACTACTCCTACTCAGTGACTTGGATTTGGGGACAACATTTATGTCAGACTGAAGTGGTGAGCTTCCATACTTCAAAAGGCTAGATTTCATGTTATGGATATCTTTTCATACTTTCTGTTATTTCTTGGACTTTAGTTTTGTCTATGGTCGGGGACATGTCCCCATGGGATGATCTTTGTTTTCGGTTAGATGCTTTGTGTGACTACTATGAGCATGGGCAGTATCGGTATTAGTGTCAGTCTTGGCATTTGTATTGATAGTGGGGCTGACACCGGTTGGATGTTTAGTTTGATGCTTTGATGGTTATGATTATGGATTTTATTATTGTCTTTAATTATTTATTATTTTTTCTTATTATATGTTCAGAATTCATCCAACATAGGGTGATGGGCTATTATGATTAGGTATTGGGGGTGGTCTCTAATCCCAATTAGACTTGAGGCACCCAACATGACTAGCCTTGGTTCGGGTCATGTCAGATTGGTATCGGAGCCCTAGGTTTATAGTCACTTGGGATTCCACAAAGTAGTGTTGAGTAGAGTCTCTTTTAAGGGTGTATAGTATGACACACTCATAAGGGAGAGGCTACGAGGCATTTAGGAATGTTTTCCTTCCTTTTGTTCTATTGTCAAGTTGTAGAGTCTGAATCCTAAATTCTCCTCTAATTCCTATTTGCTTGCTTTTCAGATCATGTCTCCTCGACGATCTGAAACTCATGGAAACTCTTCTGTCTGCCTGAACACAACATTGATTGGACCCATCCTACTTGTAGGGTCTAGACCCGATCTAGGGGTTTAGTTCTTGATTATTCTGGAGTTTCACCAGTTCCCTCAAGTCCTTCTTGAGCTCCTCAGACTGAAGTAATGAACGCTGAGTTTCGTCAGTGTTGGCACAGTTGGTATCTTCTCAGTCTGAGTGTGGTGTTTCTGTGACTCCATCTTCTGAGCCCATAAGGGTTGGCTAATTTATGAGGTTGAATCCTCTAACCTTTACTGGTGTTACGGTTGAGAAGGATCCTCAAGGTTTTCTAGATGAGATTGAAAAGATATTTCATGTTATGTATACCATGAATGTGAAGGGTGTAGAGTTTGTCTCCTACCAGCTGAAGGATGTGGCATACCATCTGTACGAGGAATGGGATCAGGCAAGGGATGATGATGTTGAGTCATCCCTGTGGGAGGATTTTTCTAACGTATTTTTAGACCGTTTCTTTCCTCAAGAGTTGAGAGAAGCTAAGGCAGAAGAGTTTGTAAATCTGAAGCAAGGCAAGATGTCAGTCAAGGAGTATGCCTTGAAGTTTCACCAAGTTGCGGTATGCTCCGTAGATGGTTTCTAACATGAGGGCTAGAATGAGGAAGTTCATTTCTGGGTTTTCCAGAGAGTTGATTTTTGAAAGTGTGGCTTCCCTGTTGATCAAGGAAATGGATATCTCCAGGTTGGTTGTGTACATGCAATAGGTAGAGAAAGAGATAGGGGAAAGGTAGGGAAAGAAATGTAGGTTTTCTACGTTCTGTCCCGATGGTGAATGAGTTTCCTAAGGTCTTTCCTTATGACCTTCCTGATGTTCCTCCTGATAGGGAGATTGAGTTTGGGATTGATCTTGTTCCGAACACTCGTCTAATTTTTATTCACCTATATAGAATGGCTCCAACTGAGTTGAAAGATCTTAAGGAGAAACTCTTGGATCTTTTAAATAATGGTTTCATCTATCCTAGTTGTCCTCATGGGGTGCACCAGTCTTATTCATGCGTAAGAAAGATGGTTCCCTTTGGATGTCCATTGATTACCGACAGTTGATTAAGGTGACAATAAAGAATAAGTATCCTCTTCCAAGGATAGATGATTTGTTTGATCAGTTGTAGGGTGCTAAGGTTTTCTCCAAGTTTGACCTTCGATCCGGGTATTACCATTTGAAGATTAGGGAGGTGGACATCCCTGAGACTGCCTTCCATACCTAGTATGGGAACTTTGAGTTTTTGGTTATGTCTTTTAGGTTGACCAATGCCCCGACGGCATTCATGGATTTGATAACTAGAGTCTTCCGTCAGTTTTTGGACGTGTTTGTCATTATTTTCATAGATGACATTTTGGTGTACTCTAAGAGCGAGGTGGATCATGCGAATCACCTCCGCATTATATTACAGACCTTGAAAAGCAGCAGTTGTATGCCAAATTTTCAAAATGTGAATTTTGGTCGAACGTTGTCACTTTTTTGGGTCATGTCATTTCTAGTAAAAGGATCATGGTGCATCCGCAGAAAGTTGTAGTGGTGAAGAAGTGGCCTAGACCTATGACTCCAACTGATATTAGTAGCTTCTTAGGTTTAGCTGGTTACTACAGGAGGTTTTTGGAAAGTTTATTGACTATAGCTTCCCCATTAACTAAGTTGAGTCATAAGAAGGTAAAGTTCTTGTGGTTTGATTCTTGTGAGGGGAGTTTCGAGAAGCTGAAGGATATGCTAACTACGGCTCCAGTCTTAACTTTGCCTGAAGGCACTAATGGGCTTGTGGTCTACTATGATGCATCTCTTGTGGGACTTGGTTGCATTCTGATTTAGCATAGAAAGGTGATAGCTTATGCCTCTAGACGTTTAAAGGTGCATGAGAGGAATTACCTGACTCATGACTTGGAACTATTAGTTGTGGTATTCGCATTAAAAAACTGGCGTCACTATTTGTATGGGGTGCATGTGGATATATTTTATGATCATAAGAGCCTGCAGTATGTGTTTACTCAGAAAAAGCTTAACCTCAGGAAAAGAAGATAGCTTGAGCTTCTCAAAGATTAAAACATGAGTCTTCACTACCACCCAAGTAAAGCTAATGTGGTTGTTGGTGCTCTTAGCAGGTTATTCATGGGGAGTCTTGCTCATGTAGATAAATGGAACCGGGAGTTGGTGAATGACATTTACTATTTAGCTAACCTTGGAGTTTGCCTGACTCCGAGGATGGTAGTATGTTGGATCAGGAAGTGGCATGGTCTTCTCTTGGTGTAGAGATAAAGGACAAGTAGATGATAGATCCTATCTTGATGAGGATCAAGGGTGATATATGTGGGCAAAAGGTGATGGCCTTTGAGATTAGTAGTGATGGTACTTTGCATTGCCAGGAGAGGTTATGTGTTCCCATTGTAGATGGTTTGTGAGAGAGGATCTTGGCTGAGGCGCATGAGTCATGCTATGTTGTTTATCCTAGTTTGATGAAAATGTATCATGACCTCAAGAAGATGTATTGGTGGAATAATATAAAGAGTGATGTGGCTAATTACGTAGCCAAATGCATGGTATGTCAACAAGTGAAAGTTGAGCACATAAGGCCTGGACGATTGTATCAAGAAATTGACTTGCCTGAATAGAAGTGAGAAGTGATCAACATGGATTTCCTTATAGGTCTCCCTCGGTCTCAAAATCAATTTGATTTGATTTGGGTCATTATGGATAAGATTACAAAGTCGGCCCATTTTTTACTGTGAGGACTAACTTCTCAGCTAAGGATTATGCAAGGTTATACCTCCAAGATATTTTAAAGTTGCATGGGGTACCTGTTTCTATCATCTCTGATTGTAGTATGCAGTTTTAATCTCACTTTTGGCGGTCGTTTTAGAAAGGGTTGGGGACTAAGGTTAGTCTGAGTACGGCTTTTCACTCGCAGTTGGATGGACAAGAAAAGATAACTATTTAGATGTTGGAGGATATGCTTCATGTTTGCGTGATTGACTATGGTGGTAGTTGGGTTGAGCATTTTCCACTTTTAGAGTTTGTTACAACAATAGCTACCACTCTAGCATTGGGATGGCTCCATTTGAAGTGTTGTATGGTAGGAGGTGTAGGTCTCCTATTGGGTGGTTCAAGTTTGGTGAGGCAGATATGTTTGGCCTGGATTTAGTTCACCAACCTATGGAAAAACCACAAGGTGGAAGAGGCTACATGGGAAGCTGAAGAGGACATAAAGTTCAAGTATTTGTTCATGTTTTCTGCTTTGGAAATTCGTGCGAAAGGTATGTGTTCTTCATAACGACTTTGTTTTCAAACTTTGTTAAAGGAAAGAATGACTTCCATGGTATCTTTGTTTTCTAACTTTGCTAAATGTAAGGGTATAGATGTTTGGGGTTTAAATCGTGCTAGTCATGCCTCTTTCCATCATTCGAGGATAAATGAATCAAGTGGGGAGAATTGAAACACCTGACTTTTGATCCTTAAAAATTTCCTGAGTTTTTAAACTCTCTGGGAACCATATGACTCAATCATACTAGACGTATGTTGTGCTAACGACTTAGGAGCCCAAGTCGTATGACAAATAGTGTATTCTAGGTCATTTTATGACAAGGTATGACAAGACTCCATACGAGTCATATGTGCATAATAAAAGAAGTAGGGTCCAAACCATATGTTGTCCAGTGTCTAACCTAGATGTTTTTGCTTAGGATATGACTTGAAGGGTACTAGTCATATGGGTAGGGTACAAGTTAGGCTAAGGAGTCGCATGTTGGATAGAATGTGGTGTCCAACTTTCTGATCAAGGTACGAATAAAAGGTGCCACTCGTATGATATGGGTATGAGTGAGGGGTCCAAACCATACCCAACTGTGGAAATTTTTACAATTTAAGTTGGGTGTATTCTGGACATTTTGCCTTTTAACTTCCTTTAACCCCACGACTTAAAACACTCTTGGGACTTCATTAACCTACTATTCTCAAATCAAACACTCTAAAATCTCTCTCAAACTTGTAGTTCAAGAAAAGTCTAGGGTTTTTTCAAGGTGGTCAATTAAGGCTTTCAAGGGTGGTTTCTCTCCATATTCCTAGTTATCTAAGGCATGTTACTCCTCCCTCATTGTTATTTCAAACTAAAATCATGTTTTACTCAATGGTTTTCATGGCATTATTGTAGGTTTGTGTTGGTTTTAAAATATGTGTTGGGGCTTTGGCTACTAATGGTTGGATGATGTTTTCCCATGTTTTATTTATGGTTTATCATGTTATAAGGTTGGCTTAAACATGTGGTCTCATGGGAATGGTTAATTGGTTCTTGGTTTTGGTTTTGGAAACTATATGTCATCAATATGTTTGTTAAAATGCCAATGAGAATGTTTTTGTTACCTAGTTTGACTTTTATTAAAAACTTTGCATTGCATAAGATGGTAATGCAACCTAAATTTGTTTAAATGGTTTTAAATAGATTGGAAAGGACTTGGTGGACATGTCTTGGTTTAATTGGAATGTTTGTGGGGTACGTGGGAATCCCCTAGGTATTGGCTATTGACATTGATTACAAGCTATAGTCGGTATGATGATATCACTTCATAATGCCTTGCTAGTTAACATCTAGAATTGGTGGTTTGGTTGTGTTCTAAAGGTTTTAATTAGGTAATAATGGTGGTTTGTGATAGATAACCGTGAAAGTGTAAGTCCAATGGACGGACACTGAAAACTCATATTTGCCGACATGACTATTGGTCATAGTGACCATATACTTGTGGGGCACACGGGAATCCCCTATGTTTATACTTGTATATATGTATCATGGAGGGCGAAGGGTACTTAGGAATCCCTGAACCCTATGATATCTCTGGTTCGTGCGGCTACACACACTGGGGCACGTTCAGGGGGTAACACTAGACCCATATAGCCCGTGGGTGGTTTTAGGACGGTCAAGATACACAACCCAGGTTAAAGATTTAAATGCATGCTAAAACTGGTTCCCGTTCCCAGCATAATATAATATATTTATATATATATATGTGTGAATGTGACTGTATTTGGATAATTACTTTGGTATTGAATAACGGTATTACTTTATTCGTATTCCTGAGTACATGCTAGCATTCACCCGTTAACCCGTCTTCGGGCGCTATATGCCCATGCTATGTAGGAACCGGCCATACAACTCCTCCTACTCAGTGACTTTGATTCGGGGACAACATTTGTGTTAGGCTGAAGTGGTGAACTTCCATACTTCGGAAGTCTCCATTTCATGTTGTGGATATCTTTTCTTACATTTGGTTATTTCTTGGACTTTGGTTTTGGCTATGGTCGAGGACATGTCCCGATCGGATGTTCTTTATTTTTGGTTAAAGGATTTGTGTGACTCCTATGGGCATGGGCGGTGTCGGTATTAGTGTCAGCCTTGGCATTGGTATTAATATTAGGGATGACACCAGTTGGATGTTTGGTTGAATGTTTGGATAGTTATGATTATGGATTTTATTATTGTCTTTGATTATTTATTGTTTTATCTTGTTATATGTTTGGAATTCATCCGACATAGGGTGATGGGAGGTTATGGTTGGATATTGGGGGTGCTTTCCAGTCCCGGTTGGACTTGAGGCACCCGACATGACTAGGCCCTGGTTTGGGTTGTTTCATTATGTGATAACCTCAGACATATCATGTCATCATCATTATCATCCTTATTTTATATTATCCATTATGCATCTTCAGTGTTGTTCTTTCGTGTTTGATTTTATGAATATTTATTCTGTATTTGTTATTCGTACTTGTATCTATATTATGTGATATAATTAGAACTGTTTGTGGAGACCGTGTGAGATACCATTTAGGACATTTTTTTCTTGCAGGTGACATGCTCATGGTGTGTATTTATATACTTTATTTTCTATTTTTCTTAGTCGGCCTATGATACCTACTGAGTACAAGTGGACCGTACTTATCCCTAGGGGTGGGCATGGAATTCTCATGCCACTTAAGATGAACCATAGGCTTGTCATTCCACTTAAGATGAACCATAGTATTGTCCTTAGTGTCATGCTCTACTAATATCAGAATGTCAAAGTTCAAGATCAAGTAGTAGTTTAAGGGTTATAATGTAGGCTAAGGGATGGGTAGGAAATATTATGGCAATTAATAGTGACTATCTTCCCTAAGCGCTTTAATACATCACATTATACATTGAAATTCTCTCTCAACGACTAATTTTAAACCCCTACCTCTACCTTCACACATCTTTTTTTGTTTTGACCCATCACCTTAAGCTAGTTGACCCATATTAAGAAGGGAATATTCCTCTTTAGGCATGATTCAATTTTGCACAATTTTCTTTCTTTTCATTACATTACTCCCAACCACAATAGATAATTTTTTTTAATACCACTACCTACTACTTTAGGGATTCACTTTCACCTCTTTTCTTCTTAAATTTCACACTCCTTAACCATATTAATTTTTCAACTAAAGTGCTTAAGAGATTTGGATCAAATTATGGTGAATCAAAGAAGGGGAACAGGATATATATGAGGCTACCAAATAAATAGGCTAAGGCTCAATGGGGTTAACTCAGATTGTGTGCAAAGCAAGATAAAAAGGGGTATAAACATGGCTATCAAAGAAATACCTATATCATCTCCTAAACCCAACATTAATTATTTTGCTTTAAACACACACCAGGCAAGTTTTAGACATCAAAATGCAACAAGGAATATAATAAGTACCTCACAACACACATGGCACATGCTCAAATCAAGTAGGATCATTATAAACTCTAAACCAAGCAATAGCACGAATTCAGCATTAATCCAAAATCTCACTAGAGTCATCTAAATGAGCCTAGAAGTCTCAAAAGTAGCCACTCAACACAATCAATATGCTTTCATATTTGAAACCACTTGCATCATGTAATCACACAGCACTAGCAAGAACATCTCACTTATTCTTAATACAAAAATTTTAAAATTTACTCCTAAAAATAAAAAAGGATATTGGGTTCAAAGGGAGCCCCCTAAAAAAAACAAAAAGAGAAACCAAGGGGTAGGTAAAGTGAGCCCCTACTAGACTGACATCAACTACGACTAAAAATCAAAGAAAAATCTTCTTGTAATTTTTTCAAATTAGTCAAAAAATAGAAAACAAATAAAAAAAATACTATAGCAATACTTCACCCTAAATCATGGGAAGATTCTCCTCCCCGTACTTAAAAACACACTTTGTCCCTAAAGTCTAATTCAAAAGAAAGGATAGAAATACTCTTTGAGGCCTCTAGTCCTAGCTAGCAGCATCTTTAGTTATCAATGAGGTCTGGTGGATCCCACACCTAGTCTTTACTATGATCATTAGCTTAGATCATCGATACTCAGACTTCTCATCAACCTGTGACTCAAAACATAAATTAAAAAAACATAATATTAATGAAAAGCTAAGAAAATAAGATACCTACCTTTACTTGGGTTTCCTCCTAAGCAGTTCCTGATTTAGTGTCGTGGCACGACTCACATCACTACTTTAACCATATTTTTTTATCCATTTCTTCCTACTTAAAGGCCATCTTCTCACTGTTTTCTGACCTCTTGAGTGTCTACTCTTAAGGTCTGCATCTTTTTCAATAATAGCCTTTACAGAATCTTCTTTCAACTTCACCCTTTCAAGCATAATTAGTGGCTTAGACAACTCTGTGAGATGGTCCAAAGAATGTGTTTGTGGTGTGCACTCTACCACCCTACCCTTATCTACTTCCATAGCCGTAATCATGCATAAATCCTTATAATTACAAGGTGTATTAAATGTTTTGTATACTTTGAAAAACACTTCTTCATCATCTAGTCTCATTTTTAGAGTGCCCTCTCTAGCATCAATCAGTGCTTCTTCTATCTCCAAGAATAGATGATTCAATATGATTGGTACCCTATCATCTGCATCATAATCCAGACCAATAAAGTCAACTGGAATTATGAACTTACCAACCTTAATGAGGACGTGTTCAATAATTCCTTCGAGATGAACTCTTATTCTATCCGCCATTTGGAGCAACACAGAGTATGGCCTCGGCTTCCCCAAACCAAGAGTATTAAAAATAGATAGGCGCATCAAGTATATACTTGCCCCTAATTTACTCAAGGCATGTACCTCATCATTATCACTAATTTGTATAGGGAGGGTGAAACTCCCTGGGTCTTCTAACTTCTTCGACATCTTCCTTATAATAACTGAACTACACTTCTTAGTAAGTGACATTGTCTCAATATCACTTAGCGTCGTCTTATTGGTCACCATATCCTTCAAGTACTTAGCGTACATAGGCATACTCTAAAAAAATATCAAACAATGGAAGGTAAATATGAAGTTCTCTAAATGTGTCAAAGAACTTCTTGAAACATGCATCCTTCTTATCTTTTTTAATCCTTTGAAGGAATGGTTATGGTGGTTTTTCTTAAACCCGCTGAGTTTTCTTAGTTTTTGGGTAACATTTCATCAAAATTTTAGCATCTTTAGCTGCAACTTGTATCTCCTCTGCTCGTGTTGGAACTTACTCTTCCTGTACCTCCTGATTTTTCTTGGGAGGTCTGTTAATGAGATTTATACCACTTCTCAAGGTGATTTTAATTACCTGCTTTGGATTCTTTAGGTCACTTTTCAAGGCCCCTTGAGGTTTGACATTTTTCACCTGAGCTAACTATCCTAATTATGTCTCTAAATTCTCCTGGGAGTTGCTGATTTTTTATTTCTACAGCCATTTGTTCTTGATTGGCCAGGATCTTTTTCAAGGTTTCTTCAATATTACTGGCCTACATATTCTGTTGCTATTGAAACTGTTGAGTCTGAACCTGATTATTGCCCCATGAATAGTTGGGTTGACACTGTCACTTGTGATTGTAGGCATTACCATAATTTCCCTTCTATGAATTTCCCACAAAATTTACCAACTCTGTATTTTATCCATATAAGTATGTACAGTGACCACTAATACCACAAATCTCACACCAATATGGAGTTTGATGGAGGTTCGTTCACACTCAACTTACTGAACTGTGTCATTATCTAGTTCTGTAAAGCTGATAGTTGAGCGGCCAAGGCCGTGCCACTATATATTTCAATCATCCTGGCAGGCTTTTTCACTGCACTTCTGGAGATATCACTATCCAAATCAGTATTACCTTATGTAATTTGGTTTAGCAAAGTATACAGCTCATCATAAGTTTTCGCCAATTCTTGACCACCTGTAGTTGATCTAACAAAATTTTAGTGTTATTGTCAAGAGCCTTAACAAAAGTTGCGAGCCAATACCTCATTCGTCTAATGATGGTGTGGGCAATCCCTGAGAAGAGATTTAAACCTCTTCGATGCATGATACAAGTTCTCATCTGGCTTTTGCTTATAACTTATAATCTCACTGCGTAGCCTTGTAGACTTGAAAGATGGGAAGAATTGGATGAGTAACTTCTTCACCAAATCATCCCATGTAGTGATGGAATTTAAAGGTTCTACCTTCAACCACTTCTTTGCTTTCCCCAAAAGTAAGAAGGGAAAAGGGAGAGTCTCACATAGTCTATAGAGACTCTAGTAGGTTAAAGGTGTCACTGATCTCCAAAAAGTTCTGCAAATGTAATTGTGGATCCTCATGTGATAGGCCTATGAATTTCCCAGTATAGTGCAATGGTTGCACCATGTTTTGTTTGAGATCAAATCTATCTCTAGGTTCTGTTCTGCGGATGGTGGAGGTAACATTAGTTGTGAGTAGGATTTTCACTTTGCGTACTATCTTGGGGCTGGTGGATCTTGTGCAGAAATAACTTCTTCTTGATGAATTTGAGGTATTCGATAGAAAAGTAATGCTTTTATAATTAGCTAGTGTAACCCTCGCTTAGGTTTAGGATATGGGTCAAACAAATCCCTTTCCCTTGCCAACTTACTTAAGTTTAAGACCAGTACCTATAAATTTACAAGCTAAGATCATGTTGTTATCACTTACAAAATAAAACAGCAAAACTAAAACTAAGATAGTTGCCAATTTTCAAGTCCCCGGCAACGGCGCCAAAAACTTATTGTGTCCTAGAACACAAGCAAGTGTACGTGTTCTCCCAAGTAGTAAAATGGAGTTTCAAAGACATGTATCGATCCTAGAGGTACTTGTGCTTAGTAATGATCTGATCTAATTCCATTATTACCATGAAGATTAAACAAGCGCAAAAGTAATATATAATGTTTGAGAGTTGAAAATGTAAAGTAACCATAAACAATGCGCTATTATAATGTGGTTGAACAATAATGGGGAGAATCCCAGGGTCAAGGAACTATGAAAAATCCTACTTAGAAATATAATTTTGTCGATTTAGTTAATTTTTTTGGTTATTGATTCACAAGGTTTACAAAATAATAAGAAAATGGTTATCCACTAATCATCTATCTAACTTAGACCCACAACTACATCATTGAGCGGGGATGTGAGAACTAAGTTAAACACATTTATATTTCATCCCATATATGAAACAAGTGGGGCGAATTAGGTATATTCCTATCCTAACCAAAAATATTAACTTCAATCCCTCTTTGTATAAGATCTCACTCTATATACCCCACATGCTAATCTATTGTTCCTCCTTTTGGGATCACAATAGAAATACAGATTTATCCTAAGGGTCGTGAATATGTAGAATAGTAAATACAAGGATATATGAACAATCAATAATGATAATAAACATAAACCAACTCAAATATAAGATTAAGTAATCATGTTCTTGGCCCTAACCCTAGAAGAAGGTGTTTAGCCATTCATGGTCTTACAATGAATAACAAGTTGAAATTCATGTTCAAAAACCAAATGTACACTGAGAGAAAAGTTAAGAACCCTAAGTGTTGCCTCCTCAAGTGTATTTCAATCCCCAAATGTTGTCTACGGTGTGTACAATAACATGGGAGTATCCTATTTGTAGTTGGAAACAAGGGCCTATTTTGAAACCATGGGCATGCCACGCTAGTGAATTAGACTTAGTGTCTGAACCACCAACTGAGGCGCTAAGTGCCCCACCTCTAATTGAAGGTGCACAACTCTATGAGACTGATATGGATGTTCTAACTAACTAATAATCCTATGTCGAGAACACTCTCTGGACCAATGAACGATCTTTATGCAGCCATAAAAAAAACCTAAAGATCTCACCTGGTAAGACACATAAGTTGTTCCCAACTAGCTGACCAAATAATTTCTGTGACACTCTCTACTAAAATGATCATCCTCCCCACAATTATAACATACCTTGGGAGCTCTAGGCTGGCGAGGAACACGTAATGCCCTGTCTAAACAACCAACTCACACCTGGGTCATTTCCTAGACCAATGACCAACCTCTTCATAGTCTAAACATGCCCCTAAGACTCTCTAATATACTATACTCACTAAACCAAAATGGTCGCAATGACCAAAGGATTTATACCGAATATTCTGTAATGTCTGATAAGAACTCATCCCATTGCGGCTATCATAGCTGATCTGAGAGACACCTATAGCTTAAGATCCTACCTGTACGGAACTGATAGGATGTAAGTGATATCAATCCCTGGTGAGGGGACCCCTACTCCCAAACAAAATTTCAATAACATTGTACTTTTGACATGGCCTCTTACCGCCACCTTCATATGTCTCAATACATGCCCTCTTTATCACCCTTGCATAATCAACAACCTAAGGAAAAGAATACCCAGCTACTATCTAACGCTAAGCGGAGTGGAAAAGCTAAGCCTCTAAAAAATCTAAACACCATCTCATTCTCTAAAGAATATATATAGGAGTATGTCTGGCCCACTTGAGAAACCCAATCTCATTCTCTAAAATAGACATAGAACCCTGCTAAACACCAATAAACCCAACTCTACTTTGAGAACTACTCGATGTACCAAATATTATCTATGGCTGTGAGGTATCCACTAAAACACTCAAAATCCCTAACATAGAATCTTAAATAACAAAGGCAGTCACACACTCCGCCGAAGCCTAAGGACCTAAATTCTCTAGCTGACGCTAAAGATCTTCGACACTAATCTCTAATTCCCTAGGTCGACGCTGAGGTAAAACTCTAAAAACACGTTTTAAAATCTTATCCACATTTATCAATAACCTCGCACCATCCATTTGGGAAGGAATGGAATCAAAAAGAGTAATTAGAGGTTCGTAGCAGTACAGACACTCGGTAAGGAATCAAGGATAGAATTTCCTTAGAATTTCATGTAGCCTGAAAAAGATAGGATACAAATATCTCTATACCGATCTGCGGGACTCTACTAGACACTTAGATCTTGTACCAACACATCGATAAACCTAGATTTGATATTTGACAAAACCCAATTTCTCAAGTTATGATGGCACCTATTATAACCCACCAAGAGGTAAGCCAACTAATAGTCCAAAATAGGTAGTAACAGACTAATAAGAAAGGTGGAAGCAAAACTAAATAATAAGGAGAAAGAAAGCAAGAACAAAGTAAATATATTCCCAAAACCTGGTGAAATTAGTTCAAGATCTTCTAATATAATCAGAATATAAGTAAAATACTAAATAAATATGTGTACAAAGATGTCTCTGAATATAAAATAGAGATCAATCTAATGATAAGAGAGAGACTGGGAATGCTCTAAATATGAGGAGCTTACCTAAATCTCCAATCCATAGTTATTCCACATGATGCGCACATAGATGGTGAGAACTCGTACTATAAATTGCAGGCTACAGAAGTGTAGTATGAGTACCAAATATGTGGTACTCAATAGGTATAGGCCAACTGGGCTCCAAAGACAATGCAAGTATAAATAACATGTATAGCAGAAATACAAACTATAGGCAGCTATCCAAGAGACTAAACATAATGATTCTAATTGAACAATAAGGGTAAACTAACCTATTCTAAAATTACTCAAGAACTAAAGTGTAATACTGCATACCATTAGCCAATATATAATAAAGAGTGAAAGAAGGATATATAGTAATAAAACAAGGTCAAAGGATATATATATATATATATATGAATAAATAAGAAAAAAGTGGGATTGTATGGTAATACTATATATAGGACTAATTCAAGATAATAACCTGAGAGAGCCAACCTAACATCTCGAGAAATCCTAACTAACTAGGTGAGATAATATTAGCATAATCAAGCCTTTAATTAGAGTCTGACTAATCATGAGGTAACCTATTAATAATATGACTTACCAATAATAGAGAAAGGTGAGCAATCAAAAACGTACTGACAATCTTAGTTACTTAGGCATAACCATCTTGCCATGTACTAACCATCAACCAACAATAAAGTAACTAGCTAGACCAGACAAATAATACCTAATCGAACCTCCATAATCCAGAAAGGTTCAAGAAAACACTTGGGAAATAACAATCATAACTTATACATATACAACCCCTTTAAGGTTAATAGATGTAAGCACCAAACAATCGTACTGGTGATATGCAATGTATATGAATAGATGAATGCAACAAAAATCAATAATATCATGTCCAATTTAAGTTCCTTAATGTACCTTATGTATACACCTCCTCCAGCACAATAGCTCTCAAAGGTAGGACCTATGGTGACCATCCTTCTCCAGTATTATGGCTCACGGATGAAGGGTCTCATAGGGGACTTGATATATCCATAAACACAACCTGGTCCCGAACCAATACTTTTAATAATCATCATAATCAATCTACTACATACAATATCAGAGAATATATATATATATAAGTTTAACAAGTGCAATGACTCAAAATGTGACCAAAAGAGTATAAATATATAAATTCATTACCTGAGAATAATGTCAGGACTAAATCTACATAATAGCATAGAAAGGACAAAATATCTCTAGACCAAAGTAAATAGTAGTGGTAAAAGAGTAGAATTAGAATGGACCACAATCAATCGAGGTCTAGTTTCTAAAATATCACACTTAGTTTCAAAGCTCATAATTCATTAAATAAGGTGGCCTGATTCCCATTGTAAAAGAATCCATTTTAAAAGTGAAAAGTGAAAATAAATTACTTTTTAGAAAATAGTAGTAAAATAAAGGATTTGGTTGGAAAAATTATACCACTAAGTGAGCATTAATGCACCAAAAAGTATGCATGCCATCACCACTATCCAAATAATACAACCATAAGAACTTAATGATCAACGCTCAAACTACACCTCCAATTGAGGATAAAGCGGTCACTGTCAAGTAAAGTAACCCAACTAGGTTGTGGTCTAACCCATAGGGAAGATTCGGACTTATATCTCTAGTTTGTTGAACTCAACAGGTGAAATTGAAAGTAAATAGGGGTTTGTAGCAACAATATTGAAGAAGTAAATGAATGTAACTTTGGTCGTAATTAGTCAAAGATGAACACTGGGACTGTGTTCACCCTGTCTTCTTGAATCCATAAGTTTATCATTCCTTGTTGAACCAACCCAGTACCTTGTATGCAGAATCTGATAACTTATGTACCATCAACTATCTTGTGGACTTATTAATGGATTTCATTCTTTAAGTTTTGAGACTCGAGATGTTGCATTACTAACCTTTATCCTAGATCCAAACTAACTATTACCTTTTGAGTCTCAAGTTATTAGATCATAGATAACCATCTTATATAGATAATACTAATTAGCCTAGATCGATAGTTAATCTTCCAATTACTGTTATGGTTATCTTTTCCTAGTCACTACTCCTCTTGTGGAGTAAGTAGCATTAATCTAGTCAAGATCCTAGTGTTTGCAACCTCTAATACATCTATCAAATCAAAGATAATACAATACATGCCCAAGCATTGGTTCATAACAACTTAGCACTTTCCATAATTCATCAATACACTATTGTTCCCACAACCCTAGATAAGGGATTTAGTCACTCATGCTTGTAAAATGATTAATAAAATTCATAATGAAAAGTATTTACCAATATCATAATGATCAACAAATAAAACCCAAAGTTTGTAACTTAATTATCAACCAAAATTAATACAAAAGTATTCTGAAGATCAAATTTGAATTTCAGAATCAAATTTATATTTGTAAGTGTTAAACATGTGTAGCCTAAATATAAAATGTCAAAAGGGCATATATAGGATACAAGGAAACCTTAAAAATCAAAACCTGAATGAAAAAAGGAAAATTATGGTCGGTGGCAACTTACTGCAACATATAGTTTTGATGATAAGTAGCTAAAATGCAAGGGACCAGTCCCTGTATGTACAAGGTACAGTACAACTGGCATGATTGTCTACACAGTTTTTTCCTCTTGTGTAACAAAATTGCAGGTGCAATTTTGTACTGATTAGGACAGCTCCAATGATTTTTAATCCCTAATCATCATTCAGCTATAAAAGGAAAGGGATGCCTCTTCATCAAATGCTTTTTGCTAATATAACGAGTAAAGTGAGGCATCATAAGCCCAGTATCAACACTTCTGAAGTTCTTATCTTTATGAGTTCTTAAATAGAAATTGTTCTTAAGTGTGTTCTGATTTGTAAATAAATTACTAGTGTTGTAAGAGTAATGTCTTTTCTCTTTGAGTAGAGAGTGCTTAGGTAGAGTTGCCTAAGTGTGAGACTGATTAGAGTTAATCAGTAAAGAGGTTCCTTGATAGAGTTACAATGATGAGCTTGTAGTAGAGTTGCTACTAGCAAAAAAAGCCTAGAGTTGGATAAAATCTAGACTATAATTAGGAGGCTAATTATAGTGGATTTCTTTGGTTCTTGTGAGGGAAAGTCATGGTTTTCTCTTCCTGGATTTCTACATAAAAATCTTGTGTTCTTTCTCTTCCAACACTGTCTTTATTTTTCTCTGCATTGTGATTGTTTGTGATTGACTCAGAGGGACCTAGCCCCTCACTATGTGGTGCAACCCTCAGGGTTTTAATAATTGGTATCATAGAGAGGTCACTCTAAAAGGATTACACCTATAGTGTCTTGGTCTGCATGGCTGCTTTACCTAACCTGGAAGAAGGGCTATCAACCACTAGAGCACCTAGATTCAATGGACAGTACTATGGGTGGTGGAAAACAAGGATGTTTGGCTGAGGATAGTGAGCTTATGGACATTATCATTGATGGTCCTCGTGTACCTGTAAGAGAATTCAAAGAATGAGATGTTACAAGAATGGTTATAAAAAGTAGGATGGAGTTCAACAATGAAGACAGAAAAAATATTAAGAAAAAATACAAAGCAAAAAAATTGTTTGTCTATGGCATAGGATTGATGAATATAATAGGATTTCAGTTTGTGAAATAGCTAAGGAAATCTAGGACTGCTTGAAGACAGCTCATGAAGGAACCACTGATATGAAGGATTCAAAAGTTGAAATGTTGACAACTCAGTATGAAACCTTCATAATGAAAGAAGGAGAAACTATTCAAAGAGATGCATACCAAGGTTACTTCTATCACTAATGAGTTACACTACTTAGGTGAAGTAATTCCCTTGTACAAATAGGTAAGAAAAATTCTTGGGGTCCTTCCTAAATTCTGGGAAAGCAAAGTGGATTCTATCACTAAGGCTAGGAACTTAAAAACTCTCACCATTTATGAACTCAACTGGAACCTAAAAACTTATGAACTTAAAAAGCAGGAAAGGCATGAGAAGATAGAGGTAAAAAGGGAAAAGTCTCTATCTTTGAAAGCTTCAATATTAGGGCCAAAGGAAAATGACACTGATGTTTCCTACTTGGCAAAAAAATTGCTAAAGATATAAAGGAAAAGTGGTCAGTTCTAGAGAAATAGAAGCAGCAGCAGAAAAGGAGCCACTATGGATGTTTGTCACAGATGTGGAAGTTTTGAACACTTTATTAAGGATTGTCTTATGCATAAAATGGACCATCAAGATTATCACAATACTAGAGATGATAAAGGAAGGGACAAG
This sequence comes from Capsicum pubescens, assembly GCA_030864215.1. NCBI lineage: Eukaryota > Viridiplantae > Streptophyta > Magnoliopsida > Solanales > Solanaceae > Capsicum > Capsicum pubescens. The sequence goes on from CM061548.1 coordinate 269,390,292, forward strand.
GACCAGGTCTTTGTAAAATCAAGAAGATAGGTAGAAGATGATCTTGCAGTTAAACAAGCCTTAGCTGGTTTAGGTGACTCCTCCAGTGAAGCTGATAAAGCTGAGAAGTCTGCAGATGTTTCCACACTTGTAGTGGAAGATGAAAAAGTGACCTTTGATTCCTTGTTTTACTTCATAGTAGATGCTAAAAATGAAGAAGAGAATGAGGTAACTATCTCTGACATTAAGAAGAAGCTTAAAAATTATTCTGATAGGAAGATACAGAAGCTAGCAAATGTATTGATTGATATTGTATGCAAGTTGAGCACTGAGAAAAATGGTCTAGAATAAAAGATAGAGAGATTACCTTAACTCACCAAATTTCTTAAATAAAAGAACAGTTTTGCTAAGTTACAATTTAACAATCTGAGTTTGATGAGCCAACTAAAGAAAGTAGATGCTTGTGATAGTAAACGGAAGAAAGAGCCCTCACAACTTCAAATTGAGCTTAAAAAGAAGCTGAAGAATTCTCAAAACCACCTCATGACTGTGCTCCGGAAGAATGAGGAGTTACAAAGGGACCTGGTCCGTTTGAGGGAAGAACTCAAAAAATCTCTTCAGTGGACTTCATCCTCAAAAATCCTCTCTAATTTCACTGGTCAAGGAGTCTATAATGGTAAGGGGCTTGGGTATCAGTACAAATCTCAATCATCTGGGTCACAAGACAAGGTTCTTCAAGTTGTCAGAAAAAAAAGTCCATAAACCCTTGTGCATTCACAGTGGAAAAGATGGAAACCTAAAGAAACATTGTCAAAGATGGAATAGAGAAAGAATGTTCAATGATAGATATATCCAACAAGAGAATTCCAATTCAAAGAATTTCATATCCTTGAATAGTATGAAGAAAAATTCTCTACATATATGGAATAAGAGGGATTTCATCACACCGTTGTCTTCTTACTGGGAACTCAAACTCAAGGAGGTTCCCAAATCAAACAAGTGATCATGGGTCTAGGTTAGAGAAAGTGGATTGCAATTAGGAATATTTATTAAAAGTGGATGTTCAGAGCTTAATCTTAGAAGATCTAAATGTGTTATCTCTCTCTCAAGACATTCCAAGGTGGAGGTGTTATATTTTGAAATAGTTGAATTCAAGAGACCTTGTCCTTAGAAGACTCTTCTTAGAAAAAAAAGTTCTAATAAATGTAACTCCAAGAATTGGCTATGTTTAGAAGGTAGGTATCCATGATAAAATAGGTGCAATATAATCTAACCCAGTTTCATACCTTTGTAGGTATACACCTATAGGAACAGCTTAACAAGAAAATAAATGAAGCTAACACTAGAGGGTAATTCAATTAAAAGGATAGAGGTATGTTCCTATCTTGCAGGTTAGTACCTACAAGATGCTTAAGTAATCACAAAATGTTGTCTATAAAGCCATATATTTTTCTCTAAGTTGTCAATTCCTTTACAAAGCAAAGAGTCCCACTTATTAGGTCCAGACATGTCAATTCAAAGGAACATCTTTTAAGGATAATGGCTACCCTTAAAATTACTAAATTAGACCATCTTGTTAGTGTTTTTCCACTAATCCAATTCATCTTTCTAAAACTAAAATCATCCCTAAACTAAAATTGTTCTCTCTCTTTCTCAAAACCAAATTGATGATAGTACTACTTCATTAAACTCTGTAGGAAATCCAGAACCCACAATCGGGTCAGTCTCCATTGAACCCTCCTTTACCTTGGAAGTTTATGCTCAGCAAATTATGATAAAAAATTCAAACCAAGAGTTTAGGTTACCAATAGAACAATAAATTTCTTAAACTAAAAACTCCTAATTTCCTATGTCATTTGAAAAATCTAAAAAAGCTTAATTCTCTAAAACACAACAAGTTCCAAATTCTTCTACACCCTCAGACTCAAACACTATTTTTTCTTCGTTGTTTGGTAAAGAAATTATGGAGAAAAGAGTTGATCTATTCTCTAGTGAGAACTGGGTAACTGAGAATTTTCTCTTGCTTGCTTATGACACCAAAGAAGGATCAACTGATGAAGTGGAATAAGAAGTATGTGATAATGAATAAAGTAAATAGTAAAAAATATATATTGCTACATCTAAATGAGGAAGATGGGGAGGAAGTGCCTCTGAGTTGGACTGTGAGGAAACTCAGGGGAAATATAAAAAAGAAGAATAAAAATACTAAAGTTATGGAGGTTGACAGGGGGGAGTACTTGAAATTAGGGGATGATGTATCTATCAAAGAAGGAATAAAGGATGTTCCTATAGCTGAGAGGACCAGGTCCTCTATGTCAATGTCTGGCAGCCCTGTTGTAAGCAAGAAAAAACACATAACTATGGAAAAAAAGAAAGTATCTGAGGGACCTAGTCCCAAGAAGAGAAGAACATAGATGTATGAGAAAAAAGAGCCAAGTATTGAGCCTAAAAGGGGAAAAAAGAAAAGGAAAAGAAACAAATGTCTAGAGAAAAAGGGATTGGAAACTTAAGAACATAGAAAGTTTTATCAGGAAGAGTTTTTTATCCTCAAATTTATGAGAAGCCTAGTTTGGTGGAGTTTGTAGAATATGTTAGGCATCAAGGATGGTTGCATCTATTTGAGGAAACAGCACCATTGGTTTTTGAAAATGAGTTAAGGGAATTTTATTACACTATGGATTTCTCAGAAGATGAGCTAAGATTGAAGTCCCAGGTGCAAGGTAAGCTTATAAATCTGGATGAAGAATCATTGGACAAAATCTCGAATGTAATTATAATAGGTGTGAGAACAGTGGTGAACCATTAACCCTCAATTAAGTTTATGATTAATGCATCAAAGGTAGGAGGGACTTCCATATCTACAGTGAAAAATAAATTCTTCATAAGTGAATATCAGCCTGTATTTGAATTCATTAACAAGGTCTTGTTACCAAGATCTGAAGTAAGAATAATTGCCTCTAGTGTTGACCTATTTTTGATTGAAGGCTTGAGAAGCTTGAATTGATAAGTCTTCCTGCTCTAATGATAGAGCATATACTTAAAGTGGTGTATGAAAAGAATGGAAAACATGGAATGTCATATGGATATCTACTAAACAAGGTATTTAAACATTATGGTATGGATAGAACTAAGGGAACACCTGGAACAGCCAAGCAAATGATCAGCCTAACAGCTCTTGTGGAGAAGGAATGCATAGAGGGTAAATCTAGATTTATGTCTCAAGTATCTCAGTTACTAGCTATTCAGGAAAGGTTGTGAAAAGAAATAGAGGAGTTAAGGGTCAAGTTGGCTTTCAAAGATGCTGAAATAGAGCACCTGAATTAAAGGCTATCCTCTAAAGGACCAGGTGCCACTGATGAACTTGCAGCTGAAAATGCAAAACTCCAGGCAAGAGTTATTGAAATGACTAGTAAAGTTCAAGAACTAAATATTGAAGTGAAGGATCTCACCAAACTGTTGTTGGATGCTTATAATGCTGGAAATTCAAGAATGGAGATGTCCCTTAAGTCCCTCTCCCACAAACCTACCTATACCTAAGTCCTATGATCCATGTCCTCTAAATTAATCAAGTGTCAGTTTCATATATTACTTCTTGTATTGGCTTTTGAAGATGGTTATTTTTTTATTATCTTGGTATGATTGTACTGGTACTAATCTTTGTTTATCAATGAATGAGTTTTTCTTGTGAACTTCATTTGTTTCCTTTACTTTAAAGTTGTTCTTCATGTTGGTGTTACCACAGTGTCCATGTGTTAATTATTTTATACTTATCTTTACTTATGGTTTACTATTAATCCTTTTTAATGATGCCAAAAGAGGGAATACTGACTTTATATATAAGGACCAGATGTATGTGTGCTAATATGGGGAAGTATGGTAAGGCACAGTGATAGGGGAAAACAAACATGTGCTTTGAGTTTTTGTTGTAAATGACAACAAAGGACCAAGTCCCTATGTTGCATGATGGTGATGGAGAAAGCATGATAATAGGGGGAACATTCATCTTCAGGTGGTAATCATACTTATTAAATGTGATGAATGTGCATTAATCCTCAAAACTGTATAGTTGGTTTGTCATCATCAAAAAGGAAGGAAATTGCTACATGTAGTTTGGATAACGAGCAGCTAAACTGCAAGGGACCAGGTCCCTCTATGTGTAAGGTACTGTAAAGTTGGCATGCGTTGTCTGCACAGTTTTGTCCTCTTATGTAACAAACTTGCAAGTTTTATTTTATACTGATTAGGACAGCTCGTCCAATGATACTTCTTCCCTAATCATCACTCGGCTATAAAGACATGCCTTTTCTTTAAATGGATTTTTAAAATACAAAGATTGAAGTGAGGCATCATAAACCCAGTTCCAACACTACTCAAGTTCCTAGCTTTATGAGTGCTTAAATAGAAATTGTTCTTAAGTGTGTTCTAATTTTTAAATGAATAACTTGTGTTATAAGAGTGATGACTTTTTCTCTTTGAGTAGAGAGTGCTTAGGTAGAGTTGACTAAGTGTGAGACTGATTAGAGTTAATCAGTAAAGAGGGTCCTTGGTAGAGTTACCAAGATGATCTTGTAGTAGAGTTGATACTAGAAAAAAGAGCCTAGAGTTAGGCTAAAATCTAGACTGTAATCAGGAGGTCGATTATAGTGGATTTCTTTGGTGCTTGTAAGGGAAATTCGTGGTTTTTCCCTTCTTGGGTTTCCATGTAAAAATCTTGTCTTTTTATTCTTCCTGCATTGTCTTTATGCACTCTATTATTTGATTGCATGTGTTGACTCTGAGGGACCTGGTCCCTCACTGTGTGGTACAACCCCCAGGGTTTCAACACTTAGTTAGGTCTCATATGGACCGTATATAACACATACGAACCATATATACCATATACGGATGGTATGTTGTAGAACCCTTGGGAGTTTCACCACACAGTAAGGGACCAGGTTCCTCAAATTCAGACATAAGAGATAGAACAGTAAAGAAACTATGAGGTACTGGAAAAACAACGACGGTGCAAAAAAATAAGAACACAGGATTTTTACGTGGAAACCCAAAAGAGGAAAAACCATAGCTTTCCCTCACAAGAACCAATGAAATCCACTATAATCAACCTCCTGATTAGAGTCTAGATTTCAGTCTACCTCTAGGCTCCTTTTGCATGTAGCAACTCTACTACAATCTCATCTTGGTAACTCTACCAAGGACCTCTCTACTGATTACCTCTAATCAACAACGAACTTAGGTAACTCTACCTAAGCACTCACAAAAGAAATGTTGCTCTTATAGCATGACTAGTTCGGTTACAAATCAAAGCTCGCTTAAGAACAATTTTAACTTAAGCTCACATAAATAGCTAAGAACTTGAGAAGTGTTGAAATGGGGCTTTTGCTGTCTCTCTTCTCTCTTTTTAATTCACAAAAACCATTTGATGAAGAGGCGTCTCTTCCCTATTATAGATGAGTGATAATTAGGGCTAAAATATCATTGGACCAGTTATCCAAGCAATTACAAAATAACACCTACAAGTTTGTTACACAAGAAGACAAAACTGTGCAGATGATGCGTGCCAGCTGTACTGTACCCTGCACGTCCCGAGACATGATCCTTTGTAGTTCATCTGTTCATCATCAAAACTACATATAGCAATATTCCCCTTTTTTTATGATGACAAACTAAACCATACAATTTGAGCATCAATGCACATTCATCATATTTAATTAGTGTGATTACCACCTGAAGATTAATGTTTCCCCTATCACCATATTCCTCTATCACCATGAAACACAGGGACTTTTCCCTTTTTTTATCATGCAGAAAAAACTTTCCCCTGCCATTAAACACCTTCATTCATATTTGTACACTTCCCCCTATCATTATGCACCTTCATTTGCATTTGTACACTTCCCCCTGTCACTGTGTTCCATACTTCTACACCATGTGAGAGCATACACACACCAGGTCCTTACAAATGAAATCAGTATTCACCCTTTTGGTATCATTAAAAAGGGGCAACAGTAAACCATAAGTATAAATAAGTGCAGGCTAATTAACTCATAGCCACTGGGGCAACACTAACATGAAGAACAGTTGTGCAATAAGGAAGCAAATAAAGAACACATGCAAAAATTTATTCATTGTTAAATGTACCAATGCAATACACCAATCAAAATATCAAACAACCATTTTCAAAGGCCACAATAGAAACAGAAATAGGATAAAGACACACTAGGATTTAGGTAGAAGATGGTCTAAGGCAAAGTGATTTTAGCAGCATGTCCATTCTAGCAGCCTCAGCAGCATGATCAATCAATAATTGTTTAGTAAGGATATTTAGTTCAAAATTTAGTCCTTGAACCTCACCAGTTAATTCTACAACTTTGTCTTTGATATTTGCATTTTCTGCTGCAAGTTCTTCAGTAAAATCTGGTCCCTTAGAAGTCAACTTCTGATTCTGTAATTTTAGGTGTATTATTCCAGTGTCCTTTTCTTCTAAAATAATTCTAAACTCCTTCATTTTCTTGGTTAAGTTTTCTTGAATATCCAAAAGTTCTGACACTTGGGAAGCAGTACCCAGTTTCTCTCTGATGCACGCATTTTCAACTAGGTTTGTCATACAGAACTTTTGTTTGACTATTTCTGGCGTTCCCTTTGTCCCAATTACCCCAAAGTGACAAAATACTTTATTTAGGAAATACCCATATGGAATTCCATGTTTCCCTTCCTTCTCATAGATTACCTTCTTCATGTGCTCTATCCTAAGAGTCGGTAAGCTTATTAACTTAAACTTATTCAAACATTCGATCAAAAATAGGTCAACACTAGTGGCATTTATTCTTTTTTATGACCTTGGTTGTAGGACCTTATTTATGAACTCAAATACCAGCAGATACTTATTTTTAAAAACTTTTTTTTCACTACAGTTGTTGATGTTCCTCCAATATTTGATGCCTCAATCATGAATTCAACAGTAGGTTGTTGATTTGTTAGAGTTCTCACCCCTATTACTGGTACATTCAAAATTCTCCCTAGTGTTTCTTCATCCAAGTGTATTTTTTTCCCTTGCACTAGATTGGTAAGACTCATCCTATCTCCTGAGAAGTCCATGGTATAATAAACTTCTCTAACTTCATTTTTAAATAGCATAGGGGCTAATTCTTCAAGTAGGTGCAACCATCCTTGGTGTTTCATATATTCTACTAAATCTACCATACGAAGTTTTTCATAAATCTTTGGATCAAATACTCTTCCAGACAACACTTTTGGGGTTTCCAAGATAGCAATCCTTGCTTCTTTATACACAATCTTCTTTTCTTCGTATTTTCTTCTTCTCCTTGAGTCATCACTTGGTTCCTCAGTTTTTTTCGCCTTGGGACCAGGTCCCTCAGGGACTTTCTTTTTCCTCACAGCTAAGTGCTTCTTCCAGCTTGTAGCGGAACTACCAGACTTTGAGTAAGAGGACCTGGTACTTTCAGCATTATGGACTTCTTATATTTTCCTCTTAGTTGTAATAACAATATCAGAATCAGAAACCTCATTATCTCTAACATCCACAACTTTGATATCTTTCTCCTTCTCAATAATAGATTTCTTCAATTTTCTTCTTTTAAAGGTAGAGGACTTATTTTCCTTCATGACATCTTTTAACCTCTTTTCAAACCTCCTAGTAGAATAAGATCTAGTTCCTTGTATGCCAATATTAATCATTTCCCCTTTTCCTTTACTTACCTTCAGTTTATTCATTTTCCAGACCAGAGGTTGTTCATCCTTATCCTCCTCATTTTCCTCTTTTAGAGGTAAAACAAATTCCCTATCCTTCTTCAAGTCATCCTTTTCTCCTGCTATTTGTTTTTCCCCACTTGTAAAACATTCCTTGAGATTATTTCCAAGTAAAATCAAATTCTCAGCTACCCAGCTTATGCTGCTAAATGGATCTTCTTTCTTTAGAGGAATTTCTTCATCAATTAACTGGGCAAATATTGGATTTAACTTAGAGGACTCAGGCTTTTCTATAGAAGATGGAATTTTTGATTGAAACATTTCTTGATACCTTAGCGAGTCAAATCCTTGATTTAGGTCAACTTTCAAGATTATCTCATTAAAGTTTTTATTGGAACCTAGAGGTTTGACTGGAATAGTTTCACTAAAGGTTTCAGAAATTTTTGAAAGAGGACTGATGGGTAAAGTATTATGTAGCTTTTGAGGTTGATCTGAGGATAGTTTTTTCATGGATTTTGAAATAGATGGTGCTTCAGCCATTTTTTACTCTTAGAGAAAGAGGAGGAAGAAAGACCAGTTTTTTTAGAAAAAAAAATTTGAGTTACTCGTGAATAGGATGAAATAAGAGGATTTAAATTTGTAGTTAACGAGATGGTCATTTAAGAGGAATTTTTAATTGAATCTATTAATTACTGAAGGAGACTCTTCACACTGGTTTAAGCTTGACAGCTTTTGTTCAGGTAGAAAAAGACATGTGACCTTTTTCAAACTGAAATTTAATGATTTTTAAAAGCACATTTTTTGGCACTAACCTGAGAGATGGGACCGAGTCCCTCTCATTTTTTAGTAAATTTCCTATTTGTGTTTGCTTCAATTGTTTCCTTCCAAAGTTGTTCCCTTGGGTGTATACCTAAAAAGGTATGATACAGAGTTAGATTAGAATACACCTACTTTATCATTAATACCTGTCTCCTTGACATAGTCAAATTTTTAGAAGAGACACGGATTTATATGATAAGTCAGGTTATCTTGATCAATTCATGCTTTGGCCTTTACACAACCATTTTTTCTTGAAGCTTTTCATCACAATTTGTTAGGGACCAGGTCCCTTAAAAGATTCTATTACAAATTATGACACCTCTACTTGAAATGTTTTGAAAGAGAGATTGCATTTAGATCTTCCATACTTAAGCTTTGAATAATGCCTTTTAATGATTATTCTTGACAATAGACCCTTTTATCAAACCTGGAGTCATGATCACTTGTTTGATTTGGGAACCCACTTGAGCTTGAGTTCCTAGTACGAAGACAATTGTGTGATCAGAACCTTCTTGGACAATTTAGGTAGAGAATTCTTTTTCATCTCAGTTGGTTGTGAGTACCCCTGCTAAACATATCTGAATTTTCTTATCACGGCTCTTATCCATCTTTGACCATTTCCCAAATGTGCCCATTTTTTCCATAATAATTACAAATAGGTTTGGAAGCCTTGTTTCTAGAATCATTTACAACCTTCTCTTTGAACCCACTAGGCTAAGATTTTCCTTGGTAACCTAGTCTTTTGACATCATTAATGTTTTGACTATTCAATTTAAAAAGAGTCTATGAAGAATCAGCCCATTTAAGAGATTTGTTAAACTCTTCTTTTAAATGGATCTATCTCTAGTTTTTCATTCCTGTAAAGTGCAGACATAAGGTGTTTTTTAGAATCCCTTAGTCTTTCTTCAAGATTAGTTTGAAGCCATGAAACTTCTTTCTTCCCTTTTTCATCTCTATCATTTACATTATTCAGATTCCTCGTTAAACTGTGATTGTCAGGTTTTATCTTTGGGAACAACTCTTCAGTTTTTGAGATTTGGAGATTAAAAGCAATCAACTCATGTTCTTGATTATCTACTTTCTCCTCTAATACATTTTTCTCAGAAATTAGTTCACATACTGAGTCTATTAACACACCAGTAAGCCTTTTTATCTTCTTAGCAAAGTAGTTATCTAGGTCATTTTGTAAGTCAAGAAGGGTTACCTCTTTTTCTTCTTCATCTTTTGAGTTTTCCATGAATGCACACAAGGAATCATAGATACCTGGATTGTTTTCCATTGCTAATCTAGATATATTTCCAATCTTCCTATCTCCATTAGCTTCATGAAAAGAATCTCCCCATGCTGTTAGGGCTTGCTTTACTACATACTCAGCTGCAGTTTTCCTTTTTGACTTTTCAGAAACCTCATCATTCTTTTATATTTGGTAGTTTCTTATGAATACTTCAGAGCTTCCATTTTTTGTGATAGTCTTCAATCTTACCATTTCGTTTGCTAAGTTGACCGCTCTTTTTATAGCTCTAATAATTTTTGTTGCTAAATCTGCAACATCGGAGTCTTCTTCACTTAGGTCAGACTCTAAAGCCTTCAAGGTCTGGAATCAATCCATTCTTGCTTCTTTTCTTTCCACACCTAGTTTAGTTATAGTACCATGATGACCAAAACACTCTAGGTATAAACCTTTTAAAGTGAACCTGCTCTGATACCAATTGTAGAACCCTTGGGGGTTGCACCACACAGTAAGGGACCAGGTTCTTCAAAGTCAAACATAAGCGATAGAACAATAAAGCAACTATGAGGTGTTGGAAAAACAATGGAAGTGCAAGAAAATAAGAACACGGGATTTTTATGTGGAAACTCAGAATGGGAAAAGCCACAGCTTTCCCTCATAAGCACCAAAGAAATACATTTTAATTAATCTTCTTATTATAGTCTAGATTTCAGCCTACTTCTAGGATCCTTGCGCTTGTAAAAACTCTACTATAAGCTCAACTTGGTAACTCTAATCAGCAACTAACTTAGGTAACTCTACCTAAGCACTCAAAAAAGAAACACTACTCTTATAGCATGAGTAGCTCAGCTACAATACAAAGATCACTCAATAACAATTTCAATTTAAGCTCACATAAATAGCAAAGAAATTGAGCAGTGTTGAAATGGGGTTTTTGCTACCTCTCTTCGCTCTTTTTAATTCACAAAAAACATTTGATGAAGAGGTGTCTCTTCCTTTTTATATGTGAGTGATGATTAGGCTAAAAAATCATTGGATCAGCTATCCAACTCAGTATAAAATAGCACCTGCAAGTTTGTTACACAAGAGGACAAAACTGTGCAGATGATGCATGCCAGTTGTTCTGTACCTTGCACATCCAGGGACCTAGTCCCTTGTAGTTCAGCTGCTCATCATCAAAACTACATATAGCATATGTGGTACTAAGTAAGTGATAGACCTTTTGTACAGATCCTACAACTCTCTAGACTTGGACCTCTATCACATACTTTGGTCGCATATGGACTGTATGTACCACATACAGATCGTATGTGCCCTTACTAAGTGACAGTCATCTTTTTCCGGATTCTAAGCCTCTAGACTTCAAGTTCTAACACCTACTTTGGTCACCTACACCCAGAAATGCCTAACTAAGTAGCCCAAAACACCAATTTTCATCCTTTTCTTCCGATTAGCATTCAAAACTTGATTTCCTGCAAAACATACCCAAAACAAATCATATCTTACAAAACAATCTAAGAAACTTGCATATTTTCATTGTTTTAAGTGTCCAAAGTGCTATTAATCCATAGCACATCAACACCCTCAACTTAGAACGTTTGCATGTCCTCAGGCATCACAATAAAACAAAATAAGAGCACGACACTTAACGAGGAGAATCTAAGCTATCTAAGCCAGTCAATCAGCACTTTAGGCTCAAACACATTTATCCCCTCCTATTTAACATTTCAAAACCAACTGTGTATATACATAAAGCACAACAATCTAACACAGTGGGATCAAGATATGGAAATTACATTTGCAACAGACAAACATACATATATACAAGTTACACTACCCAAAAAAGTGGACAGCTAGCAATACAACCCATTTCCCTCACAACAAAGAAGTCTTATTCGATCATTTGAAATAATGCATGTCAATGTAGGGATGGTCAAGAGACACTCATGCTCAAAAGAGAAGTTCTACCAATGTGCATCAAATACTATAGGCTTGTCCTTGTTTTCTTTACCTTATTTATTAGAAAGTCAAGTTAGGATCACTATAGTACTTTATTCGACTTGTAATGTAGGCTTGGAGGACTGGTATGGTACATATGGATATCAAATGAGTAAGCCTTATTGGCACTACACTAACTTTGGGGTACAAACTTTAACCAATTTCCTTTTGTTCCACCCTCATTTCTCCCTTTTATTCTTTAATACACATTCAGATTGGGTGTGGTTTCTTTTATTCAATTATTTTCATATTTTCTCTCTTTTTCTACCACACCCAGCCTTACAATCCTTTTCTCTTATTTTACCCTTCTTCATACCCACTTTACATCACCCACCCAAATAATAGCCACCTTCAACTTACGCAGTTTTCCTGAGTTGAGATGCACAATGTCCAAGGAAGACTAGGGCCAAATCAGGTTCAATGCAATACAAATAGAAAGGTAAAAGATGTAACAAGAAAAATAGGCATACAGGCTGAAAAATAGGGATCAAAATAAATTTATGCACATTCGAAAGGTCATTTAGGATAAAAGTGGACAAATATCAAAAATGGCTTATGAACCTTTCCAAATGGACTATCCTACAACCTAGGCAAGACTAATCAGGCAAGTTCTAAATTTAACACATAATAGGAACTAAGTAGCATCTCACACACACATGGAACAGGGTCATATCACAAGTTATTACCTATTCAATTCATGTAATTGTTAGCTATGATTATCATGTCCCTAATTCTAATGCCATAACAAGATCCATAAAGGTCACACATATATACATTCACACAATTCTAAAAATAAAATAATTTTTGAAGGATATTTTTTTCTCAAAATCAATAAAAAAGCTTGACAGCTGTCCTAAATACTCAAAAATCTCCTAATTACACAAAAATAACCCCAATACGAAACAAAACACATCATGACATAAACTTTAAACCTAGATATGTCATTCTACAATAATACCACAGCCGACAGAAAAAGAAGTACGACAATAAAAACATGAGCGGTTATGGTATACCCCCACCCCAACTAAACTGTGCACTATCCTCAATAAGCAAAAATAATGTAAAGCAAAGTCAAATAGGGACATACCTAAGATGCACTAGGCATCTGTGTCATGATCAAAAATTAGTACCTTGCGTTCCCTCCCAAGAAGCACCTAATTTACTATCGCGGCACGACTCAGTTGCCTTGGCTACTCAGACTTCACCAAGTTCCATCTCAACACAAATTTTCAGTTTCTCAAAGTTTTCCATGTAGTGCTTCACCCGTTGCACATTCAACTTGAATGGGAATTCACCATCATGCTTTATTTCTGTAGCACCATATGGGGATACTCAAACCATGATGAATAGTCCAAACCAGTTAGACTTCAGCTTTCCCGGGAATAAGCAAAGTCTTAAATTACACAACAAGACCAAATCACCCGGTTCAAACACTCTTTTCTTGATTTTTTTGTCGTGGTACAGCTTCATTCTTTCTTTGTATATGGGGAAACTCTCATAAGCATGGAGCTAAAATTCATTCAACTTATTCACCTTAATCAATCTTAGATTTGTTGCATTGTGCCACTCAAAATTTAGCCTTTTTAATGCCTATAGTGCCTTATGCTCAAGTTCAATCGGCAAGTGGCATGCCTTACCATACACAAGATGATATGGAAAGGCACCAAAGTCTTATAAGCTATCTGGTAGGACCATAATTCATCATCCAACTTTCTCGACCAGCCAGTCGTATTGGCATTCACAATTTTCACCAATATGGACTTGATCTCTCTATTAAAGACCTCACACTATATTTATCAAGTAGGGCAATAAATAGATAGTTGCAAATGTAAGACCCACCATTACTAATTGTTACACGTAGAGTGCCAAATCAAGAAAAGATATTTTTCTTTAAAAAAATGATGACACTTCTGCCTTCATTGTTTGGAAGTGTGATTGCCTCCACCCATTTTGAAACATAGTCAACTACCACCAGAATATACTTCATGCCATATGAGCTAACAAATGGACCCATGAAATTAATCCCCCATGCATCAAATAGCTCCATCTCCAAAATAGTTGCTATGAGGAGTTTATGGCATCATGAAATATTACCTTGACATTGGCATTGGTCACATATTTGTACAAAATCATAATCATCCTTATATATTATAGGCCAATAATACCCACACTATAGAATTTTATGGGTTGTGTGAGTTCCACTATGATGACCCCAACTGGTAAGGAGTGAAAAGCTTCAAGAATGTTCATCATCTCCACCTCTAGGATACATCTCCAAATCACACCATCAGCACAAACCCTAAAATGATATGGCTCTTCCCAAAAGAACTTCCTCACCTCATGCATAAATCTCATGCGTTGCTGGAAAGAAAGGTCTTCTGGGTAAGACCATTTGCCAAATAGTTGGAAAAATCAGAAAACTAGGGGATTAACTCTTGAGATGCTGCCAAGACCCGCTCATCTGGAAAATTATAACTTGTGTCAAGATCATCCCCTATTTTTGGCATTGCCTCTTCTTTAAGCCTAGACAAGTGATCTAAAACTTAGTTTTCAATGCATTTTTTATCCTTCACTTCAAAGTTAAATTTTTGAAGCATGATCACCCAATGAATCAATCTTGGCTTTGCATCCTTTTTAAACATCATATATCTTAAAAATACATGATCTGTATGAACAATGACTTTGGTCCAAATTGGATAGGACAAAAACTTCTCAAAGGCAAAAACTACCACAAGTAACTTGTAATAACCTAAAAAATCCAACTCAATATTAGCTCCATGTTACAAGATCATGCATAGTACATCATGGTTTCTTGGTAGTTTCATGATCAAGTTTGATGTGAATTAAGGTCTCAAATATGTCCTAGCTATTGTGCGAATCAAAACATTCCTTACCGATTGAATTCTTGAGAAGGATATTGGTATCATCAACTTCAAATGAGAATATCTCTCATTATACTACAAATTTTTTATCCCATGACCTACCAATGGATAGATAATTTAATAATATTTCCATCAATACAAAATTCGCCTAAAACGGACACCCGGTGAAGAAGTTATGGCTATTTTAAGTTTCTGTTGTAAGACGAATGCCATTTCAGTGCATGGCGCGTCGCGTCGGAGGCCAAAATGGCACTCGTCAATTTCCAGAAAGCCTCCGCGACAGACCTTATTCACACCAAGATTCCAGGTCACAGAAATTGGCATTTTACCAAGCTCCGCGTCGCGCCGGGGCCCTAAATCGGGATAAATTTTGCGTAGTTTTCAATTTTCATTTTAAACTCCTCAAGGGCAATATGGTAACTTCCCAAAACCCTATATATACTCTTTAAACATGGGATTGAATCCCCAAAGAAACCCTTTTCATTAATTTTATGAAAATTCATTCAAGAACAGGCAAGAACAAGTCTAGGGTTTTCATTGGGGTTTCAAACTTCAAGCAAATTCAACCGTAGATTCCATGAATTCTTAATCTAAGGTATGCATAGTGTTCATCTATGGATCCAATCCATTCATAGAGATAAAGAACCATATTTTTAAATGTTATTTTGTAAACTTTTTGTGGTGATATAAGCATGTACATGTTGATGATTGTTGTTTAAGTTTCAAAATGATATCAAAAGATATTTTCATGAAATATATGTGGTTGTTAGTTGAAAAACATGAAATTTAGGTGGTTTGATATGGTGCAAGTATGAAATCAACCTATGCTTTAAAGAATGCATGCAAGGTAATTGATAAAATGCCTAGGATGCTAGAAACCCATAATTACATGATTCCATGATATCTAAATGACAAGTCCTTATTAGCTATACACTTCCACATGAATTTCCATTATATTTATGTGTTGTTGTTGTTGTGACATGAAGCATGTGTGATAATGGAAATATGAATTATATACACGAAATATATCCATGCTCTCCCTACCATGTTGAGATGTGAATAAATACATGAAGTATACTATCCCCTACTTATAATATTGTGAATTGTGGACTCTAATCTTGTGATCAAAACATGTCATGTGCCACGATAAATCTCAGTCAAGCTATACTCTATAGAACTCAGTCAGTCATGTGACTCAGGAAACCTTTGAAATCTCATGATCTCAGTTAACTCTCAGATAATAGTACTACTCCGTTAGTCAACGGAAGTCAGTTATTCAGTCCATGTACAGCCAGTTGAATCATGTTCATTCCCTTCAGATGGGAGTAGAAGTTAGCACCGAGTGAACCCAAGGATGGGAACTCACCTACCAGTTTAGGGTGTGATTCTTAGCAGTCATCCTTGTGTTCCAGAACTACGTAGCCAGCGTAGGTTGAGACATCTTAACCTGTCAGATTGGGTTGATGAGGTGGCTTAACCTGTCAGTTTTGGGTCCCACTATTCTCACTTTGAGTACCTACCAGATAAGGGTCACTCACAACTGTCCTTACCAGTGGCGCGGTATTGATACCCCTCCAGTCGGGAAAGAGATTGGACCCCAGCTTAGCCATAATAGTATACATGGGGCATGTCGGTTAAACAACTACCTCCCACAGTTTCAGTCTAAGTCTCAATAAAAGAACTCAGAAAGTTCTTCAGATATCAGTAGACCAGGACTGTTAGATACAGTCAAATTCAGTTATAGCATAGGACTCAAAGAGTTCTACTAGATTTAGGACTGTCAGACACAGTCGCTCATGTTTTCAGAACTACAGTTCCAGTCATGTATTAGCGTACAGATTTAGCTACCACGTACTCATGATCTTAGTTACTATATATGTATGTTTGTACTCTTACATTCATATCAGTCAGTCAGTTAGCATTATTCATGTATGTAAACCCTTTGCATTAGCCTACCTCACTCATATACTCAGTACTCCAATTATACTGACGTATTTGGGATATGGTTCTTTCTTTTATGTTACACCATAGGTCCAGAACCACGAGTTCCAGACCAGCAGTAACTTTCCAGTCGCAGTGTTGCAGTGAGTCCTCATCCATTCAAGGATAATCTGATTTGATTTGTTCATTTATTACTTCAGTTTAGTTTTATGGAGTTAGTTGGAGACAATTTCCTTCAACTCCTTATTCAGACAGTACTTAGAGGCTTTCAGATTTAGTTAGATTTAGCTATCAGATTCAGTATTCAGTTTTATATTCAGTTGTTTTGGGTATTCATTACCCCATGGATGTTACTATATCTCTTCAGTTGAACCTTATGGCCTACATGTTTAGGTTTTCTGTGTATTATATGTATATTATGCAGTGTACAGGTACAGATATCAATCATGGGTTAGCTTGTGGTCCCTCGGGGTCATGATCACCGTGTAGCATTCCGATTCAAAAAATTGGGGTGTTACATAACTCCTACTCGATAGTTATATAGTTCTTTTGTATGGGGTTTAATGCCTTGTTGGCATAGTAAATTGGGTGAAGGATCTTCTCTCTTCTTTGGCCCAAAATAGCACCTAAGGCCACTCCACTAGCATTACACATGACCTCAAATGGTGCTGACCAATCAGGGGACACAATGATAGGGACTGATACCAACTGCTCCTTCAGGCACTCAAAGTCTTTAAGACATGGATAATGAAATATAAAATTCACCTCCTTCTCAAGAAGCTTACGTAGTGTCTTTGTAATCTTTGAGAAGTCCTTAATGAAATGTCTGTAAAAACCAGCATGATCCAGAAAACTCTAAATTCCCTACACCGAGACTGGTGGTGGTAACTTTTTGATTACTTTAATTTTTTCTTTATCCAGCTCAAAGTCCTTTTTTGAGATCTTGTGTCTGAGTATAAAACCTTCTTTTACCATGAAATGGCATTTCACCTAATTTAGCACCAAGTTGCACTCTTACACCTCTGCAGTGTATTGGCCAAAGAGGTCAAACAATCATCAAAGGAGTCCCCAACTACAGAAAAATCATTCATGAAGACCTCAACCATGTCCTCCACCATATCAGAAAATACAGACACATGCATTACAGAAAGGTGGTAGGAGTGTTGCATAACTCGAATATCATTCTCTTAAATGCAAAGGTCCAGTATAGGTAATTAAATGTCATCTTTTATTTGTCCTCGGGAGAAATAGTGATCTTATTGTAACCCAAGTACCCATAAAGAAAATAATACCAACCCCAACATGCTAGTCTATTAAGCATCTAATCCATACAAAGCTTGGGGAAGTGGTCCTTCTAGGTCCAAGTACTCAGCTTTCTATAATCCATGCAAACTCTCCAATCGATCACCAGTCTCATATGCACAAGCTTATTTTTCTCATTGGAACTACTATAATTCTACCCTTCTTCGGCACACATTGAACCGGTCTAACCTAGTTGCTGTCTATAATAGGGTAAACCACTCTAGTATCTACCTATTTGATAATTTCTTTCTTCACAACCTCTTGTATATGAGGGTTTAATTTGCACTGATGCTCAATGTTGTAAATATATTTTGTCTCAAGCTGTATTTTGTGAGTATAAATACCTGGTGGAATTCCTATAATATCTATTATAGTCCACGCAATGGCTCTTTTGAACTTCTGTAATATAGATATCAATTCTTCACCTATGATTGGAAAATCTGCAGCAATAATAACCAGTAAGGTATTGTTGTCCCTCAAGAATGCATACTACGAGTGAGATGGGAGGGTCTTTAATTCCAAAATCAATGGCTTCTCAATGGATGGTTTTATAGGAGGTGTGTTTCTACTTTTCAAATCAAAATCAATATTTTTTGGAGCATAATTATAAGAACCTCTACGATGCAAAGCTTTAACTATCTCATCATATTTTTCGATGTCATCACTCTCAAATTCATGATTACTGCAGTTAATGCTTTGACACCCCAAGATTATCTTCAAAGGGTACAATCTCTTCATTAATATCATCATCAATAGTGTCTATCACCCTCTCGCATATCATTTTTCTGTTGCACTATTAGACACACATTAGAGACTATTTTCTCATTATTTATTCTGAAAGTTATCTCCTCCAAGTCCATATAACTCAATGCCCTACCTATGAATAGAAAGGGTCTACCCAATATAATAAGGGATTGAATGTCCACTTCATAGTCAAGAATCATAAAATCCACTAGGAATATAAGGGATTCCACCCTTACTTCTACATCACAAAAAACACCCACCGGTTTTTTTATAGAAGATTCAGCCATCAACAGCTTCATAGATGCGGGTTTGAGTATCCCCACCCCCAACAGCATGTATATAAACAGTAGCATCAAATTTATCCTGGCTCCCAGGTTGCACAAAGTCAATTTGACGTTGAAAGGCCCAATAAAACATGGAATAGTGACTACCCTAGGGTCCTTTTTTTCTACTAACGGTAAGGAAGGGATCGCATTATAATTGTATACAGTATCATTAGACTTATCGATGACCCAGTCCACACCTTCATCACTCTCATAATCATTATCACTCTATGTTAACATCTCAAACTCTACCTTAGGTGTCTTATTGACCATAATACAATAATTCTTCGACTCCACAATAATAGGCACAAGGGGATCACCAGTAGAGGCACCACTCCTAGTGGTAATAGATAGACACTAACTGATGGTTGAAGGACTCTAAACTATGTCACTCAAAAGGTTAACCCTCTACCTTTAATTTATCATAGCATACATCTTCCCAAACTGTGTCTTTAACTTTTTGACAACAATTGCATGAGACTTGACCTTTTAGGTCAAACCTGAAATATCATCCTTAATCTCTTTAAGTATGACCTCCTGACTTTCTTTCCCCTCTACTAGTTTGGTCAATATCACCTCTATTCTTGATTCAGTGTCATAACTTCCCCATGGAACAAACCTGCCTCCCTTCTCTTTGTAGTTGTCTTACATCTCTAGTCATCATCACGCTTCTTACTGCAATCTCTGTATCGGTCTCCATAATAGTTTTGACCTTGGTTTTCTTTCCCTTTGGCTCAAAAACCTTTTAATTCGTGATCAAGATACTTAGCCTCCTCTTCCAATTCAAACTCATATGCTTTAGAGGTTGCACCCTGTGAACCTATCGCATTCACTTTTTTGAAATTCACTGTTGTGAACTGCTTGGTTAGTAACCCAATATCTATCCTGAGTTATGCAATCTCTTGCACCATAGTATCATCAACCACTCTATCATAGCTGAAAGATCCAATTTCAAAACTACCAGCACCTCTGTCAGCCTCCAAAATATGACACCCTCAGTTGGTAAGAGAGATCTAGTCTAGAACCTTAAAAGTTGTTTCCCAGCATAGTCTTATAAATATTCCTCCAGTGATTGTGTCTACCATGGCTCGAGAATTGATGTTCAGGGCTCTATATAATATCTCCAATAAGCTCTTCCCTGAAATATAATGATTGGTTTTTATGATCAACTTCTTTATAAACCTGAACCAAGCCTATAGACTCAGAATGAAGTTATCTAAAATTTTATATCTCATCTTTAAGATGCAATATCCTGGCTGGAGGAAAAAAATAATTTAAGAATTGTCTGTGCAACTCATTCCATGTGGTGATTGATACTCTCAGAAGTTCCTCCAACTGTAAAGAAGTTTCTCCAGTCAATGAGAAGGGGAATAACCTTAATCTGAGTGCCTACTAGTCTACCTCCAGAATAGTATAAGAAGTGTAGATCCCAACAAATTAGCAAGATGCATATTTACACTATTTATAGCTGAGCCCGAGAATACAACTTTTAAGTTTAAGATCTGGATCATGGCACTGGTTATGTCAAACTTCATATTAGGGGGTAGTGTAGGAGGAATATAGCTCATGTTTCTGTCGGTTCAACGTATCTTATATCCTCATCATCATCATAAAACTGAAAGTACAAGTATGTTGGGATGACTTGAGCTCGACCACCTCAAAATCCATATGATTATCATCGAGTGTTGCTCGATGATTAACTGACGGTCTTGGCCTCGCCAACTATACCTGCTGAGCTAGTCGGGCCTTCACATCCCTTTTCTAAATAGTAGATATTCTAATAACTACTTTGTCTGGATATCAATAATATTCTATGGATCACCTGGAGCAGGGGGTTACAGAATTCAGATCATCCCGACCCCTTCTAAATAGCTTATACGTACTGGTTTCTTCATCGTGCGATTAAGCTGTAAGATTCTCTCTGGGTTAGGATGTAGTGGGAGTAAGGGATTTCCTTGACTCCTGGTGTTAGGCATACACCGACGTATCCCCAAATAAGAATAAAAAAATAAAAACATGCAAACTCTAACAAACTTCAATCAATATTTCACTGTCTACCCCAGCAACAACGCCAAAATTTTGATCAACACCCAAACTATACCTCTAATTGAGGATAGAGCGGTCACTGTCAAGTAAAGTAACCCAACTAGGTTGGGTTCAAACCCACAGGAAAGACTTGGACTTATATATCTGGTTTGCTGAACTCAATGGGCAAAACTGAAAGTAAATAGGGGGTTTGTTGTAATAATCTCGAACAAGTAATAGAATGTAAATTTGGTTGTAATCAGTCAGAGACGAACACTAGGACTGTGTTCCCCCTGGATTCTTGAATTCGTAGTTTTATTATTCTGTGTTGAACTATCCTAGTACCTTGCATTCAAAATTTGATAAGTTATGTACCCTCAACTGTCTTGTGGACTTATTGACGGATTTTATCCTTTACCTTTTGAGACTCAAGATGTCGTATTATGAACCCTTATCCTAGATCCCAATTAACTATTACCTTTTCAATCTCAAGTTATTAGATGATAGATAACCATCTTATACAAATAATACTGATTAGCCTAGATTGATAGTTAATCTTCAAATTAATATTGTGATTATCTTTTCCTAGTTACTAATCCTCATATGGAGTAAGCAGCAATAATCTAGGTGGGATCCTAACATTTGCAACCTCTAAGACATCTATCAAATTGAAGATAATACAATACATGCACACATACTGATTCAGAATAACTTAGCACTTCCCTTACTTCATCAATATGCCAGGGTTCCCACAACCCTAGCTAAGTGCTTTAGCTGCTCATGCATGTGAAATAATTAACAAAATTCTTAACGAAAAGAATTAAATAATATCACAATAATCAACAAGTAAAACCCAAAGTTTGCAACTAAATTATCTACCAAAATCAATACAAAAGCAATCCCAAGTTCAAATTTAAATCTCGAAATCAAATATATGTTTGTAAGTGTTAAAACTGCATAACCAAATATATAGATACAAGGAAACCCTAAAAATCAAAACCAGGATGAAAACAAAAAATTAAGGTCGGTGGCTACTAACTTAGCTCACATACGGACCATATGTACCATATATGGATCATATATGGTCCTAAGTAAGTGATAGATCTTCTGCACATCTACTTCAACTCTCTATAATTAGACCTCTGTCATATACTTTGGTCACATATGAACCATATGTACCACATACGGATTGTATGTGCCCTTAGTAAGTGACAGAGTCTTCTTTTTCCTTCTTCTGAGCCTCTAGACTTCATGTTCTGACACCTACTTTGGTCACCTATGCCTAGTAAGTGGAACATACACCCAAAAATTTCTAAGCAAGTAGCCTAAAACTCCAATTTTCTTTCTTTTCACATACGCCCATAAATGTCTAAGTAAGTAGCCCAAAACTCCAATTTTCTTTCTTTTCTTTCGTTTAGCATCCAAAACCTGATTATCTGCAAAACATACCCAAAACACATAATATCTCATAAAACAACCTAAGAAACTTTCATATTTTCATTGTTTTAAGCATCGAAAGTGTTATAAATCCATAGCACATCACCTAAGCTTCTATAAACTAGAACAACATACTCTTTAAGGATAGAATACTCACCTAGAGTTCAACTTGTATAGTAACTAGAACAATATTCTCTTTAAGGATAGAATACTTACCTAGATTCAAACTTGTATAGTAACCATGGACTTGGCCCCAACAATACATAATCACTATAATAAAGCCCCACAACTCGAGAAACTATAGTAATCAAGAGCATAAAATCACTAAAGGGGTCCAACTAGGGAAATACCATCCAAATCACTAAGTCAAGTGGAAAATCTTATATTAAAGGATCTGAAATGTTAATCTATGGCTAAAAAAGTCTATAATCAAGGATAATAGGCTTCTAAGGAAAGTGGTAATGAATTTGAATTCTTCTTTTGAGAGGGGAGCTGGGGCAGCCTTAGATGCTGCAGGACTTACTGCTTGGGCGAAGGTTTCTGGAGCCTTCATTGCATAGCTTTGCTTGGATTGTACCGATGAACTCCACAATTGTCTTGTTTCCAGGGGTTTTCCTGTCTTGAGATCCACCAGTTTGGTAGGGATCGGAGGAGGAAGCTTTGGGGCTTCTGATATAGCTGCATACCTGTTCTGAGACGGTAGTTGGAGTTCTGATTTTAACACCGGTCGCTACGAGACTGATGGACGTAACGGGTTTACTGATGCGGCAGGAGGGTCAAATGGTCTTGCCATTTTAGTTTGGTCAGGTTTATTGACTACTGGGTTTTACCCAGTGTAGTGGGTCTCATTCTTTCCCTGTAAAAATTCTCTTGTTAGAAAATCAGGTAGGGAGTTATTTTCTCCTTTAATGAAATCAATTTGAAATTCAAAGCTAGATAGGAGAGCTTGCCATCTAGCAAATATCTGTTTTGAAACTAGATTTTTAACATCTTTTTGCAAAATTTCTTTAGCGGATTTGCAATCCACTCGTAATAAAAATTCTTTGTTGACAAGATCATCTTGAAATTTTGTGATACATAGCACTATAGCTAAAATCTCCTTTTTAACAGTGCTGTAATTTTTCTGGGCTGAGTTCCATACTCCAGAAGTAAACCTTACTAATTATTCAGGAAATTGAGCATCTATCTGTTGCTTCAAGATACCTCCATATCCTACATCAGAGGCATCAGTTTCTACAATCATAAATGCATCAGGATTTGGGATTCCTAAGCAAGGGAGACTCTTGACCAAACTCTTTACCTTAATAACAGCATTAGTTTGTTCTGAGATCCAAGGAACTGAGGTCTTTTTAAGCCTTTTGTATAGAGGTTCGCAGACTTGTCTGATGTTTGGGATAAAGTCTGCCACATAATTAAGGCTTCCTAAAAATCTTTGGAGTTGGGTTTTGTCACTAATTTCATTAGGGAATTTTGAAGAGAACTCGATGGCTCTGCAAATAGGCTTATAACTACCTTGGTTAAGGTCATGCCCTAAAAATCTAATAGAAGACTGGAAAAGCTTCATCTTTGGAGCGCTGATGACTAATCCGTTTAATTTAACAATCTTAAAAAAAGTGTTAAGGTGTTTGAAATGAGAATCTATATTTTCAGAAAATATAAGCACATCACCAATATAAACAATTAACATGTAGCTGTAAGGATTGAAGATATTGTTCATGATATTCTAAAATTCAGATGAGGCATTCTTGAGGCCGAAGGGTAAGACATTCCATTCATAATGTCCAAAGGGAACATTAAAGGCAGTCTTAAATTTATCCTTCTCAGCGATCTAGATTTGCCAGAAGCCTGATTTCATATCGAACTTACTGTAAAGATTAGCTTTACAAGTTCTTTTTAGAAGATCCCTTTTGTTAGGGATAGGATGTCTGATCCATTTTAGGACGGCATTTAGTGGCTTGTAATTTATTACTAGCCTGGGAGTTCCTCGTTCCTTCTCTGCACTTTTATTTACATAAAAGGCAGAGCAACTCCATGGGAAATTGGAAGTCCTAATGATTCCATTTTTTAATAAATGGTTTATTTCAGTTTTGCAAACTTCCATCATTTCTTGATTCATTTGAATGGGCCTTGCTTTAGTGGGGATGGCCTGTTCGCTGAATCCTGTAATGTAGGGAAGTTCTACAGAATGTATTTTCCTTTCCCAAAAAGCATTTGGGAGTTCAGAACAAACTTTCTTTGTAAAATATTTTTGAAGATTGGCTATTTTACTAATCATCTCCGGGGTTTTTAAAATTTGTTCAATCTTTTTTAATTGAACTTTTTGTTTCAAGAAACAAATGTGTGAAGAAAGTCTGTTTATTTTGAAAGGAGTTCTTTCTTTAATAAGGTCACCATCTTTTTGTGAGAGGGGCCTTAATAAGGGGAAGAAAAGATTTTGATCTAAAATGGTGGTACGAATCCCATCAAAATTGCTTATGTAAGGTCTGATTTGGTTTACAAAAGGTATCCCGAGGATGATATCTTCTGTAATACCTTCATTAATTACAAAATCATTAACAAGGCAAATGCCATTGTTGCAGACATGAGCTTTAGAAAGCTTATAAGCAATCTTCATCTTTTCGCCTGTGGCGGAATAAAGACGGGAAGTACTCTTTTGAAGATACTTAGTGGGTATTAAACCCTTAACAATGCAGTTGTTATCTGCTCCAGTATCAAAAAGAGCAACTCTGTTAAGAACAAAATCTTTGTCAATAACAATTTTTACCACTATGTGTTCACTATATCCTTTAATAGTGGATATAGCAGTGCCTGAGGCAGAGGGCGGTTCTGAGCCAGGAAAAGAACTAGGCTCTTTAAGGTGATCGTTGGTGATCATGGGGGAGGCTCTAGGAGAGCCTGGAGGTGAAACATTCTTAGGAGAGGATACATTCTTAAGAACCTGCTCTGTAAGAATATTGAGTTCGACTCTATCGAGTCTGATTTTGAGGTCTCTGATTTCTCCCTTTAAGGTAGAAATTTCTCCCTTAAGGTCAGATATAGTAGGTTCTATAGGTTTGTCAAATCTTGACATAACCTGTTTCATACTAAAAGGCTGGATAGTTGGTTTAGGGAGTTTTTCTTCTTGAGAAAGCATGAGTCTTTTGAGTTCTAAAAGATATTTACTCTTAGCCTCATCATCTTGGATATGTTCTATTATGTCAAACAAGATTTCCTTTGGATTTTCAATTATGACATTAATAGATTTCTTCGTGCAGGTACAGAAAGTACCATTGCAAGCGCAGTCTTGGCTAGACTGTGATTGGTCAGACTCATATGCGGCATTGATAAAATCTTCGTCACTAAAGTCTTCGCTCGAGGAGGTAGAAGTATCTGAAGAGTCATCCGAAGAGTCATCTTCCATAAGGGAAAATAACTTTTCTTTGATTTCTTCAGAAAGACCTAATTGATTGATCTTATTCTTCTTGCCAGATCGAAATCTTTGGCTCTATGTCCAGTTTTGCCACAAGTCCAACAGACATCTTTCTTAGAAGATTTTCTCCTAGCTTTCCTGCTAGTTTTGTAGTGAGTAGAATCCTTTTTTGAGGATTCTTTTCTATGATTTTTCTTATGGCTCCTAAAGGATTTCTTCCTATGTTTTTTCCTGGAAGGGGAAGAGACATTTGGGAAACCATAATCTGTGCAAAAGGTTCCTAACCCATATTTGGAGGAGCTGTCTTTCTTAAGTTGCTTCTTAATTTTTAAGTCTGTGCAGAGATCAATCCCTACGGTAGTAATAAAACTAATTAAGTCTCCATAGGTTAGGGTATCGTAAGGAATCTGTCCTTCGAATCTATCTTTGATCTTAGTTCTAACTTTGTCTGCGAACAAAGGTGGAAGTCCGCTAATAAATCGTTCTTTCCAGAAGTCTTTATTGCAGTCTGGTCTGATCATAACTTTAACTAGGAAGGTATCTTTATACCATCTAAAGTCTGCTAAGTCTTTGCAGTTAAGGTTGTTAAGGATTTCTAAGCTTCTATCCTGGATTAACTTAGGTTCTCCTATGAAATGTCTGGCTATATGATACAACAATGTTGCACAAGTGTCTTCTTTTGAGACTTGTTGAACACTTTATTGACCATTTTCGTCTTTGACTACAGCCGTTTCAGTGGCTGTGGCCTCCCAAATGAGGCTCCTAACGTCGTCGGCGAAATAATTATCCCACCAATGTTTTATCATACCAGTGAAGCCTGATACAATTAAAGTGGCAGCTTGCTTATCTGAAACTCCTTTGATTTTATAGGTTGTAATCGCCATACCCATTTCATGAAGTTTGTTGTAGATTTGATGTTCAGCCAATCCATCAACATTCCATTCAGTTATGCCTCTGCCATCATAGTTTGAGCTGGAGAGGGAAGAGTTTTCTTCAAACTGAATATCTGGAGGAGAAGGTTTCTTGTAATAATTTTTCTTTATAGAAAAACATTCATTGGTTAGTTTTAAAAGGGAACCTTTCTCCTGTTGGGTACTGGTAGACGTTTCATCTTTTCCAGAAATTTTGCATTTGGAAAGTTTCTCATTTATCTGGTCTAGAATTTTTGCAGAAACTTTAAAGTCATCGCTAAGTGTAGGGAATTTCTCTTTTTGAAATTCAGGAATCTTAAAGATGGGATTGGTGGTGAGACTAGAATTTGGAGTGCTCTTCTCTGGAGTAGGAGAGCTAAATGGTGCTTTGGGATCCTTACTGTCTCCTATTTGTTGGGAGATGGTATGGAGAACTTAGTTCGTATAGTTGTTTTGCTCAACTATCCGATCTAGATCTCTATTACAAGGGGCTGGCGAAGGTCGGTCATGCTTCTTCTTGAATGGAGAAGCACTGAGGACTTCGTTGGAGTGAGGGATTTTTATCCCTTCGAGCAGGGGAGTAACAGATTCAACAATCTTATTACTCTGAGTGTACCATTTGTTGATAATGACTTGGAGGGATTCATTTTGGTTTCCCATCCTTCCAGTCAATTCAAACCACCTAAAGAATTCGATATCGCATCGAAGTCTTTTCATATCAGCTATCCAGAGTCTTCCAAACTCTTTTTGCTGTTCTTTAGTATAGGTACTTGTGTACCATCTTCTTTTTAGAGCATCTTTAGGGAGATACCAACGGATCTCCAGAGCTCTGAGGTCAGGGGTAAATTCGTCATCAGATCTGATGACGTTTAACCCTGGATCCTTCCTAATCTTTTGATGAGATAAATTAGGAGGAGGTTCCATGTCCGAGGCTGTAGGGCTGCCTGGGTCATAGAGATTCTCGGGTTCTGGTTCGTTGACCCGAGTGTGCTGTTGATAATATACTTTGGGGACGGGACCAGAGAAGTCAACTCCTTTGATTTTCCCTTTATTATTATCATTCTCTTCACTTTCTCTCGGGTGTTTTGAGGAGGTAGAAGGTCTGTGTGAGACAGATCCTCGAAAGGAAGAGGATCGGGATGCCTCAAAATTAAGAAATTTCAAATCAATAGATCCATCAGGGTATTGGACCACCCTCTCGATCTGTGACCTTTTCGGGTAAGTTGGGAGGGGCTGAGTGATTGCATCAAAGTGCCAATCATTCTGATGTAAAATTTCATCCCAAACTAGAGCTTTAGGGACAAATATATTGGCCTTTGCTCTATTTGCCTCCATGAGTGTCGTAACACCTCTGGGGCTAGTGATTCTAGCTTTTGGAGCTAGAGTTGTACCCATTAACCTATAATATACTCTGTATATTATTGCTATTTCTCTAGTATTATCCTTACTATTCATGTTCTTTGTTTTGACATTTAGTGTCAATACATCCATGATGTTAGGATCATTTATATCTACCTAGAAATTTGGGTAGCAATTGAAGTATACCGGGCCATCGGCGAGGTTACTTTATATTACTCCTAAGAGAGAGTCATCAAAATTTAAAAGACGAGCATCTCTTAGGATAGCACAGACAGGGATATCAAGACCTTGTCTAAACAGTGGCTTAATAGCAACCTGAACAAGACCAACATGTAGATAATTAAACTGATTTTTAAATCGGTTTATATCATGCTCATTTAATAATTGAATAATTTCTAAAGAATTATTAATGGCAACAGTAGACTCACAGGTCTTGATATTATGATTCTTAATAAAACTAAATTTACCAAGTTGATAAATAGTTTTGAAAGATTCTTCAGGAATACTCCAATTTTGAAGATTGTTTTCAATAGTAGCAATCTGAGTTGCTTGAGAAGAAAGGTTAATAGTATTTTTGACATGGTTGTTTGAATTCATATTAATGAAATACTGTCTAGAGACTGATAGGGAAACAAGTAGTTTTTCACACAAGATAATTTACAACAATAAATCAATAATGACATTAACCTATAACAAAATAGAATAATGCATGAATGTCCTATGGGATCTAGCAGGTTTTAATGGCTATTACATCAATTTTCTCTAAGTGTCATCTTAGCGACGGGACCACCAATAAGGTCGAACTCTTACCTTAGCTTGAGACCATACTTTCAGGCTGACCAACGTCTGAAACCGGATATTAATCGAACACCTCATACACTTTGAGAAAACGAACACCCCATACTAGCCTAAACCCCTTTATAGGACAACATCCATTAAAATATTTTATGAAGAAGTTAAGTCATTAAAAAGTTAATGTTATAAACATCTTATGTAAAATAAGTTTCCCATGCTCTAGACAATATATGAGCTTAGCTATGAGGTTCCTTGAAGGACTAGGATTGTGTGCTCAAAAGTTGAGAACAAATGGAGCTCAGTTGTCCCTAAATCCTAAATAATCTAGACCTATAACCAAGAATTAAATATATTTTGGGATGAAACTACATGAGAATATAAAGGAAAAAGGCCAAAGAACAATGGGTCAACATACTTGAGTTTATTGTGATGAAATCCCAATACTTTACAAGCTCCAAAGCCTCTAATGGTGGGAAGTAATGTTGGAAAATATAGAAAGATTGCAGAAGATGGGTATTATAAGTTTTCATCATTGACCATTGAAGCGGTTGGATGACTGCTAAAGCGACCATCACTAAAGTGATGAATTGGTCACTTAAGTGATCATGCCTTGGCAGGGCGGCCTTCGCTAAAGAGATCATCTGGATGCTGAAGAGACCACCACTAAAGTGATTTATTGGTCAGTATCACTAAAGTAATCACCATGCCGCTAAAATAGCTACCTCTTAAGTGGTTATATGGTTGCATAAGTAGTTGTACCAGCAACTTAAGGCATCAAATTTTTCTAAGTCCAAATGGACTCCGATCAAATCCTTGGGATTCATTAGGAACCCTATTCGCTCAAACTAACTATGCTACTATACTAAATTTGACATTTTAGACTTAACAGAACCATCAAAATGTTCATCTGAGATTATTTTGATTAAATATGGGTCCCATACCTAGTTTTGTTTTAATCAAATTTTACCCAATAGCCCAAAAGAGTCTGAAAGCCTCAAAACCTGAACCAAGGGTCCCCCAGCCTAAATCAAGATTCTATAGCTATGGCACTATTAAAGATTCCATTCAAGCCCATTTTCTAGGAGTTTTGGTGCGAGACCAATTCCTTAACAATAAAAACTCAAAAATAGAGAATTGAGCCTAAAATCCAAATAAACTGTCTGATAACTAAATCAATAGTTATAGCAAGCTATAAATAACCTGTAGCCACTGTGGAAAGTCTCAAATGCTAAAAATACATAGGAATCGAGAAAATAACCTGGAGGGTCATTGCAATATTTTACTTAGTAACTAGGATGAACTTTTTTATTAGACCCTTGTCGTAGCTTTATGCACTTGCTTAACTTATTTTCTTGAGTAATGGAGTTATTATTATATTAAAGGGCATATTGTGATCCCAGATATAATTTCAATACCAATTGAGCACCATATTAGTACTCTATCCTTTGTGGGGATATAGTTGTGGTTTATAGACGCTTATGATTGTATTGTTTGGATAATGGTGATGGCATGCATACTTTAGGAACATCTGCATTTACTTAGTGGTACGATTCAACCTAAGTCCTTGATTTTACTATTTTTTTAAAAGGGATTTATTCTCATTATTCACTTTTAGAATGAATTCTTTTACGACGGGAATCGTACCACCTTATTTAATAATTTTATGATCTTTTGAAACTAAATAAGCAATTCTAGAAATTAGATCGACCATGATTACAGTCCATTATTAATCCACTCTTTGACCACTACTATTTACTTTGATTGAAGAAGATTTTAACCCTTTCTACACTATTATGCCAATTTAATCCCAAACTAGATCTTAGGAAATGGATTTATATATTTACACTCTTTTAGTCTCAGTTTAGAACTGAGAAATTATCATATATTTATATCTATTTGGTAGTGGATGGTGTATATTGACTATGATGATTATTGGAAGTCCTAGTTTTGGACCAGGTAGTGTAGATGGATATCCTAGTTTGGACCCTTAGAAGAATTTCCTTAGTTGAGGTTTCTAGGCAGAGTACGACTCATGAGTACTAGTCGTACCCTAGGATATGACCTAATGTCCTCTCTCTCATATGTTGATTAGTGTTTATTGTATACAATATGTCCAAGATATGGTTTAACCTTTCTCTAGTCGTATGTTAGGGTATGGGTCATATACTACCTAGTCGTATGAAGTGTTGGTCTTGATCGAGTGGTCACTGACTTGGATACGGGCTGCAAGGTAGAACTCGTACCTTTGGGCACGATTCATGCATATATGGTCATATGTTGGAAAGATTAGGGGTCTATGGTAAAGCCTAGGGTATGAGTTAGGGTACCACTCGTACCCTAAGGTATGGTTTGGTGTGGTAGTCGTACCCTCCTGGGAGTGCATTTTCAGCTTTTAAAGTGAGGACTTTATGAACATTTCCCACCCTAAAACCCTTAAGTCCCCTAACAATATAACATGTTATAGCCCCTCATAACATATTTTGGAAGATGAAAACTCACCAAAAACACTCTTAAATCCTCTCTTAACTTCTCTAAAGAGATTGGGGCGAGGGTTTATCAAAGAGATCATCTAGAGACTTAAGGACCAAGAATCTCTCCGTGAATCATGTTGTATAAGGCATGTGATTCCCCTATCATTATTTCTCAAATATCATGTTATTTAAACATTGTTTATGAATCATTAATAATAGTTTTTGAAACAAGTGTTGAGTTTTTTTATGTATAGTGATAGGTAATGTTTTCTCTTGTTTAAACTTATGACAATACATGTGTAACGCCCCAAAATATCATCCCGAGATGCCACACGGTGCCTAAGGCTACACATAGCCTCAAGCTAACCCTTTAAGACAAAACACTACCCTTGGGTTCCAACACAACAACATACACGCTACGCTAAGGATATATATATAAGTACATATCATATCACCTCGCACATGGCACGGAATATCGTTAGACTGTACATATATGGAATATCTATACACAAACCAACCCAACAATACACTAGTCTGACATAGCCTCTATACAGCAAAATCAATGAGCCATTGGGACAAACCCCCAACTGACTCAACAGATCAAAGGGATCACAAAACAACAACACCAAAACTAGCAACTTGGTCCTCGAACCATAAGGACTCACCACTGAAGGAACGTAGATGCGGCACTCGGATATCACTTTCGCGGCTGCGGCTGAGTACCTGAACCTACATCATGGTAAGAATGTAGCCCATAGAGAAATATATGGGTCAGCATAAGATACGTACTGAGTATATGGGGGCGCATGCAAAATATAAATAATACCATAAATTCCATAAAAATATACATACGGGCCATAATGACACACCTGGCTTAAGTGACATTGAATCATGCAACTCATAACATCTTAGATAGGAAATATAGGAGAAAAACCTCATAAATCATTATAGATCATCATAGGCAACTTGACTTACCACATCAAAACTCAAAGTGACTCGGTATTTCAATAAACATGACTCTTATGGACAGGGAAGTTTTCTATAACTGACAACCCCACGTGAGCTACGTGGAATACCAACGTTTGAAACCCCTATTGGAGGGAGCATCATACTCTTTGCCATGGAGTACGACCTTAAAACTGCAATAATCATAATCGGGCTCTCTAGCCAATAATATCATATTCAAACAAACCTACGGTGGCACATAGGTTTGGGGAAATACCAAATTTCCCTCTCGGTGCTAAGTACTACTCCCCGATAAGCTTAGAACGCGTTAGGAAATCCACCACAACATCACAAGGGTCTATCATAAAGACCAAATCAAATTTCTTTCTCATTTATCAAATCATATCAATTTGTGGATTCCTAACTCAACACATTTTAGCTCAAAACATTTTAATCTTTCTCAACATCAACAAGGTATCAATGCATTGAACCATAACCGACTCGACATTTGGACAAGGATATGAAGACTCAATACATAATATTTTCAACAATCTTAACTCATCAAAACCATCCGGAAAATACCAAGACTCATTGCAACTTCAATATCAACATTTCTCAATTTGCCATCCAACTCTCATTTAAAGGTACTTGAAACATCAACCCATAGTAGGGATATAGAATTTCCAATATCAATTATAAATTCATAATAAGGAAATAGTGGAATGATAGTATAAATCAAAGCTTAACAAATTAAATCACTATACTCTCATAATCAAATACTTTTTGGACATAATTCCATCTCAACATCATACACATATCGGATGACATAATCCCATAGCTCATGGACAATAATATAAGATATAAAACCATATTTCCAATTCATGGTAAAACATGTAAAATCTCATGTCAATGTAATTCAACAAAAATACCGGGCACAAGATCGAAAGGATAATCTTGTTCAAAGCCCCATATACCTAAAAATGGAAGATGAATATGAACTTCCGACTCCGGAACTTTATTCACGAAAATAAAGGGTGCTTCTCGAAGCCCTTAACATGATCAACTCGAATCCCAAATCAATTTGAAATTTCTACGGTTCAATCAAGAGACATAGAAGGATGAAATTTGGAGTAGTAGGGTTGGGGTTTGAGCCTTAGGAAATTTTGGAGAAAAATGAGCTATTGAATGCTCTTAATGGACTTAAATCCATGGTTTACCCGGATGGATTGGAGTGGGAATGACCAAAATACCCTTAAAAATCAAATAATGTCAAATCTGTCCTTTGGTGGACTGTTTTGATAGGCTGAAGTAGATAGACCATAACTTTTTACTCCGATGGAAAAATTGGATGAAACCAATTTCATTGGAAAGAATACTTTCAGAGATTTCTGTTGATATATAGTAGCTCACCCAGATCATTATGTATAAGGAGTTATGATCGTTTGAAGTTGACCCTAAAATTCGCCTGGCCTCAGTATTTTTTTCCTGCACTACTGTTCACCACTATTCACGGTTAGATCGGAATGATCATAACTCATCGCTCGATTGTCCGTTTTGGATGATCCACATATCGTTGGAAAGATTATTCGATTATCTACGTGATGACAGGTCGTATATCCAGAAATTCCACACAAAAAAATTACTAATCACGATAAAGAACAGAATTCATCACATTTTCGTCTGAGATCTTAACGGAAATTTTTTTCCGGGGCATCACATCATCTCCCCCTTGGAAAAATTCATCCTTGAATGTTGATAGGTAGGTCAATAATACTATGAAAATGAGTATATAGATAAAAATCATCTTGCCCAAGCATATACTCCATTCTAGATTTTTTTGGATATCGTAGAAAACGCACAAGTCAAGATAAACATAACAATAAGGATTAAATCAAAAGAGAACGATACCTTTGACATGCTCAGGATTCGTAGAAAAGAGGTGGGGATATTTGGCGTGCATATCCGCTTCGGCTTCCCAAGTAGCACTCTCCACGGATTGATTTCGCCAAAGCACTTTAACCAAAGGAACTTCCTTGTTTCTTAGCCTACGAACTTGAAAGTCAAAAACCTCAACCGGAATCTCTTCATATGAAAGACTATCTTGAATACCCGAGCTTTCGGAAGGATCAATCACAACAGAATCACCAATAGACTTCTTAAGCATAGAAACATGGAACACTGGATGGACATAAGATAACTCCACGGGCAATTCAACCTTATACGCTACCTTCCCAATGCGATCCACAATCTTATAGGGACCAATATAACGGGGACTTAGTTTCCCTTTCTTCCCAAATCTCTTCACCCCTTTCATGGGTGAAACTTTCAAGTACACTAAATCACCAACATCAAATTCAAGGTATTTCCTCCTTACATCTGCGTATGATTTTTGATGACTTTGGGTGGTTTTCAACCTTTCCCGAATTAACTTAACCATCTCCATGGACTCGAACACCATATCTGATCCAGTCGCGGCAGCCTCAGCAACTTCAAACCAACCAATGGGTGATCTACACCTTCTACCATACAAAGCTTCAAACGGGGTCATTCCAATAGTAGCATGAAAACTGTTATTGTAAGCAAACTTGATTAATGCTAAGTGCTCATCCCAACTACCTTTAAAATCAAGAACACAAGCCCTCAACATATCTTCTAAAGTCTGAATGGTCCGCTCGGCCTGACCATCTATTTGCGGATGGAAAGCATAACTTAAACGAATTTGGGTACCGAGACCCTTCTGGAAAGATTTCCAAAACTGAGAGGTAAACTGAGTACCTTTGTCAGAAATAATAGCCAAAGGGATTCCATGAAGTCTGACGAGTTCCCGAATATATATTTTAGCATAATCTTCAGCTGTATACGATGAATGCACAGGCAAAAAATGAGATGATTTCTTCAGCCGATCTACGACAACCCAAATCGAATCATGATGGCGATGAGAAGGAGGCAAAACAACTATGAAGTCCATATTCACTTCTTCCCACTTCCAAGTAGGAATGCTAAACTCTTGCATCACGCCACTGGGCCTTTGATGCTCTATTTTAACCTATTGACACGTGGAACACTTCACCAAAAATTCTACTATGTACCTCTTCATACCGTTCCACCAATAGATTTCCCGTAAATCATGGTACATCTTGGTAGAACCAGGATGGATGGAGTATCACGTACCATGCGCTTCTGCCATAATCCTCTGCTTCAAGTTATCAACATCAGGAACACATAATCTTTCTCAGAGTCTCAAAATGCCATCTCCCCCTTGGGAGAAAACCTCCACCTTTTGGTCTTTAATTGACTCTTTTAACCTGACCAAGGTGGGATCCCTGTCTTGCTTCTCCTTCACTTCCAAAACAAAAGAGGATTCGGAACCGCTTTGCACTCCTATACTACCCTCAGCATCACCAAGCAACCTAACCCCTAATCTAGCCAAACGATGTACCTCACGGGCCAACTCTTTCTTACCAATCTCCATATATGCTACGCTACCTATGGACTTCCGACTAAGGGTATCTGCTACTATATTGGCCTTGCCCGAATGATATAGCACGCTCATATCATAATATTTCAACAGTTCTAACCATCTTCTCTGCCTAAGATTCAAATCCTTTTGGGTGAATACATACTACAAGCACTTATGGTCCGTGAAGACGTCGACATGGACACCATACAAATAATGTCTCCAGATTTTCAAAGCAAAAACCACGGTAGCTAATTCAAGGTCATGGGTAGGATAATTCTTCTCATGAGGCTTTAACTGCCTGGAAGAATAAGCTATAACCTTTCCCTTTTGCATCAACACATAACCTAAACCGACTCTAAAAGCATCATAATACACCACAAAACCATCAACACCGTCAGGCAAAGTCAATACAGGGGCTGAAGTGAGTCGAGTCTTCAACTCCTGAAAACTCTTCTCGCAAGATTCGGACCACAGGAAATTTACTTTCTTTTGGGTCAAACGGGTCATAGGAGACGCAATAGATGAAATCCCTTCAACAAAATGACGATAATAACCAGCTAGACCCAAGAAACTTCAGATATAAAAAGGATAAATAGGTCTAGGCCTACTCTTTGTAGCCTCTATCTTTTGAGGATCAACTCTAATACCTTCGGAAGAAACAACATGACCCAAGAAGGCTATAGAGTTCAGCCAGAACTCACACTTATTGAACTTATCATACAACCGATGAGTTCGAAGAGTTTCTAACATAATTTGGGGATGATCCGCATGATCACCCTCACTTCGGGAGTAAATAAGAATATCATCAAGGAAGACTATTATAAATAAATCCATATATGGCCGGAATACACGGTTCATAAGATCCATGAAAGCCGTTGGAGCATTAGTTAACCCGAAAGACATCACTAGAAATTCAAAATGACCGTAGCGGGTTTGGAAGGCTGTCTTGGGGATATCACATTCCCTAACCTTAAGTTAATAATAACCAAATCTGAGGTCTATCTTCAAAAAGTAGCTCGCACCTTGCAATTGATCAAATAAATCATCAATTCGGGGAAGCGAATATTTATTCTTGATAGTAACCCTATTAAGTTGCCGGTAATCAATACACATCCGTAAAGAACCATCTTTCTTATGCACAAATAGGAAAGGTGCACCTCACAGGGACACACTGGGTCTGATAAAGTTTTTGTCTAAAAGATCTTTCAATTGCTCCTTCAATTCTTCAAGTTCCACGGGAGCCATGCGATACGGAGGAATGGAAATAGGCTGAGTATCGGGAAGAAGGTCAATCCTGAACTCTATCTCTCTATCAAGAGGTACTCCAGGGAGATCTTCTGGAAAGATATCAAAAAACTCATTAACAACATTAATTGACTGAATGGTCGGGGTTTCAGACTTAGTGTCTTTAACCCGAACCAAATGGTGGATGCAACCCTTGGAAATCAACTTCCTAGCTTTGAGATAGGATATGAAAAGACCCTTAGGAATCACAGAACTCCCAGAACATTCGAGGATAGGTTCATCAGGAAATTAAAACTTGACCACACGGGCACGATAATCAATAGATGCATAGCATGAGTAAAGCCAATCCATACCCAGAATGATATCAAAGTTAATCATATCTAGCTTAATCAAATCAGCATACATAACCCGATGAAAGACAGTAATGGGACATTTCTTATACACCCGCTTAGCAATGACAGACTCTCCTACCGGAGTAGAAACTAAAATAGGCTCAGAAATTAGTTCAGGATCCATTTCAAAATTTATAGCAACCAGAGGTGTCACATAAGAAAAACTCAAACCGGGGTCCATCAACACATAGACATCAAAATAGAAAACACGGAGCATACCAGTGGAAACATCGGAAGAGTCCTCCTTCTCCTGACAAGGTCGTATAGCATAGAAATGATTCTGGCGTTGATCGCCAGCAATACTAGATGAAGCACCATGAGGAGAAACTAGATAGGCTGTGGGAGGCGGGGCACTGGTAGCCTGACTCTGGGGACGGGCATCACGACTCCGCTGTCTGGCATACGGGCAATCTCTAAGTATGTGGCCCAACTTGCCATAACCAAAACAACCCCGCTGCCCCATATAACACTCCCTAAAATGGTCTTTACCATACTTAGCACACGAAAGAGGATGAGGTCGGTTGCTTACACTGTCCTAAGACCTAGAAGGTACCGACCTATTCCTGAGCTCCTGCCTCTCCCGATATACGGGAGCACTAATTGAAGAAGCCACAGGTATAAATGGATGTCTCTGAAACTGAGGGAGACTCCCTCCGGAGAATTTAGTCTGACCAGACCCCTATTGTTCCGATCTGACTCTCTTAATCCCTCTTACTCTTTCTCTTTCCTTTATCTTATCTGACTCAATCTATTAGGCGTGAATCATTAACCTAGGAAGATCAATCTCCCTATTGATCATTGATGTTGGGCGTATTTATACGTCTAAGCACCATAATTTACCCATGTTTTAGCTAAGTTTTGAGGATAAAATACATACTTCTTGCACTTTTAGTCCATTTCTAGTTAAGTGAGCTGACCTATGTGATTAGCATGCTATTCAGGTACTAATGAGGAAGATTTCAGCACTTTGGGGACCTGTGGACAGCAAAGGAAAACTTCACATAAAAAGGAAAGCAGCTCTTGGACTGAATGTGATGCATGGGAACTTTTTCCCGGGCAAACTCAATATTTTTAAATAGTTAAGGATGCAATAGCAATTTATTAGAGTAGGATGTTATTAAAAGCATTATTGCTGAATTTTTAGGGATTATTATTCATAATTCAGATTCTGTAATATTGGGAACGGAGAAAAACACAGCGTAGCTTGAGGAGAGAGAGAGAGAGAAACGTTTTTCTCTCTTGATTTCTCTAGTCATCTTCATCACCATAATCATTCATTGTTTTGGTATGATGACTACTTCTATGTTGGTTTCGGTTTTATTCATGAGTAGCTAAGCTCATCTGTTAGGGTTATGGAAACCTTGTAGAATGCTCTCTATTGCTATGGGTTTTTGAATTTATGATGTGTCATGCCATTTATATCATTACTCTCTTCATTTTGATTGAATTCTTGTGGTTCCAAACATAGGGAATACGCCATTATAGCAATAACTTGTTCGATAGAAAAGTTGTTGTTTGGAAAAGAGAGTGTGACAAGAAATTAGGGTTTCCAATCTCTAGTTTACACGTTAATGCCCTAGAAGGATTAACGTCTTGGAGAGTTCGTATAGTTTGTTGTACACTTTAGGTTCAAGAGAACTAAGGTGAATAAATCCTTGATGGTTGAAAAACGCTTGGATTTAGAATTAGAATACGTCTCTCTATAAGTGCATGCATGTATAAAATCTGTATTACCCATAGTTAATATAGAAGTAGAAGCTACAAGGTGGACATAACCCTAACTTGTTATTCTCTGTGATCAAATATAACTACGCATATCATCTCATCATTTCACTGATAATATTATTGTGCACTTAAACCAAACCCCCTTCTCTTGGAACCTTCGACCAACATTCTAATAATAATTGCAATACTTAGTGATCATAGTATTCCTTGTGGGATTCGACACCCAACCCAGATAGGTTCTATATTTGACAGCGACCGCTTACACTTTCTAACGAGAGTTGTAATTTGGGCGTATCAAATTTTGGCGCCGTTGCCGGGGAATACGGTTGACAACTAAGTTTGTGATAGTTAATAGACCCGTTGGTCAAAGATTCTCAAATTTTACTTTTTGTTTGTTGTTTTTGTTTTGTTCAGGTTTAGTGGATTGCATGCCAAATACACGAAGATCTGGTCAGCCATTATTACCTATAAATCTTGTACCACATCTTATTGGCAGAATAGATGAACAACGAAACCTTGAAAGAATGGCTACTCAATAGGAGCAGGCTAGATTAGCTGCATTGGCAGCTGTGCAAGTACATCAACAGAATACTGATAACCCAGGTCGGGCAAAAAATCTTGATGATGAGGACCTGGGTGATGATGAGTTATTAAATCCAAGGCGTGCAGATGATGTGGCTGCACCTGTGAACAGGAATGTCAATAGAGATCGTCAAGCTAGAATGAGACCTGAACGTCGAGCTGTGCAGGTTCCTTTTGATGATGATGATGATGATTTGGATGGGGCTGGTTCCACAGGGGCTATTATTCCTCCGCCCTTGGCACCCGGAGCCAAGTTCAATATCACTAGCACCATGATCCAGCTATTGTAACTCAAGGGGTTATTTGGTGGACTTATAGGCGACGATCCAAATATGCATCTGATTAATTTTATCTCAACATGCAAGTCGTTTGACAATCCAGGAGTTGGACAGAATGTGATCCGGCTGCACTTATTTCCATTGTCTCTATCTAGAGAGGCAACTCTATGGTTAAACGGGCTAACTCCTCACTCTATTACCAATTGGAGGCAACTGAAAGATGCTTTCCTAGAAAGATTCTTTCTGCCATCCAAGAGGGCACAATTGAGAGATGAGATAAGCAATTTCAGACAGCTTCCAATTGAAGCTCTCCACGAAACATGGGAAAGGTTCAAGAAGAAGCTTATGCGGTGCCCAAATCATCAGATGACAAATATCCACTTGATGGAAATATAATAAAGGGCTTTGAACTCAGTGACTAAGCCAGTGGTTGATAATGTTGCGGGTGGGTCATTCATGGACCTTACTTTTATTGAGGCATGTGATATGCTTGATCGTATGACAAAGCAGAGTAGAGCTTGGCATACCAGGGATTCTGAGATAGCAAGCTCTACTGTATCTATTGGCATGACGGCAGAACAGAAGCGAAGATAAGAGGAACGTGACCAGGATATGGCTCATATGAAAATGCAGATGGACCTTCTTACCAAGCATTTATTATCAGGGAAGACAGAAAAGGTCAAAGCTATTGTATCACAGAGAAGAGATGACTCTGATTCTGAGGAGGATGCTAATTACTTGAATAATCAGGGGGGGTTTCGAGGAAATGTCCAAGGAAACCAAGGTTGGAACTATTATGAAAAATCTGGATACAAGGACCGAGACCAAGGTAGTTGGAAGAATAAGACTGACAGGAGTGGTTTGTATGTTCCTCCTGGAAATCGTGAAGCTGCTGCATCTGGCTCTGGGAAGATGTCCATAGAGGACATGATGGCTAAGCTGTTGAAAGGAGTGGAGGCAACCAACACGGGAGTAACTGAGGTAAAAATGATTTGTCCTCAATAAATCAATTGGTTGACTCACATTCCATTGCAATAAAACAGCTGGAACAACAAATGAGTCAACTATCAGCGGCATTCAATCAAAGAAAAGCTGGCACTTTACCTAGTGACACTATGCAAAATCCAAGGAATGATGGATCATGTTTGGCTATTACTACCAGGAGTGGTAAGGTGTTGGAAAATCCATCCAAAGTCAAGCCAAAGGTTGATAATATAGAAGAGAATGTTATTGAAGCAGATTGTGATGATACTGTAGAAGCTGAAAATCAGAATAAGAACGTTCATGATACTACACCTAGATGTCAGCAGTCTGAAAAGATTGATAATGGGAAGCAAAATAAAAGGAAAGTGGTGGAGAAAACTCTTCCAAATCCACCACCACCTTTTCCTCAGAGACTGAAAAAGAAGGTTGATGACACCAGGTTCAGTAAATTTATGACCATGTTGAAGCAACTAACTATTAATGTGACTTTGATGGAGGCACTAGAGCAGATGCCAGGGTACGCCAAATTCATGAAGGACCTTTTGACAAAGAAAAGGGCAGCAAGCTATGAACTGGCAGATAATTTTCATCATTGCAGTGCAATTGCCATGAGGTCTTTAGTACAGAAGAAGGCAGATCTGGGTGCTTTCACTATTCCTTGCACGGTTGGATCTTTGGATTTTGCTAAGGAATTGTGCGATTTGGGGGCTAGCATTAATTTGATACCACTAGCCATTTATAGACAGTTGGGGTTGGGCGATCCTACACCAACTAACATGCGGCTCGTAATGGCAGATAGGTCGGTAAAATGACATGTTGGTATCTTATATGATGTACTAGTGAAGGTTTCTACCTTTATTTTTCCTGCAGACTTCTTTATTTTGGATTGCGAGGTGGATTCTGAAGTTCCCATAATCTTGGGTCATCCTTTCCTCGCAACAGGAAGTGTGCTTATTGATTTACGAGAAAATGAGCTTTTATTTCGGATGAATGACGAAGTGGTACGTTTTGATGTATGCAAATCAATGAAGCAGCCCAAAGATATGAATGTGTTCTCTATAGATGATGTTTATTATGAGGATGAGAAGGAATTATCTTTGGAGAAGCAGTTTACTGTTGAGCCATTGGCTGCTGTGCTTTTGAACTTTGAGCGTGAGGATGTTGAAGAGTACGAAGAAACTATCTGTGCTTTGACAGGAATGGGGTCATATTTATATGCCCCCAAGAAGTTGGACCTTAACCTTAAGAATCGACCCTCACCACCGGAGAAGCCACCATATATCTTGATGAAGTCTGAGTAATCGAGATAACTATGTCGTGCCGCGACAATAAATCAAGCGCTACATGGGAGGCAACCCATCATTTTACTAGGATTTTGTTTTCGGTAAACAAAAATTCAAAAAGAAGAGTCGAGCCACGACCAAAACTAAGGCGCTTGGTGGGAGGCAACCCATCCTTCTAATCATTTTTGTTGTTTTTGATTAAGTGTAGGTGCAAGACGTACAAAGGAGGAGATTAGTCCAAAATTTTAATTTGAAAGTGAGCCATGCCAATGGTAGTAAGTCTAGGAATGATGGAGCAAAGGCCATAGGCTAGGCGTCGCCTATGCCAACATAGGCAATAGGCTAGGCGCCGCCTATGCAAACATGGGCAATGGGCAAGGCACCGCCTACGCCATTGCCTATGCTCACTGCCTCACATAGGCGATAGGCTAGGCGCCGCCTATGCCAAGATAGGCAATAGGTTAGGCGCCGCCTACTTATGATTAGGCAATGCTATAGGCGCTGCCTACTTATGCTTTTTGCCTACTAACCTATTTGTGAATGGACCAACCCGACCCATGGCTCATCCTTTAAATATATCCTCTACCTTTGAACACCACCCTTGTTTTTTTAAATCTATAGTCATTTTGATTTAGTCGTAGTTAGTTAGTTGTAATTAGTCAGATTTTGCATAAAATTGTTCTTATAGACGGCATGGCATTATAACAGGAGTTTGTGCTGAATCACTACTATTGAAACATTTAGGCTCCAAGTTGTGACTCACTCTGTGATAATTGTTTGTGGTTTAATTCATTTATTTGTTGGGTCAAGAATCTATAGTGCTCCCAATTATGTTGACCATGTGCCATGTGTGTGTAAGGTTATTGTATATTCTTTGTTGCGGCTGATGCTAGAACTTGACAAGTGTGTGTATGAAGCGAAATAAAGATTGTGAGTTTAGGAGATGATTTAGGCATTTCTTCGGCAGCCCTGATATTTTTTTATCTTCTTTTGACCTACCTTTGTACATTATCTTAGATAGCCCCATTGAGCCTTTATCTTGTTCTTTTGTTAGCCTCATATGTAGCCTAATCTGTTCTTTAATAGACCGTAATTTGATCCAAAAAGCTCCTAGGCGCTTTAATGTAAAATCAATGTGAGTTAGGAGTTTGAGAATAAGAGGAAAAAGGTGAAATTGATGCCCCAAAGTCTAGTTATTGGCGTGAGCAATTGATGTGGTTGGGAGTAGCTAAAATTGTTGAGAAAGTTTAAAATTTTATCCCGGACATGTTACAATGAACTTGTTTTGGCCCTGGTCCTTCTTGGACATTGTGCACCTCAACTAAGGCAAAGTGCTTAAGTTGAGGGTGGCTAGTATAGGGGTGCGTAACGTGAAAAGGGTGAAAATAAAAAAAAAGAAACAAAAAAAGAAATACTTGAAATGGTTGCATACTCCCACCATAGTGTTATTAATTAAGCTTAACGAGTTGGGGTGAAAAGCAAATCTGTGAAGATAGAATAAGTGGAAATTGGTTGTTTGAGATTGATCTTAATTGCATAATGTA
This sequence comes from Capsicum pubescens, assembly GCA_030864215.1. Classification (NCBI taxonomy): domain Eukaryota; kingdom Viridiplantae; phylum Streptophyta; class Magnoliopsida; order Solanales; family Solanaceae; genus Capsicum; species Capsicum pubescens. The sequence goes on from CM061548.1 coordinate 269,434,063, forward strand.
GTGTATTAAAGCGCTTAGGGAAGATAGTCACTATTTCTGGCAAAAATAGTTCCTACCCATCCTTTAGCCTGCATTACAACCCGTAAAAGACCTATTTGATCCTAATCTTAGCATTCTGATATTAGTGGAGTATTACACTAAGGGCAAGCATATGGTCATCAGTTGTAATTTGAGAATTCTTTCTGAGAGTGAGCGCAACTTGATTCTTGTACCCATTTTATTAGAAATTGCATAATTGTGAGGGATTATGGGTAACTCTTTTGTTGTGAGGGCACATGGTTGATGATTGTTGGGTAGTTTTATATGATTTTTTTGGCTTAACTTGTGTATACGAATTAACCAACTTAATGGGTCTATGTTGGAGGGTGAGTTGTTTCTAGTAATGATCAAGAAATCTACTCTTTGTTAATAATTGCAGTGTATGTCTTGTTGAAAATTTTGTGTTGCTCTTGTGAAGTTTAGTTAGGTATTCGCATGGATGTACTATTTTGTTCGAGGAAAAACAATGCTTTAAGTGTGGGGTGGTGATGTTGGGCGTATTTATACGTCTAAGCACCATAATTTACCCATGTTTTAGCTAAGTTTTGAGGATAAAATACATACTTCTTGCACTTTTAGTCCATTTCTAGTTAAATGAGCTGACCTATGTGATTAGCATGTTTTTCAGGTACTAATGAGGAAGATTTCAGCACTTTGGGGACCTGTGGACAGCAAAGGAAAACTTCACATAAAAAGGAAAGCAGCTCTTGGACTGAATGTGATGCATGGGAACTTTTTCCCGGGCAAACTCAGTATTTTTAAATAGTTAAGGATGCAGTAGCAATTTATTAGAGTAGGATGTTATTGAAAGCATTATTGCTGAATTTTTAGGGATCATTATTCATAATTCAGATTCTGTAATATTGGGAACAGAGAAAAACACAGCGTAGCTTGTGGAGAGAGAGAGAGAAACGTGTTTCTCTCTTGATTTCTCTAGTCATCTTCATCACCATAATCATTCGTTGTTTTGGTATGATGACTACTTCTATGTTGATTTCGGTTTTATTCATGAGTAGCTAAGCTCATCTGTTAGGGTTATGGAAACCTTGTAGAATTCTCTCTATTGCTATGGGTTTTTGAATTTATGATGTGTCATGCCATTTATATCATTACTCTCTTCATTTTGATTGAATTCTCTGGTTGCAAACTTAGGGAATACGCCATTATAGCAATAACTTGTTCGATAGAAAAGTTGTTGTTTGGAAAAGAGAGTATGACAAGAAATTAGGGTTTCCAACCTCTAGTTTACACGTTAATGCCCTAGCAGGATTAACGTCTTGGAGAGTTCGTATAGTTTGTTGTACACTTTAGGTTCGAGAGAACTAAGGTGAATAAATCCTTGATGGTTGAAAAACACTTGGATTTAGAATTAGAATACGTCTCTCTATAAGTGCATGCATGTATAAAATCCGTATTACCCATAGTTAATATAGAAGTAGAAGCTACAAGGTGGACATAACCCTAACTTGTTATTCTCTGTGATCAAATATAACTACGCATATCATCTCATCGTTTCACTGATAATATTATTGTGCACTTAAACCAAACCCCCCTTATCTTGGAACCTTCGAACAACAGTCTAATAATAGTCGCAATACTTAGTGATCATAGTATTCCCAGTGGGATTCGACACCCAACCCATTTGGGTTCTATATTTGACAGCGACCGCTTACACTTTCTAATGAGAGTAGTAATTTGGGCATATCAATCATAAGAGATCTACATTCTTTCACCACATAACTCGACACCCCAGTTAGAAACTTACTCATACTAGTCCTCGAGTCAGCCATTATATTGGGAGCGTACTTCGATAGCTGATTAAACTTAAGACAATACTTCTTAACCGACATGGAGCCTTGTCTCAAATTCATAAACTTCTCTATCTTATCTTCCTGTAACTCAAGAGGAAAGAATCTATCTAAGAAAACATCTTGGAACAATTGCCAAGTCACCGGAGCGGTATCTTCCTCTCTACCCTTATTCCACATCTGCACCCAGTCATAGGAAACATCCTTCAACTGATAAGAAGCCAGCTCCATACTTTCTTCCTCGGTCACGTGCATAATCTGTGTAATTTTCTTCATTTCATCAACATACATCTGTGGGTCCTCAGCTTCTCTCGACCCATGAAACTCTAGCGGATTCATCCGCATAAAGTCAGGAATTCGTGCTGTTGCCAAATTATTTTCCTGCAGAGTTGGAGCGTTGGCCTGAGTATTGGCGGCAACTGCCTGGGATAGCGTATGAAAAGCTGCCCAAAATTTAGAATGGGATACCATCTCATATAACGAATCAACAGGTTGAGGTTGGTTGTTGTTTCTGCGAGCTCGATGTGGAGGCATTTTCTGTCGTAAAAACGCACGAATTAAAAGCAAAAGGAAACCATTGCAAGCATGATAGACTCTTGTAGAAAGAAAGAGACGACTTTTCCTAAAATGCCCCGTAGCCTCTTGATCATAGGTGTGGCGCTATACACACCAATTCTCAAGACTCTACGTAACGCGTCTTGTCAGACTCTCTAGGACTCTTCACAACCTTAGGCTCTGATACCAAGTTTATAACACCCCGAAATATCATCCCGAGATGACACATAGTGCCCAAGGCTACACGTAGCCTCAAGTTAACCCTTTAAGACAAAACACTACCCTTGGGTTCCAACACAACAACATACACGTTACGCTAAGGATATATATATAAGTACATATTATATCACCTCACACATGGCACGGAATATCGTTAGACTATACATATATGGAATGTCTATACACAAACCAACCTAACAATACATTAGTCTGACATAACCTCTATACAGCAAAATCAACGAGCCATTGGGACAAACCCCCAACTGACTCAACAGACCAAAGGGATCACAAAACAACAGCACCAAAACTAGCAACTTGGTCCTCGAACCATAAGGACTCACCACTGAAGGAACGTAGATGCAGCACTCGGATATCACTGTTGTGGTTGCGGCTGAGTACCTGAACCTAAATTATGGTAAGAATGTAGCCCATAGAGAAATATGTGGGTCAGTACAAGATACGTACTGAGTATGTGGGGGCGCATGCAAAATATAAATAATACCATAAATTTTGTAAAAACGTACATACGGACCATAATGACACACCTGGCTTGAGTGACATTGAATCATGCAACTCATAACATCTTAGATTGGAAATGTACGAGGAAAACCTCATAAATCATTATAGATCATCATAGCCAACTTGACTTACCACATCAAAACACAGAGTGACTCGGTATTTCAATAAACATGACTCTTATGGACAGAGGAGTTTCCTATAAATGACAACCCCACGTGAGCTACGTGGAATAACAACGTTTGAAACCCCCGTTGGAGGGAGCGTCATACTCTTTGCCAGGGAGTACGACCTTAAAACTGCAATAATCACATTCGGGCTCTCTAGCCAATAATATAATCATCAAATAACCCTACGGTGGCACATAGGTTTGGGGAAATACCAAATTTCCCTCTCGGTGCTAAGTACTACTCCCTGAAAAGCTCAGAACGCATTAGGAAATCCACCACAATATCACAAGGGTCTATCATAAAGCCCAAATCAAATCTCTTTTTCATTTATCAAATCATATCAATTTGTGGATTCCTAACTCAATACATTTTAGCTCAAAACATTTTAATCTTCCTCAACATCAACAAGGTATCAATGCATTGAACCATAACCGACTCAACATTTGGACAAGGATATGAAGACTCAATACATAATATTTTCAACAATCTTACCTCATCAAAACCATCCGGAAAATACCAAGACTCATTGCAACTTCAATATCAACATTTCTCAATTTGCCATCCAACTCTCATTTAAAGGTACTTGAGACATCAACCCATAGTAGGGATATAAAATTTCCAATATCAATTATAAATTCATAATAAGGAAATAGTGGAATGATAGTATAAATCAAGGCTTAACAAATTAAATCATCATACTCTCATAATCAAATATTTTTTGGACATAATTCTATCTCAAAATCATGCACATATCAGATGACATAATCCCATAGATCAGGGACAGTAATATAAGATATAAAATCATATTTCCAATTCATGGTAAAACATGTAAAATCTCATGTCAATGTAATTCAACAAAAATACCGGGCACAAGATCGAAAGGATAATCTTGTTCAAAGCCCCACATACCTAAAAATGGAAGATGAATATGAACTTCCAACTCCAGAACTTTATTCACGAAAAACAAAGGGTGCTTCTCGATGCCCTTAACATGATCAACTCGAATCCCAAATTAATTTAAAATTTCTACGGTTCAATCAAGAGACATAGAAGGATAAAATTTGGAGTAGTAGGGTTGGGGTTTGAGCCTTAGGAAATTTTGGAGAAAAATGAGCTATTGAATTCTCTTAATGGACTTAAATCCATGGTTTACCCAGATGGATTGGAGTGGGAATGACCAAAGTACCCTTAAAAATCAAATAATGTCAAATCTGTCCTTTGGTGGACTGTTTTAATAGGATGAAGTAGATCGACCATAACCTTTTGTTCTGATGGCTAAATTGGATGAAACCGTTTTTATTGGAAAGAGGACTTTCAGAGATTTCTATTTATATACAGTATCTCACCCAGATCATTATGTATAATGAGTTATGATCGTTTGAAGTTGACCCTAAAATTCGCCTGGCCTCAGTATTCTTTTTCCTGCACATTTACTATTCTCCACTATTCACTGTTAGATCGAAATGATCATAACTCATCGCTCGAGAGTCCGTTTTGGATGATCCACATATTATTGGAAAGATTATTCGATTCTCTACACGATGACGGGTCGCATATCTAGAAATTCCACACAAAAAAATTATTAATCATGATAAAGAACAAAATTCAACACATTTTCGTCCGAGATCTTAACGAAAAAAAAATTCCGGGGCATCACAACATATTTTTGGTAATGGTTTGCAAATGTGGGTTCTTGTTGATTGTGATTTAACAAATGGGTCAAGATTAACCCTAATATTGATGGTTTTCACTTGGGTTTTGGTAATGGTAAGAGTATGCCCTCAAGGTGTTTTTGGAAATATCGACTAGAAATAACTAGTCAAATATTGATGGTGATTTAAAGTAAGGCAATGCCTTGATGTGTCTGTTAAATGCCTTGTTGGTCATGTAATAACTTAGATGGTGGCCTTGGTGGTTTGATTAGTTAAAAAGGGGTTGGAGTCCCTAACATGAAGTCGAATTGTGTTTGAACTAAAGCTTAGTGGAAGAATGCTAATGAGTAATTTGATAAAGGTCTTGATGACCATAATTTGACTTGAATAATATTTGAAACTAATATATTATCTTATTAAATTAATTGATTGATAGATGATTCATTAAGACCTTGTGGTCTTATATGATGTTGAATTGTGGCCTTAATGCCTTAAAATGATTAAATGGTTTAAAGTCCCCAAATGTGAATTGTGTGATATAAATGCATGGACAAAGGGTTAGAGTCCCAATGTCGACTAGTAATGGACGCAATGGCTTATGGTTAGAGTCTACTTCTATAATCAAATAGCTTATGGTTAGAGTCTATATGCTTAATAAAATGGCTTGTAGTTAGAGTCCACTCAACTAATAAAAGTCTTGTTGTTAGATTCCACTTGCTTAGTAAGATGGCTTGAGGTTAGAGTCCTCTTGCTCGATATAACCTAAGTGGTGGAAAGTTAGAGTTCTCTACTTCATAGTTCATATTTGAGTGCTTTAAAATACATGTTAAGTCCTTGTTATCTATTGAAAATTGATGTATCCACATGTATTACCTATCTATGTGTATAAATGTGGTGGATTATAATAGTTTGACTCGGTATTGAATAATGACACTATTTTATCCTTGCCCTTGAATTACATTCTATTGCTCCAATTGCTAACCATCTTCAGACGTTGTGTTCTCATGTGACACAGGGGCCAGAGCATCTTCTTCTCTTCCTGTGCAGTGATTAGGTGTTCGGGTAGTTTGAGTGTTGACATCGAAGTGGTGAGCTTCCATACTTTGGAAGGCGTACATTTCATGGTCTTCTTAGATTATGTTAAAGACTTATTTTGGATTCAGTTTTGGCTATTGTCGAGAGCTTATCTCGATATATTATTGACACTAAATTTATAGAGATTTGTGGATAACTGTGGACTTGGGTAGATTAGATGTTGAATGCCGGTATTAATGAATGGCTAAACTTTCTTAAGTTATAATTATTAGTCTTTTTTATACTATCTCATTATATCTTCAAAGGTTATCCAATACTTGTGGATTGATGTGATGGTTGGGTCAGGTTAAAGGGATGATCTTCATTTCTTGTTGGGCTTGAGATGCCCATACGATAAGGACTAGTTTTGGGTTATGTTAAGTTGGTATTAGAGCCTAGGTTCATAGTCATTTGGGTGTCCATAAATTCATATCGAGTAGAGTCTCTTTTATAGGTGTGTAGTGCGCCACCCTTATAAGAGAAAGGATACAAGGCATTCAGGAAAGTTTTACCTTCTTGTTGTCATATTTTGAGCTATAGAGTTTAAGGTCTTGGATCCTTCTTATTTCTATTTGCTCGTCTTTCAGATCATGCCTCCCAGAAGATCTGAAGTTCTTACAAACCATTCTATCCTAACTAGGGATGATATTAATGGGACATGCTTTACTATGGAGTCTACACTCGGTCTAGGGGTCTGGTACCTGATGGTCTGAGAGTTCTACCAGATCCCTCTAGTCCTCCTTCGGTTCCTCAAGTTAAAGTGTCAAATACTAAGTTTCGTTAGTCGATTCATATGATTGCTTAGCTAATAGCTTCTCAGGCTATGAGTGGTGAATCTTCTACTCCATCTTCTGAGGCCACAAGGGTTGGCTAGTTTATGAGGTTGAGTCATCCGACCTTTACCAGTGTTAAGGTGTAGGAAGATCCTTAGGTTTTTTTGGATGAGATGGAAAAGATTTTTAGAGTCGTGCATGCCACTAATATAGAAGGGGTGGAGATTGTATCCTATTAGTTGAAGGACGTGGCGTACCAATGGTATGAGGAGTGGGAACGGACAAGGGGTAGTATTGATGAGTCATATTTATGAGAGGATTTCACTAATGCTTTTCTAGATTGCTTCATTCCTCTAGAGTTGAAGAAAGCAAAGGTAAAGAAGTTTATTATTCTAAAGCAAGGAAAAATATCCGTCAAGAAGTATGCCATGAAGTTTCACCAATTATCTAGGTATGCTCGTAGATGGTGTCGGATATGAGATCTCAGATGAGAAAGTTCACCTCAGGATTGTCTCTTAAATTAGTCCCTGAGAGCAAAGCAACTTTGTTGATCAAAGATATGGATATCTCTAGATTAGTTATGTACATGCAACAAGTGGAGAAAGAAAAAAAGAAGTAGGTTGAGCTTAGTAAAAGGCAAGGGAAGAGATTTAGGCCTTCTAATCAAAGTGGTGGAGATGGTGGTAGGTGGCCAAGAAAAGAGAGGGGTAGTTCTGGTTTTTTCTCCTCAGCTAGTGCTTTTTAACCAAGGCTATCGGATGATTGTCGGTCTTAGTTTGGTGGTAGATTTTGGGCACAGGGTTCCCAATCTCAGACTAGTAGGGCTCAGTCAGTTTTATCCTACCTTTTTTGTAGTTTTGTTGTCAGCATCACCATATCTAGTGTGAGAAGAAGAGAAATAAATGTTTTACATGTGGTCAGATTGGGCACATGTAATGAGAGTGCCCCTCTCTAGTGGCTTCTTAGGCTAATAGGGCCCCTATTTCTACTTTATTTTCTCCTGCACCGAAGGGTGATGCTTTTCCTTCTACTTCGATTTCTGCTACTGGCACTAGCCAAAATCATTTGTATGCACTTGCTACATGCCAGGATTTTGAGGCATCTTCTGATGTTGTTACGGGTATGTTAAGACTTTTCTTCTGTGATGTGTATTGTTTGATTGATATAGGGTCCATGCTTTTATGTGACCCCATTTATGGTTGTGCATTTTGGATTTGGTCTTGAGTATCTGTTAGTTTCTTTTTCTATTTCTACTCCAATATGAGACTCTGTGGTTGTCAAAAGAGTCTATAAGGGATATGTGGAGCAAAGAAATCCCGGTAGATTTGATAGAGTTAGACATAGTTGATTTTGATGTTATTCTGGGGATGGATTGGTTGCATTTGTGCTATTCTTTCTTAGATTTTTCGAACCCGTAGGGTCACGTTTAAATTTCCTAATGAGTCGATCATTGTATGGGAAGGGGTTCTTTAGTTCCTAAGAGAAGATTTATCTCATATCTTAGAGCCCAAAAGATGATCTCTAAGAGGTGTTTGTATCATGTGGTCTAAGTTAAAGATTCTAACTCAAAAAGTCCTTCTCTAGAATCAGTTCCCGTGGTTAATGAGTTTCCCGAGGTCTTTCCCGATGACCTTTCTAGTATTCCTCCTAATAGGGAAATTGATTTTGGGATTGATATTATTCAAGACACTCGTCCTATCTCTATCCCTCCTTATAGAATGGCTCTGGTGGAGTTGAAAGAGCTTAAGGAGCAATTGAAAGATCTCTTGGATAAAGGTTTTATCCATCCTAGTGTGTCTCTTTGGGGTGATCCCATGTTGTTTGTGCGTAAGAAGGATGGTTCCCTTTGGATGTGCATTGATTGTAGTCAGTTGAACAAGGTGACCATAAAGAATAAGTATCCTCTTTTTAGGATCGATGATTTGTTTGATCCGCATATAGGTGCAAAGTGTTTCTCTAAGATTGATCTTAGGTCGAGTTATCATCAGTTTAAGATTAGGGAAATGGATATCCCTAAGACTACCTTCAGGACCCGGTATAGTCATTATAAGTTCCTAGTCATGTCTTTTGGGTTGACCAATGCCCGAACGATATTCATAGATATGATGAATAGGGTCTTCCGTCCATTCCTAGATTTGTTTGTCATTGTCTTCATTGATGACATCTTGGTCTATTCTAAGAGTAACGTGGATCATGTTGATCACCTTCGTGCCATGTTGCAAACTCTGAAGGATCATCGTTTGTATGAAAAGTTCTTAAAGTGTGAGTTTAGGTTGAATGTTGTGACTTTTCATGGATATGTTATCTCTAGTGAAGGTATCATGATGGATCCATAAAAGTTTGTGGCATTTAAGAAATGGCCTTGACCTGCGACTCCAATCGATACTCGGAGTTTCTTAGGTCTAGCTGATTATTATGGGATATTTGTGGAGAGTTTTTCAACGATAGCTACCCCATTAACTATGTTAACCCAGAGAAGGTCAAGTTCTTATGGTCGGATACGTGTGAGGGTAGTTTTAAAAAGTTGAATGATAAATTGACTTTAGCTCTGGTTTTGACCTTTTCTGAGGGTAATGATAGTTTTGTTGTATATTGTGATACTTCTCGTGTTGGGCTTAGTTGTGTATTGATGCAGCATGGTAGGATGGTGGCCTACGCTTCTAGGAAATTGAAAGTTCATGAGAAGAACTACCCTACTCATGATTTAGAATTATTAGCTATGGTTTTTGCATTAAAGATTTGGTGTCACTATTTCTATACGGTTCATGTTGACATATTTTCCGACCATAAGAGCCTACAGCATGTGTTTACTCAGAAGGAGTTAAATCTCAGGCAAAGGAGATGGCTTGAGCTATTGAAGGACTATGATATGAGTCTCCACTACCATCCAAGTCAAGCTAACATTGTTGTTGATTCTCTTAGCAGGTTATCTATGGGGAGTTTGTCTCATATTGATGAGGATAAGCAGGAGTTGGTGAAAGACATTCATGAATTGGCTAGTCTTGGAGTTCATCTCATGGACTCGAAGGATGGTGGTGTGTTTGTACATCTGGTGTCACAGTCATCTCTTGTGATTTAGGTAAAGGAAAAGTAAATGTTGGATCCCGACATGATGTAGACTAAGAGCAATAGGGTTCAACGAAAGGTTGCTGACTTCGTGATTGATGATGATGGTATCTTGAGGTACCAAGGTATGCTATATGTTCCCAATGTCGATGGATTGAGGGAAAGGATTATCACCGAGGCCCATGGAACTTGGTATGCTATTAATCCCAGTTCTATGAAGATGTATCATGATCTTAGGTAGTTTTATTGGTGGAATAATATGAAACGATATATGGCTAGTTATGTGGCTAAGTGTTTGGTGTGTCAACAAGTGAAAGTTGAGCACTTGAGACCCGGTTATTTGTATTAAGAGATAGAGTTGCCCGAATGGAAGTAGGAAGTGATTAATATGGATTTGGTCACTGGTCTTCCCCGGTCTCGGAATTAACGTTATTCTATTTGGGTTATTATGGATAGAATGACCAAGTCCGCTTATTTTTTGTCAGTAAGGACTAGTTATTCAGTGGAAGATTATGCTAAGTTGTATCTTGCGGACATTATGAAGTTGCATGGTTCTCCAGTTTCTATCATCTCAGATCGTGGTACTCTATTTTCATCTCATTTTTTGGAAGTCATTTTAGAAAGGTTTGGGAACTAAGGTATGCCTTAGTACCACTTTCCACCCGCAAATTGATGGACAAGCGGAGAGGACTATCCAAATATTGGAAGATATGTTGCGTGCTTATGTGATTGATTATGGTGGCAGTTGGTACAACTTTTTACCTTTGATTGAGTTTGCTTATAACAATATTTATCACTCTAGTATTTGTATGGCTCCATTTCAGGAGTTGTATGGTAGGATATTTCGATCTCCTATAAGGTGGTATGAGGTTGGTGAGGGTAAAATATTTGGCCCCGATTTGATTCATCAAGCCTTGGAAAAGGTGAAAGTGATTCATGATAGGTTGAAAGCCTCTCAAACTCACCAAAAGTCCTATGCGGATGTAAGGCGTAGGGATTAAGAATTTAATGTTAGTGATTGGGTATTCTTGAAGGTATCTCCCATGAAGGGAGTGATGCAGTTTGGCAAGAAGGAAAAGTTGTGTGCTTGGTATGATGGCCCATATTTGATTTCGAAGAGGGTTGGCAATGTCAACTCTGAATTGGAGTTTCCCTCTAGTTTGAGCTCCATCCATCCGGTATTCCATGTGTCCATGTTGCGAAAATGGATAGGCGATTCTTCATTGCTTGTCCCCTTGGAGTATATTGGTTTTTTTAATTCTTTGTCGTATGAGGAGGTCCCGGTGAAGATCTTTTTTTGCCGATTGTGAATGAAAGAGGTGGCTTCGGTGAATGTTTTATGGAGGAACTAATAGTCCGAGGAAGCTACTTGGAAGGCGAAAGAGGACATGAAGTCCAAGTATCCGCATTTGTTTTTTATTTTGGAAACTCGTGCATAAGGTATTTGTTAATCTTCTTAACTTGATTTATGTCTTTGATAGACCATGGGTTCAAGTCCCTAAATTTTGAATTGAGCAAATGTTTGGGTAGACATTGGGTTCGAGTTCAAATGTCAATTGAATGAATGATTTATTGATAATGATCATGGCATGTGTCTTATCCTTGTTGTATGGCATTAGGTTCTAACGTGGTTAAAAGTTAGTTTTAATGTGTAATAGTGTGTTAACTCATGCTTGTGTTTTCCTTACCCGTCATTCGAGGATGAATGATCCAAGTGGGGGAGAATTGAAACACCTAGACTTTGGACTCTTAGAAGAATTTCCTTGGTTGAGGTTTCTGGGTAGGGTACGACTCATGGGTACTATTCATACCTTAGGATATGACCTAAGGTACTCTCTCGTATGTTGATTAGTGTTTGTTGGGTACATTCTGTCCAAAATACAGTTTAGCCTCTCCCTATTCATATGTTAGGCTACGGGTCATATACTACCTAGACGTATGAAGTGTTAGTCTTAATCTAGTAGTCACTGACTTTGATATGGGTTGCATGGTACCACTCGTACCTTTGGGTACAATTCATGAATGTATGGTCGTATGTTGGGAAGATTAGGGGTCCATGGTGAGCCCTAGAGTACAAGTTAGGGTACTACTCGTACCCTAGGGTACGATTTGGTGTGGGAGTCGTACCCTCCTAGGAGTGCATTTTCAGCTTTTAAGCTGAGGACTTTATGGACATTTGTCACCCTAAAACCCTTAAGTCCTCTCACTATATAAATTTTATAGACCCTCATTACACATTTTGGAAGATCAAACCTGTAATACCCTGGAAAATTTTTCGTCGAAATTTTATGCGTAAATGTATTGGGTCCTATCTTTTACAATGATTTATGATTTTTCGTGTGGAATTTCCTAGAGTTAGACCCACTGTTGCTAAGAGCATCGAATAAGATTTCCAACGATATGTGTATAATCCAAAACGGACACCCGAGCGATGAGTTACGAACATTCCGGTCGAACAGTGAATAGTGATGAACAGCAAAACGTGCAGGAAAAAGTACTGAGGCCAGGCGTATTTTGCTCCAACTTTAAATGACCATAACTCCTTGTACATAATAATATGGGTGAGCTACTATATATCAACGGAAATCTCTGAGAGTCCTCTTTCTAATGAAATTGGTTTCATTCAATTTGGATATTGGAGTAAAACGTTATGGTCGATCTACTTCAGCCTATCAAAACAGTCCCCCATGGACAGATTCGGATTTTATTTGTTTCTTAGGGGCATTTTGGTCTTTCACCACTCTTTTAAACCTCTATAAATACCCCATTCAGCTGAGAACTTGTATTATTTTCCTCTCATTTCTCTTATATGTATATATATATATATATCAAGTTAGGGTTAGGGTTTTGAATTGGGGGAAATTAATTGGAGGCTTTGATTCAAGAATTCCTTTCGTCAATCTCTTCCGGCTATGGAGTGTAAGGTATGCAAGTGTTTATCTATGGACTCCTTTCGTCCATAGAGTCCACGAATCCCTTTTTCGAAAGTTCAAGTTATGTATATATAGAGAGAGAGACAGAGAGACAGAGAGATATTTTCTAGACTTTGATGATGTATATATATATATATATATATGTTGATTGATATTTGATGGTTGGGATATATATGAGGATCATGTCTGTTACTTGATATATATATATATATGATGATGATTATGCATGTTGGTTGATATATATATATATGTGGTGATGTACGTTGGTTGATACATGCATGTGATGATTATGTGTGTTGGATGAGATATATGGGGTGGCGGAAAACATGAGAATTTGACGAATTCACCAATGCCTAAAAGTGCATGTAAGGTGTTTTTGGAATTGTCTAAGAGGCTATAAATGTACGTTCTTAGGATATAATAAGTTCTAAATGACTAGACTACTTTCTATGTATAGTTTCAACATGAACTCCATGTTATTGTCTAAAATTGGGGATGTTGTGTGGAAGGCTTATGATATGGTTGTAAGTGCGGACGAGGGATTTAGTTGGTGGAATTAAGATGAATGATAGTGTTGTAGCACATGTAATTGTTCATATTGACCTATGCCCTAAATGGTGCATGCAAGGTAATTGTAGAAATGCCTAGTTGAAGAAGAATGGATCGTATGACCCCTTGTGATCGAAGTGATGAGTTCATACCATACTTGCATGCTACATGTTTACTATGATGCTTAAGGGAAATGATAAGGCCATTAGGCCACGCTAAGTGTGAAATGTCTAATTATGGGTCGAATTGCATATATCAAGATCTTAAAGGAAAGAACCTTGATAAGTGAACCATAATGTATTGAATGTATGTTATTTGTGTGTATCCCGATTGGACAAACTATGTTATGTTGTATTCTTCCTTAACCATATGCATCCTTGTTGAATGATCTACGATGTAATAGCATGAGATCCCAATACTTGTATATAAATATGATCTTCAAATGATTGGTGTGAGGTGTTAATGAATGAATGGTGCATAATGGCCTGTGGGTATGTGAGTATGCGTTGTTGTATACTATGTATTACTTATGTTATTGATTGCTGGGGGTATGTATGCCCGAAATAGTCTGTTGGTCTAGAGCTGAGTCAGTTCTGCGATAATCTTAGTCGTGCTACGATCGATGAATTTTTGATGATTTGAGAACTTAAAATGAATTCTGTGAGAACTTAGTATTTGGGGTTTTGAATAAGAATATCTTTTCATTCTTGTGCCCAAAGAATTGATTTTATCATTGGAATTTCATGATTTTGTAAAGTGGGTAAATACCCAAGATGTTTTAATGACGAATTATGAGGTTATGAAAATATAAATTGTTTAAGCTTTGATGTACATGATTACTTTATTATTCCCAAGTTATTATTTGATATGGTGAATTTCATATCTCTACCATGAGTTGATATTTCAAGTGTTTTCAAGATATGATTTATGGAATTTTGAATCGTCCATTATTGGTATACATAATAACCTTATTATCTTGTTTTCTTGAATTGAGATTTTATGCCATAAATTGCATACCACTACTATGAAATTATTTTTTTGAGGATTTTTGATATAAGAGCCATGATTTGAGTTACATTACGACATACAAAATCTTACTATGATTCGAAGATCTTAGATGTTTTTCAAAAGCTATTGTCATGATTTGAATATTGAAATGAAAGAATGATCATTTAAGAATATTGATTTGCATCCGCAGAGTTGGGATGATTTATATAGATTTTAAACTCGCAGAGACTAAATGCTTTTGTTATTGATACCATGTTGATGTTGAGGAAAATTAAAATGTTTTGAGCTAAAATGTGTTGAGTTAGGAATCCACAAATTGATATGATTTGATAAATGAGAAAGAGATTTGATTTGGTCTTTATGATAGACCCTTGTGAGGTTGTGGTGGATTTCCTAACGTATTCTGAGCTAGTCGGAGAATATTACTTAGCACCGAGAGGGAAATTTGGTATTTCCCCAAACCTATGTGCCACCGTAGGGTTGTTGATGATGATATTGTTGGCCAGAGAGCCGAATTGTGATTATGAAAGATTTAAGGTTGTACTCCCTGGCAAGAGTACAACACTCCCGTCAATGGGAGTGCTCTCCCTTGAAGGGAAAACGTTAGTATTCCACGCGGCTCACGTGGGGTTGTCGGTTATAGGAAACTCCCCTGTCCATAAGAGTATGTTTCTTGAACTATCGAGTCACTCCGAGTCTTGAGTTGATGAGTTTGGTTGTCTATGATGAGTCATGAGAATTTATGATGAATATTGATGATTTTATGATGATTTATGGGATTTTACTTATGTTTTCCTCTCTATAATATTGTGAGAAGTATGGATAATGAAATTCAAGCCATGTGAGTCTTTATTTTCCATACGCATGTTTTACAAAATCAAAGATACTATTCAAATTATTGCATGTACCCCCACATATTCAGTTGCTTATGAGGAGTCATGGTGAGTTATGTAACTACTTCCCACGTTTTCTGTGTTAGTATAAATCTTCAGGAGTCAGGGGTGTGAGTGTATTCGATTGATCAGCATTGGTATCATGTGATTCAGTAATGCAGTACCCCTGTACTGTAGTGAGTTCCGAGGACAGTAAAGTCGTATCCGAGCTGTGGTATCTGGAGTCGTTATAATTGTTATAGTGGTTGTAAACTGTGCATTCATATATGTGTACTAGTTCATTATTCTCATGATTATTTTGTTGATTAAATGTTCATGCATAAGCCCTTGCATTTAGCCTTCCCTGCTTGCATACTCAGCACATCTTAGTACTGACGCATTCGCGTTATGGTGTTCTTTTATTTTGGGGCACCATAGGTTCAGAGGAGTGAAACTTGGAGCATCTTAGAAGTCACTTGTATAGCAGCAGTGGGTGCAGCAGTGAGTCCTCATCATACGAGGATGTTGTTATTACAGTATTTGATTTTAGTAGATGGAGTTAGTTGGGAAATTGTCCCTTCAACTCCATAGCTCAGGCAGTGTAGAGGCTTTTCAGACAGATGTATTAGTTTGTGGTTTAAGGTATTGTATATTTCTAGATGTTTGAACCTTATGGAAAGTGTTAGCCCATTTTTGCATGTATTTTATTATATCAGGCAGTGAACAGGTACAAATATCAAAAAAAGGCTTAGCTTGTGGTCCTTTGGGATTATAAGCACCGTGTGGCATTCTAGTTCTCGGGAATCGGGGCGTTACAAAACCTCACCAAAAACACTCCTAAATTCTCCCTCAACTTCTATAACAATATTGGGGGTAGGGTTTATCAAAGAGGCCATTTAGAGACTTAAGGACCAAGAATCTCTCTGTGAATCATCTTGTATAAGGCATGTTACTCTTCTCCTATCATTATTTCTCAAATATCGTGTTATTTAAACATTGTTTATGAATCATTAATGATTGTTTTTGAAACAAATGTTGAGGATTTTGATGTATAGTTATGGGTAATGTTTTCTCTTGTTTAAACTTGTAATTATACATATTTTTGGTGATGGTTTGTACATGTGGGTGCTTGTTGATTGTGATTTAACAAATGGGTCAAGAGTAACCCTAATATTGATGGTTTTCACTTGTGTTCTTGTCATTGTAAGAGTATGCCCTCAAGGTGTTTATGAAAATATCTACTAGAAATAACAAGTCAAATGTTGATGGTGATTTAAACTAAGGCAGTGGATTAAAGAGTCTTGTAAATTCTTTGTTGGTCATGTAATGAGTTGGATGGTGATGGTTTTATTTGTTAAAAAGGAGTTAGAGTCCCTAACACAAAGTTGAATTGTGTTTAAACTAAAGCTTTGTGTAAGAATGCTAATGAGTGATTTGATAAAGGTCTTGATGACCACAGTTGACTTGAATAATATTTGAAACTAATGTATTGGCTTATAAAAGTGATTGGTTGATATATGATTCATGAAGACCTTAGGGTCATATATGATGTTGAATTGTGGCCTTGATACCTTAAAATGGTTAAATGGGTTAGAGTCCCCAAATGTGAATAGTTTGATGTGAATGCATGGATAAAGGGTTAGAGTCCTAATGTCGACTAGTAATGGATGCGAGTAATGGATACAATGGCTTGTGGTTAAAGTCTACTTGCGTAATGAAATGGCTTGTGGTTAGAGTCCACATGCATAATGAAATGGCTTGCGGTTAGAGTCCACTTGACTAATAAAAGGCTTGTTGTTAGAGTCCACTTGCTTAATAAAATGGCTTGAGGTTAGAGTCCTCTTGATCGATATAACCTAAGCGGTGGAAGGTTAGAGTCCTCTACTTCATGGTTTGTGTTTAAGTGCTTTGAAATTCATGCTAAGGCCTTGTTATCTGTTAACACTATATGTATCCACATGTATTACCTGTCTATGTGTATAAATGTTGTAGCTAATGATGGTTTGACTCGTGATTGAATAATGACACTATTTTATCCTTGCTCTAAAGTTAAATGCTAGCGCTCCAACCGCTAACTGATAATACTCAACTTACACATCTAATTTAGTGCAAGGAAGTCATTGTCAATATATTTACCCAACTAAGAGTTGAGGTCGAATCCATGAGGAACAATATAAGTGGTGATTGGGTAAGTTCAAAATTATAGTTGCTCGCTAAGTTCAAACCTATGATACAAGATGGTTTGGGGGTTTTCAATCGTGTTGAATATGAATGCAACTCTTGGGCTTCTAGGGGACTAATTCGAGACTAAAAACAATTAGAGTGTAATCAATTAAAATGGATCTTGGGATTATTCCTTCCTAGGGACAAGATGTGCATGGGAACATGATAATTTGATGCAAATTCTAATCATTGATGATGTGGTAAGCTAGGTCTAAAGTCATTGAGGCTAGCTTTTCAACAAAACCACAAAGATTTCACCCATTGGCTCTTTCGAGCACCTAACAAGTTTGTCAATCAAAACCACCCACTACCTTAATTAGGCACCCCTATTTCTAGGATGGTACCAAAGCGATAGTCAACCTCATATTCACCCTAATTTCTAAGATAGTGAAAAGCAGTAAACTATGCCCATAAATTGTCTACTATTGCCTTGGTTCCCACATCCCTCTTTCAAGGATGATGTGATTTTCTAAAGTTCACCCAAAACCCTTCTTTTGAAGATGGATTAGAGATTTCTAGAGTTTGGAGTTTTCACCCATCAAAAATCATGTGGATATTTAGGGATTTCACCCACAAATCCCAACTAATCTAATGAAGCAATAGAAGAACCAATCATCAACAAACTAGAATCTACACAAACACATCACAATCCACACATATTTCCACCCTTATCAAGCACAACCCTAAGAAGTAGATCTAGAAAAAAATAATAATAATAAACACAAATAAACCAATATTCTTATCAAAATTATCCATAAGAAAATAAAGAGATGGAAAACCATACTTTCAAATCCAATGAATCTTCAATAGGTGATGCCAAATCTACACTTAAAAATCACTTTAATGTCTTCTTAGCTCAAGATTAGTACAAGTTTAGCCCCAAGCTCCAAGAAATTGCAAGAACCCTAAACTAAGGATGGTAAGTAGGGTTGTGGATTGATGTTTTGGATTAGGGTTTGAGTCTTCTTTTGTTGGGAAAATTTGGGATAGCTTCATGCATTTATAGTTTTGCCCTTAGGCAGAAATTTCTCTAGGCCATGATCGCAGTATCTTTAACGTGACCGCGGTACAACAACCGCAGGCAATTCCACTTGATCGCGGCACTTTGACCTTCTTGACTCAGCGAGATCGCTAGACGACACCCGTGATCTCGATAACTGAGGCCATGTTTTGGTCCCAGTCTTCAACTGCACTTCTTTGCTTCCTTTTGTTCCTTTTTGTAGCTCCAATCCATATCTTTTCATCTCATCACCTTTGTGCCTGCAAAATATGGATATTAGTGCATTCAATCACAATTATGTCTCACTTATTCATTCAAAACAAGGTAAGGTGAACAAATGATGAGTGTGAATGAGTGGTAAAATCACCACTCATCACTAACCATCTCTGTACATTATGTCCCCACACGACACAAGGGTCGGGGTTTTTTTTTTTTGCAGTGATCTGGTGTTCGGGTGGTTCAAGTGTTGACATTGAAGTGATGCGCTTTCATCCTTCAAAAGGAACTTATTTCATGGTCTTCTTAGCTTATGTCATAGACTTATTTTGGATTCGGTTTTGGCTATTGTCGGGGGTTTGTCCCAATATATTATTGACTCTGAATTTATAGAGGCTTGTGGATGACTGTTAACTTGGGTAGATTGGATGTTGAATGTTGATATTAATGAATGACTAAACTTTCTTAAGTTATGATTATTAGTCTTGTTTCCTCTATCTCATTATATGTTCGGAACTTATCCGATGCTTGTGGATTGATGTGATGGTCGGGTCGGGTTAATGAGGTGATCTTTGGTCCTTGTTGGGCTTGAGATGACCATATGACAAAGTCTAGTTTTAGGTCTTATCAAAGGGTCCCTTCGTCTGTGAGTTACAGTATCAGAGAAGAGTGGTTGTCGTAGGTCCTGCCTTTGCAAGCTACTGACTGGAGGAGTTGTATACACATAGTACATTGTGACACTTAATTGGTTGATGGTACTGGATTACTCTTGAATTCATTTATTCATATGCATCACCTATTACTAATATGATTGTTTGATGCTTATATCTATCGTCCATGTGAGGGGATGTATAGGTATAAGCTATGATTGATGTTTGTTGAGTAGTGCTTGAACCTTTTGGGCTTATGGGGGCCTGATTAAGTTATTATTTGTCTGAACTGTCGGTTACTTTATTGTTGCCTATTATGGTTAGTTTGTGGCAGAATGATTGTGGACTAGTACCCGAGATTATCAGTACATTTCTAATTTCTTTTCTTTCTCATAGTAAGATATATTATTGTTAGAATATCTAATACTTGGTGATCCTTTGTCCAGAGACCCTGATTATGCTAGTATTAGCTTTCCTTCTTGGCTAGGATTCCTTGAGATCTCTCTCGGGTATTTACCTTTAAGCGTAGTCCTATATATGTATATATATAAATGGTATTACCATATATCTCTCTCTTTCTTTATCTATTCGTATTTTATATGTATCTTTTGGCCACGTATTACTACTATGTATCCTTCTTCCACCCTTCATTTGTATATTGGCTAGTGATATACGGTATTGCACTTTAGTTCTTGAATACTATTAGAATAGGATAGGCTTATCCTTATTGCTCCCTTAGAATTATTATGTTTAGTTTCTTGGATAGTTGACACGACCCTAACTGTTGCCTTATCGTAATGGGCATCTTAAGTCCAACCGGGACCGGAGACCTTCCTCGTAACCCAATCTAACCAACCAACATATATCTTGTGTCGGATGAATTCCAAACATATAACAAAATGACGTATTCAATAATGTAAAAACTTTAGGATAAGTCTATATCCGAGACCAACCTGACCAAGTCAATCTATCAAATAACCAACCAACCAAACCAAACACGATAACTCAATATATGTAATATATAAATCGTAACCATTCCGCACCCAAGTACACAGTTTTCCATACAAAGCCTCTAACCCAAACAAAGAGTATCTAGTCGGGACATGCTCCCGACCATAGCCATAAATCAAAGTCTATGGAAATACAAAAGTAAGTAAAGTAATCCATGACATGAAATGGATGCCTTTCGAACTATGGAAGCTCACTACTTTGATCCAACATCGATTGTTTCCGATCCGATCAATAAGCAGGAGGAGTAGTATGGACGGTTCCTGCATCGTGTGGGGATACAGCCGCCTGATGATGGGATAGAAAATTAATGCTAGCAAGTACTCAAGATAAGTATAAAATAATGTCAACCTTTAAAACCAAGTAAGCAAACCATATGTATAAACCATACATACATACATATATATATCCATGTTAGGAAAGGGAACCGGGTTCAGCATGCCTTTAAAACCATTAACCTGGGTATGTGTACCGTAACTATCATAATTCTACCCATGGGCTATATGGGTCCAATGCCACCCCTGGACGAGCCCCGATGTGTGTAGCCGCACGAACCGAAGATACCACAGGAGTAGGGGACTCCTGTGTACCCTTTGCTCTCAATGATACATTTATACAAGTGTTAGGGGATTCCCGTGAACCCCTCAAGTATAGGGTCGCCATGCCCAATCCTCATGTTGGCAAAAATGAGTCTCTAGTGTCCGTCCATTGGACTCACACCTTCACGGTTAGCTATCACACCCCGCCATTATTGCCCAATTAAAACCATTACCACACAACCAAACTATTATTCCATTTATTATTAACCAAGGCTATCATTAGTTGTATCGTCATACCGACTATAGCTTACAAGCAATGTCTTTAGCCAACCTTAAGGCATTCCCATGTACCCCATAGGTTACATTATTAAGTTTACTTGGGGGATTCCCATGTACCCCAAAAGTACATCATTATTAAGCTTACTTGGGGGATTCCGGTGTACCCCACAAGTATATCATTATTAAGCTTTGCTTGGGGGATTCCCTTGTACCCCACAAGACGTTCATCATTCAAACCATTTTCATTATGCATTTACTTGGGAGATTCTCGTGTACCCTGCAAAGTTTTCATTAAAATCAATTTCATAGCCACCAAGGCCTTACCATTTAACCATTCCAAACCATGCATACCGTTCAAAACCATTTTAACCATTTTAGCCATTCAAAACCATTCAAACTAATACAAAACCATTTAAACCCATGCAAAAACCATCCAAACCAATTTAGGGTTCCATTACCAAGCTATTTCATGCAAAAACCATCCAAACCAATTTAGGGTTCCATTACCATACCATGCAATAACTTCAATAAAAGCTCAACAATAGAGTAAAATGTTCTCATAGGCATTTTATCAAACATGTTGAAGGCATACCTTTACCAAGACCAAAACCAAAGTATAAATCATCAAGTTTAGGGCTACCCATGACCCTTTTGTTAAACCCTAATCAATAAACACCCACATGTACAAACCATCACCAAAACATGTGAAAATATAGTTTAAACCAATAGTAAACAATACCCATCAATATGCATCAAAACCTTCAACATTGGTTTTCAAAACCACCATTCATGATACACAATCAATATTTAAAAAACATTAAAAATCTTTGTTAGTTGGAACAAACAATGAGGGAGGAGTAACTTGACTTATACAAGAAGATTCGGGGAAAGAACTTGACCCCTTTAGCCTGTAGATGAACACCTCTTGAAACCCTAGCCTCCAATCTTCAAGAGAGAGTTAGAGTGTGTTTTTGGAATGTTTTGATATTCCAATGAGTGTTATGAGAGGCCACAACATGATATATAACTTGGGTACATAAGGGTTTTGGGATAGAAAATGTCCAGACTACCCTCAGCTTAAAAGCAGAAATTATGCACATAGGAGGGGACGACCTACCCCTCTAAACCATACCCTAGGGTATAAGTGGTACCCTTACTCATACCCTAGACCTCACCTTGATCCCCTATACTAACAATCACATGACCACCTAGGGTTAACTCATACCCCAAGGTATGAAAAGTACCCATATTCCGTACCTTGGACAGATTCAACTAGTCCAAACTTTGGCGATCATACGACTTGGCATCATACACCTCGTATACTACCATACGACCAATATGATGCTCAGTCGTATCTTGGACAAAAGCCAACCCAAATATACTAACTAACATACGAGAGAGAGGATACCCAGTCGTACCATACTATACGAGTAGTATGCCTAAATAGTACCTTTTCAAGAATGTTCAAACTCAAGAAATTTTTGCAAGGGCCAAGGTTTAGGGTGTTTCATTCTCCCCCACTTAGGATAATTCATTATTGAATGACGGGTAATGGCAATCATGAGCACGAGATAACACATTAACACACATCAAACTTCTCTCCAACTAAAATAGAAGATTAAGACATAAATCAAGATGAGAAGATCAAGCACGATTTACACCCCAATACCTTCATTCCAACTTTTATCTAATTTTAAGAACAAATATGTGATAAAGAACATATATCTTATGGATGAGTTTTCAGAACGAAGAACCAATGCGGATACATGGACTCCATGTCCTCCTCCACAACTCAAATGGCTTTTTCAGACTTTTGTTTCCACCATATAACCTTTACCGAAGCCACACCTTTTATTCGCAATTGGTGAACTTGCCAACCCAAGATCCTTACCGGGACCTCCTTAAAGAACAAAGAATTTGAGATATTAATACCACCCAAAGGAACCAACCGACAAAAGAACATCCACAACATACCTTATCACAAACAAATGGAATACTAGATAAATGGAACTCATTCTAGAGAGCAAGTCTAATTCAACTTACAATTTTATAACGCTCAAATTACACTCTTGAATGGGTATAAGCGATCGTTGTCAATATAAAACCCAACTAGGTTGGGGTCGAATCCCACAGGGAATAGGGTGTGAACGTCAATTTGTTTATGAAATACTTTACTAGTAGTTTATTGTTTCCAAAATATGGGGGTTTAAAGTTCACAATGAATAAATCTTTACTTTCTAAATTATAGTGTTGTTATCAATATAAATGGGAAACCAGAGTTATGATCACCAAAGGTTTCGGGTATTGACAGATACTAGGTAATGCTAGAGACCCTCGGAATGAGTAGAACAATAGAATATCCCTGACTATGATACTATCTAACTTATCTCTCAACCTTACCAGATAATTTATTATCTAATTCTCTCGAACTTAGATAATTTATCTATATCCAAACGTGTAATACCCCGAAAAATCCAAACCAATATTAGAGCCATGTAAGAAGCTAATACATAGTACATCATGGTTATTTTATAGTTTTATGAGTAGGTTAGATGTATATTAAGGCTTCAAATAACTCCCAGCTATCAAACAAATAAAAATATTCCTTTCCGATTGAATTCTTGAGAAGGATATTGGTATAGTTAACTTCAAATAAGTATATCTCTCATTATACTTGGAATTTTTGATATTATGACCTATCAATAGATAGATAATTGAATTATCTTTCCAACTATACAAATTTTACCTAATTCCGATATCAGATAAAAGAGTTATTCCTATTTTACTCCAGCACGTCAGGCTGGAAACAGTGTGACGACATTCGTGGTAGCTTACCACATTTGTGAAGCCCTATCACGAAGGTCGTCAACCTTAGGCAGAAACGAGCTCGTAAGTGATGACATTTGTGGTAGCTTACCACACTTGTGACGCCCTACCACGAAGGTCGTCATCCTTAGGCAGAAACCAGCTCCTAAGTGACGACATTCGTGGTAGCTTACCATACTTGTGACGCCCTATCACGAAGGTCGTCAAGCTTAGGTAGAAACCATCAGTTCCAGCTCCTGTGTGATGACATTTTTGATGGCTTGTCATATTTTTTGATGCCTTGTCACAAATATCGTCGGCTATGATTTTTAGCAACTGGGAATTTATTTCATAAGGGTATTTTGGTTTTTTCCTTCACCTTCCACGACTTATAACCCTAAAGAGGCATAATTTTTCCCATTTTTATTCAGTTAAGCATCCTAAAAACCCTGTCTTACACTCTCAACCATAATATTAGGGTTTTCATCAAACTCATCTCTCAAAAGCAAGATTCAAGCCTTTTTCCAAGATAATTGAGAATTAAGTTTCCCAATCCAAAAACTCTGCAGCAAATCATTAAGGTTTCCTTTCTAAGGTATGCGTAGTGTTCATCTATGGTCCAATCCGTTCATAGAGCTCAAGAACCTTGCTTTAAATATTATTTAGTAAACTTTTTATGGTGATATGAGTATGTACATGTTGACGATTGTTGTTTAAGTTTCAATGTGATGACTAAAGGTGTTTTCATGAAATATATATGTTTTTTAATTGAAAACCATGAATTTTAGGTGGTTTAATATGGTGCAAGTATGAAACTCACCTATACCTTAAAGAATGCATGCAAGGTGTTTGATAAAATGCTTAGGATGCTAGAAATTCGTGTTTGTATGGTTCTATGATGTCCAAATTAGATATATACTTTAATATGAATCCCATAATTTTCATAAATTGCTATTATGGTGGTATGAAGCATGTAAGATAATGGAGATATACAATATGTACACGAAATATATCTATGCATTCCCTACAATGTTTAAGATGTTGAATAACTATATGAAATATGATATCCCCTACTTATGATATTATGAATTATGGACTCAAATCTTGTGATCAAGTCATGCCATGTGTGTCAGTTTCCTTCTATCGAGTCCTGGGGGTATTCGTACCCGAAAAACATAGTTGTGTGCCTAGAGCTATGTCATGTTGTCATGATAATCTCAGTCAAGCAATAATCTATAGAACTCAGTCAGTCATGTGACTCAGGAAACCATCTCATGATCTCAGTTAACTCTCAGATAATAGTACTACTCTATCAGGAAACGGAACTTAGTTAATCTGTCCCTGTACAGTTAGTTGAATAATGTTTAGTCTCTTCAGATGGGAGTAGAAGTTAGCACCGAGTAAACCCAAGGATGGGGACTCACCTACCAGTTTAGGGTGTGATCTTAGCAGTCATCTTTGTGTTCCAGAACTACGTAGCCAGCGTAGGTTGAGACATCTTAGCCTGTCAGATTAGGGTTGATGAGGTGGCTTAACCTTTCAGTTTAGGGTCCCACCATTCTTATTTTGAGTACCTTCCAGATAAGGGTCACTCACAATTTTCCTTACCAGTGGCGCAGTATTGACGCCCCTCCAGTCAGGGCAAAGATTAGACCCCAGCTTAGCCGTAATGGTATACATGGGGCATGTCAGTTAAACAACTACCTCCCACAGTTTCAGTATCATTCTTAGTAAAAGAACTCAGAAAGTTCTTCAGATATCAGTATACCAGGACTGTTAAATACAGTCAAATTCAATTAGAACATGGAACTCAGAGAGTTCAACCAGATTCAGGGTTGTCAGATATAGTCATCCATGTTATCAAAACTACGGTTCCAACCATGTATTAGCATACAGATTTAGCCATTACGTACTCACGATCTTAGTTACTATGTATGTATGTTTGCACTTTTACGTTCATATCAGTCAGTCAGTAGTATTATTCATGTATGTAAACCCTTTGCATTAGCCTACCTCACTCATATACTCAGTACTCCAGTTGTACTGACGCATTTGGGCTATGGTGATTTCTTTTCATGTTAGACCATAGGTTCAGAGGCACGAGTCCCATACCAGCAGTAGCAATCGCATTTAGCATAAGAGTTGCAGTGAGTCTTCTTCATTTGAGGATGAGATTATTTGATTTATTCATTTATTTCTTCAGTTCAGTTTTATGGAGTTAGTTGGAGACAAGTTCCTTCAACTCCTTATTTCAAACAGTACTTAGAGGCTTTCAGATTTACACTCAGATTTAGCTTTCGAATTCAGTTTTCAGTTGTTTTGGGTATTTTTTGCCCATGTGGATGTTATATTATTTCTGTTGAACCTTATGGCCTATTGTGTATGTTTTCCACATTATTATATCATGAATTGCAGTATACAGGTACAGATATCAATCATGGGTTAACTTGTGGTCCCTTGGGGTCATAAACACCGTGTAGCATTCCGATTCAGAAAATTGGGGCGTTACAAACTTGGTATCAGAGCCTAAGGTTCAATAGAGTCCTAGGAAGTCTAAAATCCACATCTAGTAGAGTCATGTACATGGGTATGTTACGCGCCATATTTATGTACAGGAGACTATGAAATGTTTTAGGAACAGTTCCCTTTCTTCAGTATTTATGTCGTGCTAGTAAGCATAACTTCAAGTCAGTCTCTTAGTCTAATCCACGTCAGCAGATTTAGTTGAGTTAGAGATGACTGATTTTGATGTCATTCTCGATATGGATTGGCTTCATTCCTGCTATGCCATAGTCGACTACAGAAATAGGATAGTTCAGTTTCAGTTCCCGAATGAGCCCATCCTAGAGTAGAAGGGTAGCACTTCATCTTTTAGGGATCAGCTTATTTCCTACCTTTGGGCAAGGAAAATAATTTCTAAGGGGTGTGTGTATCATCTCGTGCATGTTAAGAATTCCAGTTCCGAATCTCCCAGTCTCGAATCAATCCCAGTGGTTAATGAATATTCAGACGTCTTTTTCAAATATTTCCAGGCATTCCTCCCGAAAGGGGAATAGACTTCGGTATAGACCTTCTCCCAGATACTCAACTTATTTCTATTCCTACATACAGAATGGCACCAACAGAACTCAAGGAACTGAAAGATCAGTTGAAGGATCTCTTAGATAAGGGATTTATCAGTCCCAGTGTATCCCCATGGAGTGCGCCAGTCTTATTCATGCTCAAGAAAGACGGTTCTTTCAGAATGTGTATTGATTACCGTCAGCTCAACAAAGTCACGATCAAGAATAGGTATCCACTGCCTAGGATAGACGACTTGTTTGACCAACTTCAGGGTGCCAGTTATTTCTCTAAGATAGACCTCAGATCAGGCTATCATCAGCTCAGAGTTAGAGAATGTGACATTCTGAAGATAGTTTTTTGTACTCGGTATGGTCACTTTGAATTTCTAGTCATGTCCTTTGGTCTTACCAATGCCCCTGCAGCTTTCATGGACTTTATGAACTGGGTGTTCAAGTAGTACTTATACACATTCGTCATAGTCTTCATAGATTATATTCTGGTCTATTCTCACACAGAGCGTGATCATTCAGACCATCTCATAATTGTTCTTCAGACTCTCAGGGATCACCAGTTGTTTGTCAAGTTCAGTAAGTGTAAATTTTGGCTAAGATCAGTAGCATTCTTTGGACACATTATTTCTGGTGATGGAATTAGAGTAGATCCTCAGAAAACCAAAGCGGTAAGAAACTGGCCTCACCCTGTCTCTCCATCAGATATCAGGAGTTTCTTGGGTTTGGATGGCTACTACCGATGGTTTGTCGAGGAATTTTCTTCTATTGTATCTCATATGTCCAGATTGACTTAGAAGAAGGTCAAGTTTCAGTGGTCAGAACCTTGTGAGAAGATTTTTCAAAAGTTGAAGACTCGACTCACCTCAGCTCTAGTATTATCACTTCTCGATGGTTCCGATGGATTCGTAGTATATTATGATGCATCCAGAGTAGGTTTAGGTTGTGTCCTCATACAGCATGGTAGAGTCATAGCCTACGCCTCCAGACAGTTAAAGCCCCATGATAAGAATTATCCTACTCATGACCTTGAGTTAATAGCAGTTGTCTTTGCCTTAAAGATTTGGATGCATTATCTATACGGTGTTCATGTAGGCGTCTTCACAGATCATAAGAGCCTTAGGTATGTCTTTTCCCATAAAGATCTCAATCTTCATCAGAGAAGGTGGTTAGAGATCTTGAAGGATTATGACATGAGTGTCCTTTATCATCCTGGCAAGGCCAATATAGTGGCCGACGCACTCAGTAGACTGTTCATGGGCAGTGTTTCCCATGTTGAGGATAGTAAAAAGAAATTAGCTCAGGAGATTCATCAGATTCCCAAACTAGGTGTTCGCTTAGTCGACTCTTCATAGGGAGGTGTATGTGTTCAGAGTAGCTCAGAGTCAACTTTAGTTTCTGAGGTGAAAGAGAAGCCAGATACGGATCCTAGCCTTGTCAAGCTAAAAGAGTCAGTTCAGAGTTAGGAAGTAGAGGTTTTCTCCCAAGGGGGAGATGGTGTTGTTCATTATCAGGGTCGTCTGTGTGTTCCCGGTGTAGATAACTTGAGGCAGCGAATTCTTGCAGAAGCGCATGGTGCGCGATACTCTATTCATCCAGGGTCCACTAAGATGTTCCATGACTTGCGGGAGATCTATTAGTGGAGTGAGATGAAGAGGGACATTGCAGAGTTTGTGGCTAAGTGCTCTACATGTCAGCAGGTTAAGATATAGCATCAGAAACCTAGTGGTTCCATGCAGGAGTTCACTATTCCTACTTGGAAGTGAGAAAAAGTGAACATGGACTTCGTGATAGGTTTGCCTAGAACACGTCATTAGCATGATTCAGTTTGGGTCATTGTAGATAGAATGACCAAGTCAGCTTATTTCCTTCTAGTTCGTACCTCTTACTCAGCCGAGGATTATGCCAAACTCTATATCAGGGAGTTGGTCAGATTACATGGTGCTCTACTATATATCATCTCAGACAGAGGTACCCAGTTCACCTCTTACTTCTGGAAAGCATTCCAAAAGGGTCTTGGTACCCAAGTTCATCCCAGTACAGTATTTTATCCTCAGACAGATGGTCGAGCAGAAAGGACCATTCAGACCCTAGAAGATATGCTAAGTGCGTGTATAATTTATTTCAAGGGAATCTGGGATGACCACTTACCTTTGATTGAGTTTGCATACAATAACATCTATCACTCCAATATTCAGATGGCTCCATTCGAAGCTCTCTATGGTAGGAGATGTAGGTCTCTGATCGGTTGGTTCGAAGTTAGTGAGACCGCAGTCATAGGGCCTGACTTAGTATTCGATGCCTTAGAGAAAGTTTAATTAATCAGAGAAAAACTCTGGGCTGCTCAGAGCCGACAGAAGTCTTATGTGGATGTTCGTGGAAAGGATCTCGAATTCGAGGTCGATGACTATGTCTATCTCAAGATCTCTCCCATGAAGGGAGTGAAGAGATTCAGCAAGAAGGGAAAGCTCAGCCCTCGATATGTCGATCCCTTCAGGATTCTCAGTCGTTTCGGCAAGGTAGCCTATGAGCTCGAGTTGTTTTCAGATCTAGCCTCAGTTCATCCAGTCTTCCATGTCTCTTTGCTCAAGAAGTGCATAGGTAACCCAGAAGTTGTAGTCCCTATTCAAAGCGTTGACATTTAAAATAGCCTCTCTTATGAAGAGATTCCAGTTGAAATCCTCGACTATCAGACTCGTAGGCTGAGGAACAAAGAAGTCCCTCTGGTCAAGGTTCTTTGGCGGAATCAGTCCATGAAGGGAGCTACTTGGGAAGCAGAAGCAGACATGCGAACCAAGTACCCTAATATTTTCTTCGATAATTTAAAATTAGCTTGAGGTAACCATTTTCCTTAAGCTTATTTAGTTACATGTTCAAAATTCCAGTATAAAATTGGTATCAAGTATCAGTGCATAGCTTATCATGCATTCATGAGTTCAGCTTATCAGTCATGTATCAGATATGCATGTTCAGTTGGCCTATATTCAATTTAGAATTCAATTCAGTCCTAAATTCATTTGCCAGTTGAGCATGATCAGTGTATGCGTCGTTTATATTTTCTCCCCACTCAAGTAGTCATTATTCGAGGACGAATGTTTCCAAGAAGGAGATATTGTAATACCCCAAAAAATCCAAACCAATATTAGATCCATGTACCAAGCTCATGCATAGTACATCATGGTTCTTTTATAGTTTTATGAGTAGGTTATATGTATATTAAGGCTTCAAATAACTCCCATCTATCAACCGAATCAAAATATTCCTTACCGATTGAATTCTTGAGAAGGATATTGGTATAGTCAACTTCAAATGATCATATCTCTTTTTATACTTAGAATTTTTTATCTCATTACCTATCAACAGATAGATAGTTTAATTATCTTTCCAACTATACCAATTTTACCTAAATCCGATATCGAACCAAAGAGTTATTCCTATTTTACTCCATCATGTCAGGCTGGAAATAGTGTGACGACATTCGTGGTAGCTTACCACATTTGTGACGCCCTATCACGAAGGTCTTCAGCCTTAGGAAGAAACCAGATCCTAAGTGACGACATTCGTGGTAGCTTACCACACTTGTGATGCCCTACCATGAAGGTCATCAGCCTTAGGCAGAAACCAGCTCCTAAGTAACGACATTCATGGTACCTTACCACACTTGTGACGCCCTATCACGAAGGTCGTCAGGCTTAGGCAGAACCATCAATTCCAGCTCCTGTGTGATGACATTTTTGATGGCTTGTCACATTTTTTGACGCCTTGTCACAAATATCATCAGCTGTGATTTTCTGCAACTGGGAATTTATTTCATAAGGGTATTTTGGTCTTTTCTTCTCCTTCCATGACTTATAACCCTAAAGAGGCATAATTTTTCCCATTTTTCTTCGGTTAATCATCCTAAAAACCCTCTCTTACACTCTCAACCACAAGATTTGGGTTTCTATCAAACTCATCTCTCAAAAGCAAGATTCAAGCCTTTTTCCAAGATAATTGAGAATTAAGTTTCCCAATCCAAGAACTCTCCAACAAATCATCAAGGTTTCCTTTCTAAGGTATGCGTAGTGTTCATCTATGGATCCAATCCGTTCATAGAGCTCAAGAACCATGTTTTAAATATTATTTTGTAAAGTTTTTATGGTGATATGAGTATGTACATGTTGACGATTGTTGTTTAAGCTTCAATGTGATGTCTAAAGGTGTTTTCATGGAATATATATGTTTGTTAATTGAAAACCATGAATTTAGGTGGTTTAATATGGTGCAAGTATGAAACTCACCAATGTCTTAAAGAATGCATGCAAGGTGTTTGATAAAATTCTTAGGATGCTAGAAATTTATGTTTGTATGGTTCTATGATGTCTAAATGACAAGTCCATGTTAGCTAAATACTTCAATATTAATCCCATGTTTTTCATATATTGCTATTGTGGTGGTATGAAGCATGTAAGATAATGGAGATATACAATATGTACACAAAATATATCCATGCATTCCCTACAATGTTTAAGATGTTGAATAACTATATGAAATATGATATCCCCTACTTATGATATTATGAATTATGGACTCAAATCTTGTGATCAAGTCATGTCATGTGTGTCAGTTTCCTTCTATCGAGTCTTGAGGGTATTCGTACCTAAAAAACATAGTTGTGTGTCTAGAGCCATGTCATGTTGTCATGACAATCTCAGTCAATCTATAATCTATAGAACTCAGTCAGTCATGTGACTCAGGAAACCTCAGAAATCTCATGATCTCAGTTAACTCTCAGATAATAGTACTACTCCGTCAGGCAACGGAAGTTAGTTAATCTGTCCATGTACAGTCAGTTGAATTATGTTTAGTCTCTTCAGATGGGAGTAGAAGTTAGCACCGAGTGAACCCAAGGATGGGGACTCACCTACAAGTTTAGGGTGTGATTCTTAGCAGTCATCCTTGTATTCCAAAACTACGTAGCTAGTGTAGGTTGAGACATCATAGCCTGTCAGATTAGGGTTGATGAGGTGGCTTAACCTTTAAGTTTAGGGTCCCACCGTTCTCACTTTGAGTACCTGCCAGATAAGGGTCACTCATAACTGTCCTTACCAGTGGCGCGGTATTGACACCCCTCCAGTCGGGGCAGAGATTGGACCCCAGCTTAGCCGTAATGGTATTCATGGGGCATGTCGGTTAAAAAACTACCTCCCACAATTTTATTATCAGTCTTAATAAAAGAACTCAAACAGTTCTTTAGATATCAGTATACTAGGACTGTTACATACAGTCAAATTCAATTATAGCACGGAATTCAGAGAGTTCAACCAGATTCAGGACTATCAGATACAGTCTTCAATGTTATCAGAACTACAGTTCCAGCCATGTATTAGCGTATAGATTTAGCCATTATGTACTCACGATCTTAGTTACTATGTATGTATGTTTGCACTCTTACATTCATATCAGTCAGTCAGTAGCGTTATTCATGTATGTAAACCGTTTGCATTAGCCTACCTCACTCGTATACTCAGTACTCCAGTTGTACTGACGCATTTTTGCTATGGTGCTTTCTTTTTATGTTACACCATAGGTTCAGAGGCACGAGTCCCACACCAGCAGTAGCAGTCGCATTCAGCATACAGAGTTGCAGTGAGTCCTCTTAATTCGAGGACGACATTATTTGATTTATTCATTTATTTCTTCAGTTTAGTTTTACAGAGTTAGTTGGAGACATCTTCCTTCAACTCCTTATTTCAGACATTACTTAGAGGCTTTCAGATTTACGCTCAGATTTAGCTTTCAGATTCAGTTTTCAGTTAATTTGGGTATTTTTTGCCCATATGGATGTTATATTATTTCAGTTGAACCTTATGGCCTATTGTGCATGTTTTCCACATTATTGTGTCATGAATTGCAGTATACAAGTATAGATATCAGTCATGGGTTAGCTTGTGGTCCCTCGAGATCACAAGCACCGCGTAGCATTCTGATTCAGAAAATCGAGGCATTACAAAACGGATGTTATCTTAGGCAGATTAATCCAGTTACGGCATTAATCATAAAACAGAAGGTTGGTAGCTTCCGAGTCCCTGTTGATAATTCCCGTCCTCTAGTCTATTTCTCCGTTAGAAGCAAATAAAACCTAAGGCATAATCTAATGTTTGCAACCACTAGATTTCAGTTAAAACCACAGAATTTCAAGATGTTCTACTACTCCTTGAATTCGTTAAACACTTAGCATCATATCAAACCTTAATCTTTGGATCCCATAACCTCGGCTAATGGAATTAACCGCTCATGATTTGATGAAAGAAATCACAAGTTGAATTCATGATGATAATAATAAACTTACGTATAGTTGGAAAACAACAAGCATTTCTTCAATTAAATCCCAAGTTAGAAACCCAAGAATAGTTGATAAGAAAGAAAACTAAGAATAATTGGCGAAAGAGAACAATGTACCTGTTTCTCTCTCCAAAGTTCTTATTCTAAATAATGAAAACTTGATAATTTAAAAACCCTCAAAATTGCTACTTATACTAAAGCCTAATTAAGGTAATAAAATAAAAAAATCACAGCTGGGCTCGGATTTAGGTGACGGCATATTGGTGTTGATCATCAGGCTTCTGACAGCGTCTCAAATATGTCGTCAGAAGTCGTACCTTCTTAACCTGTTCTGCCTCACTCTGATGATGTCCTCCGACGGCTTACCAGAGGAGTGACGGCGTGTAGCAAATGACGTCAGACCTTCAGCCTATTTCACCATATTCTGTCCCACTTGATGGTATCTTCTGACGGCTTACCACACTTGTGATGAAATATTGAGAATGTCGTCACCTTCATCCAGCAACTCTTCTTCACTATTCTTCCTGATGCCTTTTTTTGGTAGCTTACCATATCTCTGACGGCTTGCAAGAAATGCCGTCAGACTCATATCAGCTCACTTCTACCAGATTTTACTTATTTTGTTCATTTTCCTATGTTTTCCTCCCATCCTTGCTACAACTACAATATCACAAGAAAACGATCAAAAACAACCAAAAGTTGCTTAAGACTTCACAATTATTTAGAGTTAAAAGCCTCAAATGTGTTAGCATCTACTCACACATCAACACCCTCAACTTAAAACAATTGCTTGTCCTCAAGCAACCAAAACACAACTAAGAGAATACAAAATACAATCAGCAGCCAGTCACTCGACTTTGCTCAAAAACACATGCATCCTCTCCAAGGTCAATCAACTTAAAAACAGCTATGCCAAATTTTTGAAAATAACCATGCAACTCATAGGAATCAAGGTATGGCATCCATTCGGCAACGACACTTCTACATGCATCTACATCAAATTCACCAAAATAAGTCAACAACTGGTAGTATACCTATTGTGCTCTCCCATCAAAGAAATTTCCCTTTTCTCTCATTATCAACAATCAAGGTATAATCATGGTGATAATCACAAAAGCTCTCGCACTCAGAATGAAGTTCAACTAGTGTATGCCAAATACCATATGCTTGCCCTTATCCTCATTACCAAGGTGTCTAGACAGGTAAGCTAGGATCACTATAGGACTTTTTCAGGCTTGTAACGTATTATAGGGGCTGGTATGGTATTAAATAGCATTTAGAGTGACTAACCTCCTTGGCACTACCTTATCTTGTGGGGTCTACTTATTAACCTCATTTTATCTTTTTCTTTTCTCTTGATCGCAAAACATGGTGTGGTCTTTCTTTTTATTCAAACAATTTTCATTTTATTGCTCTTTTTCACCAACACCCAACTATCAATTTCTTTTTCAGAACTTTTTTTTCGTCTTTTCTTTTTATTTTACCCTTCTTCATACCCAGTTTATCTCACGCCCCCCTATAATAGCCACCCTCAACTTAGGTTGTTTGTCTAAGTCAAGGTGCATAGTGTCCAAAGAGGACCACGGCCAAAACAGGTTCATTATGATTTAAAAAGGGAAGGTGATGGGTTTCATAGAAAAAAAATGGTCAATTTAGGTGCAAATGGGGACCAAGGGGTATAATGTATTACAGGGAAGGTCATTTAGGCTAGAAGTGACTGAAATTCAAAAACGGCCTACGATCATTTCCTAACTCCTATCCTTCAACAACGGTAAGATGGACCGGGCAAGTTCTAGATTAGGCAATACAAAGGGAACGCAGTAAAGCTTCACACACACTTGGAATATAAGCATATTACCAGTTACTACTCATCCAGTTCATGCAAATGTTTGGTAGTGATTGTCAAGTTACTAGAACTAATGCCACAACAAGATTCACACATGGTCACAATTTAATGTAGTTCACACAGTCATGCAATCAAACCAATGGAGAGGTGCTCAAAAATTCATCAAACATGCAGACTGCTTCAAGTATAAGTACTTCTCCTAGTTACTAACACAGTTGGTACAATGACAATACACCCCCACACCCTTAACTTAAAATCAAAAATAAATAAAACTAAGGGTTTAGGGCGTACCTAGTAGAGATCAAGTACGAGGATCATGGGGTTTTACCCCCACATCAGTATATCCAGTTGGGACACTTATATCTGGAGTCTGCTGTTGCGCTGGCTCAGCTACCTTCTCAAGTGGTCCTCTAGGGACACTTGTATTTCCTTTTTCAGGTTCGCTTTGTCAGTGGCCGCTACCTCATCACTTGTTTGCGTACCTTCAGGTTCAGCATTCAAACCATTTTAATTATGCATTCACTTAAGAGATTCTCGTGTACCCTACAAGATTTTCATTCAAATCAAGTTCATAGACACAAGGTCATACCATTTAACCATTCCAAACCATGTATACCATTTAAAACCATTTTAACCATTCAAACCATTTAGTCATTCAAAACCATTCAAACCAATACAAACCCATGCAAAAACCATCCAAACCAATTTAGGGTTCCATTATAAAACCATACCATGCAAAAACCATCCAAACCAATTTAGGGTTCCATTAACAAACCATACCATGAAATAGCTTTAATAGAAGTTCAACAATAGAGTAAAATGTTCTCATGGGCATTTTATCAAACATGTTGAGGCAATACCCTTACTAAGACCAAAACCAAAGTATAAACCATCAAGTTTAGGGTTACCAATGACCCATTTTTTAAAACACAACCAAAAAACAACAATATGTGCAAACCATCACCAAAACATGTGAACATAATTAAGCCAATAGTAAACAATATGCATCAAAACCTTCAACATAGGTTTTCAAAACCACTATTCATGATCCACAATCAATAATCAAAACACATTAAAACATTACTTTAGATGGAACTAATAATGAGGGATGAGTAACTTGCCTTATACAAAAAGATTCACGGAAACAACTTGACCCCTTTAGCCTCTAGATGAATACCTCTTGAAACCCTAGCCTCCGATCTTCAAGAGAGAATTAGAGAGTATTTTTAGAATGTTTTTATCTTCCAATGAGTGTTATGAGAGACACAACATGATATATAATGTGGGTACATAAGGGTTTTGGGATGGGAAATATCCAGACTACCCTCAGCTTAAAAGCTGAAATTATGCACGTAAGAGGGTATGACCCACCCCTCTAAACCATACCCTATGGTATGAGTCATACCCTTAATCATACCCTATACCTAACCTTGATCCCCTATACTGATCTATTATATGACCACCTAGGGTTAACTCGTACCCCAAGGTATGAGACGTACCCATAATTCGTAACTTGGACATATTTAACTAGACCAAATCTTCATTATCATATGACTTGGCATCATACACCTCATATTCTACCATACAACCAGTATGATTCTTAGTCGTATCTTTGACAAACCAACCCAAATAAACTGACTAACATACGAAAGAGGGGACACCTAGTCGTACTATAGTATATGAGTAGTATGCCCAAACCGTACCTTGTCCAAAATGTTCAAACTCAAGAAATTTTCCAAGGGCAAACTTTAGGGTGTTTCAATAGTTCCCTATAGTTTATATTCATTCCTACTTTACATGTTATTTATGCTTGCATTATCTTTGGAGCTCAATCGATTGATGCCTACTGAGTACCACATGTTTAGTACTCTGACTACACTTTTGTGGCTTGTACATCATAGTATGATTTCTTGCTGTTAATGTGTGCATCGTGTAGAGAATCCATTTGATTAGATATTATGGTGAAATCTTGACATTTAGAGTGTTTGTGTTATATCTTATTATCAGATTGATCTCTATTTTATATTCTAAGACATCTCTCTTTCTCTCTCTCTCTCTCTCTATATATATATAAATAAATATATTATTATGTACTTCACATGTCCTATTGTATTTGAAGCTTTTGTACTGACTTCACCTAGCTTTGGGAATATATTTATGTTCTTCTTGCTTTGTTTCTCCTTGTTATTTAGTTTTACTTTTTCCTTTTTTATTAGTCTATTACTAGTTATTTTAGGCTATAGGTTATCTTACCTACTGGTAGGTTATGGTAGATGTCATCATGACCTGAGAAATTAGATTGGGACAAATTAGTATTAGAGCCAGGTTTACCGGTGTATTGGTACAAAAGCTAAGTTCCTTGTAGATTTTTTCAGATTGGTACGGAGATGTCTGTATCCTATCCTTGGGAGGATATAGGGCATGTTTAGGAAGTTTTATTCTTGGCTCTTTGTCATGTGTTCTTATTTCCATGAACCTCTAGTACTTTCTTAGATTACATTATTTCTTATATGGATGACATGACATTATCGATAGATGCAGATAATACTTTCACAGGTGTTACTAGAGTTTCAGCTCCATATTAGATTAGGGAGTTAGAGATTTATGCCTAAGATCTTCAGCGTCAGCCAAAGAATTTAGAGCTAGCACATGTTTTGGTAGTGTTTGTGATTGCCTTAGTCCTTTAGGATCTGGTATTAGGGATTCCAAGTATTTTAGTGGATACCTGACATCCAGAGATGATATTTGGTACATCAAGTTGTTCTCAAACCAGAGTTGGGTTTGTTGGTGTTTAGCAGGGTTCTCTATCTGGTTAGATATGAGATTGGGTTTCTCGAGTGGGACAAACATACTCTTATACTATATATTTGAGAGAGTGAGATGGTGTTTATATTTGACATAGGGTATGAAACACCCAAGAATGTGTCCTTGCAAAAATTTTTGTTCTTGAGCATGATTGACCAAGGTACGATTGGACAAGCCACTTGTATCCTTGGTCATGACTCATACCTACCTTGCCCTCCATTTTCATACCTTGATAAGTACATGAGGGTATCATACTATTTTCTATATGACATGAACTCTCTTTGGTCATAACCAATGAATACGAGTCGTATACTACTCAACCGTATAGAGGAAGCCTCAAACCAAGTGGACTATTTTTGTCACGAGTGAAGCTTACAAGTTAGGGGTGAGTCGTACCCTTTGGATATGACTAAAGGGTTCCCATTCATTTCCATAACAGTATGGTGGGCCTAGGAGAAGCTTAGGGTGTGAGTTAGGGTACCACTCGTACCCTAGGGTACGATTACTAGAGAGTTGTATGGGGGAGTCATACCCCTGGATGAGGTCACTTTTCAGCTTTTCACTAAGGGACTTATGGTTATTTAACTTTCCTAAAACCCTAAGACCTCACACTATATGAGGTATTTTAGCCTCCTAAGCCCTCATTTTACAAGATTCAAACACTCTAAAAGCCTCTTGAAGCAAGATTGGAGGTTAGGGTTTGGAGGGTGCTCATCAAAAAGATAAAGAGGAGTCAAGTTCTTGGTGGATCAACTTTTTTAAGGCATGTAAATCTTCCCCTTGTTAAATAACTCTAAAATCCATGTATTTCAGACTAGTATTAGTAAGTGTACATGGTGGTTTTGATATCAAATGAAAATGGTTTTGTTGCCTAATGATGAATAATGTTGATTCATGCTTAGACTTGTGTTTGTATATGATATTGATGATGATTGGCCTATGTGGATGCTTGTTGTATGTGGTTTAACATGAAGGCCTTGAGTAACCCTAATCTCAATGATTTCTAACATGAAAATGACCTTGTTAAAGGTATGCACTTAAGGTGTTTGTAAAAATATCTAAGTAAATTATCTAGTCACTTGTTTGTGATGTTTTGAACTAGGTAAATGGCCCAATAAGTGTGAATAATTGATGAATGATATCGTAAAGGTATTATGAGCCATGTATTGTGTAATTAATCCTTTTGTTGGGTTAATGACTAATAAGGGGTTGAAGCCCCTAAATATGAAAATGAATTTGATATATGTGTTGAGCCTAAATGTGGTGAGAGTATGATGTAAGCTTGCTAATGAAATGTGAATGGTTTTGTGAAGGTCTAATGTGTATTTATGAAATTAGTCTAGTGAATGTGAATGAGTCATGATAAGTGCTAAATGAATGTGACTATTTGTAGATATTTGGTAGAGGCCTTGTTGGCCATGTATTGAATGATAGTGATTGTAAATGTTGGGTAAATTCTTGATAAGAAATTTGCTGATCTTGTAATAGGTTAGCTCATGGCTTTAAATATGGTGATGGCCCTATAAGTATGAATGGTTGATAATTGGTGTTTTATTGATGTTGCTAGCCATGTAAATTGTTAAACTATGACCATGTTGGTTTGATGGCTAAGATGAGGGGTTCAATTCCCTAGGCTTGGACTTAAAATTATGTATAGAACCAAGTATGGTGAAAATGTGATATATTGTGGTTAATGAAATATGAATAGTTGTGTGGGTCTTAAGGACCACAAATTATATGGTATGATGAATTAAATGAAGTCATTGGCCTATTGAGATGGTTGAGCAATGAAGGCTCCCATGAGGACCATGTGGTCATGTATAATGTTGAATTGGCTAAATGAGCCAAAGCCCTTAAATATGATGTAAATTGTATGAATGTAAATGCATGAACTAATAGGTCAATAGTTCAAATAGTGACTAATAACGATGGGCGATTCGAGTTCCTCATCTAATGACATGGCTAGTGATTTGAGTTCCTAGACCGGTGATATGACTAGCAATTCGAGTTACTAGTCCTATGAAATGATGGGTTATTTGAGTTACTCGTCTAATGACACAGCTAGTGATTTGAGTTCCTAGATCGGTGATATGACTAGCGATTTGAGTTCCTAGTCCCATAAAATGATGGGTAATTTGAGTTCCTCGTCTAATGACATGGCTAGTGATTCGAGTTCCTAGTCCAAAAAGCTCTCTTGAGGTTAAAATACCTCATCAAATAAAATGGCTAGTGATTCGAGTTCTTAGTCTGATGTGATGACTAGTGATTCGAGGCACTTTACTTACGATACTTAGTTGACATTCATAAAAAGCATCTAAGGAATTATGAGTTCAACCCATCCTATTTAGCAGAAAGACAAATATTTCTTGCTCATTATCAGACAATCCTAGTCCAATAAAACGGTGACTAATTCGAGCTTCTCGTCTAATGAAACAGCTAGCGATTCGTGTTCCTAGTCTGATGTGATGACTAGTGATCCGTGTTCCTAGTCCAATGAGATGAATTATTGCTCGAGTCCCTTGCTTAATGAAATTTGTTAAATTAGTTAAATTGGTTGAATTAGTTGAATCAGTTACCTTGGTGGACTCGGTCGAATGTAATGTGTTGGTTGAGTTGGTTTGGGGTTTGGATCCCCGTGACTAATGTAACAATAAAGCTTAAGGTTATAAAATTGATAAGGTGAAAGATTGAAAGTTCTTTACTCCATGTCTCATGAATGAATGATTTGAGGATGCATGTTATAACCTTTCCCATGCTTTGGTTCGTTGCATAAATACACGTACATGTACCTTCATATATCCCTATACTTGTGTAAATTTGATTGCATATAATAATTTGACTTGGATTGAACAAATATGCTATTTTATCCTTATCCTTGGGTTACATGCTAGCGCTCAAACCGTTAACCATCTTCGGATGCTATGTCCCCATGCGACATAGGTTCTGGAGCTTCTTCTTTTTTTCTACGTAGTGAACAGGTGTTCGAGCGGTTCATGCATCAATCTTGAAGTGGTGAGCTTCCATACTCTAGAAGATCTACCTTTCATAGTCACGTTACTCTATGTCATAAACTTGTATAGATTTGGTACATGGCTATTTTCGGGGACATGTCCCGACATATTAGTTGACTTCGGCATTGTTAGAGGTTTTGTGGATGATTGTGGACTAGGGTATTTTGTCTAGACTATTGGCATTAATGAAATGATAGATATTGTCTAGTATTAACTATTAGTCTTATATCTCCATTATCTTACTATATGGTCGGGATCCACTCGACCCTTATGGTTATTGTGATGATGATTAGGTTGGGTTAATGGGGAGACCTCCGATTCATGTGGGCTTGAGGTGCCCATACGACATGTCCCAATTTTGGGGCATGTCAGGGTTAACTATACCACTCTGCTTGGCATTGAAGCATTCGATAGTAGCTGGGTCTTCTTTTTCTTAGGTTGTTTATCATGCGCAGACTATAAAGAGGCATTTATTAAGACATATAAAAGTGGTTGTGAAATGCCATGTCATCACTATAATGTTATTAGTATACCATTCAAGAGAGGGGATCCTTCCGACAGAGATCAGTATCACTTGTAGTCTGTTAGTTCCATATAGGTAGCATCTCAGGCTATAGGTGGCTCTCAAATTATTCATAGTAGTCACAGTTGGCAGATTTTTCATCAAATATCATGGAATATTAAATCTTGATCTTCAAGCTATGGTAGCATTTTAGGTCAGTAGGTATAGTACATCAGAGAGTCCCATGGGCATATTTGTACTATAGAGGGGTTGGTCATTGGTCTAGGAAATACCCTAGGTGTGAGTTGGTTGTTCAGATAGGGTCAACATATGTTCCTCACCAGACAAGAGCTCCTAAGGTATGTTAAGATTGCTAGGGGAATCATTACTTCAGCAGAGAGTGTCCCATGTATCAATTGATCACAGGTATAGAGAGTGTCCCCAATATAGGATTAGTAGTCATTCAATTTATCTAGATTAGTCTCACAATATTGTGGCACCTTCAATTAGAGGTAGTGCACTTAGTGTTTGATTGGTGATTCAGACGCTCAGTTCGGGTTTGGACACACTCAAATTTTTACACTTTCACGCATGCCAAGACTATAACTTTGGACTCCATCGATATAGGTATGATTTGGCTTACTATCTTTTACTTTTTATGTGAGTTGAGTTAGGGTTTTACACACATCGATGACTATATACCTTGATATTATATATTAGTTATTGTATGTTTTGTGTAGATTCATGCATATGTGACTACCCTTATAGATGATTTCTTTTCATAGTCGATTGGTGTGGGGATTTCCTTTGGGTGTAGAACTTGGGTAAACGTCCTATTTACTTTATGTAGTACTGGTTGTTGTTTTTCATTTTGTACCACATGTCCTTATACTGTTGTTATTATTGTCATCATTTTTACATTGCTTGATTCTTACTTGATAGATGGCTAGATTAGCATTATCTAGTTAGAATCCTCTTTCTCGTGATTGTTCCTTATTGGCTTAGATGGATAACTAAGTTGGTTGATTTTCTCTCTTTTAGTAAGGTGAGGTTGGTATTTTCTTCTCTATTAGCAAAGTTTGATTGGTTTTTAGAGGGAGTAAAGGTAGGTTGGCCTTCTATGATTTTGTTGTGGTTCTAGAGTTGGCAATTCCATTCTTCTGCCTATTTTTTATATTGAAGATTCTAGGGCTTGCTTTTCTGATTTATTAGGTTTATTACTTGGTGTTGGTATTGATATTGGTAATGGTGTTGATTTGGTTACTTTGTTCTTGCTATGATATGGTCTATGATTCAGTTAAGTTAAGGTTGGTGAAAATGGGTGAATTAAGAAAATTCTCATTTCAGCAGTCTCAGCCTAATATGGTTTCGTAAAGTGTTTCTTCTTGGTGATATGTGTATATAGGTATTTATTTTCATAGATTAAGTATTTGATTGACCAAATTCAGGCTAAGGTTGTATTTCTAAGTTGCTCAAGTTTTGGTTATCACTAGTATTGTTTGCAGCCTTGTTAAGTTCCTTGTTATGCCTAGATACATTATGCCCTTCGGCATGAGTGGATTTGGTTGTTTGTGTCTTTAGTTAGTGGTTTTACTCTATTGTAATTATGTTTTTTGACAATATTTTAGTTTTAACTCTTGCGAGAATCGTTAGGCAAATAGTGGAATTTTGATAGTGAGATTGGTTTGAGTATTTGATATCCATGAAGACACGTAAGCTTTAGTTTTGGATTTGGATCTTTTGAATGGTGGCTTTGAAGTTATGATAGATTTTGGGTTATGGATGTTTACTCGCCAACGGGATTGGTTTAAATAGTGGAGATCGAGTAATTGAGCTTCGACATTGAGCTTATAACTATGGATTGCGTAACTTGATTGTAGCTCCATTTCCAGATTTTTTTCAATTGAGCATTCATTTATAGGTTGACTAAGCCTACTCTTTACCTACTAATTTGATTATCTTCAGTTGAGATGGGTTATGCTTGAGGGGTAGTCCGTTGGTACACAGTATTAGTTTCGATTGCTCTTAACCTTGATTCTTAATTTTTGTCAGAATTTTGAATGTCTTCTCATCAGAAAAAGTGTGCTTAAGTTGGGCTTAGCATGGTTTCACCCACACGGTGAGACACTCTAGAGCAGATCATTCAGCTTTGAGGAATTTTGCTTGGGATTCATAATTATTGGTTTCGAGAGTCATCGGACTAGTTGTAACTTTTAATAGAGATCACATGATTTGATTATTTTCTTTTGTGTATCCAGGAAGCACCTTATAGGCTTATTCTTATGCTTGTCATTATGGATTTTCAGTAGATTAGCTTCAGTCTTTTGAGGTTAACATGATATAATTGGACGAACAGTGCTTGGGTGATATTTTGTGTTGATCATAGTAGATAACAGGTTTGGAATAACAAAGTAATGTTGGACTTGGAATTGGGAGTTGGTTGCATGGTTCGTGCATTGGGTTGTCTTTAGTTTGGTTGACTTTTCTCCTAGTTGTGCTCTTATCTATGTGATTTCAGTCTATTGTGGTTAGACTTGCGTGCATCAGTCATTCTCGATTCAGTTAGAGGCCAGTTGATTGATGAGGTTGATTTTTGGTTATTTGGGAAGTGAAGTAAGAAAGTTGGTGAAAAAAAGATACCTTTAGTAAAATCCCTTAAAAGCATGGTTTCTTCTTAGAGGTTATCTGGGGAGTCATGCTTGGTGAATACGGTCCCAATACATCATCCTTTTGAGCTTTTAGGCTCTTCCTAACTACTGACTTTAGCGGACAAAAGTCTTTTTAGTAGTGGATATTGTATTGACCCTCCATGTCATTTTCACAATTTTCGCATGCTTTAGGCATTTCATGCCTTCCCATAGTGTCTACAGGTCATTTATGACTTATCAAAACTGTCGATTTGATTATCGAACAGTTTATTTGGATTTTAGGTTCATTTTTCAATTTTGGAGCTTTTATTGTTAAGGAATTCATGTTGGACCAAAGCTCCTAGTAAACGATCTCGAATGAAAATTTTGACAGTATCATCAGCTCCATAATATTGATTTTAGGTCAGGGGACCCTTGGTTTGAGTCTTGAGGCTTTCAGAATTATTTTGGGATATTGGGTAGAATTAGGTTAAAATAGGACTAGGTGTGGGATCCACATTTAATCGAAACAGTTTTAGATGAAAATTTCAATGGCACTGTTTATTCTAAAATGTTGATTTTGGGTTAGTAGCATTGTTAGTTTGGGTCCCGAACCTTTATATTTTATTTTTTAG
This sequence comes from Capsicum pubescens, assembly GCA_030864215.1. Classification (NCBI taxonomy): domain Eukaryota; kingdom Viridiplantae; phylum Streptophyta; class Magnoliopsida; order Solanales; family Solanaceae; genus Capsicum; species Capsicum pubescens. Next base: position 269,478,838 of record CM061548.1, read on the forward strand.
TGTTTAGATAAAATTAGGTAAAATAGCCAAAAAGGGGTCTCGGGGTGGGGTTAATTTGTTGTAAATGACCTTTTTCATAAATCCATTAATTTCGTTGGATCTGAAATGTGTTTTATGATTAATTTGAACTATTGATTCATGTTCATAGGATTCTACATGAGTTTCGATGGTCCAAAACAAGTTTTGAAAGTTAGTGCTAGTGTGATCGCTTTAGCTATATTTTGACCCTCTGACCAGGTCGCTTTAGAGGTCGAAGTGCAGCTTTAGCAGCCATCACTGAGTATAAGACCCAAATCAAACTCATTTTGTATTTTTAATATTTTGGGAGCTAGGAAGCTCCATTTTTGATAATTTTTTATGTGTTTTCTCATGTAATCATTGTCTTTGTGATTATGCTTCATATTTTTTATTTTTCAAGAATACCCATTTTATTTTTCATAATTTTCGACTAAAATTGTGATTCAAAACTATTTTTTCTTCATTGTTGGAGTTGGGGGCGTTGAAAATTGTGAAAAATCGTCCATTGAGGCTAAGGTAAGATAATTTAACATCTCTTAATTATTTTTCATTATTTTCTGCTCTTTTACTTGTAAATTCCTAGAAATTATATTTAGAATTTCTTTACTTTGTGGGTGGGCCTCGAATCGAGCTTCACTTTGAGCATACATTCCTTGTCCTACGAGGAACCCCATGACAGATTCAATTTTATAATTTTGTTAGCGAGCCCCACGGGCTCATTTTTTATCCGATTTTGGACATGGCGTTTTTATATTGCAATATGGATCTCATTTTACTTGTATTGACGTGTAGATTGTTATATTGATAGTGTGGCAACATTTAAGAATTATGGAGCGAAGATGAGCGAATTGTAAATGATTCAAGATTTGCGGCTCGGCATCGAGGTAGGCTTCGGTTTACTTTTCTCTACAATATTGTGTATTGTATGAATTGCATTCTATTAGGGGTGGGCGTTCAGTAATTCAGTTCGGTTTTGATTTTTTTTTTTTGATTTTTTTTTTTTTTTGAAATAATGTGTACCAAAAACCGAATCGAAATAGTTCGATTCGATTTATGTAAATTCAACTCATTTCGATTTTGGTTTAATAATTTGATTTTTTGATTTTGGGCCTGTTTAATGGATTAAATTTTATTAGTCAATTGGACTATTTTTTAAGATTTAAAATTAATTAAAATATGTAAATTGTAAATCTTATATCAATTTATTAGCGGAATTTAACAACATGAACAATGACTATATCTCACAAATTGGAACTTGTAAAGTGTAGTTGTTCTGGAACTATGAAGGTGTATTACTTCAGATCTTTCCATTTTAATATGGTCACTCCTGTAGTATCCTAATTAGTAATTAAATGTCAAGTTGTTCAACTAATAAGTATTAACAAATATTATTATGTAGTTCCTCTACCTGAAGGTCCTGAACTGTTCCCTCTCCCTCTGGTTTCATTTTTGTGACGGTAACGGTATTCCCTCCCGATTCTAACTAAATAGAATGCTAATATTCGTTATGGATTTATAAAACAGTTGGATTTGTTACAGACTTACAGCAGGCAGCATGGCTAAATGGCTAAATGCTGATGGGCTTAGATAGTTATATATAAATATATATTAGATATATAATATATGTGTGTAATAAATAATTAGCAAAAAAATAAAAGTATATTAAAAATTTTGATTTAAACTGAAAATCGAATTACATCAATCCAAAACAAAAAATTAAACTGAAATACCGAATTTATAAAAACAATAAATCAAAATCGAACCGAAAAATAAAAAAACCAAGAAATTGAAACTGAAAAATCTAATTAATTTGGTTAGGTTCAATATTTTAATTTTTTTGTATTTATGCCCACCCCTACATGCTATGTAAGGATTATAGGACGGGATTATGTTTAGTATATCATGACTCAACCTATTTAGAAAATTTGAGATAGAAATATGATCCGAGCCTTAGCATAGAATATTTGATATGATCTTAGAATCCTATTATTCTTATTTATGACTTGTTTAATCATAGATTGATATTACGGATCCTTTAATATAGGACTCACCATATGACTTAGTGATTTGGATGGTATTTCCCTGATTAGAGCGTTGTAGTGATTGTATGCCCTTGATTACCATAGTTTTTCGAGTTTTGAGGCATTATTATGTTAATTATATATTGTTGGGCCCAAAGTCGTGGTTACAATACCAGTTGGACTCCCGATGTTTATTCTATCCTTAAAAGGATGAGATTCTAGTTTATAAACGTTTATACGCTTATGATTGTATGGTTTGGATACTGGTGATGGCATGTATACTTTTAGATGCATTTATACTCACTTAGTGGTACAACTTCAACCAAATTCTTGATTTTACTACTGTTTTCTAAAAAGGAATTTGTTTTCACTTTTCACTTTTAAAAGGAATTGCTTTATAACGTGAATCATACCACCTTATATTCTGAGCTTCTGAAACTAAATATGATACTTTAAAAAATTAGACAGAGGTTGATTTTGATCCATTATTAAAGTTATAATTCTTATTTAATGTTTATATAGTCAGTTTGATTTGGATATTTTTTACTTAAAATCAAAATCAAATTATTTTTTTCATCTTTTTGGGTATTAAAAATCAAACCTAAAAATATCATTATTTTTCTCCAATCTGATTTGATTTTTGATTTTCATTTGTTTTATCAATTTTCCATGAACACCCTAATCAAATATAATTTCCCTAATTTATATCCAAACATAAATGGTCATTCACACGAGTGTCCTTAGTTTGGGTGATTTTAATTTTTACCCCTTAAATTGATGGTCTTTAATTTTAGTCCTTCAACAACAACATACCCAGTGTATTCCCACCTAGTGAAATTTTAGTCCTTCAACACTTTAAGAAATAAAAGGAGTAACTAAAAATACCTTGACATAGAATTTAAAAAAAAAATCGCAAGACACGAGTTATAATTACAAGACTAAAAAACTGGCAAGACAAAAGTCATCACAAGAAATTCATAATCTATATATTATGTCTCACAAGGTATACCTTAGTCCCAACAAAACTTATGCAAATAGAGGCATAACTTGTTACTGAAGAATTTTTGTCAAACAAGAAAAAAGTAAGTTCTCTACACTTGTGCCTTGAAAATTAGATATCACACAATTTATTCCAGATAAGAAAAAAAATCTTCTAAAGTTATACCTTACAAATTAAATATTTTACAATTAATATCGAACAAGACAAAAATTCTCTAAACTTTTATTTATGAAATCAGATCATAATTAAGAATGATCGACCCATAAATTTTTATTAAACAAAGGCAAAAAAGTGGGGAAAAAAATTAAATTACTAATTAAAAAAAAAGGTTAAAGAACATCAAAATAGAGGCAAGCGTGCAAAATCTTGAAAAACGAATAGTTTTGGGCATACGCAGAAACATCCCAAGCCAAGCTATTCATAGCAAAATCACATTATAAATTCATATGTTACTTAGATTTTAAGTTTTTATCGGAAAAATATAACTAGTTATTAATTTTTTTTTAAGTAATGTATTAATTCTTTCAATAATGAAATATAAAAATAAGTTGAAATTTTAAATTTATCAAGTATTTTATTTGCGTTTATAACATAAAAGTACAAAAAAATAATTTTTTATATTTTTTGCTTAAAGACACAAGTTTCCCCCTTCCCTCATTCAAAACTATACCCGAAATCTCAGTGACATACTTAAACAATACTGGGTCTTATTACTTGTCTAAATTTATTTTGTCTATATTTTAGTATTCTTTTTATGTTGACGTATCTGTCAAGTCAGCATAAAAAAAGTACAAAATATCTTACTATTTGATCGGCACGTTAGCATAAAATGAACATAAAAATACAAAAAAAAAAAATTAAAGGATAATAAAACTTCATAAAATTCAAATATGACACTGAAGTTTTGGATATAATTTAGGGATACTTGTTCCTTATCCCTAATAGCTAAATGAGATATCACAAATCGAGATAGAGGCTACCACTAAAGAGGTTCGACTAAATAAATATTTTTGGACAAAGGGCCAAATGTGTAACTTCCCCAATTTTATATAATATAGGAAAAAACACATAAATATACAATTTAAGAGTCTATATTACAAAACATACCCATACTATTTTTTACTTGCAAAATATAATCTTTAATTACAAAATCTATCAACTAATCAGATATCAATTTATATTAAAAATTCTAACTATTTTCTCACATTCTTCTTTTTGTTTTGTAGTTTTGCAATAGTTTTTTCTATTGTTGCACTTATTATTTACTTATTCACTCAATAAATCAAGATTTAGGTTTTATTCACTTATTGATGATTTTTTTCCTTTTATGTGACTAAAAAATCTCTGTTGTTTTTTCCTCTAGAGATAGATAATGGATAGGGTATTTCTCAGTGGACGATGACATTGGCGACCATTTTTTATCTACGCCACCATCGAGGGCGGAGTTAGACGTTGATTCACCTATCTCCGCCGTCAATTCCTACTCTAAGATAATGAATCGAATCTCCTCCGAATGGGTTTTCCGGCGCTTCCTGCAAGAACCCACCGCCACTTCTCCTCTCTAGCCACCTATAATGGTGTCTTCTTCATCATCGCCGCATCAAAAGGACGTCATCGAGATCATGAATTGAGAATCTATCTTCTGCTTTGAATCTTAATTCCAGTACGACGTTGAATTTGAAGCCGGCAATATCGTTTGTATTTGGACCTCCGCAGAATATTGTTGTTGATTCTTGTGTGGATATGGTGGTGACAGTAGGTATGATGATGGATACGGTGGAGGATACGGGTATGGTGGCGATGGCTGAGTAGATTGAATGTTTCAAAGTTTTGCTGAGTTTCAAATTTTTTTTGATAAAATTGTCGAAAGAATATCAATGATTTTATGGTGCATAATTTGTATAGAAATTGGGGTATCAATGATTTTATGGTGCATAAATTGTATAGAAATTAGGGTATGAATAATTTTATGGTATATGAATTGTATAGAAATTGGTATATTAATGATTTTATGGTTTCTGAAGTGTATAAAAATTGGTGTATGAAATAATTAGAAATTGGTGTATGGATAATTTTGTGGTGTCTGAACTACATAGAGATTGGTGTATTAATAAGGAAAAATACTCAGAAAAATATCTGAACTTTGTCTGAATTTTCAATTGAGCATACTGAACTTTGCGGGGGTCCTATTACCCACCTAGACTTTTTTAAGTGAAATTAATTCTCCCCCGGACTTTTTTAAAGTGGAATTAATTCCTCCCCCTCCCTCGAAATGCTATACCTAGTTTTGACGGGCGGAAGTGTAATACACGCGTTCTTTCTTCTCCATTTTATCACTTTTTAATATTTTTTCACCATTACAACCATAGTAAAGATTTCACAACTCAAATTCCTCCTACAAATCAAATTTCAAATGATTCCAGTGAGTCAATTCCAAATTTGAAGTCCATTCTTATCACTTTTCATCATTTTTTCACCAAAATCTTGTTTTATCAAAGGTTCTTCGATCAATCTTGAAATGCCCTATTCTGCCTTGCCAACGAATTCATTGCGACTTCAAATTTATTTAGTTCATACTATTTTTTTAAGAAAATCTTTTCTCAAATTTCAAATTTAAATTGAAAACTTTCTTTAATAATTTTATTCAAATCAGAAACTTTCTTAAAAAATTTGCAGGTTTTGCTAATTGGTATGATAATCAGTAAAGGAAAGGTACATAGTCATCTTTTCCAAAGCAACCGTAAGAGCGAGATCAATAGATATGACCAAAAATTTTTTGTCACGAGCTTGGCTCTGACCAGATGCGGGTTTGAATTTTTTCTTTTACCCCCTTAGCTGGTGGCTGAGGTGGTGGTGGTTGCCGGCGACAATGGCGGTTGGTTGGTGGTGGCAATGGTGGGTTAAATTTGTCATTTTGATAGAATTGAAGATGACCCATTTGGTGTGTGTGTGTGTGTGTGTGAAATTGAATCAAATTGATGTATTGGGTGTGTATGTGTGTGATGAAATTGTGTTCAATTTCAATTCAACAATGGAGCAACCATGGTGTTTTGTTGAAGACTCCATTGTTGGAGAGAAGAAAGAAAGAAGAGAGAAGAGAAAGCAAATGGAAAAATAAATAAAAAACATAAAATTATTAAAAATCAGAAAATTGAGAGGTTATGTGATGAAAAAAAAGTTTTATAACGTTTTTTAATCATTCTCATGCGCTCAAAGGACGTGATTACACACATTTGTCAAAGTGGGTAGATATATGCCATTAAAATACAAAAAAAAAAAATGTAGGGGGTAATAGGACCCCCACAAAGTTTAATATGCTCAACTGAAAATCCGGTCAAAGTTCAAGTATTTTTCTGAGTATTTTCCCTATCAATAATTATGGTGTATGAAATAGTTAGAAATTAGTGTATCAATAATAACAATTTTAAAGTGTTTGAACTATCTATAAATTGAAATTGATTTATCAATAATAATAATAATAATTTTATGGTGTCTGAAATATATAGAAATTGGTTATCAATAATTTTATGGTGTCTAAAATGTATAAAAATACATGTATCAATCATTTTATGATGTCTGAAATATATAGAAATTGGTGTAACTAATTGAAATCAGAATAACGTGTTTTATTTATAACCCTGACAGAAGTATCAAATTATCCAAAAGACATTTTAGTATATCTCAATTGAGAACGTAAACAACATTTTGTGAAAGTAGGATTTGTTCGAAGTCGCAATTGTTGATGGGAAATTTTGGTGATTCACAACATCGGGGAACCCTTGAGTCTCCAACACAAGACTGAATAATGTTTGTTAGTTTTCTATTGGTATATTTTGAAAAGTTGAAACTATTGATATATTTTATAGTGTTTACTCTGATGGTATATTTATGTGATTTGCCCTTTTATATATCTGAAAAGCGAATAGTTTTTGGGCCTAAGCAGAAGCAGCCCAAGCGAAGCTATTAATAGCAAAATGACACTGTAATTTCACCATCCATCTCTTAAGTATTTCTTATTCTTCAAGTTTTGGCTATTCTCTCTCTCCCGATTCCTAACTTTGATTTTCGGCTCATCACTCATCTGCAAACAGGTAAAGCGTCTGCTTACAAGTTCAATTTAATGCTTCTTAACAATTCACTGTTCTGCTCTAATCTTTTAATTTTTGGTATCTGTGGGTAGGTCTAATTTGAAGGTAAAATGGAAGTTCCACAAAAAGGTGGGTTTAGTTTTGATTTGTGTAGAAGGAATGAGATGTTGGTGAGTAAAGGACTTCGTTCTCCTTCTTTTCTCAAGACTGGTACTACCATTGTCGGCTTAATTTTTCAGGTATTGCAAATTCATTCTTAAATCTCACACAATTTTCATGTATATAAACTACAAAGGTTCTTTTATTATTTTTCTTAGGGGCTTGATTTTATTTATTTATTTATTTATTTATTTATTTTTGTGGGTTGGGGGGGCGGCGGGTGGATAGATGTAGCACAAGACGGGATAATTTTCTTTTTAAAAAAAAATAAATGGGGAGAGCCCTTGGGAGTGACCGCTTTTTTAGCTGGGAAGGCGATAACTAAAGTCAAAAGATGTATGAGTAATGGCTCGTAAATCATCTAAGTGTCTATCGACTGTCGTTTCTCAGTAGATCCGTTGATATGTTAATGAGATCTTTAATATGAGAAGTGAGGTTAGTAGGTAATCGTATTGCCAAACTTGTCCTTTGTATTAGAAATCCCTGTCCTCGGAGAAAGAAGATGAATATTAGAATATCCACTGAGGGTAGATAATATTGCCTCGTGCTTGAAGGTTCTGTCTTGAGGAGGAGATAGGAGAAACTTCTTTTTTTGCTTAGTATACATGGATCTTCTTTTTTGCTTAGTATTTTCTTCTTTTACTCCTTCCCCCTCTTTCTTCCACTTAGAAACATGGAGTTCTATCTGCATTAATTAAGTTGTAAATGCAATGTAACTCTTCTAATAGTATCCCCTAATAGCGTCATTGGCAGAGAGGTGATTTTAGCCTCTCACCAAGCGAAGTATGGGATATATACCATTAAGGGATCATTCATTGTCTATAGTCCTCCCAAACTACAACAGTGGACGTAAGCTAATTCATGTCAACATAATAAACATAGTTGAGTTTCGCCTGGCACGCTAATCAACATAAGAATCCAAATTGTTCAAACCATACTGATGTAAGGACTAGGATGATCATTACTGTACTCTATGTAATTCCAGGCCAGCTATATTCCTACTTGGTATTGTTTATAAAGTTATTGCTCTTTTATTTACATTTATATATCTTTAGAATGACTCTGAGATACAATGTCCCACAAAAGATCTGCTTTTGAGATCTACTTTCTTTTACGCATTGGAAATAACTATTAAACATCTTTACATGCTTCGTTCCTATAAGAAGATTTTCCCAGATCCCTTATTAATAGCTCGAGTAAAGGTCAACATGAGCGGCCACACTAAGATTGTATGGGAGGGATGTGTTTCGAAAATTAGTTCCACAAGACAGGAGTGGAGGGGTGGCTCTATGTGTGCTCACAACAGCACTACACTAGAATGTTAAGATTGAATGTTCCTAATGATGAAGGATGGCTATTGATGTTTGTCTACTTTTAAAAGACTTGTTGGAGTCATTTAAATAGTGATTTAATCTGTTATATGATTGATTTTTACTTCAGTGGTATATAGAGTTCATGTCCCTCCATGTTGACACATATCAACTTGTGTGATGCTAGTTCATGCTACCTCTTTTTTTTTTGGGATAAGTATTTCATGCTACCTCTTCTTCTTCTGCTTTATTACCAGCTCCATAGCAAGTGTTATATAGCTCCTATGGTAGACACAATGATACAAGTCGAATTACTCCAAAAATTCTAACTCAAGGTAGTTGGCGAAGCTTTATAGATGAGGATGTGTTTTGCGATCCACCATGATGAGGATGAGTGGTGGAGGAGTCTCTTTCGTTGGGTATTTGACACGTTGGGTCACTTTTGGGCTTATTTGGCATTTAGGGTCACTTTTGGCCCCATTTTGTAATAAATAGTCCATGACAATAAATAGCTAGGCTTTCTCTTTCCTTAGACTTAGATGATTTTTGATGAACTTACACTTGAGAGTGTTTATTGAGTTTGTTGAGGAGCTTGTTGATTTTCTTAGGAATGTTGGTTGTGAGGGGTTTAATTTTCCTCTCGGTCTTCGTAAAAGTTAGGTGCTTGTTGGTAGTTTAAAAGGAAGGTCTTCGGATTTAATATATTCGTTGATTGTCCTTTTGCTATCATCTTGTGTCTATTTATCTATCTATTTATCATTTTCTTTATTATCTTTCAATTTTCGTACTTGTTTTTGTTTTTGTATTTTTGATCTATATCATTTTGGTATTAGAGTCGAGCTTAGAATCGTTTCCACGACTCTAGTCTTGGGTTGTGGTATTGAAAAGAAAATTAAAAAAAAAAAAACATGTTTTTGAAAAAAATCCCAAATTTTGATTTTTTGATTTTTTAGTTTTCTTGAGTTTCTAATACCAGAATCGTATTCTCTAGTGTTATTTGAGTCTAAATTTGAAATTTGAGCTTAATCGGAGTTGATTTGAGTGCGTTATCATTGTTGAGTTTTGTGTTTTGAAGAAAGTGGAGTGGGTTTTGAGATCTGGGAATTTTGGCTTGGATTTGAAGGTTTAAAGTTGTTGGAAAGTGTTCCCCATACCAAAAAGATCTCGGATCTCAAATTTGAAGTGATTCTAAATTAAAACGAGAGAATTTGAAATTTGAAAGTTCACCATCTTCATGGTGTTCTTCAAATTTTAAAGTGGGTTTAATTTCCCAAAGCATTTGGTTGGAATTGAGGCCTAAAAACACTTGGGTTAGATTCGGGAGGTCAAAAGGAGCTCGTGGTTAAAATTTCATTGCATTTGGAGCTCGTTTGATCGAGGATCAATTTTTGAATGTTCATGTGTTCTTCATGATCTTCTTATCTTGTTGAAGAACATTCAAAAAGGTGTGGCTTGATCCAAAATGGAAAGGTAAAAGAGGTGTACTTGTTTATGCTAAAGGATTATTCCAAAGGAGGAAAAATCCAAGTGAAAAAGTGTATCAAAAAGGGCCTTTGCGCCCTCACCTGCCCACGCAGTTCATTTTCCAGCACCTTGTTTTTGACCTGCGAACCCCATGTGCGGGTCATGACCTGCGCCCACATCTCACCCCAATGCATCTCAACTACTCCAAATCCCATTTCGTTCCGGTTCCATCATCTTAGTTTCAATTCTTGATTCCTAAATTCATTTCTTGATTCCGAACTAATTAGCAACTAGTATTTGATCTACTTAGTTGATTAATTAGTTTTTAATTCCGTTTTTTTTCTTGTCCTTTTCTTTGTGTTCTTTTTTCATTTATTTCTTAGTTAACTTCTTTGATTCAAGTCCTACCGTTTAAATTGAGGCGTCCGTTCTTTTCTTAATAAGACTCCATTCTAATCGAGAGTAGCAAATTGACACTTCATATACCAACAAGAACAAGCAAAGTTCAACAAAGTCGAGCTAATTGTGAGACGATCTAAGTGTGAAAACACTAGTGATTGTGAGATTTGATTTCACTAAAGTTAACCTTGTTTGATAGTTGTGCTGAGTGTCTTGTTGATAGGTACCATGGCACCAGGAGATAAGATCCAACCTACCATGTTCGGGGCAAACTTAGACACTTTGATCGAGGCCATGATGAGGTTTTGACAATATATAAATGTGATGAGGGGAGAGATGTCAAACATGAATAAGAAGATTTCAAATGTGGAAGGGAGAGTGAAGAATAGAGACAGAAGGTTGGTGAGTGTGGAGGGAAATCTTACTTCTTCAGATGCTACTCTGCAAAACAATCTTCAAGCATCCTCAAGTAGGAAAGCCCAAGAGACTTCGGCTACCATTTCTCCTAGAACTTTCCACTACATGTTTTACCCTCTCCAACAAGGTAATACTCCCTTACCTAATACTACTACTACTACTACCGATCAAACTCCACGAAATGTAGCCCGACCCCTACAATTTAACCTACCCCAACCAATGCCCCAAAACTCACCACTACCCTAAACTCCACAAATTCTCACTCTACCCTATCAAACACCACAAAACCAAGTTTCAAACTATCAAATGCCACAAGGATTTAACTCACAAGGTCTCAACCCACCCTACTACCTACCCTATCAAGTGCCACAAGTCCAAGTACGAAACTACCAAAACCACAAAATCCAAACCCACCCAACCAAGCCGTAGGGGTTCAACGAGAGTTTGAGGGACATGTAGAAAGAGGTTATGGGTATGGTGCTCAAGGAAATAATCCAAGGGACCCAGGTGGATATAAAGGTCGTGACATGGGCCTCAGTTCTATGAAGGTTACTCTTTCTAGCTTTCAAGGAGGTAGCGATCCCGAAAGGTACCTCAAATAGGAGTCTAAATGTGATAGGATCTTTTAAGCTAATGATTTGCCCAATGTCAAGAAGACAACCTATGTCGTTGCTCAATTTGAGGGATATGCTTTGACTTGGTGGGAGTCGGCTAAAAGAATACATGGAGTTCTTCATATGGAGGTCATTATCCACCATGGGAGGCAATAAAGGTCATTATGAGAGCTAAGTATGTGCCAAAGAGGTATATACAAGGGTTGCTTGCCAAGTTGTACAATTTGAGACAAGAAGACCAGAGTGTTGAAGCGTACTATGATGAGTTTCAAAATCTACTCTTGAAGCTTAATTATAACGAGGATGAAGATCACAATCCGGTTCAAAGTGGGGTTGGACCAAGAAATTGCCTCTAGAATGACCATACACAAGTTTGCCCGGATGATGATCTTTTAGAAGCGGCTATGATGTTGAGCTAGATATCAAGGCAGAGAAGGCCATCAAGCCTAATATGGGAAATCAAGTGTCCTCATCTTGGTGTCAAGGCTCCGAGTTCAAGAAGTCCTTTGAGAAGAAACCCATTGAGAAGAATGCTCGAAGGTATCCCTCAGAGAAGGAGGTAATCCTAATCTTAAGGGTACCCAATGTTTTAAATACCAAGGATCGGGTCATCGAATGAGTGAGTGTCCAACTCAGAGAGCAATTATACTTCGGGAAGGTGAATCCTACCACAAAGAAGAGGTGGAGAAAGAAGAGAACTACATAGAAGGGGTTGATAGTTTTGATGAGAATGCGGAAGGTGTAGAAGATCCATGTAACAGGGATGTCACAGTCCCAAATATGCTTGTCAACAAAGTGCCTATTGAAGAGGTTTTGCCTCAAGAAGGAGAGGTTAGCATTCCACTTTTTTGTGGTTAAGCGAGTTATAAGCCCTCCCAATCCCAAGGATTTCCCCGAGGATCTCGATCTTGGAAATGATATTTTCTTGAATTTGAGGAAAAATTCTCTTCCAGGAGGAGAGGATGATATACAAGTCGAATTACCCCAAAGATTCTAACCGAAGGTAATTGGCGAAGCTTTAGAGATGAGGAGTTTTGCGATCCACCATGATGAGGATGGGCGATGGAGGAGTCTCTTTCTTTGGGTATTTGGCATTTTGGATCTCTTTTGGGCCCATTTTGTAATAAATAGTCCATGGCTATAAATAGCTAGGTTTCCTCTTTTCTAAGACTTGGATGATTTTGGATGAACTTACACTTGAGAGTGTTTATTGAGCTTGTTGGGGAGCTTGTTGATTTGCTTAGAAACGTTGGTTGTGAGGGGTTTAATTTTTCTCTCGGTCTTCGTAAGAGTTAGGTGCTTGTTGGTAGTCTAAAAGGAAGGTCTTCGGATTTAATATATTGGTTGGTTGTCCTTTTGTTATCATCTTGTGTCTCTATCTATCTATTTATCGCTTTCTTTATTATCTTTTGATTTCCATACTTGTTTTTATTTTTGTATTTTTGATCTATATCACACAGCTTTGCTATAAATAGGTTCAGCACTAAAATGTCACAGTTCAGACTTTACCGTAGAATTAAGAGATAATTTACATCCTCTCCAGTCTCTTACATAAGAACTACCAACTAAAATGAATAATTTTCCACGTCCTCAAATTTTCAAAATCAAAATAGCTCTGTTTCTTACACGAAGTTCACTCTCTTGGGTGTTTTTATTTATCCGTACATTAGAAGCTAAAGTTCCTGTCCTCTCCTTTCAATGGCTGTTGTAAATGATTTGCTGGAGACCTGTCGAGGGTGGTTCTACCATATTTATGAGTCCCTACCCGTTCCATCTGATTGTCCCAATTGTATGAGTATAGATAGCAAAGTTGTCAACTCCCACAGCTTTTCCCTCTTCTAAGTTCTATACTTGCAAGTGTCTTTTGAATTTTAAGTGGCGAAAAAATTATCAGTCTATTTTGCTACATGCCACACTATTGCGTCTTTGATTGAGAGATAGAACATGAAGCCTTCAATAGTTCTCCATCCTCTCATTCCATTCACGCAATGTTTTGCAGTTCAACGTCTTCTCTTTCAAAATATGCTATGTTCTGTTAATCTGAAGTAGCAAGATGTTGCACCTCCAACAGCTTAGTGCTTGTATTCTATTTTAAAAAAAAAAAAAAATGGTAAAAAAGTGAGATGTATGTCTCAAGGCGTGAAGTGAACTCCTTTTAGGACTTCTTTCCTCTTAATATACTTGAAATGTTAATATGATCAATGATACAGAAAAAAGAAAATACAAGCAATAGAAGCTACATTGGTGAAGATTTTGTGGACGAGAGAGAGAGAGGAGCCGGCCCGAAGGGGGAGGCTGCTGGTGTTCGCAGATTAGGGTTTGCTTCATGCACTTGGCTTTTCTTTAAATACATAAACTTAACAGAGAAAATTTAAACGGTCTTACGATGGATGCTCCCTCATCAATTGTCTTGGGGCAAAAATAGTAGAGTTTGAAGACCTCATTCAGATTTGGGTGGGTACTCCTTGAAATAAGGGTGTAAACCATCAAACCAAAACCTTACAGGTGAAGGCCTCAGTCAAGAAAGGTAACTCCTCAGTGTAGTTCCACTGCTATCATGCATAAAGCATTTTGTCTATGCCTTTTTCATTATGGTGCGCCTAAACAGCGTCTTTCGTAACTCTGCGCAGGACCTAATTTAGTGTGAAGGAAATTATTATATTTCTATTGTAAAAAAGAGGAGCAAATTTTGTTTCCCCTGGCAATCACTGACGTTAGGAATCTAGAACAGAAGTTGGGAACCATCCGGAGGAAAGATGTTTTGGCATTATTGTGGTCAAAGATTACCTTATATTTGTTTGACTATAGGCATTGGGAAATCTTCTCAAAATGGCGTTGTACTTTAGTTATAATTTAGCAATCTATGATGCTCGGACTCGTCAAAAATGTGAATGGGTGTGTGTCGGATTCGCCGAAATTAGTGTATTTTTGAAGAATCCGTCACAGGTGCGGCATCAAAAATGAAGAGTCCCCGCAACTTAGATAGCAATAGAATCATATGACATAGCAAAAATCATACAATTTGTTGAAAATAATCATACCGTAAATCATTCAACGCCCACCTTGTGGGAATATATTGGGTACAGTATTATGAAAAGTGCTGAAGCGCTCGCTTAAAGCGTGAAGCAAAGCGAAGCGACAGTTGGTCGCTTTTTACACTTGAAGCGTTGGGGCGAGAAAAAAACTCTCGCTTTATGTCCAGAAGCGAGAAAAAGCGAGAAGAGCTGAAGCAAAAAAAGCGCAGAATAGCTTGCTAAGTGGATATTTAAGGTTTTTCTTTTTTAGGGTTTTATTGCTTTATTTAATTTATTTTAAGTTGAAACCCTTAAGTGACTATACGACTGCATTGTTGCTGCTGCGACTTTTCTCGAACAACTGCTGAAGGTATGCGACTTCTTCTTCTCTATTTCTCCTCCTCTTCTTCTTCTTCTCTATTTCTCCTCTTCTTCTTCTTCTTCTTCTTCTTCTCTTTCTATTAGGGTTTTCTATTTATTTTTTTGTTTTTTTTTCTCTTCTTCTCTGTTTTCCAGTTCTGTTCTACTTTTTTTTTTTGATGTAGGTAATCTGACTTCCAACTTTGTTTTTTTCTTTGTTTTTTTTTTCTTTTTCTCTATTTGTGTTGGTTGATTAAGACGCAAGACTGATTTTTAGTATTTTAGTAGTTTGCTTGAATGCTTATTATGACTATCTATTCTCTTTTTAATTTGAGTATTGAATGATTATGTTATTTATTGAGCTCTTGGTTATTTATTTATGCATGTTTAATATTTTTAAATTGTACTAAATAGTGCTTTAATGGAAAAAAGTGTGCGCTTCGCTTCACGCTTCTCGCTTCTGTGAAGCGAGCCCTCATCGCTTTTTTTGGCCTCTCGCTTTTCAAAACACTGATTGGGTATGTTGTTGTTGTTATCGTAATCATTCAACATAATCAGCAACTGACTAGAGCATCCAATAAGGTGATCCTTGACATGGCTTCTTGTATGATCTGCATCTTTTATGATGTAAAACTGTATGATCTTGCACTCTTTTTTATTGATAATAATTTAGTTCATCTAACCAGAAGTTTGACATCAACACTTATGTGAAAAAGGGAGAAGAAATAAAAACAGATTAGAATGGCAGTTAATGATGTATGTATTTCCTTGTAAATTCTTGATAAAAGCTGCATCTCCTAAGTTCATAGTCTAACCATATGCATGAGTTTCCTGCAATCTGTGTTCTTTTTACTGTAAGATGTTGTACTAAGTGTAGAAATCTGAAGCTTAGTTTGTCAGTGCTTTGCTTCGGTCTCATTAGAATTCATCTACATAAGAATTAGCTAAACACCATAGCAGTTGATAATTTTGAAAATAATGAAACCCATCACTTTTTCAGTTTTTGGTCAGTTGCCTAACAACTAGCAAGAGAGGAAATTAGGTAGAGATTATGTATTCTTTTCTGCTTGAAAATGTAGGAAGCGCTGCTGAGGAGGTCACAGGAAGAATTTAATCTTTAAAGATCTAGAAAAGAAGGGGGGCATCATACTTATAGGGAAAAAAAGGGTAGATCATGTAGGTCATTGTTTGGAAGTCAATACCATTTAGTTTCTACTTTGTGGAATTAACTTACTCAGTTGATTATACTTCTCCGTTTAGTTTCACTATCTATAAACACATTTGGGCTGTCTTCCAGGTAATGAAATGAAAATCAGAATGCTGATAAAAAGGGGTATGAAGAGTTATTTGCACTTCAATGAATAGTATTAGTCAAAGATTGCTGCTCCTTCACATCTTTCTCTCTTTTTCCTTCTTTGACATAATTTCTAGATAAGCAGCATCTTCTGTCGTTTTTATGGACAATGTGGCTTTATCAATAGTGCTCTGGTTGATTTTCCATGAGCCCTTGCATAATGAATCAGCAGACTCCAGAAATAATGCCAACTTCACTTATTATAACATGTTTGTTAGAAGTGACCTTTTGGTGCTTTAGCTGTTCAATTCTGCACAAGGCACGTAGAAACTGGAGATGATGCTTTTATAATCAACTTCTTAAGCATGATTCTTGTTCAGGATGGTGTTATCCTTGGAGCAGACACACGGGCAACTGAAGGACCAATTGTTGCAGATAAAAACTGTGAGAAAATTCATTACATGGCTCCTAATATATATTGCTGTGGAGCTGGCACAGCTGCTGATACAGAGGCTGTGACCGGTAATGAGTTTTGTACCCATAGTAACTTCTCTCTTTAAGTTTTAAATCATGTTCCATCTCTCTCTCTATGTCTATGTATCTGCTTATCTATCTATGTAGTCTCTTAATTAGCAGCTGTTATTCTTTAGACATGGTCAGTTCCCAGCTGAAGCTCCACAGGTATCACACTGGTCGTGAATCCAGGGTTGTGACAGCTCTTACTCTTTTGAAGTCCCACCTTTTCAGGTAAGTTTCTAGTGTTAATAATCCTTACGAGGCATAGTAGTATCTTCAAGTTCATTAAATGTCAATCCAACAAGCCTAACTATGTTCTCGCTACCAGCTACCAAGGCTATGTCTCAGCTGCTTTGGTCCTTGGTGGTGTTGATGTCACAGGGCCACATCTGCATACTGTAAGTAGCGTTCACATTAATATTTAAGTATGTGTATGTGTGTGTGTGTGTATTATTCGGCAATGTCATTGAAGTTCTGACTATTTGGTGAATGCATTGTCTATCAGATTTATCCACATGGATCCACTGATACTCTGCCATATGCTACAATGGGCTCTGGTTCCCTCGCAGCAATGGCCATCTTTGAGTCAAAATACCGGGAGGGGATGAGCGTAAGTTTGTGTCTTTTATCTACAGTAGTTTGCTGCATTTGGCTGGTAAATGTATTGTGAATCCTGAATGTTGATGGGAATTCTGTTGCAGAGGGATGAAGGGATAAAGCTAGTAGCAGAGGCCATATTGTCTGGAGTGTTCAATGACCTTGGTAGTGGGAGCAATGTCGATATCTGTGTGATAACAAAGGTCAGCTCTCTTTTAAGCGAACCTAAATGGAAAAATAATGCTCTCTTTCAAGCGATACTGACAGAATTTTCAGCATGGAATGCATAATACTATTTTTCTGTTTTTGATAGTTTGTGGTTTCTAAACTCTTATTTTAATTGTTAGGGGAACACGGAGTACTTGAGAAACCATTTATCGCCTAATCCCCGTACCTATCCACAAAAGGGTTACGCATTCTCCAAAAAGACTGGTTAGTGTTCTGACTTGTCTCCACCTTCAATGTGATTAAGCAGGTGTCATGGTTATTTAGGATTCTGAATGAAATTTTTCTAACATGGTCTGTTGGAATTTTGTGCTTGCAGAGGTTCTCCTTACAAAGATTACACCACTGAGAGAAATTGTGCAAGTGATAGAAGGTGGAGACGCCATGGAAGAATGACTTGTACTGCAATGATATAATCTTTAAGGATTTCCTTAAATATGATACTGTCAAACAATTCCATGAGTATTTTAAATGTTGGAACAGTTTCAATTGCAAGTAACTGAACTACTCTATGTTATCACATGTAGCTTCCAAAGAAATTCCTCACTAGAAAATGAATGATTGGTTTGATTTGAAGAGAGGATTTTATAATTTTTGTCGCCCTTGTGCGGTCAATTATTTTGAACCACTGGCTTCCAGGATCACATGTATCATTTGTTCTCAGACACTAGCATGTTTGTGTGACAATGACATTGTTGGGATCGACATCCAAGCAAAGACTAGTAGCATCTTGTAGCTTAGAAGACAGGTCATCTTAGAGTCCGAGATGATGTCCCATTTTGAGCTATCATCACTGCATATCATATTGAGTTTTACTGCCTGCCCCAGCTTATCTGCTTGCAGGCAAAAGTAATTTCCTATGACTCAAATATGTTTGCTGGAGCATAGCCCCATGCTTCTGCCTCAGAGCATGGACCCAGGTCCAGTGGCTGCAGCAATGAAGTTCCTTGAACACAAAGCCCTGTCATAGGATGGAAAATTACTTGATGTGGATGAGTCTCCGTATATCCTGGTCCTGCATTTTAACAAAGTCAAAACACTTTATCCTTTTTCTCACAAAAAATTCTGATAATTATGTTATCAGTTCTGTGTATACCTTGGAATGGTGTGCGGGATGACTGAGATCCTTTGCAGAAAACTCAAGTTCCTGATATCGAACCAGTTCCAATCTAAAACACCATAGTACTCATCGAGTCCCACAATACCATCTCTCAAATAATAGCTCCTAACGAGTGTCCACAATGCCCAATCGTAGTCAAATTCAGTTGCCAGTCCAAGAAAGAAATTGAAATACCTGTTGTCGTCGTTCACATTGGTGCCTCTTTGATCCACTCCAAACTCACTCACAAACAATGGGTAGCCTTGTTCTAACACAAAGGCTCCTTTGCTCATCATTTCATTCAACACTTCTCCGCATGCTTGGTTTGCGTTGTCTGCTGA
The DNA here is from genome assembly GCA_030864215.1 of Capsicum pubescens. Taxonomy (NCBI): domain Eukaryota; kingdom Viridiplantae; phylum Streptophyta; class Magnoliopsida; order Solanales; family Solanaceae; genus Capsicum; species Capsicum pubescens. The sequence goes on from CM061548.1 coordinate 269,497,774, forward strand.
CCAAGTGCCTCCATCCTTGAAACCATATCGATGAATCTCAAAAACTAGCTTGCCACTGAATGTCACGTTCGTCTGCAAGAAAGAGAGATCCTTGTCGAAACTTAGGCCAGATAGAATGATAAGAACATCAGAGTTAGCTGCATGCACTGCTTCAGCTCCTTTCTGCATGTACCTAAGCTCAACTACAACTACCTTTTAGTAAGTACTGCGGTGAACTAAGGCAGATCTTAAGTCAATGGGTGCAGAGTATTACTACATTCACTATTTTTTGTGACGATGGATTCGAACTTAGCATATTTTTCTAAAAGAACTTCCTCTACATGTATGCAGTGAGCCAAAAGCATGTGTGCATCTGTATCTGCTCCTTGCAAGTTGCAACATATCTCCCCCATCCCCCCAACACACACACACTATGCTGGGAGAGCTTATTGATGACTCAAAAGACTCTTTGGTCTAGTGGAGTGTAGAAATAGTTTTGCGGGCTAAAATTAGAATTTGTGACAGAGCCATGGGAAATCAGAGTTCAAATTGTAGTAGAATTAAAAAACAAAAGGATGCCTTTCCATGTATATGTACTAGATACCGAAAGGCCGTGCAATATATATTATTTTTTTTGTATCAATTTATGTGACATAAATAAAATTTAAATAATTAATTATATTTTTAATATACCTTTAGATATTTTAAATTGTTAATTATTGTAATATAATACTTTTTGGGCATTGTGATTTACTATTTTAAGTTGTTAGCTATTGTACTTAATAATACTATCCTTGTACTTAATTTAAGTTTTTAATTATGATTTATAATACATTTCTTCTATTTCAATTTAAGTGACACATATAGTTTCAACAGTCAACCAAATATCACAGTTGAAGTAGTGAAATAAACATGTCTTAAATTACTCATAATAACTTATCAGAAGTAATATAACAAAATAACCATAAAAAATAATTGTGATTTTTTTTTATATGGGTTGCATATAAGATGTCAAGTTAATTTAAAACATCAATAGTTAATTTATCATTTTTTATCTATTTTATCTTTTTTTATTAAATATTATTAATTTTTTTAATAGTTAAATGACTTGAATAATTAATTAGGGGTGAAATAATAACATTACTATTAAAGCAGCTGAAGAAAATATGTCATAAATGTTTATTTATTTTTTATTAAATATTATTAATTTCTTAATATGTAAATAATATATAATAATTAATTAGAGGTGAACGAAACAACAACAAACAAAACCCCACCTTTGCTATTTCCTTTTCTCTTTCACCATCTTTCCCATTTTTCAAAGGAAAAAGGGTTAAAAATACCCTTTTACTTTAAAAAATTAGCCAACTTTACCCTCAATCATACCTTGGGGTCATATTTACTCCTGCCGTTAAGAAAGTTATTAAAAATATTCCTCTTTTTAACATCTTTTCCACCATGGCAAAATCATAGCCACGTGGCATGGCATTTGGAGTGGGATGGATGCCATGTGGCATGCCACCTCAGCATCAGATCTTTTTTCAATTTTTAATTTTTTTTCTTTAAGTTTTGTTAATTATTTAAAGTTTTAAAAATAATTAAGTTTTTTTAAAAAGAATTCCTTTAATGAATTCATGGCTTAATGAATTCCTTTAAGTTTATAAATTTTGGATGCCGCGTAGAATTGAGCTAATCCACTTTTCGAACTGACAAGAATTGTTCCATTTGTATTTGTCATTACTGAAATTACACATGAAAAAAAAATGTGTTGGAAAAAATTAATATTTTCTGAAAAATTAATAAACTTAAAGGAAAAAAATTATTAATTTTTCCACGTGAAATTTTTATATTTCAATTTTGTTAAGTATTTAAGTCATGAATTCTTTTCATGCATTTATAAACTTATATAGTTTTGTTAAGTTTTTTGTTTAATGTTAACAAAATAATTAAGCCATGAATTCTTTTTCCGCCAAAAATTAATATTTTATAAAAAATTAATAAACTTAAATAATTAACAAAACTTAAAGGAAAAAAAATTAAAAATTTTAAAAAAAATTGATGCTGAGATGGCATGCCACGTGGCATCCATTTCACTCCAAATGTCATGTCACGTGACTATGATCTTACCTTGGTGAAAAAAGTTTTAAAAAAGGGGTATTTTTAATAACTTTCTTAACGGCAGGGTAAATATGACCTCAAAGTATGACTGAGGGTAAAGTTAGCTAATTTTTTGAAGTATAGGGGTATATTTGACCCTTTTACCTTTTTCAAATCACTCAATTTTCTTAACTATTATAATTTATAATAATTTTTATGTAAGTTTCAAATAATATATGTTACTCTCCTTGTCCAAACTTTTGTGGTATTGATAGTCAGTTATATTTTAAAAATAATTTAAGTTTTTAATTATTGAGATTTATAATATTTTTTCTTTAATTTCAATTTAAGTGACACTGATATAATTTCGATAGTCAAACATTTATATTACATCTTTTAAATTTTTTAAGTTGTTAATTATGTGATTTATAATATTTTTATATTTTTTTAAAAAAACATATAACAAATTAATTTTTCTAGACATTTTAAACTGCTAATTATTGTAATTTATAATACTTTTCATGTAATTTGCAATTAATATATGTTACTCTCCTTATCCAAATTTTCACGGTACTGATAGTCAATTATATATTTAGAATAATTTAAGTTTTTAATTAATATGATTTACAATATTTTTTCTTCCATTCCAAATTAAGTGACACTGGTATAATTTCGAAAGTCCATTAAATATTTTATATCTTTTAAATTTTTTAAGTTGTTAAGTATTGTGAATTATAGTATTTCTTACGTATTCATTTGGTCTCAATTTATGTGATATAAATAAAATTTAGATAATCAATTATATTTTTAATATATTTTTGTAAATATTTTAAGCTGCTAGCTTTTGTAATTTATAATACTTTTTTGGCATTATAATTTACTATTTTAAGCCATTAGCTATTGTAATTTATAATACTCTCACCTTGTCCAAACTTTTGTGGCGTTGATACCCAATTATATTTTAAAAATAATTTAAGCTTTTAAATATTATGATTCATAATATTTTTTCTTCTATTCATATTTAAGTGACAGCAATATAATTTTGAGAGTCAACCAAATATTACGATTGAAGTAGCGAAACAGACATGTCTTAAATGACTCTTAATAACTAATTACAAGTGATATAACAAAATTTCTATACAAAAATACTTGTGAAAAAAATTTAAATGAGTCTCATATAAGATATCAAGTTAATATAAAACATCAAAAATTAATTTATCATTTTATGTCTTTTATTTTTCTTAGTAAATATTATTATTTTTAATACTTAATGACCATAATAGTTAATTAGGGTGATATAGTAAAATAACAGTTTAAGCAGTTAAAATAGAAATGTCATAAATGTCTATTTTTATTTTTCTTATTAAATATTATTAATTTTTTAATAATTAAATGACCTATAATAATTAATTAGGGATGATATACTAAAATCACGAATAGAAGCAGTTGAAACAGACATGTCATAAATGTTTTTTTTTTTTTTTTTTTAATTACATATTATTAATTTTTTAATATGTTAATGACTTATAATAATTAATTAGGAGTGATATAGGAAAATCATGATTTGAAATAGCTGAAGTAGATATGTCACAAATGATTATTTATTTTTTTATTAAATATTATTAATTTTTAAATGTGTAAAAGATTTATAATAATTAATTAGGGGTGATACAGTAAAATTACGTGTTGAAGCAGCTGAAGTAAAGATGTCATAAATAGTTGTTTACTTTTTTATTAAATAATATTAATCTTTTAGCATATAAATAATTTATAATATTAATTTTTTAGCATATAAATAATTTATAATATTAATTTTTTAGCATATAAATAATTTATAATAATTAATTAAGTATAACTGTCATCACAATTAATAACTGTTCATTTAAAGAGATATTTGATTTTTTATATCTTATTTTTAAATATTTTAAATTATTAATTATAATAACTTTTAGTATTTTTTTTAAAAAATAATTGGACCAAAAGCTCTACAAATTTTACGACACACTGGACCAAAAGTTATTTAAATTGTAACTTCAATTCAAAATAAATAATTTATTGTTGTGTAGTGTGCTTCACACATGGCTTCTTTATATCTTTTTTAACAAAGGCTGTTTGGATAGTGTTTCATTTTTCCCCTTTCTATTAGTGTTCAATTTTCATGGTATTGCTACAACTCCAAAGGTATTTCTAGTTCCCCTTGATGTTCTTTTCTCTTCATCTTCCACTTTTACTACAAAAGTTGTTTTCCAGCAAAGGGGAAAACTAAAATGTGATTTATAATCTTCAGTTTTCCCTTTTCTTCTTTAGATCTTGGACATGCAATACATAGAACCATTGATTTCTCTTAAAAACCCATTTCTTTTCTTTTTCTCCATTTTGGAATAAGCAACAAACATGGCTTCTTCAAATTTTTCTCGATGGTTCTGATTTTCTTCTTTTACAACTTTTGATTCAAAAAAAAATCCCCAATTAACTTTTTCTCGATTTTGCTGAATTCAGGAGGCGGATCGGTATCAAGTATTCTGTTAATGATTCCAGAGCTTCTTATGAACTTCGACATTTAGGTCGTTTGATTTGTAGTTTACCGAGGTCTACAACCATGGTGTATGTGTTGTCTCCTTGATTTTGCTAATTTGAGTCAGTCAAGGATGTAGGGTTTAAGCGTCAACATCTCCTTCACTCTATTTTTTGTTGTCGGCGCTGAATCTTGAAATGGAGGTTTTTGTGGTGGCTGAAATTGTTGTGAAATGACAGAATTGCCATTTAGAATGAGAATTTTGTGGATGGCCAAAATGTGTGAAATGACAGAATTGCCTTCCGGGTAGCGGGACAACTGTCTCCTGCCTGCTTTGAGCCGCTTGAACAGCAACCTTTAATTTATGTGACATAAATATAACTTAGATAATCAATTATTAAAATAATTTAAATTTTTAATTATGGTAATTTATAATACTTTTTCTTCTATTTCAATTTAATTGACACTGATATAAGTTTGAGCGTCAATCGAATATTCTTTATTTTTTATATTTTTAAGTTGTTAAATATGTGATTTATAATGCTTTTAACATAAGTTTTCAATAAGTTATGTCCTTCTCTGTCCCATCGTAATTTGTGTGACACTAATATAATTTAATAGTCAAATAAATATTTTATATTGACATATTATTTTATGTGTATTTTATCCTTTTTATGAAATTTTATTAATTTTTTAATACCTATATGACCATAAAAATTAATTAGGGTAATATAATAAAATTACGATCGAAACAATGAAGCAGATATGTCTTAAATAACTTATAACAACTAATTAGAAGTGATAAAACAAAATTATTATAAAAAAAACAAAATTATTATAAAAAATTTGAATGAGTCTCATATAAGACATCTAATTAATTTAAACATCGAGAGTTAATTTATTATTTTATGTTTATTTTATATTTTTATATTTTTATAAACATCGAGAGTTAATTTATCATTTTATGTTTATTTTATATTTTTATTAAATATTATTAATTTGTTAATACTTAAATGACTTATAATAATTAATTAGGGGTAATATTGTAGAATTACGATTAAAGCAACTGAAGAAGGTAGTACAAAACATCAAGAGTTAACTTATTATTTTATTTCTATTTTATCTTTTTTTTTTCAAAATTAACTACGGGTGATATGATAAAATTACGATTGAAACAACGAAACAGACATGCCTTAAATGACGTATAACAGTGATATAATGAAATTACTATAAAAAATACTTGTGAAAAAATTTAAATAGATCTCATATAAAACATCAAGTAGAAATAAAACATCAACAATTAATTTATCATTTTATATTCAATTTATCATTTTTATTAAATATTATTAATTATTTTATACTTAGATGACTTATATTGATTAATTAGGGGTGATATAGTAAAATAACGATTGAAGCAGCTAAATCAGGTAGAACAAACAGACATGTCGAAGAGGTGTCTGCTTATACAAAACATCAAGAGTTAATTTATTATTTTATCTTTTTTAAAAATTAATTACGGGTGATATGATAAAATCACGATTGAAACAACAAAGGAGATATGTCTTAAATGACTTGTAACAGTGATATAATGAAATCACTATAAAAAATACTTGTGAAAAAATTTAAATAAGTCTCATATACGACATCAAGTAGAAATAAAACGTCAAAAATTACTTTATCATTTATATTTAATTTATCATTTTTATTAAATATTATTAATTATTTTACACTTAGATAATTTATAATGATTAATTCGGGGTGCTATAGTAAATAACGATTGAAGCAGCTGAGGCAGGCAGCACAAGCAGACATGTCGAAGAGGTGCCTGCTTATTGCCCTTTATAAGTAAGTAAATCCTTATTGAGAGAGTTATCTCGTACTTATGTTGGTGGATTATGTTGCTCGGACTCTACAAATTTATTGCCGTAATCGTGTCAAATTCTCCAAAATGTACTACTTTTAAAGTATCTGGCACGCACCTGTCGATATTTTTTTAAAGAGATCAAGCAACATAGTTGGTGGGAGATCGTATATACCTGATGAAATATGCGAACATGCATATTTAAATTTGACTTTTTTTTTTTTTTAAAGAATGAGCATTTGTAAGGAAATGAGTAGTGGGTTTGTACCTATACCAATCATCAACATTTTGTAAAGGTCTACGAAGTTCATTTCTCAAGCTCATGCCTACTAACATTAGTAGTGGCTGTGAAAGTGGTAGCTGTTAGGTTTAAGATCAAAGTGTGAATGGAAAATGAAGGGAACCAAGTTGAGGGAAAGAATTGATAACACTAAAAAATAGAAAATGTAATCAAAAGTGGAAAGTCTACTAATTCTCTCAGATTGGTGGGAGAAGGAAACATTCAAGTGTTTATATTATGAAACACTTACTCCACATGGTAAGTGAGGTAAGAACCAAAAGGTGTCTCGTGCCGTCGTCGTCATCGCTCGGCTTCGACTTCGACTTTGGCTTCGAAAAATGATCGATCGATGAAATCTATCCTTTTGGATAAAATTTATTTAAACAGTCCGAAAAATCAATGAAAAAATACAACTAGTTTTGTTTGTAATTTTGAAGCTCTATTAACGTGCATGCATGCAATGCAGAAACAATTGCAGAATGCGAAATGCTGCTTCGGAAGGGATGCAACCCTTCGACGAAATGACACACTGATTCGGGAAAAGAGGTGTCTTTTCGGATGGTTGTGACTGTTCAGTAAAAGGACACACTGATTCGATGAACAGACATGACTGTTTCGATGAACAGACATAACTGCTCCAGAAGACACATCTTTCCGAATAAACCATTGCCTCTTTTCGGAAGAGACACCTAATGGCTATATAAACCTGCATTTATCCACAGGTTTAGTGACAAAAATTTTTCTGCAATAAAACACTTCTTGTTTTCTGAAATACTCCGTGTGATCATCTAATCGTTAAGTGAGTTCGACGAATCCAATAATTTGAGGTACCACTATTGTTGGATTGAAAATCATTTTATCCTGGGAGGAAAATTCCATAACCTCGGGTACTTGAGGGGAATTATTTTCTTAAGGACACTCCGTGAATTCGGAGGACTTGACTTTAACTTTTTGTTTCATCTTATTTATGAAATTATAAGACACTTCTTGGATAGATCATTTTTTATCTTGTGTTGAAGGTGTTGTATAACTTCATATGTGTTCTTGTTTTTAGACTTAAACTTATGTTGAAATTGTTGTGCCTAGATACAGATTCTCATACCGGAAAATATTGAGTAAGGCCTTGAATCCAAAGGTGGGGTCAAAGTACTAATCTCCAAAGAAGCCATTGCCATCAAATCTGCTGCAACACCAGCCAGGCTTGCTTATGTGATTATCTAATATGATCATCACATTGTTTTTTGCCAGGTAGCCATCACTGCCTGTCATATTCCTTATTAGATGGGCAATAGGAGATATTATTGAAATAAATTTTCAGGAAATTTTAACATAATTAAGAGAGGAGAAAAATAATATTTCAATAAAATGATTACTCGTACTAGTTGATGAGAAATAAATTTTCTTGGATATTGGGTATTTTTATACATTTGAAATATTTTTAGCTATAAAAAGTTTTGATTTCATATAATCTATATCTATTAATCTATTAATATATTAAAAGTGTGAAGACCCTTAGAAAAGTGATTTAAACTTTTTACCATTCATTAAAAGACTCTTCTTTAGACAAAACTGTCTTTTCACTATTTTTTAAATTTATTATTTAATTATTTTTTATTATATTAACTAGACTTCCTAAAATATATGAGACTCCTAAAATATATGACAGGAAAATTAATTAATATTTTCCTTTCTACTAGGCTTCCTAAAATATATGAGACTCCTAAAATATATGGTAGAAAAATTAATTAATATTTTCCTTTCTACTGTTCAATTAGAAAAATACTCCTAAAAATAGGACTCTATTAAGGAAATACTTCTATAAATATGGAGATGTACGTTAAACTAGAGAACAAACCGGTTTGCCTATTGAGAGAATATGATTGATACTCATCTAACTTGATTTGATTGCATGTCTAGATTGGTGGGTGCTTGATTTTCTAACCCTCAACTTCTTCACTGTTTTTGTCAGCATAATAGAATTCAACATGTATATATATATATATATATATATATATATATATATATATATCTTCTTTATTTTCATTCAAAATCATTCTTTAGGATCAAAATTTTTGCTCAGAAAAAAATTAGTTGGATCAAAATCGAAGCTTTGTGATCACTATTATATTTTTTATAGTTTACAGTTCGTAGATGAATCTCGATCGGTTTTGAAAAATTTTTGTGTGTAAAATTTAAGTTTAATTGTATTATTTTGATATCACTTTTATCGTATTATTTTGTTGTAATTTACAGGTGATAGATAAATGTTGGTCGACTTTGAGGAATTTTTTTATGTAAAAGTTAGGTTTAGTTATATTATTTTGATATCTCTATTATCGTATTATTTTGTTATTGTTTACAGGTGGTAGATAAGTGTCGGATGACTTTTGAGAATTTTTGTGTCTGTAAAAATTAGATTTAATTGTATTATTTTGATGTCTCTATCATTGTATTATTTTGCTGCAATTTATAGATGGTAGATGAATATCGATCGACTTTTGAAAATATTTTTGGTAATGATTGGGTTTAACAAAAAATTCTCGATCCATCTTTACATACTAAAAAAGATGTTAAATTTAATTATTATATTCATCTTTATTATTTAAACAAATATCCTATTTAATGTAATATTTGAACTAATTAAAGTGAGGTACACACGCAAAGCGCGTACACCTAAACTAGTTTCTAAATATATGCTAGTAAATATTTTTTCAATTAGAGAAAAATATCAAATGTATAGATCAATACTGAAATTAAATGCGCATCTCTCATACTTCTAACCTTAGCGTTATTTTTAGAATAAAATGAGTAAAATTTTATTTGTAAAAGTTTTTGAAAAAGTTTCAATGAGTTGGCTCATCATTTGGTCACTTGAACACCTACATCACTTTATGAGAATTGAGATGACACATTTTCTTTAGTCTTTAAATGAACATTGGCGTGCATGATAAGTTGATATACTATTTGTTTGTTTTGGGGGTCAGCATCATGTAATACCCCAAATATTTTTAGCTCAGTCCAACCCTTCGTACGTACTTGTAACACTTAGAAGATGGAAAATAGCTTGTTTCGGGATTTTTGAATGGGGATTGAACCGCATTCAAACTGGAAAAATAGTATCTCACCAAGATTAGGCCACATCGCGGTGAGTATCGCGATGAGCATGTCATCGCATCGCTAAAAAGTCCATTTCGATATTTATCAATTTTCAGAGGGTCGCCGCGGTTGCACCGCGTCGCGGTGAACCCCAAAATAGCGATTGTCATGATCCAGAGAGTCACCGCTGTTCCACTGCATCGTGGTGGGTATCACGATGACTCACTCACCGTGTCGCGGTGAGGCCTTAATCGGCGTTTTAATTGCGGGATTTTAAATCCCAAGGGCAATCTTGTCTTTCATCAAGCCCCCAAATCGTGTAAACAGAAGATTAATATTGAAATTGAGCAAAATATGCTCATTGTTCATCAAATTTCTCTCTATTAAAACCCTAGCTCTCAAATACAAGATCAAATCTCAATAAATCTCGCCATCAATCCTCTCAAATTCATTAGCCCAGGTATGTTAGATGTTCATCCATGGGTTCCTTTCACCCATGGAGTCCAATATCCGATTTAAATAATTGCAAAGTTATGATCTTTTCAAGTTAACTTGATTTTAAATTATGATTAAACCATGAATTTCCATGAATCTTGTTCTATACCATGTTTTAGCGAAATTGATGTCTATTACTACACTACATATGTTTGAATATTATTGTCCACTGATTTAATTCATGATTTGTGATAATGGTGTTGAATTTTTTCTTAACTATAAGCTTTAAACTAATTCACATGCTCTATATACACCATGCATATCAAGTGTTTGATAAAATGCTTACAAGAATGATTATTTAATAAAAACCTTCATTCTATGTCCTCCAAGCTTTAGTGTCGTTTTACTATTATCACTTTTGAGTCTTGGGGGTAATAAATACTCAAAAATCATAGTTGTTTACTTATTCTTGTCTTAGTATCTGCAGAATAACTTCAGAATACATCATGAGCATTACTAGATCAGTCAGTTAAACTCAGAAATAGTAGTAACTCAGTGTCATTCAGTTGGGAGTAGGATTTAACATCGAGTGAGTGTAGGGATGGTGGATTCCCCGTCAGATAGACAGAGTCTCTAGTAGCATTCCCTATACTCCAGAACTACATAGCTAGCATAGGATATGAGAAGTCACCCGTCAGTATAGGCTTGACTATCTCGCAGGGGTCACCCGTCAGATTAGGCTTGACAACCTTCATTCTTCGAGACAATACAGTATACTAGACTAGTGGATCCACATAGCTAGCGTTAGTACCCGTGGCATAGTTTTAACACCTTTTCAACTGGGGTTATAGGTTGGACCCCGATTAGCTCAGATTGGGGCATGTCAGTTAGATGATAGCTCCCACAGTCTCAGCTACAATTTCAGTCCAATAATCAGTTCAGATACTCAGTCTCAGTGTTGTTTGACCAAAGCTTATAGATATCAGTTATTTCAGTATTTCAGTTTACAGATTTTATTCAGTTTATGTTACATGCTTGGTCATACATCCTCAGTATTTATAGATTTCACATATTCTTAGTAACTCCAGATTTCATGAATTCTATTCAATACCTTATGATACACATACATAGTTGGATGATTATTTATCCATGTTAATGAAACCATACATATTAGCCTACCTCATTTAGCATACCAGTACATTCAAAGTACTGATCGCATACTTTTTCTTTTGTACTATGATGTATCATATCATAGGTTTGGACGCCCAGTTCTCGAATCGCGCTTAGACTTCTCAGGCTCACAACAGTAGCAGTGGTGAGTCCTCATATTTTAAGGACAGATTATTTTGTTTTATGCGTTCAGTTTAGTAGTTAGTTGGATTTAGTTGGGGCCTGTCCCATCAACTCGTATTCAGTTAAGTTTAGAGGCTTTTGGACATGTCAGTTAGTTATTCAGTTTATCACTATTTTATCAGATTTAAATAGTTGTTTTCTTTAGATTCATGTTTCAGTTCTAATTCAGTTGATAAAACCTTATGGCTAATCAGTTGTTCTTTCATATTTATTATATTATTATTCATTGCTCACAACAGGTACCAACTCATGGGTTAGCTTGTGGTCCTTCGGGACTGTAAGCACCGTGTGACGCCTAGGGTGTACTCTCAGGGCATTAAAAACTTGGTATCAGATCCCAAGGTTTTAAAGTGTCCTAGGAAGTTTGAAAGCCACGTCAAGTAGAGGCTTGTGCATGAATGTGTAGCGCGCCACACTTATTGGAAAGAGGCTACAAGGCATTTAGGAAAAGTTTCCCTTCTTTCAGTATTTATGTCGTACGACTGAGCATGAGCTCATGTTAAACTCTCTGCCTAATCTAATCTTTCTTCTGTTTACAAAACATGCCTCCCAAAAAGAACAACGAAAGAAGATCGAGAAACCAGCCAGTACCTCCGCCCGTTCAGGCAGATCATCTGGACGAGTATGTCTCTCACGCAGAATTCAGAGCTGCATTCACCACTCTAACGAACTCTGTAGTAGCTCAAAATGAACATCCAACTATTATTCAGGCCAACTTAGTGGCTAGTACTGCTGCAACCAGGATTCAGGACTTCACCCGAATGAATCCTCCTTCCTTCACGGGATCCAAGTCTGAAGAGGATCCACAGGAATTCTTAGATATGGTTCAGAAGGTCACAAATATTATGGGGGTGACATCTAGTGAGAGTGTTGATTTGGCTACATATCATTTGAAAGATGTAACCCATTCATGGTTTAAGTAGTGGAAAGTAGATAGAGGCGCAGATGCAGGGCCTGTAGAATGGGAAGAGTTTGATACATCATTCTTAGACAGGTTCTTCCCATTAGAGTTAAGGGAGGCTAAGATGTTAGAATTTTAACTTGAGGCAGCACAACATGAGCGTGAAGGAGTATTCCCTCAAGTTTACTCAGTTAGATAGATATGCTCCTCATGTAGTAGCTGATAACAGGTCCAAGATGAGTAAGTTTATGTCTGAAGTGTCTGATAGTGTGGTCAAGGAGTGTAGGACCGCAATGCTGATTAGGGAAATGGATTTTTCTAGGCTAATGGTTCATGCTCAACAGATAAAAGAACAGATTACTAAGGAGAGAGAGAGGAATAACAAGAGGGCTAGGACGGGTAGTTTTTTTCCAGCCATCCAAGGTCAGAAGGTGGTAACCGTCCTCAGTTTCATTAGAATCTTCAGCCCCAGCACCCTCTTCATCTAGTGCTCCCGTACCCATATTCAGAAATGATCCTTGGGATAGGGCAGTAGGCTCTAAATCCCAAGGTAGTGTTAATAGTGCCCGTACGAATCCTCTATGTCAAAAATGTGGCAGACACCATCAGGGTAAGTTTAGAGCTGGCAGCGATGTAAGATTTAGGTGTGGCAAGCCAGCCACTGGGTTTGGAAGTATCGGGTGGTTACTCAGAAAGGTTAGGATTTGCACCAACTGGGCCAGCCCCATCAGTCGTCAGTTCCAGCTGGTCGTCGGACTTAGCAGGGTGCTGCTTCCAGTGCTACCAGTGGTCAGCGTTAGGACAAATTATATGCTCTTCAGTCCCAATAAGATCAGGAAAATTCTCCTGACGTAGTTACTGGTACGTTGCAGGTCTTTCATTTATATGTTTATGCTTTACTACACCCTGGAGCTTCTCTTTCTTTTGTAACTCCATATATAGTCGTCAACGTTGGAGTCAATCCCGAAACCCTAGTAGAGCCCTTTTTAGTGTCTATCCTAGTAGGTGTTTCCATTGTAGCCCGACAGGTATACAAGAACTGTCCGGTCACAATATCTCAGAAAGTTACTTCAGTTGACCTCGTGAAGTTCAAGATGACAGATTTTGACATCATTCTCGGCATGGATTGGCTCCACTCATGCTATGCCTCAGTTGATTGTAGAAATAAAATAGTTCATTTTCAGTTCCCAAATAAACCACTCCTTGAATGGAGGGGTAGTACTACAACTCTTAGGGGTCAGCTTGTTTCGTACCTTAGAGCGAGAAAAATGATATCCAAAGGGTGTGTCTATCATCTTGTTCGAGTCAAAGACTCTAATTCAGAGACTCCAACCCTTGAGTCAGTTTCAGTAGTCAGGGAATTCCAGATGTGTTCCCTGAAGATCTTCTCGGAGTTCCTCCCGAAAGGGAAATCGACTTTGGAATAGACCTTCTTCCAAATACTCAGCCCATATCCATTCTATCATACAGGATGGATCCAGAAGAACTTAAGGAGTTAAAAGCAGTTAAAAGATCTCCTAGATAAGGGATTCATCAGACTCATCATTTCTCCATGGGGCGCACCAGTTCTATTCGTGTGTAAGAAAAATGGTTCTCTCAGAATGTGTATAGACTACCCGTCAGTTGAACAAAGTCACCATCAAGAATAAGTATCCACTCCATAGAATCGATGAATTGTTTGACCAACTTTAGGATGCCAGCTACTTTTTGAATATAGACCTTAGATCAAGCTATCATCAGCTTAGAGTCAGGGAATACGACATTCCAAAAATAGCTTTTTGAACCCGGTATGGTCACTTCAAGTTTCTAGTCATGTCCTTTGGTCTTACCAATGCCCCAACAACTTTCATGTACTTAATGAATCGCGTGTTCATGCAGTACTTGGACATGTTCGTTATAGTCTTCATCGATGACATTCTTGTCTACTCTCATAGCAAAAATGATGATGCAGACCATCTCTGAATAGTGTTGCAGACTCTTAGGGCTCATAAGTTGTTCACTAAATTTAGTAAGTGTGAATTATGGCTGAGATCAGTATCTTTTCTTGGCCATATTATTTTCGGTGATGGCATTAAAGTTGATCTTCAAACGACTGAAGTAGTGAGAAAATGTACTAGACCCATCTCTCCATCAGACATCAGGAGTTTCTTGGGTTTGGATGGCTATTACCGTCGGTTTGTTGAAGGGTTTTCATCTATTGCATCTCCTATGTCCAGATTGACGTAGAAGAAGATTAAGTTTCAGTGGTCAGATTCCTACGAGAAGAGTTTTCAGGAGTTAAAGACTCGACTCACCTCAGCTCCAGTTCTTACTTTGTCAGATGGTCTAGATAGGTTTGTTGTGTACTGTGATACACCCATAATAGGTTTGGGTTGTGTCCTCATGCAAAGAGGTAAGGTCATAGCCTATGCCTCTAGACAACTTAAGCCTCATGAAAAGAATTACCCTACCCATAATCTTGAGCTAGCAGATGTAGTGTTTTCCTTAAAGATTTGGAGGCATTATTTGTATGGGGTGCATGTTGATGTGTTCACAGATCACAAAAGCTTGTAGTATGTGTTCTCTCAGAAAGATTTAAATTTGCGTCAGAGGAGGTGGTTAGAGTTATTGAAAGATTATGACATGAGTGTTCTGTATGATTTGGGCAAGGCTAATGTAGTGGCTGATGCTCTCAGTAAATTTTCTATGGGTAGTGTTGCTCATGTTGAGGATGGTAAGAAAATTAGCTCAGGAAGTTCATCAGCTTGCCCGACTAGGTGTCTGCTTAGTCGACTCAGCAGAAGGTAGTGTATGGGTGTAGAGTAGTTTAAAATCATCCCTAGTTTCTGAAGTGAAGGAAAAGCAGGATAGAGATCCCAGTCTAGTTAAGTTGAAAGAATCAGTCAGAGATCAGAAAGTGGAGGTTTTCTCCCAATGGGGAGATAGTATGCTGCGTTGCCAGTGTCGACTATGTGTGCCTGTGTAGATGATTTGAGGCAATGAATTCTTACAGAAGCGCATGGTACGCGTTACTCGATTCATCCAGGGGCCACTAAGATGTACCGTTATTTTGGGAGATCTATTGGTGGAGTGGGATGAAGAGGGACATTGCAGAGTTTGTAGCTAAGTGCTCCAAATGCCAGCAGGTTAAGATTGAGCACCAGAAACCTAGTGGGTCCATGCAGGAGTTCAGTATTCCCACTTGAAAGTGGGAGGAAGTGAACATGGACTTTATGACAGGTTTGCCTCGTACCCGTCATCAATATGATTCTATTTGGGTTATCATAGATAGAATGACCAAATCAGCTCATTTCTTGCTAGTCCATACCTCTTATTCAGCCGAGGACTATGCCAAAATCTATCTCAGAGAGTTGGTTAGGTTGCACGGTGTTCCCTTATCTATCATATCAGATAGAGGTACCCAGTTTACCCTTACTTCTGGAAGGCATTCCAAAAGAGCCTCAGTACCCAAGTCTACCTCAGTACAACCTTCCACCCTCAGACAGATGGTCAAGCAAAATGGATCATTCAGACTATGGAAGACATGTTAAGAGCCTGCGTTGTTAAATTTAAAGGTAGTTGGTATGACTACTTGCCCTTGATTGAATTCGCATATAATAACAACTATCATTCCAGTATTCAGATGGCTCCATTTGAGGCTCTTTATGGTAGAAGATGTAGATCTCCGATTGGTTGATTTGAAGTGGGCGAGGTCACAGTAGTAGGGCCTGAGTTGGTGTTTGATGCGTTCGAGAAAGTTCAGTTGATCAAAGAAAGGCTTAGGGCAGCCCAGAGCCAACAGAAATCGTATATAGATGTGAGGAGAAATGATCTCAAGTTTGAAGTCGGTGATTTTGTGTACTTGAAAATCTCTCCCATAAAGAGAGTGAAGAGGTTTGGCAAGAAAGAAAAACTTAGTCCCCGATATGTCGGTCCTTTCAGAATTCTCAGCCATTTTGGAAAAGTAGAGTATGAGCTTGAATTGCCTTCAGATCTAGCTTCAGTGCACCCAGTGTTCTATGTTTTATTGTTGAAAAAGTGTATTGGTGACCCAATGGTAGTTGTCCCCTTAGAAAATGTGGATGTCCAGAACAACCTTTCCTATGAGAAAGTTCCAGTCGAAATTCCTGATCGTCAAGGTCGTAGACTAAGAAACAAAGAAGTTCCCTTGGTCAAAGTTCTTTGGCGGAATCAATCCATTGAGGGAGTAACTTGGGAATCAGAAGCAGATATGCGGACCAAGTACCCTTATTTTTTTGATGCAGATTCAGTTCAAGGTAACTAGTTTCCTCAGATTATCTCTTTTCACTCCAAGTTTTAACTTTATATACCCATTATTAGATAGTTCTTGCATTTATATATCAGTTTAGTCATGCTTTTAGTTGTGCATACCAGATATAGCCTCAGTTTTTAGTATCTCAGCTTCATTAGTCTCATTCGGGGATGAATGTTCCCAAGGGGGAGATATTATAATACCCCGAATATTTCTAGCTCAGTCCAACCCTTAGCACGTACTTTTAACACTTAGAAGCTGGAAAATAACTTGTTTTGGGTAAGTTTCTATATTTTTAAATGGGGATTGAACCGCATTCGAATTGGCAAAATGGTAGCTCACCACAATTAAGCTGTATCGCGGTGAGTATCGCGATGAGTATGTCATTGCATCGCGAAGAAGCCCATTTCAGCATTTGTCAATTTTTAGAGGGTCACCGCGGTTGCACTGGGTCACGGTGAACCCCAAAACATCAGTTATCATGATCCAGAGAGTCACCATGATTCCACCACGTCGCGGTGGGTATTGTGATGACCCATTCACCACATCGCCGTGAGGCCTTAATCGGCAATCCAGTTGTGGGATTTTAAATCCCAAGGGAAATCTTGTCTTTCATCAAGCCCCCAAATTGTGTAAACAGGAGATTATTCTTGAAATTGAGCAAAATATGCTCATTGTTCATCAAATTTCTTTCCATTAAAACCATAACTCTCAAATACAAGATCAAATCTCAATAAATCTCGCCATCAATCCTCTTAAATTCATTAACCCAAGTATGTTAGATGTTCATACATGGGTTCCTTTCACCCATGGAGTCCAAGTATCCAATTTAAATTGCAAAATTATGATCTTTTCAAGTTATTTTGATTTTAAATTATGATAAAACCATGAATTTCCATGAATCTTGTTCTATACCATGTTTTAACGAAATTGATGTTTATTACTACACTCCATATGTTTGAATATTGTTGTCCACTGATTTAATTCATGATTTGTGATAATGGTGTTGAAGTTGTGCTTCACTACAAGCTTTAAACTAATTCCCATGCTCTATATACACCATGCATATCAAGTGTTTGATAAAATGCTTACAAGAATGATTATTTAATAAAAACCTTCATGCTATGTCCTCCAAGATTTAGTGTCGTTTTACTATTATCGCTTTTGAGTCCTAGGGGAATTAAATACCCAAAAATCATAGCTGTTTACTTAGTATTATCTACGTATCTTTAGAATAACTTCAGAAAACATCATGAGCATTACTAGACCAGTCAGTTAAACTCAAAAATAGTCAGTAACTTAGTGTCATTCAGTTGGGAGTAGGATTTAGCATCGAGTAAGTGTAGGGATGGTGGCTTCCCCATCAGATAGGTAGATTCTCTAATAGCAGTCCCTATACTCCAGAACTACATAGCCAACGTAGGATATGAGAAATCACCCGTCAGTATAGGCTTGACTATCTCGCAGGTGTCACCCGTCAGATTAGGCTTGACACCCTTCGTCCTTTGGGACAATACAATATACCAGACTAGTAGATCCATATAGCCAGCGTTAGTACCCGTGTCATAGTTTTAACACTCTTTCAACTGGGGTTATAGGTTGGACCCCTATTAGTTCAGATTGGGGCATGTCGCTTATATGATAGCTCCCACAGTTTTAGCTATAATTTCAGTCCAATAATCACTTCAGACACTCAGTCTCAGTGTTGTTTGACCAAAGCTTATAGATATCAGTTATTTCAGTATTTCAGTTTACAGATTTTATTCAGTTTATGTTACATGCTTGGTCATACATCCTCAGTATTTATAGATTTCACATATTCTTAGTAACTCCGGATTTCATGCATTCTATTAAATACCTTATGATATACATACATATTTGGATGATTACTTATCCATGTTCATGAAACCATGCATATTAGCCTACCTCATTTAGTATACCAGTACATTCAAAGTACTGATCGCATACTTTTTCTTTTGTGCTATGATGTATCATATCATAGGTTTGGACGCCCAATTCTTGGATCGCGCTTAGACTTCTCAGGCTCACAGCAGTAGCAGTGGTGAGTCCTCATATTTTGAGGACAAATTATTTTTTTTCATGCTTTCAGTTTAGTAGTTAGTTAGAGTTAGTTGGGGCCTATCCCATCAACTCGTATTCAGTTAAGTTTCGAGGCTTTCGAATATGTCAGTTAGTTATTCAGTGTATCACCATTTTATTCGATTTAAATAGTTGTTTTCTTCAAATTCATGTTTCAATACTGATTCAGTTGATAAAACCTTATGGCTAATCAGTTGTTCATCCACATTTATTATGTTATTATTCAGTGCTCACAATAGGTACCAGTTCATGGGTTAGCTTGTGGTCTCTCGGGACTGTAATCACTGTGTGACGCCCAGGGTGTACTCTCTGGGAATTACACATCAATACACTATCATTGACTATATATTAATTAAGGGGTTCTTATTTTTATTGATAGAAAAGAGTGGATCGAATCGGCAGGCAAGAACATCATAATATGATTTTTTTTAGATTCCAAAAAATAATCTATTGATTCTTTTCCACAAGTAGACACATCAAGTTCTAGAATATAAAAAGAAGAAGAAGAATTGCAAAGTTACCCCCCCACCCCCACCTTTTTATTTCAGCTAAAGAATATATATCAATTGTGTTGAAAAAAATGCTACAATATTGATATTAGAACTGAAATTATTAATAGTAAGAGAATAGTCACAAATACTGTGTCGTGGCAAGACACTGCCTTAAAAGCAATTTTGGCCTGACTCTGGTGCAAATTCTTCTAGCCGGTTGCTCCCCAAGGTTCCACAGCTACTTCTAAACACGTGCACTCATGGCTGAAAGTTTGGAGGTTGCCCAAACCAACTGCCCAAAATAATTCAAGAGGAAGAGGAAATGAGGAAGATGTTTTCTTTCTTTTTGTGGTGTATTTATCTTCTCCAAAGACAACCTTTATATAGAATTTGAAAGTGGAGTTTATTAATGAAACTTAATGGTATTAATGAACCATTAATTCAAAGTATAATTAAATCAAATGCTACCGATACTTGTTTTTTCATTTGGAACGGATATGTAGGTTCATTTTATTTGAAAGATACTTCTTTATTCATTGCATCATACAAAATGCTTTAAGAAGCATTAACTCCACAATCCCCAACTAATGCAAATATAAAGAATATGATTAAATTCTGGACAAAAGGAAGGAACATGTACTTAAGTGTCAATATCTTTCGATTTGAATTGACACGTAGTGATATGAGGCAACAACAAATATCCAAAAAGTGAAGTACTCTTGAACTAGATGGACATAAGTTGAGACCCCACAACACATACCATATCCTTGATTTTAAGTAACCTCCGCAATACTATAAAGAGTTTTTATGGTCATGCAGACAAACCTTGGTCTCATGAGTGTTCTAGAAAGACAACCCAAGTCTTTCATAAAATGGTGACCAACCTTTTACACTCACGTAGGTGATCCATCAAGTATATCTCATAGACCACCTTAAGGATATGGATCATTAAGAGCAAAAATAAGCTCAACCTTATAATACACTACCTCACACCATAGGGATAAGATATGTAGTATTTATTGAAGGCCTATATAGCTTTGTTTGACAACAAAGGGGTATCTACTATATTATCTCAATCCATGGGCTTCAGCCCCATCCCCCCTCGACGATTCAAGGATCATTTTCCTTGTCAAACCCATGGTCATAGGACCCGTCAATTTTTTTTCAGACCTTAAATATTGCAAGAAAATAACACCATGTTTCAACAATTATTTAACTGCACCATGTCTGATGCGAATGTCTTTTTTACCATTGTATACACTATTTTTAGCAATCCCAATTGCCGCCTATGAGTCACAATGTAAAGAGACCGGTGACACTTTTCTTCTCCATAAAGGCAAATCCTCAAAAAATTTTCTCAGCCACTCAGTTTCTTGCCCTGCTAACTCAAGAGCAATGAATTCAAATTCCATGGTAGAACGTACTTGTAATACCCCGTATGTTTCTAAGCTAGGAAATGAATAAGTTTTCCTACGTATGAAACCTTCTATCCTGTGAGTAGCATTTTAGTGCATGACTTACGATGAATATCCTAGTAATAGGATAACTTGCGATGTCTTAAGCATGCTCATATGAGTCGCTTAGAGTGATGCAAGCTAAGAGTTTTTGAATCCATCAAGTCTTAGTGTTCGATTTTGCAAGGGTCATCTTTGAACAAGAATAACATGATTAATATGTGACATTTTGGCAGATTTATACCCAAAAAATTTTAGATAATCTAATTAGATTTCCAACGATACCAATTTCATCAAAATCCGACACCCGAGCAAGGAGTTATGGCCTTTCAAAGTAGAATGCATCGCCTAACCAATCACACATGGCCACTGGAAAGCATAGGCGATATCATATGAGGAGCCTATGTAAATATAGACGATACCATATGCGGCGGCTATGTAAATATAGGCGATATCATATGCGGTGCCTATGTATGATTTCAGCTACGAAAACACTTAGTTTTTGAGTTATTTCGAGGGTAGTTAAGTATTTTACCACTCCTTACATGTCCCTAAACATAACCTCACAAAATTTATAGCTTCTAAATACATTACAACCCTATTAACATCTCAAAGTTCATTATCCAAGAGCACCATAAGAGAAAAACAACTAGGGTTGCACAATCAAGCTTGAAGATCAAATTTCAAGGAAATTCCTCCGTCAATCATCAAGAACCTCCCTTCCAAGGTATGCATAGTGTTCATCCATGGATTCCTTTCGTCTGTGGAGTTCAAGAATCAATATTTAAAATATAAAAGCTTTGTTGGTTGTGGTGATATGATCATACCCATGTTGATGCTTGTTTGTTTTGCTATACAATAGTACCCTGACTGTACACCTCATGAAAGTTATGTTGTTAGTTGAAAAACATGATCTTTAGATGGATTGATAGAATGCAAGTATGAAATACACCTATGCCTTAAATAATGCATGCAAGGTGTTCGATAAAATGCCAAGTATGTTAGAACTTCATATTTACATGATTTCATGATATCTAAATAATAAGTTCATATTAGCCATACACTCCAATATGAATTTCCATGCAAATTATGTGTTGTTATTGTTGTGGTATAAAATATGCATGATAACGGAGATATAAATTATGTACACAAAATATATCCATGCTTTTCCTATCACGTTTGAAATGTTGAATAAATACATGAAGTATACTATCCCCTGCTTATGATATTGTGAATTATGGACTCAAATCTTGTGATCAAGTCATGTCATGTGTGTTAGTTTCCTCCTATCGAGTCCTGGGGGTATTCGTACCCAAAAACTATAGTTGTGTTCCTAGAGCCATGTCATGTTTCACAATATCCGAACTCAAGCTATGATTCCATAGACTTCAGTCAGTCATGTTACTTAGGAAAACCTCATGATCTCATTCAGTTGTCAGATATTAGTAACATTCCACCAGTCAATGGAATTAAGTAAGATTAAGTCATGTATAGTCAGTTATTCATGTACAGTCCCTCCAGATAGGAGTAGAGGTTAGACCCGAGTGAACCCAAGGATGGGAACTCACCCGCCAGTTCAGGGTGTGATTCTTAGAAGCAGTCCTTGTGTTCCAGAACTACGTAGAAAGCGTAGGTTGAGACATCTTAACCTATCATATTATGGTTGATGAGGTGGTTTAACCTGTCAGCTTAGGGTTCCCACCATTCTCATTGAGTACCTGCCAGATAAGGGTCACTCACAAGCTATTCTTACCCGTGGCACGGTATTGACACCCCTCTAGTCAGGGCATAGATTGGACCCCAGCTTAGCCATAACGGTATACATGGGGCATGTAGGTTAAACTCTACCTCCCACAGTTTTAATATCAGTCTCAGTAAAAGAACTCAGGGCGTTCTTCAGATTTCAGTATATACAGGACTGTCAGATACACTCATGTTCTTCAGATTTTAGTATATACAGGACTTTCAGATACAATCGTCCATGTTTTTAGCTTATAGTATCAGTCATGATAGTTATCAGTAAACTATGTATTAGCTTACAGGTCTTGCTATCACGTATTCACGGTCCCAATTTTTATATATGCATGTTTGCACTCCCACGTTCATATTAGTCAGTCAGTGTTGTTCATGCATGAAACCCTTTATGTTCAGCCTACTTTCCTCGTATACTCAGTACTCCAGTTGTACTGACGCATTTGATCTATGGTGCTTTCTTTTCATGTTACACCATAGGTTCCGAGACACGAGCTCCAGCCCAGCAGTAGCAGTAGCATTCCAGTCGTAGAGACACAGTGAGTCCTCATTGATTCGAGGACAATATGATTTGATACATTTATTTATTTCTTTAGTTCAGTTTTAAGGAGTTAGTTGGAGACATGTTCCTTCAACTCCTTACTCAGATAGTTTAGAGGCTTTTAGATTTATGTTCAGATTTAGCTTTCAGATTGAGTTGTTTTGGGTATTTTCACCCACATGGACGTTATGATTTTCAGACATGGTTTTATTCAGTTGAACCTTATGGCCTTACAGTTTTATGTATTCCACATTATTATGTCATAATTTGTAGTATAGAGGTACAAATATCAGTCATAGGTTAACTTGTGGTCCCTCAGGATCATGAGCATCGTGTAGCATTCCGGTTCAGCAAATCGGGGCATTACAAACATGGTATCAGAGCCTAAGGTTCAATAGAGTCCTAGGAAGTTTGAAAGTCGCATCTAGTAGAGTCTTGTACATGGGTGTGTTGCGCACCACATTTATGTACAGGAGTCTATAAGATGTTTTAGGAACAATCCCCTTTCTTCAGTATTCATGTCATGCTAGTGAGCATAATCACAAGTTAAACTCTCAGTCAAATCCATTCTTTTCTTATTTCAGACCTTGGCCCCAAAGAGAAGAAACCAGCCAGCTCCTCAGCCCGAAGATCCTTTGGGCGAACATGTTTCCCATGCGGAGTTTAGAGCCGCATTTACCACACTTGCTCAGTACGTGGCTGTACAGAATAAACGGTCACCAGTCATTTCGGCCAATCCAGTGGCCAATCCCATAGCAGCTAGGGTTCGGGACTTCACCCGGATAAACCCTCTATCTTTCTATGTGTCTAAGTCTGATGAGGACCATCAGGAGTTCATTGACCAAGTACAGAAGGTCATTGACATCATGGGTGTTACTTCTATTGAGAGTGCCGAGTTAGCCGCCTACCAATTACAGGATATTGCTCATGATTGGTACAAACAGTGGAAGTATGAGAGGTTAGATGATGCAGGCCCTATCGAATGAGAGGAATTTGTCACGGCCTTCTTAGACAGATTCTTTCCCCAAGAGCTGAGGGAAGCCAAAGTTCTTGAGTTCATCAACCTCAGGTAGGGGAATATGACGGTTAGGGAGTATTCTCTCAGATTTACTCAGCTAGCCAGGTATGCTCCTCATGTGGTTGCAGACAATAGGGCTAAGATGAGCAAGTTCGTGTCAGGGGTCAACGATAGCATGGTAAATAAGTGTAGGTCTGCGATGCTTATCGGTGATATGACCTTAGCCAGACTCATGACCCATGCCCAACAAGTAGAAGAGCAGAAGGTTAAGACTAGGGAGAGGCATAACAAGAGAGCAAGGTCAGGTAACTTCAACTTTGCTCACCCCAAGTTAGATGAAGAAAACCGTTCACAGTTTTGCTCCATGTTAGCCGTTCCAGCCCCTTCCTCTGCTAGCGCTCCAGTGCCAAAGTTTAGAGATGGCAACAAAGACAAAGCGCTAGGCTCTAAATCTCAGGGCAGTGTTAGCAGTGCCCGAATGAATCCCCTTTGTCAGACTTGTGGTAAGAACCACAAGGGCATTTGCAGAGCCGATAGTGATGTCTGTTTTGGTTATGGCAAGCCAGGCTACAGGATTAGGGAGTATCTGCAATCAAGTCTTCAAGGTCAGCAAAATCATTCTGCAGCTCAGTCCGGTCGCCCGAACCAGCAGGGTGCCGCTTCCAGTGCTACCAGTAGGCAACGCCCAAATAGACTCTATGCTCTTCAGTCTCGGCAGGATCAGGAAAATTCTCCTGATGTCGTTACTGGTACATTACAGATTTTCCATTTTCATGTTTATGCTTTGCTAGACCCAAGTGCATCCTTGTATTTTGTTACTCCATACATAGCAGGAAATTTTAGAATTAGTCCCAAAATTCTAGCAGAGCCCTTTTTAGTCTCTACCCCAGTGGGTAAAACCATCATAGCCCGGCGGGTATACAAGAACTGCCCGGTAATGATATATTAGAAATCCACGTCAGTAGATTTAGTTGAGTTAGAGATGACTGATTTTGATGTCATTCTCGACATGGATTGGATTCATTCCTGCTATGACACAGTCGACTGCAGAAATAGGATAGTTCAATTTCAGTTCCCGAATGAGCCCATCCTAGAGTGGAAGGGTAGCATTTCAGCGTTCAGGGGCCAACTTGTTTCCTACCTTCAGGCAAGGAAAATAATTTTTAAGGGGTGTGTGTATCATCTCGTGCATGTTAAAGATTCCAGTTCTGAATCTCCCAATCTCGAACTAGTCCCTGTTGTTAATGAATACTCAGATGTCTTTCCCAAAGATTGTCCAGGCATTCCTCCCGAAAGGGAAATAGACTTCGGCATAGACCTTCTTCCGGATACTCAACCTATTTCTATTCCGCCATACAAAATGGCACCAGCAGAACTCAAGGAACTAAAAGATCAGTTGAAGGATCTCTTAGATAAGGGATTCATCATACCCAGTGTTTCCCCATGGGATGCTCCAGTATTATTCATGCACAAGAAAGACGGTTCTCTCAGGATGTGTATTGATTACTGTCAACTCAACAAGGTCACGGTCAAGAACAAATATCCTCTTCCCAGGATTGATGATCTAGTCAACCAACTTTAGGGTGCCAGTTACTTCTCCAAGATAGACCTCAGATCAGGCTATCATAAGCTCAGAGTTAGAGAATGTGACATTTCGAAGACAGCTTTCCATACTCAGTATGGTCACTTCGAATTTTTAGTCATGTCATTTGGTCTTACCAATGCCCCCGCAGCTTTCATGGATTTGATGAACTGTGTGTTCAAGTAGTACTTGGACATGTTTGTCATAGTCTTTATAGATGATATTCTGGTCTATTCTCGTACAGAGCGTGATCATGCAGACCATCTCTGGATTGTTCTTCAGACTCTCAAGGGTCACCAGTTATTCACTAAGTTCAGCAAGTGTGAATTTTGGCTAAGATCAGTAGCATTCCTTGGCCATATTGTTTTCGGTGATGGCATTAGAGTATATCCTTAGAAAAATGAGGCAGTAAAAAATTGGCCCAGACCCGTATCTCCATCAGATATCAGGAGTTTCTTAGGTTTGGCTAGATGGTTTGTCAAGGGATATTCTTCTATTGTATCTCCCATGTATAGATTAACTCAGAAGAATATTAAGTTTCAGTGGTCAGATTCATGCGAGAAGAGCTTTCAAGAGTTGAAGACTTGACTCTTCTCAGCTCCAGTTCTAGCTCTTCCAGATGGTTCAGACAGTTTTGTAGTGTTGTGATGTATCCAGAGTGGGTTTAGGGTGTGTCCTCATGTAGCATGGTAAGGTCATAGCCTACGCCTCCAGAAAGTTAAAGCCACATGAGAAGAATTATCTTACTCATGATCTTGAGTTAGCAGCGGTAGTTTTTTCCTTGAAAATTTGGAGGCATTATCTCTATGGATTTTATGTAGATGTCTTCACAAACCATAAAATCCTCCAGTATGTCTTTTCCCAGAAAGATCTCAATCTTCTTCAGAGAAGGTGGTTAGATCTCTTAAAGGATTATGACATGAGTGTTATTTATTATCTGGGCAAGGCCAATATTATGGCCAACGCTCTCAGTAGACTCTCCATGGGTAGTATTTCTCATGTTGAGGGTAGCAAGAAAAAGATGGCTCAGCAGATCCATCATCTTGCCAGACTAGGCGTTCTCTTAGTCGATTCTTCAGAGGGTGGTGTATGTGTTCACAGTAGTTCAGAGTCATCTCTAGTTTCTGAGGTGAAAGAGAAGTAAGAAAGGGATCCTAGCCTTGTCAAGCTCAAAGAGTCAGTTCAGAATCAGAAAGTTAAGGTTTTCTCCCAAGGGGGAGATGGTGTTCTTCGTTGTCAGGGTCATCTATGTGTTCCGGGTGTAGATGAATTGAGGCAGCAAATTCTTGTAGAAGTGCATGGTGCGCGATACTCTATTCATCCAAGGGCCACTAAGATGTAACACGACATGCGGGAGATCTATTGGTGGAATGGGATGAAGAGAGATGTTGCAGAGTTTGTGGCTAAGTGTTCTACATGTCAGCATGTTAAGATAGAGCATAAAAAACCTAGTGGTTCCATGCAAGAGTTCACCATTCCTACTTAGAAGTGGGAAGAAGTGAACATGGACTTCGTGATGGGTTTGCCTAGAACTCGTCATCAGCATGATTCAGTCTGGGTCATTATAGATAGAATGACCAAGTCAACTCATTTTCTTCCTGTTCATACTTCTTATTCCGCTGAGGATTATGCCAAACTCTATATCAGGGAGTTAGTCAGGTTACACAATGTTCCACTATCTATCATCTCAGATAGAGGTACCCAGTTCACCTCTCACTTTTGGAAAGCGTTCCAAAAGGGTCTCGGTACCCAAGTCCATATCAGTACAGTGTTTCATCCTCAGAAAGATGGTCAAGTAGAGAGGACCATTCATACTCTTGAAGATATGCTAAGTTCATTTGCAATTGACTTCAAGGGAAGTTGGGATGACCACTTTCCTTTGATTGAGTTTGTATACAACAATAGCTATCATTCTAGTATTCAGATGGCTCCATTCGAAGATCTCTATGGTAGGAGATGTAGATCTCTGATTGGTTGGTTTGAAGTTAGTGAGGCCTCAGTCATAGGTCCTGACTTAGTATTCGACACCTTAGAGAAAGTTCAGTTGATCAGAAAGAGACTCCGGGCTGCTCAGAGCCGACAGAAGTCCTATGCAGATGTTCGTAGAAAGGATCTCGAGTTTGAGTTCAATGACTATGTATATATTAAGATCTCTCCCATGAAGGGAGTAAAGAGGTTCGGCAAGAAAGGGAAACTCAGTACCCGGTATGTCGGTCCCTTCAGAATTCTTTGTTGCTTTGGCAAGGTAGCTTATGAGCTTGAGTTGCCTTTAGATCTAGCCTCAGTCCATCCAGTCTTCCATGTCTCTTTACTAAAGAAGTGCATAGGTGACCCAACAGTTGTTGTCCCTATTCAGAGCATCGACATTCAGAACAGCCTCTCTTATGAAGAGATTCCAGTCAAAATCTTAAATTATTAGACTCGTAGATTGAGGAACAGAGAAGTCCCTCCAGTCAAGGTTCTTTGGCGAAATCAGTCTCATGAGGGAGATACTTGGGAAGCAGAAGCAGATATGTAGACCAAGTATCCTCACCTCTTCCCCGCCAATTCAGATCAAGATCAAGGTAACAGTTCTCCTTAAGCTTATTCAGTTTCATGTTCATGTTTCCAGTATAAACTTGGTACCTATTAACCGTTGCATACTCAGTCATGCATTCATGTATCAGTTGTCCATGCATCAGATATGTACGAGTTTAGTATGTTTAGCATGTCTGTCATGAGATCAAGTTTCAGTTCTTCATGTTCATTTCAGGTTCTGTTGTCTTGTATCTCCTCTCAGTAAATTTTCATTCGAGGACAAATGTTCCCAAGGGGGAGATATTGTAATACCCCGCATGTTTCTAAGCTAGGAAATGAATATGTTTTCCAACGTATGAAACCTCCTATCCTGTGAGTAGAATTTTAGTGCATGAATTACAATGAATATCCTAGCGATAGGATAGCTTGCGATGTCTTAAGCATGCTCATATGAGTCGCTTAGAGTGATGCAAGCTAAGAGTTTTTGAATCTATCAAGTCTTAGTGTTTAATTTTGCAAGGGTCATCTTTGAACAAGAATAATGTGATTTATATGTGTCATTTTGTCATATTTAGACCCACCAAATTGTAGAGAATCGAATTAGCTTTCCAACGATACCAATTTCATCAAAATTCGACACCCGAGCAAGGAGTTATGACCTTTCAAAGTAGAATGCGTCGCCTAACCAATTGCACATGGCCACTGGAAAGCATAGTCTATATCATATGTGGAGCCTATGTAAATATAAGAGATACCATATGCGGCGCCTATGTAAATATAGGTGATATCATATGCGACACCTATGTATGATTTCAGCCACGAAAAGACTTAGTTTTTGAGTTATTTCGAGGGTAGTTAAGTCTTTTAACAATCTTTACATGTCCCTAAACCTAACCTCACGAAATTTATAGCTTCTAAACAAATTATAACCCTATTAACATCTCAAAGTTCATTATCCAAGAGCACCATAGGAGAAAAACAATTAGGGTTGCACAATCAAGCTTGAAGATCAAATTTCAAGGAAATTCCTCCGTCAATCATCAAGAACCTCCCTTCTAAGGTATGCGTAGTGTTCATCCACGAATTCCTTTTGTTCTTGGAGTTCAAGAATCAATCTTTAAAATACAAAATCTTGGTTGGTTGTGGTGATATGATCATACCCATGTTGATGCTTGTTTGTTTTGCTATATAATAGTATCGTGACTGTACATCTCATGAAAGTTATGTTGTTAGTTGAAAAACATGATCTTTAGATGGATTGATAGAATGAAAGTATGAAATCCACCTATGCCTTAATGAATGCATGCAAGGTGTTCGATAAAATACCTAGTATGTTAGAACTTCATATTTACATGATTTCATGATATCTAAAAACAAGTTCATGTTAGCCATACACTCCAATATGAATTTCCATGCAAATTATGTGTTGTTATTATTGTGGTATAAAGCATGTATGATAATGGAGATTTAAATTATTTATACAAAATATATCCATGCTTTTCCTATCATGTTTGAAATGTTGAATAAATATATGAAGTATACTATCCCCCGCTTAACATATTGTGAATTGTGGATTCAAATCTTGTGATCAAGTCATGTCATGTGTGTCAGTTTCCTCCTATCGAGTCCTGGGGGTATTCATACCCAAAAACTATAGATGTGTGTCAAGATCCATGTCATGTTTGACGATATCCAAATTCAAGTTATGATTCCATAGACTTCAGTCAGTCTGTGACTCAGGAAAACCTCATGATCTCAGTCAGTTGTCAGATATCAGTAACATTCCGCCAGTCAACGGAATTTAGTAAGATTAAGTCATGTATAGTCAGTTATTCATGTCCAGTCCCTCCAGATGGGAGTAGAGGTTAGCACCAAGTGAACCCAAGGATGGGAACTCACCCGCCAGTTTAGGGTGTGATTCTTAGAAGCAGTCCTTGTGTTCCAGAACTACGTAGCCTGCGTAGGTTCAGACATCTTAGCCTGTCATATTAGGGTTGATGAGGTGGTTTAACCTGCCAGCTTAGGGTTCCCACCGTTCTCATTGAGTACCTTCCAGATAAGGGTCACTCACAAGCTGTCTTTACCCGTGGCACGATATTGACACCCCTCCAGTCGGGGCAGAGATTGGAACCCAGCTTAGCTATAACGACATACATGGGGCATGTCGGTTAAACACTACCTCCCACAGTTTTAGTATTAGTCTTAGTAAAAGAACTCAGGGCGTTCTTCAGATTTCAGTATATACAGGACTGTCAGATACAGTCGTTATGTTCTTCAGATTTCAGTGTATACAGGACTCTCAAATACAGTCGTCCATGTTATCAGCTTGCAGTACCAGTCATGACAGTTATCAGTAAACCATGTATTATCTTACAGGTCTTTCTATCACGCATTCACGGTCCCAGTTTCTATATATGCATGTTTGCACTCCCACGTTCATATTAGTCAGTCAGTGTTGTTCATATATGAAACCCTTTATGTTCAGCCTACCTTCCTCGTATACTCAGTACTCTTGTTGTACTGACGTATTTGCGCTATGGTGCTTTCTTTTCATGTTACACCATAGGTTCCGAGGCACGAGCTCCAGCCCAGCAGTAGCGGTAGCATTCCAGTCGCAGAGACACCGTGAGTCCTCATTGATTTGAGCACAATATGATTTGATACATTTATTTATTTCTTCAGTTCAGTTTTACGAAGTTAATTGGGACATGTTCCTTCAAATCCTTACTCAGATAATTTAGAGGCTTTCAGATTTATGTTCAAATTTACGTTCAGATTGAGTTGTTTTGGGTATTTTCACCCACATGGACATTATGATTTTCAGACATGGTTTTATTCAGTTAAACCTTATGGCCTTACAGTTTTATGTATTCCGCATTATTATGTCATGATTTGTAGTATACAGGTACAAATATCAGTCATGGGTTAGCTTATGGTCCCTCGGGGTCATGAGCATCGTGTAGCGTTCCGGTTTAGCAAATCGGGGCGTTACAGTACTATACAAGTCTTCTTTGAAGAATTCCATGAAATAATACCTACACCCAAAGTAAAGATATAGCCACTGGTAGAGCTAACTTCATCATTGGTAGTCACCCTGTTTGCATTACAAAAACCTTCTAAAATAACAGGAAATTTATTAAAATGCAAACATCAATCTATAGTACATCTCAAATACCTTAACAAGCGATGAAGAGCATTCTAGTATTCACTACTGGGATTATGAGTATATCTACTCATTCTACTAACAACATAAGCTATATTAAGCGGAGTATAGTTTATGAGAAACATCACACTCTCAATTATTTTAGCATATTTAGTTTGAGAAAAACTGAAATCTTTATTCTTTTTCAAGTATATGCTTGAATCATAAGGAGTTCTCACTGAAACTACATCAAAACAATCAAACCTTTTCAACATCTTTTCAATATAATGAGACTGACACAAAGAGAATCCATTAACAGTTCTTTTGATTTTTATTCCTAAAATCACATCAGCTTTTCTAAGGTATTTCATTTGAAATTTAAAAAATAAAAATTTCTTAGTTGCATTTACAACATTCACATTTGGGCCAAAGATTAACATGTTATCTATACATAAACATATAATCACATAATACAATTCTATCATTTTAGAATAAACACAGGTATAAGATGAATTAACAATAAAGCCATTATCCACTAATGTTAAATTAACTTTTTCATGTCACTGCTTAGGTGCTTGCTTAAGTCCATATAAGGACTTTCTCAATTTGCATACTTTATCCACTTGTCCCGAGACCACAAAACCCTCAGGTTGAGTCAGATAGATCTCTTCCTCTAAATCACTATTTAAAAATGCAGTTTTGACATCCATTTGGTGTACCACTAAATTATGAATAGCGGCTAAAGCATTAAGAGTTCTAAGGGTTGCCATTTTAGTCATAGGAGAATAAGTATCAAAATAATCAGCACCTTTCTTTTGGTTAAAACCCCTAATCACAAGCCAAGCCTTATATTTATCAATTGTACCATCAAGCCTTAATTTTGTCTTAAATATCCATTTGCTACTTATGGGTTTACAACCTACAGGCAAATCATACAAGTCCCAAGTGTGATTAGAGACTATAGAGTCTAATTCACTTTTAATAGCCCTTTTCCAAAACATTGCACCTATTGAACTTATTGCTTCATCATAAGTTTTAGGGTCTTCTTCTATTAAGTAGATAAATACTAATTTATCATTTAAAGTATCAATATCAAAATACTCAGTTAAGAAGGTGGTGATAAAATCAGGACCAAAACTAGTCTCAGTTCTACGTCTTTTACTCCTTTTAAGTTCATTTTCATGCTCATTAGCAATAACATCGCAGGCATAACATGAGAGTTAACCGGCATAGATATAGAAGTATTATTTTGCACATCACTAGGCACATCATTTTTCAAAGGGAAAATATTTTAAAAAATTCTGCATCTCTAGATTCACAAATAAAATAATTATTTAATGACATAAATCAATATGCAGCATTATTTTGAGCATGACCAATAAAGACAGTTTCAAAAGTCTTAGAGCCTACACTTACCCATAAAAAATCAGGTAGATCAACCTTAGCCAAAACACCCATACCTTTTTAGAAATTTCAAGTTAGGGGCAAACCCTTTCCATAACTCATATGAGATCTTGTCTAACTTTTTATGAGGGACTCTATTAAGAATTAGCATCCTGACAAAGAAAATTTCCCCCACATATAGTCAGGTAGACCCAAGCTTAAAAGCATAGAATTCATCATTCCTTAAGAGTTTTATTCTTTGATTTGGCTACACTATTTGGTTTGGGAGTATACAGAGCACTAAACTCACGGATAATAATATTTTTTCTCACAAAAATCTTCTAGAATTTTAGTGTTATATTCACCACCCCTATGAGACTCAATTTTTTTTTTGTCTAATTAATTTTTTACTTCTACTTTGAATTTTAAAAATATGCCTTCATCCTTATCAACAAAAGTAATGTAATACTTCTTTTCACCTTTTCACATATTTAAAAGGTTTCTTGGCATGCTTTGTTTCTACACACACGGGACATTTAAAAATATCGTCAAAATTTACTGCAGAAATTAAATACATTTTTCTAAGTTTTTTAATATAAGAAATATTAACATGACCTAGTCCACCATGCCACAATTAATAGACTCAGCAATATAAGCTGAATTAGAAATATCTGCATTATTAACAGTCTCTTGAACAGTGTTGAGTATAAATAAACTCCTACTAAAGTATCCTTTCCCAACAAAGTCTCTTCCACGAGAAATAATTATTTTATCATCTTCAAAAATAAGTTTAAGACCTACTTTATTTAGAAGTGCTCTAGAAACTAAGTTTCTACGCAGGGAGGGAACTTATAGAACATAGTTCAAGACTAATGTTTTATCAGAAGTTAATTTAAGAGAAAATTTTTCCTTTACCCATAACTCCAACAGTAGTGGAGTTACCCATGTTGATGCACTCATCATCAATGGACTTGACAAAGTCATGAAAAAATTCTTTATTGGCGAAGAAATGTCTGTGTCTAACACCCAGTCGATCTTGTTAGCTATCAGGTTAACCTAGACGACTACTGCAGTGATCACTTCATCACCCTCAACAAGATGAACTTGGACATCATTTTATCCTTCACGTTTTGAGTTTTTCAAACTATCCCACATTTCTTTAGTAGATCTGTAAGTAACAAATAAATCAAACAAAGTATTAGATTTATGACTCAATAAATATCCTGTAGCATTTTTGCTGTCCTTTTTAAACTTCTTTGTAGCAGATTCATTAACAACCATAATAGTGTTAGAACCAGTAGTAATGTTAGAACCATTAATAAATAAAACATTATCAACTTCTAATTATTCGAAGAAAATCAGAAGTTTTTGTGACTAACGTCTATAATTATTTTCGTCCAATGACTCAAGTTTTGACAAATCATAAGAAGTTTTGTTCAAGAAAATAGCCATTCATCAATATTAGATGTAAGGAAATTGCTTTCAAATTGTTGGAAAAAATGCTACAATATTGATATTAGAACTAAAATTATCAATAGTAAGAGAATAGTCACAAATATTGTGTTGTGAAAAGTCACTACCTTGAAAGTGATTTAGACCTGGATCTGGTGCAAATACTTCTAGATGGTCACTCTCCAAGGTTCCACAGCTACTTCCAAACACGTGCACTCGTGGCTGGAAGTTTGGAGGTTGCCCAAAATAATTCAAGACGAAGATGTTTTTTCTTTGTGGTACATTTATCTTCTCCAAAGACAACCTTTATATAGAATTTGAAAGTGAAGTTTATTAATGAAACTTAATGGTATTAAAGATCTATTAATTCAAAGTATAATTAAATCAAATGTTACCGATACTTATTTTTTTATTTGGAACGGATATGTAGGTTCATTTTATTTGAAACTTACTTCTTTATTCATTGCATTACACACAATGCTTTAAGAAGCATTAACTACACAAATATATCTTTTTAAAATATGAGATTTGCTATTTTAAAGATAAATATGTTATTTATTAATAAATAAAAATAGTTTGATGACATCTAAATTTTTTATATACTGACGGAATGTCGTATTATAGTTTACACTTCAAGAAAATACATTAATGAATTAATAATTGCATAAAAAAATATATTCACATTTTCAAAAGTACAACGTATTACTAGAGAAAAAGATACTTCTTTAATCTAGCAATTCTTTGTAGAAGATTACATAGGTTATTTCTATGATCACAATGGTGGTGTTGGTTTCGAAATCGAGAGGGCGTTATGTGGAAGCTTATAGTTTGCAAACTAAGACGGTAATAATTTAGATGACAAATAAAACAATACTAAAAAAGACATATTATTAATATGATTCGGTTAGGCGACCTACATATGAAAAACTAATGTTAAAAAATATAAAACCTATTGGGAGAAAATCTCCCCCTACACAAAACTATTTAAAGACTACATTGTTGATACAATTGTGTTATGGTATGAGAAGGGTGTCTTCTATAGTTCCAAAACCTTTCCTCTTAGAAAGAGGTTTGCCAAATATGGAAAAGTTTTATATTTTTCTTTTAGGAAAAGTAAAAGTAATTATGGTTACTTTTATTTTCTTTCCAAGAAAAAGTAAAACTCAATTTTTTTAAAGAAAATTAGGGCAAAAATCCTAACAAATCTCCCCTTTTTGACTTGATTTTTTCCACTTGATCCATCTTTTTCACATCTTTGATCTTTTTTCTTCACATAATCTTCATCACTGCTGCTTGTCATGCTTAACAATTGAAACTTTTTGGGTTAAAAATATATGAGCCCTTCTTTGTAGGGTTAAAGTGAGCTTTATTTTCAAATACGTGACAACTGGATTATTGAAA
The DNA here is from genome assembly GCA_030864215.1 of Capsicum pubescens. Lineage (NCBI taxonomy): Eukaryota > Viridiplantae > Streptophyta > Magnoliopsida > Solanales > Solanaceae > Capsicum > Capsicum pubescens. The sequence goes on from CM061548.1 coordinate 269,533,376, forward strand.
ATATGATTGACCATTATCTCCACATGTAGTTTTATTATAACAAAACATCTTCACTATCGTCAAATTGGTTGCAACTTTAATCTACACATGTCGTCAATCTGAACTATAAGACCTCAAAAAATTCTAAGCTTAACTCAGTCTTTTAAGCTTGCTAAGGGGTTCCAGACTTAGAAAATTCTAGCTAAGTATTCAGACTTAGTATTATTTTGGCTTTCGTAAGTTGACAACTCTATTTCACGACTCTTATGACCTTAAAATGTCAATCTTTAGGTTAATTCATGATCAGGAATGTCTGTAGGATTTTTAGATGAGTTTCGTATGTTTTGAACCTCGTTTGAAACACGTTTGGGAATCCAAAATAGTACACGAATACGATCTTGGTGCAGCGCGTCGGCCATCGGATCGATCAGTATTTTTCTTGGCTCCCAATGGCAATTTCCAGTGAACCGATGCGGACTCGATGCGACACGTTGGCTATTGCATCGATGCCAACGACGCGGAGCGTCGATCTACGCATCGATGGTTCAATTTTTAGTCATTAAAAATTTGCATCTTTGGGGGTAATTGGGGATTTTTACCACGTCCTTTAGCCCTCATAACATGATATTTAGCTCTCAATTAGCAAATTATATTCATTCTTTCTCAAAACACTCAAGAGCAAAAACCTTAGGAGATTAAAAATTCAAATTCAAGGCTTAAGATTCCACCATTAATCTTCAGGAATTTAGCAACCAAGGTATGTCAAATGATCATCCAAGGGTTTCTTCCACCCTTGAAGTCCAAGAAACTCTTTTAAATTTCAAGTAGCTTGATTTCATGCTTTCCATGATTTGAAACCAAAGTGTATTCATGATTGTTACTATAATTGGGTTTCTTTTTCATGATTTATTACAATATTGATGTAGAATTAATTGAAATATGTGATTTATCATGTGAATTCATGTTGAAACCCATGGAATTGTGAATTTGGAATTGAATTATAATGCTCACATGTTGTTTTAGTGTCATGTGCAGAGATTATGCTATCCAAATGTTTGATGAGTTGCTCATGTGAATGTAATGATAAGATTATATCATGCTAGTATGTATACTATTTCATGCCATGCAAGTGTTTGATAAAATGCTTCTATAGATTATGAACATGTGTGTATTTTTATGCTATACTATGCAGGATTATATGAAGCTTTACTTTTCATGCTATCGAGTCCTGGGGGTATTTATACCCGATAATTTAGCTGTTTACCTAGAGCCAGTGTCAATTATAGAATAATCTCAGTCATGTCACAGATATTAGTACTCTCGGTCAGTTACAGAACTCAGGAAAATTCAGTAGTATTCAATAATCAGTCTCAGTTTAGTATTCAGTTTAGAACATAGTAGTATTTAGTTCATAACTCAATAAACTCAATCAGTTCACAGAATTCAGTCAGTAATCAGTTCAGTACTCAAAGAACTCAAAATTAGTCCAGCCCAGTTCAGTATTTAGTTCCAACCTCAGTAAACTCGGTCAGCTAAAACAACTCGATAGTATTCAGTTAGTTAATAGAATCCAGTAGTATTCCATCAGTCAACAGAACTCAGTGAACTCAGTTCAGTTCAATTGAATAGTACATCAGTAGCAGTTCAGTCAAGACTAGTATAGTCTAGGAATCAGTTAAGTGTCTTTCAGTTGGGAGTAAGATTCAGCACCGAGTGAGCCTAGGGATGGGGGCTCACCCGTCAGCTAGGACCTGGTCCCTAGAATGTAACAACCTGAAATTGCCTCTCGGGATGTCACATGGTGCTTAAGGATACAAGTAGCCCCAAGCTAACCCTTTGATCCTATTTCTACTAATCACTCTCATTTCAAGATGAAACAATTCAAACACTAGCATAGTCATATCATATAAAATGAAATACAGAGAAAATGCTCAGTCCAAACGACCATAATACTGGAAAGCTAAACACAACCACAATCTGATAACTAGTCTGACAAAGCCTTTACTAATCCATGAACTAGAGAGCCGTTGGGACAGGTCCCCGACTGACTCTAAATGACCTAGAAATAATAACACAGTCTCTCAAAATATAGAGATGTCTGAATATAGGTCTTTGAACTATGAGGACTCACCACTATAGAATGCTTGTAAATGACTTTAATTTGGTGTTTGCACGGTTTAAGAGGCTTGGAAAAAGTCCAAAATTCCATTTTTAACTTCTGTACGAAGCTAGAAAAATTTAACTGGAAACCTGATTTTATGGGCCACCGCGACGCGCCACTATCGCAGTGGCTCACTGGAAATTGACAAATGGGAATCTGGTAGTCACCGCAATACGGAGCCATCACGTTGTCCCACTAGTTGGGACCTGGAACTTAAGCGCGACGCATCACAATAGCATCAGGCCACTGGAAATTGACTATTGGGAAATTGGGGTTCTCCGTGACACACCACTATCACGGAGTTCCACTGGAAATTGACAATTGTCAAATAGACCCTCTCCGCGATGCGCCAAGCACTAAAATGACATTGTTTTATGACTAGGACTTAAATTAGCCATAATTCTTGTCCGGGTATCGGATTTGGGCGAATCTTATATCGACGGAAAAATTATCAAATTTTCTATGTGTTAAAAAGTCGAAATTAGAGAAATTCTATATGGTTAAAATGATACTCACTTAGGAAGTCACTCCTTAATCTTCTCAAGGAGAAATTAAGCTTTAGGAAAAATTCAGGGTATTACAATATCGCCCCCTTAGAAACATTCATCCACGAATGTCGCTAGTTAAGCTAAGAGCACGGAGGAAATTGAGTACGTAAAGCTGGAAGAACTCGCTAAACTGACTCTATGTCTTTCTAAACTCTTGAATGCCTCGGAAATTGCAAGATCTCATACAAGGATAGATGCATATAGCTGAACTTTAGATTCGAAGGGCTGAGCTAAGAAAGAATAATACCTTTGGATTAATTTGAACTTGCGGAAAAGAGGTGCGGGTACTTGGCTCGCATGTCTGCTTCTGCCTCCCAAGTAGCACCCTCAACAGACTAGTTTAGCCACAAGACTTTGACCAAGGGAACTTCTTTGTTCCTTAGTCTACGGATCTAAAAATCTAGGATCTTAACAGGAATCTCATCGAAGGAAAGACTGTTCCAAATATCGGTATTCTCTGAAGGATCTCTGAAAGACACCGCAAAATTCTAAGCTCAACTCATTTTTTTAAGCTTGCTAAGGGGTCCCAGACTTAGAAAATTCTAGCTAAGTATTCAGACTTAGTATTATTTTAGCTTTCGTAAGTTGGCAACTTAATTTCACGACTTTTATGACCTTAAAATGTCAACTTTAGCTTAATTCAAGATCAGGAATGTCAGTAGATATTTTCGGATGAGTTTCGTATTTTTCAGACCTCGTTTGAAACTCGTTTGGGAATCCAAAATAGTGCACCGACACAATATTGGTGCGGTGCATCAGCCATCGCATCGATCAATATTTTCCTTGGCTCCCAGTGGCAATTTCTAGTCAACCGATGCGGACTCGACGCGGCGCGTTAGCTATCGCGCCGGTCTGCGCGTCGATGGTTTAATTTTCAGTCATAAAAAGCCGCATCTTTGGGGGTAATTGGTTTTTTTTCCCACGTCCTTTAGCCCCCATAACATGATATTTAGCTCTCAATTAGCAAATTATATTCATTCTTTCTCAAAACACTCAAGAACAAAAATCCTAGGAGATTAAAAATTCAAATTCAAGGCTTAAGATTCCACCATTAATCTTCAGGAATTTAGCAACCAAGGTATGTCAAATGTTCATCCAAGGGTTCCTTCCACCCTTGGAGTCCAAGAAACTCTTTTAAATTTCAAGTAGCTTGATTTCATGCTTTCCATGATTTGAAACCAAAGCGTATTCATGATTGTTGCTATAATTGGGTTTCTTTTTCATGATTTATTATAAGATTGATGTAGAATTAATTGACATGTGTGATTGATCATGTGAATTCATGTTGAAACCCATGGAATTGTGAATTTGGAATTGAATCATAATGCTCATATGTTGTTTTAGTGTCATGTGCAGAGATTATGCTATCCAAGTGTTTGATGAGTTGCTTATGTGAATGTAATGATAAGATTATATCATTCTAGTATGTATACTATTTCATGCCATGCAAGTGTTTGATAAAATGCCTCTATAGATTATGAACAAGTGTGTATTTTTATGCTATACTATGCAGGATTATATAAAGCTTTACTTTTCATGCTATCGAGTCCTGGGGGTATTTATACCTGACAATTTAGCTGTATACCTAGAGCCAGTGTCAATTATAGAGTAATCTCAGTTATGTCACGAATAGTAGTACTCTCAGTCAGTTATAGGACTCAGGAAAATTCAATGGTATTCAGTAATCAATCTCAGTTCAGTATTTAGTTTAGAACATAGTAGTATTAAGTTCAAAGCTCAGTAAACTCAGTCAGTTCACAGAATTCAGTCAGTAATTAGTTCAGTACTCAGAGAAATCAAAATCAGTCAAGCCTGGTTTAGTATTCAGTTCCAACATCAGTAAACTCAGTCAGCTAACAGAACTCAGTAGTATTCAGTTAGTTAATAGAATCCAGTAGTATTCCACCAGTCAACAAAACTCAGTGAACTTAGTTCAATTTTGTTAAATAGTCCGATCAGTAACTGTTCATTCAAGCCTAGTATAGTCTAGAAATTAGTTCAGTGACTTTCAATTGGGAGTAGGATTCAGCACCGAGTGAGCCTAAGGATGGGGGCTCACCCGTCATCTAGGACTGGGTCCCTAGAAGCAATCCCTAAGTTCCAGAGCTACGTAGCCAGCGTAGGTTATGAGATGTCACCCGTTAGATAGGAATGACATACTCTAAGATTACCCGCTAGTTTAGGACTGATCTCAGAGGTCACCCGCTACACTAGGACTGACCCCACAACCAGTTATCTTTACCCGTGGTACGGTACTCACATCCTTCAAATTAGACCCCAATCTATTTATAAAGAGGAATGTCGGTTAGATGATTACCTCCCACAATCTCTATTTCAAATTCTGTCTTAGTACAGAACTCAGTTCAGTTCTACAGATTCAGGGTTTTCAGACACAGCCACTCAGTTCAGTACGAAACTTAGTATAGTTCCATAGGATCAAGACTATCAGATATAGTAACTCAATTATCAGCTACACAGTATCAGTAAACTCAGATATCAGTAAATTAGTAACTCAAAACTCAGTATCCAGTGTTATCACGATCTCAGTAACAGTTTACGTATTCACGCATGTACTCTTATTCAGTTATACTCATGTCATTCAGTCAGTATTGTTCATGCATATGAACCCATGCATCTCAGCCTACCCCACTTAACATACTAGTACATTCAAAGTACTGACGTATACCTTTCTTTTACGCTATGATGTCTTATATCATAGGTTCAGACGTACGGGCTCCTGATCATACTTAGCAACCTGATCTATCAGCAGCAGACTTAGTGGTGAGTTCTCATAGTTCGAGGACAGACTTATTATTTCTGTATTTTAGTTCTCAGTATTTTTCAGTAGGAAGAGTTAGTTGGGGACTTATCCCATCAACTCCTTGTTCAGATAGCAGAGGCTTTTCAGACTAGAGTATTTTCAGACAGATGTTTCAGTTTTGATATCGTTATACCATATTCAGTTTTATTTCAGTAATGAACCTTATGGCATATTTTCCACCTAATTTCTACATAATTACAATATTATTACATAGTTATTGCAGCAGGTACCAGTCATTGGTTAGCTTGTGGTCCCTCGAGATTATGAGCTTCGTGTAGCTTCCGGGGTACAAACTCAGGGTATTTTAAACTTGGTATCATAGCTAAGGTTCAACAGAGTCCTAGGAAGTCTGAAAGCCACATCTAGTATAATCTTATGCATGGGTGTGTAGCGCGCCACACTTATAGACAGGAGGCTATAAGATGTTTTAGGAAAAGTTTCCCTTCTTTAAGTATTCATATCATGCGAGTGAGCATGAACTCAATCTAAATTCTCAGTCTAATCCTTTTCTTCCTTTCGGTTACAAAACATGCCTCCTAAAAAGACTAACGGAAGAAGAATAAAAAATCAGTCAGCACCGCAACTCGTTCAGGCAGATCCCCTGGACGAGAATGTTTCTTATGCAGAATTTAGAGCTGCATTCACTACTCTAGACAATTCAGTAGCAGCTCAAAACGAACAACCAGCTGCTATTTAGGCCAACCCAGTGGCCAATACTGCTGCAGCCAGGATTTGGGACTTCACCCGAATAAATTCTCCCTTATTCTCAGGATCTAAGATAGAAGAGAATCCACAAAAGTTCCTCGATCAGGTTCAGAAAGTCATAAATATCATGGGAGTAACTTCTAGTGAGAGTGCTGAGTTAGCTACCTATCAGCTAGAAGATGTAGCTTATTGTGGTTTAAGAAGTGGAAGGTAGACAGGGCCACAGATGTTACGCCCATAGAATGGGAAGAGTTTGCTACTGCTTTTCTTGATAGATTCTTTCCCTTAGAGTTGAGAGAAGCCAAGGTGTTAGAGTTCATCAATCTCAGGCATGACAATATAAATGTGAAAGAGTATTCCCTTAAGTTTATTCAGTTAGCTAGGTATGCTCCCCATATAGTAGCAGACAATAAGTACAGAATACGCAACTTCATGTATGGGGTATCAGATAGTATGGTCAAAGAGTGCAGAAAAATGATGTTGATTAAGGAGATGGACATATCCAGGATCATGGTCCATGCTTAGCATATTGAGTAGAAGAAGTTTAAGAAGAAAGAGAGAGAGAACAAGAGAGCTAGAATAGGTAGTTTCAATTTCAATCAGCCTAGGTTAGAGGGCGGTAACCGTTCTCAGTTTCATCCAAAATCTTTAGTTCTAACTCCATCCTCAGCTAGTGTACCAGTACCAAAGTTTAGGAATAACAGTCATGATGAGGTGTAAGGCTCCAAAACCCAAGAGAGTGTGAGTAGTGGTCATACCCATCTGCTTTGAGAAGAATATGGTATAAATCACCTAGGGGTGTGTAGAGCAGACAACGATGTGTGTTTTGGATGTGGTAAGCCAGATCATAGGATGCGGAAGTGTAGAGTAATGGCTTAGAAGGGAAAATATTTACGCCAACAGGGTCAGTATAATTGTCCTTCATCTCAGTTCGATTTCCCAAATCAGCAGGGTTCCACTTCCAGTTCCACTAGTGGGTAACGCCCAAATAGGCTCTAGGCACTTCAGTCCATATGAGATCAGGAAAATTCTCCTGATACGGTCACTAGTATGTTACAGATCTCCTATTTATATGTTTTTTCTTATTATATTCAGGAGCTTCTCTGTCTTTCATAGCTCCTTACATAACAGTCGATTTCAAAGTCAGACCGAAAACCTTAACAGAACCTTTCTCAGCCTCCACCCCAGTGGGTCAATCTATCATAGCCGGCAGGTATACAGGAACTATTCAGTTATGATATCTCAAAAAGTCAGGCCTTCAGATTTTAGTAGTAATGTCAGCGTGTTTAGAACAACAGTGGGAGAGGTTGATGCCCAACCTGTTGGTACCTCAGTGTAGAGTTTTTTACTCCAGTTATCATGATGTATACTCATGCCTTACATGTTAGCTTTATGATCATAGCTCATATTCGTGCACATTAACAAAAATCATGTACGCTTACAGTTCCTAGTATAAGGAGTTCTAGTTCACTCAATGTTACGAATCATGTTCCATGAATATAGAAACTTCAAACTCAGGTCATGCAATTTATAACTTTTGCACTCATTCCTTACAGTGTGTTCAGTCTTAGTTACAGTCTCTATTACAGTCTTATTATAGTGTCAGTCATAGTCCCAGTCCAGTAATCTGATCAGTAATTCAGTTCAGTTTCAGGTTTACTTGACCATAGCGTACAATTATCAGTTATTCAGTTATCAATATTTTAGTACCTCAGTTTACAAAATATTTCAGAATTATGTTATACGCTTGGTCTTGCATTCTTAAATAATATAGTTTTCATGAATTTATGCTCAGTTATCTTATGTTACTCAGTCAGTCCTTGCCTCATAGGCATGATACTCTACAGGTTTAGTCCAGTTATTCAAACTAAGTACAGTTCAATCTTACATGACCAGTATTCAGCTATCAACCATTCAATTAATTAGAAAAGTTAGTATATTTGTGCATTCATGCTCAACGTCCATGTGAATATTTTTAGTAGTCTCAGGTGATGTGTTGTACTAAGGTGGAGAGTACAGTTGAGAGAGTATTCAAGGGATATGTATAAGCTTGAAAATTGTATTTGCAGTGCATAAGTCTTAGTCACTCCATCTTAGATGATGTTTCGTAGGCCTCGACTCATATTACAAAATTTTAGCCAGGATGTGATTTTCTTATTTAGTTGTTTTATTCAGCCCATGTCAAGATTCCTTGCTGCTTAAAGACACTAGAACTCTATAGAAAGAGTGTCAAAGAAAGGTTCCTGCTGAATATAAGTTTTCAGCATAAATTAGTCCACAAAACCAATAATTTAGTTTAGCAGTTAGGCGGACAATATTTGTACGGTTGGGTTTCCCATCCTTCCATCTAATCACACTATCCGAAGACTCATGAATGTAACTATTCCAAGATGGAGCAACCAGGTAGTTGCGTGTTCAGTTCAGTTCATGTATCATGTCCCAGTTTCAGATCCCAGATATTTAGTCACTTCTTAGTTCGGAAGTGCCCTATGCATCATCCCAGCTTTTCCTCAGTATCTCAGCCAAGTCAGCATTCTTCAAGGGACATAATGTACCAAGGGAGAGATGCACCATAACCCCAAGCTTTTATGTCCTAAACCTCCCAGTTTCTCTTCACATAACAAATCCAATTTGGAATAATGGGTACTCATGAGTAGACCCTCAAGTTCCAATCTCAGCCGTAAGCCATGTATTCAGGGGCTCAGTTAAGTTTATGTATCTTATTTCAGTATTAGCAATGTTCTCATGTTCCAGTTCATATATGTTTAGTAAATGATTTCAGGTTCATCATTATTCTCAGCTTAAGGTAACAGTCTTTCTTAGATTGGCTTAGTCCATGTTCAGTTATAGTTATAAACTTGGTATCTAGTACCGTTGGATATTCAATCATCCATTCACAAATTAGTTCAATCATGTACTCATGCATCAGACATGCATGTCCAGTATATAAGCCCAACTTATCAGTAATCCCAGTCATGCATTCATGAATTATCTTCAGCTATGTACTCATGCATCAGATATGCATGTTAGTATGATAATTCAGTATATCAATAATTTCAGTCATGAAATTATGCTTCAGTTGTGCATGTTCAGTGTCTAAGTCTAGCCTATCAGTATTCTCAGTTTAATTAGTCTCATTCGAGGATGAATATCCCCAAGGGAGAGATATTGTAAGACCCCGCAAAATCCTAAGCTCAACTCAGTTTTTTAAGCTTACTAAGGGGTCCCAGACTTAGAAAATTCTAGCTAAGTATTCAGACTTAGTATTATTTTAACCTTCGTAAGTTGAAAACTCTATTTCACGACTCTTATGACCTTAAAATATCAATCTTTAGGTTAATTCAAGATCAGAAATGTCAGTAGGTGTTCTCGAAAGAGTTTTGTATTTTTTGGACCTCGTTTGAAATACGTTTGGGAATCCAAAATAGTGCACTGACGCAATCTTGGTGTGGTGCATCGGCCATCACGCCGATCAATAATTTCCTTGGCTCCCAGTGGCAATTTTCAGTGAACCAATGTGGACTTGACACGACGCGTTTGCTATTACATCGATGCCAATGACGCCGTGCGTCGGTCTGCGCGTCAATGCTTTAATTTTTAGTCATTAAAAAGCCATGTATTTGGGGATAATTGGGTCTTTTTTTCACGTCCTTCAGCCCCCATAACACGAGATTTAGCCCTCAATTAGAAAATTATATTTATTCTTTGTAAAAACACTCAAGAACAAAAACCCTAGAAGATTAAAAATTCAAATTCGAGGCATAAGATTCCACCATTAATCTTCAGGAATTTAGCAACCAAGGTATGTCAAGTGTTCATCCAAGGGTTCCTTCCACCCTTGGTGAAACTCTTTTAAATTTCAAGTAGCTTAATTTCATGCTTTTCATGATTTGAATCCAAAGTGTATTCATGATTGTTGCTATAATTGGGTTTCATTTTCATGATTTATTACAAAATTGATGTAGAATTAATTGAGATTTATGATTTATCATGTGAATTCATGTTGAAACCCACGTAATTGTGAATTTGGAATTGAATCATGATGCTTACTATATCATGCTAGTATGTATACTGCTCCATGTCTTGCAAGTGTTTGATAAAATGCCTCTATAGATGCATTATAAACAAGTGTGCATTTTTATGCTATACTATGCAAGATCATGTGAAGCTTTACTTTTTATGCTATCAAGTCCTGGGGTATTTATACCCGATTATTTAGCTATTTACCTAGAGCCAGTGTCAGTTACAGAATAATCTCAGTCATGTCACGATTAGTAGTACTCTCAGTCAGTTACAGGACTCAGAAAAATTCAGTAGTATTCAGTAATCAATCTCAGTTCAATTCAAAACATAGTAGTATTCCGTTTAGAACTCAGTAAACTCATTCAGTTCATAGAATTCAGTCAGCAATCAGTTCAGTACTCAGAGAAATCAAAATCAGTCCATCCCGATTCAGTATTTAGTTCCAACCTCAGTAAACTCGATCAGTTAACAGAACTCGATAGTATTCAGTCAGTTAATAGAATCCAGTAGTATTCTGTCAGTCAACAAAACTCAGTGAACTTAGTTCAGTTCAGTTAAATAGTACGATCAGTAACAGTTCAGTCAATCCTAGTATAATATAATAATCACTTTAATGTCTTTCAGTTAGGAGTAGGATTCAGCACCGAGTGAGCCAAGGGATGAGGGCTCACCGATCAGCTAGGACTGGGTTCCTAGAAGTAATCCCTAAGTTGCAGAACTATGTAGCCAGCGTAGGTTATGAGATGTCACCCGTTAGATAGGACTGACATACTCAGGGATCACTCGCTAGTTTAGGACTGATCTCAGGGATCACCCGCTATACTAGGACTGACCCCACAGCCAGTTGTCTTTACCTGTGGCACAGTACTGACACCCTTCAACTTGGGGATACAAATTGGACCCCAATCTATTTAGAAAGGGGCATGTTGGTTAGATGATTACCTCTCACAATCTTAGTTTCAGATTTAGTCTCAGTACAAAACTTAGTTTATTTCTACAGATTCAAGACTATTAGACATAGTCACTCAGTTCAGTACGAAACTCAGTATAGTTCCATAGGATCAAGACTATCAGGTACAGTCACTCAGTTACCAGCTAAACAATATCAGTAAACTCAGATATCAGTAAATTAGTAACTTAGAACTCAGTATCCAGTGTTATCACGATCTCAGTTACAGTTTATGTATTCACGCATGTACTTTTATTTAATTATACTCATGTTATTCAGTCAGTATTGTTTATGCATATGAACCCATGCATCTCAGCTTACCTCACTTAGCATACCAGTACATTCAAAGTACTGACGCATACCTTTATTTTGCGTTATGATGTCTTATATCATAGGTTCAGATGCACAGGTTCTCAATTATACTTAGCACCCTGATCTATCAGCAGTAGACTTAGTGGTGAGTCCTTATAGTTCGAGGATAGACTTATTATTTCAGTATTTCAGTACTCAGTTTATTTTAGTAGTCAGAGTTAGTTGGGGACTTGTCCAATCAACTCCTTATTCAGTCAGTAGAGGCTTTTCAGACTATAGTATTTTCAGACAGATGTTTTAGTTTTGGTATCGTTATACCACATTCAGTTTTATTTTAGTAATGAACCTTATAGCATATTTTTTACCTAATTTCCACATAATTACAGTATCATTATATAGTTATTGTAGCAGGTACCATTCATGGGTTAGCTTGTGGTCCCTCGATATTATAAGCACCGTGTAGCATCCGGGGTATAGAGTCGGGGCATTACATGAACTATCGAATCATTGAATCTGGCTCTGATACCACTTGTTGGGTTCAAAATCGAGAGGGAGTCATGTGAAAGCTTATAGTTTGTAATCCAAGATGGTGATAATTCTAATGACAAATAAAATAACACTAAAAAAGATATATTGTTAATATGATTCGGTCAAGCGACCTACATATGAAAAACTAATGTTGAAAAATATAAAATCTAGTGGGATAAAATCTCCCCTTAAACAAAACTCTTTAAAGACTACATTGTGGATACTATTGTATTATGCTATGAGAAGGGGGTCTTCTATTTATAGAGTTCCAAAACCTTTCCTCTTAGAAAGAGGTTTGCCAAATATGGAAAACATTTATATTTTCCTTTTAGGAAAAGTAAAATTAATTATGATTACTTTTATTTTCTTTCCAAGAAAAAGTAAAACTTAATTTTGTTAAGAAAATCAGGGCAAAAATCCTAATAAATCTCTCCTTTTTGTCTTGATTTTATATCACTTGATCCGTCTTCTTCATATCTTTGACCTTCGTTCTTCACATAATCTTCATCACTGCTGCTTGACATGCTTAAAAATTGAAGCTTTTTGGGTTAAAAATATATGAGCCCTTTCGGGTTAAAAATATTGGAGCCCTTCTTTGTAGGGTTAAAAGTGAACTTTATTTTCAAATACGTGACAATAAAATTATTGAAAATATGATTGACAATTGTCTCCATATGTAGTTTTATTCTAACAAAACATCTTCACTATCGTCAAATTAGTTGCAACTTTAATCTCAACATGTCCTCAATCTGAATTATAGGATTATTGAACCTGACTCTGATACCACTTGTTGGGTTTGAAATCGAGAGGGCACCATGTGGAAGCTTATAGTTTGTAAACCAAGACGGTGATAATTCAGATAACAAATAAAATAATACCAAAAAGACATATTATTAATATGATTCGGTCAAGAGACCTATATATGAAAACTAATGTTGAAAAATATAAAATCTAGTGGGAGAAAATCTCCTCCTAAACAAAACTCTTTAAAGACTAAATTGTGGATACTATTGTGTTATGGTATGAGAAGGGGGTCTTCTATTTATAGAGTTCCAAAACCTTTCCTCTTAGAAAGAGGTTTGCCAAATATGAAAAAGTTTTATATTTTTCTTTCAAGAAAAGTACTTTCTTTCCAAGAAAAAGTAAAACTTAATTTTGGTAAGAAAATCAGGGTAAAAATCCTAACAGGTGGCTCATCACAAAATTATTTTTTATTATTATAAATATGCTATTGAAAATAGTTTGGGAAAAAGTGAAATGTGGAGAACAACTATAGGGTGGAATAAATATATGACAACTTCTTTTTTTTTTTAACAACAATATTTCCTCTGCCTTATATTACTTAACATGTTTAACTTTTACACAAGTTTTAAAAAAAAAATTATAAGAACTGTCACTAATATAACCCTATTAAATTTGGGAAAAAGTGAAATCTGGACAATAATTATAGGATGGAATAAATATATGGTAACTTCTTTTTTTACAATAATACTTCCTCTGTCTCATATTACTTGGCATGTTTATTTTTTACACAACTCATAAAGAGAAATTTATTAGAATTGTAACTAATATAATCATATTAAATTCACATTAAATATTGTCATTACCTATTTGAGTTAATTACTTTGATTAAATTACTAAAGATAAAGTTAAAAAAAGGTGTCTAATTATCTCTTTATTCTTTAAATATATTAATCTCTCTCTATATATAAAGGAGATTTATAGGCATGCTTATGTGGCATGCCTTATAGGTCAAGAAAAATATTTATCTTTTTTCTCCTATTTTTGAGTTTTTCTTTTCAATATTTTCCAAGTCATAGTATTTATGAATAAAAAAAACTGCACATTGAATAAGAAAAATGAATGGCTATAAAGTGGGCAATATATTTTTGCCTATTCATATTTTTTTTTTCATACTATATATAATCTTCTCAATTTTGGGGAGGGTCTTGTGGTATGTTTTTTCTCTTCTCCTTTATTTTCTTCTTTCATTTTTGTTTTAATTTTATTTTATATCTTTGATTTTAATATATATTATCATCATCTTATAAAAAGGATGGTGAAGATGAAGAAGTTTGATATGAAGAGGTAATCCAATAATTTATTTTATCAATATCATTGTCATTTAAATTTTTATAAGATTTATTTTAATTTTCGTGATTCAAGTTTTAATTTTTTTGAAATTGTTAAACTTTGAGAGGGTCTCATGGTATATTTTTCTTTTCCAAAATATTTTGTCCTTCTTTTTTTGGATTTTCCTCTTTATTTATTTATTTATTTTAATTAGGCCAAAAAATGTGTAGATTCAATTAATCAACTTTCACCTTCCATTATAATTATATTCTTAATTGAATATTAATATGTATTCATGTATGACCTTTTGATGTCCTTTTCTATCTCTTTATAACATCATCATAAACATATAGCATTTCACAATATTATCATATGTATACGAATGTGTGGTTTAAATCTCATTCTTGATATATTTAATATTTTTGTTGGTATATTTTATTTTGATTGAATTTGATTCTGTCAATAATTAAATTATAATGCAACTTTGGATATTGATCACAAAGATCTAATCTCTCCCTCTTTTTGCAGGTTACTTATTGTCAAAATAATAATTTATTTTTAAGTTGAAACTGCTTATCCAATGCAAGGTTTAGTAATGCAAATACAATTTATTTGGTTAAACATTAAATTTTTCATTTGTTCACAAATTCAAATTTTTTCTTGGAGGGTCTACTCCTTAATCAAACATTGTCTTGAGCTCTTAGTGTAGAATCCGCATTAATCGAACTCGAATGAAGGTTTCAAATTTTGGATGAGAAACTTAAAAAAAAAATTATCGTGGGAGGTTTTTAGGTCAAATGGGTTTGTAATTATCCACTATCGAGATGGTACATACTTTTCAATTTTTAGAGAACTCAAATGAGATATAAATAGAAATATTAACGTATCAAATTATTACTCTCCATAACTTTTACTTGATGCTAGGCATCTCAACATTCTCTCTTTATAAAGTAAAAGATCTTCTCCATCTTTGTTTTAATATATATGTTATAGGGTTAGACTTTAGTCATCTTTAATTATTGCTACAATTCATTAGCTTGCTATGATGAGCATATACCACTTACATTATTTTATAGCATTCTTTTTTATGTCATTTTTTGAAATGCTTAAAGTTTTAAAAAAGACAAATATATAAAAGTTGATGTGGCAATTCTTTATGACCTCCAATTGTATGTATCTTTTTTCTTAATTTTTGATATTGTTGTCTCCATTTCACTATATAATGATAACATAATAATCTATTTTAAAGTATTTTTATTTTTCTTAAATAATTTATTTAATAACTCATTTCATAACTTACACCACTTTACATTTCCATGACTTCTATTCTAATAATATCCATTAATTTTGTTCCTTTAGCTCACGTATTACCATCTTTATAACTCATGCTCTTAATAATCTTCATTACTCAAGAAAATTAAGAGTTGTAAATGGATAATTAAGGATCATCATATACAATATTTTAATTCTATATAAAAAGTCGTGTATAGATAATCTTGTAAGGTATAATATTGTACACTTCAAAAACATATGGAGAAGTAAGTTGAGAAAATTGAAGAATAGGTGTCTTTTAAGTCTTGAATGAAGGATTGGTGACATTGATCAACAGATAGGGTCAAACATTATTAGAAAACTTGATCAAGTTAATTGTGGACTTGATTAATATTTTCAAAACTTTCAAATCTTTTCAAAAATACAAATCAATCCAACCCACACCCTCTTCAATCCAAATCAACCACTCTCTCCTCTCCCTCGATAGCTTCTCTCAACTCTCTCCCAACCAATAGTTCTGCAAAATTTCTCCCTTCTATCCCCGAAGAAAAATAGTTGGGCTTCGAGTTCCCCTCTTCAACCTATCTCTCATCCCTCTCTCAACAGCTTCTCTCAACTCTCTCCTAACTAACTGTTCTGCAAATTTCTTATTTCAATCCTCACGACTTCAACATCCAACTACAAATAGTTGGGATTCCAGTTACTTTTCGACTTCAATCGAAGTGATAGCCTTGCTCTTCGGCCACAACATCTTCGAATTCTTCATCGGTCCTTTTCTTCTTTCACAGGTAAAAATTTATGGCCTTTTTAGTTTTGAAGAAAACGAGAAACTTGAGCCAACTTCTCTTATAGTATTGGTCAACAATTTCAATATTTGTTGGACTAATTTGAAATACGGTCTGAATAAAACCCTAATTTCTGGTATTTCTTCTCTTGTCGAAGTGAATTATGATATTTTGTTGTTTGTTACATTTTTTTAAAGTTTGATTTTTATTGTTTGTGTTTATAAAAACAAAAGGACAATTTGGTTTGATTTGTTCTGTTCTTATTCTTGGTAAAAATGATGAAATTGCTGTTTTTTGTTTAACAAAATTGTGCTACTATTTCTTTCGACAGATTACCCATCTGGTGTAACATATTAACCATCTGATGCAACAGATTCATCATATGATGCGACAGATCAACCATCTGATGCACCAGAGAAACCATCAAATTATAATTCTAATGCAACAGATTAATAATCTGATGCAACAACTTTACCATATGTTGTAACAGATTAAGCTTCACATAAAAAATCTGATGTAACTAATTAACCATCTGGTTCAATGGAAGAACCATCAGATTAATGATCTGATGCACCAGATGAACCTCCTGTTGGATAAAATCCTACCAACTTTTCCTACAGAAAAAGTCCAAGACTTGATTTTTCCAATTGATCATTCATCTGCCACGATAAACGACCGTATGTTGGAAGAAATCTAAACAATATTAACCGTTGATAACTGTTCCAACAGATCACTCATGTGTTGCAACAGATGTGTGACCTGTTGCACAGACCATTCATCTTTCTCAACAGATGAGTGATATGTTTTGTATTGTCGCAACAAATTACTCAGCCATTTCTACAAATTATTTAACTATTCCAACAAATCACTCATATGTTGTAACAGATGATGTCACAATATTTGTGTGATCTGTTGAACAGACTATTCATCTATCTTAAAAGATGAGTGGTATGTTTTGTATTATTGTAACAGATTACTCATCCACTGCAATAGTTTGGTTATATGCTGCAACAGATATACTACCTGGTGCAACAGATCAGTGATCTGTTGCAATTGTTATTTTACTGTTTTACTTGTTTGATTTACTGTTATCTCTTTTTAACGATGCATTAATCAACAATAATATATTATTTTATGTTCTTATCAATTTTAGATAATATGGTTCCCAAAAGAACAGAAATCGAATTAAGTCCAAGTAAAGGAACACGTGAAGCAGCTAGGTTACATCCACTACTCTATGAGCTTGCTTTACAAGCGTTATCTCAATCGGAAGCAGAATATGATGAACACGGGGAGGAGGAATATTTCAAAAAAGATGATGCAGATGCTAATAGACCTTCCATCGAAGAGCTGGTCAAAGCCTTCAGCATTGATCGTTATTCTGTGAGAATGCAGTGCGATGGTGCCGCAGAGTGGTTAAGTCAGCCATGGGAAAATCTTTCGACGCCTTCAGAAAAATACTTCGAGAACAAAAATTGGATGCTTATTTTAGGGACAGCTACTTTGGGAAATATCTTGATTTGCCGGAGGACAACAATGCTCGTTTCCAAATGAAAATGGTATATGAACTTCTCAAGCGTAGGTTTATGTATGAAAACAAAGATAAGATGGATGAGGTGTGGATAAATTATTGTGGAAAAAAGCACCCCGCACACCCAAAAAAAGGTAAAGGAAAGTCGTGTGATCGTGATGACCTGGTGTCCATTGCTGGTCCAAGCTTCAAAAACAAAATTTGATAAAAGCGTTGAAAGGTAAAGGACTTTTAAAGAAGCACAAACAATCATTGTGCTTGGTTTGGTTTGTACATAATATTATTTGGGCGAGAGACGTTAACAACAACATAAGCCTCGGTTTAATAAAGCTCTCTGAGGATCTTGAGGCGTTTAACAGCTATCCATGGGGGTATGAAAGATTCAAAATGACTGTCAAATATTTGTTGATTCCGTTAGCGCCAAAGACAGTCAACTTATATGGCTTCCCATGGGCTTTCATGGTAAATGTTTCTTTCTTTTATTATGATATCATTAATTTTTTTTTGCTCAATAATGGTTTTAATTTATTGGCGTTATTTTATAGGCTTGGGCGTTTGAAACCATTCCTTATTTGAGACAACAAGTGAACTACCAGGAAAGAGTTTCCTATCCAAGAATCTTGAGATGGTTGTCGGCCACAACTCATAAAAATGTAAAATTTCTTGATCTCTTCAAGCTCTCGAAGGATGCAGTAAGTATAATTATAATTAATTTTTTCTTTTAATTAATGTTTTTTTTGAATGATCTAATCATCATTCTAGTATATGTAATGATTTATGTTAGAATATGCATCCGTCGCTAGTTCCGACCAATCAAGAGTTGAAGATGTAATTTTTTCTTACTTTACGGTCTGTGCAAACTTTATCGTACCCTAAGGTCATCGACAGAATAAAAATGGAATTGTTTGGAGCAACAACCATTACATGAAAAACAATTTTGGAGGGTGAGCTTATTGTTGTTGATGGAGTTGTTGGTGGTGGTAGTGGTGCTACTGTTGGTGCTAATGATGCTCCTCTTACAGTATTTAAAGCAAACCATTATGAGTATGATCATACTGGTTATACAGATTTTGCCTCTCCCTATGAATGTTCTGCATGCAAATGTCAAGACTACAGGGCGAAACATGATGTAGTGATTAATACTATTAATGCATTAACTGCTTCTATAAAGAAATTGACATCTAAGAGGGGTATCATTCTATCAAAGAGGATTTTATTTCCATCCACTCCATTAGAGATTAGGGCTAAGAGGAGAAAGAGAGTGATTTCCAGGGCATTATCAGGCATCCAAAAAAGTGAAATTGCAACTCCTCTGTCTGCATGTTGCACTGAGCAACGTACAATGTCCAAAGGAGAGAAGCACGAGATGAAGAAGGTGAATATATTATATGTCTTCCAACTGACAAAACAAATAGACACATATCTATTTCAACAGATGACACATCTGCTGAAAATTATCAAATAGATATATACATCTATTGCAACAGTTGACTAACCTGTTGCACCAGATACTTTATCTGGTGCAACATATGTCTCATCTATTTTAGCAAATCAAACAGCTCTTCGTACAACTTTTATTTGTACCAACAGATGACCTATCTGCTGCAACAGATGATTCATATATTGCAACGGATGGTTCATCCATTGGAAATTATCACACAGGGTCTTTCTCATGTAGAAATTTATCCCAAAAGTTGATTTATTATTGCAACAGAAATATAATATGTTTGGGATAATTTAAAATGGGAGGAACACCTGTTTGATTTGCTAGAAGAGATGAGTTATCCTTTTCTATTTTGTTGTATCTTCGTGATTATCATTGACCGATTCTGGCTATCCAGGTGGATGTAGAAGAAGCTACTGCTGAACATCATTAACAATATGCTACTCTTTTTATGAAAATACGGAGAACAGAAAGCGCAAAAACCGTACGCAAGCGACAATGAAGATCCACGACGAGCAAAGCCAAATTCCATAGCACCGGATGAAGAACAACTTGTCCATACTGAGTAGATCTTTATATCTTGAGCCTGTCAAAGCAATCCTTGGCAGTATACTTAAATTGTTGTTGATGTATTTGTTGAGATCTGTATCCATAACAATTATTTTACATTTCATTTATTCGTTGACTTATTTCAGCTAATTTATGAAGGCTTCGATTTATTTTATTTTGTCTATGAATTTTATTTATTCCTTAGATTTGAACTTATTAATTGAAAATGAATACTAGATTCAAATATTGCAATAGATAATGTATCTGTTGCAATAGGCGGCACATCTATTGGAAAATTTGAACAAATTTAGACATATGTTGCAACAGTTAGGTGATCTATTGAAATTTATTAAACAGGTCTTCCCACTATTATAACAGATAAAATTTAGATAAAAACATCAAGATAATGCAATATATGACACATCTATTAAAAAAGAACAAATTTAGACATATGTTGCAACAGATGGACTTTATCTGTTGCAACAGACGACACATCTATTGAAATAATCAAACAAATTTATACATATGTTGCAACAGGTAGGTTATCTGTTGGAATTTATCAAACAGGTCTTCCCACTGTTGCAACAGATGGACTTTAGATAAAAACATCGATATAATGCAACAGATGACCAACCTATTGTAACAGATAAACTATATGTCAGAACAGGTACGATAACTATTACAACGGATGGAGAATCTATTGCATTATAAAAATTCAACTTTCGTTGGACATAAAAAATTACCACTACGTGTAAAAAGGTTAAAGTGAATTGAAATAAAAAAGGCACAACCCATCGACGGTGTTCAGTTCAAACACCTAAAATAAAATAGGCATCAAGTAGACATGTTCATTTTAAACACATAAAATAAAATAGGCATCAAATGTGTTAGTGCCAGTCCTGACATATTTCGCTGACTTGCCATCACTTGGCCCCCAACGGTCATTTCCCCCCCCCATTCTCTTATATATTCATCTTCCTCCTAAAATTTAATCCTAAATTCCTAAATCTTATTCTTCATCGCCATCTTCTTTTATCTATCCAAAATTTTCAAATTATTACTTTCATTTTTTCTAACTGACCTTGACAATGTCGAGCGCATCTTCCACTGTTTTGTGATAAAGATTTTCGATATTGTAAGTGCGGTCATGAAGCTCTGTTAAAGACTTCTTGTACTCAACAAAATCCGGATCGTAGGTTTTTTACTTATAAGATTTCGAAGGTAATATTTTTTATTTAATTAATTGATTAATTATTGACTTGTAATTGTTTTGTAATTGTGTTCTTTTTTTTTATAGAAATTGCGTGGATGCGATTACTTTGATTGGTATGAAGAACGACACCCTTCACAAGCAAATCGTGTAATCTGGGGTTTGTTGAACAAAGTCAAGGCTTATGAAGAGAAACAAAATCAAGCAAGAAGATACTACATTATTGCCGTTATTTCTACTGGTTTGGTGTTGTTGGGCACATGGATATTGAAGCCTAATTGCTGAAATTTTCATGGTGGTGTGTGTATTTGCTAACTGTTGGAAAATATCAAAAAGATTTAGGCATATGTTGTAAAATTTAGGTTATCTGTGGAAATTATCAAACAGGTCTTCCCACTGTTGCAAAAGATTAGACTTAGATTATTAGATTATTCATAGAAATAACATCGCGTAATGCAACAGATGACCAACCTATTACAACAGATAAACTATCTGCCAGAATGGATTAAAGATATTTTACAACAGATTGCCAATCTAATCTATTGCATTATAAAAAACTCTACTTTCATCAAAAAAAATTATTGCCACTACATGTACATGTAATAAAGTGAAGGGTGACTTTAAATTAAAAATTTCTATTTCACAGGCTCTTCTATATACACAGGCTTCAAGCGTCCAGTTATTACCCCATAAACCCAGACCTCTTACAGGTTTGCCACAGTGTTGTCGCATATAAAAGTCGTTGGTTCGGCCATTTCTGTGTCAGTCAACAAACATTCGATGTGTTCAAGAGCGTACGAGCCACTCGCTTTAGCAGAATTATCTTTTGGAAGGATCATTCCCCTGTTTCGACCTTCAAAATCCCATGATTTCTTCATCAACACTTCCTTTGGCAAATGATTCATCAGTTTACTCTCCCTCAACAAGATGGGCAATAGCACCATCAGTGGCTCCACGAGGAGAAAAAGATCGAAATCATTGATGAGAGGTATGTTGAAGTCATAAACATTGATCTTTCCCTCCTCGAGTAGTATCTCAACATCTCAATAATGCATGTTGTTCACGCTAATGACTGCAAGAATCCTTTTTGCCTCGGTCCAGCTCTTGCTGTGTGGATTTGGCCTGTCCCCTCTAACATATCTTAACATTTATTCTTCATCCAAGACCAACGTAGGAACTAGGAAATCAAGTCCCACGCCAAAGGCTGACGCCTCTCTATTGAGTTGATCGTACCTATCCTTGATCTTTTTGTAGAAGTCGAGGTCCATTATCCTATCGGCAGCATCATAAGCTTCCCAGTATGTTAATTGCCTTTTCCTCATGAGGCAGAGAATTATGTCAACATGCTGTGAGATAAGAAGTCAATTTTTAAATAGGTTAGTAATTGTAAAGATGCAACGGATGGTCCATTGTTTGATAGGGTTCTCTGAATCAATAATACAATGCAATTATGTAACAGATGGATAATAAGTTATAATAGAACCACAACCAGTTGCACCAGTATACCCAGTTGTTGCAACAGATGTGAAATCTGTTGCATAGCTTCTTCTTCATGGGGTAGATTAGAAGGGATAGGTTAGGAAAAGTAAACTTGCCTTATCCTTGTACGGCATACGCATATCAGTCATAGTCTAGAAGTCTTGGGGGGAAAAGAAAGGCCTGGGGTAATCTGGTGCGCTTGGCTTGGCATTCTTGGCCTATCGCAGATCCCTCTTCTCTTCGGTGCCAAGTTCCGCATATATGTCCACCTTCTTGACTGGCCCTAAAACTTCAACATCTTTTGGAGAGGGAGGAATTGCAATTTCTTTTAATTTCCAAGCGGAGAGTACGTCTCTAATTGCTCTTTTCTTTCTCCTAACCAACGCTATAGAAGTGTGTGGCTCCCTCACCTTCTTGGATGGTATGACATACCTCTTGGATTTGAATTCCTCGATAGCTTTAGAGATGGCCTCTACTTTTTTAAAGAGTTTATCCTGTCTGTCCTTGCACTCATCGCATTCGCAACGAGAACACGAGGGTGAAGAGGGGTTAGAGGGATATGTGTAAGGGCAAAATGGGGTGTTTTCAAACATATTTATTCTTTCTTGAGCATCAATATGCTCATCATCATAAGTGGTACCAGCATCAGCATGCCTGCCACCAACACCAACAACTCCACCAGAAGAAGCACCCGGATCTGCCTTAGTAAAAGGTTGGTCATGAAGAGCCTCAACATTACGCTGACCTTGCCTAACTGCTCTTCTTATGACTGTTGCTCCAGCCAATTACTTCTTTATTAACTCCACCGTTGGGTCTGCAATAGTATCAACATGACCTAAAGTAATATAAGAAGTCATCACCGACTCCTCCTCAGTAGGCACGATCCATGGATGCACAACTTATAAAAAAGAAAAAAAACAGATGTATTTAAATCATATAATATAATAATTTTCATAGCTGGGCTACATTTTTTTTTAAAAAATACCCATCTATTGCATAGTTTGCAGTATATGGTTAAAATCCATTTGAGTATGGTTCAGAGAAACAGAGCGACACATGGATAATCTGATGCAAAATATCAATCATCTATTGCACCAGCCTCACAAGATGGGTAATCTGTTATGCAACAGATGATCTGTACGTCACAACAGATGAACGATATGTTATCAGATTAAACATCTGTTGCATAATTTGTAGTAGATGGTTAATCTTTTAGGAGTCGGGTTCAGAGAACCAAAGCCACAGATGGGTAATCTGATGCAAGATATACCCCGTCGCAATAGATGTCCCATATGGTGCATCAAATATAACATCTCATGCACTAGATATAACATCTGTTCAATATCTTTCTTATCTTTGAGTAGAATTATTTTACTTGAAGAAGCTTACTCATCATTCGAAGGGTTAAAGAGATCATCCTCCTTAATATTGGTGTTGCTCTTTGCAGCCAACCACCTAAACATCCTTGTATGAGAAACCTCATCAGGGTAATTCATTAACTGCTTTCGGAGGGAAGGAATGACTTCAAATGCCCAAGCCTAAAAAGTGTAAAAAGAAAGCAAGCAAAAAAAATTTATAATAACTATATTCAATATAAATTAATGGATGAATAAAATTAGTGATTAATTTTACCATGAAAGCCCAAGAAAAGCCGTATAATGTGGTCGTCCCTGAGGATAGCTTTGCCAGTAAATATTGGACAGTCAAGTAGAAGCTATCATATCCCCAGGGATAATTGTTGAATCTATCAAAATCCTCAGCACACGCAATCAAATCATCTTCTATGACCTTTTTGACGTCTCTTTCCAATATAACCAAATGGTCAAACCAAACTAAGCACAATTTCTCCCTGTACTGCTCTGGTATGGTTTTATCCTCGAGATCTGTCAACAAATCCGATGCTTTGCAGCCACGTCGAGCAATGTCAAACAACTCATCTATTTTTCCTTTACTTTTTCTTGCCTTGGATCTTTTGTGGGGTGGTGGTCCTTCTGGACGATGGAATCTCAGGACCGTCACTATGACAAACTCTTGCAATCCAAAACAAACAGGCATGCCACAATAGTTGATCCCATATTTCATCCATCTTTTTTTTTCCCCTCCTCTGGATCTTTGTCATCCCCCGTGTACTTGATCCTGCGCTTGAGAAGACCATATACCATCGTCATAGGGAAACGGATACGGGCAGAGGGGTCCTCAGGCAGCTCAAGAAAGCGTCCAAAGTAGCTCTTCTTAAAAAGTCTGCCTATGTTTACGTTCTTTATAATTTTCATAAAATGTTCAAAATTTTTCCCCATCTGACATTTAAGTACAATTTGACCAGTTAGTTGTTTTCCTTCCGGGTCATTTATCGGCATCGCAACTTCAAACCTGTCAATACAAAAATTTTGATAGGATCATGCTGGGATGTCGATATTAACTCACGCCCGTCGGTGATCCATTATCATCATGTTGATGATCATCCTCTTTCTCTTTCTGACTCTCCAATTCCTCCTCTTTCTCACTTTTATTTTCTTCATCACCATCTACGGACCCTTTTTCACCTCCCTCAATGTTGTTTTTATATCTCTCCTCAGCTTTAATTTTCCCTGACTGAGATTGTTCAGGAAGCTTCTCCGAATCCCTCTGTACTGTAGCCTTTTTTTTTTGAGTGGTCAGACGTTGATCCACTTTCACTTTTTTTTTTGGGAGACATGTTTTACCTACAGACAAAGAAAAACAAAAATTACATTACAGTTGATGTATGCATAGATTTTAAAAAATACAATACAAACACCATGAATACCGACACACCAAAAACTACCACCACAAACACCACCAACCATTGCCAACAAACAAACAAACACTATAGATATCGACACCACCACAAATACCACCAACCAATGCCACCACCAGTGCCACCACGACGACCAAAAATACCACCACCACCACCACCACCATCACCAACACCATCCAACTATACCACGATAGTCAACGGAACACTGCGATGGAAACTAGGGATTTATCGAGTTTTTCCTATGATTTTACCATCAAAAATCAAAATTGTAAATCCATTCTCGAAGATAATACAACTAAAAGTTTTATTTTTCACCATTAACTTAAAAGCCCTTATTTTTTAGAAAAAAACAAACAAATATAGAGCTCTTCTCAAACTCTGTTGCCTACAAAGACAAAGAAAACAACTGATACAAGCAAGAATGACGTCGAAAATAACACCTATGTGGTCGTAAATAAGAAGAAAAATGATCTGTTGTGGAGGGTTGAGCAAATTTGTTGAGTAGTTGTTGTTTGTACTGTATTGTTGAGTGAGAATGAGAGAGAAAGAGCCAGACCTTGAGATTTGAAATGCTGAAATGTTTTGTATGGGTTGATTTGTATTTTGGAAAAGAATGACAAGTAGTTTTGAAAATGTTAATTTGGTCCGAAATGATCTTAATTATTTTTAAAATCATAAAATATATGCGTAATTTTTAAAATCATATAAAAACAATTGAAGTTGTAGTTGACCGAGTACTCTAGGAAGTGACCCTGTGAAAACTCACCCTTGGTCCTAGATTAATCAATTTAGGAGTCGAACATATGAACTCAATTGAAATTGTAAAGAACAAATATTCAACATGTTGCGTCAGATTTCTCATCTGTTGTAAATTATCAATCAGATTAAAGAACAATATATTATGAATCTGATGTAAATTATCAAACAAATTAAGTCATCTGTTACGAAAGATTACCCATCTGTTGTAAGTTATCAAATGGATTGTCATATGTCGCAACAGATTACCCATATGTTATAAATTATCAAATAGGCGTTTCCATCTGTAGTGGCTGACCCTATGAGAACTCACCCCTAGTCCTAGATTAATCAATAGTTTACCCTATGAGAATTTACCCTTAGTCCCAGATTATTCAATCAAGGTATTAGTACCCTAGTCCTAGATTAATCAATTAAGGTATTAGTCTAACATATGAGGTAGTAAGAATCAGTTCGGCTCAGAGTGATCGATCGCCGACTCTGGTCTGGAGGAACGCAGTACCATTTCATCATGCAATTGACAAAAGACTCAATTGAAGTTGTAGTTGACCCTATGAGAACTCACATTCAATTAAGGTATTAGTCTAACATATGAACTAAATTGAATTATATATAAAAAAATGTTCAACCTGTTGCAACAAATGTCTTTTCTGTTGGATCAAATAGATTATGTAATCTGTTGCAACATATTACACATCTGTTGCAAACTATCATACAGATTAAGCCATTTATTGTGAAAGATCACGAATCTATTGTAAACTATCAAACAGATTAAGTCATCTGTTGTAACAGATTATCCATTTGTTATAAATTATCAAATGGTTTGAGTCATATATTGCAATAGATTATCCATCTTTTGTAAATTATCAAATAGGCGTTGTCATATATTGTAGTTGACATTATGAGAACTCACCCCTAGTCCTAGATCAATTAGTTAAGGTATGAGTCTAACATATGAGGTAGCAAGAATCGGTTCATCTTAGAGTGATCGATCGTTGACTCTGGTCGGGAGGAACGCAGTACCGTCTCATTATGCAATTAACAAAAGACTCAATTGAAGTTGTAGTTGACCCTATATTCAATTAGGGTATTAGTACCCTAGTCCTAGATTAATCAATTAAGGTATTAGTCTAACATATGAAAAAGTAAGAATTGGTTCGACCTAGAGTTATCGATCGACGACTCTAGTCGGGAGGAACGCAGTACCATCTCATCATGTAATTGCCAAAAGACTCAATTCAAGTTGTAG
The DNA here is from genome assembly GCA_030864215.1 of Capsicum pubescens. NCBI lineage: Eukaryota > Viridiplantae > Streptophyta > Magnoliopsida > Solanales > Solanaceae > Capsicum > Capsicum pubescens. Next base: position 269,560,526 of record CM061548.1, read on the forward strand.
TTGACCTTATGAGAACTCACCCCTAGTCCCAGGTTATTCAATCAAGGTATTAGTACCCTAGTCATAAATTAATCAATTAAGGTATTAGTCTAACATATGAGGTAGTAAGAATCGGATCGGCTCAGAGTGATCGATCGACGACTCTGGTCGGAGGAACGCAGTACCGTCTCATCATGAAATTGCCAAAAGACTCAATTAAAGTTGTTTTTGACCCAATGAGAACTCACATTCAATTAAGGCTTTAGTCTAACATATGAACTCAATTGAAATTATATATAAACAAATGTTCAACATGTTGCAATATATGTATTTTCTGTTGGATCAAATCAAATAGATTAGGTAATATGTTGCAACATATTACGCATCTGTTATAAACTATCAAACAAATTACGTCATTTGTTGTGAAAGATCACGAATCTGTTGTAAATTATCAAACAAATTAAGTCATCTGTTGCACTTAAATGTTTTTGATCCTTTTTTTTATAAAGCAATTTAGGTATTTCCTGTCCGAGATAAAATAGTTAAAATACTAAGGCGGTAAAAAATATTACTCGGTACAACTTTGATAACTCAAAAATCTCCTGAGTGAGTAGTTTTATCTGGTCTTTTTAATGTCACCGTCTCCTCGTGCCCCTCAAAAGTTATTAATGAATATTTAAAACCTCCCATATCTAGAACTCTCTCTCCTTCATCCATAAAGTAGTCTAGACTAGACTCAACTCATAACTCTTCTTTATTCTTTATTCTCAATTATCTTTGTTGTTTCCTTTTTCCTCTCTTTTCTCTCTTCTTTCGGATGAGGATCCTTTGGGATCTCAACCAATCAATATCTTTTCTTGACTGAACTGGATATTCTGATCCGTTTACTTTTTTAACATTGCATATATTTGTTTCTATCAATGATTTACCCATTACCAGTTTGCTATTTATTGAGAAAATTGAAGGAAAGGTGACTTTTAAGTATTGAATGAACGAACCTTTGTTTTTATTAATATATGCAAAAAAAGTCATCTATTGGGAGAACTTAAAAAACCTTGTTATCAGTATAGTTTTTTTTATGTCTTTTGTTTGGTACTTTGGTGGTGGTGGTGTTGGGGGTGGTGGTTGTGTTGGAACATGTGATGTTTGTGTTGTGGATGGTGTTGGAACATATGGTGTTGTTTTTTTTGTTTCTTTGTTGTTGATGCTGTTGTTGGTGGTGTTACAACAGTTTCCTCAACTGTTGCAACTGATGAATCAGCTGTTAGAACAGACAGAGCAACTTTTTGAAAAAATCAAACCAGTAGCAAGGCTGGTTTGATTTCTTCCAATAGATGGCCCATCTGTTGCAACATGTCATCCATCCTTTGCAAACGATGCCTCATTGGTTGAACAGATGGGTAATCTGTTGCATCATATTGGTTATCTGTTGATTCACTCAATTTGGGTTACCCCTTTTTAATGTTCTTTTTGTTCTTCTCTTGTTTGACATTAAATGTATTTCTCTTGTTTGCAGATAAAAGTGAAATTGGATCCACTTTTTCCCGGCCAGTATTAAAGTCTAGAGTAAAGATGGGTTAGGAGGAATAATCTGCTTGCAGATAGAACCACTTCATATGTGAGAGGTATGTAATATTGATCAACCTATCATGAAAATACATATCCAGTACAATGATTTTGTGAATGTTTGTTCTTTACCTATTAGGCATTAATTCTTTAAAAAAGATATGGAATTTTACAGTTAAGATTGTTAGGTTCAAACTGACAAGGCTGAGGGACCAAGACGGTGGTGTCGATATCCCGTTACAATTTAATGACGATTTATGCTCATGTTTTTGTGTCAAGTTTGGGGAAGGGTTCAAGTTTTTGGCGGCAGTGTAAATATCCAATAGTGATTGGACCAGTTTTAATGGAATAATGGACTTCTTTAAAGGCCTCCGAAGCCTCGCAATGCAGCAAACAACGATAGAACCAATAGAAATTTCCCTGGTCCAAATTTATATGGTTGGGTTGTTGGAGAAGACTATTATACAGCAGAAGGTGTTTGGGAGAAAACCTGTGCAGGAAGAGGGAGGTTGAGAAGACCATATATCATCTTAGTACCTGTTTAAGAGGATACACAGGGTCGGAAGGAAAGTGTAGCGAAATTAGCTTATGAAATTGACATGAAAAATGAAAAAAATGGAAGAGATGCGAATGTGAAAGTGTATCCAAAAATGAAAATCCATCAGTCGTTGAAGAAAAAGAAGAATGGTCAAGAGGAATTGAACCTGTGTATCCTCTTAAACAAGTACTAAGATGATATATGGCCTTCTCAACCTCCCTCTTCCCGCACAGGTTTTCTCCCAAACACCTTTTGCTGTATAATAGCCTCCTCCACCAATCCATCCATATAAATTTGGACCAGGGGAATTTCTATTGGTTCTATAGTTGTTTGCTGCATTGCGAGGCTTCGGAGGGATTTCAAGAAGTCCATTGTTCCATTAAAACCGGTCCAATCACTATTGGATATTTACACTGCTGCCAAAAATTTGAACCCTTCCCCAAACTTGACACAAAAATATATACATGAATCGTGTCATTAAATTGTAACGGGGTATCGATACCACTGTCTTGGAACCCTTCATCCTTATCAGTTCGTACCTATCAAACTAAACTGTACAATTTAGGATCTTGTTTGAAGGATCAGTGTCTAATCATCGATAAAAAACTACATTCCCAAAATTATTGCACTTTATGTGTCTTCACGGTAGCCTGATCAATAATATACATAACTAGCATGCATGAAAATGGGATCCATTGCACGCATCTTATTCTTCCTACCTCATCAGGACATGTCAGTGTTGTTTATTCATCTGTATGAATGTGATGACTATTAAAATGGAGGTGTGAAGAGTCATAACTTTTTATCTTATAACATTCAAAACAACTGATGAATCAAAATCTCCATCTGTTGCAACTGACGAATCAGCTATTGGAAGAAATCAAAATATCTCCTCCAAACATATGGTCCATCTTTCGCAACAGATAATCTATATGTTGCAACGAATGGTAAATCTGTTGTGATAGACCTGACTTTTTTTTTAATTAATCTGCACGCATGTTATTACTTCTTTCTAAATATGTTTGTTTCAATTTAGTTTTCCTATTTATAAAATCAAGAGAATTTTATTATATTCTTTCAAGATTACCCCATTATTAAATGACTACATAAAGTATATTATTCACATTTATACTTTCTAATCAAAATTAATAAGGCCAATTTGGTAAAACAATCACCTAATTTATATTTTAATTAATTGGTGTGCCAAATCTACGGGGCCCAACTAATACGTAACGGAGGGACTATTAAAAAGAGGTGAAGACTTTTTATCTCACACATTCAAAACAACTAATGAATCGAATACTCCATCTATTGAAACTGAAACTAATGAATCAGCTGTCAGAAGATATCAAAACATCTCCTCCAACTTATACTTACTGTCCATCTGTTGCAACAGATAATACATAAGTTGTATCAGATATCTTATTTGTTGCATATACAAATCATCTATTGCAACAGATGGTAAATCTGTTTTGATAGTTGTCTGTTGCACATTCAATCCATCCATCTGTTGCAACAGATGCTAAATTTGTTAAAAATGCTAGACGATCTATTGCAACAGCTCAATAATAAAGGCTTTTATCGAGTCTCAAATCGCTATGAAAAGGTAAGAAGTAATTAGTGTAAAAGAACAAGTCACGACTTTTCACAGAAAACAAAATGCCACCAGTTTGAATGTAATTAATACAATGGAGCTGAACAGTCCTACCTTTTGGCTTGACAGGTCCAGATTATATTATAGGTCCCTCAATCTAAATCTTCATTCAACTCTATTTATTTCTTGTATTTTTTCCTTTCGTGTGACATCTTCAACCACTTCTCTTCAAAGATCATATTCCTTTATCGTTGAGGTAAGTTTTTTTTTGGCGTAAATTTACCAGTTGGTCGTATACGTTGTATTACATTGTGACCATTTTTCTTTACATTTGTCAATTCATGCGTGTTCTACATATGGCTGATTCTCTTCCAGACATTGCTATTCTATGCGACACAGTGCAGGAACTTCAAAGGCAGGTTAATAACCTGCAGAGCGAGTTGTTCGCTGTGAGAGCGATAATGTTCAGAGAGATGCAGAGGCTGATGAGAGCCCTACTGCTGCGAGTTGATTGGTCGGCTATCATTAATGATGATGATAATAATAATAATTAGAATGTTTTTTCTCTTTTAGCGTATGTATTTTAATTTTTCTATATTGGATCTATACCTAATGTATTTTATTTTTCATTTAATGAAAAATTTACTTTTAGTCAGACTTTGGCATTTTAATTCCTATTCAATTTTCATTATGTTTTCTTCTAATCTAATACATGTTAACATGTCGACGGTTGGAGGCAATGTTGAATCCAGTAGCACTAGAAATTTTGGCTTTTGAGTTCTTTCAATAGTTGGAACCGATTGGTCATCTGTTGGGTTTCAACAGATTATCCATCTATTTCGACAGATTTTCATCTGTTGGAAGAAAGCATTCCAGTTGTTTGTGTAACTGTTGAGAATAATTGTGGTCTGGTGTATTATTTAAGTTTATATTTTGCCTCATTTTATTGATGCACAAGTTATTTAAAAAAAAATATTTATATATAATAAATGATAACATTAGGTTCGCAACAATGAGTTAAATATATAAAATTCCACAACAAACAAACAAAAAAACAACAACATAAGTTTCTGCAATTACAACGATCATTGTGGATTATGATTCGGGCATGTAGTTCTTTTGTGGCCAGTGCACTTACATATGGATCACTTGTTTCTTCTTGATGAAAATGATTCTCCAACTCCACGCCTCCTTTTATATGGCTTTCTTCCTGGTTTGATAGTGCTCGGGTCAATATATGGAGGAGGTATTAATCTCTCCCATAAGCTCTACTGGAACAACCCAAGATTCTTCGGGATGCACCGGAGTAATATGCCCACTATATGCCATTTCATATTTTTCCACCGAATAATATTGAGAGGAGTGCTCGTAAACTTCAGGTCCATATTTATGGCCGTATTAAGAGCGAAGGGCTGCCATAGCATGTGGACAAGGTATTTTTTCCAAGTCAAAAACTCTACACGTACAAGATCTTGTTTGAAGATCGACCGTGGCAGCATCACCATGACCGATGATACGGAATTTGTAATCTGCTATTTTATGAGAGAATAACCTATTTCCCAAACTGATGTTCGTTGATATTTTCTTTTTGATTTCGAGAAAAAATTGGGTTCTTTCTTCTGGGAACTTGAAATGCACACGCCTTTCGTTAAAAAAATCATTATATTTCTCGCTTATTTTTTCAAACATAGCCTTGATGGAAAATTCTCTTTCATCGCCAAATAATGAATTCACCGATTCAGCTATGTTTGATGTCATAATATTGTACCTATAGAAAAGAATCACTTAGTATGACATCAAACTAATCTTGTAAATCAAACAAGACATTAAATTCATAAGAATGTACCTATTTGCTGGACAGAATGCCCGGCAGATCTCTCGAAACCGACATGTGCAAGAATTTCTGCTACCTTGGGATTCACATCCGCTATTTGATTGAAATGGTCTAAAAACTCCTCTCTACTATCTGCTTTAGCTACTCTATAAAAAAGGGTGACGACCCTTTCGTTGTGATAGTTGTTTCAAATGTTCTCTCCAAGATGCCTGATGCAACAACCAAAGTAAGCTGAAGTGAAGAAAAGTGAACCCATCTTTGGAATACTTGGATGCCTATCCGATACAAAACACAACTCTTCGGTATCTTCGACGCAACATCGCAGTTGTTCAAAAAAAATCCATAAGAGGCATCACATTCCTTGTCCGCTACACAAAAAGCGACAGGAAAGATGTGATTCTCCGCATCCTGTGCCACCGCCGCTAGCAGAACTCCATTATACCTGCTCCTCAAGAAGGTATCGTCGACGGCTATGCCTTTTCTCAAATGTCGAAAACCTTGAATCCAAGCATGATAGTATACAAAAAAGTACTTGAACCTTCCGTTTTCATCCAGATGCAATGTCGTCTTACTTTCGGGATTTGTGGACTCAATCATGTAATGGTAAGCATCCAAGACTTCATACTCATGCTCGAGTGTCCCCCGAACCAGGTCCTTGGAAATCCCCATGGCCGTATATACCTTCCAATAACTGACCAGGACACCCAAATCTGTAAGGAGTTGATTAGCCATAAGCCTTGTTGAAGGGTCTTTGCTATCGGGGAAACTACTCCTGAAATATTCATTTAGGACCTTTGCCGCGGCGTGAGGATTTTGGCCCGAGATATGCTCCGAACCACATGTGTGATGCTTTTCATGTTTATGAATGACGAATCTATCAGAACTTGCGTACTTCACCGCTCTCAACCACCACTTGCAGTTCGAACTAGCACATTTGAAGCAAAAGGCACTGCTCGAATTAATCACCTTCTTTATTCTAAAATCTTTTTAAAGCAAGAAATAAACAAAGTGTTAGATAGTTCATTCTTGTCCTTGAATGGAATTCCAATAAAAAAGCCGGTCCCGTCGTCTTGAAGATTTCCAGATTATGTTGATTGAGAAGAACTGCACATCGTATTGGTCGCATCAATGGGCGTAGGTGTTTGATCATCATCTAAAATATTCATGTCTAGATCATCCAACCTATCATTAAAGAAGTCTTCTTTTTCTTTTTCTTCTTCTTCTTCTTTTATGTTCTGGTTCTCATTCTCTCTCGTCTTTTCAACCATGTACACCCTTAACACCGGCCTGGTTGAATCACTTAGATAAGAACGCAACCGAACCTGATTGGTTATCTTGAAAGGCAGTACCCTCTGATTTTCAAAGGAGCTGTGCATGTAGCTGATGGTGAATTCTTTCGGTTGACAATTCAGTCCACAAAAGCTGATGATTAAGTTCATAAAATCATCATATGAAACATCACCTTGGACTGCCATAGCTATCGTCTCTAGCATTTCACCCTCCTTCTAACGCCATACATGTCGATTGCTCTTCTCGACCCAATGACCATGACAATCCACCCCTATTGTTATTAATCCCTCCATTAGTGGTACCTAAATAAAGTCATTTGTTAAAAAAAGTTGATAGTGATTTCATAGTGCCGTGAATGAATCCCAACAGATGTGTTATCTGTTACAACAGGTAAGTGATGAGTCGCAACAGATTCTTACCTGTTGGGATTCATGTTACGAGTCTGAATATCTATTGCAACAGATGAATCGCCTACTGGAATTGATGTTATAACTAAATTACCTTTGAAGCTGATTCCAACATATGAGTGACAGTTGCAACAGATAATTAACCTGTAGTGACAGATGACTTACCTGATGCAACAGGTTATTAATCTGTTGTAACCTATGTTGGAATCGTATTCAGGTTCTGTTGCAACAGGTAACTAATCTGTTGCAATATATATGTCAAATATTGCAACAAATGAGCCATCTGTTTAAACATGAATCCAAAATATCAGTCTTCCTTTAAAACAGATGTCTCATCTGTCGCAACAGATGATTTATCTGTTTAAAGAAATGGATTTTATGTTGGATTCATGATTGGGTTCTATCCATTGTTGGAAAACAACAACACAATAACAATTACCCAGATAACAAATTCAACTAAAAATCATAATTTGACTTACCAACGTCTCCTATGAAGTAATGCCAAAGTGGAAAGTGTGTTAGAAACAAAATTTGACCTAAGAAATTGGTCAAATAGCAATAGTAGCGGTAACAAAAGTAATAACAAATGGTCAACAAGAACAAGATGAAGATGATAATGAAGTAGAAGATGATGATAATGAAGCAGAAGATGATGAATGAAGCAGCAACAACAATGAACAATAAAAATCGCTAAGAGAGAGAAATCAACAAAGGGTGAGAAGAGAGAGAGAGACGCCATTTTTTCTCTCTGTTTTCCGTTATATAGGCTAACATTTGGATCAAAATGTAAATTTAAAACCTTGTGGGTTATTTTCAAACTTTCCCAACTTTCTTAATTCATAATAAAGTAATTGTCACCTCCACCTAATAATTAAGACTTGTGTCACCTACACCTCATTTTAAAACTCTTTTGTCACCTGTGGCCAAACCCCCCAAGTAAGTTATGAAATGTTGGAGAAAGTTTTGAATTTTGTTGATAATCCGGTGCGGTGCAGAGGAATTATGGATATTTACACAAGGATCTACTTGATTTTTTTTTATTAAAAAAATATATTATTTCAAATTAAAATCTCAACTTCATTGAATGTGAAATAGAATTTAAATAAAATTGTTATTAGAGAATATATTTTAACTTATTGATAAAGAATATACTATCAATCATTTAATAAATATTAAATTATTAAATTTTATTTTCTTATATGAAACGAAAAGATTCTTCATAATATAATTATAACAAGTTATAATATTACAATTTAAAATCTAAAGTGAATATAAAATTAATCAAAAAAATAATTAATTTTATAACACCGCGCGAAGCACGGCTAATTTCCCTAGTTATTTTATAATACAAAAATATTTCAAGGAATATGAGACACCCTACATTATTAGATAAACTTGTTAACTAGGTGTCCCCATGAAATGAAATGTGACTTCTAACCAACTTGCACCCAATCATTTTATCTTCGATTTCTCATTTCTTGTTTGACCAAAGAGAACAAATAAAAAACCATAAGTTAAAATGATTTTACACAGTTAATTGTATGCATTGACAATGTAAAAATATTTACAAATTAGATTACTGTGTTGTTCGATTTCTTTAAAAATTATTGACAGAAAATTTCAAACGTAATTACTTTTGTAGGATTTGATGTGGGTGGTACTATTTTGGAGTCTAAGCAACATAACTTATAAGATAATAATTACATATAAGTTTCTATAGTAAACATTAGTTGGTAAGCTGATAAAAACATAGCTAACTTGGTGAAATTCTACTTATAATACTGTAAAAAGTGTTATATTGATTGTATATATAACTTAAATCCAGAATAAAAGTGTTACCTTGTAAGCATTTAGGACAGAGAGATCAACAATGGAAGGGTTATTAGCTTGAAGATCAACAATGGAGCTAAAAAGTCCCAACGTTCTTGAAAGATTGTCTAACAGTTATTGAACCCAAAGAACCATTAGTAAACAAGAAGAGAGGCCACTCATTTGTTTGCACTTAATAAAGGTCTGAATCTGAATGATTCAGATTTCAGACCATTAAGTGCATTTATTGTTTATGGGAAAAAACGTATATAGCATTCCTTAGATAGAAAATTACAACTTATAACATAACTTTTATTTTATCAAGTTGTAGCAAATCTTATAAAAAATAATAAAGTAAAAACATTTTTTTCCTTTTAATAAATAAAAAAATACCAATTATATATATGAAAAAGAGATTCTTCTACCCCAAAAAAGGGGATGTCAGTTATTGTCAAATACCTTCATCACCATAAATATCTCATTAAACAGTTTTCATATAATTAATAAAGACCTTAAACGTATAATTCAAAGGATTCTGTTCTCAAGTTACGAAATTCCAATTTTTATTAATTTTTCATTTATTCTTGTTAAACAACTTCAGTTATATATAGATAAATAACAGGAATTTAAGTTGCACAAATTAAAGTGACACTCAATGTTTTATAACGATTCAAATTGAATGAGAATCTTAGTCCAATCCCCTGGAATTGCATGAAGTTTCTCAATAAGCTTTTTTAATTTGATTTTATCTGTAGTATTGAGGTTTTGTGATCAAATAAGAGTTAATAACTCAAATGGTCACTCAACTTATGATTGAAAAATCAATTTCATAAATAAGTATCATGTTGAAAGTTAATTAAATCTAATCAGCTAAATGAATATGATTCTGAAAATCTTTAAAATTAATATTAACATTATAAATGAACTGATATAAACTATTTAGGATATTTTAAAATTTCAGCGGGTTATAAAGTAAGCACGAGAATATGTAATAATATGGTTCAAACGATCTTTTAATTTTTTTAGAATTTTGATTTTAAATAAAATTTCATGTTAGCAAATTTTAATTAAAAATTAATGAATTAAATAGGTTGAGTGACGTAAGTAAAATATCCATAGTTAAGTGACTTTTGAAGTAAACACAGTAAACACACCAATCACATACACAAAACATACAATTACCTTATCACATATATATAATAAAAATATAAGAATGATATTTACAGAACATAAAATTATGTGGTTACATGCATTTGCATGTGTATGTTATTGTATATCTAGTGATACATTGAATATACAATAACATACATTCGGCATACAATTATTCCACCACTGGCAATGAAAGAGACGAATGTTTGTCTGACGTATATTAAGTGTATATCTTATGTATCATTGTGCATGCGCTTACATACATACAATATATAAGTACATACGATATTCAATTATGCATATCACTATATGTTTGTGTATATGTCTTGTGCATATTAATATATGTGAGACATATTTCAAATAGGTATGAAGGTCAGAATATGTGTGTATGACATGTAATATATGTATGCTTATATTTAGAATATAATTTGAAAGAATCGAAATGTTACTAATTGCACAATCGAAAATACAATATTCATGTCAAATGTTACTAATTGCATAATCGAAAAATGTACAATTTGATGTAGTTGATATCAAATTTAATACCATCTGATGCAACTTAGCTCATATCAATTTCATTCAACGATGTAAAATGCGAAACAAATGTTAAAGTAGCATAAAATTGTATAAATACTACTTGAATACAAAAACTAAACTTCGTTCATACCAACAAATCTTAAGAAAACATACAGTAATAATCAAATAATTAAACATCAAAATACAATATCTATGTCTATGTATGCCTCCACACTTGGATTTTTGGTTTGAGTAATGAAATCTCATCTTCAAAATCAAAGTCCGATACTTGTTCACTAACCATATTCTTTCTCTTATAATTCATCTTATCTTGAGGAATAACAACCTTTTTGTTCAAATTTCGCTTCTTCGATGGTTTATGAACAAAGGGAACTTCAATTTTATCAGGCAAGCACTGATTTTAATTCTTGTTGTAAGACCCATTTTCAACAATTTTGTTTTACACTTCGATAGAGGAGAAGGAGTGAAATAACCTAAATCAAACGAATGTCTAGAAAGATGAATGGGGCTACGATTATTCTAAGACTTCTACGCGAAGAAGTAGAATTGAATTTTGGTTTAGACATGATTCACAATAGAGAATGAAAAAAATAAATATATCAATTTTATATTTTTTGAAAAGAAGATGAATCTTATCTATGAAATTCACTTTTTTCAACGAAGAAGATGAATATAATATGAAGCCCACTTTTTCAATCTTGTATTTTCAAGGGAAGAATATGAATATTATCTGAGTAAGTTAATGGAGACACAAATTTCAATAAACTTTTAAAAGATTGAGTATTATAATGAAGAAAGAGAGAGGTGAGGTTGAGTATTAGAGAGTTTGAATGGAGAGAGAGAGAGAGGTGATTCAGATACTTTTTCGAAACATTAATTTGATTTACACGTAATCTTCTATCAATAAAGTTATCTAATAAAAGTGTGTAATCTTCTAAATAAAAAATAACATATATTTACCATAATTATCAATACACAATTTAAGGGAAATATTGATTACAACCCTATAAATATGGTATAAATATGGAACTGATTTTAAATTATATAATTAAAAACAAATTTTGAAAATACAATTAAAATAATTTATCTTATAATAAGTTGCTATAACTTGTAACTAAATTGCTATTAACGTAATTATCTAAAAGTGTTACTAAAATTTGTTATTTTAGATCTAATAATACTATAAGGGATAATTTTCTCACTGTTTATTAAGATTTTAGCTCTTATTAGGTCTGAATAGGTCTTAATCATTCAGATCTAGAATCAAGTCTTAATAGGTCTAAAGAGGTATTCTGGTGTTGGATAATATTCACTGTCACTCTATTAATAATCATCAGTCACCACCTTTGCCACCGCCACCATTGTCAACCATCATCTACCCCCACCAACCACCTCCACCATTGATAACAAATATCGCTACCAATTACTATTGTCAACTGCTACTACACCTACTACCTCTATTATTCTAATTATATTCACCGCCACCACTGCTGTCAACAACACCACCATCATAACCACTACCGGCCAATCCCTACTACCGACCAACTCATATCACAACTAGCACCACCACTAACTACCACTAATACATCACAACCTCCACACATTCTTCTGCCGTACCACTATTGTTACTAGTAACGTCACCTCTACCACTACTTCAACCACTACCATTGCTACAATTTATCTCTACTAACAGCCATCTCCACCCTCACAACTAATAAGATCTCCAACTAACACCAACACATCATCAACCATCATGCATTTATTTTTCAGCCATCACAATCAACACCCCCAACTACTAATATCAAGCAACGTCACATCACAACCACCACTATCAATCATCAACATCATAACAGTCACCACAATACCAACCATCACAACTATCACCACCAACATTACTAATCACTAAGATCAATCATTGTCACCACAACCACCATTTTAAGCTATCTCCACTATCACTAACAAACATAAATATTTTTTTCAATCAAGTAATAATTTTGTTGTATTAAATTACATACTTTTCTGATATATAATTAGTTTTTTACTTGAATTAAATTTTTTATTTTATTATAGATACAAATAATTTTTTTTGCACATTCAGATGTTGAAAAACAAATGGTCTTAATCATTCAATTTTCAGATCTAGAGACAACATCTTAATCATTCAAATGTGCATTTAGATTCAGACGTCTAAATCTTAAAATAAACAAATGCAGTCTAAGTCTAACACAATTAAAGCCCATGTTGATAATTACTTTTGAAATTGCATCCACTGGTTGTTGATTTAACCCTTTTGCTAACATAACATCCATATGTGACACCCAATTTATACATGCTATTTACTCTTTGCCCTATTGAATTCACAATCCATCTTGAATTTGTGTAAAGTGGTTGTGATGAAACTACAACAAAATGTTGGTTGATGATCAAAAGAAGTATACATAGATGAATGCTGAAGAAAGAGATGCTAAGGGAAGAGGATAATGATGGTGATTTCCACATATTTAGTCTTGTGAAGAAATCTTTTTATTGTTTAGGACTCTTGAGGCAATTTGCCTATGGGGAGATAACTATTTATATACAGCGAAGATAAAAAAGATTGAAAAATCAATCAAAAATATCCCTTTCAAATTAATTAAATAGTATTATAAAATATATTGTATGTGGATGTCCAATATAGAGATTAACTTCAATTACTTTTTTTCTTGAAGTAGATAGTAATTCTCACAATTCCGTAACCTTCCTCATGATCTTCCCCATGACCTTTATAATTAAAAATGTTGAACACAAAAAAGTATATTTTTAACCATTATTCGCTTTACATTTTAGCACTTTTTATCGTCTCTAAAATATAAATTATGTTACTTTCTGCGTAGTATTGTGTTTGATGTATTGAATCAAAGCGGAATAAAAATGAGCAGATTGTGTTTGATGTATTGAATCAAAGCGGAATAAAAATGAGCAGATTGTGAAATGATCGTGAAAATTTGAAATAAAATAATTAGAAGTCCAAGAATTCATTCGTGATCGAGTTTAGGGGTCAAGAATTGAAGTCACACAAAGAGAATGAAGGAAAATAGATGAAACAACATATTTTGGCCTAGCGTTACAAGAACCTCATCACGTCTGCCTTCCTGCTGAGTTGGGTGTCAAGCTTCTGAGAAAATGGAATCACTGGCTAACTGCTTAGGCCCAGCACGAGTCGCGACGCGTCAAGGTCAGTTAGATGATATTTTGTACTTCGCCCATCGAGGGCAATTTCGTTCGGAAATTTTGTGGCATTCTATATAGGGGGAATGGACACAAAAAGCCATTCAGCCAAAGCAATTACCAACCGAGTGACCACTATTTTTGTATTTTCACTATACAACCATTTAGGCCTTTTTGCTCCTACTTCTTCCTTCTTCTTTTTTATTTTATTTTTTTTTCGCTATTTTTTTTACTGCTTTATTTTTATAAAATGAATAAATATGCTCTTTTAATTTTTTTTTAACAATCAAATGCGATTTTGTAGTTTTTTCCTCTAACTCTTCACTTCTATTTTATATATAATTCCTGTGTAATAAATATATAATCAATATATAAACAATGTACATTTATAGATAATTATTTTGATATATATTTTCTACAATTGTTATACATTTTTTATACACATGTTATATGTATACATATTCTATACAATAATTATATAATTTTTGTATACATCCTATACATATACATATTCTATTCAACAATTATAAAACTTTTAACACATCCTATACAATGTTGCAACAATTATTCAGATACATATTCTATACAACATTATACATTATGTATACATATCGTATATTAAAAAATATATTCTATGAGCAATTATACAGTTTAATACACATTCTATACAATAATTATACAGTTTTCTTACACATTTTATACAACAGTTAAATAATTATTATTCACATTCTATACAGCCTTTGGTGGCAATTATTATTTGAATACGAATTTTATACAACAACTATAATTTTTACGCGCACACACACATATTTTATACATATACATATTTGATATAACTATACAATTTATATACACATATCATATATAGTTACACCAAGCACTGCACTTAGATTTATTGGAGTTATACCGCTTTTATAAAATTGTATTTAATTATTATTTTTAAACAATAAAAAAAGCCGACTTTTTCTAGTCAAAAAATTTATAGCAAAAAAAAAACTAAAACATTTTTAAAAAAGTGTTGAATGGCCCAAATTGGAAAAAGCTGAAAATGACCAATATGGCTGAATGACCCAATGGTCACTGCATGATATTGGGTATAAACAACATAAATCCCATCATTTTTAAACATAATTACCTTCTTTCCCTTTTTCAATTAAAATTTCTCTCTCCCTATTTTTATAAATAAGTTGTCAACCATATACATTACTACTTATGTATTTGAACTAACTGATGCAACTATAATCAAGGGAATAAAATATATGTCTTACATAAATAACACAATTAACGTTATATTTATGGAATTATGATTAATGGATCCCTTAAATTCAGTAACAATTTTTCAATTTTGAAACACCAAATCTATTTCAACGATCAAAATTAGAGATTAAGAAAACTCGATTGAATTCGACAATTACATCCAAATTGCACCCTTTGTAATAATATACAATGCAAACCAATATTAATTTAATATACAACAAAGCTTAAACAAATTTTTTCAAAACTTGAAAAGATAAAAGAATGCTTAATATTCATCCCTAATAGTCTTTCATATACATCACAATGCTATGTATATAGGTTGAAATAAACACACCTCAACTTGTCTAATAGAGCCATATACATAATTGTATTATGTATAACACTGTTACGCATAACATATACATAACTATGTAATGTATATGTTCTGAAAATACAACAGTCTAAAAGTGTTTGTTTCAACACATATACATAACGGATTATGGATATAAGTTGATATACATAACTATGCTATGTAATACACATAACTCTGTAACGTATATGTTTTAAAATAAACAACCTATCAGTATTTGTTTCGCCACATATACATAATAAATTTAAGTATATGGGCTCATATAGACAATAATGTTACGTTTACGACATAAAGTAAAAACAAATTCCTTATATATGTATATGGTGTGACATAAAAACTTCCGGCAATGTCAAATTTCATACATATACATTTCTTTTTTTTTCTTCCTGTTTTATCTTTTCTTTCAATAAGAATGATATCACCAGCATTGATCAAAACTTTCTTGTGCATCTTACCACGTTTAAGAAAAAAACGTTGAGTGTTCCACAGCTAAAGAAGGCCTAAGACTCTAAGCTGAACCTCTAAGCATAGTGTTCCACATAAAGAGATTTGGTTGAGTAATTTGAGCAAACAACTTGTGTGCATAATGACTAGATGCTAAAAAAGTAACGGTGGAAGCATAAATGAGCTCGCGTAGAATAATGCGTTTTGAGTTGAAATCATTGATGAACATGAAAACGTGAATTTGCTTTAAGGATTGGAGATTTTTGCATTTTCTCTAGAGCGATAATGATTGTTGGTGAAATCAAAAGAAAACTTTACACTAACAATTGAGAGATTAATAAGAGTATGTATATTGAAGAGTTCTTGAGAAAGACAAAGACCCGAGGAAAACATATATATTAAAGGTCAGAAAATAGAGATATATTAGAAAATATATATCAGTTCAAAATAACATATTAGGTAATTTGGTCCTTAATTACTCTCCTTAATATATTAGGTGATTTTCTTGATTTTAGGCACAATTTGAGAAGTATTAAGAGTAAGAAAATGGTAGGTGAGATATGTATATAATTTTTGGAGAGAGAAAGTGTTAAAAAGGAATTTTTGTTATTACCTTTGTCAGTTGGGATTTTGTGTAATAATATAAACTTAAGTTGTAGTTTTAAGTAAATTTTTCTATTAGTTTGGCTGACGGGCCTTAGAATGTCCATAGGCTCAAACGTAGGTCAAATATTTTTTTTAGTGGCCAGCCTATGTCCTTTTCCCTTCTATATATACATCTACTAGTTTCATTTGATCCTTGATAAGGCCTGGCCGAAACTACATTAATATTTATAATTGTAATTTTTTTCTATTTACTGTTGCTCTTGCTTTTTATTTGTTTTCATAACATTATACTCCCTCCATTTTAAAAAGAATGACCTACTTTTCTTTTTAGTTCGTTTAAAAAAGAATGACCCCTTTCTTTTTTTGGCATCACTTTAATTTTAACTTTCCACATAGCATATTTAGGACCACAAGATTAAAGAATATTTTGGTACATTTGACACAACTTTAATCTAAGGCCACAAGATTCAAAAGTCTTCTTTATTTTCTTAAACTTTGTGTCAAGTCAAAGTAGGTCATTCTTTTTGAAACGGAGGGAGTATTAGTTAAAGGTAGTTCAATAATTTCTCAATATTAAAATAAATATTTATTTTAATTTTTTTGTCTTATTTTCACTTTATTCTTTTAGAAAAGAGTATCTTTTTCCTTTATTAAAAATTCTTTAATTTAAACATTTCACGTGTCATGTTTAAGATCACAAGAATAAAGAAGATTTTGATCCTTTCTACATAGTTTTAGTAAACTTATATTGGTTAATCCATTTTTTTTAAAAAAGAGGACAATACTTAAGTAATATAAAAAATTTTAATGCTACAAACTATTGTATGATTACGTAAATAGAGTTAATTTATAAACATAGGTAGAGTTTAAATTAAATAATTAAAAATTTGATTCAACAAAATACCTTTTTGATGTTGCTTCACTGGGTGACATCTTACATGGTTAGAAAATTTTTAATTAAGGGTAAAATGGACAAAAAATTTACTTTTCAAGAGTAAAAGAATTAACTGTTTTCTGTTATTATTATTTTCACATAAATAAGACATCAAAATTTGAATTAATATTTAATTTGATTGGATATATGAATCTTTTATGGTGTGATTATCACTTTTGTTATGACTCATCACTTTTTGTGAAGCAATTTAAGGAGCCCTTCTAATTATTTAAATTAGTATACGTATCCACGCTATGCACATATATTGAAAAAGATAATCACTTTATAAATTTAAATTAATCTCTATATGTTCTTATTTTTGTTTTTATATTTTTATAATTTAACTATAGAAAGTCATTAGCTTATTTATTTGAGCATATTATATTAATATTATTATCACAAAATTTTCTTTGTTATAATATTAAAGTATTATTTATATATTCTTTATTTGTTTAATTATGTTTGTCTTACTTTTCTTTTTAGTTCATTTCTAAAAGAATGTTTCTTTACCTTTATAGTAAGTTTTTTGTTTCAACTTTTCATAAGACATTTTTAAAATTCATAAGATTAAACAACAATTTTCTACATTTGAAATATATTTAATTAAGACCACAAAATATATTTCAGAAATAGCCTCTTTACCGCATCGAGGTAGTGGTAAAAAATAAAGCATATCATATAAAAAAAGTTCATGCACAAAGAAAGTATATGAAGCCAAAATTTAAATTTTTTATTAAAGACTTTAAAGACGTGGTCTGTGACATACACTGTTCAATAATTTCAAGAAATTTCATATTGCATATCAAGTTTGTGCCAACTTATAAAAAGAAGAAATCCGTCATAACATGAACTTTTCCGGATTTTCTCCATCTATTGAGTTAACTCAAATGCATTCTTCATTGTTCATCTCTTCTTCAATTTTCATTAAATAATATACCGAGATTGATGGTTTTTGTTACTAAATCATGCATCAAATGAATCTGGATAAATCACATCAAATCAAACATAGAATTTTAACTTTTGTACAATTTTAAATGAATATAACTGTTTGATGAACTTGTTACGTTTATGATATAGTGAGACTTACAGTCTCTTGGCTCACAAATGCAACACTTGTAGGGGAATTAACAACATAACAAAAAATTTCATGTGCAGAAAATGCATTAGAAATGCAGGCAACAAATTCGAAGCTACTATGAGAAACTTTCTTGCATATATATATTTCCTAAAGCCATAACTTTCTTGCGTATATACAATCAGAGGCCATGTAAAAGGAAGGATAAAGAATTGCCATCAGATTTGAAACCAAAAACACTCTTCAATACTCAACTTCCAGACCAATCAAAAGTTTAAGCAACATTACAAATCTACCACCAGAATATGACTTTTGCTTCTTATCACCCTAGAGATTGTCCAGAAAATAGTAATTCCAATTCTCATTTTTTGAAATGTAAAAGTGGAATGAAAGATTATAAATGAAAAAATTATAGACAAATAGAATCAAACACTATACAATGACAAAACTCAATAACATTTTGTAAAAAAATACAAAACATAAAAGAGGAGAGTTTGAAGAGAACTTTGATGTTGTTTGAGGGTAACTAGATGAAATAAATAAAATAAATTATTTTTATATTTTTTCTTAATCCGTGGATGACAGTTTTTTTATTAAATTCAAAGAAATATTCAAACTACAATCTTGTAGGTGTTTATTTGACAACTATTTTACATACTCCAAAGTTTCAGTTTAAATTGGTTTTTTAATTCGTGGGTGATTGGATGAAAGTGTTTGACAGTTTTTTTATTTATTTTTTCTGATTTGAAGATTGTGTTTTTATTTTTAAATTTTTACATGTTGATTTTTCAAGTGCTTAAACTTGACAACATTGAGAGAGATTTGTATCTCCTATTAGATATAGATAGACGACTACTACTACTATAAATAATAATAATAATAATAATAATTATAATAATAATAATAATAATAATAATCAGTGTTCTAGAATATTATAATCAATTAAGCAAGAAGATGGTCAACCAGTTCAAAATGCAGTATATACTTTAATCTTTAATATTATGAAATATTTTTCAGGAAGATGATCTAATAATAGTAAGACTACTAGAACTATGCTTCAAAATTTAAGATGTAAGACTCTAACATCTTTTAGATGATACAAAAATATATTTTTATTGAGATGGAATTACCAAAAAGTAGTAATTATCATTGAAAGTCTAAATTTATAGATGGTTAACCAATATTTTTTACAGAGAGAGTTAGAAAAGTTCTTAGAAGATCCGCAACAAGTATAAATTATGATGATTATACCTATGAAAAATTGATTAAAATTGTACTCAAGAAGGGCTATCCTTATGTAATGAGATCAGGTTGAATCAACAAATCAAAAGACATCGTCTCAACGAAAGACAACAATTAGGTGAATTTTGTGAACAATTTTCCTCATTTAGACTAAATTACAGTAAAGATAATAAAATAAACAATAGAAATTTAAAGTACCTTAAAAATTAAAGAGCTTAACCAGTGCCTTCTGAAAATTAAATAAACTACTAGACTTTTATTGATAGATAAATATCTTACAATGAGAGTGGAAAAGAGTGAAAAAAGTGAGTTGGTTTTAAAACCTGCCTCTGCATACATAAAATGAGATCCTTATATAGAAGATTCTCTTCTGTAAACGATAAATTAAAAACTAGACGAAAAATGTGACTTTTTGTAACGCCCCAAGAAACTATCCCGAGACGTCACACGGTGCTTAAGGCCAAACGTGGCCTCAAGCTAACCCTCTAAGCCTGCCATCACTTTCAGAACTCACTATAACACTAATCATTTTAAAATAGGGAAGAGTAATCATGTCATGAGCATACTGTGATACGAAGAAATACTGGCCTGCACAAATCAAATACTGAAATTTCTGTACATACTGGTACTCTAGTCTGACAAAGCCTCTACTACAAAAGACTGAGGATCCATTGGGACAGATCCCCAACTGACTCGCCTGAACTGAAAAGAAACAACCATCTACTATTAAGGCTAAAAATCAGGGACATAGGTCCTCAAACCATGAGGACTCACCAACTGTAAGAATGTAGATGGAGGTACTCAAAGATCACTGTCGCTGCTGAGACTGAGCACCTGAACCTACATCACGAGAAAATATAGAACATAGAAGAGTATGGGAATCAATACTTGGGATTGTACTGAGTATGTGGGGGTGTATGCAACACTTTTAAACAATATCATAAATGTAAAATAAAGTCATGCATGCTGACAATAATGACTCTCTTCGCTTGAATTTCCTGAAACATAATTTCCATAAATCATCGATAGTAACACATGCTTCACAAATCTCATAAATCATTGGACTCAACTCAAACTCTTTAACTCATGACTTAGAGTGACTCGGTAACTCAAGAAACTTAGACTATTATGGACTTGGGAGTTTCTTATAACCGACATAAATCAAGTGAGCCACATGGAGTCCAACGTTTTACCCTCCTAAGGAAAGAACCCCACATTGGCGGTAGCGTTATACTCTTGCCAAGGAGTATAACCTCAAACTCATCTATTTGACCACAAACTCGGCTCTATGGCCCTCAAATCTCAATCCTATGGTGGCACGTAGTTTTGGGGAAGTAGGATGCACTGAACCCACACTCCCCACTCAGTGCTAAATACTCCTCCCAGACTCATCTCAGAACGCATTAGGAAATCCACCTTAATCAACTCAAGGGTCTATCATAAAGACCAAATCATAAATATATCTCATCTGTAAATCATATACAACTTATGGATTCCTAACTCGACTCAAACTCAAACAGTCTTTCTCAACATCAAGTACACTTGCTTATCAAATCATATCAAGTATCAAAAGCTTCGAGAAAACATCATAGGACTCATTCTTGACCCTCAATCCTAATATCGATATATATTCAATACTCAATCTTCTCATGGAAAAACATAACTCATGACACTTATCTTAAATCGCTTAGAAATCATCAATACATAATAACAAAATACAACTCATGGCATAAATTCTCAATTTAAGAAATATGATGGTAGATAATCATAAATATCAAACTTAATCAACTTAAATCTCATAAATCATAAATAAAGAGATTTGGGTGTAAACCCACTTGCAAGGATCATGAAATTCCAATAGTAAAAATCAATTCTTTGGGGACAAGAATGAAAGGATATTTTTATTCAAGCCCCACATACCTTGGATTATAATTTTAAGATGAAAAGACTTGATTGGAAATTCTTCTTCACACTTTTGAGCTAAGTTTCTTGATACCTTTGACTTAGAGGACTTGATTCTTGAATAACTCGGTGAAATATATGGAAGATTCTTGATTTTTTTTGGAGAAGATTTGGATTTGGAATTGGAAAAGAGAAACCCTAGCTCTAGATATTTCTTGGAAGAGATTGGAGAGAAAATGAATTGCTCTTCTCTACTTGGATATATATATAGAGGCCAAAATGGGCAGAAATGACCAAAATACCCTTGAGCAAATTCTAAAAATGGAGCCTGAGTTTTGGCCTTAGCACGACGCGCCATGATCGCGGACGTTCACTGGATTTTGAAAATTAGGAAACTGCTTAGTGGTGCAACATGGTGAAATCGCGTTGTCACCTTGGTCGTGACCTTGAAGGGAACCGCGACGCGGTGGAATCGCGTTGGTGCACTGGAATTTGACAATCATAAAATTGAGCCTTGGCACGATGCATTAATATTGCGGAGGTTCACTGGAAAATGACAATTGCCATTTTGGCCGGCTCCGCGACGCGCTAAAGTGCCGGTGGCACACCCGAGGGTCGGATTTGGGCGAATTTGGTATTGACAAAAAGCTGATTCAAATCTCCATGTGATAGAAAGTAGAAATTAGAGAAATACAACACGTTTTAAACATCATTCACCTTGGAAGTCGTCCATATTCACTTCAAAAGACGGATTCAAGCTTAAGGAACGATCGGGGTATTACAATATCTCCCTCTTGCAAACATTAGTCCTTGAATGTTACAAGTTAGGCTCAAGATCAAAGAGGAACAGGAAATACTTTATGGGAAAAATTTGCTCAATCGACTTACTTCACTCTAGGTTTTCGAGTACTCCATAGAATGCACGAATCATAGAATGGATATCTATACAACTGGATACACTGGATTAGTAGGAGACTGAATTAAAGAAGAATAGTACCCTCAATTTTATTTGAACTCACAGAGAAGAGATGAGGTTATCTGGTTCGCATATCTGCTTCTGCTTCCCAAGTAGCACCCTCAACTAATTGATTTTTCCACAGAACTTTAACCAAGGGAACCTCCTTGTTTCTTAGTCTACGGACTTGATATTTTAGGATCTCGACCGGAACTTTATTATAAGAAAGACTATCCCAAACATCTAAGCTCTCTGATGGTTCAACCACAACAGAATCACCAATGTGCTTCTTGAGCATAGAAACGTGAAAGACAGGATGGACAACTGACAACTCTGCAGGCAATTCAATCTCATAAGCTACTTTCCCAACACGATTCAAAACTCTATAAGGGCCAACATATCGGGGACTAAGCTTCTCTTTCTTTCCAAATCTTTTTACCTCTTTCATGGGTGAAATCTTCAAGTACACTAAATCATCAACCTCAAACTCAAGAGCTCTTCTTCTCACATCTACATACGATTTCTGACGACTCTGGGCTGCCTTTAACCTCTCCTGAATCAACTTAACTTTCTCCATAGCCTCGAACACAACATCAGGTCTAATCGCAGCAGCTTCACCCACTTCAAACCAACCTATGGGTGATCTATATCGCCTTTCATATAAAGCCTCAAATGGAGCCATTCCAATGCTAACATGAAAACTATTGTTATAAGCAAATTCAACCAATGGCAAATGCTCATCCCAACTTCCTTTGAAATCAAGAACACATGCCCTCAACATATCCTCCAAATTTTGGATAGTCCTCTCAGCCTGACCATCTGTCTGTGGATGAAAAGCGGAGTTAAGATGAACTTGGGTGACAAGACCCTTCTGAAAAGCTCTCCAAAACTAAGAAGTAAATTGAGTACCTCTATCGGAGATGATAGCCAACGGAACTCCATGCAACCTGACTAACTCTCGGATGTACAACTTAGCATAGTCCTCAGTGGTAAAAGATACATGTACTGGCAGGAAATGTGCTGACTTAGTCAACCTATCTACAACGACCCAAATAGAATCATGATGACGACGAGAGAGAGGTAAACCGGTCACGAAATCCATGTTCACCACTTCCCACTTCCAAGTAGGAATGCTAAATTCTTGCATTATACCACCGGGTCTTTGGTGCTCTATCTTCACCAGTTGGTAAGTTGCACACTTCTCTACAAACTTTTCTATATCTCTCTTCATACCATTCCACCAATAAATTTCTCGTAAATTACGGTACATCTTGGTCGCACCGGGATGAATAGAATACTGTGCGCCATGCGCTTCAGCCATAATTCTCTACCTTAGATCATCAACCTCAGGCACACATAATCTATTCTGAAGCCTCAATACACCATCTCCCCCTTGGAAGAAAACCCCCACCTTTTGGTCTTTAACTGTAATTTTTAGTTCGACCAAACAAGAATTCATATCCTGCTTCTCCTTCACTTTTAAAACTAGAGAAGATTCATAATTACTTTGAACCCAAACGTTACCCTCAGCCGAATCAAGCATCTAACACCCAACCTAGCCAAATGATGTACTTTGCGAACCAATTCCTTTTTATCGTTCTCTACATGCGTCACACTACCCATGGACGACCTGCTAAGGGCATCCGCTACTACATTGGCCTTGCCCGGGTGATACAACGCGCTCATATTATAGTCCTTCAGCAATTCTAACCATCGCCTCTGTCGCAGGTTCAACTCTCTCTGAGTAAACACATACTGCAAACTCTTGTGATCCGTAAAGACATCAACATGAACACCGTACAAGTAGTGTCTCCAGATTTTTTAGGCAAAAACTACTGCAGCTAGCTCAAGATCATGGGTCGGGTAATTTTTCTCATTAGGTTTCAACTGTCGGGAGGCATAGGCTATAACCTTACCCTTCTGCATCAACACGTAACCCAACCCAACTCTAGAAGCATCACAATACACCACAAAATCATCTATACCATTAGGCAAGGTCATCACAGGGGCTAAAGTGAGTCGAGTCTTCAACTCCTGAAAACTCTTCTCGCAAGAATCTGACCATTGGAATTTAATTTTTTTTTGGGTTAAGCGGGTCAAAGGAGTAGCAATGGAGGAGAAACCTTCAACAAAACGACGATAGTAACCAGCTAGACCCAAGAAACTCCTAATGTCAGACGGGGAAATAGGTCTAGGCTAATTTTTCACAGCTTTTATCTTTTGAGGATCAACTCGAATACCTTCAGAAGAAATAATATGACCCAAAAAGGCAACTGACCTTAACCAAAGTTCACACTTGCTAAATTTGGCAAACAACTGATGATATTTAAGGGTTTGTAAGATAATTCGGAGATGATCTGCATGGTCATTTTCATTTTTGGAGTATACAAGGATGTCATCTATGAACAGAATAACAAACATATCCAAGTACTGTCTGAACACCCGATTCATGAGGTCCATAAAAGCTGCTGGGACGTTAGTTAGCCCAAAGGACATGACCAGGAATTCAAAATGACCATAACAGGTGCGAAAATCTGTCTTTGGAATATCACACTCTCTGACTTTAAGTTGGTGATAACTGGATTTCAAATCTATTTTCGAGAAATAACTGGCACATTGTAGCTGATCAAATAGGTCATCAATCCTAGGAAGAGGGTACTTGTTCTTGACTATGACCTTATTGAGCTGACGATAGTCAATGCACATACGTAATGAACCATCTTTCTTTCACACAAATAGAATGGGTGCGCCCCAAGGAGACACACTGGGCCTTATAAAACCCTTATCAAGAAGATCTTTGAGTTGCTCCTTCAACTCCTTAAGTTCTGCGGGGGCTATACAATACAGAGGAATAGAAATAGGTTGCGTATCGGGAAAAAGATCAATCTCGAATTCTATCTCTTTATCGGGAGATACTCCTGGGAGATCTTCCGAGAAAACATTAAGAAACTTATTGACCGCACTAATGGACTGAATAGTCAGAGTCTCAGACTTAGTGTCTTTAACTCGAACTAAATGATAGATACAACCCTTGGATATCAATTTCATGGCTTTAAGGTAGGATATAAAATAACTCTTGGGAGCTATAGAATTTTCGGACCACTCAAAGACTGGCTCATTGGGAAACTGAAACTTGACTACACAGGTACGACAGTCTATAGACGCATAACAAGACTGAAGCCAATCCATACCCAGAATAATGTCAAAATCAACCATGTCTAGCTCGATCAAGTCTGCAAACATAATTCTGTTAAGGACAGTAATAAGACACTTCTTATACACTTGCTTAACAACAACAGATTCACCTACTGGGGTAGAAACTAAAAAAGGTTCAGGAATCTTTTCAGCACTGATTTCAAAATTCACAGCCACCAACGGAGTCACATAAAAAAGACTTGACCCAGGGTCCATCAACATATACACATTGAAATAAAATACATGGAGCGAACTAGTAACAACATCTGATGAATCTTCCTGCTCCTGGCGGGGAGGTATAGCATAAAAACAATTCTGGCACTGACCACTTGCAGTACTAGATGAGGCACCCTGAGGAGGATTAGGATGAACTAAAGGGGCTGGATCACTAATAGCCTGACTCTGGGGACGAACATCATGACACTACTGTCTAGCGTATGGGCAATCCCTGAATCTGTGGCCCAACTTGATGCAACCAAAACAACCCCTCCGATCGACTAAGCACTCACCAAGATGGTCCTTACCACACTTCGAACTTGGGGGAGAATGAGGTTTGTTACTCACACTGTCCTGGGACCTGGACATAGTAGGCCAATTACCCTGCTCCTGCCTAATTCTGAATGAGGGAGCACTGGATGATGAAGGCGCTGGCACAAGTGAATGGGTTCTGGGAATAAGGGAGATTCCCTCCAAAAAATCTAGTCTGACCATACCCCTGCTGCTCTGATCTAACTCTCTTATTTTTTCTTACTCTATCTCTTTCCTTTACCTTGTACGCTTCAATCTGCTAAGCATAAATTATTAGTCTTAAAAGGTCCATATCCCTATTAAACATAGCGGATCTACACTCTTTCATAACATAACCAGATACACCAGCCAAAACTTACTCATACTAGTTCTAGAATCAGCCATCATACCGGGAGCATACTTAGATAACTGGTTAAACTTATGACAATACTCCTTAACTATCATGGGGCCCTGTCTCAAGTTCATAAATTCTTATAATTTCACTTCCCTCAGCTCCGGGGGTAAGAATCTATCTAAGAACGCATCCTGGAACAACTGCCAAGTTATGGGAGCGGCATCCTCCCCTCTATTCTTCCTCTACATCTCCACCCAATCATAAGAAATATCTTTCAAGCGATAGGAAGCTAGCTCCACACTTTATTCCTCCATTACATGCATAATTTGGGTGATATTTTTACCCTCATCAAGATACATTTGTGGGTCCTCACCTGTCTTTGACCCATAAAACTCTGGTGGATTCATCCGCATAAAATCACGAACTCGAGTTGCCGCTGAATTACCTTCCTGTGGAGGTGAAACTACGGCCTGAACATGGGTCTGAGCATTGACGGTAACCTCCTGGGCTAGCGCTTGAAAAGATTCTTGGAATTCAGCGTGGGACACCGTCTCACCTAAAGGATCAACGGGTTGAGGTCGTTTGTTGTTTCTGTGAACTCTACGAGAAGGCATTTTCTGTCATAATAGAGCATGAATTAATAGAAGAGAAAAACAATTGTAGGCACGATAGAATTTTGAAAGAAAGAAACAACTTTTCCTAAAATTTCCCGTAGCCTCTTACTCATAGATGTGGCGCGCTATACACCGATGATCAAGACTCTATGTAATGCGGCTCATCAGACTCCCTAGGACTCTTCAAACCTTAGGATCTGATACCAAGCTTGTAACGCCCCAAGAACCTATCTCGAGACATCACACGGTGCTTAAGGCCACACGTAGCCTCAAGCTAACCCTCTAAGCTTGTCATCACTTTCAGAACTCACTATAACACTAATCATTTTAAAATAGGAAAGAATAATCATGTCATGAGCATACTGTGATACGAAGAAATACTGGCCTGCACAAACAAAATACTGAAAGTTCTGTACATACTGGTACTCTAGTCTGACAAAGCCTCTACTACAAAAGACTGAGGAGCCATTAGGACAGATTCCTAACTGACTCACCTGAACTGAAAAGAAACAACCATCTACTATCAAGGCCAAAAATCAGGGACATAGGTCCTTGAACCATGAGGACTCACCAACTGTAAGAATGTAGATGGAGGTACTCAAAGATCACTATCGCTGCTGAGACTGAGCACTTGAACCTACATCACAAAAAATGTAGAACATAGAAGAGTATGTGAATCAGTACTTGGGATTGTACTAAGTATGTGGGGGTGTATGCAATACTTTTAAACAATATCATAAATGTAAAATAAAGTCATGCATTCTAACAATAATGACTCTCTTCTCTTGAATTTCTTGAAATATAATTTCCATAAATCATCGATAATAACACATGCTTCATAAATCTCATAAATCATTGGACTCAACTCAAACTCTTTAACTCATGACTTAGAGTGACTTGGTAACTCAAGAAACATAAACTATTATGGACTTGGGAGTTTCTTATAACTGACATAAACCATGTGAGTCACATGGAGTCCAATATTTTGCCCTCCTAAGAAAGAAACACCACATTGGAAGGAGCGTTATACTCTTGCCAGGGAGTATAACCTCAAACTCATCTCTGTAATAAAAAATTAGCTCTTTGGCCCTCAAATCTCAATCCTACGGTGGCACGTAGTTCTGGGAAAGTAGGATGCGCTGAACCCACACTTCCCACTCGATGCTAAATACTCCTCCCAGACTCAGCTCAGAACGCGTTAGGAAATCCACCTTAATCAACTCAAGGGTCTATCATAAAGACCAAATCATAAATATATCTTATCTGTAAATCATATACAACTTGTGGATTCCTAACTCGGCTCAAACTCAAACAATCTTTCTCAACATCAAGTACACTTGCTTATCAAATCATATCAAGTATCAAAATCTTCAAGAAAACATCATTGGACTCATTCTTGACCCTCAAGCTCAATATCTATATATATACATACTCAATCTTCTCATGGAAAAGCATAACTCATGAAACTTTTCTTAAATCACTTAGAAATCATCAATACATAATAACAAAATACAATTCATGGCTTAAATTCTCAATTTAAGAAATATGATGGTAAAGTAATCATAAGTATCAAACCTAATCAACTCAAATCTCATAAATCATAAATAAAGAAATTTGGGTGCAAACCCACTTGCAAGGATTATGAAATTCCAATAGTAAAAATCAATTCTTTGGGCACAAGAATGAAAGGATATTCTTGTTCAAGCCCCACATACCTTGGGTTATAATTTTAAGATGAAAAGACTTGATTGGAAACTCTTTTTTACACTTTTGAGCTAAGTTTCTTGATACCTTTGACTTAGAGAACTTGATTCTTGAACAACTCGGTGAAATATATGGAAGATTCTTGAATTTTATTGGAGAAGATTTGGATTTGGAGTTGGAGGAGAGAAACCCTAGCTCTCGATATTTCTTGGAAGAGATTGGAGAGAAAATGAATTGCTCTTCTCTACTTGGATATATATATAAAGGCCAAAATGAGTAGAAATGACCAAAATACCCATGAGAAAATTCTAGAATTGGAGCCCGAGTTTTGGCCTTGGCACGACGCGCTATGATCGTGGACCTTCACTGGATTTTGACAATTGGGAAATTGCTCAGTGGCGCGACGCGGTGAAATCGCGTTGTCACCTTGGTCGTGACCTTGAAGGGTACCGCGACGCAGTAGAATCGCGTTGGTGCACTGGAATTTGACAATCCTAAAATTGAGACTTGGAACGACGTGCCAATATCACAGAGGCTCACTAAAAAATGACAATTACCATTTTGGCTGGCTCCGTAACGCGTTAAAGTGCCAGATGGCACACTATCTTACTAAAATGGCTCTAACTCTTCACCCGAGGGTCGGATTTGGGCGAATTTGGTAACAACAAAAAGCTTACTCAAATCTCCACATGATAGAAAGTATAAATTAGAGAAATAAAACATAGTTTAAACATCATTCACCTTAGAAGTCATCCATATTCACTTCAAAAGATGGATTCAAGCTTAAGGAACGATCAGGGTATTACACTTTCACTAGTCTACTAGTACATCATAACTATGTTGACTAACTTACTTTATTTGTCACATCTTTCTGAAAGATGATTTATAAAAGATATATAAAATATTCTTTATGAAAGTTATCCCAACGTGTCTTTGTTTCAAATTATTTTATGATATGGTGCCTGATGTCTGATCTGTCATAATTTTATTCCCTTTCCTTTGTATTTTGTTGATGTGGAAGATTCTTTAAATTTTTCTTTAAAATTTTCCAGGTACTCATCAAAATTAGTTTCATCATTGCTTTGGATTCTTTGTGATTCTCCTACTAAGAAATCCTCTTTATTGTTCGTGGTATGATCAGCATATGCCATAAAAACGACTGATGCATTCTCCATGTCAAGATTTCTCATCAAATCTTTCTTTACTTCCTCCGTGTATGAAGTTATTATTTTTACCTGGATATGGTATCTTTTTCATTTGACATTGTCCAGCAGTACTCTTGAAGGGACTAATGTATTCCATTTGTTGCATTGGTGCCATATCTCTTTGTTCTTTGTTCTTGGAAATGACCACATGCCATGATTCAATTTATGAGTCATGATGGCACTTACTAATTTCCACCAGTAGGTAAGCCAATACCATAATCCGGAGCTAACACAATGGGTTAATTAGGTAAGAAATTCCCAACATAGGAAAAATTCCAAGGACATCAATTTTAAACACAAGGGTGCTATATAGAATAATTAGTCAGACTAGATACCAATCCCAAAACCTGGTAGAGCTTGTACAAGAGCAACTAACAGTATCAATACAATTCCAAATCTAGAATAGTTAATACATCTGTCTCGAATGCTAAAGACTGAATACAAGAAATAAAAGGAAATCGGGTGACTCAAACACCAAGAGTTCACCCTATCTCAAAAAATCAATCACTGCATGAACCACGATCAATAATGACACCTAATACTCAAATCAGAATAAAAAAGGTAAAATCGTGTAGTATGAGTACCAAAACAATGGATACTCAGTAGGCATCATCGGCTGACTGAGCTAAATCATGATATAAGAACGATAAAGTGCAAGATAATCATGACTAAGTCAAGGTATAGAATCAAACCTGAATCATATCCAACATCACTATATATAATAAGTAATTCAAAATAACATATAACATAAGGCACCAACACATGCCAATATCATTGAATATCACAAATATGAAACATCAAAATCACAATATGACATAAGGCATCAACGCATTCTAATATCATCGTACATAACAAATAAATTATTCAAAATCATAAATCAACACAAGTGCAATCACAAGCAAACACAAGTAAAAAGTTGGCGCCTATAAACAAACTAGTGCATAAGTAAAGAAACCCATCACGGTGTTCCATACCACCGAAGAGTACACCCAAGAGAACATAAAGTAAAGAACCTATCACGGCATCCTATACCACTGGAGAGCGCATTCAAGAGACATAAAAAAAATCAAGAGAAATATATATATATATACACACACATGCGATCAACTTCTCATTATCCATGGTTTTTCATAATTTCCATCAAACAACCATTGGTCAACATTCATAATTATCATCAATAATAACAATTGAATAACATATACTAATATACTCATAACCATAATCATACCACCATATAGGTATCTATCTCATCAATATACCCTATTTACCGTTATTAGCTAGCCAACGCTTATTAGTAAACCACTTTTTCATTTGTTATCATATAACCGCTAATTATTATCCATCCAATATTCATCACTTAGTCACCATTCATATATCAACTACTAACAGTTATTTACTGACTAGCCAAAAGTAGCATCTAGTCAAGATTCACCACTAGACCATATTCTCTAATTAACTAATGTTTATTTCTATCCAACATAATCCCACTAGTCACCATCTAACAAAACACCACTAATCACTATAAGTACACTTATTTATCTCTTAACTAACATCTCTTATTAACTAGCATCATTAATCCACAAACCTTTGTTAAATAATTAATCAACATCAGAAACTTAGTCATCAATAGCAACTAATCATCACCACTGCTAAATCCATTATCACTAACAACCATAATAAAATAATCATCCCTATTAATAGCCATCAATTTCACTAAACCTCCTTATCACTAAGGTTCACAAATCTACTTGTCACTATTAGCCACTTAAGTAATATCCACCACTAAGCATCTTTCATTCTTACATCACCAACTATACCACTTTATATCTTAACTCATTAGAAGACTATAACCGACACCACTAATAGCAATATTATAGCTAACTATACAAGAACATAAATAAATATATAATTGCCATACATAGGTCTAGCCAGATTCAACCGGTAGGTGCACACATAGGCACATCAATAATCATATCCTCCGGCCTTGTTGGACATTATTATATCATCATCATATCCTCCAGACTCAAACCGGATATCAATATCATAATCATATTCTCTAGACTCGAATCAGGTATCAATATCATAATCATATCCTTCGAACTCAAACCAGGTATCAATATCATAATCACATTCTTCAGACTTGAACTGGATATCAATATTATAATAATATAATCCAGACTCGAACCGGGTATCAATATCAAAATCATAGTGTCCTACAGCCTTGTCAGACATCAATATATCATCATAATATCATTCGAATGCATTGGGTATCATTATATCATCATCATATCCTCCATCTTTATCGGGCATCATTATCATATAAATATATCAATAATAAAGAACAATCCTCACAAGGGATAAAGTAAATGACAAGCCCCACAAGGGATAAAGTAAAGAGCAAGCCCCACGAGGGCTAAAATAAATGACAAGCCCCACAAGGGATAAAGTAAAAAAGAAGTAAGGAGAAGCATACCTTCATATCTAATCGGTTATCATCTAGGATAATTAATCCATAAATATATGATGTGAACATGCATCTTGCTTATTTTATTGGGATCTGTACAATGTATACTATTTTGGGGCTGAACCAAGAACCTTTGAGGTTGAGGTTGTTTCTGTTTTAGCTAATTGGAGAAGCATCACTATGGTTAGGGGAACTTCCGAGAGGTTTAATCACTAGTTGGCATAAGTTACATAGGCAGTATCTGAATAGATTCTTCCCTTCTGCAAGGATGCTATAATTAAAGGATGAAATTTATAATTTTAGATAGCTACCTACAGAATCCATGTATGGGCATGGTTTAGGTTAAAAAAGAATGGTACCTAATCACAGAATTATCATGTAAAATTTGTTGGAAATATTTTACAA
The DNA here is from genome assembly GCA_030864215.1 of Capsicum pubescens. Taxonomy (NCBI): domain Eukaryota; kingdom Viridiplantae; phylum Streptophyta; class Magnoliopsida; order Solanales; family Solanaceae; genus Capsicum; species Capsicum pubescens. The sequence continues at coordinate 269,593,649 of CM061548.1, forward strand.
ATCACTGAATATCCGTTTAAGAGCAATGGCAGATATAATTTTGGGAGGTGCATTTATACATCTTCGGTGGGATGCTATGAAAGATATGCTAGATGATATTTCTATGACTAATCAAGGTTGGCATACTAGAAAAGCTGAGAGAGGTGCAGGTACTTATGCTATTGGAGCAGCTAATGATTATGGAGTTGGTCATGATTTGGTAGAATAAGAGGTTTCCCAACTTCGAACAGATATTGGGATTTTTACAAAACAATTTACAATAATGAGTGTTGAGAAAGTGAATGAAGTAGAGGCACAAAGTTCTACTTCTAGAACTTTTGAGACTGAGTCTGAAGAGGAACCAAAGTATCTGGATCATTATTTGGCAGATTTCTGAGACCAAGGCAAGGGAATCAAGGTTGAAACTATTATAATAATAGATATCAAGACAGGAGCAGACATCAAGATAGTGATTAGAGATGCAGAGATGACTACAAAGAGAAGAGTGATAGATACATACCACTAGGTATCCGAGATACAGAGTCCAAAATGGAGGCAATGTTATTGAAACTAGTCAAAGGCCAAGAAATTCAAGAGAGTTGTCTTAAAGAGATTAAGGCACACCTATTAGGGATGAATCAGAAAGTTGAGTCACATGCTATCGTAATCAAACAACTAGAGCAGTATATGTCCAGATGTCAACCACATTTAATCAAAGGTAACCTGATATTCTTCCTAGTAATATGGTACAAAACCCAAAGAATGACAATCATTGCCATGCCATTATCACTCAGAGTGGTAAAACTACCATGGATTCACCTAAACCTACCTTGATTGATCCAATGAAAGAAAATAATCCTATTGATATTGATAATAGTAGTGAACAAAACAAAGGTAAGGATAAGGCTGATGAGCCTATTTTGAAGACTATCTTAAGACTTTACCCTACATTTCCTCAGAGATTGAAAAAGAAGCAAGAAGAGGGTAAATATTACAAGTTTCTGTCTATGTTAAAGGATCTGTCTGTTAACATTCCACTTATAGAGGCATTGAAATAAATGTCTGGCTATGCAAAGTTCATGAAGGATTTAGTTACCTAGAAGTGGACAGTCAGTTATGAGACAACTAACAATGTTTATCACTGTAGTGCTGTTTCTATTAGATTGTTGGTAGAGAAGAAGGAGGATCCGGGTGCTTTTACCATTCCTTTAACCATTGGATCTTCTAACTTTACTCGAGCACTATGCGATCTAGGTTATAGCGTTAATCTTATTCTACTAGTGATGTTCAAGTAGTTGGGGTTAGGGGTACCCAAACCCATATCTTTGAGACTTGTGATGGCAGATCAAACAGTGAAAAAGCCAGATGGTATTCTATGTGATGTATTGGTAAAGGTGTTTCTGAGGAGGATATAATCTCATTCCATGATCTTGATGCAATAACTAATTGGGATGATACTTCTGAGGTTGTTCCTATATAGGAAAGATTGGGTGTTGAAGCCTTAGCAACAGTGATTATGAACTTTGACAACGATGGTATTGAAGACTACGATGAGATGGTATGTGCACTTTATCGGAGCGGTTCTTATACTTTTGCACCAAAGAAGCTTGATTTGTATCTAAAAAATAGAACCACTTCACCTGCTCGCCCATCTATTGAGTAGATACCTATCTTAGAGTTAAGGCCCTCCCTCTTTATTTGTGATATGCATTTTTGGGGGACAACAACACTTTGCCGGTAATCATTGCAGCTGACTTGATGCAGACAAAAGTGGAAGCTTTATTATCGGTGCTACAGAGATTCAAAAGTGCCATTAGTTGGTCCATTATAGATATTGTGGGTATTTCACCAGGTCTTGTACTCATAAAATCCAACTTGAACCAGATTGTGTTCTAAGTATAGAACATCAACATTGGCTTAATCCTCCTATGTAGGAGGTGGTGAAGAAAGAGATAATCAAGTGGCTAAATACTGCTATAGTGTATCCCATTGCTGATAGCAAGTAGGTTATCTTGGTACAATGTGTTCCGAAGAAAGAAAGTATTACTTTTGTGACTAATTAGAAGAATGAGCTAGTGATAATAAGACCAGTCACATGATAAAGAGTGTGCATGGATTACAGGAAACTGAATGCATGGACCCAGAAGGACCACTTTTCCATTCCTTTTATGGACCAAATGCTTGACAAACTTGCGGGTAAAGGGTGGTATTTTTTTCTGGATGGGTATTCAGGCTACAACCAAACCAATATTTTGCCCAAAGACTAAGAGAAAACAACCTTCACTTGTCCTTATGGGACCTTTGCGTTCAGGCGTATGCCGTTCGGGTTATGTAATGCTCTAGTCTTATTTCAGAGATGTACGATGTCAATCTTCTCTGATATGTTAGAAGACACCATCAAAGTATTTATGGATAATTTTTTGGTAGTTGGTGATTTTTTTGATGATTGCTTGGTTGACTTGGCAAACGCTCTTCGTAGATGTGAGGAATGCAACTTGGTACTTTATTGGGAAAAGTTCAATTTTATGGTTAAATAAGGTATTGTTCTTGGGTACCAGATTTTGAAAAGGAGTATAGAGGTAGATAGAGCTAATATTAAAGTGATCGAGAAATTACCTCTACCAGTTTCTATGAAGGATATTTGGAGATTTTTAGGACATGCAGGTTTCTATAGGTGATTCATCAAGAATTTATCAAAGATAGACAATCCTCTCTTAGGCTTCTTGAGAAAGAGGTGAAGTTTTATTTCAATGAAGCACGCTTGAAGGCTTTTGAATGTCTAAAAGAGAAGTTGATGACAACTTCTATCATCGTTTCCCCTAATTGGTCCTTACCATTTTAGATCATGTGTGATACAAGTGAAGTTGCCTTAGGTGTTGTTATAGGCCCACAAAAAGAAAATATCCTTCATCCCATCTACTATGCCAATAAGGCACTAAACCCTGCTCAAAAGAACTACACAGTTACCGAACAAGAGTTGTTAGTAGTGGATTTTGACTTTGAGAAATTTTGGTCTTATTTGATTGGGACAAAGGTAGTTGTACACAGTGATCATACAAATTGAGGTACTTAATGGTAAAAAAATATGCAAAGCCTAGACTGATTAAGTGGGTTATCTTACTACAAGAGTTTGATTTTGAGGTCAAGGATAGAAAAGGCACTGAGAATCAAGTTGCAGATTATTTGTCTAGACTCGAGGAAGAAGCTATGCAAAAAGTTGAAAATGGACTCAAGATTGATGATAGTTTTCCAGACGAGCAGATATTAGCCACTTCTCAAGATCTAATTCAATGGTTTGAAGACTATGCAAATTACCTAGAAAGTGATCTAGTCCCAGAAGATCTTTCCTTCCAGCTGAGAACGAAATTTATGCATGAGGTAAGGAAATTTTTCTAGGATGAACCATATTTATTTCAAATCTGTGCAGATGGGGTTATTCATAGATGTATCCCTAAAGTGGAGATGATGAGCATCCTTGAGGCTTGTCAACTAATTTTTCAGGTACAAGTACCCCCAAGACTCAATAGAAGGAAACGGACAAAGTATGACTTGCTTGAATACATAATAATCATCATAATATATTCACTGAAGCATTTCATCAAACATGTGATAGGCATAGGCTTGTACATACATGGAGATTTCATGATATCATGGTAATTAGACACTTTTCCTTCATCTAGACATTTAATCAAACATATGGTAGGCTTAGAATGTGTAAACAACATCATACAACAATTAACTATCATGATTCAATTCTAATTTAATCATTTAGGGGTTTAGTCATAGGTTTTATGAATCTATACCTATACAAATCAACCTATATGGAATTTAGCACTCATTCATGGAATACAATTCAATTACTAATTATCAACATGAACAAGAGCAGCCAAATCATGAAATTTATAACTTGAATTTAGAAAAGGGATTCTTGGGCTTCATGAATGAAAAGAGCTCATGAATGAATACTATGCATACCTGGGTTAAGGTTCTTGATGTTCTTGAACTTGAAGAATTGGAAATCCCTTAGTTCTTGAAGAAGAATGGATTTTGTTCTTGGAGATTAAGGTTAGAGAGAAACCCTAATATTTGTTGTAAAATTATAATGAGAATGGGATTTCTGGCTGGATTTAACTAGGTATATAAAAGGGTGGCAAAAGACCAAAAGCTCCTTTTAAAATGACTTGAAAATTTGATGAACGGAACCTGCGATAGCTCATACGATGGTCCGTCGCTGGGTCGACGGTCCATCATTTCGACTGTCATAGATAGACCAGAATAGGATCTCACAGCCTAGGTAGCGATGACTCATGTGATAGTCCATCGCTGGGTTGACGGTCCATCATTTCGACCATCGTAGGTGGACCAGAATAGGGTCTCATTGCCTAGGTAGCGCCGGCTCGTGTGACGGTCCGTCGCTGGGTCGACGGTCTATTATTTTGACCATCGTAGGTGGACTAGAAGGTTGACCCGCTGCTTTGGCTATGATGGTCTAAGCGACAGTCCATCGCTAGATCGGTGGTCCATCAACCTAGCCATCGTATCTGGGAAATTCTGACAGCTTTGAGTAAAACATCCATCCCCGATACCATATTTTGATGTAATTTGTATCGATGGAAAGCTTATTCAATTTCTCACGTGATGGAAAGTGAAAATTATAAAAATACCACATGTAAAAAAATAGTTTTGTATTTCAAAGCACGTTCTGACATTCTTGAGATGATTTCAAGCTAAGAAAAAGGCACGAGTATTACAATATCTCCCCCTTGAGAACATTCATCCTCGTATGAGACTTACTGAGAGGGGAAACACTAGACTGAACATGAATAACTGGAACATTATCTCATGACTGACTTGACTGACAGGCTGAATATAATATACTGAACATGCATATCTGATGCATGTATAACTGATTCATAAATACATAACTGAGTGTTCTGAAGAACTAAGTTTCTCATAATAAGAATGCATATATGATGCATAAATACATGGCTAAACTTATATATGAGTGCATGACTAGATATGCAATGGTACTTGATACCAAGTTTATGATGGGAACATGAACATGAAACTGAATACCAAGTTCGTGATGAACACAGAACATGAAACTGAGTAAGCTTAAGGAGAACTGTTACCTTGAGCTTGGTATGAGTTGGCGGAGAAGAGGTGAAAGTACTTGGTGCGCATGTCTGCTTCTGCTTCCCAAGTAGCTCCCTCGACGGACTGATTTCGCTAAAAAACCTTAACTAGAGAGACCTATTTGCTCCTCAATCTACAAGTCTGATAGTCTAAGATTTCGACTGGAATTTCTTCATAAGAGAGGCTGTTTTGAACCCCACTGCTATGAATAGGAACTACTACTGACGGGTCACCTATACACTTTTTGAGCAAAGTGACATGGAAGACTGGATGAACTGAGGCTAGATCTGAAGGCAATTTGAGTTCATAAGCTACCATGTTGAAACGACTGAGAACCTTGAAGGTACCGACATATCGGGGACTGAGCTTTCCCTTCTTGCAGAACCTCTTCACTCCCTTCATGTGAGAGATCTTTAGATAAACAAGATCAACGATCTCGAACTCGAGATCCTTTCTATGAACATCTGCATAAGACTTCTGTCGGCTCTGAGCATCCTGGAGTCTTTCTCTGATCAACTGGACTTTCTCTAAGGTGTCGAATACTAAGTCAGGACCTATGACTAAGTCCTCACTAACTTTGAACCAACCAATTAGAGATCTATATCTCCTACCATAGAGAGCTTCGAATGGAGCCATCTGAATATTGGAATGATAGCTGTTGTTGTATGCAAATTCAATCAAAGGCAAGTGGTCATCCCAATTACCCTTAAAATCAATTGTATACGCTATTAGCATATCTTCTAGAGTCTGAATTGTCCTCTCTACTTAACCATCTATCTGAGGATGGAAGGCTGTACTGAGATAAACTTGGGTACCATGACCCTTTTGGAATGCTTTCCAGAAATGAGAGGTGAACTAGGTACCTCTGTCTGGAATAATGGATAACGGAACACCATGCAATATTACCAACTCTTTGATGTAGAGTTTGGCATAATCTTTGGTTGAATAAGAGGTATGAACTGGAAGAAAATGGGATAATTTGGTCATTCTGTCTACAATGAACCAAACTAAATCTTGCTGATGACGAGTTCGAGGCAAACCCATCACGAAGTCCATGTTCACAACTTCCCACTTCTAAGTAGGAATACTAAACTCCTGGATAGGACCACTAGGCTTCTCATTCTCTATCTTAACTTGCTGATATGTGGAGAACTTCGCCACAAACTTTGCAACATCTCTCTTCGTTCTACTCCACCAATAGATCTCCCGCAAGTCACAATACATCTTTGTGGCCCCTGGATAAATAGATTAACGCGCACTATATGCTTCTGCAAGAATTCACTGCCTTATGTCATCTATGTCTAAAACACATAGCCGACCCTGACAATAAAAAAACACCATCTCCTCCTTAGGAGAAAACCTCTATTTTCTGATCCTGAATTGATTCTTTCAACTTGACAAGACTGGGATCTCTATCTTGCTTTTCTTTCACCTTGGAAACTAGAGATGATTCTGAACTACTCTGAATACATACACCACCCTCTAAAGAATCGACTAAGCAAACGCCTAGTCTGGAAAGATGATGTACTTCTTGAGCTAACTTCTTATTACTATCCTCAACATGAGAAACACTACCCATGGAAAATCTACTGAGAGCGTCGGCCACTACATTATCCTTTCCCGGATGATAAAGGACACTCATGTCATAATCATTCGACAGCTTTAACCACCTTCTCTGATGATGATTAAGATATTTCTGAGAAAAGACATACTGAAGGCTCTTATGATCCATGAACACATCTACATAAACACCGTATAGGTAATGCCTCCAAATTTTTAAGGCAAATACTACAGATGCTAACTCGAGATCATGAGTAGGATAATTGTTCTTATGGGTTTTAAGCTGTCTGGAGGCATAGGATATGACCTTACCATACTGCATGAGGACACAACCCAAACCTACTCTGGATGCATCACAATACACTATGAACCCATCTGAAACATTTGGAAGAGCTAATACTAGAGCTGAGGTGAGTTGAGTCTTCAACTCCTAAAAACTCTTCTCCCAAGGATCTGACCACTGAAACTTGACCTTCTTCTGAGTCAATCTGGATAGAGGGGATGCAATAGAAGAAAATCCATCAACAAACCATCTGTAATAGCCAGCCAAACCCAAGAAACTCCTAATATCTAATGGAGAGACAGGGCAAGGCCAGTTTCTTACTGCTTCAGTCTTTTAAGGATCTACTCTAATACCATCACTAGAAATGATATGACCAAGGAATGCTACTGACCTTAGCCAAAATTCGCACTTACTAAATTTGACGAATAACTGATGATCTCTAAGAGTTTGAAGTACTATCCTGAGATGGTCTGCATGATCTCCCTCACTGCGGGAATAGAGCAGGATATCATCTATGAAGACTGTGATGAACATATCCAAGTACTGCTTGAACACATGGTTCATCAAGTCCATGAAAAAGTCTAGGGCATTGGTAAGACCAAATGACATGACTAAGAATTCAAAGTGACCATACCGAGTACAAAAAACTATTTTTGGGATATCATATTCTCAAACTCTGAGTTGATGATAGCCGTATCTGAGGTCTATCTTAGAGAAATAACTGACACCCTAAAAATGGTCAAATAAGTCATTGAGTCTAGGAAGAGAATACTTTTTATTGACTGTGACCTTGTTGAGTTGACGGTAATTAATGCACATTCTAAGAGAACCGTCTTTCTTGCGCACGAATAATACTGGTGCTCCCTACGGGGAAACACTGGGTTTAATGAATCCCTTATCTAAGAGATCCTTCAACTATTCTTTCAGTTCTCTGAGTTCTGCTGGTGCCATTCTATATGGCAAAATAGATATGGGCTGAGTATCTGAAAGGAGATCAATGCCGAAGTCTATTTCCCTTTCGGGAGAAATTCCTGGAAGATCTTCAGGAAAGACATCTGAATATTCATTTGCGACTGGAACTGATTCAAGACTGGGAGTTTCAGAGCTGGAATCCTTAACATGAACAAGATGATAGACACATCCCTTAGATATCCACTTCCTTGCCCGAAGATAGGAAATAAGCTGACCTCTGAAAGCTGAAGTACTACCCTTCCACTCTAGGATAGGTTTATTCAGAAACTAAAACTGGACTATTCTCTTTCTATAGTCAACTGTGGCATAGTAGGAATGAAGCCAATCCATGACGAGAATGATATCAAAATCAGTCATCTCTAATTCGACTAAGTTTTCTGAAGTGACTTTCTGAAATATCATAACTGGGTAGTTCCTGTATACCCGCCGGGCTACGATGGTTTTACCCACTGGGGTAGAGACTGAAAAGGGCTCTGCTAGGATTTCAGGACTGATTCTGAAATTGCCTGCTATATAGGGAGTAACAAAAGACAAGGAAACACCTAGATCTAGAAAAGCATAAACATGCACATGAAAGATCTGTAACGACCAGTAACTATATCAGGAGAATTTTCCTGATCTTGTCTGGACTGGAGAGCATAGAGTCTATTTGGGCGTTGCCCACTAGTAGCAATGGAGGTGGCACCCTGCTGATTTGGGAAACTGGACTGAGCTGATGAGCGGAGATAACTATAATAACCTGAATGAGTGCAGTATCTAACTCTGTGTCCTAGCTTGCCACAACTAAAACAGACATCGCTACCATCTCTACAAGTACCCTTGTGGTTCTTACAAAAAGTTTGACAAAGGGTATTAGTTTGGACATTGCTAATACTGTCCTGAGACCTAGAGCCTGGTGCTCTATCTCTGTTACCCTCCCTGAACTTAGGAACTAGAGCACTGGCTGAAGAAAGGGCTGGAATTGATGACTTTGGACAAAACTGGGAACGGTTTTCTCCTTCTGATTTAGGCTGAGCAAAGTTGAAACTACCTATCTTCGCTCTCTTATTTTGCTTCTCCCCGTGCTTAATATTTTTCTCCTTTATTTGCTGAACATGAGTCATAAGCCTGGTTAAAGTTATGTTACTGTTCATCATGGCAGATCTGCACTTATTTACCACGCTATCATTTATCCTGAGGCAAACTTACTCATCTTGGCTCTGCTGTCTGCAACCACATGAGGGGCATATCTGGCTAATTGAGTAAACTTAAGAGAATACTCTTTCACTATTATATTTCCCTGGCCGAGGTTGATAAATTCTAGCACCTTAGCCTCTCTAAGCTCTTGGGGAAAGAATCTGTCTAAAAATGCAGTGACAAACTCCTCTTACTCTATAGGACCCGCATCATCTGACCTCTCTGATTTCCACTATTTGAACCAAGTATGAGCCACATCCTGCAACTGATATATAGTTAGCTCAGCACTCTCAACAGTAGTCACCCCCATGATGTCTGTCACCTTCTGAACCTGATCAATAAATTCCTGAGGGTCTTCATCTACTTTAGACTCGGGGAAGGTTGGAGGATTTATTTAGGTGAAGTCCCAAATTCTAGCTGCGGCTGAGTTGTCCACTGGATTAGCCAAAATAACTATTGGCCATTCATTTTGAGCGGTGACTGATTGAGCAAGAGTGGTGAATATGACCCTGAACTCCGCATGAGAAATATGATCGCCCAAAGGTTCTTCGGGCTGAGGGGTTGACTGATTTCCGTTTCTTTTTTTAGGAGGCTTGTTCTATAGAAGAAAGGGAAAACGGATTAGACTGAGAGATTGACTTGAGATTATGCTTACTAGTACGTCATAAATACTGAAAGAAGGGAAACTATTCTTAAAATAGCATATAGCCTCATGCACATAAATGTGGCGCGCAACATACCTATGTACAAGACTCTACTAGATGCGGCTTTCAGACTTCCTAGGATGCTATTGAACCTTAGGCTTTGATACCAAGTTTGTAACACCCCTAACCTAGTGCCCAGAATACTACACGGTGCTCATGACCTCGAAGGACCATAAGCTAACCCATGACTAATATCTGTACCTATACACTGCATAATATAACATGATAATGTAGAAACATGCACTGAAAGGCCAAAAGGTTCAATACTAAACAAAATCTGAATAATAAAACATTTGAGTAGGGTAATAGAATACCCAAAACAAAACTTAAAATACTGAAAACTGAAACATAATAGTCTACATCTAGTCTGAAAGCCTCTAATGTCTGAATAATCTAAATAAGGATTTAATGGGACATGTCCCCAAATAACTCCAACTAATAAGATAATCAATAAGATAGTAAAGAAATAATCATGCCCTCAAAGAATGAGGACTCACTCCGGACTCTGACTGCTAAAACTAGAATCTATTGTTGATCTGGAACTCGTGTCTCTGAACCTATGGTGTAACATAAAAAGAAAACACCATAGCTCAAATGCATCAGTACAATGGAATTTACTGAGTATACATGTGGTGTAGTCTATATGCAAGGGTTCACATGCATGATTATCGCTAAATGACTATCTAACATGAACGTGAGAATGCATGCATAAATATATAACTGTAACTGACAATGTGATAACATGATTAATAACTGATAACATGAGTGACTGCATTTGACAGTCCCGAATCTTATGAAACTATCTGAGTTTTGAACTATAACTGAGTTGACTGTATCTGACAGTCCTGAATTCTGAAGAACTATCTGAGTTCTATTACTGAGACTGATTGACTGATCTGACAGTCTTGATTCTGTAACATAAAACTGTGGGAAGTAGTTATCTAATCGGCATGCCCTTGATACGCCATTATGGCTGAGTTGGGGTCCAATCTGTAACCCCAATTAGAAGGGTGTCAATACCGCACCACTCGTAAGGACAAGATGTGGGTGACCCTCATCTGATAGTGTCACCTGTATGAGAATGGTAGGGACCTTATCTGACAGTACTTATCTACCTCATCAGCCCTCATTGACAGTGTTGATATCTCAACCTATACTGGTTATATAGTTCTGGAATGCAAGGATGACTGCTAAGGATCACACCCTCATCTGATGGTATGTGTCTCCATCCTTGGGTTCACTCGGTGCTAATTTCTACTCCCATATGAATTGACACTGAATATGATTTAATGAATTGAACATGAGCTGAATTACTGAATTCCATTGACTGACGGAATACTACTGATATCTGACAACTGATTGAGTTTAGGAGATCAAGGAGATTTTCCTGAGTCATAAGACTTTCTGAAGACTAAGGATTCATAGCTTGACTGAGAGTATCATGAAAACATGACTTGGCTCTAGGAACACTGCTAATGTTTCAGGTACAAGTACCCCCAGGACTCAATAGAAGGAAACAAACAAAGCATGACTTGCTTGAATATATAATAATCATCCTAATACATTTACTGAAGCATTTCATCAAACATGTGATAGGCATAAGCTTGTACATACATGGGGATTTCATGATATCATGCTAATTAGACACTTTTCCTTTATCTAGGCATTTAATCAAACACATAGTAGGCTTAGAATGTGTAAACAACTTCATACAATAATTAACTATCATGATTAAATTCTAATTTAATCATTCAGGGGTTTAGTCATAGGATTTCATGAATCTATACCTATACAAATCAATTCATATGGAATTTAGCACTCATCCATGGAATACAATTCAATTACTTATTATCAACATGCACAAGAGCAGCCAAATCATGAAATTCATAAGAAAATCCATAACTTGAATTTAGAAAAGGGATTCTTGGGCTTCATGGATGAAAGTATTCCATGAATGAACACTATGCATACTTGTGGTTAAGGTTCTTGATGTTCTTGAAATTGAAGAATTGGAAATCCCTTACTTCTTGTAGAAGATTGGATTTTGTTCTTGGAGATTAAAGTTAGAAACCCTAATATTTGTTGTGAAATTATAATGAGAATGTAATTTTTGGCCCAATTTAACTAGGTATATAAATGGGTGGTAAAAGCCCAAAAAGTCCCTCTAAACCGACTTGAAAATTCGCTGAACGGAACCTGCGACGGCTCGTGCGATGGTCCATGCTGGGTTGACGGTCCATTATTTTGACCGTCGTAGGTGGACCCGAATAAGGTCTCACTGCCTAGGTAGTTACGGCTTGTGCGATGGTCCGTTGCTGGGTCAACGGTCCATCATTTCGACCGTCGTAGGTGGACCAGAATAGGGTCTCACTGCCTAGGTAGCGACGGCTCATGCGACGGTCCATCGCTGGGTCGATGGTCCATCATTTTGACCATCGTAGGTGGACCGGAAGGTTGACCCACTGACTTGGCTGCGACGGTCTAAGCGACGGTCCGTCAACCTGGCCGTCGCACTTGGGCGATTCTGACAACTCTGAGTAAAACATCCATAACTTCTTCCCTTGATACTGGATTTTGATGAAATTAGTATTGATGGAAAGTTTATTCAATTTCTCACGTGATGAAAAGTGAAAATCATAAAAATACCACGTGTAAAAAATGGTTTCATATTTGATAGCAAGTTCTAACATCCTTGAGATGATTTCAAGCTAAGAAAAAGGCACAGGTATTACATTTAGGTACGGTCTTTCAGGGTGAGTTTATTATTTATGTGTATTGTTATATCTCGAGCTCGAGAGTAAAGTGGTTGCGATTTAGTTTAGAGTTTATTAAAGAGGTCCACTGACTTAGAATAATGGCTTAAATGTAAAGGGGATATGATAGAACAAGGAATCAAGTCAGGATCTCATATTCTAGAAGTGATGCCAGTGTATTGTAGAACATTAGTAAAGGGGAAGATGCCTAACCGATTCTTATCTCAATGCAAATTTTGTACTTCAGTCATCACAACATCTACTCATGCCTTACAAATCATCTCTATGATCATAGCTTATATTCATGCACATTCCATAGAATCATGTACGTTCCTAGTATAAGGAGTTCCAGTTTAGTATGAAGTACAAATTATAGTCCATGAATTTATAAACTCCAAACTCAGGTCATGCAACTCATGACTTATGTATTTATGATTTATAGTATGTTCAGTTCCAGGTACTCATGCTACACTATTAATGATTAGTGAAATTCAGATTATGTCTTGTATGTCCTCGGTTTAGATCTCTTTAATGAATCCATGATGTGGATACTCAACTCCTCAGTCCTCAATTAAGTTTCCAAGTTATGCATAGTATTCTTTCATGATTCAGGCCCTCATGTTCTAACCTTTCAGTGACCTCTCCTTATGTCAAGATAGTGGTGATAAACAATTATTTAGATGGAAGAGAGTAAATGTTCCATATCAGGAAAAGATCCTTGTATGCTTTTCTATGTAAGGATATACATTTGAAGTAATATTGAGGTAGAACTTTTGATATTTTTCATGGTTAGTTGAAATTTTATGTGTGTTTCTTGGGGATAGTTCATGAAAGTTGTTACTGATGAAGGCATTAGAGAATGTGGGAAAATTCCTAGGTAGGTTGGTTGCCTATATGTTCATATGCGGTTATAATGATAGGTTTGAATGTCATGTTAGTATATATGTGGACGAATGCATTGTGCGTAAGTGAATTCCTAGTAAGAGATTGAATTTAGTTGTTGAAGTGGTAAGAGGAATTATTCTTGATATAAAAGATATGAAACACGCTTGGGGTTTCAAATTCATGGTTTAGACTAGTATTATGGTGTTATGTATTGCACTTTGTAATTTCGAGTTAGGCTTGAACATGGAGAGAGTATGTGTTCAACTCAGACTTGGGCTGAAGAAGTTATTTGTACCCATATAAGAATTAGAAGTTGAATCAAATGAGCATGGTATTTTAGGGGAAAAGTATAGTTGAGGGAGTATTTGATAAGTTTGGCTAAGCTTGAAAGTTAGTAGTTGTATTGTCTAAGGCCTAGTAACTCTATCCTAGCTCATGTTTTATAGGCATATGTTCCATGTTGTAGAATTATAGTCATATTAAGATTCCTTATTCAGATATCTTATTCAGATCATGTCCAAGAATTATTTTCTCCCTAATGTTATTAGAACTTCTTAGCAAGAGTGTAAAATAAATACTCCAGTTGAGTACGAACTTATAGTATGAGTTTTTTAGCAATCAGACCGATAAGCTCATATTGATTTTCCATCTTTCCATATAGTCTTACTAGTAGGTGTTTTCATGAATATAGCTACTTGGTGAGGTAATTCATTCACGTCCATGCAAGTTGTGAATTCAGTTCAGTCCATGCATCATGTCTTCGATTCAAATATTTAATCATGATTCTGTTCATAAGTGTTTAGCAAATGATCTCAGTTTTCCAAGTACTTCAGCTCAGACAGTGTAATACCCATTGTACGACCTTAGTGCCGTTATCTCATGATTTGCGCTTACATAATGTACTTGGCGATGCCATGAAGCCCTTTTCTTTTGATTTCTATATGTGTTCTATTAAGGGTTGTCCTAATGAGACGTTACATACCTTATTCCATCCTTAGTAACTCTTGGTATTTTGTTGCATCAGTTATCACTTTGCTATTCTATATGTATGATCATATCATGAATATTTCGAGTGGGTTCTAAACTCTCAGCATGAATCAGCTCCTTATAATCAATATACTCAAGTCAGCTCAGAAATCAGTTTCATGATGGAAGTTCTAATGTTTCAGCTCAGCTATATCCTTCATTAGAAGACATGTCATGTCTATATTATTTCATACTCCTAAAGTTTCAATAAGTCTTACCCATCATTCGAGGATGAATGATTCCAAAGGGGAGATAATGTAACACCTTGCATTTTTGAGATAGAAATCAAACCATAGTTTCTACATGTATAAACTCAAATACCATGATTTATATTTGAATACATATGTCATGATCATTATCCTAGAGTGAAGAGTGCTTATGAGGTGGAAAGAAATGTTCATAGGAATCACTTAGAGCAAAGTTGAGCTAAGAGCCTTTGATTCGGCAAAATTTTGGTATTCAATTCTACAAGAGTCAACTTTAAACTTGTATAACTTTTTACATATAAGGAATTTTGCATCTCAAGACACCATATTATAGATAATTGAATTATATTTCCAATGATACCAATTTCTCCTTAATCCGATATCCGAGCAAAATGTTATGACCATTTTCGTGAGAAACAATAAGTGTAACTGTAATACCCCGAGAATCCCAACCAATAGTAGAACCATGATTCAAGATTATGAGAAATAAATCTTAGTTATTTGGTAGTTTTATGATCAATTTTGATGTGTATTAAGGCCTTAAATACGTCCTAGCTATTAGATGAATCAAAACATCCCTTACCAATTGAATTCTTGAGAAGGACATTGACATAGTCAACTTCAAACGAGAATATCTCCCATTATACAAAGAATTTTTTATATCATGACCTATAAACAGATATATAATTTAATTAGCTTTCCAGCGATACCAATTTCGCCAAAATCCGGTATCGGAGTAAGAAGTTATGACCGTTTTACTGAGAGCTGTCTGAGCTGCCCAAGAGCGACGGGCAAACTGACAGACCATCAAGTCAGCGACGGCCCGTCACTTTGGCCGTCAAAACTGAAGCAGTAAGGCCGTTTTCTGGACCAAAAATGACGGTTGGAGTGATGGTTAGTCACCAGAGTGACGGTTCGTCACTCGGACCATCAGTTTTATCCGAAATAGCGCTGAAACACAATTTTAAAGAGATTTTTGGGTCTTTTCCCACCCTATTTAACACCCAATCACCTCAAATCAAAGCACATAACTTCTCATTCATCTACAAAATCAAAAACTAGGGTTTCTACAAAAAATCAAAACCCTTATTTCTTCTTCAAGAAAAATCAAGAGAGATCAAGAGAATCAAGAGAAATCAAGGTATGTAGATATTGATTCTTGTGCCCCTTTCATCCAAGAAGCTCAAGAACCCTTTTCAAATACTCCAAGATTTTATGTTTATGAGATTCCATGATTTATATGAGTTGAAATTGATGTTCCAGCTGTTATTGAGTTTTGATTCATGTTTGTTTACAAGGTTTTGAAGCTTTGACCCTAGTATGTGGGATTCATGTAATGTTTATGATAAAACCTCTTCAAATTGCTTTCTATGTGAAGTGTTCATGTCAATTAAGTGTAGAAATGGTTAAATAAGCAAAGCATGCTCCCCATATGTTTGATAAAATATCTGTGTGAAGGAATTAGGGCCATTATAGCATATTGATTAGGAAACCCCCAATTGTGTCCAAGTCCATGCATGCCAAGTGTTTGTTGAAATGCCTTAGTGAATGAATTGTGGCATAATAGCATGAAATTCCCAATTAGGTGCAACCCATGCATGCCTAGTGTTTGATGAAATGCCTTAGTGAGTGAATTGTGGCATGATAGCATGAAATTCCCAATTAGGTACAACCCATGCATGCCTAGTGTTTGATGAAATGTCGTAGTGAATGAATTGTGGCATGATAGCATGAAATTCTCAATTAGGTGAAACCCATGCATGCCTAGTGTTTGTTGAAAGGCCTTAGTGAACAAGTTGAGACATGATAGTAGGAAATTCCCCAATTACGTACTCTTTGATACATGCTAAGCCTTTAATACATGCCAAGTGCTTGACGAGTAAATTGTGACATGATAGTATGAAGTTTCCCCAATCATGTGCTATCTAATACATGCTAAGACTAATATACGTGCGAAGTACTTGATACAAGACCTTGTTGAATGGAGTATGATGTAATAGCATGTTTCCTCTTCGCTATTATATGTCTATGATTCCTAACTGCTTGAAGTGATGCCTTAGTAATTGTGATGGTGAATATATGTTATGATTCCTAAATGCTTGAAGGGATGTCTTAGTGATTGTTATGGTAAATATATGTTATGATTCCTACATGCTTGAAGTGATGCCTTAGTGATTGTGATGGTAAATAATTGTTATGATTCCTAAATGCTTAAAGAGATGCCTTAGTGATTGTGATGGTGAATATATGGTTATGATTCCTAAATTCTTGAAGAGATGTTGTAGTGATTGTGATAACGAATTAATGACTATGATTATGACTAGTCAAGGATGGTTATGTTTTACTTTTATGTTATATAGTCCCGGGGGTATTTATACCCAATAATTTAGCTGTTGTCTAAAGACTGTGTCAGTTTTCACGATAATCCCAGTCGGGCAATGATTCTCAGAACTCAGTGAATTATAAGACTCTGTATCCTCAGACAGATACAAAACGTAAGAAATCTTAGTAATCTCCATAATCTCTGTATCACTAGTAATCTAGCCTCAGTATTGTACTCAGCTCAAACGTAGTAGTATTTAAGTGTTCAGTTCTGGCCTTAGTAGTGACCGAGGAATCTATTCAAACTGTGTATCATCAGTCAGATATCGTGATTCAATAGTATTTCATCAGATACAAAACTATGTGAATCCAACTTAACTCAGTCAGACCATTTGAGAAACGTGATCAGTATCAGATTTAGCTCAATTTGTGTTTAGTTGAAAATTAAGTTCAGAGTCTTTTAGTTGGGAGTAGGATCTAGAACCGAGTGAGGGAAGGGATGACGGCTCCCCATCAGAGAGGCCGAGTCATTAGGAGAAATCCCTGAACTCCAAACTATGTAGCCAGCGCAGGATGCAGGAGTCACCGTCAGTAGAGGCTGTCACCATTAGAGAGGTTTGACTATTATATTGCCTTAGGCTGACTTCTTGTGAGGGTCATCCATTAGAGAGTTTTGAACAGAGAGGTCTTTACCCGTGGCATGGTATTGACACCCTTCTAGCTGGGGTTACAGGTTGGACCCTACCTATGGGAGGTTGGGGCATGTCGGTTAAGTAACTACTTCCTACAGTTGCAGTTTTGGTATCAATCTTTAGAAATCAGGACTGTCAAATACGGTCATCTATCTCTGTGAGGAACTTAGATAGTTCCATTGATTCATGGGCCATCCGTCAGATAGGCTTGGTCTCATATATAGTTATTCATTATCATATCTAGAGATCACCCGTCAGATAGGCTTGATCTCAGTCTCAGATTCAGTTGAGTATTCTTGTTATCATATTTAGAGATCATCCGTCAGATAGGCTTGATTTCAGTCTCAGATTTAGTTGAGTATTCTTGTTATCATATCTAGAGATCATCCGTCATATAGGCTTGATCTCAGTCTCATATTCAGTTGAGAATTCTTGTTACCATATCTAGAGATCATTGGTCAGATAGGCTTGATCTCAGTCTCAGATTTTGTTGAGTATTCTTGTTGTCAGATTCAGACATGATCATTTTCTTATCATTGATAATAGATTCCAAAATCATCTGTTAGAGAGGTTGATCTTCGATTCAGTCATTGATGTGAGTATATTCAGTTAATCAGTTATTAGTATCAGATGATTCAGTAATTCAGTATCTCAGTGTTAGTAGTGAGTTCAAAATTCAGTAAAGTGGTATCCGAGTTTCAGTATTTAGAGTTGTGATGATTGTGATTATGGTTTGTTCATTCATGTATGTGTTCTCGTTCGGTACTCTCATGATTATTAGTTAAGTAATTGTTCATGCATGAGCCCTTGCATTTAGCCTTACCTCATCTACATACTCGGTACATTATCGTACTGACGTATTTGTGCTATGGTGTTTTATTTGACATCATAGGTTCAGAGGCACGAGACCCCGAGTACCCTCAGCAGTTCAGTCCCAGCCAGCAGTAGTAGACGTAGAAGTGAGTCCTCTTCATTCGAGGATGATCTTTGTTTTATTATTTCCTCAGATTTTGTTTATTTTCAGTTGACAGAGTTAGTTGGGGGCATATCCCATCAACTCCACAGTTTAGATAGTTTAGAGGCTTTTCAGATAGATGTATCAATATTCAGTTTTAAGTTTTGAGTATTTTTAGATGTTTTGAACCTTATGGCTAGTTTCCATATTTATTTTAGATATTATGCAGTGTTCAGGTATAGATATCAGGAAAAAGGGTTAGCTTGTGGTCCTTCGGGGTCATGAGCACTGCGTAACGACTAGGGGATAGTCTTGGGTCATTACAGTAACACCCCGTGCTTTTAATGCGCAAATAATATATTCAAAATGACCTTTGGGACCCCCATATCGATGGTAAACCATGTTTAGATGTTATGGGTTGTGTTGGGTTTTTTTTTGGACGTTGGAATAAGGTGTGCATTTCCAAATATACCTTCCGCAAAGGTCATGCATCGCATGGAAAACGCCAATAGCCACTAGATAGGGTGTGCTTTTGGTGTATGTTGCACACCCTCAGGTGTGCTTTTGGCGTGCGTTGCCCACTCTCAAGTATGCTTTGGTTGTGCGCTGCCCAGCAAAAGCCAAGTACCAAAAATTTTCCGTTTATGGTAAACCATGTTTATGGGTTGTGTTGGAGTTTTTTTGGATATTGGAATAAGGTGTGCATCGCTAAATAGACCTTCCTCTAAGGTCGTGTGTCGCATGGAAAACGCCAATAGCCATTGGATAGGGTGTGCTTTTGGTGTACGCTGCACACCCTCAGGTGTGCTTTTCACGTGCGTCGCCCACCCTCAAGTATGCTTTGGCTGTGCACTACCCAGCAAAAGCCAAGTGCTAATATTTCTCCATTTATGGTAAACCATGTTTAGATGTTATGGGTTGTGTTATGTTTTTTTGGGGCGTTGGAATAAGGTGTGCATCGCCAAATAGACCTTCTTCTAAGCTCATGTGTCACATGGAAAATGCCAATAACCACTGGATAGGGTGTGCTTTTGTGTACGCTGCACACCCTCAGGTGTGCTTTTGGTGTGCGCGACCCACCCTCAAGTGTGCTTTGGCTGTGCGCTGCCCAGTAAAAGCCAAGTGCTAAAATTTCTCTGTTTTCACTTAGTTTAAAGACATTGAGGTCTTTTCACACCCCTAAGGTAGATGTTCTCACTCAAGTACTTTCACCAAGTTCATTAGAACTAAGGCAACCTCCTCTAGTATTAGCAACTATGTCCAATTTACTCTAAGTATGAGAAACTAAAGAATTTCACCTAAGGTTAAGTGTTCTAAGGCATTCTCATGCTAAACATGAATAATAAAGTCTATTTCACCTAAAAATAATGGGAAACAAGTCAACTTTTAAACCTCTAAGATTCACATAGCTTAATTGGTCCAACTAACCCAAGTGTTGTATTTCATCAAGCCAAAACTTAAAACCCATCCCAATATAACAAGATACCACAATTATATCAAAACTTAGCTCAATCTAACAAAGAGTAAGTCTATCTTACCTCATATCTAAAGAAAGCTCAAGAACTGGTAAACCTTTGCTTTTCCTCTCCTAGAAGCTTCTTAAAGGTACCAAGCTATCAAAAATCCAATTTACACATCACTACGATAATTTCGATACACATATTTTACTATTATGCTTCGGGTCCAAAAACGACACCAAAACCTCCAATGGGTCCCACATATGGAAAACACATTTCTGAGATCAATCCAACGTTCAACTATCATTAATAAATCATAAACCTTAAGAATAAAGTGAAAACCAAGCTTATTTGGGCTAAAATTATGCCCTCAAGCTAATTGGGGTTTTGGTAAAAAATTCAAGAAAATAGAGCATGAAATAGAAGAATTCTTATCTCAAATCCGTTGTTAATCATGAATATATATGTTAATCAAGCTTATAAATCAACCCCAATAATCAATTTAAAGTTACCAAGTCATTATAGTGATGCTAGGGTTTAAGGGGAAGTGGAAAATGGCCAAAATTCGACCAAAGAGGGCTTTTTATATTTCTGCGGCCGTGTTTATATGGGGTCTGGAAGTGAAAACTTGTCTTCGACCTATCGAACTCATTTAGACCATTTTTCACAAATGAACTATATAATCCCACTAAATTCAACATTTTAGATGTATGGGTAAAGTTGGATTTTCCATCCAGAACCGTTTATACCAATTATGGGCCCACACCCATATCTATCGATTTTTTACTTTTCGGCCCATTGGTCGAAACGAACTCAGGTGTCTTGGGACCCAAACTATGGGCCTTTATAGCCTAAAATCGATATTCTAGAGTTGCTGGCACAGTTGAAATTCGCATCCAAGATCATTTCATTAAGACTTTTGCTTGGTGACCATTTGAAACCAACGAAGACTTCTAAATAGAGAATTGGTTTTAAAAACTAAATGAACTATCCGGTAATTGAACTATCAGTTCCAGTAAGTTATATTTAACTTACGACATCTATGAAAAAGATCCATCAGCGAAAATAAATGGGATTACGAAAAATGACTAGAAGGGTTATTACACCACATTAACAGAATCAATTATTACTTATCCATGGATATGACCTTCAACTGTCTTATGGTTTAATTTGTTTTAGAATTTTGTATAAAATATTTTGTTGAGGTATGAAAATTATAAAGTTGGTTTTACTTCACTGGACCATTTCATTATCCATGGAATAGAGAATTCAATAAAAAAATACATAGTAGAAATTCCTTTAAAATATTATCTTTCAACATTTGAGGTGGAATTTTTTCTTCCTTATTGATTTTGAATATTCTCTTTAAAATCCAAAAAGAGGAAAATGATACCCCTTCATATATTCTAGTGCTTTGATAGATGATAATAATGAGAGCATTGAATTATATGAATAAAATAAAATAGATGAGGTGATACTTATCCTGGATAAAGATAATTTAAAATGAAAAGATGATCGATGCCAATTAATGTAGAGATACCTAGATACTACATCATATGCTACTACTGCATAGAAACACAAAATGCATTTTGAGATGATACTCTCTTATACAGGATCAACTGAAATTAAGCATTTCTACCCAGTTAATAATACTAGAAAAGTTTATAACTTTTCAAAAATTATTATCAAAAAGATTTTTACTCCAGAAGAATGGAGTATTAGTACTCTCAAAGAAAAGGATTATCTACACCCTGAATAAAAATTTTTAGTCAAATTTAATTACGGGAATTATGTTGAAAGCTTTAATAAAGCTCTTCAATATGAAAATCAAAATAGAAAACACTCATGATTTATAAAAATTTGTGAAAAATATTTTTATTAAAATATTCCTAATTGATTTGGACAATGGTGGATTTATTATAGACCATCTATAAATATCTTATAAGAACCATTCAAAAGTTTATATACTGAATGGGTAGAAGTATCTCTAACATTAATAAAATTGGATATGAATAATATCTATTTTAAAGGAATTTCTACTATGTATTTATTTATCTAATTCTCTATTCTATGGATAATGAAATGGTCCATTAAAGTGCAACCAAATCTTAATAATTTTTCATGCCTCATAAGAATATTTTATACTAAATTTTAAATATATTAAACAAGAAGACAACTGAAGGTCATATCCATGGATAAGTAATAATTGATTCTATTAATGGCCATTGCCAAGTACAAAAAATAAAGAGATATGTGTGGCTCATAGAAGGCCCATTGAAGCCAAGTGTGACATCTAGGGATATGTGTAGACTCGTAATGAGCTAGAAATATTACTGTTGTTATTATTAAACACGTAAAGGTTCCTGTATTATCATTGAAGTGATATGATTCTCATTATGAGTAATTAGAAGTATTTTGATTAAAATCATTTCCATAAATTTTTATAAACCATGAGAGTTTCCTATTATGATTTTTATATAGAAGATCTTTATAAAAGCTATACTAGCATGTCTTTGTCGCAAATTATTTTATGATATAGGGCCTGATGTCAGTCATAATTTTACTCTGTTTTCTTTGTCTTTTGTTGACGTGGAAGATTCTTTCCGAAATAAATTCTTTTCTTCCTTATTTTAAAAAAAATAAATTTATAAAAAGTTTCAACCTGGATTTAAAGAACTCATTTGAGATTTTTTTCTTGTTAATGATCCCGGACCAAAATCAATTTTGTTTTGATTTATTTTAAACCTGTAGAAAAATTCATTTCAAATTCAGTTGGATCGACATCTGAAATTACATTAGCTATATTATCCCTATCCAGTCAAATATTACTAACTCTATTATTTTTCCTAATTTGAGAAGTAGAGGCTCTTGATGAAGAATTTATGATACAATCAACCGGGGATGTATAAGAAGATGTTGATCTAGCTAACCTGGATGCAACACTTAGATTATCAGCTCAATTTATTAAAGGTATGGACTAAGAAAATCTAATCTTAACAATACCATATGTGGTCTGTTCAACTTCCATAATTTCACTATTCATATAATTTTGGAGAGGGGTGGCTTCCCGAAAAATTCATTCTTTAGGAAAATCAATTTCATCCAATTTAATAGGTCTCCTAGTAATAACCTTTGATCTACCAAAATTAGTTTCTATCAAATTAGTTTCATTTTTAAAATCCATAATTTTACAAGAGTATTGCCAGACTATTTCAAATGAAAAAGGGGATCATATTTAGGTAAAAAATAATAGCTTCATACATGGAGGATGTAAAGAAAGATTTAATGAAAAATCTTAACATGGAGAATGCATCAGATATTTCTATGGCATCTGCTGATCATACCACGAACAATGAAGAGGATTGCTTAGTATGAGAATCATAAAGCATCGAAAGCAATGATGAAATTGATCTTGATGAGTACCTTTAAAAAATCAAAGAAAGATTGAAAGAATCTTCCACGTCAACAAAAGACAAAGAAAAGGAAATAAAATTATAATAGACATCAGGCCTCATATCATAAAATAATTTTGGACAAAGACACGTTGGGATAGCTTTCATAAAGCATATTTTACATAGCTTTTATAAAGCATCTTTTAAAAAGATGTGACAAATAAAGTAAGTTAGTTAACATAGTTATGATGTACTAATAGACTAGTGAAAGTCACATTTTTCATTGTCTAGTTTTTAATTTATCGTTTATAGAAGAGAGCCC
Source organism: Capsicum pubescens (assembly GCA_030864215.1). NCBI lineage: Eukaryota > Viridiplantae > Streptophyta > Magnoliopsida > Solanales > Solanaceae > Capsicum > Capsicum pubescens. Next base: position 269,617,469 of record CM061548.1, read on the forward strand.
TCTATATAAGCATCTCATTTTATGTATGTAGAGGCAAGTTTTGAAATCATCTAACTTTTTCACACTCTTTTCCACTCTCATTGTACAATATTTATCCATCAATAAAAGTCTAATAGTTTATTTAATATCCAGAAGGCACTGGTTAAGATCTTTAATTTTTAAGGTACTTTAAATTTTTGTTGTTTATTTTATTATCTTTACTTTAACTTAGCCTAAATGATAGGCTAAATATTTTTGTGTTGAATTATAACACACTTAGCTACCGGTATAATATAACACTAACTCCTTAATAAGAGTCTTATCAACCAACGATGCTAAGGTAGCTATTAATAATTTTGGTAGTAATAATTCTGGTTCAGGCTATATGCCAGAGGTCTTATTAGAAGGACCATTGGAGCCAAGTGTGGCATTTAGGGCTATGTGTGGACTCGTATTGAACCAAAAATATTACTATTGTGATTATTAAATGTGTAAAGGTTCCTGTAGTATCATTGAAGTGATCTGATTGTTGTTATGAATAATAATAATAATAATAATAGTTTTGTTCTTGTTAAATATTTTATCTTCAATATTATTTTTGCAGAATAATAATTATTTTCACCTAGGGCGTTGAGATCTTTCCACACCCCTAAACCATTTCTAATCATTTTCAAATGAATTAAGGGTCTTTAAAAATATGTTATTGTGCACTTTTCATGAGATTAACTCACGTAAACCCTTTCCCTCTTCCCAAGAATAAAATTTAAGCTTCTTCCCTCAAGAACTCAAGAATGTAAGTTCCAATTTCAAGCTTTTCTTCAAGGATTAAAGTGATTCAGGTATGTGGAGTATTCATCAATGGGTTCCTTCCATCCATTGAGCCCAAAAACCCTATTTTGATTCAAGTATGAGTTTTACTCTAATTATGATCAACTTTCATGTAAATTATGAATTTTATTCATGTTTTCTCATTAGTTTTACATTCAATCCATTCCAATAGTTTTATCCCATGTGAATCATATTCCTACATGCTTGAACTTCCAAAACCCTAGGTTATGTTCAGTTGGCATCATATCAAATTCTTGAATCATGCTTTAAATTGTATGAAGATGATATTTTCCCGAGTTTAACTCATTTCCATGTTTACATTTATGAAATTTATCAGACTATTGAAATTTCTCATATTTTGGGTCTTTGAATTATGATTTTGCGTCACTATTTTAAGTGTTGTTATCGATGTTTTGTAATCATTCAGTGTTGGCGGGTTATGAACATCTGATACCTATATGTTTACTTACGTTTTAGACCTTTCAAGTAATGAGTCATTCAACTCATGATTTTATTTCAAAACTCAGTTTGTTATGATCATGTTGAGAACTATCAGTTTACATGTTTATAATTACTTCAGAACCTGTATGCACTATTCGTTTCAAAATACCATGACCTGAGCTTATAAGTTATCAGTGTATGCACCAGTTAGTATTTTAGTATCTTTCAGTTGGGAGTAGGATTTAGCATCGAGTGGAAAGCGTGGGTTCAGTGCATCATACTTCCCCAAAAACTACGTGCGACCATAGGTTTAGGGGCCTCTCCAGAGAATATTCCCCTCGCCCAATATGGGATTAGTTTCGTGATCACTCCAGTTCAGGTTCTACTCCGATGGCAATGGTATAACAACCCTCCTCAACGTGGGTCAGACGTTAGACTCCATGTTGGCTCACATGGTTTATGTCGGTTACATGATATCTCTTACAACTTCAGTCAATAGTCAGTTTATCTCAGTTCAGGTTTGCTTGATCAAGTAAATAGATTTCAGTTTTTATATAGTCAGTTTTACGGATTATTCATGTTATTCAGGTCATGTCAGTACATGTAATACTTAGTTATGTATTCTCAGTTTTACATGTTCATGTTTTCATGCTTTGTATCCATACATGATCCTCAGTTTAGTTTTATAGCACGTTCAACTTTACATGAGATTTACATACAATATTCATTTTCTACCACTTCTGAGCTTACAGAATTATTTTTGGCTCATGATTTATAAATCTCACTATGACTTACAATTTTTAGGTATAATCATGGTTTAAACGTATGTTTCAGCAAATAACTATGGTCCTCAGTTTTAAAGCATGTTTTAAACATTTCCATGATTTAGTGAATGTCTTCATATACTCAGTACATTCCAATGTACTGACCACATATATGCGTTTGTCTCTACATTCCTTCATAATGTATGTACCATATGTAGTCCATACATCAAGGTCCGACAGTTCTCAGCATTCAGCCAGCAGGTGATGAGTTTCCTTATTTTGGGGACTCCAGTCCATTACAGTTCATGTGTTATATTTTGATTATCCATATATATTGATTAGTGGTAGTTCGAGGCATGTACCAGCTATCTATAGTCAATATAGTAGAGGCTTCATAGATAGTCAGTCAGAGTCATGATATGTAGTTCAAGTTCTTTCTTCTGATTTATCATGTTGTAAACTTTATCAGTATTCATTCATTCAAATTTTCTCATGATTATGCTTCTGCTCAGCAATTTTATATTGTGTATACATTTTAAATTAGTTGCTCAAGAATCATGCCAGTACATGAGTTATCTTGGGATCACTTGTGGTTTTAAGCACTGTGCTACGACTAAGGGGTAGCGTCGGGTCGTGACATACTAACAGTTGAATTCAAAGCCCCCCATTTATTTTTTCACACTTCTCATGGACTTTGTCAAGTTAAAGAACTATTCAATGTTTTCCCTATGGATTCGACCCCAACCTGGTTTGGGTTACTATATTTGACATCGACCACATCATACTTCCTTAGAGGTTAGTTTTTGGGCTACATCAGACATAAGCTATAGCTTATTAATAGCATGATCAATAACATCATTTATGGTTTAGGCCATATTATAGTCAAGGGTTCGTTTAATAGCACATTTATTAGCCCAAACACTATATAATCACAATAACATAATTAATAGGTTGACACAAGCTTTTAGCCAACAAGGCATACAAGGGCATAATCACTTGGGCATTATTATTAATGCCATTCCACATGATCAACAAGTACCAAGAATCATCCATATTACCTAAAAAGGAACTCTCTAGTCAAGTACTAAGCTTAAGGGTTCAAGGGAACTAATCCACAATCTTGCCTTAAGGTGAGTCAACAAGCCCACATCTAAATCCCCAAAATACATTCTAAGTCAATTTCTACCTGGGACTAGTCTAAGGTGTCTAAACCAACTCTTAGATGTATTCCAAGCCACCATAAGACCTAAGGTAGATGTTCTCACTTAAGCACTTTCACTAAGTTCATTAGAACTAAGCAAACCTCCTCTACTATTATCAACTATGTCCAATTTACTCTAAATGTGAGCAGCGAAAGCATTTCACCTAAGGTTAAATGTTCTAAGGCATTCTCATTCCAAACATAAGTAATGAAGTCTATTTCACCTAAAAATAATGGGAAACAAGTCAACTTTTCAATCTCTAAGATTCATATAGCTTAATTGATCCAACTAACCCAAGTCTTGCATTTCATCAAGCCAATACTTAAAACCATCCCAATCTAACAAGATACCACAAGTATATAAAAACATAGCTCAATCTAACAAGGAGTAAGCCTAGCCTACCTCAAATAAAAAGAAAGCTCACAAACCACTAAACCTTTGCTTTTCCTTTTCTAGAAGCTTCATTAAGGTGCCAAGCTATCAAAAATACAATTTACACATCATTATGAGATTTGATACCCATATTGCACCATTGTGCTTCAGGTCCAAAAATGTCGTCAAAACCTCCCAAGTGGGTTCCACACATGGAAAACACGTTTTTGAGATCAATCTAATGTTCAAATATCATTAGGTGATCATTGACACGGCCCAAACTTCGGACCATGTCGTATGGGCACCTCAAGCACACATGAACCGGAGGTCTCCCTGATAACCATATCTAAGCGTCTCGGCATACCAAAGGAGTCAAAGGAAGTCCAATTTGTATATTATAGCGGAAATATCATATGTCAATATTATAATCATTATTATAACTATGCCTAAGTTCACATTTGTTCACAACTACTCTATACAATACCGAAGTTAATAAATGTATATGTCGGGATAAGCCCCCGACTATAGCCAAACCAAGTCTAAAGATAAGGACTAAGAGATGAACGTCTTTAGAAGTAAGAAAGCTCACCACTCCAAGTCAATGCACGAACTGCTTCAATCTACTAATCACTATGCAGGTAAAGAAGAGGATGCTCCGGGCCCTACGTCACGTGGGGACATAGTGTCTGAAGACAATTAGTGGTTGGAATGCTAGAATGTTACTCAAGGATAAGTGATAAAATAACATCGTCATTGAACAACAAGGCAATATACCATATTTCATCTCATTCACACACTTATCCATACATATAGATATATCACATGCTAATCAAGATATCATATCAAGGCTCGTCGTCATTCTCAAGAATTCATTCATTAGACATGAAGTGGAGGACTACCATCTCCCACACTCGTAGAATTATCATTCTCAATATGCTAAGGACTTCAACCACAATCACATTATCATTAGATTAGGGACTTCACCCATGCACACACATTCATTAGCCAAGGACTTTAACCAAATTCACAATCATTCAAATAAGGGACTTTACCCACACACATTCATCATTCAACAAGGGACTTTACCCACACACATTCATCTAGGCAATGGACTTTAACCTCATGCCCGTTTGTTAGACAAGAGACTCTAACCACATGACATATGTGGACTTTACCACAAGCCTCTTCATGAGGTGAGGCACTTTGACCTCAAGAGCTCTTATTATGCAACGGAATTTACCTTGCATTTTCATTGCGTGAGGGACTTTAACTCCAAGCCATATCATGGGCAAGGGACTTTAACCTCAAGCCATCACATAAGACAAGGTACTTTAAAATCAATCCATCACCACCATTATTAGTTGACATTTGGGACTTTACTTTCTTGTCTATGCATCAACGCACATTCAATACAACACTTAGGGACTTTAACATTTTAGCCAATTCAATCACTATACAAGACCCCATGGTCCTTATGGGAGCCTTCATTGCTCAACCATTTTAATTATCCAGTTCCTTCATTCAATTCATCACACAATTCATTTTACGGTCCTCAAGACCTTCATAATACATTCACATTTCAATGGCATTCTTATGCCACACTTTAGTTCAATACACCATTCAAGTTCATCTTCAAATTAAGGGATTTCACCCTCTTATTAGAAATTAGCTCAACAAGAACATCAATTACACATTACATGTCTCACAATACTCTTATCACAATATTTATCAAACATTCATACTTATTGGTCCATTGCACAATTTCAACACATCATCAACAATTGACTAGACAATTCACTTACACATTTTCACAAACACCTTTTGCACATACTTATGACAAGGTCATTTTCATGGTAACTATAATCAAGTCTAGGGTTACTCAAGACTCTCATGTGAAACACATACAACAAGTACCCACATATGCAATATACCATCAAATACATATATCGACACAAGTATACATAAGGATCATCATCATTCATTGTTAGGTGTCAAAACCCTTTTCATTTGATTCAAAACCTCAATGTACACTTACTTATTCAAGTGTGAAATACATGGGTTTATAGTTATTTCAAGATGGGAAGATATACATGCCTTAAACAAGATGACATACCAACAATCTTGACTCTCCCTCTTGCCACAAGATGAACTCCTTCAAACCCTAGCCTCCAATCTTGCTTCCAAGAGCCTTTAGAGTATTTAGGATGTTTAAGTCTTGTAAAATGAAGACTTGGGAGGCTACATACACTTATATAGGTCAAGCAATTAGGTTTGTAGTCATGAGAAATGACCAAAATGTCCTTGGTTAAAAGATCGAAAACACACATGTGCAGGGGTACGACTCCCCCTCACGGTTCACTTGGCAATCAAAACCTAGGGTACAAGTGGTACCCTAACTCATACCCAATTCTTCCCCAAGGTCAACCACACTATTGTGGGTATGAAAAGGGACCTTTGAGTCGTAACCAAGGGTACAAATGACCCTCCAATTGTGAGCTCAAGTCGTGACTAAAACAGTCCATTCTAGGTTTGAGACTTTACTCTATATGGTTGACTAGTATACGACTCGTAAGCATGGTTACGAATAAGGGAAGACCTTTTCATATGGTAGACAATATACTAATCTAATATACTGTCTAGGATACGAAAGGGGATGTTATGGAGGGTATGATTCGTGACCTAGAGTACGACTCAAGTACGCCCAACCGTATCCACTCCAGAGACTTCAAAGAGGTTGTTGTCTTTTTCAAGGGTTCAAGTCTAAGCGTTTCAATTCTTTCCCACATGGATAGGTGAGTATAGATTAAAGCACCTAATAAGTCTTTAAACAAGTTGGAAATAGCATACAACAAGAATACAACACAACACATATATCGTGATCATTGCCATTCAACCAAAAATTTTGCAAGGTCGCATTCTCGGGTGTTTCATTCTCCCCCACTTAGGATCATTAGTCTGCGAATGAAGGGTAAAGTAAGCATAAACACAAGTTAGCACATCAACATATTTCAAACCAAACCTTACTCAAGTTAGAAATAAGCACACAACAAGGATGAGCACGACACATATCATGCTCATCATCAATCAAGTATTTTACTTTATTGGTCTTGGGATTCCAACCCATTTACTTCCAATACCTACTCATTTTACGTCTTAGGGACTTCAACCCATAATTTATCAAAGATTTAAGGCAACTCAAAGCATTGGCGACTTTACTCCATCATCTATTAAGGACATGAATTAATTTAAAGTATTAGGGATTTAAACCCATCACAACAAGTCACATACCATCTCATAGAATTAGGAACTTAATTCCATGGTCTAACAACATACCAATCATTTCACACATTGGGAGCTTTAATCCATTATCTAACAAAGACATAAACCAATCTAAATCATTAGAGACTTTACTCCATTGTCTATCAAAGACATACAACAAAGTAAAGAGATCAACACATACCTCCATCACAAGCTTCCAAAATTGGAAATAATTGTGGGTACTTGGACTTCATGTTCTCTTCCGCCTCTCAAGTATCTTCCTCAGACTTTTGGTTCCTCTATAGAACCTTTACCTAAGCCATTTATTCCATTTGCAATCGGCGAACTTGCCGATCCAAGATCCTCATTGGGATCTCCTCATAGGACAAAAAGTATGAGATACCAACATCTTACGAGAGGAGAACCAAGGAAGGATCACCCACACATTTCCTCAACATAGACACATGGAAAAACGGGTGAATGGAGATCATACAAGGAGGCAACTCCAGCTCATAGGCGACATTGCCAACTCTCTTCACAATCAAGTAAGGGCCAATATAGCGGAGACTAAGATCCTCTTTTTTGCCAAACTGCATTACACCCTTCATGGGAGACTCTTTCAAGAATACCCAATCGTCCACATTAAACTCTAAGTCTCTACGCCTCACATCCGCATAGGAATTTTGGCGACTTTGAGCAATTTTCAACATATCACGAATCACATTCCCCTTCTCTAAGGCTTAGTGAACTAAATCGGGCCCAAGCAACTTACCCTCACCAATCTCGAAAGGCACCATGCCAATACTAGAGTGGTAACTATTATTATAGGTGAATTCAATCAAAGGAAAGTGGTCATACCAACTACCACCATAATCAATTACACAAGCCCACAACATATCCTCCAATGTTTGGACAATTCTCTCTGTTTGACCATCTGTTTGTGGGTTAAAAACAATAATAAGGCACACCTTAGTTCCCAAACCTTTTTGGAATGACTTACAAAAGTAGGATAAACATGGAGGACAACGATCCGAGATGATAGACACCGGAGCACCGTGCAACTTTACGTTCTCCATAAGAAACAACTTAGCATAATCTTCTACCGAGAAATTAGTCCTCGTAGGCAAGAAATGGGCGAACTTGGTCATTCTGTCAACATTGACCCAAATAGAATCACATTAATTCTGAGACCTAGGAATAGCGATAACAAAATCCATATTAATCAACTCCCACTTCCATTCGGGTAACGCAATCTCTTAGTATAGGACACCGGGACTTAAGTGCTCAACCTTTACTTGTTGGTACACCATACACTTTGCCACATGGCTAGCAATATAATGATTCATATTATTCTACCAATAGAACTCTCTAAGATCATGAAACATCTTGGTGGAACTGGGATGAATAACATAACGGGTTCCATGAGCCTCGACCATAACCCTTTCCCTTAATCCATTGACGTTGGGAACACATAGTCTACCTTGGTACCTCAAGATACCATCACCACCAATCAAAAAGTCCACGGTTTTGTGTTGACCCATATTACTCTTGATTTTCATTAATTTAGGGTCCAAGACTTGCTTTCTTTTATCTCAACAACAAGAGATGATTGAGATATTAGATGCACAAACACATCACCATCATCGGAGTTAGCAAGTCAAACTCAAAGATTAGATAATCGATGGATATCTTTCACCAATTTTTGTTTGTCCGCATCAACATGGGCCAAACATCCCATAGACAATCTACTAAGAGCATTGACGACTACATTCAACTTACCGGGGTGGAAATGGAGACTCATATCATAGTCTTTCAATAAATCGAGCCACCTTCTTTGCCAGAGATTCAACTCATTTTGAGTAAACACATACTGTGGAGGCTTTTATGATTGGAAAATATATCAACATGAACACCATAGAGATAATGCTGCCAAATTTTCAAAGCAAAGACCACGACTAACAATTCTAGATCATGGGTGGGGTAGTTCTTTTCATGAACTTTCAATTTCCTACAAGCATAGGCCACCACCCTACCATGTTGCATCAACACACAACAAAGACCGACACGAGAAGCATCACAATAGATCACAAAACCATCACTACCCTCGAGCAAGGTCAAAACTGGAGCCGAGGTCAGTTTATATTTCAACTTCTCTAAACTACCCTCACATGCATCAGACCACAGGAACTTGACCTTCTTTTGGGTCAATTTGGTCAATGGGGAAGCTATAGTGGAAGAACACTCCTCAAACCTTCTATAATAGCTGGCTAGACCCAAGAAGCTCCGAATATCAGTTGGAGTTATAGTTCTAGGCCACTTCTTAACCACTGCAATCTTTTGGGGATCCACCATAATCCCTTCAGCAGAGATGACATGACCAAGAAAAGCTACGACTTTTAACCAAAACTTGCACTTGGAGAACTTGGCATACAAATGATGATCCCTCAAAGTTTGCAACATGGTACAAAGGTGATCTACATGATCTACCACACTTTTAGAATAGACCAAGATATCATCAATAAAGACAATGACAGACATGTCTAAGAATGGATGGAAGACCCTATTCATCAAATCCATAAATGCCGCAGGGGCATTGGTCAACCCAAAGGACATGAAAAAAAACTCATAATGAGCATACTGAGTTCTAAAGGCATTCTTAGGTATATCTGCATCCCTAATTTTAAGTTTATGATAACTCAATCTAAGATCAATCTTAGAGAAACACTTCGTACCCTGAAGTTGATCAACCAAATCATCGATTCTGGGAAGAGGATACTTATTCTTTACGGTCACTTTGTTCAACTAAGGATAATCAATGCACATACAAAGGGAACCATCCTTCTTGCGTACGAACAACACAGGAGCACCCCAAGGAGATATGCTAGGATGGATAAAAACTTTATCTAAAAGATCTTTCAATTTCTCCTTAAGTTTATTCAACTCCGTCGGACCCATTGTATAAAGAGGAATAGAGATTGGACGAGTGTCCAAAACAAGATCAATCCCAAAATCAATTTCCCTATCGGGAGGAACACCGGGGAGATCATCAGGAAACACATCGGAAAACTCATTCACAATGGGAATGGATTCTAGAGATGGCTCTTCCGAGTTAGAATCTTTAACTTGGACCAAATGATACAAGCACCCATTCGAAATCAACCTTCGGTCCTTAAGATAAGAAATAAACCTTTCCTTAGGCACTAAGGAACCACCTTCCAATACAATGACCAGTTCATTAGGGAATTTAAACATGACCCTACAGGTACGACAAGCTAAGGAAGCATAACAAGAGTATAACCAATCCATATCCAAGATAACATCAAATCAACCATGTCTAACTCTATCAAATCAATAAGAGTATCTCTACCACAAATAGATATCACGAACCCCATATAGACTTTTTAACAACCACAGAGTCTCCAACTGGGATAGAAATTGAAAAAAGAACCGATAGAATCTCGGGACCAGAATCAAGATGCACAGCCATATACGGGGTCACATAAGAAATAGTAGACCCTGGGTCAAGCAAGAAATACACATCACGAGATAAAAGTCTCAACATACCCATAAAATCATTGGGAGATACCTCAGAATCCTGGTGAGTAGCAAGTCTATACAAGCAGTGTCAGCCAGTGCCGAAGCCAGAAATAGAAGAAACAACAGACATAGCACCCTATGGTGCGGGAGGAGGAGCAATAGGGCCCTGTTGACCCACAAAGCTACTAGAGAGGGGCACTCACACTGTATATGCCCAATCCGACCAAAATGAAAACACCTGTTCCTCCCTTGCTCATACTGACCACGGTGACTTTGACCACAGAATCTACAAGGAGGGCGAGGTAGAGCCGACTGAGCATCACTAATCTAAAATTGGGCACCTTGTGCCCAAGACCCGCCACTGAACTGAGAGAGATGACCCCCCGAGAACTCTTGGTAATGAGAGCAAACACTAGCTGAAGCGAACAAACCCAAACTCCCCCACTTCTTTCGTGTCAACCTCCACTACTTCCTTCACTACTCTTGGAAGGCCTAAACATTCTTCCTTGCTTCTCACTAAGATCAACTTGCTTTTTTTTCTCATTCTCTACTTGCTACATATACGTAATCAATCTAGAGATATCCATGTTCTCGATCAACAAGGCTGCCTTACTTTTGAGAACTAACTTACAGGATAATTCTGAGACAAACTTGCGTATTCTACCCCTCATGCTAGAAACCATATCATGAGCGTACCTTGACAATTGATGGAATTTCAAGGCATACTTTTGAATGGATAGTCTCCCTTTCTTTAAGTTTACAAAATCTTTCACCTTTTCCTTCCTCAACTCTTGAGGAAAGAAGTGGTCAAGGAAAGCCTCGAAGAAATACACCCACATAGTGGGGCTAGCATCAACACCCCTAGACAACTCCTAACCCTCGTACCACTGGTATGCGACATCCTTAAATTGGCAGGATGCAAACTTGACGGCCTCAAATTCCAATGTATGCATGATTCAGAAGATTTTCTCCATTTTATCAATGAAGCCTTAAGGATCTTTCTCAACCTTTGTACCGGACAACATAGGAGGGCTCAGCCTCATAAATTGGCCAATTCTTATGGCCTCCAAAGAAACTGTAGCCAAAGCACCACACTCCTCTTCAAAAACTATCAATTAGGTTAAGAGGTTGACAGAGCAAAGAAAATCCACATTAGTAGCATCCCTTTGAGGGGATGATTCAGGGTTGGTGGGGAAAGGAGGGACCCTATGAAGATGCTCGGATGCCGCAACTCTAGCATGAGTCTGAACTCCCAAAGTTGGACAAACTTTATCTATACGGACATTAGTAAGAGCCGAAGTGTTTTCTTAGGTCTCAGATCTCCTTTGAGGAATGATATGAAAGATAGAAAATGAAATTAGAGGAATCCGAGACCTTAGACTTTATAGCTTGATATTGAATCATAAGAAAGAGAAACATTCCTAAAATGTCTCATAGCCTCTCTTTTATAAGTGTGGCACGCTTTACACCCATATAAGAGACTCTACTTGACATGGTATTGTGAATACGCAACTGACCATGAACCTGGGCTCTGATACCAACTTGAAATGACCCAAACTTTGGACTATGTCATATGGGTACCTCAAGCTCACATGAATCAGTGGTCTCCCCTATAACCCCACCTAAGCATCTTCACATACCATAGGAGTTGAAGGAAATCTAATTCTTATATCATAGCGGAAATATCATAAGTCAATAGTATAATCATTATAATAACTACGCCTAAGCTCACAATTTTTCACAATACCTCTATACAATACCGAAGTCAATAAATGTATATGTCGGAACAAGCCCCCGACTATAGCCAAACCAAGTCTAAAGATAAGGGCTAAGAGATGAACGTCTTTCGAAGTAAGGAAGCTCACCACTCTAAGTCAATGCACGAACCACTTCGATCTACTAATCACTGCATAGGTAGAGAAGAGAATGCTCTGCGCACTACATCGTGTGGGGACGTAGCGTCCGGAGATGGTTAGCGGTAGGAACGCTAGCATGTAACTCAAGGATAAGTGATAAAATAATATTATCATTCAACAACAAGACAATATATTATATTTCATCTCATTCACACACTTATCCATACATATAGATATATCACATGCTAATCAAGATATCATATCAAGGCTCATCATTATTCTCAAGCATTCATTCGACATGAAGTAAAAGACAACCACCTTCCACACTCATAGACTCATCATTCTCAACATGCTAAGGACTTCAACCACATTCATATTATTATTAGATTAGGGACTTCACTCGTGCACACACATATATTAGCCAAGGACTTTAACCATATTCATAATTATTCAACAAGGTAATTTACCCACACATATTCATCTAGGCAAGGGACTTTAATGTCATGCCCATTTTTTAGACAAGGGACTCTAACCATATACCATATATGGACTTTACCATAAGACTTTTCACAAGGCGAGGCACTTTGACCTTAATATCTCTTTTTATGCAACAAACTTTACCTTGCATTTTCATTGGGCGAGGGACTTTTACTCCAAGCCATATCATGGGTAAGGGAATTTAACCTCAATCCATCACATAAGGCAAGGGACTTTAACCTCAAGCTATCACTACCATCATTAGTTGGCATTTAGGACTTTACCCTTTTGTCTATGCATCAACGCACATTCAACACAACACTTGGGGACTTTAACCATTTAGCCAATTTATACATTATACAAGACCCCATGGTCCTTATGGGAGACTTCATTGCTCAACCGTTTCAATAAGCCAATGCCTTCATTCAATTCATCACATAATTTACTTTATGGTCCTCAATACCTTCACAGGATATTCACACTTCAATGGCATTCATATGCCACGCTTTAGTTCAATACACCATTCAAGTTAATCTTTATATTAATGAACTTCACCCTCTTATTAGCCATTAGCTCAACAAGATCATTAATTAAACATTACATGGCTCACAATACTTTTATCACAATATTTATCAAACATTCATACTCATTGGGCCATTGCCCTAGTGTAACGCCCCAAATCTGGTACCCAAAATACTTCACGGTGCTCATGACCCCGAAGGACCACAAGCTAACCCATGACCAATATTTATAACTGAGTACTGAATAATACATTATAAATATACAGAATATAAGCTATAAGGCCATAAGGTTCAAAACTAAACTAATACTGAATATAATACAATGTCTGTAATGAGGTATAAAATACCCAAAATTGAAATAAACAGTCTGAACACATGCTATAGTCTGAAAGCCTCTAAACTCTCTGAAAACTGTGGAGTTGATGGGACATGTCCCCAACTAACTCTGAACTACTAAAATAATAAAGTAATAAAATAATTATGTTATCCTCGAATGATGAGGACTCACTGCTAGTCTGGCTGCTAAACGTTTGATCTACTAAGAATGCTCAAGAGCTCATGCTTCTAAACCTATGGTATAAAACACCATAGTGCAAATGCGTCTGTACGTTGAATGTACTGGTATACAAGTGAGGTAGGCTAAATGCAAGGGTTCATATGCATAAACAATAATAACTGACTGTATAATATAAATGTGAGAATACATGCATGAATACGTAACTGTAACTGAGATCGTGATAACGCTGACTTATGAATTCTGATAACGCGGATTTACTGATATTTGAGAACTGATACTAGGATACTGAATGACTTAGTCTACTAAATTCTGAGGAACTAATGTCATATTACTAATAAAGGAATGACTATTTCTGATAGTTCTAATTATGAAGAACTAGTCCGATTGACTGTATCTGACAGTCCTGAAACTGAATACTGATAACATAGGTTTTGTATAATTAATAAACTATTAACTGAGTTCATGATAACATGATTACTAAGTCTGAATACTGATAACATGAGTGACTGTATCTGACAGTCCTGGTACTGATGGAACTACTTGGGTTTTGCACTATACTGATTTGACTGTATGGACAGTCCTGGTTTCTGTAGAACTGAACTGAGGTCATTACTGAAATTGGATCTGAAACTAAGACTGTGGGAGGTAATTATCTAACCGACATGTCCCAAAACAAACTGATGGAGTCCAACCTATAACCTTAGCTAGAAGGGTGTCAGTATCATGCCATGGGTAAAGACAAGCTATGAGTATACCTTCTCTGACAGGGAGCTCTTCAGTAAACCCCTCCTAGTAGAAAACTCAAATGAGTGTATAAATCCCTAAACTCGTAGGGGTACATCTCAACCTACACTGGCTACGTAGTTCTGGAACGCAGGGATTGATACTAAGGCTCACACCCTTTACTGGATGACATTGTGTGTCCTCATCCCTGGGTTCACTCGGTGTTGAATCCTACTCCTAAATGAATAGAAATTGAACTAATTATACTAAAATGAACTTTTACTGATCATATTGTATAACTGATTTGAACTGAGTTCACTAAGTTCCATTGATTGACGGAATACTACTGAGATCTGAAGACTGATGGAGAGTACTGAAGTTAATGAGATTTCTAGGAATACTGAGGTTACCGAGATTACTGATGTTACTGACACCACTGAGGTCACTGAGATTACTAAGTAGGACTAGACTGATACTGAATTTACTGAGTTTTCCTAAGTCATGAGACTGACTGAATTCTAAGGATCATGGCTTGACTGAGAGTATCGTGAAAACATGACACTGGCTCTAGACATACAGCTAAATTGTCGGGTACAAGTACCCCCAGGACTCAATAGCATGAAACTGACAGGACATGACACTTCTTGAACACATGACCAATATCAACAATTCATAATACATTAATTTGGGGATTTCATGAAGCACATGGTTATCATAGTCTTGTACATGAATGGAATTGCATATAAACTTGTCATACTTTCATCAACCTAATCTCATAGAAATTACCTCAACCATTCATAATGCACACAATATCATGGAAGTCATTCTTAGTCATGGGGTAAAGCATACACTTATCACTTGGGTCACAATTAAGCTATAATGCATAATTTCTATTCTCTTAGGCATTTTATCAAACACCTAGGATGCATGACTTAGGGAATAGGCATGACCATCAAATTAATACAACAAAACTCCATATTTCAACTTAATTTCACATGTTTTAGACCACATACTAGTATAGGTTCATGAACAACACATAAAGATTCCAACATGGGAATCATACAACCAAATCACACTAACATAATCAACCCGCAACAAAATATTCACAATACAAGATTTAAAACTTGATTCTTGGGCTTCATGGATGAAAGGAATCCATGAATGAACATTGTGCATACCGTAGTTCTTGATTCTACGAAGATTGACGGAGGAATTCTTGAATTTGAGTCTTGGATTCGAATCCCCAATTGAAAACCCTAGCTTATTCGTGAGAGAAACTTGAGAGAAACAATATATTTTGGGTAAATTATGGTTGAATCACGTGTTATTGGGTATATATAGGGGTGATAAATTGACCCTTTTAACCCTTGGACGCGTACTTTAATTTTGTGAAAATTTCCCGACCTGGACCCCTGGCGCGACGCGGCACTATCGCGCCGTGTCATTGAAATTTGACAACTCTGAATTTGAGACTTAGCGCGACGCACCATGATTACAGAGGCTTACTGGATTTTGATGATTTCCATTTTGGCTAGCTCCGTGATGCGTTGATGGCTCAGGTGGCACACTGTCTTACTAAAATGGCTCTAACTCTTTGCCGGGTATTGGATTTGGGCGAATTTGGTATCGATGGAAAGCTTATTGAATTTCCCATATGATATAAAGTGAAAATCTTAAAAATACCATATGTATAAAAGTAGATTCATCTTTGAAACAAGTCTTTAACATTTCTGGACGATTTTAAGCTAGGTAGAAGTATGGGGTATTACACCTAGTTTGAAGCATCATCAATAATTGACTAGATAATTCACTTAGACAATTTCACAAACACCTTTTGTGCATACTTCTGACAAGTTCATTTTCATGGTAGCAATCATCAAGACTAGGGTTACTCAAGACTCTCGTGTTAAACAACATACAAAAAGTACCCATATATGCAATCTACCATCAAATACATGTATCGACACAAGTATACACAAGAATCATCATTATTCATTGTTAGGTGTCAAAACCCTTTTCATTTGATTGAAAACCACAAGGTACACTTACTTATTCAAGTGTGAAATACATGGGTTTATAGTTATTTCAAGATGGGAAGAGATACATGCCTTAAACAAGATGACACACCAACAATCTTGACTCTCCCTCTTGCCACAAGATGAACTCCTTCAAACCCTAGCCTCCAATCTTGCTTCCAAGAGCCTTTAGAGTGTTTAGGATGTTTAAGTCTTGTAAAATGAAGACTTGGGAGGATACATACACTTATATAGGTCAAGTAGTTAGTATTTTAGGCATGGGAAATGACCAAAAGGTCCTTGGTTAAAATCTGGAAAACACACACTTGCAGGGGTACGACTCCCCCTCACCGTTCACTTGGCAATTACCCTAACTTTTACCCAAGGCTTCCCCTAGGTTAACAACACTATTGTGGGTACGAAAATAGAACTTCGAGTCATAACCAAGGGTACGACTCACCCTCCAATCGTGAGCTCAAGTCATGACCAAAACAGTCCACTCTAGGTTTGAGACTTTACTTTATACAATTGACTAGCATGCGACTCGTAAGCATGGTTATGACCAAGGGATGACCTTTTAGTTTTGTGGACTGTATAATAACCTAAAATACTGTCTAGGATATGAAAGCGGAGGTCATGGTGTGTACGATTCCTAACCTAGGGTACGACTCAAGTACCCCCAACCGTATCTACTCCAGAGACATCAAAGAGGTTGTTGTCTTCTTCAAGGGTTCAATTCTAAGTGTTTCAATTCTTTCCCACATGGATAGGTGAGTATATATTCAAGTTAACACCCTAATATGGACCTAACAAGGCTTTAAACTAGTTGGAAACAACACACAACAAGGATACAACACAACACACATATCATGATCATTGTCATTCAACCAAAAATTTATAAGGTCAGATTCTCGGGTGTTTCAATCATAACCCTCAAGAATAAGTGAAAACCAAACTTATTTGGGCTAAAATCATTCCCTCAAGCCAATTGGGGTTTTGGTAAAAAATTCAAGAAATTAGAGTAGGAAATTGAAGGATTGTTACCTTAAATCCATTGATAATCATGAATATATATGTTAATCAAGCTTCTAACTCACCCCCAAGAATCAATTTGAAGTTATCAAGTCATTCTAGAGCTGCTAGGGTTCAAAGGGAAGTGGAAAATGGCCAAGATTAGACTAAAGGGGGCTTTTTACAGTACCGCGGTCGCGCTTATATTGGATCCGCAAGGTCAAAACTTGTTTTTGACCTCCCAGACTCATTTGGACTCCATTTTTTTAAACGAACTATGTAACCCCACTAAATTCAACATTCCAGACGCATTGGTGAAGTTTCCACCCAAGGACGTTTACTCCAATTGTGGGACCCACACCTATGTCTACCAATTTTCTCACTTTTCAACCAATTGGTCGAAATGAACTCGGGTGTCTTGGGACCCAAACCAAGGGTCTTTCTAGCCTAAAATTGATATTTTGAAGCTGTTAGAATAGTCAGTATTCACATTTGAGATCATTTTACTAAGGTTTTTTCTCGATGACCATTTGGAACCAACAAAGACTTCTAAACGAGGAATTGATTATAAAATCAAAATGAACTGCCTGGTAACCGAACTATCGGTTCCAGCAATTCATAAGACTTGGGACAACTATGGAAAAGATCCATCCAAAAAAATAAGTGGGATGTACTTAAAAGTTATTACAACATCCACTGTTAAGGAACTTTCGTCCCTGAAAGTTAATGAAGAGAATGTACTTGAAGCCTCAAACAGGTTAGAATACTGTGCTCGCATCTCGCTCTCAATATCCTAAGTGGCCTCCTTCACCGGGCGGTGTCTCCACTGAACCTTATCAACTGGAGTTCCTCTGCGCGCAATCGTCTCATATCACTGGCCAAACCAAACATGGGTTCTTCAACAGGGTCAAACACTCATCCAACTGGACTGAGCCCCATCTAATCACATGAGATGGATGAGGAACAAATTGCCACAATATAGTGACATAGAAAACTGAATGGACATCAACAAAATTCAGAGGTAAAGCTAACCCATGAGCCACCTCACAAAAAATGTGGAGAATCTCAAAGGGTCCAACATATCTCGAATTGAGCTTACCCTTTCTCTCGAACCTCATCACATATATCATGAGCGAAACACAGAGGAATATGCGGTCACCAACTCCAAATCTTAATGAACGAAGCCGACGGTCAGCATAAGCCTTCTTCCTACTCTGAGTTGTGCTCAGCCTATCCTGAATCGCCCTGCTCTAACCAACGAGTCCTAAAGCAAATCTGTATCACATGGGTCTAACTTTGGGAGTCTAAAAATATCCAACTAAAGAATGATATCTCCTACCATACAAAGCCTTAAATAAATCTCAGGAAAACACGGTTGCACTCTGAAGCTGGTCAAACAAATCATTAATATGAGGCATATGATAACAGTTCTTCATTTTCACCTTACTAAGTTGTCTATAATCCATACACGTACGCAAAGGGCCATTATTTTTCTTCACAAACAATATAGGGGCACCCTAAGGGGACACACTCTTTCTAATAAACCCTCATCAAGAAGATCCTAAAGTTGAGAATTCAGCTTCTTAAGCTCGGCAGGAGCCATACGGTAAGGTGCCATAAAAATAGGTTGGGTTCCAGGTTTGAGGTTAACATCAAACTCAATCTCATGGACAGGGGGATATCAAGAAAGTCGGTAGGGAACACATCAGGAAACTCACAAACAATAAGAACAGAGTCAAGCAATGGACTCTCAACATTAGCAGCATAAATATAAGAGAGATAGGACTCACAAACCCCTAGAGATAAGTCTCCTAGAACAAACATAAGATATAACCCATTCTGGCTTGCGGCTAACCGATCTCTTCCACATGACTGAGGGTACACTGGTTATAGCTCAGGCAATAACCTAGGCAAAATAGTCCATAACTGCATGATAGTGGGATAGTCAGCCCATGCCTAAAATCACATCAAAATTCATCAAAATTAGAATAATAGGTCAACATAAGTATCAACATCACTGACAGTCACAACACCTGATCAGAATACATCAATTCACTACTAAGGAATCACCACGAGAGTAGATACACATAATGGCGCAGATAATAAATCAATACATAACTCAAATTATGGTGCATACTATATATACATATATATAAGAATAAGTGGATCTGAGATCTAATAAAGCAAGGGCTAACTAGCTACACATCAAAATTACACCTGTAGCTACAGCATCCAAAGTCTACGACTCGGGTCTAACATGTACTGTATATAACTGACCGTGCCCGCTACTTGGTTGGATGCCTAACTGACCTCCTATCATGCCTATCTAAGGACCACCTCGAGTACCCTGATAACCACCCTGTAACTAAGAGAAACACTTCTAACTGAGGGGTGAGCTACTCTAAAAAAGGACCACTTTAATATGAACACACTATATCCCCCACAACTAAGGCACTCCTGCAAATAGTGACCAGGAATTCCATAAGTAAATCAAGAAATCTAAGCAGAACCAGAATCAACAGATTTGGCTGACCCAAAATGATCACCACGTCTAGATAGACTAGAAAATAAACCCCTCAAATACTGAGTGCTTCCTTAACTAGGGAGATCATCTAGCACTAGATCGACCTCCATTAGTAATCTAAAAAGCTGTCAGAATAGGTTGTCTTGGCTGACTCTTAGGCTAAAACGATGAACACTGAGGATACCAACTCTGAGAGAACATGCAAATAAAAAACCTCAACTCTCTAACAAAGCAACGAACTATCTCATACTCTGCAATTATTATGGAGCTTTACTCCAATATAGGAAATTGATCTCTAAATCAATCTTTAAGTCTGCGAGGCATATACTTCTTCAAGAACATCGTGAAAAACTAAGTCTATAACAAAGGAGAAAATCCAGCTGTTCTAGAATCCATAAAATCTCTCCACCAATAACGAGCAAATAGGTCCAACTAAAATGTGGTGTATTCTTCACCACGAGTCTTAACAAGGCCAAACCTCGAGGCTTATCCTTACATGCAGTCAGGAACTTATATGCATCCTCTCTAGGACACCATACAATCTTAGCAAAGCTAATCTCAGGAATCTGCCAAACATCTTCTGCTCCTCAGAAGACATAACAGGTTGGGCAATCACTGGCTGGGCGACTATCGAATGAACAACTACTGGTGCAGGAGGAATCTCAACTCTGGGAGCCATATCTACTAGCTGCGCCCCTGCCTCAGTACCACTCTAATCCGTAGATTGTGCACCATCCAATAGAACACCATAAATAATACCCAGCAACTGAACTAATGTATCTCTGAGAACTACTAAAGAAATGAACCCTAGTGGATCCTGGGATGATCCCCGGTCTGCCGCTGGATGTGGCAAAAGAATCTCTATCATAGGTGCAAGAATAGGGTCTGGGAAGGGAGCCTATCTTGGTTTCTAAGTGGGACACGTCTCTAGGATGTCCACAACCTCTAGGTCATCCATCTTCAATAATAGGAGTAGGATCCATGGGCTCAGTCTCGGGATCCTTGTCTTATGAGTAGTAGCACGTGTCCTGGCCTTCTATGAAAGAGTAAAGTCAAGAGAATATTGTATGAACCAACTCAGACTCTTGGCACGATATGAATGAAAGAAGTGAAGAACTCCTAAGAATGTCCCATAGGCTCCTGAAGATAGGAAACAAACATCAATGTTTTGATCCATAGGATTCAACTAGACAGATGATCTTGTACCAATAATAACAGTGAAACCTGTCTCTAATTCTAATTTTCACGATCTGATTTATGAGTCATGATAGCACCTACTAATTCCCACCAGTAGGTAAACTAATACTATAACTCGGAGCTTAACACAATGGATTAATTAGGTAAGAAAGGCCCAACATAGGCTAAATTCGAAGGACATTAATTGTAAACACAAGGGTTCTAGATAGAATAATTAGTTAAACGAGATGCAAATCCCAAAACCTGGTCGAGCTAGTACAAAAATAACTAACAGTATCAATATAATTCTAAATCTAGAATAGTTAATACATTTGTCTTAAATGCTAAAGACTGAATACAAGAGATGGAAGAAAATCGGGTGACTCGAACTCCAAGAGTTCACCCTATCTACGAAAATCAATCACTACACAGACCATGATCAACAATAGCTAATACTCGAATCTGCACCAAAAAGGTATAGAAGTGTAGTATAAGTACCAAAACAACGGGTACTCAGTAGGCATCATAGGCCGACTGAGCTAAATCATAATATAAAAATGATAAAGTACGAGATAATCATAACTAAGTCAAGGTACAGAATCGAACCTGAATTATCTCCATTGTCACTATATATAATAAGTAAGTAATTTGTAATAACAGTATAACATAAGGCACTAACACATGCCAATATCGCTGAATATCACAAGTATGAAACATCGAAATCACAATATGACATAAGGCATCAACGCATGTCAATATCGTCCTACATAACAGATCAATGATCCAAAATCGTAACGCAACACAAGTGCAACTACAAGTAAACATAAGTAAGAAGTTGGAGCCCATACACTAACTAGTGCATAAGTAAAGGAACCCATCACGACATCCCATACCACTGGAGAGTACAGTAAAGAACCTATCACGGTATCCCATCCCACCGGAAAGCATATTCAAGAGACATAAAAGAATCAAATCTCCAATATATATATATATATACATGACCAACTTCTCATTATCCATGGTTTTCCAAATTTCCATCAAACGGACATTTGTCAACATTCATAATTACCATAAATAATCGTAATTGAATAACATATACAAATATACTCATAACCATAATTATACCACTATATAGGTATATATCTCATCAATACACCCTATTTACCCTTATTAGCTAGCCAACATTTATTACTAAACCATTTTTTTACTAGTCATCATATAACCACTAATTATTATCAATTTAATATTTATCACTTAGTCACTATTCATGGATCAATGACTAACTGTTATTTACTCACTAGCCAAAAGTAGCATCTAGTCAAGATTCACCACTAGACTACATTCTCCAATTAACCAATATTTATTTCTAGCCAACATAATCTCAATAGTCATTATCTAACAAAAGACCAGTAATTACCATAAGTACACTTATTCATATCTTAACTAACATCTCTTATTAACTAGCATCATTAATCTACAAATCCTCGTTAAACAATTAATTAACATCATAAACTTAGTCCTCCATAGAAACTAATCATCACCATCACTAACCACCATAATAAAATAATCATCCCTATTTATAGCCATCAATGCCACCAGACCTCTTTATCACTAAGGTTCATAAATCTATTAGTCACTATTAGCCACTTAAGTAATATCCACCACTAAGCATCTTTTATTCTTAAATCAATAACTATACCACTTTATACCTTAACTCATTAAAAGACTATAACCGACATCTCTAACAGAAGTTTTATAGCCAACTATACAAGAGCATAAATAAATATATAATTGTCATACATAGGGATAGCCAGATTCAACAGGTAGGTACACACATAGGAACATAAATAATCATATACTCCGGCCTTGTCGGGCATCATTATATCATCATTATATCCTCTTACCTCAAATTGGGTATCAATATCATAATCGCATATTTTGGACTTAAATCGGGTATCAATATCATAATCATATCCTCCGGACTTAAATTGGGTATCAATATCATAATCATATCATTTGGATTCAAACTGGGTATCAATATCATAATAATAGTGTCCTCCAGCCTTGACAGGCATCAATATATCATCATAATATCATCCGGCCGTATCGGGTATCATTATATCATCATCATATCCTGTGGCCTTGCCGAGCATCATCAACACATCAACGTATTAATAATAAAGAACAAGCCCCATAAGGGATAAAGTAAATGACAAGCCCCACGAGGGCAAATATAAAGTGCAAGCCTCACGAGGGCTAAAGTAAATGACAAGCTCCACGAGGGTTAAAGTAAAAGAAAAGTTAGGAGAAGCATACCTTTATATCTCTTTATTTATCGTCAAGGACAATTTATCCATAAATATATAAATATATATAGCATGAATACTACAACACATTAAGGTTTCAACATGGTTAGTAGCATAGCTTCTCATGTAGTCAACAAATATACCTTTTAGAACCCTTAGGGGTTGTTTAGTACAGAGAGAAGTTATCCATAGATTAACAATATAAGGATTAGCATTGCAGGGATTAGTTATGTAGGGATTAGTAATACAGGGATTATTTTTTATCAAGTGTTTGATTCATTGTATTAAAAACTAGATATATCATGTATTTTAAAACTCTACAAAATCTTCTTTACAATTATACCCTTAAATTTTTATGAGATTTTCTACTTCATCTAACTAGTCAAGTTGCTCACCCTTTGCGCGATCTTATAGAAAAGCTAAAATATGAATAATAATTCTCACTCCACTTAGTTGATCATTTATTTCTTTTAAAAAAAATTGAGTCTATTTAATCAAGAAAAATTTAAAACAACAAATAATTGTCATATTATAGAGAAATAATTTTTTTAAAATGTAAAGCACACTATGTAAGAACATCACGAACTGTTGATAATGTAGTTTTAGATTTTCAAATTATATATTTATTTGACAATAATCTTTTCTATTTAAATTAATCTGTCTATAAATTGAACAAATACAAAATAACATAAATATATTTCAAATTTGAAGCTATCAACCAACATAAGGGAGTAAATGATATTTAAGCACTTGATTCGCATTTCCAAAGTAAAAAGAGGTTGGCAAATTAATGTAACATAACAATCAAATTTGTAGTGATTAAATTTAAAATGGAGCTAAAAGAAAAATTTAATAAAAAGAATTGAGGGATAGTTGAGTCATTTAATTTTCTTATCCATGTATTATTAAGCCATGGATAAGTTATCCCATGGTTTCTTAGGTATAATATAATACACTCTATGGTGTATTAGCTATCCATGTATTAGGTGGTATTAGATTTAAACTGGGTAACCAAACATTGTACATGGCTGGACTAAATTTTAATCCATGGATTATTTTATTTAATACAGCGTACCAAATGAGTCCTTAGTATCATGATGCATAATATTAGAAACAAGAAGGCTTACTAGAATGATCACTAGTTTAGTTACTAGACAAAAGCATAGCATGAGTCCAAACATAATCTATATGGCATTTTTGTATATAGTCAATAAGCGTGCCTTCTAGAATCATTTACATCATTATTTCTAATATAGACAATCAGGAAGATTTTTTGTGTGATTTATTAGTAAAATTATTAAGCATGGTCAAAACTTGGGAAATATTATGGTTAAGGGCTCAAATACTAGCCTAAACAATGGCTTAATTAAACGTATACTCAATGACTCGTCTTTACATAATCCATAATCTAGTTGTTTAGACCTTGGGCATATTCATAAGCTATATCATGAACATTAGACCATTAGTAGTATATAAATTGGCCGAATATTGGCCTAAAGATAATTCATCATTAGTGCAAACAATGGCTAAAGCATTTATAATCCATAGCTTATTCATAGCATGGTGAATAACACCATTATAGCTTAGGTCATATTATAGTCAAGTGCTCATTTAATAGCATCTTTATTAGCTCAAACATTAGATAATCATAATAACATAATTAATAGCGTGACACAAGCTTTTAGGCAACAAGGCATACAAGGGCATAACCACTTGGGAATTATTCTCAATGTCATTCCACATGATCAATAAGTACCAAGAATCATCAATGTTTCCTAAAAAGTCACTCTCTAGTCAAGTACTAAGCATAAGGGTTCAAGATAACTGATCCTAAATCTTGCGTTACGGTGGTTCAACAAGCCCATATCTAAATCCCAAAAATGTGTTATTGGTTAATTTTTACCCAAGACTAGGCTAAGGTATCTAAACTAATTCTTAGATGTATAACAAGCCACCATAAGCCCTAATGTAGATGTTCTCACTCAATCACTTTCACCAAGTTTATTAGAACTAAGGCAACCTCCTATAGTATTAACAACTATGTCCAATTTACTCTAAGTATGTTAAACAAAAGCATTTCACCTAAGGTTAAATTTTTTAAGGCATTCTCATGCTAAAACTGAATAATGAAGTCTATTTCACCTAAAAATAATGGGAAAAAATCCAACTTTTCAACCTCTAGGATTCACATAGCTTAATTGGTCCAACTAACCCAAGTTTTGAATTTCATCAAGCAAATAATTAAATTCCATCCCAGTCTAACAAGATACTACAATTATTTCAAAACATAGCTCAATCTAACAATGAGTAAGCCTAGCCTACCTCAAATCCAAAGAAAGCTCATGAACTGCTAAACTTTGCTTTTCCTTTCTTAGAAGCTTCTTCAAGGTACTAAGCTATCAAAAACACAATATACACATAACTACAAGAATTTTAATACCCATATTGTACTATTATTCTTCAGATCCAAAAATGACACCAAAAACTCCCAAGTGGATTCCACATACGAAAAACACATTTTCGAGATCAACCCAACGTTCAATGATCATTAAGAAATCAAAAACCTCAAGAATCAAGTGAAAACCAAGATTATTTGGGCTAAAATAATGCCATCAAGCTAATTGGGATTTTGGTAAAAAAAAATCAAGAAATTAAAGCATGAAATGGAAGGATTCTTACCTCAAATCTGTTGTTAATCATGAATATATATGTTAATCAAGCTTCTAACTCACACCCAAGAATTAATTTAAAGTTATCAAGTCATTCTAAGGCTTCTAGGTTCAAAGGGAAGTGGAAAATGGCCAAAATTCGACCAAAAGGGGCTTTTTATATTTCGGCGGTCACGTTTATATGGGGTCAAAGTCAAAACTTATTTTTGACCTCCTGGACTCATTCAGACTCCATTTTTTACAAACGAACTATGTAACCCCACTAAATTTGACATTACAGATGCATTGGTTAATTTGGATTCTGCTTCCAATGTCTTTTAGACTAATTGTGGGCCCCACACACATATCTACCGATTTTTCACTTTCTGACCAATTGGTCTAAATGAACTCAGGTATCGTGGGACCTAAACCAAGGGTATTTCTAGCCTAAAACCAATATTTTAGAGCTGTTGGCACAGTTGAAATTCATATCCAAGATCATTTCATTGAAATTTTTGCTCTATGACCATTTGGAACTAGTGAAGACTTCTAAAAGGAGAATTGATTTTAAAACCAAATGAACTA
The DNA here is from genome assembly GCA_030864215.1 of Capsicum pubescens. Classification (NCBI taxonomy): domain Eukaryota; kingdom Viridiplantae; phylum Streptophyta; class Magnoliopsida; order Solanales; family Solanaceae; genus Capsicum; species Capsicum pubescens. Next base: position 269,644,209 of record CM061548.1, read on the forward strand.
CCCGGTAATCGAACTATACGTTCCAATAAGTCATATTTAACTTGGGACATATATAGAAAGCGGAATTATAAAAAATGACTAGAAGGGTCATTACACCACATCAATAGAATCAATTATTACTTGTCCATGGATATGACCTTCAGTTGTCTTCTGGTTTAATTTATTTCAGAATTTTGTATAAAATATTCTTTTGAGGCATGAAAATTATTAAGTTGGTTTTACTTCACTAGACCATTTCATTATCCATGTAATAGAGAATTCAATAAAAATAATTCATAGTAGAAATTTCTTTAAAATAGATATCACCCTTCTCCAATTTTATTAATGATGGAGATACTTCTACCCATCAGTATATAAACTTTTTAATAATTCTAGTAAGATTTTTATAGATGGTACATAATAAATCCTTCATTGTCCAAACCAATTAGGACTATTTTGATTAAAAATATTTTCACAAATTTTTATAAACTCTGAGTGTTTCTTATTATGGTTTTCATTTAAAAGAGCTTTATTAAAGCTTTTAACATAATCTTAGTAATTAAATTTGACTGAAATTTATTGTTCAAAATGTAGATAATCTTTTTTTTAGAGTACTAATACCCCATTCTTCTGGTGTAAAATTTTTTTGATAATAATTTTTAAAAAGCTATAAACTTTTCTAGTATTATTAACTAGGTAGAAATGCTGAATTTCAGCTGATCTTGTATAAGAGAGTATTATCTCAAAGTGCATTCTGTATTTATATGTAGTAGCATATAATGTAGTATTTAGGTATCTCTGCATTAATTGTCATGGATCATCTTTTAATTTTAAATTATTTTGATCCAGGATAAGTATTACCTCATCTATTTTATTTGGTTCATATAATTCAATGCTCTCATTATTATAATTTGTCAAAGCACTAGAATATGAAGGGATGTCATTTTCCCCTAGTTTAATTTAATAAAATTCAAAAATTCTTGAATAAAATATTGATTTTTATTAAGATCTGAGGTGCTTGTAGTAATTGCAGCTATTAACTTTGGCTTTCAATTCAGACTAGGACATTGCCTCGGCTCATTCCTACTCGTCCTCTTACCCTTCCTTTATTAGAGGAGATAAAAAATTGTGATTTCATTCTGTATAAAAAAATATTAATTTAAATATTCTCTAATGAGAAATCGAGAAGACTATTATGAAATTCCTTTAAATATTATATTTCAGTATTTGAGGTGGGATCTTTTCTTCCTTATTGATTTTGAATATTCTCTTCAAAATCCAAAAAGGGGGAAATGACATCCTTTCATATTCTAGTATTTGATAGATGATAATAATAAGAGCATTGAATTATATGAACAAAATGAAATAGACGAGGTGATACTTATTCTGGATCAAAATAATTTAAAATAAAAAGATGATCGATGACAACTAATGCAGAGATTCCTAGATACTACATCTTATGTTACTACTACATATAAATACAAAATGCATTTTGAGATGATACTCTCTTATTCAAGATCAACTGAAATTCAGCATTTCTACCCAGCTAATAATACTAGAAAAGTTCATAACTTTTCAAAAATTATTATCAAAAAAAATTTTACTCCAAAAGAATGGGGTATTAGTACTTTTAAAGAAATGGATTATCTACACCCTGAACAAAAAAATTTAGTCAAATTTAATTACTGAAATTATGTTGAAAGCTTTAATAAACTCTTCTATATGAAAATCATAATAGGAAACACTCATGGTTTATAAAAATTTGTGAAAAATATTTTTAATCAAAATATACCTAATTGGTTTGGATAATGGTGGATTTATTATAGACCATCTGTAAAAATCTTACTAGAACTATTCAAAAGTTTATATATTGAATGGGTAGAAGTATCTCCAACATTAATAAAATTGGACAAGAATAATATCTATTTTAAAGAAATTTCTACTATGTATTTCTTTATCGAATTCTCTATTCCATGGATAATGAAATGGTCCATTGAAGTTCAACCAAATCTTAATAATTTTTCATGCCTCAAAAGAATATTTTATACAAAATTCTGAAATAAATTAAACCAGAAGACAGTTGAAGGTCATATCTATGGACAAGTAATAATTGATTCTATTAATATGGCCATTGCCAAGTACAAAGAACAAAGTGATATGGCACCAATGCAACAGAATTAAGACATTAGTCCCTTCAAGAGTATTGTCAGACGACTTCAAATGAAAAAGGGGATCATATCCATGTCAGAAATAATAAGTTCATAATAGAGGAATTAAAAAAAGATTTAATAAGAAATCTTGACATGGAGAATGCATTAGACGTTTCTATAGCATCTGTTGGTTATACCACAGACAATGAAGAGGACTGTTTTGCAGGAGAATCACAAAGCATCCAAAGCAGTTATGAAATTGATATTGATGAGTACCTGAAAAATTTAAAGAAAAATTAAAAGAATCTTCCACGTCAAAAGAAAAAGGAAAGAGAATAAAATTATGACAAACATCAGGCCCCATATCATAAAATAATTTAGGACAAAGACATGTTGGGATAGATTTCATAAAGCATATGTTACATAGTTTTTATAAAGCACCTTTTAGAAAGATGTGACAAATAAAGTAAGTTAGTCAACATAGTTATGACGTATTAGTAGACTAGTGAAAGTCACATTTTTCATTGTCTAGTTTTTAATTTATCGTTTACAGAAGAGAATCCTTTATATAAGGATCTCATTTAATGTATGCAAAGGCAGATTTTATAAATTACCTCACTTTTCCACTCTTTCTATTCCCATTGTAACATATTTGTCCATCAATAAAAGTTTAATAGTTTATTTAATTTTCAGAAGGCACTAGTTAAACTCTTTAATTTTTATGGTACTTTAAATTTATGTTGTTTATTTTATTATCTTTATTTTAACATAGCATAAATGATAGGATAATTATTTTTATTTTGATCTATAACACACTAAACTACTAATATAATATGACACTAACTCCTTAATAATAATCTTATCAATCAATGATGTTAAGGCAGATTAATAATTTCGATTCAGGCTATATGTCGGAGCTCTTATTAGAAGGCCCATTGAAGCCAAGTGTGGAATTTAGGGATATGTGTAGACTCGAAATGAAATAAAAATATTACTGTTGTGAATATTAAACGTGTAAAGGCTCTTGTAGTATCATTGGAGTGATCTGATACTTGTTATGGGCAATTAGAAATATTTTGGTTAAAAACATTTCCATAAATTTTTATAAACCATGAGACTTTCCTATTATGATTTTCATATAGAAGATATTTATGAAAGCTATCCCAACGTGTTTTTGTCCCAAATTATTTTATGATATGGGTCCTGATATCTGTCATAATCTTACTCCCTTTCCTTTGTCTTTTGTTGAATTGGAAGATTCTTCCTGAAATAAATTCTTTTCTTCCTTATTAAATTTTTCTAAAAAGTTTCTACCTGGATTTAAAGAACTCATTTGAGATTCTTTTTCTTGTCAGTGATCTCAGACCAAAATCAATTTTGTTTTGATTCATTTTAAACCTGTAGAAAAATTTATTTCGAATTCAGTTTGATCCACATCTGAAATTGTATTAGCTATATTATCCCTATCCAGTCAAATATTACTAACTCTATTATTTTTCCTAATTTGAGAAGTATAGGCTCTCAATGAAGAATTTACGATATAATCAACCGGGGATATATAAGAAGATGTTGATCTAGTTAACCTGGATGCAACACTTAGATTATCAGTTCTATTTATTAAAGGTGTGAACTCAGAAAATATAATCTTAACAGTACCATATGTAGTCTGTCCAACTTCCATAATTTCACTAATCATATTATTTTGGGGAGGGGTGGCTTCTGGAAGAATTCATTTTTTAGGAAAATCAATTTCATCCCATTTAATAGGTCTCCTGATAATAACCTTTAATCTACCAAAATTAGTTTCTATTAGAATAGTTTCATTTTTAAAATCTATAATTTTATAAGAGTATTGCCAGACTACTTCAAATGAAAAAGTGGATCATATTTAGGTCAGAGATAATAGCTTCATACATAGAGGAAGTAAAGAAAGATTTAATGAGAAATATTGACATGGAGAATGCATCAGACGTTTAATGGCATCTGTTGATCATACCACGGACAATGAAGAAGATTGCGTAACCTGAGAATCACAAAGCATCCAAAGCAATAATGAAATTGATCTTGATAAGTACCTGTAAAAATTTAAAGAAAAATTAAAAGAATCTTCAGCGTCAACAAAAGACAAAGGAAAGGAAATAAAATTATGATAGACATCAGGTCCCATATCAGAAAATAATTTGGGACAAAGACACGTTGGGATAGCTTTCATAAAACATATTTTACATAGCTTTTATAAAGTATCTTTTAAAAATACGTGACAAATAAAGTAAGTTAGTCAACATAATTATGATGTACTAGTAGACTAGTGAAAGTCACATTTTTCATTGTCTAGTTTTTAATTTGTCATTTATAGAATAAAGTCCTCTAATAAGAATCTCATTTTATGTATGTAGAGGCAGGTTTGGAAATCATCTCACTTTTTCCCACTCTTTTCCACTCTCATTGTAAAATATTTATCCATCAATAAAAGTCTAGTAGTTTATTTAATTCCCAAAAGGTACTGGTTAAGCTCGTTAATTTTTAAGGTACTTTAAATTTCTATTGTTTATTTTATTATCTTTACTTTAACTTAGCCTAAATGTAGGCTAAATATTTTTGTGTTGAATTATAACACACTAAAATACTGATATAATATGACACTAACTCCTTTATAGGAATCTTATCAACCAATGCTACTAAGATAGCTATTAATAATTTTTGTAGTAATAATTCTGGTTCAGGCTATATGCCGGAGGTCCTATTAGAAAGCCCATTGAAGCCAAGTGTGGCATTTAGGGTTATGTGTGGACTCGTAATGAATCAAAAATATTACTATTGTGATTATTAAACGCATAAAGGTTCCTGTAGTACCATTGAAGTGATCTAATTCTCATCATGAATAATAATAATAATAATAATAATAATAATAATAATAATTATTATTATTATTATTATTATTATTATTATAATAACAATAATTTTGTTCTTGTTAAATATTTTATCTTCAATATTTTTTTCCAGTTATCCAATTTGCTTTGAGTTCTTGAATCTCTGCATTTTGTGAATCAATAGTTTCTTTTAATTTAGTTTTGAGTGAATTAATCTTAAATTGTGAATAACTGTTTAAGCTATTTTTATAGTTCTTTTGTAATCGTAAATCAGTAGATTTAAAATATTTATTTTTCTTTTTAGTTATTTTTTTACAATTTAAATTATTTTTTAAAAAAGATTTTAAAAAAAAATTGACTGATTTTTTGTGGTGCTGACATATGGAATTTTTGCCTCTCCTATTAGATATAGATAAATTTACCAAAATATGTGAGATATTGCAAAGCAATTAAGACTTCAATTAAGGGTAAAATAGATAAAACAAACATTTGTAAGGACCAAAGTAATTAAGACTTCAATATCCCAGGCTAAAATAGAGACTGCTCTTTAACAAAGGACAACCTCTCATCAAACTCTATTGTGTCCCAACAAATGAAATGAGAGTCAACCAGAATATAATGCCATAGCTTCCCCAATAGTTTAAAAATTCTCAAATGGCCTAATATACCTGGGGCTAAGCCTTCCCCTCTTCATAAACCTCATCATGCCCGTCATGGGTAAAACACGAAGGATGACTCGCTCAGAAACACTAAATCTTAAGGCATGAATTCCACGATCCGTATTGCACTTTTTCCTACTCTGAGCCACTCGAAGTCTATCATGAATGACCTAAACACTATCCAAGGACTCATAAAGTTGGTTCGTACCTCAAGGTCTAATCTTAGAAACCTCAACCCAGTCAATTGGAGTGCAACATCACCTACAATATAAAGCATCAAAGGGTGTTCCATCTCAATACTAGAATGGTAGCTATTATACTATGCAAACTCCGCCAAGGCCAAATGCTGCACCCACTGACCTTTAATGTCCTTAACACAATCGTGGAGAATATCCTTCAAAACCTGAATAGTCAGCTCTGACTGACCATCGATTTGGGGTTGAAAAATTATACTAAGATAAACCATGGTACCCAACTCCTCTTGAAATGTCTTCCAAAAGTAAGATCTAAAAACTAAACCTCTGTCTAATATAATAGACACTGGTACACCATGGAGATGAACTATCTCACAAAGATACGAGCCAATCTCTCATCACTAAACAAAATTAGATTACAAATAAAATGAGCATATTTGGTTAATCAATCATTGATGACCCAAACACTGTCAGATCCATAAGAAGTATGAGGCAACTCAGTCATGAAGTCCATAATGACTCATTCTTGTTTCCACTCGGGAATGGGTAACCTCTAAAGCAACCACCAAGCCTTAAATATTTGGCCTTAACCTGCTAATAAATATGGCAACGAGTTAAGAAATATGCTACATCCTTCCTAATACCAACCCACTAGTAATGTTGTCTTAAATCACGATACATCTTTGTCTCCATCAAATGAATGGAATACTTAGAATAGTGGGCCTCCTCCAAGATCAATCTCACCCAATCACTTACTCTTGGCACAGAAACTCAACCTTCAATCCTCAAAACACCATCAGATTCAAATGAGGCTTCCTTAGCCTCGCCATTCAACACCTTATCCCAAATCGGTCTCAAACCCACATCATCAAATTGATGAGCCCAAATTTTCTCCATCAACAAAGATCTAGCCGCCACAAATTCCAAAACACAACCAGGTGTCAAACCTCTAAGACCAAAGGCCTCTTCTGGGTCAAAAGAAGTGCCAAGCTACCCATCTAAAGCGTGGGTCGACTGCTAAAGTGGTCCATCCCCAAAAGGGTAGAACACAAAAGAGGTCCCCTACACTAAAGAAGAGATCGTTAAAGCATTAAAAGTGCACTTTAGCAGTATTTGGGCTGCTAGTTGGGCCTCTGCTTGAACAACACCTGGGTTGTTAAAGCAGATGCATCAAGTTTTTGGTGCGCCAGCAACTTTGCTAAAATGCAAAGTTTTGGATCAAGCCCTCAAAATATATTTGAAATCTCAAGAAGGCAATGAAATATGCTACTAGACTAAATTTGACATTTTACACTTAATGACAAGATCAAACTTTTCAAAAAATATTGTTTTCACAAAATTTGACTCTCTAATCAATGCTAAAACTTCATCTCCAACTAAAGGATAAAGCGGTCATTGTCAAGTAAAGTAACTCAATTAGGTCGGGGTCGAAACCACAGGGAAGACGCAGATTTGTATCTCTAGTTTACTAAACTTAACAAGAAGAACTGAAAGTAAATGGGGGGTTTGTTATTGTAATCTCAAACAAGTAGAAAATCTCAACTTTGGTTTTAACCAATCGGTGACGAACACTATGATTTTGTTCCCCCACAGCTTCTCAACTCAGTAGGCTTATCGTGCATTATTGAACCAACCCAGCACCTTGCATGTAGAATCTGATAAGTTATGTGCCATTAACTATCTTGTAGAATCGTTGACCAATTTCATCCTTTACCTTTTGAGTCTCAGGATGTCGCGTTACTAACCCTTATCCTAGATCCCAGTTAACTATTACCTTTTGAGTTTCAAGTTATTAGATAATAGATAATCATCTTACATAGATCATATTGATTAGCCTAGATCGATAGTTAATCTTAAAATTACTATTGTAATTATCATTTCCTAGTCACTACTCCTCTTATGGAGTATGTAGTGATATTCTAGGCCGGATCTTACCGTTTGCAACCACTAAGACATGTATCAAACCGAAAATAATACAATACATGCAAAGATAATGGTTAAGAATAATTTAGCACTTTCCCTACTTCGTTAATATGTCAAGGTTCCCACAACCCTAGCTAAGGGCTTTAGCCACTCATGCTTATGAAATGATCAATGTAATTCATAATGAAAAGTATAAAATAATATCACAATGATCAACAAGTAAAACCTATAGCCAACAACTGAATTATTAACCAAAATCAAGAACAAAATAATCCCAAGATCAAAATCTGAATCTTGGAATCAACTATATGTTTGTAAGTGTTAAGAGTGTGTATACTAACTACAAAACATCAAAAAGGTATTTATAGGATACAAGGAAACCCTAAAAATCAAAACCCAAATGAAAAAGGAAAATTGAGGCCAGTGCCACTTACTTAGGCTATCTACAGACCGTATGTACTACATACGAACCATATGTGGTCTTAAGTAAGTTCCAGAACTCCTGCACGGCTCCTGCAACTCTCTGTACTTTATCATTTACTTTGGTAACCTACAGACTGTATGTGCCCTTAGTAAGTGACAGAGTCTTCTTTTTCCTGCTTCTAAGCCTATGGAATTTAAGTTTTGGAACCTACTTTGGTCACCTACACCAGGTAAGTGGCACAGACTTCCATAATTGCCTCGGTAAGTAGCCAAAATCTTCAACTTTCATATTTTTCTTCAAGTTAGCATCCAAAACCTGATTTCTTGCAAAACATACCCAAAACACATCATATCTCGCAAAAAAAGCTAAGAAACTTGCATATTTTCATAGTTTTAAGTGTTAAAAGTTCTATAAATCTATAGCATATCAACACCATCAACTTAGAATATTTGCATGTCCTCAGGCAACACAACAAAACTAAACAAAAATACGACACTTAACTAGGAGAATCTAAGTTATCTAAGAAAGTCAATCATCACTTTAAGCTCAAACACACTACCCTCTACTATATCAATAATTCAAAACCAACTGTAAACAATGAAGCATAACAATGTGACACAAAGGAATCAAGGTATGACAATTATATTAGCAACAGACAAACATCATATATACAAGTTACACTACCCAAACAAGGAAACAGTTAGACATACAACCCATGTGCCCTCACAACAAAGAAGTCCTACTCACTTATATGGAATAATACATGTCAATGCGGGGACGGTCAAGAGACATTCACGTTCAAAAGAGAAGTTCCACCAATGTGCATCAAATACCCTAGGCTTGCCCTTATTTTATTTACCTTGGTTTTCAGACAGCCAAGATAGGATCACAATAGGACTTTATTCGTCTGGTAATGTAGGCTTGAGGGGCTGGTATGGTACATATGGATATATCAAGTAACTAAGACTCCTTAGAACTATACTAACTTTAGGGTCCACACTTGATACAAGATCTAACCTAAAACTTGAACAAAAATGTGAAAACACACTAAGAAACCAAAAATCAGCAACTAAAGAATAGAAGATGAAGAAAAGAGACACAGATTCAAACAAACAAAAGGGAAAATTGCATTAAGTAAATGGATAGATAGTGAGACATACATCTACACCAATGAATAGTACCAAGGTATGTATCAAACACCAAGAGACTCAACACCAATGGAGGATAACACCACACTCTTAGGTAGACACAAAGGGATCAACTCCTCAAGCACCCACATTTCTTGCCAAAATGTCAACTCAAGTGAATCCACACTCAAGTTAATCCTAGTTTCAATGTCTTTTCCAAGACCTACACTACAACAACTTTTCCAAGCCCTGCACTAAAGAAAGAAAATACAATTTGAGTATCACTCAATCAATTCATCAAAACTAAGGAAAATAGAAGTTAAGATGTCTATTTATAGCTATTACAAGACAAAGACTAAAATGCCCTTAATGAGAGCTTAGGAAGAGGTGTTTCTTGAGTGTAGACTTTTGGAGTGTAAAGTCTATCATGCCCTTAATGGATAGGCATAGATGTGTTGTTGAAATCCCTTCTTCTCTCTTCAATTGAACAAGGCTTTGTAATGGTTCCAAAAAGGTCTTCAAGTACTTGCAAATCCGAAGCTTGAACCTTCTACAAGACCTTGTAATCCCTGTTCTTTTTATGCTTATATCAACACTTTAACCAATTTTATTTTATTCCACCTTTATTTCTCCCTTTTATTCTTTAATGGACATTCAGGTTTGGTGTAGTTTCTTTTATTCATTTTTTTTCTTTTTCTTTTTCTATCACACCCAGACTTACTATTTTTTCTCTTATTTTACCCTTCTTCATACCTACTTTACATTACACACCCCTATGATAGCCACCCTCAACTTAGACGATTTGCCTAAGTTGAGGTGCACAATGTCTAAGGAGGATTAGGGCCAAAACTGGTTCATTATAACTCAAATAGGAAGGTGAAAAGTGTAAAAAGAGAAATAGGCTATAAGACTCAAAATGGGATCAAGGGGTACTATTTCACATTGGGAAGGTCATTTAGGCTAAAAGTGGACTAATATAAAAAATGGCATATAATCTTTTCCTAACCAACTATCCTACAATCTAGGCAAGACTAACCGAGCAAGTTCTGAATTCAACACACAAAGGAAACTAAGTAGCATCTCACTCACACATGGAACAAAGTCACATCACAAGCTACTAACTATCTGGTTCATGCACAAGTTAGCTATGATTATCATGTCCCTAATCTAATGCCATAATAAGATCCAAAATGGTCACACATATATACATTCATATAGTTCTAAAAAAAAATTTGGAGGGGTATCATTTTTCTCAAAATCACCAAAATATATGACACCTTCCCTAAATACTCAAAAATTTCCTAATTACACAAAAACAACACAATATGAAACAAAACACAATATGACACAAGTCTTAAAACCTAGACATATCGGTTCTACAATCATATCACGACTGACAAGAAAAGAAAAACGATAATAAAAACCCGCGGAGGATTTGGCATACCCTACCCCCAACTAAAAATTATGCACTGTCCTAGTGCGTACAAATAATACAAAGCAAGGGAATAAGGACATACCTGGGACACACTAGGCATCCGTGTCATGACAACAAATATCACCATATACCTTGGGTTGCCTCCTAAGCAAACAAAAAACATCACCATATACCTTGGGTTACCTCCCAAGCAGTGCCTAATTTATTGTCACGACATGACTCAATTGACTTGGCTACTCAGACTTTGCCAAGGTCCACCTCAACACAGACTTTTACTTCCTCAAAGTTTCCCATATAGTGCTTTACCTGCTGCCAATTCACCTTGAACAGGACTTTACCATCACACTTTATTTCTATAGCACTATGTGAGAATACCCGAACCATAGTGAATGACCCATACCACCTAGGCTTCAAATTGTCAGGAAACAAGCAAAGTCTTGAATTATACAACAAGACCATATCGCTGAGTTCAAACTCCCTTTTCTTGATTTTTCTATCATGATACATCATCACCTTTGTTTATATATGGCAGAATTCTCATAAGCATAGATTCAAAATTCATCCAACTCATTTATCTTGCCTAATTTTGACTTTGTTGCATCATGTTACTCAAAATTTAGCCTTTTCAACTCCCATAGTATCTTATGCTCGAGCTCGATCGGCAAGTGGCATGCCTTGCCGTATATGAGCTGATAAGGAAAGACACCTAGGGAATCTTATAAGTTTTCTAGTAGGCCCATAACGTATCATCCAACTTTCTCAACTAGTCAGTCCTATTGGAATTCATAGTCTTCACCAATATGGACTTGATCTCTATTAGTGATATTGCCCAAAACTATACCTCAACTAGAAATATAATGCGGCCAAATGAAAATATAGTAACCCAATAAGGTTGGAGTCGATCTCATAGAGAAAATGTGAATCGATGTTTGCCTTGATGTAACCCACCAGCAGTAAAGGAAAGTAAATGGGGGCTTTTGGTATCAATTGAAAATAGTAACCAATTCTTAAGTGATTTTGAGTTAAAATCAATATGAGACGAATTCTAGGTCTGTGTTCCCCTGGCTTCTCAACTATGTAAATTTATCATGATCAACCCAATTATTCTATTATTCTATATGTAAAGCCTACAAGATCAGTATTATCTACTACTTAGAAGATAAATTTCACCCTTTGACTTGGTTATCATCTCAGGGTATTGCCTTGTTTCCCCTTGCTACGACCTCACATATACTTGGTTATCGTATCATTGTCTTAATCTTCTTTTCCCAATCACAAACTTTTTGGCTATTGAATGGATACGAATACAAGAAATCTCAAGATACTATAGCTACTTGAGGATAATTATTGTAAAGAAGGATTAAGATACATGCATAAAACTTAGAACAATTGAACCTTACACTTTCTCTACATAGCTAATCTGCTAGGGTTCCCACAACCCTATCTAAGGAGATTAGCCTCTCATGGTTATGCAAGAAACCATGATTATCAATGAAGAACGCATAAAATCAATTGCACAATAATAATATGAATAAACTACAAAGTCTTTATTTGAATAAACCCTAAAATCTCAAGAACAATTTTAAAAGTATGTAATAATATGTAATAATATGTAATAACACGTAAAAGAATGTCACAACGCGCAACCCAATAAAATATAAACCCTAGGGTATTTATAGTATCTCAAAATAACATAAAAATCCTATTAAAAAGGGGAAGGTAAAGTTAAGTTGGCAGTCGGTATGTCTCGGTCTTCACTCGTATCCTCAACTTATGAGTCGTACCCTGCCCTATCGTATCAATTCCAGTATCTAATCTTCCCAAGTCTTTAACTCTTTATTCAGCATATGATTTTTTCTTACGAGTCGTACCTGAGTGTACGACTTATGTCCTTCATCCGTATTTACCTGGGACTTCTTCCTTTCCAATTCTTGAATACTGGTTTGTATATGGCATGCCTATACAAGTCATACTCAGACTTCCAAATCATATAGCTCTGACACTTCAACTCCTGGGTAGTAGCTCAGGTTTTGTTATGCTCATAAATTCCACATATGACTTGTACCCTGGCTTACGACTGGGGTACTTGAGTCGTATCTCCCCCATACTTGGCTCTTCAGTTTGTATTTTGGTTCTATTATTTATATGATTCAATATATAAGCCTTATTTATTATTTATGACTCAAGTGTTGACTCGTATACTGATCAAAGTTGGTCCTTTTCAGATCTTCTCCTTCTCTTTTTGCTCAAGTACTGTTGTTGACCTGTTTTGCCTGCAATTCACACCAAAGTGTATTATATCCAACAAAACACCCTAAGTTCATGCATAAATTCACAGTTTTAAGCATTGAAAGTGCCGTGTTTCCATACCATATTAACACCCTTAACTTAAACTTTTGCATGTCCTCAGACAAACAAAACCAAATTACTAATTTCTAGAACAACACCAATGCTTAAACAAGAAGATCTCAAGAAAACCCATGGCAGTGATTTGAACTAAATTTAAATCTTGTTGTTCTCCTCTTAATTTTCTAATTTTTTTTAGACTTAAGTTTATGTATAGCAATTTAGCACATGTAGAAACACGAAGGAATCCAATGATGGCATTACATTAGCAATAGAAAATTGGGCATAGACATATTTTATATTAATCTAACAATCTAGCAACCTAGCAATATAACCTATGTGCACTAACGGTCAAAGAAATCCCATTCACTCTTCATGGATAGACTACGCTATTCAGGGATATACAAATGACTCTCTCTCTCTCATAAAGAAGTATCACTGGTGTGCACAAAATACTATAAGCTTGCCCTTATTCTCTTTTCCTAAGTTGTCAGACAGTCACAATAGGATTACTATAGGACTTTATTTGTCTTGTAACGTAGGCTTGGGGTTGGTATGATACGTATGGATATTTAAAGTGACTAAAACTCCTGGACACTACGCTCTTCACGGGGTTCACTACTTTTGAATTCATTTATTTCCACCCTTATGTCTCCTTTTTTCTTCTAAGCACATTCCACTTGGGCCAGTTGTTGCTTTCTAGCACTTATTTTTCTTATTCTTTTTCTTTTTATTTACCTTGTACCTTTTTTTCTTTTCTTTTCATCATGTGGACCATGTTTCAACTATTTCCCTTGTACACGTTTTTCTTCATTCTAGTTTTTCTATTACGTACTTTTATAATAACTACCCTCAACTTAGGCGATTTTCCTGAGTTGAGGTGCATATTACCCACGGAAGGACCAGGGACAAAACAAGTTCATTATAAATTAAATGGGAAGGTGATAGGGGTAACAAGAAAAATTAGTCTAAAAAGGCTCAAACATTTGTATCAAGGGGATTTATTCTATTGGTTAAGGCATTTTAGGCTCGAGTGGACTCATGCAATAATGGCCTGTGATAATCTCCTACTTAACCATCCTAGACCTAGGTAAAAGAAACCAGGCAAGTTCTAGATTCCCACTTAACCAGGAACTCAATAATCCTTGCATGCACACTTGCACGGGGCTACACTACTAAGTACTAGTTATCCAACTATGCAATTGTTTTGTCCCAAATTGCACTATCCCTAATCCTAATGCAATTATCAAATACTCATCAGTCTCACACAAATATATAAATCATCCTAATACTTCAACAAAATTTTTAAGGGGGTTCAACATTTTCAATCATTTTTTGTATTTTCAGCATAATGTTAACACCACTTTTCACAATGGCATTTCAAAAAGTCAACAGTGTTGTTTCCTCAATCATAAAGTAAAATACAAAACCAAATCAAAATCTTTCAATATATCATAAATCAAAAATTTAATCAAAATCCATTAATCATAATTAAAAAATCAAAAATCTCGGCTGCCATAGGGGCGCTGATCTACTCCCTATCTCAGTTGTCCACATCAAACCTGCAAGTCATAATAGACTTTCAGTTGTAGCTACATCTAAAAATTTTCTAACTTCTCCCAAAAAATTTTATACCCCCACCCCCAACTTAAGAACGTTGCACTGTCCTCAGTGCTACAAAAATAATATTGAGGAAGGATAAGAGTAATACATAGGCGCTCAAAGACACTGGAGCATCAACATTCGTACATGGGCCCTCAGGTCGGGTCCCACTCTTTTTAGCAACTGTCCCATCAACTGGGACTTACTCAACAGCAGTTAGAGGCATAATAACAACCCTCTCAGTATCAAGAACTGGGTCTCTTGACACATAAGCTCATTTATCCATCTCTAGGACCCATGTCTGATGGTCCTGCTCATCACTTATACTATCAAGTATGGCTTTCTTCCTAGCTTCTCTAGCCTTCTTCTCCTTTATCTTCTTTTACCTTCTTTCTTTCTCGGTCTCCTCCGTATGCACATCTACCGAGATGGCCCAAATGTTAGGCACGTCAACTATGGGATCACAGTCTACACAACTAGCCTTTCATATAGCTCAATGACTATATTCTTTATCTCCGCAATCTATGCTCAGATATTAGCAATATTGGTCACCTACCCAGTACCTAAATATTAAGTAATCTTCAACTCAAATGCATCTGGGCTCCCTTGGACTTACCTATCTTGTTCCTCGAACTGTTTGTCTATCCAACTACGTACTCTGCCATCCATGTGACCTATCTATGAAGTGAGAGTATCCAACTGGGTCACGACTTCATTCCAAGCAACCTGAGAGATCAGCATCACACCGGGGGCATACCCCATGGCCTTGGTGGCACAGAATGGACTGGCGGTAGGGCACTAAAAGTACCCTCTTCATTTGTGGGTGCAGCCTTAGTTTGTACACCTACCTTAGTAGTCTCATCTAGAGTAGGGGTGTCTGTCCGGTCATCTTGTAAGAATAATCCAGCCATAGCATCCGCAGCCTGCTGCATAAGTCGGGCCAGAGCATTGGTCGCATCCCAAATCATCCCAATGTCAAATGTTCTCCAGGCCTCAATCATTTCATCAACGACAGGTATCTCCAACACTCCTGTAGATAAGCATATTTAAGTGATCATACAGGTTGGCTAGCAGTGACTTTTGAACCTCGACTGCCCTATCTCTTAATTCTCAAGCCAAGAACCCATCCACATCAAATGCATACCCTGCTATGAAACCTACTATCATAGCAGCCCAGACCGAGCTCAAAACGTCATCTCCCATGGTCAGACACAGCCTGTGTAGGGCTAGTGTCCACCAAGCTTTTTCCTCAAAACTAAGGGTTCCCTTCTTGATTTGCTTCGAATCCCTATCTACCTAAACATCACGATTTTCTTATCAGTACCCAACATTCGATTTGTGATATTTCTCATCCGGTTATTTTGTAGTCCATCTCTCTAGTGTTGGTCGGCACTTGATATTCGAGCCCATATATAAATGTATTGATAGTTAAAGGATAAATATCAACACGCATACCTCATATTATGAAGGAGGTAATAGGGTCACCTCCCTTCCACAACATACCCTATGGATATTGCCACTAAATTTCCCCTTTGTATGCAGCATAAAACTCAAAAACAAGTACTTTTCTATATCTACCTGGTGCTCTGATCATTCATTCAAAATGATAATTCTTGAAGCGCTCTTCAAACTAGGGTTCTTCAGATATCCTGTAATGGTCATCCTCCTCTATAGATATAGAACTCTCTATATCTTACCTCCTAGAAGATGATATTGTCCCGTGTTAAAGGTCTCCTGCATATTGGGTACCTTCATCGTTCAATGATGGGCACCAGAGAAGTGGTCAATGCGAGTGGGGGGTCCTGTCTGTCTATAGGGGTCGCATCTTTCTCGGGACCCTTAGCATCGCTTGCACTCTCCTCAGATGAACTATATTTAGCCTCATTGTCATCACTATCAACTGGCACTGGTGTGTATACAGGAGAGATAGTTCCATTCTTTCTTCTCGGCACCCTTGGTAGTGGTGATTCGGATTCTTGTAGTACTGCTTTCTTTCCCTTTGAATTAGTAGGTGCCTTTTCTTTGATTGCAGCTTTCTTTGAAGAGGTTTCATCATACTCTTCTCCGCTTCTTTTAGATGT
This sequence comes from Capsicum pubescens, assembly GCA_030864215.1. Lineage (NCBI taxonomy): Eukaryota > Viridiplantae > Streptophyta > Magnoliopsida > Solanales > Solanaceae > Capsicum > Capsicum pubescens. Next base: position 269,660,999 of record CM061548.1, read on the forward strand.
GGAATCAAACCCAAAAAATACTAGTTTTCTCACTCTCGACAAGTGCTTGTTTGTTCCCCTTTTTAGCAACTATTTTGGAAGAAGAAGCGTTCTTTTGAGGCATTTTCCTGTAAGTACCCTAACATTAGTAACTAAGAAAATAAAAAATTTAAATTAAAGTTAAATATGTGTAGATTCAGTTAGGTACGAGTGGTAGTTACTGGTCGTACCTATTAGGTACGACTCATATTCTCGAGTCATATCCTAGACAGTGTATGACCTTTGTTCACTGGCTAGCTTACAACCCCTTCTTACCAGTTGTACCGACTAGGTATGAATCATGACCAATAGTCATAAGCTGGTCAAAAACTTTTATGCTATTATCATTCTTCCCAAGTGGGTACTGTAAGTGTGTACGAGTTGTATGGTTTGGATACAGCTCATATGGATGAGTCATATCCATTCCAAAACCTTGAATTTCTTAGATTTCCATGTTGTCAGTGGGTACGAGTCCCATTACGACTCTCGTACCTGTGGTTATGAGTCATAAGGAGTCTCGTATCAACTGCAACATAGAAGTCCAATTTCAAAGTTTTACTCTAATGGAAATTCCCAAGGTACCCACTACTACTAGAAGCTATATTCAATATTTTAACACACATAAATACAAAAATCCATTTCTAAACCCTATATCTTCCCCAAGTTCAATTTTTGGGACAAATATACCAATACCATGCTATTTCTACCCAACATTTGCATAATTTCTACTCAAAACATGTTTACAATGCAAAGCACAACTCATTTTCACTTTACGAGGCAAAGAAAATACGATTAGGAACTTACTTGATGAGTAAGAATTAGCAAATCTTGAGTTTGAATAGTTTTTCTTCCCAAATTCGAGTTTAAACACAAAAATTGAAAGATTGGAAGATGATGGTAGTGAAATCAAGTTAAAAACACTTAGAGTTGTAGTTTGGATGTAGAAATTTGAGTCAAAAATATGTCGGGTATGAGTTGAAAGTGTCGGGTACCTGATTGGGTTTCTTTTCCCCTTTTAATTTAGGTTTTGGCCCAAGTCAACCCGAGAACTGACCTAGTAAGCCGGGGTACGAGTGGTATATATGACTCGTACCCAGGCTTATGGGTTATTTCTTGACTCGTATGGCCCTGAGATCTTACTTGGGTTCTGGAAGGGGTACGACTCTAGGTCACGAACCGTACCCAAAGGGTATGACTCGTACTGGGAGTCATATTCATCCCAAAAACTACTGTCTAATTCTGATTGTTCTATCAGGCTAGTATGAATCCTACTCATAAGTCGTACCATATAGATATGACTCGAAAAGAGTTCATATGATACCTCTTCAGTTTTTCTAGATTTTGTCTGCATTCTTTTTAGTCCTGCACATTGAACAAACACATTACCCTATAAATGAAATAAGTATAAAAACATGGTTTGCACTTCTCACACAATGTTTGAATTAACTTGCAGTACGACATGGCTATGTTGGATACTTAGACTTCACTAACTGGCCTCATGGGTTTTCTCCCATGCAGCGCTTGATTTAACTTCATGGCACGACACAATTTCCTTGATTACTCAGACTTCATCAAGGTCAATATCATCTAGCTCCTTTACCTCTTCTATATTTCCCATATAGTGCTTTACTCTGTGTCCGTTTACCTTAAATGGGATTGCACCATCCTTCTTTAGTTCTAAAGAACTATAGGGGTAAACCTTTGTCACTGTGAAAGGACCATGCCATCGTGACTTTAGCTTACCTGGAAACAAATGAAGCCTAGAATTATACAGTAGCATTTGGTCACCTTTTTCAAAAACCCTCTTCTGAATCTTATCGCCGTGATGCAACTTCATCTTCTCTTTATAAATTACTGAACTTTCATATGCCCGGAGACAGAATTCATCCAACTCATTGATGTTATTCAACCTAGATTTGGCTGCATTCTTCCACTCTAAATTCAGCTTCTTCAACACTAGGTAAATGATAAGCCCTGCTATACACCAGCTGATAGGGTGAAGCACCTATGGGGGTTTTATAAGTTGTACGATGGGACCATAATGCATCATCTAACTTTCTTTTCCAGTTAATCCTATTGGCATTCATAGTTTTCACCAATATGGACTTGATTTCTCTATTGGACACCTCAACTTGTCCACTAGTCTGCGGATGATAAGGTGTTGCCACCATGTGATTCATACCATATTTTTCAAGCAGACTCTTGAATATATGATTGCAAAAATATGACCCTTTATCACTAATAATAGCACGTGGCATAATGAATCGAGAAAAGATGTTCTTTCTAAAAAATGCAGTGACACTCCTTACTTAATTATTAGGAAGCGCAGTTGCATCCACCCACTTCGACACATGACCCCCAACTAGCAATGAATGACACGCTTCAAGTATGCTCATCATCTCCATTTCAGGTATGAACCTACGAATGATTCCATCTGCATAAATTTTAAAAAGATAAGGTTCATTCCAGAAAAACTTTCTTACCTCGTGTATGAACTTCTTCCTTTGCTGATATAAAAGATCTTTTGGGACTAGATCATTGGCTAAGTAATTTGCAAAATCTGCAAACCATAGAATTAAATCTTGAGAAGCTGCCAATATCTGTTTATCTGGAAAATTTTCATCAATCTCCAATCCCTTAGCAACCTTATGAATCGTGTTCTCCTCTAGTCTAGATAAGTGATCTACAACTTGACTTTCTGTGTCTTTTCTATCTTTCACCTCGAAATCAAATTCTTGCAACAGCAGTACCCAACGAATAAGCCTTCGCTTTGTATCCTTCTTAGCCATTAAGTACCATAATGTCGTATAGTCTATGTGCATAATCACCTTTGTCCAATCAAGTAAGATCTAATTTCTCAAAGACAAAAACCATTGCCAATAACTCTTGCTCCATTACGGTATAGTTCTTTTGAGCAGGATTTAGTTCCTTACTAGCATAGTAGATGGGATGAAGGATCTTTTCTTTTCTTTAGCCTAGTATATCTCCTAAGTCCAATACACTAGAATCATACATAATTTCAAAAGGTGAAGACCAATCAAGAGGTATAATGATTGGTGTATACACCAACTTCTCTTTTAGGCTTTGGAAAGTTTTCTTATATCCATCATCAAAGTCAAATTTTACCTCCTTCTCGAGAAGCTTGCAAAGTGAACTAGCAATCTTCGAGAAGTCCTTTATAAATCGCCTATAAGAACTTGTATGACCAAGAAAACTCCAAATTCCCTTCACAGAAGCTGGATAAGGTAATTTTTTAATCACTTTAACCTTCACTCGATCAATTTCTATGCCTCTCTTCAAAAAATTTTGTCCAAGCATAATTCCTTCTTTGACCATGAAATAACACTTTTCCCAATTAAGCACCAATTTGCATTCTTCACACCTTTGTAGATCTTTTTCCAAGTGATTGAGGCAATCATCAAAAGAATCCCTAACTACAGAAAAGTCATCCATAAAACCTTTAATGATTTCTTCAACCATATCAGAAAAAATGGACATCATACATCTCTGAAATATTGTTGGGGCATTGCATAGCCCGAATGACATTCTCTTGAATACAAAGGTCCCATAAGGACATACAAAAGTTGTATTCTCTTGGTCTTCTGGTGTAATAGTTATTTAATAGTACCCGGAGTACCCATCAAGAAAACAGTACCATCCTCTACCTGCCAACTTGTCCAACATCCAATCCAAGAACGACATCGAAAAATAGTCCTTCTGAGTCCAAGTATTTAGCTTTCTATAATCCATGCACACTCTCCATCCGGAGACTGGACTCATTGGCACTAGCTCATTCTTCTCAATAGGCACGATAATTATTCTAACCATTTTAGAAATGCATTGAATCAAACTAAACCACTTGCTATCCGCAATGGGAAATACTACACCAGTATCCAACCACATAATGATCTCCTTCTTAACCACCTTCTGCATAGAAGGATTAAGTCGATGTTGATATTCAATAGATGGAACACAATATGGCTTAAGATGAATTTTGTGAATACACAAACCAGGTAGAATACCAACAATATCTGTAATGGACCATCCAATGGCCCTCTTGAAATTATTTAATATGGACAATAATGCTTCTACCTCTGACTGGCTCAGATCATCTCTAATAATAATCGGCAAAGTGTTGTTGTCCCCCAAAAATGCATATTGAAAGTGAGATGGGAAGGTCTTCAACTCTAACACTGGTGGTTCCTCAATGGATGGACGAGCTGGTGGAGTAGTTCGATTCTTTAAATCTAGATCAAGCTTCTTTGGTACATAATTAAAACCATCACCATGCAATGCACTCACTAACTCTTCATACTCCTCGATACCTTCAGAGTCAAAATTCATAATCAGGGCCGCAAGAGCTTCGATACCTAGCCTTTCTTCCATACGAACAATCGTATCAGAACCATCATCCCACAGAGTAATTGCATCAATATTATGGAATAATTTTTTCTCCTCATCGTCTACATCAATAAAAGACACCACTCTCAATTCATCAGGTTGTTTTATAGATTTGCATACATTGAATGTCACTTGTTCATTATTGAGTCGCAACATCAGATGTCCTTTCTCCAAATCAATCAGTGTCCTACCTGTAGCCAAATTTGGTCTTCCCAAAATAATTGAAACTTGAAAGTCCACTTCACAATCTAATATAACAAAATTAGCAGGAAATATGAAAGAAAACACTTTTACCAAAACATCATAAAGGATACCAACAGGCTTTTTCACTGTCATGTCAGTTATTACTAGTCTCATGGTAGTAGGTTTGGGAGCTCCCAACCCCAATTGTTTGAATACAACAAAGGGAATGAGGTATATTCAAGCCCCTAAATCACTTAATGCTTGAGTAATGTTGAAAGACCCAATAATGCAAGGTATTGTGAAAGTGACAAGGTCTTTCTTTTCTCTACTAAAGATCTAGTGACTATAGCACTGCAGTGATGAATATTGTCAACAAGTTCATAACTAACTGACCTTTTCTTGGTGATCAAATCCTTCATGAATTTTTCATATCCTGGCATTTGCTCTAATGCCTCTACAAGCGGTATATTGACAGTTAACTCTTTTAACATAGACAAAAAAAAATTATACATACCTTCTTCTTGTTTCTTTCTCAATCTTTGAAGATAGGGAGAAAGTGGTCATGGAATAGGCTTCAGCATAGGTTTTGTAGCCTTTTATTCTCCTTCATTCAACTTGTTGCTACTCCCAATATCAATTGGCTTATCCTCACTCTTCTGCTCATCAACTATGGTTACAAGTGGATCTGTAGTAACCCTACCACTCCGAGTGGTAATGGCATGGAATTGACTATCGTTTCTAAGATTTACCACTGTATTACTTGGAAGAGTGGCATATTGTCTCTAATTCACTGTGGCTGACATTTGACCAAACTGCTGCTCCAACTAGTTGATTGCAGTCGCATGTGACTCAACTTTCTGGTTTAACCCTGACTAGTCATCTTTTATATCTTTCAAGTAGTTTTCTTGACTTTTTTGCCCTTTTACCAACTTGGACAAAAGTGCCTCCATTTTGTACTCTGTATCTCGGCTACCTGGTGGAATATACTTGTCACTCTTCTCCTTGTAGTCATCCTTACGTTACCAATCACCATCTAAGTCTCTACTCCTGTCTTTCTTATCATTATAATAGTTCCAACCTTGATTCCCTTGCCCCTGGGCTCAAAAATCTGCTAATCTACAATCAAGATACTCTGTTTCTTCTTCAGATTCAATCTCGAATGGTTTGGATGTAGACCCCTATGCCACTACTGCATTCACTTTCTCAACATTTATTAGTGCAATTATTTTGTAAGCAACAAAATATCAGTACGAAGTTGTTTAACCTCTGGAGCTACCACATCATTCGTTGCTCTATTGATATGCCCAAATTACAACTCTTTTACAATAATGTAAGCGGTCGTTGTCAAATATATAACCCAACTAGGTTGGAGTCGAATCCCATAGGGAATATACTGTTAATCAAGACATTTTTGCTTTAATCAACTAATAGTTCGGAGTTTCCTTTAATTGGGGGTTTTATCAATCGATGAATTATTACTATTCACTTTGTTTTAGTAACTCAAGGTTAATACTGCAATATTTCAAATCGATGAAGTAATAAAACTAGAGTTGTGTTCACTATGACTATTTATGTGCATTAAACAATAGTTGTAGTATTAGAATCTAATTACATGCGGGAAGCAACAAATTACCATTAGCGATGATTCATCCAAGTATCTTTCAACCTACTTAGAGTCCAAATTTCCTAATCTTTCAAACTTAGGAAAACCTTATATTCAAACTGATTTCATTTTGAGTTGATTAATCTGGTTAAAGCTTTAATCATTAGATGGAAATTTAATGTTTTCAAATCACCGTTGATAATTCACTTCCTTTAATTGATTTCTCAATTTGATCAAACTAATGTAAGGCTAAATCTATTGTTTGCAACCGACAGAAAACATTCATTACTATAGAATTATCAAGATATTCCCACGTGCATTAGAATCTTAACCAACTATTGAATTAATACAACAATACTCATAGATCCCACAACTCCAGTTGTGGGATTTATTTCCTCATGAGAAAGAAAGAGATAGAATATATTAGATCGATAATTCAAAAGTGATTAACTTACAGAAGATGGAATTGAAGATTGTTCTCCTTCAAATTCAAACAATAATTCCAAAAACCTAAAACAATGATTCAAAAACTTCAAAACCAAACTTAAGAGACCAAAATATCAAAGTTTCTATTTTAGAGTAAGTTCAAGATGCTAATAAAAACCTAAGATTTTTCTATAAATACTCAAGATCTTTCGGGTTTAAATTTCAAACTCCATCTTTTCTGTCCCACAGTTGACGACCTCCTGTGATGGATTATCAGTCAGTTAATGACTCATCAGACAAGTCGTTAACTTAACTTCTTCAGCATCTATGTTTTGCCTATAGGTGACGACTTCATCTGACGACCATCAACAAGTTGACGACTTATTAGACAAGTCGTCAACTTAACTTCTTCAGCATCTACATCTTATCTATGGGTAACAAATTCCCTTGATAACTTATCAACAGGTTGATGCCTTATCAGACAAGTCATCAACTGAAATCTTCAAAACTTATTTTCATATTTACTTTCTTATAAATGTCCTTCTTGACATAGTTTTCATAGGTTTTCATGCATCTCGACTTACCTGTAAAATTACTTGAAATATAATTAAAAACAACAATAGTTACTTAAGAACTTACAATTATTTCAAGTTAAAAGCCTTAAATGTGCTAACACAAAGCTAGCACATTAACACCCTCAACTTAAAATACTTGCTTATCCTCAAGCAACTAAACAATATTATGCACACCACAAGAGCATCAATGTAAAGAGTAGCATTTGTTTTCTTCATTTTGTACCCATTAAGAAACTTATGATCTTTTCCTGCCAGGCAACATCAAGAGTCCATACACTTCTTTAAAGTCTAAACAAAAAAACCACTACTTAAACTTAGAGTATTCAATCAATCATTTAGCAACAATGAGTACCATTTTCATGCCTTCATATAGGAAAAATAAGTTCCTTATTCCAAATATCACTTGATTCTTTTAGGAACCGAATCATCAAATCTCTCATTCTCATAATGAAGTTTCAAATTGTGTACCTAAAATGCCAAAGCTTGGCCTCACCGTTCCGTTTGGTTCATCTAATAGTCAAACTCAGATCACTACAGTCTTTTCTTGGCTTGAATTGAAGGCTTAAGTGCTGGGAAGGTTGATTTTAGGATCAGTGACTTAGCCTCCCTTTGTTCATTTACACCACTTGGCTATAACCACTTATTCGTTATCATTCTTCTAACAAATCACTATTGCGTCATTCTCAGGATTCTTACTTAATAACCATCTATTTACTATATATATATATATATATATATATTTTAAATCCATACCAACTTTAACACATATTTTACACCATCATTTCCTGTACTGTAGTCACCCTCAACTTAGGCAATTTATCTAAGTTGATGTGTAAAATCCAAAGGAAGGACTAGGTTGAGACAAAGGTTTAGATATGGAATTAATGAAGAAGGGGCATGTTGTGAAGCAAAGAAAAATTCTACTGGCTCAAAAAGGGATCAAAAGAGCTTTTATTAACATACCTACGGGTTGTTTATTTTGGCTAAGTGGTTTACCTATCAACAACGGTCTGTGATCCTTTCTTAGCTGACTACTTATAATCCTAACAGAATGATTTGGGCAAGTTCTAGATGCACACACACAATAAGAAAAATATTCACAGAAAACCTCACACACCATGGCATGGAATTGTACTATCATTACCAATTTTTCAATCAAGACCCAAACTTAAACAAGGAATGTCATATTTGTATACTTTCGTAGATAGAAATGGTTTCCCATGCACCTAACAATCAATCTCACAAATAAGTTTTTTTATGGGCTCAGAGTTTGCAAAACAAAATTTTCAAACTTTCATACTTATACAATTGCTACTCAGTCACACTTAATCCTCATGCATACATAACATACAACAAATCAAATCCTATATATGTCGGTTCCCTAGATAGCGCAGAAGAGTATAGAAAACAGATAATATACCCTAAAGGCTGCAAGTACCCCCTTCCTCTAAAAAAAAACATGCATTGCCCCCAATGCATATATATCAAACTAGAACAACAAGGGTGAGGAAATACCTATTGCACCTTAAACATTCGTATCATGAGCCACTAACTATGTCACTACATCATCATCAAAAAGAGTCTCATCAGTGGAATTAGGCTGCACCAATGCATCTATAGCAGTGTTTGGTAGAGTAAAGAACTCCCCAACAGTTTCAGAAGGTCCACTATCTGAGGCTCCAACAGCACGGGCCCTCAGTGCCTCTTCAAGCGGTTCACCATCCGCTTTCAACTTTCTCAATGTTTCTTTTATTTTTTTTCTCTTTCTTCCTCTTTGCTCTCTTCTCAAGTCTCTTTTCTTCGGTGTTGTCACTTCTCATTCTTTTGCCTTTGTCTTTTTTATCAACTTATTTCCCAGTGATGTCAAACAGTGGTTCTTCTTCTTTTTTTTCTTCTTCAGATTCTTCAATAATAGGTTCTAAGAGTATCACAAGCTGGTGGCTTTGCAAGGCTGTGATATCAGCTTTAGATTTTTCTAAGGCTGCCTCAAATGCTACAAGATCGGGTACCAATATCTCTTTTAACCTTTTATTTACTCGACGCTCTATCTCATCAATACATCTATGGATATTATAGAAAGATGCAATGGCTGCCTTGATTTTCTTATCGACCGCTAGCTCAAAATAGTTAGCAAACAATCTCAAATAGGATTCAAACCTTTTTCCCTGCTTTACCAATTTCTTGAAATTATAGGGAGTCAGTGCATACTCATACATTGGTGCTAGATTTTCTTCTTTTTCTGGAACAGACACAGCACCTGCAGAAGACATAGCTTGAGTTGACTCAGGTATTGACAACTGCATATTTTGTGTAGAACCTATATCAGTGACAAGTGTCTATACTCCCTTGGATCTGATAGTGTCACTCTCTATATCTGCTCCTTTGTCTAGAATCAGCATCGGCTTACTCTCATTAAATTTGTTAGGATTGTGAGTTTTATTGGCATGGACCTCTTTATCTAAACCTGTGATAACTGGAACAAGGGCCACTTCACATAATTTTTTAATCAGACAGGGAAATGGGTATGTTGTATTGGGTCGTGTTTCCCAAATCTTTATCTCATCAGCAATTATTTCCCTAAAATTCAAGGGGAGGTTGGATAAGACTTGCTACTAAAACTACTCTATCCTCATATATGATATTATCTCCTACTATTGGCATCAGTCTGCACCTTACCACTCCCCACTAAAATCTTTCTTCTTGAGTCAGTGACGCCTTAAAAATCCTTACACTTGGATTATGTAACCATACAGGCTCCCCATCAGCTATAATCTGTGCCAACCAAGGTCATTGGTTTACCCTATTGTTATTTTGTAATAGAACTCTTATAAGGTTACTAGAGGAATGAAGTTAGGACCATGCAAAAACCTATTGACTGTATGATCAGATAAGTCTACCATCACACCTCTAACCAGTATTTGATTCGTGTTTGGTTTGTCTGTAGCTTTCTCTCCCTTTTTGCACATGTTGTCCAATGTAGCAGGGTAGTTGGCATAAAATTCCCTTACCAATGTTGGGCAGTATGTATCTCCTTCCTTTGTTATCCATGCTAGCTCATACTCTCTGAATGCTCTCTTTAGTTATAGGTACCTGCTCAACCCAAATGTGATTATTTCTACCTCTTCACATATAGTCCTCTTAATGCTCCGTCTTCCTGTTCCTATCAATCCCTTATGGTAGATTTTTTTTGCTCCTGTAACCTTCCACTGTACACTATCTCGAATGCCCGAATTCTTACTTTTTATGATATCTCCCCTTATTTGAGTGTCTTCCTCCATTAGTTGCTTAGAAAAAGAATATTTAGAAAAAGGTTACCCAAATGAAAGTTGTTCATAGGAAGAAGAATCTTTTTATTCAGAGCTCTCTTCCTCAATCACCTTTTTTTCAGATTGGGGAGGTGGTTCTGCTATATGGAGACTTTGCCTTGTACGACATCTTTGAAGTTGTGCCTCTTCCTGTTCACTCTCAGAATCATTGAACAATCTCCGAGTCAAACTTTCTTTGTTCATTTTCTTACTGGCCTTCTTTCACTTCCCTTTTGGTGGCACGATTATATCTACATCAACGGAAAATAATTATTTAGTATCCAAGAATGAGTAAGCATAAAGAATTAAGCATTTTCAGTACTATTCTTAAAAGGGTTCCAGCACAATAGCTAAACATATGTGTGATGACTTGGTTGATAAGTCATCACCTAGGTGATGGCTTATCAACCCTGTCGTCAGCCATAGGTAGAATCAACTTACTTCAGAATGATAAGTGACAACTTGGCCTGATAGGTCATCACTTAAGTGATGGCTTATCAGCCGTGTCGTCAGCCTAAAACAGAATTCAAAGATTTTTCAAGTCAGGTAATGACTTGGCCTGATAAGTCATCACTTAAGTGACGGTTTATCAGCCATGTCGTCATCTTAAAGCAGAATCCTTAACCTTTTGCACTTTGATTGATGACTCAATTGACAAGTTATCACTTACTTGACGACTTATCAACATAGTAATCAACCCAATTCATATTAACAAACTCATTTATTTATGAATTATAGGCTAATTCGAACTTGATGTCCAATCTTCAACTTGTTAACCCTATTTTTTGGTTTTCAACAAGACACTGCACCCATTTTGATACAATAAAGCTTAAAAAACATGGGTGCAATTGATTTTCATTCAATTAAAGCTTAAATCTTCTACTAAATATGGTGAATTTCACAACTTGATGAGAAGTTGTTTACGAGCAACTTTTAGCAATGTAGAGTTTTATCGATTTGGGTGACCTAATCAGCTTTGCATTACTCAAATTTGTTCATGAACACTTAATAACTTTTAAAGCTTTTAGTTGCATGCAATTCTCAATGATTTTCATTGGAGAATAGAGAAGTTTTTCGAAGCATACCTTTCAGACGACCTAGTTCCACACCCTAACTTCTGAATACTCAGCTTGCTCAGGGAAACAATTGCTTCTGTGTTCTATGTTCTTGTGAATTCAAAGAGTTTTTCCCAAGAAGAAAAAAAATTCTAACACTTATTTTGCTTTTGAGAAGATGAATGTTAGAAGTTAAAAAGGGAAAGGACGGGAAATATGAAACCGTTGCACTGATGTAGCCACCTTTTTGGTTTTCTAAGTTTATCTATTTTTTTAAAAACTAATTACAATATACCGAAAATAAAAATGGGAACATTTATTCTCAGGAATTTGAAAAGCCAAGGGTTATTGGATTTGGATCGGGTCATGGATTTGGATTCGGGTTAAAATGACTTATCTAGATTAAAGATTTAAGTGACGACTTATCAATTGGTTGATATCCCATCACATATCTCATCACACTAAGATAGAATGTTTAAGATTTTTGGTTCAACTGAAGACAAGGTGTGACGACTCATCACTTGGGTGATGGCTTATCAGCCTTGTCATCACCCTTATCCAGGATGTGCCTAATTTTTGTTTAAATTGACGAATTCAAGTGATAGGTCATCATCTTGCTGATAACCTATCAACTTAGTCGTCACTCAATCCAGTGTATGCACTCCCCTTTGCTTGAATTGACGACTTCAGGTGATAGGTCGTCAACAAGTTAATAACTGATCAACTTTCATCGTCAATTCTATTCCATTAGCAATATTGATCCTAACTTTATTCCTGCATATCTGAACAACTTATTATTTAAATCAAATCTTTGCAAACAAAATACTTACAACACAAAAAGTTGGGTTGCCTCCCAATAGCGCCTGATTTAATGTCGCGACACAACTCGGTTATCTCAACTACTCAGACTTCATCGAGATACACTGTAGACAATATCTTAGCTTCATCCATTGGGCCAATATAATTCTTGATTCTTTGCTCGTTAACCTTAATCAGACTTCCATCTTTACTTTCAAGTTTCACCACACCCGATGGAAATACTTAACTCACTTTGAAAGGTCCCGACCATTTTGACTTTAATTTGCCCGAAAAGAGCTTAAGTCGTGAATTGAACAATAGCACCCAATCACCAGCACGAAAGTCTCGCTTCTCAATTTTTTGATCATGGTAATTCTTCATTCTCTCTTTATATAAGTCAGCCCTTTCGTATGCTCCAAGATGGAATTTATCCATCTCATTTAATTATCCCAATCTCAACTCTACTGCTTTCTTCCATACCATGTTCAATCATTTGAGAGCCCACAAATCTTTGTGCTCCAACTCAATCGAAAGGTGGCATACTTTGACATAGACCAACTGATATGTTGATATCCCAATGGGTGTCTTAAAAGTTGTTCGATATACCCACAAGGCATCATCGAGCTTTCGTGACCAGTTTTTTCTGCTTTCATTCGCTGTTTTGGCCAATATTGCTTTGATTTCACAATTTGAGACCTCCATTTTCCCACTAGTTTATGAATGGTATAGAGTGGCCATCTTATGTTGCTTTACATCATATTTCATCAATGCTGCCCAAAATATTTTGTTACAGAAATGGGATCCCTCATCGCTTATGATAGTCGGTGGTACCCCAAAATGGGAGAAAATATTTTTTGTAAAAAAGTAACCACTCTTTTGCCCTCATTGTCAGCTAAAGTAATGGCCTCAACCTACTTAGAAACATAGTACACATCCACTAAGATATACTTCAGCCCATAGGATCTCACGAATGGCCCCATGAAGTCAATCCCCCAGACGTTAAATAATTCAACCTCCATCATCTACGCCATTGGCATTTCACAATGTTTTGAGATCGACCCTTGTCTCTGGCACTAATCACATCTCTTTATAAACTTGTAAGCATCCTTAAATAGGGTTGGCCAATAGTAGCCACTTTACAGTATATTTCTCATCATACGATCACCTGCATTATGTCCCCCAGCTGAGGAAGTATAGCAGGCTTCCAAAATACTTAACATGTCAACTTTCGAGATGCACCTTCTGATAATATTGTCAGCACAACACCTAAATAAGTACGACTCATCCCAGAAGTATCTCGTAGCATCATGTAGAAACTTATTTTTCTAATGGAAAGATAGATTCTCCAGAATAATATTACTCACCGCTAAATTGGCGAAGTCAGTGTACCAAGGCACCATCTCAAGAGCAGCTAATAATATTTGTTCATCCATAAAAGCATCATCAATATCAAGCTTTTCTATAGTGGACTGTTCTCCCTCTAGTATCGATAGGTGATCTGTGACCTGGTTTTCACATCCCTTTCTATCTTTGACCTCAAAGTCAAACTCCTACAGCAATAACACCCACCTAATGAGCCTTGGTTTGGCATCTTTTTTTTGCCATCAGATGTCTTAAAGCAGTATGGTCTGTATGGACCACCACCTTGGTCCCTAACAAGTATGCCCTTAACTTCTCAAATGCATACACAATAGCTAAAAGTTCTTGCTCAGTCACAGTGCAATTTTTCTATACCACATTCAAAGTTTTACTTGTGTAATAAATGGGTGAAATATTTTCTCTTTTTTCTGACCAAGGATTTCCCCCAAGTGCTACTCCGCTCGCATCACACATTATTTTGAATGGCCTAGACCAATCTGGAGCAACAATAATAGGGGAAGCCACCATATTTTCCTTAAGGCATTGAAATTCCTTCATACAGTCATTATCGAACACAAACTTAGCCTCCTTCTCCAACAGCTTGCAAAGTGGATTTGCAATCTTGGAGAAGCCTTTAATGAACCTACGATAGAATCCAGCATGACCCAGAAAACTACGGACTTCCTTCACTGAGATGGGAGGGGGTAGTTTCTCTATAACTTCCACCTTAGCCCGGTTAACCTCAATCCCCTTTGCTGAAATTTGATGTCCAAGCACTATGCCTTTCTTCACCATAAAGTGGCATTTCTCCCAGTTCAGCATAAGATTGAACTTCTCACATCTTTGTAGTGCTCTACTCAAGTTCACCAAGCATAATTCAAATAAATCACCCACTATAAAGAAATCATCCATGAACACTTCTAAGGTGTCCTCCACTATGTCAAAGAAAATCGACATCATTCACCTTTGAAATGTGGCCAGTGCATTAAATAATCCAAACGGCATATGCTTGAATGCAAACGTTCCATATGGGAACGTAAATGTTTTTTCTTTTGATCTTCTAGGGCAATCGAGATCTGGTTATATCTCGAATACCTATCCAAAAAGAAATACCAACCCCTTACCACCAAGCGATCAAGCATTTGATCCATGAAGGGCATTGGAAAATGATCTTTCAATGTCCACGAGTTCAGCTTTCGGTAGTCCATGCAAACTCGCCTCCCAGTCACTGGCCTAAGTGGAATCAACTCGTTCTTTTCATTAGCAGCCACAGCATGCCTCCTTTCTTAGGCACACACTGTACTGGAATCACCCACTTACTATTGGAGATTGGATATATTACCCTTGTATCGATCCGCTTTATAATCTCTCTTTGCACCACTTCTTACATAGGTGGATTTAATCTGGGCTGATGCTCAATGGTCGGTATGTATTTTTTCTCTAGCTGGATTTTGTGTGTACAGATGCCAGTGAAATACCAATAATATCCGCAATCATCCATTCGATAGACCTCTTGTATCTCCTAAGCACAGAAATAAAGGCCTCAACTTGTTTCTCTGCCAGGTCTGCTGCAATAATGACCAGTAAGGTATTTCCACTGCCCAGAAACACAAACCACAAATGGCCTAGCAACTCCTTCAGTTCCAACACTAGTGGCTCCTCAATAGAAGGTTTATCCAGTGGTGTTGGATGATTTTTAAGGTCCAAGTCTAGTTTCTTGGGGGCATAAGAATATGACCCCATTTATGTCAGTGCATACACAGTCTCATCATATTCTTCGATCCCATCACTATCAAAGTTCATCAATACTGTAACCAATGTTTCCACACCAAATCTCTCCTCAACCGGTACCTCTTGATCATCTTCATAATATACATCAACAATTGAGAAGACACTCATCTCTTTTTTTAGCTTCATCAATTGACAAACATCAAAGCTCACCTCTTCATCATTGGACCTAAACTTCAGCTCATTGGTTTTCAAGTCGATCAACACACTCCCAATTTCTAATAAAGGTCTACCCAAGATTATGGGTACCTCGAAGTCCACCTCGTAATCTAGGATTACAAAGTTTGTTGGGAAGATGAAACTGGCCACTTTCACAATCACATCATAAAGTATTCCAATCGGCCTCTTAACTGATCTATCCACAATCAAAAGCCACATGTTGGTGGGTGTAGGATCCCCTAACCCCGGTTTTATGAAAGCCTCCAATGGCATCAGATTAATACTTGCCCTAAGATCACAAAGGGACATTGCAAAATCAAGCAATCCAATAGTACATAGGACAGTGAATGCTCCCGAATAAGCTTTTTTCTACACTAATGATCTTGTAGCGATAGCACTATAATGGTGAAGATTGTCCACCATTTGATAGCTCACAGTCCACTTCTTAGTCACAAGATCTTTCATGAATTTATCATAACCCAACATTTGTTCTAGCGCCTCAACCAAAGGCACGTTTACTGTTAACTGCTTCAGCATGGCCATGAACTTGATAAATTTTTTCTCATCCATCTTCTTCTGAAATCTATACGGGAATGGAGGAGGTATTTTTGGCATTCTTGTAACAGTGGTCTATTTCTCCTTCCCCTTGTCTTTCGCCAAATCATCAACATATTTCTGTTTAGATGGAACCTCATTATCCTTCAGCTTCTCAGACTTCACTAGATGTTCTTCTTCTGCTTCTACCTCTAACTCCACCATATCATCTACAACAGTTTTTCCCACAAAAAGGCCAGGTAATACTTTACCACTTCTTGTCATGATAGCCATGCAAGGATTATCATTCTGCAGATTTTGTACGGTATCACTCGGCAATATTCTGCTATTTTTCTAATTGAACGTCGCTGACAGTTGATTCATTTGCTGCTCTAGTTGTTTAATAGAAGTCGAATGTGAGTCAACTAATTGACTCATAGATGAAAGATCACTCTTCATCTCTCTCACTCTGGTGTCAGTCGACTCTACTCCTTTTAACAACTTGGCCATCATATCCTCCATCGACATCTTATTGGAACTATTAGCAGCATTGTCATGATTTCCAAGAGATACATACAATCCACTCCTATCATTCTTATTTTTCCAACCACCTTGGTCACCATCTCAATAACCAGCCTTGTCGTAGTAATTCTGACCTTAATTCCCTTGGTTATTTCCTTGGAAAGCCCCCTGATTATTCAAGTAGTTCGCCTCTTCCTCAGAATCTGATTCATCTCCCCTACTTTGAGACCTCATAGTTTTCATCTTTTTTGTCTTCCCGGATAACAAAAGCTTTGTGAGAAAATCCATCTGTGTCTTTATATGTACCATATCCTGGTCACGTTCCTCTTCTTTCCTGCATTATTTAGCTGATATCCCACTAGAAATAGTATTACTTGCTACTACAGAATCCCTGGTACGCCAAGCTCTACTTGTCTTCATCAATCTTTCCAATATCTCTGCAGCCTCAGTAAAAGTAAGATCCATGAATGCTCCCCCTACTGCATTGTCCATAGATGGCTTCGTGATAGAGTTCAAAGACCTGTAGAATATTTCCATCAAATTCTCATTGGTCATCTTATTATTAGGGCACTGCATCAACTTTTTTTGAATCTCACCTATGTCTTATGAAGAGCTTCATTTGGTAACTGGCTGAAATTACTTATCTCATCCCTCAACTGTAACATTCTAGAGGGAGAAAAGAACTTTTCTAGGAAAGCTCTTTTCAATTGCCTCCAGTTTGATATAGAATCGAGAGCTAACTCATTCAATCACAGTATTGCCTCTCCATCAGATACAATGGGAATAACCATAGACGGATTATATTCTACCCTACTCTAGGATTATCAAAATATTTATAGATGTTGATAAAGTTCACCAGATGCATATTAGGGTCATCCCCTAGAAGTCCACCAAATAACCTTTTGAGGTTTAACAACTGTATCATAGTGCTTATGATGTTGAACTTCACACCTGGTGCTAATGATGGTGGAATAATTGCTCATGTAGCACTAGCTTCATCCAAATCAGTATCATCCTCATCATCAAATACAAACTACACAGTAGGTTGGCGATTTCAATTCACTGGTGCAACTATATTCTCTGCATGTCTCCTATTTGCAGGATCAATCAGAGCACCATCCCCTAAGTCATCATCATCTGCATTAGCCACCTGACCTAGGTTACCAATGCTTTGTTGATTGAGTTGTGCATTAGCCAAAATGGCTAATCTTTCGGCTTCCTATTGTTCAACCATTCTCCCAATAATATGATGTTTTGGGTTGAAAGGTAATAATGGTTCTCCTCACCTTCTTGTTTGTGGAATATACAACAAGGAACCTGTAATGATCAAAAACAACAAATAAAAGTAAATTAGAAAAATTAACTTAAAGTTAATTAACACAGTGTACTTAATTGACAACTGTATTCCCTGGCAATAGCGACAAAATTTGATACGCCCGAATTATAACTCTTTTACAAGAATGTAAGTCATTGTCAAATATATAACCCAACTTGGTTAGGGTCGAATCTAATATGGTGTTAATTGAGATTATTTGTGCTTTAATCGACTAATATCTAGGAGTTCCCTTTAATTAGGGGTTTTTATCAATCTATGAATTGCTACTATTCACTTTGTTTTAGTAACTCAAGGTCAATATTGCAATATTTCAAATCAATGAAGTAATAAAACTAGAGTGGTGTTCACTGTGAGTATTTATGTGCATTAAACAATAGTTGTAGTATTAGAATCTAATTACATGCGTGAAGCAATAAATTATCATTAGCGATGATTCATCCAAGTGTTTTCAACCTACTTAGAGCCCAAATTTCCTAATTCTTTCAAACTTAGAAAAACCTTATATTCAAACTGATTTCATTTAGAGTTGATTAATCTAGTTAAAGCATTAATCCTTAGATGGAAATTTAACGTTTCCAAATCCCCATTGATAATTCACTTCCTTTAATTGATTTCTCAATTCAAGAAAACCAATATAAGGCTAAATCTATTGTTTACAACCAACAGAAAAAGTTCATTACTATAGAATTATCAAGATGTTCCCACGTACATTAGAATCTTAACCAACTATTGAATTAATACAGCAATACTCATAGATCCCACAACTCCAGTTATGGGATTTAGTTCCTCATGAGAAAGAAAAAGATAGCTTATATTAGATCCATAATTCAAAAGTGACTAACTTACAGAAGATGTAATTGAAGATTGTTCTCCTTCAAATTCAAACAAGAATTCCAAAAACCAAAACCAATGATTCGAAAACTTCAAAACCAAACTTAAGAGACTAAAATATCAAAGATGCTATTTTAGAGTAAGTTCAAGATACTAATGAGAACCTAAGATTTTTCTATAAATACTCAAGATCTTCTAAATTTAAATTTCAAACTCTAGTTTTTTTGCCCCATAGCTGACGACCTTGTAATACCCCGTACTTTTTCTAGCTTAATTTCGCTCCTAGAATGTCAAAGGTTAGCTCAAAAAATGAATATCTTTTAAGAATGTAGAATTTTCCAGATGATTGTTAACAAATTTGGCTAAATTCAATACGCGGTTGAGAAGTTATGGAGATTTTAGTAAAGCAGTGTGCCACATGGGCACTCACCGCGTCACGGAGATGGTTTAAATCCCAATTATCAAATTCTAGTGGCCCTTCGCGATAGTCCTGCATCGCGGAGGAGCCTGATTTCCTATTTTTCCATTTCCAGTGGCTCCTCGCGATGGTGGCGCGTTGCGGTGATGTCCCAAATGACAAATCAGTAGAGCATCGCGATAGCTCCGCGTCGCGGAGAACTTCCAGGTCCCAGTTGTCATTTTCCAGTGAGCCACCGCGATAGCTCCGCGGCGCGAAGAACTTTCAGGTCCCAATGATAAATTAAATTAGCTTTCCATTGATACCAAATTCGCTTTAAATCCGATACGCGGTTGAGAAGTCATAGCAATTTTAGTGAAGTAGTATGACACCTGGGCACTCACCGCATCGTAGAGATGGTTAAAATCCCAATTATCAAATTTTAGTAGCCCTCCGTGATAGTCCCACATCGCGGAGAATCCTTATTTCCCATTTGTCTATTTCCAATGGCTCCCCGCGATACTGGCAAATTGCGATGATGTCCCAAATGACAAATCAGTAGAGCATAGCGATAGATTCGCATCGCGGAGAACTTCCAGGTCCCAGCTGTCATTTTCCAGTGACCCACCGCGATAGTGGCGCGTCGTGGTGGCATGTCAATTCGGAAAAATATTGCTTTTCCAGTTCTAATTAAAAGTTTAAAAAGAGCACTTTGGTCAATTCCCAAGCCCCCAATTTGTCCAAAATAAAGGATTAAACCCGTTCTAAGCACTTCATGCTTATTTTCACCCCTTTTTTCTCTCAAAGAAAACCCTAGAGCTCAAAAGCTTCTTCTCTAAAAAATTTAAACTCCACCATTGTTTCTCCAAGAAAGCTCAAAATTGAGGATTTTCAAGACAAGATAATCAATAACTCATCTTCAAGAACTCAAATAGGAATTCAAAAATTCAAGTTTCTTCATCTAATCATCAATTAAGGTATGTGGGATTTATGAACAAGGATCCTCTTTCATTCTTGTGCCCAAGATCAAGTTTTAAATTATAAATTCATATGATTTTGAATGAATATACATGAGAATTTAATTAGGGTTCATACCCATTATTCCTAGTTGCAAGATTATGAGTTCCTAAGAGATTTTGAAGATGAATTGCATGTCTATTTTTCATATTTTCATGCCTATTGCAGTAATTTCCAGATGTTGAGATAAATTATCATTGTTTTCATTATCAAGCATGATTACTACGATGTTTTGACATGAATTTGATGAATGAGTTACTCGCCCAAGTTTATATGATGATATTTCAAGAAATATGATGCTTTAAGCATCTTATAATCAGATTATTTATAGATTTTAAATAAAGTTTTGATCTTTTGATCCTCAAATAAGTTTTGGAATCCACTTTACAGACTTACTACAGATTACAGAATTCAAATCAGCTTTATTTACAAAATGACTCAGATAAAAGCATAATTGGTTTCGTAATGAACTATTATTCTAGATTTTAAAATGGATTTTCAACAGAATGAGCATACCGATAAAGGGAGTAATATTTAGCACCGAGCGGGAAGTGTGGGATTAGTATGCCCTATCTTTCACAGAACTACGTAGCTAACGTAGGTACAAATTATGAGATTATTCCAATTCCAATATGGGTGACAGGTACAGATGTGATCACTTAGTTTAGGTTATACTCCTTGGCAAGACTATGACACCTCTCCCCATCGTGAGGTTTTCCCCAGAGGGGAACAAAACATTGGACTCCATGTTAGCTCATATGGTTTATGTCGGTTAAGAGAACCTCCCTGCTAGTAAAAGTAAATAAACAGCGTTTGAGTAGCTTCCCTAATAAAAAAGAATAACAAAAAAGCTTTTAAGAAAACTAAGTGTAAAGGCTCACAACTTTACTCAGATTATGCTTTACAGAAAGATAATAGTTACAGATTTTAGCTTTCAGATTTTAGATTCGGAAGTGAGCTCTTTTTACACTTAGACAGTATGATTTACAAATAGAATATTAGTACAGCTTTCAGAAGTAAATGTTATGACTCACTAGATTTACAAAGTATGATTGTTACTCATGATTTCAGATTTTAGTAGTTCAGACATTCCAGCTTATGTGAGTCATTTATATTTAGCTTACATTGTTTTACAAATTATGATGATAAGATAATGTTTTACTTATGAATTTCACCCACATATACTCAGTACATCCTTAAAGTACTGATCCACATATACGTCTATGTGCTACATTGTCTCATAATGTAGGTCCAGGTGCTCAGCATCAGCAGCGTGAGTAGCTCGAGCATCTCCATCTACATCCGACAGTTGGTGAGTCCTCATAGTTTGGGGACTTATTCATTCAGATTTTGTAGCTTATTAGTTTACATGATTCAGTACTCTTTTCAAATAGTTCAATTTGGCTGGAGGTTTGTCCCAGTGACTCTTTAGTTATTAGTAGTAGAGGCTTGTCAGACTGCTAAATTTGATTCAGACTTACACTATTGATTTTCAGACATTACATTCAGATTATTCTCAGCTATCTCAGATAGTTTTCCACATTTAGTATGACTTTTATGTTTGTATTTCCTTTATTATGATATTCAGATTTAGTAGAAGGCAGACAGGGTTAGCTTAAGGATGCTCGTAGTCTTGATCACCGTGTGACATCTCAGGATCAAATTTCAGGGCGTTCCAGACCTCCTGTGATGGATTATTAAACAGTTGATTACTTATCAGTCAAGTCGTCAACTTAACTTCTTTAGCATTTATATTCTGCCTACAAGTGACAACTTCATCTGACGACCTATCAACATGTTGATGACTTATCAGACAAATTGTCAACTTAACTTCTTCAACATCTACATCCTGTCTATGGGTGTTGGCTTCCCTTGATAACTGATTGGAAGGTTGACGACTTATCAGATAAGTCGTCAACTGAAATCTTTAAAACTTATTTTCATATTTGCTTTCTTAAAAATGTCCTTCTTGACATAGTTTTCGTAGGTTTTCATGCATCTCGACTTCCCTGCAAAATCCCATGAAATAGAATTAAAAATAATAATAGTTACTAAAGAACTTACAATTATTTCAAGCTAAAAACCTTAAATGTGCTAACACAAAGCTAGCACATCATCATACATATTTATTGCTCCAATAGCATATGTACCACCACCACGTTCTGAATCTTGAGTATCCCATCTCTGTTGGTAACTGCAATATCATATAACATTTCCTGTGCAGCTTTCTAGCAAAGACGCATAAATGCTCCTCCTAAAATAGTATTATCATAGTTCTTGAGCTATCATTCAATGATCGATAGAAGATCTCAGACAAGTTAAATCCTCTGATTTTGTGATTTGGTACCATGCTCAGCTTCTTCTTGAATCAAAACCATGCCTCATACATAGACTTTGCAGGTAGTTATCTGAAATTGTAAATTTCATCCTTCAATTGTAACATTCGTGCAAGAGAAAAGAATCTACTCAGAAACTATCTTCAACTCGTGCCAAGTAGTGATAGATCCTCTTGGAAGTTCCCCTTACCATAAAGATATTTCTCCAGTCAAAGAAAATGAGAACAGCCTTAATCTTAATACTTCTTGATTAACCCCTGGAATATTATAATTTGTGCAGATCCCAAGAAAATTTGTAACGTGCATGTTTGCATCATTCCTTAGAAACTCTAGAAAACACACTCTTCAGATTCAACAATTGGATCATAGCACTAGTAATATCAAACTTCACATTAGAGGCTAAAGGAGGAGGAACAATGGCTCCAGACTCCGTAGGCTCAACATAACCTAGATCTTCATAATCTTCCTCATATGGGTCTAAGTATTGATCTGCTGGAATAAATAGAGCCTCGTATCTCTTAACTCGATGATCAACAAACTTTCTCAGTCCTCCTTACTAAGCTACTACGACCTCTGTAGCAAGTCTGCCTTCTTCTGTTTCTCTACTTTCTTGCTCCAACACTTGTTGTGTCTATAAATCCGTATAGTTTGTGGATCTAATGGGGCACGTGGGAGTGCCACATTTAGGTCCACAGGTGGGGGATCTTGCACCCCATCATGAACTATTCCTGACATCCTTCTAGGTGTGTGAACGATTCTTTCTGGCTCTGGATCAAAAGGGAGTAAGAGATTGATTCTACTCTTAGTACTTGGCATATATCGGCTTATGCCAAAGCAAAAACAAAAAAATTAAAAACCCACAAACTTCACCAATTTAATTTGCTACTCAACTGTCTTCCCCTGCAACGACGCCAAAATTTAATATCGCCCAAAACTATACCTCAGCTAGAAATATAATGCGGTCGAATGCAAATATAGTAACCTAACAAGGTTGGGGTCGATCCCACAAGAAAAATGTGAATAGTTCTTTCCCTTGATGTAACCCACGAGTAGTACAAGAAAGTAAATAAGGGGGGTATAAATTGCAAATAGTAACCAATTCTTGAGTGCTTTTGAGTTGAAATCAATATGAGACGAACGTTGGGTCTGTGTTCCCTCTGGCTTCTCAACTATGTAAATTTCTCATGATCAACCTAATTATTCTGTTGTACTGTATGCAAAGCCTACAATATGGGTATTATCTACTGCTTAGAAGATAAATTTCACCCTTTGACTTGGTTATCGTCTCAAGGTGTCACCTTGTTGCCCCTTGCTACGACCTCGGGTATACTTGGTTATCGTATCATTGTCTTAATATTCTTTTCCCAACCGCAAGCTTTTTGGTTATCGAATGGATACGGATACAGGAAATCTCAAGATACTACAGCTACTTGGGGCTAATTATTATGAAGAAGGATTAAGATACAGACAGAAACCCTAGAACAATTGAGTCTCATACTTTCTCTCTGTAGCTAATCCTCCAGGGTTCCCACAACCCTAACTAAGGAGATTAGCCACTCATATTTATGCAAGAAACCATGATTATCAATGAAGAACACATAAAATCAATTGCACAAGAATAATATTAATAAACTCCAAAGTCTTTAATTGAATAAACCCTAAAATCTCAAGAACAATTGTAAAAGTATGTAATAATGTGTAATAATGCGTAAAAGAACATCACAATGCGCAACCTAATGAAAGATAAACCCTAGGGTATTTATAGTATCTCAAAATAACATAAAAATCCTATTAAAAAATGAGAAAGGTAAAGTTAGGTCGGCAGTTGGTACGACTCGCTCTTCACTCATATCCTCGGGTTACGAGTCGTACTCTGCCTTTTCGTATCTGTTCTAGTATCTAATCTGCCTAAGTCTTCAACTCTCTGTTCAGCATACGATTTCTTTTTACGAGTCGTACCTAAGTGTAAGACTCATGTCCTTCATCCGTATTCACCTGAGACTTCTTCCTTTCTAAGTCTTGAACACTAGTTTGTATATGGCATGCCTATACGAGTCGTACTTAGACTTTCGAATTGTATAGCTCTGACACTTCAAATCCTAGGTAGTAGATCAGGTTTTGTTATGCTTATGAATTCTGCATACGACTCGTACCCTGGCTTACGACTGGGGTACTTGAGTCATATCTTCCTCATACTTGGCTCTTCCATTTGTCTTTTGGTTCTATTATTCATATGATTCAGTAGATGAGTCGTATTGATTGGTTATGACTCAAGTGATGACTCATATACCGATTGAAGTTGGTCTTTTTAGATACTTTTTTTTTCTCAAGTATTATTGTAGACCTGTTTTATCTACAATTCACACCAAAGTGCATCATATCCAATAAAACACCTTACGTTCATGCATAAATTCGCGATTTTAAGCATCGAAAGTGTCGTGTTTCCACGCCACATCAATTAGACACCTCAACTTACCCGCTTGTCTGAGGATGGTAAGGTGTTGCCACCTTATACCTTACACTATATTTTTCAAGAAAAATCTTAACAAATAGTTGCAAAAGTGAGACCCAACATCACTAATAACTGCATGTGGAGTGCCAAATCGATAAAAAATATTTTTCTTCAGAAATGCAGTGACACTTCTACCTTCATTGTTTAGAAGAGCAACCGTTTTCACCCATTTTGAAACAAAGTCAATCGCTATCAAAATATAGCTCATGCCATAGGAGCTCATGATTGTACCCATTAAATCAATCACCCATGTATCAAACAACTCCAACTCTAATATGGTGTTATGAGGAGTTCATGGCGTCGTGAAATATATCCTCGACGCTGATATTTATCACAGGATTGTGCATAATCGTGAGCAACCTTATAAATCGTAGGCCAGTAAAACCTAAACTGCAGAATTTTATGGGTTGTGTGGGTACCACTATGATGACCCCCAACTAGTGATGAATGATAAGCTTCAAGAATGCTCATCATCTCCACCTCAGGGATACACCTTCGAATAACACCATCCACACAAACCCTAAAAAGATATGGCTCATCCCAAAAGAACTTCCTCACCTCATGCATAAATCTCTTGCGCTGTTGGAAGGAAAGATCTTCTAGGACAAGATCACTTGCCAAAATAGTTGGCAAAATCAGCAAACTAGGGGATTAAGTCTTGAGATACTACCAAGACCCACTAATTTGGAAAAGTATCATCTATTTCAAGCTCATCGCCTACTCTACATTGCCCTCTTCTCGAGCCTAGACAAGTGATCTGAACCTTGGTTTTCAGTGCCTTTCCGATCCTTCACCTCAAAGTCAAATTCCTGCAGCAAGAGAACCCAACGAATTAATCTCGATTTGGCATTTTTTTCTACATCAGAGATCTCAAGGCTTCATGGTCTGTATGCATTATGACTTTGTCCCAATCAAATAAGTCCGAAATTTTTCAAAGGCAAAAACCACCTCAAGCAATTCTTGCTTTGTAACTGTATAGTTCTTCTGTAAGGGGTTTAATGCCTTCCTGGTATAATATATATGATGAAGAATCTTCTCTCTTCTTTCTTCGGCAACTGCACCAAAATTTTGATCAACATCCAACCTACACCTTCAACTGAAGGATAAAACGGTCACTGACAAGTAATGTAACCGGACTAGGTTGGGGTCGAACCCACAGGGAAGATGGAGATTTGTATCTCTAGTTTGCAGAACTCAACGGGCAAAACTGAAAGTAAATAAGGGATTTGTTATTGTAATCTCGAAACAGTAGCAGATCTCAACTTTAGTTGTAATCAGTCGGTGATGAACACTAGGATTGTGTACTCCCTGACTTCTCAACTCAGTAGGCTTATCGTGCTTTATTGAACCAACCTAGTACCTTGCATGCAGAATCTGATAAGTTATGTACCATCAACTGTCTTATGGACTCATTGACAGATTTTATTCTTTACCTTTTGAGTCTCAGAATGTCCCATTACTAACCCTTATCCTAGATCCCAGTTAACTATTACCTTTTGAGTCTCAAGTTATTAGATGATAGCTAACCATCATACATAGATGATATTGATTAGCTTAGATTGACAGTTAATATTCAAATTACTTTTGTAATTATCTTTTCCTAGTCACTAATCCTCTTTTGGAGTAAATAGTAATATTCTAGGCGCGATCTTACCCTTTGCAACCGCTAAGACATCTATCAAATCAAAAATAATACAATACATGCAAAGATACTGGTTCTGAACAATTTAGCACTTCCCCTACTTCGTCAATATGTCAGGGTTGCCACAACCCTAGCTAAGAGCTTTAGCCGCTCATGCTTGTGAAACGATTAACGTAATTCCTAAAAAGCATGAAATAATATCACAATGATCAACAAGTAAAACCCAAAGCCAACAACTAAATTATCAACCAAAAGCAAGGACAAAGCAATCCCAAGATCAAACTTCGAATCTTGGAATCAACTATATGTTTATCTATTTTATCCATCCAAACACCGTGTCCAAAGGCCTAAGCATGAAATATCCCATCAATCTACATCATGATTATGTTTCTAACCCAGGTCTAAACTACTCAGGTATACCTAACCTACCTGGACACCAAGCAACTATTAGAGAGGCATGATCACGAGCTTTTAACTTCGTACTAGTGATTTTTGACATGGAATTCATGGAAAAAACATGGGTTTTACCCTATTCAAGCAAGTTCCCTCCACTTTATTGCTCCAACGCCATAAGGTAGTCTATAATGACTTGATTTTTGGTGATTTATGCGAATTACTTATTTCTATATGATTTTACTATTTTACCCTTCTTCATGGTTACTTTATGGTATTTCGGAGGTATGGGGATGATTGACACGGTTTCCAATACATTTTGGTGTGATTTGTACGAGATTGTAGTTTTGGTAGTTATAAAGGCGTATTAGTTGACTTCAGTCAATATTTATTAATATGTATGTTGGATGGCAAACAGACTGCTCTAATAGATTCGAAACATTGATTTTTTGTTGGTTACATAGTTGGTGTGGTTTTACGACTTTTGTATCTCATTTCAACATTCGGTTCGAAAAGTTGTGAATTTAGATTTTGGGGGTCAACTTTGTGAAAATGACGTTTTTTCAAAAAACTGATATCTCTATTGAGTCCAGAGCGTCAAATTTGATTAGAAAACTATAATAACCCTCCAGATCATTTTTTGTATTTCCGCTCATTTTGTCATTTAGAACTTTTCTATAGCTAACCCAAGTTATTTATGACTTGCTGAAACTGACAATTTGATTGTCGGATAGTTCGTTTGATTTCTACAGTTAATTCCTTACTTTAAAGTGTTCGCCGGTTCAAATTGATTATCGGATAAAAACTTGAGATAAACAATCTTGTATGTCAATTCTAGCAGTTTTAACAGCTCAATAACATAGATTTTGGGTTAGGTGAACCGTTGATTCGAATTCCCAGGTTCCAGACTCATTTGGGCTATTGGCCAACAAAAAAAAATTGGGAATTGGACGTGGAACCCACTTTTTTCATCGACTTCCCATGGCTGCTCACATTTTTTCTCAGTGCTCAAACTTCACTTTTCCTTGTACACAAATGAAGATCGCTTCGTTTTCACTTCTTCGGCTTCCTTTCACCGTCTCCACTACTGGCCACCGCTTCTTCTCCGCTGTCATCGTCGCTGCCGGCCATCACGAAAACCCTAACAATGTGTCAAGGAAGCTCCAACAACCGAACAAAAATCTCCTCAAAGCTCGTGAAACTAACAATAAACATTTCTCTACTCTAGCACCGATTCTTTCTCAGGAAGACAAACCTCACCTCTCTTACGACCAAGCCGTAGGTACCGTGGCGTCTTCACAAGCAAACTTCATGCGCGTTATGGTCCAACATATTCCTCCAGAAAGTTCTGTGGATCCTTCTGGAAGCTTCAGCAAAGGTTCGGGGGAAATTGGAGTGGAGTTGTTGTGTGTGGTGAAGGCTGTGTTGAAGAAGATTAAGAGGAGAGTTTTGGTTGGGGATAAGGTTTTGGTAGGTTCAATTGATTGGGTGGATAAACGTGGAGCTATTGAGAATGTGTTTCAAAGGAAGACGGAGATTTTGGATCCTCCAGTAGCTAATGTGAATCATTTGCTAGTGTTGTTCTCTATGGATCAGCCAAAGATTGAGCCATTCTCACTCACTAGGTTCCTCGTAGAAGCTGAATCAACCGGAATTCCTCTCACTCTTGCGTTAAATAAATCAGAACTTGTTTCTCAAGAGGTTAGAAATACACTAATACAGATAGATATACTCATTCCACATACACATATGTTGTAAGTTGTGCTGAATTGCTCAAGACAGTGTCATTCCATTAATTGACATGTTCTTAGTACTTGGATAAATTGGGTTGCTTGCTATTAATATGATTTGGCACTAGAAGATGATCTTTGCTTTTGAATAATAACCTATAGATTAGATGAGCACATTGTTATATCAATCAACTACATCTAGATGCGGGGCGTTGAGAGGAAACCAATGTTTTTAACATAGATATGAACAATTACTAGCCAGTGACAGAAAGTCACCTGTGCTTCCATGAACACAGTCATTTTTGAATAAATAACAGCATAAACAAATGCAGGATATTTCGTTACAATGTACTCCAAACAACTAGAAAAGAACTAACTGAAAAAAAGGAGATCTAAGGCTACTTATTTCTACTTAATGCTACATATTCGTAGCTCTTGGGGAGGAGGGATCTTCAACATTAATTTGAAAAAGACTAACCGAAAAAAAGGTTTAGCTGATATCAAATAATCTTGGATATATAATAGGGAGAATAACCCCTTTGCTCACTCAATTATTGATAAATTTTATTTTTGTCTTTGTAATATTCAACTAAGCACTTCTAACCTTCAATTACCTGGTATGTGCACGTTTTGATCCCTTTGCTCGTGAATATTCACAAATTTTCAGAAGTATTAATCATTCCAATATTTAGTTACCTATATGCTATGTTAAGCTTGTACTTTTACTTCATTTTTGAGGATAATATACTTTTAAAAATAGTTCAACTATAGCATATTTGCCACATAAATGTCCAAAAGCACACATTTTAATCAATTGAAATTTAAATTTGGTGAATCATATGTCACAAGGACCAAATCAGAATTTTCATTAATTTGGAGATCAAAAATTACAATTATCTCTAGAGAATATTGAATTTTCAAAAGCTTGACCTGTTAGAAAAAAGTCAAATGATTATGGCCTTGCCCTTATAACAGTAAGTAATATGTTTAACTCCGAAAAGAAAAAAGAATACATAATGGATTGCTGTAGCTAATGTTCGATCCCAAGTAATTGTGTATAAGGGCAAAGTTGAGGGGCACCAGCATGCCCATTTAGCTTTTGTGCATCAGGGGTCCTTGTTTAGTATATGATCATTCTTTCATGGTATATACATGCATGCATATACAAAGAAATTTCCGAGGTTTGCGGGTGCCTCTGACCACGATCTCCTCCCACCTAATAGGTTAGGTACACCTCTGAATACATCTCAACCCCAACTTGTTTTCATTTGTTTAAATGAATTATTTGTTTCTATCTCACAGTTCAGATCCTTTATCAGCACATCACTATACATTGGGATGATTCCTAGTGAATACTTGTTAATTTGTTTATGCATCCTTTTACTTGTGTGTTGTCCTTTCTTCTTTGATTTTCTCAACTACTGGTTGCAATGCTTGACATTAGATTTATGTACCATTTCGTAGATTGGGATACATGTGTATTTGGAATTACCTGTGTAATGGGCTAGGATGTGAGGTCAAAATACAATATCAGCTTGTTAGATTTTAAAAGAGTGAACTCAAACTGACGAAAGAGAGAAGCAGAAGAATAGAACACACAAGGAGGATTCTAGATTGTCTATCTAGAAGATGAAAAATGTGTTTTAACTAAGAAATTCTTGTAATACCCAAGCAAGTATTGACTACTTTTTATGTGATTCAGATTTGATACTACTTTCTTCCTTCCTGTTTATATTTTGTGGTCATTTCTCTGACGCTGAAAGCCAGTGATCAACTTCGGCAGGAAATAAAAGCATGGAAATCTAGGCTTTGTAGTTGGGCCTATGAACCAATCTTTTGCAGCATTGATTCCAAGCGTGGACTTGATACACTCCAGTTTATTATGAGAGAACAAACATCCGTCATTGTTGGTCCAAGTGGAGTGGGGAAATCCAGCCTGATCAATGCTTTGAGAGGCAATAAGCACATTCTTCATGCAGTCGAAGAGCGAAACTGGTTTGATCCTGTGGGTGGTCCTTCTTCATTGTTGTATGTTATGTATTACAATAGTTTTTTTTAGAATCCTTTGGTTTAGTGTTCCTTTTCTTTGTTATGATAGCAGATTCTAGGGAGCAAGTGGTATGAAGAGCAACGTGTTGGGGAAGTGTCAGTAAGAAGCGGCAGAGGAAAGCATACAACAAGGCACGTGTCTTTGCTTCCATTGCCTGATGGGGGATATCTTGCTGATACTCCAGGATTTAACCAGCCTAGCTTGATTGAAGTGACAAAGAATTCTCTTGCACATCATTTTCCGGAGGTCTGTCTTGATGGCACTGCTTCATCTCTAAATTTTGTTTATTTTATTTTACTATATCTTAATCAATCTATATATGTGAATCCCTTGAGTGACTTCCAATCTAATTACTATGGATTCAGATCCGCAAGATGCTTAAAGATAGTGAACCTGCAAACTGTGCATTCAATAATTGCTTGCATCTTGGTGAACCGGGGTGCCTTATAAAAGGTGATTGGGAAAGATATCCATATTATCTTCAGTTGCTTGACGAAATTAAGATTAGGGAGGAATTTCAGTTGAGGACCATTGGAACTAAACGAGAAGGTGATGTTAGGTATGTCCGAAATGCCTCCATACTTTGATGAGATATTTACCAATTCACTCACACACAACTTAAGGTATATCTTAAAAATTTCCTTCACAAAGTAAGAAAGACAATAGTACTATTGAGCCAGTCAGGTACAGGAGATGTATGATAAGGTTCCATTTTTTTTTTTTTTTGGATAACCGTGGTGTCCAGGCCAACTTACACGCACCTCGACTAATTCCACGGGATACCTGCCACCTCCTACCAGCAACAGATTCCAGATAACTCTGTCCACCGAAGCTAGAATAGATGGGAAGAATATCACCTAGTGTTTGTGATAAGAATCGGGTTACGTTGATAAACAAGAAAAATAATGCGGAAGCAAAAACCCTAAGATTAAAGACAAGAAATTAAAGATAGATGAAATTTGAGAATAAATCCCCAATTTCGAGATGAAGTGCTAAGAACTCTAATTGATCTTAGTATTCAAAATTAGTGGATTAAGACTAATTATGATACCAATAGAGTCAATTCAAGAACTTAGATCCAAAGGTGATCTAGACCCCTATTTTGAAGAAATTAAAGACAACAATTAGTATAAGACTAATCACCTTCTTTAATTAACTTTAATAGAAACCAAAGATATCAAGTTAAGAATTAATCTTACCTCCTAAAGAATCGTTCTTATAAGGTTGCAAGATAAATCCCAAGTAGCCACACACAAAGGTGTAAATAAGAGAAACTCTCAATTAATAATAATGTTGTCTCCTTGAAAATAACAAAATCCATCCCTATATATAGGGAAAAAAAAATCTATCCCAAATAGCATGGTATTGGAATCTACCTTTATCAAATCTAACTAGGACTAGGAAAAAGCTATCCCAAATAGAATGGGATTAGGATCTACTATTATGGAAATAATAAATAAAATCCTACTAGGACTAGGAACGCATGTAAAAATAATACAAAAAATTCTCTCCTAAGAAAATAAGGAAAACTTTCCAAATTTACTCACAACCCATATGGGCTCAATCTTCTTCCTTTTGGGCTTGGACTTGAATCATGAAATATGTGTAGAACTTTGCCCATTCTTCTCCATAATTCTTGGACTCGTTCGTGGGCTCTTCTTCCATCATAAGTATCTTCTTGATTTCATTGAAGCCCGTCAATCTTAATGCAAATGGGCCAGCCTGGATGCTATCATTCCCCCCTTCTTGAAAACAATTCGTCCTCGAATTTGAATCTCACATAATCAAGATGACATGCAATAGTAAACAACATCCATTACTTGAAAACAATAATGGTAGGAACAAAACAAGATAGTGACCATGCATCCACTTAACCCAATTAATCCTTGCATGTATAAATACACCTTTATAAAGCATGTGGACGTCATCATCCCAATAGAAAATTATCTTCCTTTTATGAGCACAACAATATTCATGTTTAGATGACGTAGGGAATGATATGTGTCTCTCTAATTTAGCTCTATCAATAAAGTACTCCACTAGGCTTGTCAAAGACGTCATAAGCTCCATAAAATATGTAGCTTATGTAGCAAATTTAACACTTTTATGATATAGCCAAGCATCATCAATTACACTTGAAGATTTTTCCATATAACATTTATTCACATAAGCATAGGAGATTTCAAGAAGGTTAGAAGAATCTTTCAATCTCAAAATACAATCTCCATTAAATTCTAAGTAGCTGCTCAAATTCACCAACAAGGAATCATGAATAGGTTCAACAATGGGCATTTGATCACTTATATCATAATAGTCACGGATTTCCTCATCACTAGCAGCAAACATTTTTTTTTCCTTACAATCACCAAGACTTAAGGAGTCATGCCTTAATTTGGTCTTATGTAGCAAAGGAATAATATTGCTTAGTTTTTTCTTGCTCATTAGCGTTACATCTATATCTGCTTTGTTGGACTTCTTGTCATAAGTCTCATCTTGGATAAGTCCAAAATAATTCTCTTTACCTATATCCTTCTTATGAACAAACACTTGCTCAATGGGATATGTAGTTTCAACCACCTTAGTATTAAGTTCATCCACTGAAGACTTTTCAATGCAAACTATTCCATGAGTACCTATAAGAGAATCAAAGCAACTAAAAGAAGTAGGAAAGTTGGAGCTAGAATAAGAAATAACCTCACTCAAACTCCCTTGGTTCTCTTTCTCTACCCCGTTATTGTCCCTCTCTTTATTACTCTCATGATTATCTCTACTTTCTTTTCTCTTGACCTCACTTGACATCCCGTTCTCTTCACACAACACAATCTTTCTTTTTTCCTCTCTTGGAATATCAACATGCTCCCCCTTACTCCTATCATTCTTTTTTCTCTCAAAATTTTTCATTGCTTCTTTCACACGTTTGTGATCTTCATAAACTTGGGATGGAGTTAAAGGTACAAGTTTATATTTTCTTTCGTTTAGCTCAAGAGAAACTCTATTCTTTCCCCTATCATAAATTGCATTCCTATCAAACTGCCAGGAACGCCCAAACTTGATATGACAATCTTGCATTGGAATTACATCACAAAGAACATTATCAGAGTACCTTCCAATGGAGAAATAAATCATGCATTGCTTAGTCACCTTAAGTTCACCGAAATCATTGTGTTTGATGCATGTAAGTTTCAACTTTTCCACCACGTATGAACTTATCACATTAGCATCACTTTCAAAATCAATAATCATAGAACAAATATTATCCTTTATCTCACACCTTGTATGAAAAACATTTCTCTTTAAATCAGTTATGTTCACCTGATTAGGTGGGTTTTGGGTGACCTCTAATGCATCAAGTCGAGCAAAAATCTTTCTAAGTGTCTCGGCTATGTCATTGTTTGGAGTCCCAGCATCAGTATTCTTTATGGTGTGAGACATCTCCAAAAGTTAAAGAAAACACAAACTCTCAATTTGGCCTTTTTTTTTTACTGACCCCTCTTACCTTTTTCCAATCAAATTACAACCTTTGGCTGATTCCTTTAGGATTTATATATTAACCCATCCCTTTAGAAATGAAATGTAGAGATTAAAAAAAAAAATTACCAACTCCCAGACAGATTGGGTTTGGTGAGACAAGAAAAAAACCAATTAAAAAAAAATCTAAATTTTTTCCTCTTCTTGGTTTTCCTCCTTGATGTTGGAAAACAAGAAACACAATAAATTTAGAATTTCTTGATCTAAAGCAATTTTTTTTTTTTTTACTACGAAATTCCCAAGAATTATCAAGAACGGAACCTTGATAGAACCACTCTGATCCCACTTGATAAGAATCGGGTTACGTTGATAAACAAGAAAAATAATGCAGAAGCAAAAATCCTAAGATTAAAGACAAGAAATTAAAGATAGATGAAATTTGAGAATAAATCCCCAATTTCGAGATGAAGTGCTAAGAATCCTAATTGATCTTAGTGTTCAAAATTAGTGGATTAAGACTAATTATAATACCAATAGAGTCAATTCAAGAACTTAGATCCAAAGGTGATCTAGACCCCTATTTTGAAGAAATTAAAGACAACAATTAGTATAAGACTAATCACCTTCTTTAATTAACTTTAATAGAAACCAAAAATATCAAGTTAAGAATTAATCTTACCTCCTAAAAAATCGTTCTTATAAGGTTGCAAGATAAATCCCAAGTAGCCACACACAAAGGTGTAAATAAGAGAAACTCTCAATTAATAATAATGTTGTCTCCTTGAAAATAACAAAATCCATCCCTATATATAGGGAAAAAAAACCTATCCCAAATAGCATGGGATTGGAATTTAACTTTATCAAATCTAACTAGGACTAGGAAAAAGCTATCCTAAATAGCATGAGATTAGGATCTACTATTATGAAAATAATAAATAAAATCCTACTAGGACTAGGAAAGCATGTAAAAATAATACAAAAAATTCTCTCCTAAGAAAATAAGGAAAAGTTTTCAAATTTACTCACAACCCATATGGGCTCAATTTTCTTCTTTTTGGGCTTGGACTTGAATCATGAAATATGTGTAGCACTTTGCCCATTCTTCTCCATAATTCTTGGACTCGTTCTTGGGCTCT
This sequence comes from Capsicum pubescens, assembly GCA_030864215.1. Taxonomy (NCBI): domain Eukaryota; kingdom Viridiplantae; phylum Streptophyta; class Magnoliopsida; order Solanales; family Solanaceae; genus Capsicum; species Capsicum pubescens. Next base: position 269,696,573 of record CM061548.1, read on the forward strand.
TCTCACATCATAAGCATCTTCTTTATTTCATTGAAGCCCGTCAATCTTAATGCAAGTGGGCCATCCTGGATGCTATCAATTTGTCTCTGTTGGGAATTGATCTGAGGCCTCTTGGTGCTCAACCCAACTTCATTGAACCATTTAGGTGCTCAACCCAGCCCATTTGTTTCTGGGTTCTTTAAAGTATGTTATATTTTTCTGTAATTTTAATATCAAATATAAAATTTGAATTTTTCTGTGTATGTTTGTTGACCAAGTATTCTTATGGGGGTTTGCTTAAATTTGACATTGGCGCTTGTGAAGCTTTCCATTAAAGGAAACTCACACTAAACTCTACAAGTGCATGTTGCTATCCGTGAATCTCCTGCAGTTTTAATATTTGTAAATTTGCTGATGATACTTTTAGAATGAAGTGCGGATAAACACTTCCTTGAGATAATTATATAGAAACTGAGATTCCATATGCTTTGCGACATAATTATCACACTGCATAATCCAATGAGAAGGATTACATTTCTGCACAAATCAAAGATGGTAAATGTTGAAAGGACTTTTTCCTCAGCAAAAACTTGTAATTGTGTGGTTTTCCTGAACTTGTTTTCATCGAAGTACTTGAACAATTTATTCATGGAAGGGGTACCTATTGTCTATCAGAGTACTGTAAAACTAAGTACAGCAATATAGCGACTAGCCTACTGTTATGGTTTTTTGTGCTCCATTTCCTACTCTTCATTTATTTTATTTCTATAATCCTATTGTTAATTTCTATAATCCTATTGTTAATCCATTTGCCTCAAATGGTAAATATACTTCATCTGCGGGTGATGCAAATCATTCTAACCCCCATCCCTAAAGTAAGAGAAGTATTTATTTAAAACATCTTGCAGGTGCAAAGTAGGAGACAAGGGAGTTGTGCAAGCAGAACCGCGGCTGGAGGCCAAGAAATACAGGAGACAGTCTCGTAAAAGAGTGAACCAGTCATTACTGGATGAATTGGATGAACTCAATGACGAAGACGATACACTGGAGGATGACAATCCTATTCTAAGAGCAATGAGGGAAGAAAATCAATAGAAAAGCTAAACAATTCAAGAGTTCTGAAATTTTCAGTAGTTCTGCATGCATCCATTACACCTCAATCCTTCTTGGTTTGTAAATAGTGATTTTCTAGCATCTTTTCCTGAGCCGAGAGTGGTTGAAGGGATTGTTAGATGTTGTAGACAACAAACGCTCTAGTTGGCACTGTTTCAACTCTCAATGATGTAAACCAGTTTAAACGATGGTGGAAGCTAACACGAATTTAGAGCAGTATATTTAATAAAATGGGGGGCGGGGGGGTTATGCATTTCCTTCTGCCGCTAATCTTTCCATGTGGTATCCTAATGAATGGTGTGATAATCGGTATCCTTTATTCGTGTCTGAAGTTGCTAAACGTACCGCTTTCAGCATATTACGAAGCCCCATATAGTCTATATTGGAGTTGCCTCATCTTTTTCAGTTGGATATATGTCAAGTTCTCAACCTTGTTTCCTAGCGAGTGGGGCAAATGGATGTCGGACAGATAGCTGCATCCGTTGGTGTCGGAAACTCACTGGTAATTGTTTACGAAGGTGTTACTAGGGTATCTTGGAACAAATAGATGCATTCTCGATTTTTCTTCCATGACAAACTCAAATAAAAAAAAGCTGTGGCTGTGGAAGCAAAAAAAAAAAAAGGAAAAAAAAAAAAGAAACAGAGAAAGTAGATGTGCTTTGCAAGATTTTTTTGTTTGGTCCTCAAGAGAAAGAAGAACTTTTGCGCTGGGTATAGCTTGTAGAAACGCCACAGGAAGCTATTGTTGTAGCTCAAAGCTTCAAGATTTGAAAACTGAATTTAAGTAAATAGGCTTCGTTTTGAGTAGGTATTGCTACAAAAGATTGGGTATATATTTAGAAAAATAAATTTGAAATTTATGGTGATTTAATGTAATTTTTGAGGTGTTTTGGATGGAATTGATACTTGAATTCAAGAAAAAACCGAACTCAATTCTTTTATAGTATTTTATAGGGGTGTATAATTTACGTCTTATAATTTTATATTATGTTATATATTGGGTGTATATTATATAAAAAATAAATCAAAGTTTTGTATCTAGTTATATATCAGAAATGTAATGTTGTATGCCAAATGTTTAAAAACAATAAATGGGCAAATAACAGAAATACTCAAACATAAAGGAGCTATCTACCAAAAAACTCTCAACTTTAAATTAATTACAAAACATATCAATGGAAAAAAAATCGACTGTATATTAGGCCTGTGTATCTCAGATACATAGGTCAAGTCGCGTGTTTATGAGATATACAATTGTATATCTGGGATTGTGTATCTAGGACTGTGCATATGAAATAATTTTAAGTTTTGTGTATTTGAAAATAATTTTAGCTTTGTATCTTAGATATTTTAGTCCTATGTATATATGGTATCTGTATATTTGTGCGTAGATACAATTCCAAATCTCCCCCTCCTTTAAATTTTTTGATGAGCTTCCACCGAACCATCACTCATAACCCTAAGAAAACCACCATCGTCCTCTCTCTCTTCTCCTTCACTGTTATTTCGACTAAACTTTGGCTAGAATACGGTATTTTTTCACCGGAGATCCATGAATTTTCGACGAGACTAGATCCATGAATTTCAGCAAGAACGGATCTATGTTTGTGATTTCGTCAAAGATGATTCTTCGATGAGATCTAACAATGACGAAAAAAACAAAATGTGTTGGGGTTTCATTGGTTGTTGGTTGTTTGGGTCTATTTAGTGGTGGGGGTTGTTGTGGTTTGGTGGTCCGAGCTTGGTGGGCCTGTGGGGAGGAGTGATGACGGAGAAAGAAGATCTAGTTGGTTGTTTTGAATTTCGGCATGAACAAACTAAAGGAAATGAATGGGGTTGTAGATTTATGTCACGACCCAACTCCAGGCCTGGCCGTGATGGGTATCTCAAGCCCACCATGGACTGGAGACCACCCCCTTTGCCTAACCTCAAGAGCATAATAATAATAAAGCGGAAGCCAATCAAACAGTAATAAGAAAATGAATAGATAACTCAACAGAAGACTAAGAGTCAAAACAACAACCAACCCATACTTGTCCATAATAGCCTCTAAAATCAGAATAACATATAAGTTAGGACATGCCCTCGACTAAGACCAAAAAGAATCCAAAAGTACTAAGTCAATAAAGAAAAAATAATGAAATGATAAGGCCTTCCAAAGGATAGAGGCTCACCACTTCACAACAGCTCAACAGACGTGCTCAACCACATAACGCTACATAGGAGCACAAAAAAGCCTTCATACCCCATATCATGAAACGATGAAGTGTCCTAGGACAGTCAGTGGAATAATGTTACTCACGAAAAGTGATAAAATAATGTCATATCCAAAATCAGTCAAAACCACATACACAGAGTCATATATATATATATATATATATATATATATATATATATATATATATATATATATATAGGATGCCGAAATAGGATTAAAGGTCATGAACATGATAATTTAAACCATCAACCTGAACTATGTAGCTTGATCCATCCTAAAGGCACCTATGGGCTATATGGGTTCAACTTTCCTTGTTAAAACGGCCCCAGTGCATTTTAGCCGCATGAACCGAGAAAAAACCAAGGGAAAACTAAAGCCACCAACGCAATAACCGTCCCAAAAAATATATATCAAGTGTTCACCAAGCACATGGTCATATAGACCCCCAACGCCGGCAAACGCCCTCTGGGACGTACACCTTCACAGTGAACTACACAATTTCCTGTAAGCCCAAATTAAAATAATCTGCACATAAACCAATCCATTAACCCAGGAGTCATTCATTAAGGCATTTGCCACTTGGTATCGTCATACCATTATGCTTGCAAGCTAAATTAAACATGCCAAACCAATTCATATAACCACACTGACTCCCAAATTCCATTTAAAATCTAAACCGTGGCCAACAAGGCCATTCAAATTCATTTTTATATCCATTAATACAATGCATTGGGTTCAAATACAAGTTAAACCATGCAATTTTTCTATATTCAGGACCAAGTTTACAAAGTGGGTTGAGTTTAATGCCAATTCTAAGCCAAAGTTCATCCAATTTGAGAAAACTCATGTCCCCCATTTCAATCATTTAAACAGTACATCAATTCAGTCCCCAAAAAATTAATTTAAAGCAGGAATAATCAATTTAAAAAATGGGAAAAGTAATTTAATCAGTAACAACAAAAACCCATCAATCCAATTTCAAAATCTACAATTTAAATAATATGAAAATTTATACGGCTAATGCCACAAAGTAAAATTCAAGTTTAGGGAAGAAAAAAATTCCTAAAATACACAAGAAATTGAAGTCAATTCAAAGTTTGGATCCCGAATGATGAATTCTCTATGAAATCCTTGAATATTCTTGGGTTTTGAGTTTGAGACAGAAAAAAAATGATTTTATCTTTAAAAACTGAAGGGAATTGGGTTATTTTATGTTATAAGGACTGTATAAGGGGTAAAAAGATCAAAATCCCCCCACCCAAGTGAAAAAATTAAAAATTGGATGGAATTAAAACACTGGCATGACATGCCAATATCGCGGAGGTTAGCCTCCATACCACGCCAATATGGCAGGGGTTAACCTTTGTGACACAGTCTTATCACAGGCTCTCGCTGCCTCGGGATCTCAAAATAACCTCGAACCACTTATGAAAAATCTAAAACTTTTCCAAAACATCCTTTTAAATTTTTTAAACATAATTCACGTCAAAAATTCACATTATGCATGCGGGAGGGTCAAAAATAAAATTATCAAAGTCTTATGGGGTCTCAAATTTCATCGGAGCTACATCGTGGTGGTGAAGTGATAGTCTAAATTCACCTGAAAAATAAGGAAAAAAGGGTTGATAATTGGTAGATACACATAATTTTTTATATCTTAGATATATCCAAAGTTTGACGTGTTAATCTGTAATGCCCCGTAAGATTCTTGACACGTTTCTAGCTCCTAGACACATGTTTAAAGAGGTCCAAGGCTTTAATTTCACACTAAGTACAAAAGACTTAGCCATTTTAAGACTCCAAGAATGTGAACATTTTATTTTTGGCCTTCTCGAGTCTGAAACATTGATTTTTGAGTTGAAATATGTCTAGGGATGTTAAAAAGGTCATCCGGGAGAGTTTTAGAATTTTTGAAGAGGGTTCGGGGTGTTTTTAGATCACAGAGACAGAATACCTATGTGATTTGGGCGTGTCACAGAAGCTGGACCTCCACAATACACGACGTGTCACAGAGATTAGCCTTCACGATACACGTTGTGTCATGGAGGCTAGTCTCCGAGATAGCCTCCGTGCCATGGAGGCTATTTTTTCCTGTAATTTTAATTAAAGTCCAAGGGGGTATTTTAGTCTTTCCTCCTCTTTCCAAACACTTAATTCACGAATTAAAACCCCAAGATGGGTATTAATTTCCCCTTTCCCTATCAGTTATCATACGTAAAACTCATCCCCATTCCCAAGAACATATTTTCAATCTTTCTTTCCAAGGATTCAACTATTCAAGGTTCCAATTCCAAGATTTTTATTTAAGAATTCAAGAAATTAAGTTATATGGGATATTCATCAATGGGTTCGTTCTACCCATTGAGTCCCAAAATCCCCTTTTGTTCAAGTATGAACTTCTTATCCTCTTTTATGAAAATATCAATGTTAATTATGAATTTAATCCATGTTTTCTTAGTAGTTTTAAATTCAATCCATACCAATATATTTTTCCATTTGAATTATGTCATTACATACTTTGAATTTCAATCACCCATGTCATATTCAGTTGACACCATGTTAATTTATTAAGTAATGAATTAAACCATCTGAGCATGTTGTCCTCCTAAGGTTAACACATCCCCATATTTAAAATTCATGGATTTTATCAATTTAGTGAGATGTACTATGTTTTAGGTCTCTAATTAATGACTTTCTACTAGTGTTTTTAAATTATGTTATTGTAATTAAAGTCTCATTCAGTGCTGGCGGTTAAGAACACCTGATACCTATACGTTTACATATGTTTCAGACTTTCAAGTAATAAGTCATTGAAATCCTGATCTATTATCATACTTAGTTTGCTATGATCATGTTGAGCATTATCAGTTGTGATGTCGAGTTGACTTTAGTCAGAACCAGTATCAGTTCAGTTGGTAGTAGGATTTAGCACCGAGTGAACTCAGGGATGGGGGATCGCTTGCTAGTAGAGGGTGTGGCCTTTAGTAGCAGTCCTTAAGTTCCAGAACTACGTAGCCACTGTAGGTTTTGAGAGGTCTTCCTTCCAGATGAGGGTTGACACTCTCTTAGAGGAACCTGTCAGTAGAGGGTGACACCCTAGTCCTTTGGGACAACAGTTTATTGGATCCACACAACTAGTGTTAGTACCCGTGGCAAGGTACTGACACCCTTCTAATTGGGGTCACAGGTTGGACCCCGATTAACTCAGATTGGGACATTGTCAATTACATGATAACTTCCACAATTTTAGTTCAGTACACAGGCTATGTCAGTATAGGGTTGCATGACCAAGTATTCCGTTTATCAACTATTCTATCAGTTAATTTTACATATTATCTCAGCATATATTTTACTTGGTCTTGAATTCTTTTTACATGTCCATGCATCCATGTTCAGTATCCATATGTATTTTCAGCTAGTCCTTATCTCACATCCCAGTACATTTAAAGTGCTGATCGCATACTTTCTTTTGCGCTATATTGATTTCACAATATAGGTTCGGACGCTCAGTTCCCCGATCGCCCCTTAGTCAGTTCAGTTCTTCTCAACAACAGTAGTAGTGAGTCCTCATCCATCGAGGATAGGATATTTTCAATTGCTTTTAATATTTTATTTTATGTTCAGTCAATCAGAGTTAGTTGGGGGTTTGTCCCATCAACTCCTTACGTCTTAGAGCTTTCAGACATTCAAACTATATATTCAGATATTAAGATTTATTTTCAGTTTTATTTATCAGTAATTTAGGCATGTTGGTACTTAAATCAGTTCAGCTTCCACATATGATACTTCATCATCATTTTACTAAGTTCTCACAACAGGTACCAGACCATGGGTTAGATTGGGGTCACTTGTGGCCTTAAGCACCGTGCTACGACTAGTGGATAGCCTCAGTTCATGACAAAACTTGGTATAATGCGTATGGTTTTAGAGTTTCCTAGAGTGGATGAAAGCCACATTGACTAGAGTCTTGTGCATGGGTATGAAGTACACTACACTTATGGGAAAGAGGCTATGAGATGTTTTAGAAAAGTTTCCCTTCTTTCAGGATTCATGTCGTGCAAAAGAGAATGAGCTCTATTGAATTTATTTTTTCTAACTCGTACTTCATCCTTTTATATAAAATACCTTCCATAAGAAACAACAGAAGAAAAAATGGGGATCAGCCAACACCACCACTTTTTTAGAAAGATCCCCTGAACGAAAATGTTTCCCACGCTGAATTCAGGGCTGCTTTCACATCTTTGGCCCATTCTGTGGCTTCTCAGAATAACTAACAAATTATTTCTCCAGCCAATCTAGTGATGAATACAACTGCAGCTAGGATTCGAGACTTCACTTGGATGAATCCCCCATTTTAGATCCAATTCTGAGGAGGATCCACAAGAGTTTATGGATGGTGTACAGAAAGTGATAGACATTATAGGTGTCACTTTAAATGAGAGTGTTGAATTAGCTATTTATCAATTGCAGGGAGTAGCTCATACTTTGTTTAAGCAATGGAAGGAGGACAAAAATGTTGAGCCAGGACCTATAAAATGGGAGAAGTTTCCCATAACCATCTTAGATAGGTTTTTCCCATTAGGGTTGAGGGAGGATATGGTTCAGGAGTTCATAAATTTGAAGCAAGGTAACATGAGTGTGAATAAGTAATCACTCAAGTTTACTCAGTTGGCGAGGTATTCTCTGACTATGGTGGCTGATTCTAGGTTCAGGATGAGTAAGTTTATGTCTGGTGTGTCTGATAGTGTAGTCAAGGAGTGTAGAACAACCATGTTAATTAAAGAGATAGACCATTCTAGGCTGATGGTTCATGCTCAGCAGATTGAGGAGGAAAGCTCAAAGAGAAGGAATTGGAGAATATGAGTGCCAGAATAGGTAGCTTCAACTTTTCTCAGCCAAGGTCGAAAGATGGTAATTGTTCTCAGTTCTGCTAAATTTTTTTAGCTCTAGCCCAATCTTTAGCCAGTGCGCCGGTGCCTAAGTTCAGGCAGGACAGTCGGGATAAAGCGCCAAGATCTAAGTCCCAAGATAGTATAAACAATGGTCGCACCTATCCACTTTGCATGAAATATGGTAAGAATCACCAAGGAGAGTGTAGGACAGGTAGTGATGTGTGTTTTAGATGTGGCAATCCAGGCCATAGAGTTTGGGATTTCCTAGTAGTTAGCCAAAAAGAAAAGGATGTTCGTCAGCAGGGTCAGTCAAACTTTTTATTAGCTCCAGTAGATCACCTGATTCAGTAGGGTGCCACCTCTAGTGCCACCAGTGGGAATCTTCAGAACTGACTTTATCCTCTCTGAACTCAGCATGATCAGGAGAGTTCTCCTGATGTGGTTATGGGTATGTTACAAGTCTTCCATCTTTATATTTATGCATTGTTAGACCTCAAGGTTTCACTTTTCTTTGTGACTCCTTATATAGTTGTAGACTTTAGTTTCAGTACCAAAATATTAGCAGAGACTTTCTCAATATCTACCACAATGGGTAGTTCTATTGTAGCTAGACGGGTATACAAGAATTTTTTTGTAACAGTGTCACAGAAAATTACTTCAGTTGAATTATAGAGTTAGAGATAAATGATTTTGATGTCATTCTCGACGTGGTTTGTCTCCACTTATGCTATGCTTTAGTTGATTGTAGGAATAGGATTATCCAATTCCAGTTTCCTAATAAACCCGTTATTGAATGGAGATGTAGTACTTCAGTGCCTAAGAGTTAGTTTGTATCCTATCTTAAGGCAAGAAAGATGATATCCAAGGGATGTATTTACCATATCATCCTATTTAAGGACTCAAATTCAGAAACTCCGAGTCTTGAGTCAGTTCTAGTAGTGAATGAGTTTCCATAAGTGTTCCCTAAAGATCTTCTTGGAGTATCTCCCAAAAGGAAAATTGACCTCAGAATAGATCTCATCTCAGATACCCAGCCTATCTCAATTCTGCCTTAAAAAATCACTCTAGCTAAGCTTAAAGAACTGAAGAAACTGTTTAAAGATCTATTAGATAAGGGTTTCATCAGGCCTAGCATTTCTTTATGCGGTGCTCCAGTTTTCTTCGTTTGTAAGAAAGATGGTTCTCTTAGAATGTGCATCGACTACTGTCAGTTAAATAAAGTCATAATAAAGAATAAGTATCCTTTCCCTAGAATTGATGACTTGTTTGATCAACTTCAGGGTGCAAGCTATTTCTCTAAGATAGACCTCAGATCCCGCTAACATCAACTTAGAGTCAAATAATGTGACATCCCAAAGACAACCTTCATAACTCGATATAGTCATTTTGATATAGTTATTTTGAATTCCTAGTTATGTCTTTTGGACAAATGAATGCTCCTGAAGCTTTTATGGACTTGATGAACAGGGTGTTCAAGAAGTACTTGGACATGTTCATCATAATCTTCATAGATGATATCCTCGTTTATTCCTATAGCGAAAGTGATCATGCAGATCATTTAAGGGTTGTATATGGACCCTTAAGGATCATCAGTTATTCACTAAGTTTAGTAAGTGCAAATTTTGGTGGAGATCAGTAGCTTTCTTTGGTCATATTATTTTTTGTGATGGCATTCGAATTGATTCTCAAAAGACCAAGGCAGTAAGAAACTGGCCTAAAACTATTTCTACATCAGACATCAGTAGTTTCTTAGGTTTAGATGGTTACTACAGATGGTTTGTTGAAGGATTTTCTTCTATTACTTCTCCCATATCATAATTAACCTAAAAAAAAGTCAAGTTACAGTGGTCATATTCCTGCGAGAGGAGTTTTTAGGAGTTGAAGACTCGACTTACTTACACTCTAGTCTTGACTTTACTAAATAACACAGATGGGTTTGTAGTTTATTGTGATACTTTCAGAGTTGGTCATGGTTGTATGTTAATGCAGTGAGGTAAGGTCATAGCTTATGCCTCTTGACAGCTTAAGCCCCATGAGAAGAATTTCCCAACCCATGACCTTAAGTTGGCAGCAATTGTTTTTTCCTTAAAGATTTGGAGGCATTACCTTTATGGGGTTCATATTGATGAATTTATGGATAATAAGAGTTTATAGTATGTGTTCATGTAGAAAGACCTAAACTATTATCAGAGAAGCTGGTTAGAATTATTGAAGGACTATGATATGAGTATGTTGTATCACTTGGGTAAGGCCAATATAGTGGTTGATGTCCTTAGTAGATTGTTTATGGGAAGTGTTATGCATGTCAAAAATGATAAGAAAGAGTTAGTTCATGAGGTTCATCAGCTTTCTATGTTAGGTGTTTGGTTAATTGATTCAGACAAAGGTATTATATGGGTTTAAAATGGTTCAGAATCTTCATTGGTTGCCAAAGTAAAAGAAAAGCATGATAGAGATCCTATTTTGGTCAAGTTGAAAGAGGCAGTTAAGCATCAGAAGGTTGAGGTTTTCTCCCAAAGAGGAGGTAGAGTGCTTTATTGTCAAGGCAGGCTATGTGTTCTGTGTGTTGATGGTCTGAGATAGTGGATATTAGATGAATCACATGGTGCACAATATTATATTCACCCAGGCATGTGGATATTAGATGAAGCGCATGGTGCACAGTATGAAGAAATAAACTATAGAGTTTGTGGCTAAGTGTTCGAATTGTCAGCAGGTTAAAGTTAAGCACTAAAGGCCTAGTATTATACTTCAGGAGTTCAGTATCCCCACTTGGGAGTGGGTGGTGGTGAATATGAATTTTGTGACAGATTACCTCATATACATCATAAGCATGATTCAATTTGGGTTATTGTAGATAGAATGACCAAGTCATCTCATTTTTTGTCAATTCATACTTTGTATTCAGCCGAGGATTATGCTAGACTATCTTAGGGAGTTGGTAAAGTTGCATGGGGTTCCATTGACCATCATTTAAGATAGAGGTTCTCAGTTTACCTCTTACTTTTAGAAGGCTTTTAAGAAGGGTCTTGGTACCCAAGTTTATCTCAGTATAATTGTTCATCCTCAAACAGATAGTCAGTTAGAGCGGACCATTCAGACTTTATAGGACATGTTGAGGACTTGGGTTATCGACTTTAAGGGTAGATGTGATGACCACTTACCTTAGATTAAGTTTGCCTAAAACAACAATAATCACTCTAGTAAACAAATAACTCAGTTTGAGGCTCTTTATGGAAGGAGGTGTAGATCTCCTATTGGTTGGTTTGAAGTAGGCGAGGCTGCTATGATAGGGCCGAATTCAGTGTATGGGGCGATGGAGAAAGTTTAGTTAATCTGAGAAAGGCTGAAGATAGCCCAAAGTCATCAGAAATCTTATATAGATATGAGGAGAAAAGATCTTGAGTTTGATGTTGGTGACTTGGTTTATCTAAAAATTTTGCCTATGAAAGGGGGAAGAGATTTGGTAAAAAAGGAAAGCTTAGTCCCGCTATGGTTGCCCATATAGGATTTTGAACCATTTTGGAAAGGTAGCTTATGAGTTAGAGGTGCCTACAAATTTATCTTCAGTACATCCGCTATTTCATGTCTCTTTGTTAAAGAAATGTATTGGTGACTCAGCTTCTGTTGTTCCTTTAGAGTGTGGATGTGAAAGATAGTCTTTCCTACAAAGAAGTCCCAGTTGAGATCCTTGAGAATCAGACTTATAGGTAAGGAATAAAGAAGTACCTTTCGGTAAGGTTCTATGGCGAAATCAATCCGTTGCGGGAGCTACTGGGAAAGAAGAAGCAGATATATGAGCCAAGTATCCCTATCTTTTCTCCACAAATTCTGGTCCAATGTGAGGCAATGGTTTTCCTTAAGTGATTCTCTCGTTTTCTATCTCATCTATATAACCATCCTCATGTCATATCATGCATTCATAAAATTAGTTCAGTCCATGTATTAAAATTAGTTCAGTCCATGTATCCTATTTCAGAGTCTGTTATTTAATCATTATTCAGTGTATGATCTCAGTTTTCTTAGTATCTCAGCTTAAACAATTTCATTTGGGGATGAATGATCCCAAGGGAGATGTTGTAATACCCCACAAGATTCTAGACACGTTTCCAACTCCTAGACATATGTTTAAAGGTGTCCAAGGATTTAATTTCACACTAAGTACAAAAGACATAGCCATTTTAAGACACCAAGAATGTGAACATTTTATTTTTGGCCTTCCCGAGTCTGAAACATTGATTTTTGAGTTAAAATGTATTTAGGGATATTAAAAAGGTCATCCAGGAGAGTTTCAAAATTTTTGGAGGGGGTTAGGGGTATTTTTATACCACGGAGGTAGAAGCCTCCGCGATTTAGGTGTGTCACTTAGGATGGACTCCATGATACATTGCGTCATAGAGATTAGCCTCTGCAATACATGTTGTGTCACGGAGGCTAGTCTCTACGATAGCCTCCACGTCACGAAGGCTGTATTTTCCTGCAATTTTAATTAAAGTCCAAGGGGACATTTTGGTCTTTCCTTCTTTGACCAAATACTTAATTCAGGAATTAAAACCCCAAGAGAGGCATCAATTTCCCTATTCCTATCAGTTGTCATACATAAAAACCATCCCCATTCCCAAGAACATAATTTCAAGCTTTCTTTCCAAGGATTCAACCATTCAACCATTCAAGGTTCCAATTCCAAGATTTTTCTTTAAGGATTTAAGCAATAAGATATGTGGTGTATTCATCAATGGATCCCTTCCACCTATTGAGTCCCAAAATCCCTTTTTGTTCAAGTATAAACTTCATACCCTCTTTTATGAAAATATCAATGTTAATCATGAATTTAATCCATGTTTTCTTAGTAGTTTTAAATTTAATCCATACAAATATTTTTCCCCATGTGAATTATGTTATTACATGCATTGAATTTCAATCACCCACATCATATTCAGTTGACACCATGTTAATTTATCAATTTATGAGCTAAACCATGTAAGCATGTTGTCTTCCCAAGTTTAACACATCCCCATATTTAAAATTCATGGATTTTATCAGTTTAGTGAGATGTACTATGTTTTGGGTCTCTGAATCATGATTTTCTACTAGTGTTTTTAAATGATGTTATCATACTTAAAGTATTATTCAGTGCTGGCGGGGTATGAAAACCCGATACCTATATGTTTACACATGTTTCAAACTTTCAAGTAATAAGTCAGTCAAATACTAATTTTATTATCATACTCAATTTGCTATGATCATGTTGAGCACTATCAATTGTGATGTCCAATCGACTTTAGTTAGAACTAGTGTAAGTTCAGTTGGTAGTAGGATTTAGCACCGAGAGAGTGTGACCGTATTAGTCCCTAAGTTCCAGAACTACGTAGGCAGCGTAGGTTTTGAGAGGTCTTCCTGCTAGATGAGGGTTGACACTTACTTAGGGGCACCTTCCAGTAGAGGGTGACATCCTAGTCCTTCGGGATAACAGTTTAGTGGATCCACATAACCAGTGTTAGTAACCGTGGCAAGGTACTGACAGCCTTCCAACTGGGGTTATAGGTTGGACCCTAATTAGCTCAGATTGGGACATGTCGGTTACATGATAGCTCCCACAGTTTTAGTTCGGTACTCCGTCTATATCAGTAAAGGTTTGCATGATCAAGTATTCATTTTATCAGCTATTCATTAGTCAATTTTACAGATTATGTCAGCACATGTTTTACTTGGTCTTTCATTCTTTTTACATGTCCATGCATCCATGTTCAGTATCTACATGAATTTTTTAGTTAGTCCCTATCTCACGTACCAGCACATTCAAAGTATTGATTGCATACTCTCTTTTGCGCTATATTGATTTCACAATATAGGTTTGGATGCTTAGTTCCCTAATATCCCTTAGTCAACTTAGTTTCTCTCAGCAACAGTAGTGGTGAGTCCTCATCTATTAAGGATAGGATATTTTCTGTTACTTTCAGTATTTTACCTTATGTTCAGTCAGTTGGAGTTAATTAGGGGTTTGTCCAATTAACTACCCATGTCTTAGAGGCTTTTAGATATTCAGACTAGATATTCAATTTTGTTTCAAGTTTCATTTAATTATCAGACATCTTCGTATTTATATCAGTTTAACTTCTGCATATGATACTTCATCATCATTTTATGAAGTGCTCACAGCAGGTACCAGACCATGAATTAGCTTTGGGTCACTTGTGACCATAAGCATAGTGTTACAACTAGGGGTAGCCTCGAATCGAGACATTACTTGATTAATTCCTCTGGTATATTTTATAATTATTAAACTTTGGTGAAGGTTCTTTGTAATTAGGGGCCAACATCTAGACTTTTTATTATTTACGATGAAAAGTTTAAATACTTGGCTACCTATAATGGTAAAAACATTTTTTATTAGGAATAGGCTATTGTGTTTTTTTTATGACCCAATTTCTCAGGTCATGATGACTCCTGCTATACCTCACCAGTAGGTAAGCCAATCCTATAGTCCGAAACTACTAGTAACGACTACTAAATGAATGAAGGGAAGAATGTAGAATAGATGCAATAAAAGACTAAGATACCTAAGATAATCCCAAAACCTGGTGTAATCAGTACTAGAGCTTCTAACATAAGAAAGATGCAAATGGGGTACTAATTGAATATACAGATACAACATCTTTGAATACAACATAGAGACTAGTCTAGTACATAAGAGGGAGTATAGTAATACTCCAAATGTCAGGAGCTCACTCTATGTCTCCGAACCATGGCTACTCCACACAATGCACACGACACCAACGATAACCCGTACTATGATCTACAGGATGCAGAAGTATAGTATGAGTACCAAACACGTGGTACTCAGTATGCAACTGCCGACTAAACTCCAAAACTAATGCAAATATACATAATATGCAAGCAAAAATGTAAACTATATCCAAATATCCAACAACTATATCATAAAGCTAATGAGATAATATGAATAAACTATCCTATTCATGTCTATGAAACAACATACTAAGGATAAGGAGGTATTAAGGATGAACTATCCCATTTTATCCATACTCAGGAACCTCAATACTATACAGTATATTGTTGACTTATATAAGAATTAAGAGAAAAAAAAGATATATTTACGTATACAAGGTCAAGGAAGAAAGGGATATATGATAATACCATAGATACATATAGATAGATATGCATATGTACATAAACAAGGTCAACTCGAGGTACAACCTAAATCATCAGAATGGTACCTTAATACCTCGTACTCACAACCGAAACTAGTGCTAGTGTACTCAGGGTTATAATCTATATGTCTAATCATGAAATAATCATGCATAATAATATAATTGTAAGTTATATAAAATAGAATAATACCTCAAATCTTGATATCAAATCATTAACAAAGCTATCACAAAATAGCCATAACAATGATCATAACAACAATAATAACAATAGCAATGATAACACGAGTAACCATCTAGTCCAGAAAAACAATACCTAATCGAGCCTTTCACGAACCCCCATTACCCTAGGATTAAAAGGTTAAATCAACATATAACACACCACAAGCCATACTCATCACCCATACCTATGCAACCACCATAAGGCTGATAGATATAGGCGCATATTGGTGAAGAATGAATGCCCAGATATAATCCAAAATACCACAACCGATCAAAATACCATAATTAACCCAATGTATAACGTCACATCATCAGTATCATAATCAATATCCAGACTCAAATAGGTAAATATATAATCAATAGACAGACTTGCACCGATAAATATATAATCAATAGCCAAACTTTTATCGATAAATACAATCAATAGCTGGACTCAAACTGGTAAATATGTAATCAATAGCAAAACCTAAACTAGTAAATATAATTAATAGTCGAACTCAAACCGATAAATATATAATCAATAGATGGATTTGAACTGGTAAATGTAATAAATATCCTCAACATCATCAATCATCGGGCTTTACCCAAAATTCATATCATCAATACCATCGTACTCTTCCGTCCCATACTAGAGAGATGTGTATGCAGATATATAATAGGTGTAGGGACTTAAGCCATGGCTAAAAAGAGTGTAAATCTATAAATCCATTGACTGTGATAAACTTCAAGAATAAATCATTATAAAAGTCTATAAAGGGTCAGAATCTCTCGCGACCAAAGTAAATAGTAGTATCAGAATCACAGACCAAAATCTTTCTCAGTCAAATCTTTAAAACATCAATTCCAATCTCTTTACGCATCGATTATTCATTAAGATGTTAAAATTATTGTTATGAAGAAATCCATTTTTGGTGAAAAGTGGTCCTTAACCTTATTTAGGAAAAACATTAGTAAAATTATATTTTAGTTGGAATAGTACCATCTACCATATTTAGTAATCATGAATGTAACGAATCTATGCATGCCATCATAAGTATTAAAACAATGAAATCTTAAACATCAATATGTCAATAAACTACAACCATTTTATCTACAAGCATGGAATACTTCCCAGAACCGAACCAATGAATATCATGAACATGGCCTCTGGCCCAAGAATATATCCAAAAATAGCTACAACATCATAATCATGGCCTTAGGCCCAAGTGTATATCTGGCATAATCATAACATCATTATTTGGGAAAAACCATAATAATTCACCGAGTAATACACAAGAATTTCTAAAGATTCATTAGTCCCATCTATAACTAATTTGCTAACAACCTAGGGTAATAAGACTATAGAGGCATAATAAGTATTTTACCTTAAGGGTCACTTCACCTATCTAATCCCCGAACTTCAATATTCTAGGATAAGTCATGCTATTCTACCCACAATTAATCTGAATATTCATATTCACATACACATCATCTTGTGAAGAAGAGTAAACAGAAGCCTACCTCAAAGATGAACAACAAATCCTTGAATCATCCACAAAATGTCTGTCTTTCAAAATCATAATCTTCGCATCATTAAGAGTCAAACAAGACCCATATTGCCATATAATGGGTCGGGTCAAATTATGGGTCAACAATGGGCCCAAGATGCCTTTAAACGAAATCCAAAATTGAACCTGTCATGAGGTCTCTCAAAGGACAAGGATGTTGTGTTCAAAAGTTGAGCACAAAATGGAGCCGAAATTGGGTCTCAAATCAATCCTTACAGTTTAAGAATTCAAAGCCCTAATTTCTAAGAATTTATCAAGAAATCAAAGGAATATTACCATGAATTAAAAGGGAAATCATGAAATAATCGATAACCAAGCTCCCCAAATCATCAACAATCTTTAATTCCACTCTATCTCACTCTTTAGGGGTTAAACTCTCAAGAAATAGATGTGAAAATCATAAAAATCGGCTAAAATAGGGTATTTATATCCATACTAGGCATTGGGGTCTCATGATTGTGACCCAACATTCACAATCGCGAAAACTTGAGACTATACAAGGGAGTCACGATCGCGATTTATCTTTCATGATCACTGTAATGCCCCACAAAAATCCTTTTCCATTCTGAGCCTTAGAGCGTATTTGGTAAAGCGAAAATCCGAGTTAAAATGTTTCAGAAATATCCTCCCAAGTATTAAATACTTTGAATCGTGTGGGAATCTATTTGAGCATGAATTGAGATCATTGAGGTCCCCTAACTTATGGATGAGTTGAAAGCTTTCCTATCATTTATGTTTTAGTGACCGTCAAGATTTGTGTCAACTTCAATCGACCATAACTCCTTGAATATATAGAGTTATAGGACCTACTATATATCAAATGAAATATCTTTGAATTATCTTTCCAACTATACTAATTTAGTAATAAAATGATATCGGAGCAAAGAGTTATGTCCATTTTACTCCAGCATATCTGGCTGGGAAACTGGTGACAACATTCGTGATAAGCTATCACGCCCGTGACGGCCTATCACCAATGTCGTCAGCCCTGGGCAGATTTCTGACCCCAGTGATGAAATTTTGTGATAATCCATCACGCCCGTGATGGCCTATCACTAATGTCATCAACCTTAACCAGAAACTCAATATTTTACCTTTTTTTAACGACATTTGTGACAGCCTATCACCAACTTGACGGCCTGTCATGGATGTCGTTAAGAATATTTTTCTAGCAATTTAAGGGCATTTTTACAAGGGTATTTTGGTCATTTACCATTTTTTTGAGCCTCTATAAATATGAGGAACCCTCATTCAAACCCTAATTTCTCCATTTCTCTTCCAATTCTCTAAAGAGAGAATATGTAGGGTTTCAATTCAAGAACCCTAATCTTCTAAAAATCATCCATAAATCTTCAAGATTTCTTCAAGAACTAAGTTCCTCATAGTGTGGTCTTTGAGAATCATTTATTACAAGTGCGGATAGAGTCTCAAGCATTAGAATTCATCCGACTTCAAAGGTTAAGGTATGTAGATATTAATTCTTGGGTACCTTTCATCCAAGAATCTCAAGAACCCTTTTTTAAAACTAAAAGATTTTTATTTTTTTGAGTTGTTAATGATTTGTATGAGTGAAATAGATGTTCAAGGTGTGTTGGAATTTTGATTTATGTTTGTCTACAAAATTTATGAGCTTTGACCCTAGTATGTGGAACTAATGTGATAGAACCTCTAGAAGTTGTTTTCTATGTGATGTATTCATGACTTTTGGGTGTAGAAATGGTTGAATAAGTGAAGCATGTCCCCCATAGGTTTGATAAAAATGCCCAAATGAATGAATTATTCCATGGTAGCAGGAAATTCCCAAATATGTGTGAACCCATGCATGCCTAGTGTTTGATAAAATGCCTTAGTGAGTGAAATGTGCAAAGATAGCATGAAATCCCCAATTAAGTTGTGACATGTTAGTAAGAAGTTTCCCCAAGCTATGTGATATCCAAACACATGTCAAGACTGATATAGGTATGAAATAGCTGAGGTAAAACCTTGTTGAATAGAGTACGATCTAGTAGCATATTTACCCTACATTATTATATGATTATGATTTCGAGATGCTAAAAGTAACCCTTGGCGACTATGATGATGAATAAACTTTTATGATTCCTAATTACTTGAAGAATTGTATTAATGATTGGGAAGATGCTTTAATGATTATGATGATGAATGAATGATTATGATGATACATGAATAATTATGATGATGAATGAATAATTATGCTTTTCTTTTATGCTATCGACTCCTGGGGGTATTTTACCCAATAATAGAGCTGTTTTCTAGAGCGCGTGTCAGTTTCTTGATAACTCCAGTCGAGCCATGATTCTCCAAACTCCGTGAACTATAGAACTCTGTATCCTCAGACAAGTCAGAACTTAAGAAAGCTCAGTAATCTCAGTTATCTCTGTAATCTCTGTATTTCTAGTAATCTAGCCTCAGTACGATAATCAACTCAGATCTAATAGTATTCAAGTTTAATCTCAGAAGCAATTCAAGTAATCTATTCAAGATCTGCATCGTCAGTCAGATACCATGATTCGATACCTTTTTCATCAGATACGGAACTAAGTAATCTCAGCATAACTCAGTTAGATCTTTTGAGAAACATAATCAGTAAAATACTCAGTTTAGTTGTGTTCAGTTGAGAATTTAGTTCAGAGTCTTTCAGTTGGGAGTAAAAGCTAGCACCAAGCAAGGGAAGAGATGGTGGCTCTCCCGTCAGAGAGGCCGAGTCGTTAGGAGTAATCCCTGAACTCTAGAACTGTATAGCCAGCGTAGGATACTGGAGTCTCCCATCAGTAGAGGCCTACACCGTCAGAGAGATTTGACTATCATATTGCCTCAGGCTGACTTCCTGTTAGGGTCATCCCATCAGAGAGGCTTAACCAGAGAGGTCTTTAGCCGTGGCACGGTATTGACACCCTTCCAGCTGGGGTCACAGGTTGGACCCTACCTGTGGTAGGTTGGGGCATATCGGTTAAGTAACTACTTCCCACAGTTGCAGTTTCAGAATCACTCTTTAAAAATTAGGACTGTGTGGTACAGTCGTCTATCCTAGTATAGAACTCAGATAGTTTGATTGGTTCATGGACCATCCCGTAAGATAGGCCTGGTCTCATATGTAGATTCTTATTATCATTACTAGAGATCTCCCGTCAGAGAGACTTGATCTCAGTCTCAGATTCAGTTGAGTATTCTCGTGATCATATCTAGAGATCTCCCATCAGAGAGGCTTGATCTTAGTCTAAGACAATGTTGTGTATTCTTATTATCATATCTAGAGATTTCCCATCAGATAGGCTTGATATCCATCTCAGATTCTTTATTCTATTGAGTATTCTTGTTGTCAGATTCCGACATGATCATACATCTTATCATTGATAATCACTTCTAGAATAATCTGTTAGAAAAGTTAATCTCTAATTTTGTCAGTCTAAAGCAGTAAGCTTAGAATTTAGTCCTTGATGTAAGTACATCCAGATCCTCAGTTATCAGTATCAGATGAGTCAGTGATTCAGTATCTCAGTGTTAGTAGTGAGTTTAGTCTGCAGTAAAGTGGTATCTGAGTTTTAGTATCTAGAGTTGCGATGATTGTGTTCATGGTCTGTACATTAATGTATGTGTTCTGATATGGCATCTTCATGATTATTCAATTTAGATATTGTGCATGCATGAGCCCTTGCATTAGCCTACCCTATCTACATATTTAGTACATTCCTATACTGACGTATTTGCGGTATGGTGTTTTATTTTCCACCATAGGTTCAGAGGCATAGGATCCAAAGTATCCTCAGCAGTTCAGTCCTAGTCAGTAGCAGTAGAAGTAGTAGTGAGTCATCTTATTTCGAGGACGAATCTCAGTTTATTATTATTTCTTTAGACTTTATTTATTTTTAGTCGATGGAGTTAGTTGGGGACTTATCCCATCAACTCCATAATTCAAACAGTTTAGAGGCTTTTCAGATGGATGTTGTTGATGCGTATTATGAGTATTCATAGATGTGTTGAGCCTTATGGCTAGTTTTTTGCATTTATTTAAGATATTATGCAGTATACAGGTATAGATATCAGTAAAGGGTTAGCTTGTGGTCCTTCGAGGTCACAAGCATTGTGTGACGTCTCAGGATGGGATTTCGGGGCGTTACAAACTTGGTATCAGAGCCTAAGGTTCAAGAGTGTCCTAGGGAGTCTGGAAGCCGCATCTAGTAGAGTCTTGTGCATGGGTGTGTAGCGCGCCACATTTATGTACAAGAGGCTACAGGATGTTCTTAGGAGTAGTTCCTCTTCTTTCAATGATCATTTAGTGCGAGTGAGCATGAGCTCAAGTTGATCCTCAGTCTAATCCACTTCTTTCTTCCAATTACAGAGTATGCCTCCTCGCAGATATTTTATCCGTAGGGTCGATAACCAGCCCCCTCAGCCAGTAGATCCTGAGAATGAGAGTGTGTTACATACAGAGTTTCGGGCCGCTTTCCAGGCGCTATCCCAAGATGTGACTAATGTTCATGGAAATCGTCAGGCTGCAGTCCTACCTCAGCAAGATGGGAATTCTGCCACAACCAGGATTAAAAGCTTTATGAAAATGAATCCGCCCGAATTCTTTGGGTCAGTAGTAGGTGAGGACCCGCAGTTGTTTCTGGAGGAGGTGAAGAAGATCACCTAGATTATGCATGTTTCTGAGGAGGAGAGTTTTGAGTTAACATCTTATAGGTTGAAAGACATTGCTCATGATTGGGTAGTGATATGGGAGAAAAGTAGAGGGGAGAATGCAACTCCCGTGACTTGGATAGAGTTTCAGAGTGCCTTTATAGATAGGTTTTTCCCGCTACAGATGAGAGAGTCTAAGGTAGAAGAGTTCATGAACCTAAGTCAAGGTTCTATGACCGTGAAAGAGTATTGTCTTAAGTTTAACCAATTAGCTAAGTATGCTCTCGACTTGGTAGCTGACTTGGTAGCTGACCCTAGAGCGAGTATGAGTA
Organism: Capsicum pubescens; assembly: GCA_030864215.1. NCBI lineage: Eukaryota > Viridiplantae > Streptophyta > Magnoliopsida > Solanales > Solanaceae > Capsicum > Capsicum pubescens. The sequence continues at coordinate 269,718,680 of CM061548.1, forward strand.
AGTTTTTATCTGGGGTGTTGAGTGATGTGTTGAAAGAGTGTAGATCTTCCATGCTCAATAGAGATATGGATCTTTCTAGGCTAATAATGCATGCGCAACAAATTGAGGCAGATAAAATAAATAAGAGAGAGAGTGAATAAGAAAGCCAAGATAGGTAGTCGTGGTTTCCCGCAGGCAGGGTCTCAAGGTGGTAGTAGTTCTCAATATGGTTGGAGATTTTTAGTTCCAGCTCCATCTTCATCTAGTGTACTCGCACCTATGTTTGAGGGTGTCAGATCTGAGGGAGCGCCAAGCTCCAAAGCCCTGAGTAGTGCTAGTGGTGTTCGTACCATTTGCATTGTGGAGTGTGTGGCAGGCGCCACCAAGGTGTGTGTAGAGCCGGTAGTGATGTGTGTTTTGGTTATGGTGAGTCAAGCCATAGAATGAGAGAATGTAGAGTGCTGACTCAAAGGGGTAGACTTCATGCGTTTCAAGCTCGCCTTGATCGGGAAGGATTCCCTGAAATAGACCCAGGTATGTTATGAGCCCTTCATATTTATGACATGCATTGTTAGATCCTTTTCTCCCATTTTGAGATTATATGTTAGCATGAGTCATGCATAAGTTTTAGATCTTGATCGGTCAATTATGACCCAGTCTGTAGGTGCCCTGCGCACTGCTCCAGTATTTCAGCGAAGTGTGTTTAGAGGGACATAGAGTCCCAAGGGGGATATACCCCATAGTATTATGATGTTTTATGCCATTAGATTCATCCCGATGCATGTTCAACTTTTGTTGATGGAGTTAGCATTAGTTGTCATTGCATTGTCGATCGTACTTTCAAAAGTCAGCTTAGCTGGACATTCATGCATTTGATATGCGCATTTAGTAGAAAGAATTCATCTTGTCAGCGTGTGTTCAGTTGTGTATTCATGAGATTATCCCAGTTATGAGCCCATGCATCAGATATGCATGTGTATTATGAGAATTCAGCTATAAGTATCATCAGTCGAGTATTCCATGCATCAGATCTGCATGCCCAGTGTGAGAACTCTCTATGTCAGTCGTTCCAGTTTTGTAGTCCTGATATGAGATGTTTCCATTTATTGAGTAAGTTTTGTTGATCCATATTCTCAGTCTAGCAAGAGACATTCGAGGATGAATGTTCTCAAGGGGGAGATAATGTAATGCCCCGTAAAAATCCTTTTCCAGTCTGAGCCTTAGAGCGTATTTGGTAAAGCAAAAATCAAAGTTAAAATGTTTCAGAAATATCCTCCCAATTATGAAATACTTTGAATTGTGTGGGAATCTATTTGAGCATGAATTGAGATCATAGAGGTCCCCTAACTTATGTACAAGTTGAAAGCTTTCCTATTATTTAAGTTTTAGTGACTTTCAAGATTTGGGTCAACTTCAATCGACCATAAATACTTGTATATATCTAATTAGAGGATCTACTATATATCAAATTAAATCTCTTTGAATTATCTTTCCAACGATACCAATTTCGTCAAAAACTAATATCGGACCAAAGAGTTATGCCCATTTTACTCCAGCATGTCTGGCTGGGAAACTGGTGATGACATTCGTGATAAGCTATCATACCCGTGACGGCCTATCACCAATGTCGTCAGCCTTAACCAGAAACTCAACATTTCACCTTTTTTTTGACGACATTCGTGACGGCCTAGCACCAACTTGACGGCCTGTCACGGATGTCGTCAAGAATATTTTTTCAGCAATTTAAGGAAGTTTTTGCAAGGGTATTTTGGTCATTTCCCATTTTTTTAGCCTTTATAAATATGAGGAACCCTCATTCAAACCCTAATTTCTCCATTTCTCTTCCAATTCTCTAAAGAGAGAATATCTAGGATTTCAATTCAAGAACCCTAATCTTCAAAAAATCATCCATAAATCTTCAAGATTTCTTCAAGAACTAAGTTCCTCATAGTGTGGGCTTCGAGAATCATTTATTACAAGTGCAGATAGAATCTCAAGCATTAGAATTCATCCGACTTCAAAGGTTAAGGTATGTAGATATTGATTCTTGGGTCCCTTTCATCCAAGAAGCTCAAGAACCCTTTTTAAAAACTAAAAGATTTTTATGTTTGTGAGTTGTTAATGATTTGTATGAGTTGAAATGGATGTTCAAGGTGTTGTGGAGTTTTGATTTATGTTTGTCTACAAAATTTATGAGCTTTGACCCTAGTATGTGGAACTAATGTGATAGAACCTCTTGAAGTTATTTTCTATGTGATGTTTTCATGACTTTTGGGAGTAAAAATGGTTGAATAAGTGAAGCATGTTCCCCATAGGTTTGATAAAAATGCCCAAATAAATGAATTATTCCATGGTAGCAGGAAATTCCCAAATAAGTGTGAACCCGTGCATGCCTAGTGTTTGATAAAATGCCTTAGTGAGTGAAATGTGCAAAGATAGCATGAAATCCCCAATTAAGTTGTGACATGATAGTAAGAAGTTTCCCCAAGCTATGTGATACACAAACACATGTCAAGACTGATATACGTATGAAATTGCTGAGGTAAAACCTTGCTGGATGGAGTACGATCTAGTAGCATGTTTTCCCTACATTATTATATGATTATGATTCCGAGACGCTTAAAGTGAACCCTTGGCGACTATGATGATGAATAAACGTTTGTGATTCCTAATTACTTGAAGAGCTGTGTTAATGATTGGGAAGATACTTTAATGATTATGATGATGCATGAATGATTATGATGATACATGAATGATTGCGATGATGAATGAATGATTATGCTTTACTTTTACGCTATCAACTCCTAGGGGTTTTTATACCCGAAAATAGAGCTGTTGTCTAGATCGCGTGTCAGTTTCTCGATAACTCCAGTCGAGCCATGATTCTATGAACTCAGTGAACTATAGAACTCTGTATCCTCAGACAAGTCAGAACTTAAGAAATCTCAGTAATCTCAATTATCTCTGTAATCTCTGTATCGCTAGTAATCTAGCCTCAGTCCTCTAATCAGCTCAGATATAATAATATTCAAGTTTAATCTCAGAGGCGATTCGAGTAATCTATTCAAGATCTGTATCGTCAGTCAGATACCATGATTCGATACCTTTTCCATTAGATATGGAACTAAGTAATCTCAGCGTAACTCAGTCTGATATTTTGAGAAACATGATCAGTAATAGACTCAGTTCAGTTGTGTTCAGTTGAGAATTCAGTTGGGAGTAGAAGCTAGCACCGAGCGAGGGAAGGGATGGAGGCTCTCCCATCAGAGAGGTCGAGTCGTTAAGATCAATCCCTGAACTCCAAAACTACGTAGCCAGCGCAGGATGCAGGAGTCTCCCATCAGTAGTGGCTGTCACCGTCAGAGAGGTTTAACTTTCATATTGCCTTAGGCCGACTTCCTGCGAGGGTCATCCCATCAGAGAGGCTTGACCAGAGAGGTCTTTAACCGTGGCACAATATTGACACCCTTCCAGCTGGGGTCACAGGTTGGAACCCACCTGTGGTAGGTTGGGGCATATCGGTTAAGTAACTACTTCCCACAATTGCAGTTTCAGTATCACTCTTCAGAAATCAGGACTGTGTGGTACAGTCGTCTATCCCAGTATGGAACTCAGATAGTTCCATTGGTTCATGGACCATCCCTTAAGATAGGCCTGGTCTCATATGTAGATTCTTGTTATCATTACTAGAGATCTCCCGTCAGAGAGGCTTGATGTCAGTCTCAGATCTAGTTTAGTATTCTCGTGATCATATCTAGAGATCTCCCGTCAGAGAGGCTTGTTCTCAGTCATAGACCATGTTGAGTATTCTTATTATCATATCTAGAGATCTCCTATCAGATAGGCTTGATCTTCATCTCAGATTCTTTATTCTATTGAGTATTCTTGTTGTCAGATTTGGACATGATCATACTTCTTATCATTGATAATCACTTCCAGAATAATCTGTTAGAAAAGTTGATCTCTAATTCTGTCAGTCTAAAGTAGTAAGCTCAGAATTTAGTCCTTGATGTAAGTACATCCAGATCCTTAGTTATCAGTATCATATTAGTCAGTGATTCAATATCTCAATGTTAGTAGTGAGTCCAGTCTGCAGTAAAGTGTTATCTGAGTTTCAGTATCTAGAGTTGCGATAATTGTGTTCATGGTCTGTACATTCATGTATGTGTTCTCATGCGACATCTTCATGATTAATCAATTTAGATATTGTGCATGCATGAGCCCTTGCATCAGCCTACCCCTTCTACATACTCAGTATATTCCTGTACTGACGCATTTGCGCTATGGTGTTTTATTGGACACCATAGGTTCAGAGGCACAGGATCCAGAGTATCCTCAGCAGTTCAGTCCCAGTCAGAAGCAGTAGCAGTGAGTCCTTTTATTTCAAGGACGAATCTCAGTTTATTATTATTTCTTCATACTTTATTTATTTTCAATTGATGGAGTTAGTTGGGGACTTGTCCCATCAACTCCACAGTTCAGACAGTTTAAAGGCTTTTCAGACGGATGTTGTTGATGTGTATTATGAGTATTCATAGATGTGTTGAGCCTTATCGCTAGTTTTTGCATTTATTTAAGTTATTATGCAGTATACAGGTATAAATATAAGTAAAGGGTTAACTTATGGTCCTTCGGGTCATAAGCACCGTGTTACGTCTCGGGATGGGATTTCGGGGTGTTACAATCACGGTTCAGGTGAATAGAGTAAATCACATTTGGCGATCGCGATTCTGCATAAAAGCACAATTGGTGATCGCAATTTACCCATCGTAATCGCAATCACACTAGACCTGGTGCACTAAGTTTTCTTCTATGTTCAGAATGGACTTCTACTGATGGTTCAGAATTCGTTCTGAACCCTATGTGCTCAAACAAAATATGTTTACATACCAAATTCAATATTCCTGACTCAATGGAACCATCAAAACTTACATCCAAGATTGTTTTGACTAAATGTGGGGCCCACAACTATAGTTTTATTTTTCATATAACCCGCCTAATAGCCCAAAACATGTCCTAAAGCCCTTGGACCTGAACCAAGGGTCCCCCTAGTCTAAAATTGACGTTCTGGAGTTGATGGCACTGCCAAAATTCTTATCTGAGGTCATCTACTAGGAGTTTTGGTCTTAGACCAAATCCTAAATAGCGAATGCTCAAAAAAATGAGTCTAAAATCTAAGTGAACTATTCGATCAACGAACTTACAATTCTGGCAAGTCATAAATGACCTATAGTCGCTGTGGGGAGGCTCAAAATTCCAAACATACATACAAATCAAGGAAATGACTTGGAGGTTCATTACAATATCCAATACTAAAATGAATTTGATTTGCAAAAGTCAATGGATAGAAAGATCTCAAAATCTTGAAAGGATAAGGTACTGGGCCCGCATGGTCTGGGCACGACTTCCCAGATAACCTTTAAGAGGAGAGAACACTTCCAAGGGATTTTTCCAAAGGCATCCCTTTTCAACTCGCTCTCTCACCTAACTTCTGAATAGCTAAAATTGAACCTCCACCATCAACCGGTCTCCACCCAAACTGAAGAAGGCTAATGCATGCAAATCTGAATCACAACACACTAATACAATCTCGTTACCCGTACAAGTCATCAAAGGCTTATCCAAGCCAAAAATAAACCAAGGCATGAGTCATACAATCGACTCTAATCCAAATATAACCTTCCTTTTACTATTCCACACCTGCTATCCACCCCAAACTTGGAGAAAAATCACATGTCTTTCCCGCGTAATCTCATTATAGAGAACTCAAAGAACCAAAATTGATCTACTAAAACTATGTATGGAAAACATGAGAATAAGCCCATACGGAGCTACCTGAGCACCCAATAAATATAATCAAGGTATAAAATCTATGACAATGCTACAAATGGTTGGAATAATCTTCAAAAATAAAATCCATGAGTCTAAGGCACAACTACTTACCACTGAACGATCTATTCTAGGATGTCCCATCAACAGAGAATGAAGACACGCTGAATCCAACTCAAGTATACTACTCCCACTGAAGTATATCATTTGAGAATATCAAGGAAATTGATGACCCGAGGTCAAAGCTGAAGGAACCAATACAGGATCCATAGGTTATCATCTGAACACCTATTAACTATAATCCATCCAAAGTCGAGAAGACTGAATAGGTAACCACGACGTAGGGTCAACCAACCTATAGATAAAATCTGAGCTGAGATAAATCTAAAATGAAGGCCACACTCAATATCTATAACTCCCAGCTGAAATCTCGACACCAAGGCTGAATCTCTCGATCTTAAGTACCCAAACCAAACCTGATGGTGGGTAGGCATTCATGCCCTAAATCTATCATAACTTCCAAATCACCAATCCAAGACGTCAAATCAAACTGATCCAATAATTCTATGTTAAGGTCAACTACTCAAATCGACTTCAGTATCCAAGTTTGGCATGTCCAAAATAAATCATATCGAGCCAAAATCGAAACATAACTACAGAACAAAATCATAATAGAGAGGAAATCACCGACTTAAAACACAAGAAATTAGCTCCATATTCTCTGGAGGGTATGGACTATTAAAGCATACTCAAGAACTCCCTAAGACTGCATTTTATGCTAGTAATAGAAAAAACGTTAGCAACTTCGACAAATACAACTTTAGCCAAAAACTAACTAATCTAATACTCCATCTTGGCAAAGAATAGCCATAGGCATATATCATTAATGAGAAGCACTCCACGAATTCTTATTAGCCAAACAAACTCTGAAATGGGGATTTCCTAAATCCACCCAAGTAGGACATTAATAACTAAAAAAACCATGAATCACCTCACTGAGGAAGGAAGCACTAAGCCTGACATATATATCGGGGTCAAGACCACTACCAAAAAATAAACCAATAACTCAAGATAAAGATTTTACAATTTTCTAACTCAGGAAGCGATCATAGAAAAGACCACCTGCCTCTAACTCTCTAACTCTACTTTAGACAAGAACTATATCACGACAAAAAAAAGAACGTCCAATCTTCATACTAGTACCATGAGCAAACCATCACTAGAAGAAGAATCCAAAAAATCTAAGAGATAAATCTAGGAAATCTCAAAATCAATATCAAAACCATTATCGGGCAATGGAATAGCCACAAAAAAAGAATGGACCCTAAACTAGTCAATCTCAAGAATGGCTATATAGGGAAGAAAATCTAATGCAAAAACCTTTACAACCAAGAGGCAAGTTCAAGGATCCCAAACTAAAAAATGGGAAATATAACCAATCGACCAACCGTATAACCGCAACAAAATCACATAATGTCAACTTACCTTCAATCCCAGAATCCTTTCTAGAGTCAATCTAGCATAGCCAACAAAAGAGGAAAACAACCAACCTCACCTCTCTATATACAATAATTCACTTAATCGGGCTATAGATATCTATACCAATGAATAAGAACTGCATGAAATGGAATTCTAACTAGATAACACTAGTCTAAACAACTTTGCTATGAACTTAGAAATGTGAACTTCTTACTCTACCTTTCCCCAGTCTCTGCCTTCTTTTCTTCACTTCCTCTACCTGCTGTATGTACATAACTAACCTGGTAATATCCATGTCCTGGTTTAACAAGGCATTCATACTCTCCAAAATCAACTCTCAGGATAACCCAAAAAGTGATCTTCCTCATTCTAGCCCTCATGCTAGAAATTAACTTCAGAGCATACCAAGATAATAGGTGAAACTTTAAGGGATACTCCTTGACTAACATCTTACCTTACTTCAGGTTAACAAACTCTTCTGCCTTCGCTTTCCTCAACTCCCGAGGAAAGAAGCAATCTATAAAAGCATTAGAAAAATTATCTCACAGGGCTGATTCAGCAACGTCACCCCTTGACTTCTCTTATTCCTCATACCATTGGTATGCTACATCTTTTATTTGGTAGGCAGGAAATTACACACCCTCTACGTTAGTAGAATGCATAACACGGAAGATCTTTTCCATCTCATCTACAAAATCTTGAGGATCCTCCTTAACCTTAACACTAGGGAATATAAGAGGGTTTAATCTCATGAACTGGTTAACCTTGTGGCCTTAGAAAATGGAGTAACAGAAGCACCATACTGGATATGAGAAGCTATCAACTGCGCCAACATATGAATAGACTGATAAAACTCAGCATTTGTTATATCAGCCTGAGGGGATCAAAGAGAACAGAAGGGAACTATTGGAACTCCAGGAGGGAACTGTTGGAACTCCAGGAGGACAATCAAGAGGACAAAATAGTTTTTGTGAGCTTCAGATCATCGAGGAGGCATGATATGAAAGGAAAAAAAACAAAAATTAGAGAAGAATTTAAGACCTTAGAATCTACAGCTTGAAAAAAAACACAAGAAAGAGAAACATTCCTAAATGGCTTGTAGCCTCTCCCTTATGAGTATGGCGTGCTACACTCTTAAAAGAGACTCTACTTGACACGGCTTTGTCGGACACCCAGTTGACCATTAACCTAGGGATCTAATACCAATCTGAGAAGATCCAAACTAGTGCCTAGTCGTTTTGGGCATCTCAAGTCTAACCAGGACTAGAGATCACCCCCAATACCCAACCTTAACTGCCTTGCACCCTATGTCGGATGAATTTTGAACATATAATAGGATAAAAGATAATTTAAAGACATTAATTAAAGACTATAATCATAATCCAACAACCTCAATCAAATAATCGGTGCTAACCCCAATACTAATACTAATACCGAGGTTGACACTAATACCGACAATGCCCATAGTTGTCTGACAAAGCCTCTAACCAAAATTAAGTAATATCCAGTTGGGAAATGCCCCCAACCATAGATAAAACCAAACAAAATAAATGACAAAAATAAAAAAAGTCCATAGCATGAAATTGAGACTTTTGGAGTATGAAAGCTCACCACTTCAGTCTGACTCAAAGCTATCTCTAATTCTAAGTAACCGAGTAGGAGGCATAGTAGTATGGCCAATTCATGCATCTCATGGGGATATAATTCTCGAATATGGTTAGTGAAGTGAACGCTAGCATGTACTCAGGGATAAGAAAAAATAATGCCAGTAATTCAAAACCAAAGTAAATAACTATATGCAATCACATACACACACACATATATATATATATCATGGCGGGATAGAGAACTAGGATTAGCATGTATTTAAAATATTAACTTGGGTTGAGTAGTTCGACCATACTAAAACCACCCACGGGAAATATGAGCGTATCTCCCCCTGCTGAAAGGGCCCCAATACATGTACAACTGGAGAAAAGAACCTGAGATAAGTAGTACATCTCCAAAAATATAAAGTATGACATCATGCACACGGTCACCGAGACCACCCTTACATCGTCAAATATGAGTGTCTAGTGTCGGTCGCCCCCGGACCCCTACCTTCCATGACTTTACTACTAGGCCCTCTTTAAGACCATATTAAAATAATTTACACATTCCAACCATTTACCAAGGAGTCTTTTGTTTAGGCATTAACCGTTGGTATTGTCATACCAAAATTAGAGCTTGCAAGTCTATCCTTTTATGCCATACCAAAACCATTAAACCAAGTTGACTTCCAAGTTTCCAATTAAACCAAAACCATGAGATCAAGGCCTTTCAAAACCATTCAAAACCAACCAAACCTATTTAAGTTCCATTACTGACAACGCCCAAGTGCACATGCAAGTGTATATGGTCTTATCAAGTAGTAAAGTGGCTTCAAGAAAGCCCAAGTATCGATATCTCAGGGAGTTGCATTCGCTGCCTATCTAATTCTAGTCTAACAAATTGAGAAAACTTAACAAATAGATTTTTTTTTGAAAACTAAAAAAAAACTAAACAAATGCGAAGAAATAATGAGTTAGGACAATCAATGGATAGAAACCCAGGGTTAAGGTTTACGAACAATCATACTATGTTGTTGAACTTCATTTGTTAACTTGCTTATCTTGGTTGTTAATTTGTAGGGTTAATTGCATGATTACGATTTCCCAACCTCTAATCCTTTACCTAAGTTGAACCTTACAACTACATCATTGAGCGGGGATATAATAATCCAATTAGGTTATTTAGGCTATCTTCCTACGTGTGAATCATGTAAGGCATCTAAGTACAGACCTGTCCTAGATGCTAATTCAAGTCTCTTATTTTATAAAGAAACAAGAACCCTACTTTTCTTATTCCCTTGTTCTATCTCCCTATTCCCTCTCTCGAGATCACAAGGTTGACAATTGATGTATTCTAAGGGTAGCTAATCCATAAAATAGTTAAAACAAGAATAAACAAGCAACCAATAATGATAAGCAAATCATCAAACTTAATTCAAAATGAAATAATCATGATCTTGGCCTTAACCCCGAAAAGGGAGTTTTAGCCTTTAATGGAAATATTCATCATCCAATCCCTTGGATTGAAGATAGAAACCATAAAAGAAACTAAATTAAAGAATCATAAAACCTAAATAATGTGTAGAGCAGTCACCTTCTGTCCAAAGACGTCCAAAAGTAAATAAAAACGTGCATAAGGTCCTATTTATAGTAGAAGAAATATCCCATGCCTTATTGAACAAGGAAATGATTTCTAGTCGTCTGCGAACCCAGTGATTAACGCGTTGGAGGGCATCACATCGTGTCTAAATTATGTTGGTTCACTGTTTGGGTGCCTTCTGAATCCATTGGTGGGTCTCACATGCACAGAATCCTTCCCACTTGCCCACATTCTCCAAATTCTTTTCAAGTGTCCAAATTGGCATCAAGCTGTGTTTTGTGCTTCCGTGATCCATTCCATGCCTTTTTGAGTTGTTTCCACTTGATTTGAAGCTTGTAAATCCTTCATATATCATTATATTCCATTAAAAAAGCATCCTATAACATTAAAATCAACAATTTAAATCTTGAAACAACACAACATCCTCAATGATGAACTAGAAACACGAGCTAAGCATAGGCTAAATTCACATTGAGCTTTAACTCTTTGTTTTGACTCTTTTCTTGATCCAATTGACCCTTGAACATTATAAATAAGTTGTTTCACATATAAATACATAATAACAACCTTAGTAACTCATTAAAACAAATTAGAACCCAAGACAACAGACTAGACAAACACCTAGCTCAGGCTAGTCACACTAGTTTTCTCGGTTGACTTCTAAATGATCAATTTGAATAAAAACTTATGTGGGAACACCATTAAACATTGTAAAAACATAAATAGAAACTTATATGCACATTTATATCATTATGAACACATTAATCACATGAATCATCCTCAAAATAAGGCTAAATAGGCTAGAATAGTAGCGCTAGAATGCATAAATACACCTAACATCACCACCCCACACTTAAAGCCTTGTTCGTCCTCAAACAACTCTTAACTATAAGCTACATAAGTTAAAGATACTACACACTTCTACTAAATGCAAGAAATTCAAGCTATCACTATAATGACTACACAAAATGCAAGTTTACAACTCTAAGCACGTTATACACCATTGAAAGTTCAAGAATTCTACTTTAAAACATCCCAGCCTCAAGAATTAACTCAATACATGGAAAACTCTTGCATATTGTTCAATATAAGAAATCACACATATTATCCATACTCATCAAACATGCACCCCTTACAATAAGAGAGTTACCTATATTCACTCACAATTAAGCAATTTATCACTATGGGTACAAAAGTCAAATTACGCTCACTCTCACAAAGAATTCACAAATTACACATAATGAACCATAGGCTTGCCCTTAGTGTAGTTCTCCACTAATATCGGAATGATGAACTTAGGATCAAATAGGTCTTTTTTGGGTTGTAATAAAGGCTAAGGGACGGGTAGGAACTATTTTGGCCAAGAATAGTAACTAACTTCTCTAAGCACTTTAATACATCCCTTTTTACAATTAAAACCAATCTCTAACAACCAAATTTCACTTTTTCATCCACCCATATCTTTTATTTTTTCCCCATCTCTTTTAAGAATTTTCACAAACACTTGGTGGACGCATAGTTTACTACCACATAAATTAATTTTTCTTTTTTTCACAATCATGATAATATTTTTAGCATACACTCATCTACCACACATCAATTATAAACACCAATAACTATTACCTTGGGGCATCAATATCACCTTTTTCTTCTTCAATTGCTCAAACTCCTTACTAAATTATTTTTTTTAATCAAAGCACTTAGGAGTTTTTTGGATCAAATTATGTTCTATCAAAGAAGGGATTAGGCTACTTATGTGTCTACCAAAGAAAAGGCTGAAGGCTCAATGAGGGTTAACTAGGATAATGCACAAAAGGTAGGCAAAAGAAAAGGTAAAAACAAGGCTATCAAAGAAATGCCTAAATCATCTCCTAAACCCACACTCTTTATTTCGCTTTGCATACACATCAGGTAAGTTCTAGACATCACATGCAACAAGGAATATACAAAAAAACTTACACTCACATGGCACATGCTCAACTTAATAGGATCATCATAAAATCCCAACCAAATAATAACATGAATTCAAAGTTAAGCCAAAAAGTACAAGAGTCACAAAAATGAGCTTAGAGGTATTAAAAGTAACAATTCACTCATTCAACATGTTTTTACCAAACAAACCCACTTGCATCATGTAATAAATAATAGCACTAAAAAGAATATCTTACTTATTCCTCACCAAATTTTTTTAAATTGAGCCAAATTTTGGGAATTTCCCCACCCCACACTTAAAAATCTACTTTGTTCCCAAAGAGAATTTAAAAGTAAGAGATAGAAATACTCCCTGAGGCATCTAGTCCTAGCTAGCAATATCTTTTTGCATAAAAGAGATCCATGGGACCCCACACTTAGTCTTTACCATGCTTCTTAGCTCAAGTTTATGGTACTCAGACTTCCTATTAACCTGCGACTCAACCAAAAATAAAAACTAAAAAGATTGAAAAGAAAACATACCTAAGCTTGGGTTGCCTCCCAAGAAGCGCCAAATTTAGTGTGGTGGCACGACCGAATTAACTTTTTCCTCCACCTTGAAGATATAAATTTCACCCCTAATTTAGCATCCATCTTTTTGCCCTGCTCATATGGGGGTGGTACAAAAATTAAGGAACTGAGTAATGGAATATGTATGTAAACGACTCAGCCTTGAAATAAGATGTGTTTTTATGTTGCTTATCCGGTGTAATATCAAGAATATAGGATTCTTGTTCCTCATCTACACAATCTTCCACTACTTTAAATGATTCCATAGACAAGACATCATCTAAACATAATATAAAAAAGTGCTTCAAATAAGGCCCAACCAATCCTACTTCAAAATTTACACTGTCTACTACATACTCACTTTTATTCACCTTCTTAATTTCTATAAAGATGACAATCGAGTGGCTACGATTCTTGTGTTTGCTCCACAAATTGGCTAATATCCTATTCATATTTTTCTTTGCTTAGCCACTATAGTCATGGTGGCAGTGGTATCTCCTCAACCTATCTAACAATTTTAGTTTTCGAGTACTCAGACTTCCTCGAATTATCCACAACTTTATCTATAATAGGTTGGGAAGTCAACTCTGTATCTACCTCCAACTTATTATCCAATCACTCTAAAGTCTCTCGATAGTGCTTCATGTCTACCAAGAACTGTACTTTGAGATGCTAAAATTTGTTTCAGCATCTCTTTTATTTTACTCGTTTGAGTTGTGGCCTGCATGTTTAGTTGTTGCTGCCAAAACTGCTGCTAGTTGGTCCATGATTGTATTTCAGACTGATTTAGCCCCATTCGATTGTAGTATTTTATATAATTTTGCCTTTCATCATAGCCCAAAAACAATTCTGAATCGGGATTGACAACACACATAGCTGCAGTATGACCACTTTGACCACAAACCAAGCACAAAGCTACAGTCTGCTCCATAGATAGAACAACATCCGCACACATTATGAAGGTCCCATCCAGGCCCTTCCATCAAAATTTGGACAATAAGCCACTTGGTATGGTCCCCCACAAAAATAACAAGAATCATCATCACTTGAAAATCATCTATCCCAGGCTGACATATCAAGAAATGTGATAAAAAGAGAAATAAAATAAAATAAAAAGATATTAAAAAAATAAAAACTATTTACATCTCAATATAGAAAAACTAAATATAAGGTAGTTTCCTAATTACAAGTCTCCGACAATGGCGCCAAAAACTTGATAGCGCCCAAGCGCACACACAATTGTACGTGGTCTTATCAAGTAGTAAAGTGTCTTCAAGAAAGCCCAAGTATCGATCTCTCAGGGACTTGCATTCACCACCTATCTAATTCTAGTCTAAAAATTGAGAAAAGTTAACAAATAGAGTTTTTTAGAAAACTAAAAAGAAAGTAAACTAATGTCGAAAAATAATGACTTAGGAAAATCAATGAATAGAAACCCAGGGTTAAGGCTTACGAACAATCATACTATGTTGTTGAACTTCATTTTTTAATTTTCTTATCTTGGTTGTTGATTCATAGGGTTAATTGTATGATTACGGTTTCCCAAGCTCTAATTCTTTACCTAAGTTGAACATTACAACTACATTATTGAGCGGGGATGTAATGATCCAATTAGGTTATTTAAGCTATCTTCCTACGTGTGAATCAAGTAAGGAATCTAAGAACATCCCTGTCCTAGATGATAATTCAAGTATCTTATTTTATAAAGAAATAAGAACCCTACTTTGCTTATTCCCTTGTTCTATCTCTCTATTCCCTCTCCCAAGATCACAAGATTAACAATTGATGTATTCTAATGGTAGTTAATTCATAAAATAGTTAAAACAAGAATAAAAAAAAAATCAATAATGATAAGCAAATCAAAAAACTTAATTCAAAACGAAATAATCATGATCTTGGCCTTAACCCCGAAAAGGGCGTTTTAGCCTTTAATGGAAATATTCATCATCCAATCCCTTGGATTGATGATACAAACCATGAAAGAAACTAAATTAAAGAATTATAAAACCTAAATAATGTGTATAGTAGACTCCTCTTGTACAAATACGTCCAAAAGTAAATAAAAACGTGCATAAGGTCCTATTTATAGTAGAAGAAATATCCCATGCCTTGTTGTACAAGGAAACAGTTTCTGGTCATCAGCGAACCCAGTGATTAACGCATTGGAGGGTGTCTCGTCGCATCTAAATCACCTTAGTTCAATGTTTTGAGTGCCTTCTGAATCCATTGGTGGGTCGAACGCGCCCTTGATCCTTTCCACATGCCCACACTTTCCCGATGCTTTTCAGGTGTCTAAATTGGCGTCAAGCTGTGTTTTTGGCTTCCATGATCCATTCCAATCCCTTTTGAGTTGTTTTCAATTGATTTGAAGCTTGTAAATCCTTCATATATCATCATATTCCATTAAATAAGCATCCTATAACATTAAACACAACAATTTAAAGCTAAAAAAATACAATATCCTTAATGATGAACTAGAAACATGAGCTAAGCATAGGCTAAATTCACATTGAGCTTTAACTTATTGTTTTGACTCTTTTCTTGATCCAATTGACACTTGAACATTATAACTAAGTTGTTTAACATATAAATACATAATAAAAACCTTATTAACTCATTAAAACACATTAGAACCCAACACAATAGACTAGACAAACACCTAGCTCAAGTTAGTCACACTAGTTTTATCGGTTGACTTTTGAATGATCAATTTCAATCAAAACTTGTGTGGGACGCCATTTAACATTGTAAACACACACATGGACACTTATATGCACATCTATCTCATTAGTAACACATTATTCACACGAATCATCCTCACAACAAGGCTAAATAGACTAGAATAGTAGCGCTGGAATGCATAAATACACCAAACATCAATTACCTCTTATGCAATGCCAAGATTTCAATAATAGTCAAACTATGTGATAAAAACATTATCATTTCCATTTAAACAAATAGGTTAAGGGAACATATATTTCAAAACCATAACCAAGTAGTTTGGGGGAATCGAAAGTACCCCTAAACCCATTTACCATAACCATGCATTGCACAATGTCAAAATTTTATTAATAGCATGAAAGAAACATTAGTAATCCATGAGAAACATTATTCAACCATGAACATCTAAAACCCCGACCATTATTTCAAACCATGACAATATCATGAAATTCATATATTAAAACACATGCTCTTTTTAAAATAACAATGATGGAGGAGTAACATGCCTTAGACACCAAGGAAGACAAGAGAAGCCACCCTTGAAAGACTTATTGATTATCTTGATGAAACCCTAGACTTTTTTCTTGAGGGAGAGTTAAAGAGAGATTTTAAGAGTGTTTGATTGAGAATAATAGGCTAATGAAGCCCCAAAAGGTGTTTTATGTCGTGGTATCAAAGGGTGTTACAAAGGGGAAATGTCCAGAATTCCCCCAACTTAAAATTGTAGAAAAATTATAGGTGGGTACGAGTTGACCCTCCAACTCATCTCCACATTATACGACTGGTATCATTAAGTCATTACTAAAATAAGAAGTTAGAAACCATCTTCTATCTAGCATACAACTCCCTTTCCCAACTCATTATTAAACCGTACAACTAGTATCATCAAGTTGAATCCAAGGTAAAGCATCTAGGGATAGACACTGGACAACATACGACTGGACCCTAAACCTCGCATCATAATACCATACGACTCATATGGAGTCTTTCATAACCAGGAAAAAACTTTTCCAACAATACACTGACCAATATTTGACTAGGGTCCTTAGACCTGTACCCATACCATACAACTCATATGGTGGATCTTTACAAGGATAATGAGCTCAAAGCTCAGGAACTTTCCAAGGGCCAAAACCTCGGTTGTTTCACTCTCAAGAACCACCAATTGTTTGCTAAGCTTATAAAGTTTGAATTTTTGTTGACATTAGTTGCATTCCTTGGTTATGTGGTGTAATGTGAGGAAGTTTCGGTCAATTTACAAAAGGTAGAGTTACTAAAAAAATGGCTGAAACCCATTTCTCCATTAGACATTAGGAGATTTTTGGGATTTTCTTTTTACTATATGAGGTTTGTTGAGGGGTTCTCATATTTCATTGCCCTATTAACTAGGCTGACTATAAAAATTTCAAGTTTTAGTGGTTTAAGAATTATGAGAAGAGTTTTCAAGAGTTAAAGATTTGATTGGCTAGAACTCCAGTTCTAAAAAATTTAGATAGTTTAGATGGTTTTGTGGTCTATTATGATGCTTCCAAAGTTATGCTTGGTTTTATTTTAATATATCATAACAAGTTCATTACTTATGCTTCCAGATAACTTAAGGTTTATGAGATGAACTATCTGACTCACGATCTTTAGTTAGAAACAATAGTTTTGCCTTGAATATTTGAAGAGACTAATTGTATGGAGTTTATGTTGATTGTTCATGGATCATAAAATCCTTCAGTACATTTAACCCAAAAAGAGTCAAATATTTGGTAAAGTAGATAGATTGATCTTCTTAAAGATTATGACATGTGTATACTTTACCATCTGGGTAAGGACTCTGTAGTGGCTAATCCTTTTAGAAGGTTTCCATGGAAGTATGGACTATGTTGGAAAAGAAAAGAATGAATTGGTTAGAGATGTTCACAACCTTGCTCATCTAGGGGTTCATCTTAAAGATTTAACGGATGTTCATGATATTCTTAGAGTGGTTTAATTTTCTCATTTGATAGAAGTTAAGGAAAATAAAGCCAGTGATCCTATTTTCTTAAGTTGAAAGAACTTGTCCACAGTTAAAAAATAGAGGTTTTCTCCTAAGGGGGAGATATTCTTCTTCTTTATTAGGGTCATTTATGTGTTTTATAGGTTGATGACTTAAGGAAAATAATTTTGATAGAGTCTCACACTCTTGATATTTTATTTATCTAGGTTCCACCAAGATGTACATTAATCTATAGATTCTATTAGTGGAATGACATAAACAGTAAAATTGCAAATTTTGTGGCTAAGTGTTCTAACTGCTAAAAAGTAAAGGTAGACCATCAGTGATTGGGAGGTATGATTCATTAAATCAAAATTCTTACTTAAAATTAGAAGATGATTAATATGGATTCATCACAGGTTTACCTTACACGTGATGACAACATGATTCTATTTGGGTGGTAGTAGACAAGATGACTAAGTCAGGTCACTTTTTGCTTATTAAGAATATAAATTTGGCTGAGGACTATGCTAGATGATAAATCCATGAGTCAATTAGATTGCATGGATTTCCCTTGTCTATCATCTCAGATAAGGGTACGTAGCCTACTTCTCAATTTTGGAAGTCTTTCCCAAAGGGTCTTGGTACCCGAATAAATCTCAATAGAACTTTTTATTCTTAGATAGGTAGTCATATAGAGTGCATTATTATACCTTAGAGGATATTTCAAGATCTTGTGTGATTGACTTCAAAGGTAATTAGGATTATCATTTAACCTTTATAGAATTTTCATATAATTATAACTTCCATTCTAACATCTAGATGGCTCCTTTTGAGACACTTTATCAGCATATATGTAGATCTCCTATTTATTGGTAAATATACTTTGATAGGACATATTTGGTATATTAGGCTATGGAGAATGTTTATTTGATTCAAGAGATACTGAAAATTGCTCAAAGTGATAAAAAATCTTATGCAGTTGTAAGTAATAGAGAGCTTAAGTTTTCTATTGATGATTAGGTATTCTAGAATGTTTTGACCATGAAAGGAGTGATGAGATTTTGTAAGAAAGGAAGTTTACTCCATGATGCATTAGTCCTTATAGAATCTTAAGGCCTATTGGAATTATGGCTTATGAATTAGAGTTTCCTACAAAGTTGGCAGTAGTACCTCTAATTTTCCATGTGTTGTTATTAAAGAAATGCATTGGTGATCACTCGTTCTCTGTTACTTTGGAGAGTATTAGTGTGAACGATTCTCTTTAGTATGAAAAAGAGCCAACTGAGATCCTTGATAGGCAGGTTCACAAGTTGAGGAATAAAAAAGCCGCTTTAGTAAAGGTTTTGTGGAGGAATCAGTTGGCTAAGGGAGCTACATAGAAAGTAGAAGCAAATATAATGGCAAGTATGCTTATTTTTTCCCTCCTAGTTCTAGGACAACATGAGTTAGAAATATTTCTTCTTTGGTTACACCTCCATGGTACACGTTCTTTTAATCTATTCACGATTCCATGTATGCATTCATGTTCTTTAAGTTTTAATTGAGTCCCTACTCTTAGTCAGATCAGTCATCATGTTAGTATTTTAGATTTAGAAATTAGGTTCATGATTAGAATTTCTTTCCCTATCAGTCCAACTTAATTTCAATCTTTATTCAAGGATAAATGATCCCAAGGGAGAGATATTGTAATGCCCAAAAACTTTTCAAGATCAAAACCAGATTTATATTAGTAAACTCGCTAAAAAAGTTCAAATCTTAGACCAAAATGACTTAACCTACAAGTTATATAGTTTTCTTATGAGTTGTACTATGGATCATGGTCTGTAACCCATAACAATCCCACCTTTCCAGTCACCATGACTCATGGTTCATTCGTAGAATGATAGTACGAGTCATCTTACTGATTAGGACCAGTGAGTTGTCAAAATCAGTCAATTTTATCCAAAATCAGGAATATAGGTATTAAATAAGGGTTTCTTTCACCCTTATGACCAAAATCTTTGCTTTTAAGTTATTTTTTTTTTATAATTTGCAACTTAGGTTTTATATGCAATTTCATTAATTGTAATAATTTTTCAGCTCCAACATATTCTCATGATAATCCATCTCGTCCAATACTTCTATACATGATTTTACAGTCTTATTTATAGTTTATAACCTTGACACATGAGTTAGAATAATTTACATAAAATTAAGCATGCTTCAAAATAAATTAACATGAATTGATCTTATGATCACAAACTTTTAGATAAATTAAGCATAACTAGTTCCAATATTTCAAAACTCTATTAACAAGGTTATTTGAACTACTTTATTCTTAATTTTAGACTAGTTTGTATTATTAGAAAATAGTAAATACCAATTTTATGAGTAGTGTTTAGCACTGCGCGAATATGAGTACTAGATAACCCACGTCCCTAAACTACATGCCAGTGTAGGTTATGTTTAGCCCTTTGAGACTCAGTTTTGTGGATCCATATTAGTTCATGGTTTTGTATTGACAAAAAGGTACAAAACAACCCTACTCAACGTGGTCCAGATGTTGGACTCCATGTTTGCTCACATGGTTTATGTCCATTAGAGGGAACTCATTCACAAAATAGTTTTGGGCTTAATAAGTGTATGTAACTCACCAATTTTCATCTAAGATATAATATATATATATATATATTATTTAAAAGATACTATTTTTCATTGTTTAATAATAACATATGTGGGTCATTATACTTTAGGTTACACATGATTTGCTCAAATTCAGTCTTACAATATGATGTACATACTAATCCATGACATGCTTATCTTACATTCTTAGTACATCCTATAAACTGACCACATACTATCTTTCGTACTATATCCTATCATGATGTGGGTTTAGGTGCTCATTCATAGCTACATAGTTAGATACATTATCATTGACCGACTCAACCCCAACTTTGGTGAGTCCTCATCATTCGAGGACATATTCCAGTTTATTTTTTTTAGTCCAAACTTTTTATTTCAGTCTTAGTATTTTAGAGTTATCTAGGGTCCTATCTTAGTAACTCATCACTTTTAGTATAGGCTTTCAGACATAGTCAGGCAATTTAGTTTTTATTTGGGTTTTCTGATTGTTACTTCATAACTTTAGTCATTTTTAGTTTGCCAACTTTACTATGTTTATGCTTCCCCATAGTGTTTTCAGTATTTATTTTTAGTAGTATTCCAGTGCTAAGGGTTTGATTCAGACCACTTGTGCTTTTAAGCACTGTCTCGTCCAGGGTGTTGATGTCTCCCAAATTATACCTCTCAAAAGTATAAAGCAGTCGCTGATCAAATATAGTACCCAAAAAGGTTGGGGTCAATTCCACAGGGAATAGGACTAAAGCTTATTAAGTATTTGTCTAAGTAATTGGCAAGTCAGTAAACAATAGAGGGTTTTGTGAAATAAAAGATCAATAGTAACAAGTATGGATTTTCTGAATTAGTAATCAGTATGAGACGAACACTAGTATTGTGATCCCCATGACTTCATAACTCCATAGGTTATTTGTGCTAACAGATTATCCCAATGCGTTGCATGCAAAACCTAACAAGATATGTATCCCCTAAACATATTTTGACCTTGTTGTATATGAATTTCACTTATCTTCTTTCGGACTCAAAGCATTGCATTACTAACCCTTGTTCTTGATCTTAAATTAGCTATCCCTATAATGAATCTAGTTATTAGATAAAGGTTGATAGATTCAAATCTCTGTTCTTATACCCTTTTCCAAATCTATACCTCTCTCCTAAGCAATTTTATAATATAAGTGATTTCCTTATATATGCATCCATTAGAAATTGTGTATAGAAGAAAATACAAATACATGCAAGTAAACCGGTCTAAAATGACTTGGCACACCCATTTCGCTAATTCATCATGGTTCCTTCAATCCTAGTTATGGTGTTTATCTATTATAATTATAAACACATAATGAAAATTCATAGATGAAGACATAATTATGAACTTATAATAAGAAATAAACTCCAAAATCTTAACTTTGATTAAACCCTAGAAACAATGTTCATACAATCCTAAGAATATGCCTTAGAATTGTATAATATCAAGTGGTGTATGTAATAATTGTATAACCTCATAAAAATAACCTTATAAGAGTATTTATAGACAAAACAAATTCTATCCTAAAAAAAAACAAAACTATGTCGGCTACCACAGATGAGAAGAAGGTAAGATTGTGGTTAGAACCCACATCGTCCTTTGCCTGTAGTGGTTTGTACTTGTACTTGTTATCTTTTAGGTCTTCAATGGTACAGTGCTAAGTAAGGACTTTTAGTTTCAACATACAATATTGGAATGGTGTTGTCTGATTAATGTGATACTAAACTTTTGAGACTTTGCAAAAACTAGAGTCTCTTCCAACAATCATGATTTTAAGGTACGATCATGGATAGATATTGTCTAATCCTCTTTTACTTCACTCCTGTAGGTGTGGATTTCTATTTGAACTCACGATCACATGGTAAGATCATGACATCTACTCACGATCGTGATTCCTTTTATCTAAGAGAACTCTGATTTATAGCATTTCAGTTTCAACGATATGAAATCCTTGGCACGATCATGGTTAGATACCACAATCATGGTAAATCTTGTCTGATGCAAACTTTGTCTAATCTTAGGCATTTTTCTTCTCTAAGTCCATAAAGCCTACAAACACTAAATAAACATATCAAATCCACAAAAATGCCCTTATACCTACAAACATTCCTTATTTTAAGTGTCTTAAGTGCCATATGTACATGGATCATCAACATTTAATGTAAAATGTTTTGAAGTTCTCAGGAAAACACAATACTAAACAAACTAAGACACTTAAGTTAGAGTAAACTAAAGATCACTATGGAAGTTAACTTTTCAAGACTATTTCAAGATCACACATATATTCACCACCCTCTATTCTTATCAAAACACCCAATGCAGTGCATATGCATACAAGTGCTCTAACACAATAGGATCAGGACATGTCATTACATTGTGAATAGACAACCCAATATTTTGGCCATTACATTACCTAAATAAACAATAACTAGACTACAACTCCCATGGCCTCACGTCAAAGTTGTCTCCAATCACTCAGTATATGTAATAAAATATATTAGTTGGACTGGATCAAATTTATTACTTTTACAAAGAAGTCAGGTTGTATGTGTTTGATATCACAGACTTGTGCTTATTTTCTATGATTCAATTTTTGGAAAGTCCAGTTAGGATCACTATAGGACTTTTGTACGCTTGTAATGTAGGATCAGGGACAGGTATGGTATATTTGGATACAATGCCTTATTTCTTTTTGGTGCTACATTACTTTTGGATCCTCTTTCTTATTTTTTTCTCCCTTTTTTCATTTTATTTCCTTTTATACCTCGGGTGGCATTTTATTTTTAGATCAACTCATTTTTTTTATTTTTTGTTTATTTTTTGCTCGTACCACTTCTTATTACCCTTTTTTGACTATTAATGAATCATAGCTCCTTTTTATGTAGCCCTAAAATATAGCCACCCTCAACTTAGGCAATTTTCTTGAGTTGAGGTTTACAGTGTCCAAGGAGGGACTGCGACCAAAGAAGGTTCATTATAAAAATTGGGAAGGTGAATTTGGTAGTTCAAAAAACGGTCTATTATGGCTCAAAGTTTGGGTTCAAGGGTGTAACACCCCATATTTTTGGGCTAGACTCTAAACCATCATTCCTATGCGTGTAAACTCTAATCTCAAGATTTGTAATGGAATAAATGTTTCATTATATTTATCCTACTATTTGAAGTTCTTATGAGGTGAAAAGTGTTCATAGAAATCACTTAGAGAAAAGTTGAGCTAAGAGCCTTTGATTCGGCTAAGTTTTGGTATTTAATTGTACAAATGTCAATTTTGAATGTGTATAACTTTTTATATTTATGTAATTTTTCTTCTAAAGAACCACTAAATTATAAATAATTGAGTTAGATTTCCAACGATATCAATTTTGCCTTAATCCGACACCTGAGCAACAAGTTATAACCTTTTTTGAGAGAGACAGTAAGAGGCCCCAATAGCCCCGTGTTGCGAGGGCTATTCCACCCAATTAGGGGTTGCATCATGAGGGATGCTTAACCCAACTAGGGGTCGCGACACGAGGGTTATTTCCATGGGAAAAAGATACCAAGGAGCAGTTTAGTCCTTTTCTAAATCCCAACCGTCCAAACATGATTTATTACTCAAAAAGGGGCATTATTTGCCTATCTTCCTCAAAACAACTCACGTAAAAACCCTCCCTTTTCCCAAGAACAATAATCCAAAATTCTTATCTCAATAACACAAGGATTAATGTTCCAATTTCAAGCCTCTTCAAGAATTCATTCAATTAAGGTTGTGGGGTGTTCATCCATGGGAACCTTTCACTCATGGAGCCCAAAAACCTTGTTTTAATTAAATTATAGATTTCCTTTACTATGTAATTTCATATGTTCAAGATGGGTTAAGTTCATATGTTCCCTAGTAAAGTGAACTCAATTCATGTCTATGTATGATCCCATGAAAATTTAGGTTGCTTCATGCTTTAAATTTAAGTTTCCCATGTCATATTTAAGTAAATTTCATGTTAAATCCCCAATTTATGAATTTAGTTATGTAATCATGTTGTTTTCATCATATTTAACACATTTCCATGTTCAAGTTCATGATTCTCACATGTTGATGAAATGTTCATGTCTTTGAACCATGATTCCATACTACAGTTTTAATCTTTGATATCATATTGAGGGTTGTGGACACTCAATACCTATATGTTTTACATAATTTTAGATTTTTAAGTAAAGATTCATTTAAACCATGGATTATATTATTATTTTACTCGATTGATATAATCATGATGAGCACTATCAGAAGTAACATTCAGTTAAAATTAGTTCAATTTAGTAACAATGTCAGTTTAGTTGCGAGTAGGATTTAGAACCAAGTGAACCTAGGGATAGGGGCTCACCCACTAGTTAGGACTGGGTCCTTAGTGGTAGTCCCTAAGTTCCAGAACTATGTTGCCAGCGTAGGATTATGAGATATCACCCACCAGTTTAGGACTGACACTCTCTTAGGGGTCACCTACTAGATTAGAACTGACTCTCTAGTCCTTCGAGACATCAAATTAGTGGATCCATACAGCCAGTGTTAGTACCCGTGGCACAATACTGACACCCTTCTAATTGGGGTTATAAATTGGACCCCGATTAGCTTAGATTGGGGCATGTCGGTTACATGATACCTCCACAATTTTAGTCAGTACTCAATTTATACAAGTTCACGTTTGCTTGTCCAAGTAATTATATTTTCATTTATTCAAATATCAGTCATTGATGTTATTCAAAGCATGTCTCTTCATGCTATACTTGGTCTTGAATTCTCAGTTTTACATGTTTATGTTTCCATGCTCAATATCATTACATGATCCTTAGTTCTGTTTTACAACATGTTCAACCTTAATGAGAATTACATACAATATTCATGTTTTAACCATTTCCCAGCTTCAGTTCTACTTATTCTAAGAAAGTAAAGAATTAAGAAACAAATTGTAGTGATTCACCAGCTTATCAAATTATATTTGTTACTCATGTTTTAAGATACTTTAGCTTTCAGTTGATTTCAGTCTCTTGGTGAGTCTACTTTCAATTAGTATGCATGTTTTTAAGATTATATACCTAATCAGTTTTACTTATTGCATTTACCCCCACTTACTCAGTATATTCCAAAGTACTGATTAACATATATGTCTATGTGCTATATTGTCTCATAATGTATGTACTAGTTGTAGCCTACATATCATAACCAGACAGTTTGCAGCTTCCAGCCAGTAGTTGATGAGTTCTCCTAGTTCGAAAATCTCCAGTCAGTTGTAGTTCATGTACTTTATTTAGATTATTCATATGTATTGATTAGTGGTAGCTGGAGGCATATCCCATCTATCTATAGTCAGTATAGTAAAGGCTTCATAGACAGTTAGTTAGAGTCAGTCATGTAATTTAAATTCTTTCTTTAGATTTATCGTTTGGTAAACCTTTCTAGTTTCACATGTATTCCAATTTTCTTATGATTATGCTTTTGTTCATAAAACTTAGCTTATATCATTAATTTTATTCAGATGCTTAAGTATCATGCCATTTCATAAGTTATCTTGGGATCACTTGTGATTCTAAGTACCATGTCATGTCTAGGGGGTAGTCTCGAGTCGTGACAAACTTGGTATCAGAGTCCAGAGTTCAAGTGTCTTAGGGTATCTATGAAGCCATTTCTAGTAGTGTCTTGAAGAATGGTACGGAGATGTTTGTACTTTTCTTTGAGAGACTACAGGGCATTTAAGAATATTTCTCTTCTTTCATATCTTAGATCGTGCAGTAAAAATGATCTCTAAGGAACTTATACAAATTCTTATCATGCTCCATTCATGTCAACTCTGCCTTATTTTTAAGGTAACAAAAATAGTGAATCTTAAATCCTTACCAATAGAGTTTTTGTAACGCCCCGCATTTCGGGCTAGAATAAAATATATGACTCTGATGCGTTGATAATCCCCGAGCCTTAAATCCAATGCCAATTTGGCATGTTAATCAAGTTTGTAGTATGTGAATCCATTTGAGCATGAATTTAGATCATAGAAGTCCTTCAACTCAAGGACGAGTTAAAACTATTTCGATCGATTAAGTTTTAGTGGACGTTGTAATTTGTGTCAAATCCTATTGACCATAAATCATGATATATGACTAACTAGGTGGCCTACTATATACCAAATTGTAGATAATTGAATAAGCTTTCCAACGATACCAAATTCGCCTAAAATGGACACCCGGTGAAGAAGTTATGGCCTTTCAAAGTTGAATGTGTCGCCTATGCACATATAGGCGATGCATAGGGCGGAGCCTATGCAAATATAGGAGATGCATAGGGAGGTGCCTATGTAAATTTAGGCAATGCAAAGGGCGGCGCATAGTTATGGTTTCAGGTGACGAAAACACTCCGTTTTGAGTTACTTTAAGTGCAAATTAGTCCTTACAAAACCCAAAATCGTCCTTACCCACTCCTAAACGGATTTGGGACTATTAACAACATTGAAGCCTCCTATAAAATCCCAAAAATCTAATCCTTCAAGAACTTAAGAGAAGGAGCAACTAGGGTTTGAGAAAATAAGCTTGAAGGACCGATCATTCCGAAACTTCTTCGTGAAACAAATTACAGATTCGGAATCCTCTCGACGTAGGCTTCGATAGACACCAAAAATTCGTGGAGAATAAGGTACGCGGGGTTTTCCTAAAATCTCATGGGCATAGAAATCATGTTTTAAGAATTGGGTTTTTGAATTCATGTACATACTCATGTTTGAGAAGCTTTAATGATATTGTTTTGGCCTTTTGGCTTTCCCCCAAAGTGATTTGAAAGTTATATGTATATATATATAAGCGTTTGTCCTGAAATATGAATTTAGAGCATGATTTTCATGAAACCTCTCTCTTAATGTAAATTTTTCCATGTTTCACGTAATTTACAATGTTTTGAACACGAAAAAGAGGGTTGTGAATGTTGAATATGCATGTAATGAAAGAATGCATGGTTTTGCCAAAAATGCACATGACCACCATATGTTTGATGAAAGTTTTGCATGGGTTTGACTTGAGTTTCAGAACATGACATCTTTAATGCAAATTACATGTTTTGGTGGTCTAAACTATGTTTTGAATGAAAACTCCTGCTTAATACATTATGGCTCAGAAATAGGACTTGCAAGTCTTGGTATGACGATACCAACTCAGACAAATGCCATAACAGACACAAACTAGTTCAGAAATCAGATTTTTATCAGACTCTCATGATTTAGAAATTTCAGAATGATACATGTTCAGAAAAGGCTAAAATAGGGCATGAAGAAAGCTTAGGTGGTTCCCTGAAGAAGGAGGGAGTTTCAGACAACTCTTTGCCTAAAACCGTGGTTTGCCGACCCGGGTATTTTATTATGCACTAACTTAAATGTCTTGTGGCGTATCAGACTCAGACACTCCAACCCTTGCGGCACACTTGGGTTGGGGGCTTCCCCGCCGAGTCAATGGCGGATTCCATACAGCCCGTGGAATATTCAGACTTGTAGGGGAATACCACCTAACTCAGAAGTAAAACACAGATCATGATTTGAAATGAACAAACAGGTTGCATGTTTTCAGAAAGTGCCCATGTATTTTTCAGAAACAGTTTTATACATGATGTCTTGATGAAAAATTGCTTTCCCTTAATATATATATATATATATGTATGTTCCATTACACTACTTTTTGATTGCTTCGCGTGCCAGTACTTTTGTGCTGACTCCCCCCTCCTTCCAGGTCCTGAGGCACAGTCTAGGGGTCCAGCTACTCAGTAGACATTCTCGGGTTTGCAGACTTGATCTCATAGTGGTGAGCCTTCTATTATTCGGAAGGCCTAATTATGTCAGACACTATCTTATTTATTATGTTTTTGGATTACTGGGGGCCTTGTCCCAACTTCTTTTCAGACAGATGTTTATGTTCTTAGTAGAGATTTCACAGACTGATGTCAGATAGTATTATTCAGAAATATTGCAGGACTTGACCATGTTTTTCGTACATAGTTTCAATTCCGTATTTTATTATGATTATGAGTGTTGTGCATGATAACCAGATAGAGAATGGGTGTTTCGGGCCTTCATGGTTTGGGATGCTCGTCACGGCTAGGGCCTAGGTTCGGGTCGTGACAAACTTTGTATCAGAGCACGGTTCATGGTCCCAGGGTGTCTGCGAAATCGCGTCGGGTAGAGTCTTGTTTATGGGTGTGTAGCGCGCCACACTTATAAACAGGAGGCTACTAGGCGTTTAGGAATATTTCCCTTCTTTGTGATTTAGTTCGTGCTTCAGTTTCTAAACCGTCCCCTAATCAATGATCTCTTGTATTACAGTGAATCACGACTATGCCTCCCCGTCACAACATCGATCAAAGTGCTCAGGAAGATATGGTCCGTCCCACTCATGGGATGCAGACCCGTAATAGAGCTTTCACGCCAGAACCTGTCCCTACTCCGGGAGTCCCTCCAGTTCTAACCAATCCACCTCGGGCTCCGCGGACTAATGTCAACCGTCCACGAACTGCTCAGAGAGATATCTCAAATGCAGAGTTCAGGCGGTCAATCCATATCCTGACACAACTGGTAGCTAACCAAGCTCAACGATCGGAAGATATTGGGTCTGCATCCGTTACGTCTGAGGCTACTAGAGTCGGGCATTTCATGAAGATGAATCCACCTAAGTTCACTGGTACAAAGGTGGAGGAAGATCCACAGGAGTTCGTGGATGAGATAGAGAAGATCTTTAAGGTATTGCATGTAGATGAGATTGAAGGAGTGGAATTGGCAACATATCAGCTTAAGGATGTTGCAAATCAGTGGTATGCAGACTGGGAAAATGCAAAAGGTGAGAGTGCTGAGCTCACAGTTTGGGGTGAGTTTGTAGAAGCTTTCCTTGACAGATTCTTTCCTCTGGAGTTGAGGGAGGCCAAAGCAGAAGAGTTCATGAATCTGAAGCAGGGCAGTATGAGTGTATAGGAGTACACTTTGAAGTTTAATCAACTAGCCCGCTATGCACCAGAATTGACTAGCAATATGAGAGCCCGGATGAGGAAATTTGCATCCGACCTTGCTGATAACTTGATACTTGAGTGCCAGGGGGCAATGCTGAATAAGGAGTTAGACTTTGCTAGACTGACAGTCCACATGCAGCAGGTGGAAGAGAAGAAGAGAAAGATCGCTGAATCTAGAGAGAAGGACAGATAGGCCAAGAGAGTCAAATCTGTGGATCGGCACCAGAGTCAGCCGCAAAGTGGTCATTGGGGAAATAGGTGGTCGAAGAAGACGAGGTTTTGGAATAATACACAGTCAGTGGCCAGCGCCCCAGCGCCCAGACCCCCTGCAAATAGATAGACTCAGAGCTTTCAGACTCCTCATGGATCTAGAGCACCAGATACTCAGTCGCAGGGTAGTGTGGCTCAACAACATCTCACTTACTCGCGATGTGAAAATTGTGGTAAGAATCATCCGGGGAAATGTCAATTGGGCACACTTGTATGTTATTTATGTAGTCAGTTAGGCCATTTTCAGAGGGACTGTCCATCTGCTAGGAGAAGTGCTGGTGGTGCAAAGTTTCAGGGAAATTCCACAGCGCCATCCCCATCTCAGAAGGGCGCCACATCAGCTGTCGGGAACAGTCGCAACCGGTTATATGCCTTGACCAGCCGCCAGGAGGCGGAAGCTTCCCCAGATGTTGTTACCGGTACGTTACAAATCTTTTCCCGTGATGTCAGTGTGTTACTTGATCCCGGACCCACCTTATCCTATGTGACCCCTTATGTGGCTGTTGGTTTCGGGTTTGAGCCCAATGTGATTTCTGATCCCTTTTCTGTTTCTACCCCGGTGGGGGATTCTGTTGTTGCTAGAAAGGTATATAGGGGTTGTGTGGTGACTGTTGGTAGTCG
Source organism: Capsicum pubescens (assembly GCA_030864215.1). NCBI lineage: Eukaryota > Viridiplantae > Streptophyta > Magnoliopsida > Solanales > Solanaceae > Capsicum > Capsicum pubescens. Next base: position 269,748,857 of record CM061548.1, read on the forward strand.
GGATATGGTGGCAGACCTTATAGAGTTGGACATGGTTGCATTTGATGCTATCTTAGGGATGGATTGGCTCCATTCATGCTACGCCATATTGGATTGTAGGACCCGTAGAGTTACCTTTTCTTTCTCGAATGAACCAATGATAGAATGGGAGGGACATTCTTTAGCACCCAAGGGGCACTTTATATCTTATCTCAGAGCCCAAAAACTCATTTCTAAGGGTTGCTTGTATCACCTTATTCGAGTCAAGGACTCTAAAGTTGAAAATACTCCTCTTCAGTCTGTCCCTGTGGTGAATGAATTTCCAGAAGTCTTTCCCGAAGATCTCCCAGGGGTACCCCCTGATAGGGAGATAGAGTTTAGTATTGATGTGTTGCCAGATACCCGTCCCATGTCTATTCCGCCATATAGAATGGCTCCCGCAGAACTAAAGGAGTTGAAAGAGAAGCTAGCAGACCTCCTAGATAAGGGATTTATACACCCCAGTGTATCTCCTTGGGGTGCACCTGTACTTTTCATGCGTAAGAAAGACGGTTTCCTTCGTATGTGCATAGATTACTGTCAGTTGAACAAGGTCACAATTAAAAACAAATATCCTCTTTCGAGGATTGATGATCTTTTTGACCAGCTTCAGGGTGCTAGATGTTTTTCAAAAATAGACCTTCGTTCGGGATATCATCAGTTGAAAGTTAGGGGGACAGACATTCCTAAAACAGCTTTTCGAACCCGATATGGTCACTATGAGTTTCTCGTCATGTCCTTCGGGTTAACTAATGCCCCTGCAGCCTTCATGGATCTTATGAACAGAGTTTTTCGTCAGTTTCTTGACTCGTTTATCATTGTATTTATTGATGATATTCTGATTTATTCTAAGAGTAAGGAGGATCATGCCGATCACCTACGAATCATTCTTCAGACCCATAAGGATCATCGGTTGTATGCCAAATTTTCCAAGTGTGAGTTCTGGTTAGATACTATTGCCTTCTTAGGGCATATTGTGTCCAGTGACGGGATTAGAGTGGATCTCCAGAAAGTTGAGGTAGTGAGAAGATGGACCAGACCCACGACTCGAACCGATATTCAGAGCTTCTTGGGTTTGGCAGGTTATTACAGAAGATTCATAGAGGGTTTTTCATCCATAGCGGCTCCACTCACTAAACTGACTCAGAAAAAGGTAAAGTTTGTGTGGTCTAATTTATGCAAAAATAGTTTTGAGATGTTGAAAGACAGACTGACCTCTGCACCTGTTTTGACTCTTCCCGAGGGTGTTGATGGTTTTGTGGTTTACTGTGATGCATCCCGTGTGGGACTTAGCTGCGTTTTGATGCAACATGGTAAGGTGATAGCTTATGCATCTAGGCAGTTGAAGGTGCACGAGCGGAACTACCCTACTCATGATTTGGAGTTAGCGGCTGTGGTGTTTGCCCTTAAGATTTGGCGGCACTACTTGTACGGTGTTCATGTTGATATCTTCACTGATCACAAGAGTCTGCAGTATGTCTTCTCGCAGAAAGAATTGAATCTCAGGCAGAGGCGGTGGTTGGAACTCCTGAAAGACTATGATATGAGCCAGCATTACCATCCGGGCAAGGCAAATGTTGTGGCCGATGCCCTCAGCCGGTTGTCTATGGGCAACCTTTCTCATGTAGAAGAAGAAAAGAAGGAGATAGTGAAGGATATTCACCGCCTTGCGAATATGGGAGTGCAACTGTTAGATTTCGAAGATGGAGGGGTAGTTGTTCATGAGTTAGCTAAGTCATCCCTTTGTGCTGAAGTGAAGGAGAAGCAGGTTGAAGATCCCATCTTGATGCAAATCAAGAAAGATGTGGGTCAACAGAAGGTGATGTTTTTTGAAATTGATGGTGATGGCATCCTGAGGTTTCAGGGTAGATTATGTGTTCCGAATGTCGACGGGCTTCGAGAAAGAATTCTTGATGAAGCTCACACCTCGAGGTATGTTTGTTCATCCTGGTTCTACTAAGATGTACCATGATTTGAAATCTATGTTTTGGTGGAATAATATGAAGAGAGATGTGGCTAACTTTGTTTCTAAGTGCTTGAATTGCCAACAAGTGAAAGTAGAACATTTGAGGCCAGGAGGTACTTCCCAAGAAATAGCGTTGCCCTTGTGGAAGTGGGAAATGATCAATATGGACTTTATTACAGGACTTCCAAAGTCCCGAAATCAGTATGACTCTATATGGGTGATTGTAGATAGGCTGACCAAGTCAGCTCACTTTCTGCCTGTCAGGACTAACTATTCGGGGGAAAATTATGCCAAGCTGTTCATTGCAGAAATTGTCCGTTTGCATGGAGCGCCTGTCTCCATCATATCCGACCGAGGTACGCAGTTTTCTTCTCAGTTTTGTAGATCATTTCAGAAAGGTTTAGGTACCCAGGTGAACTTAAGTACAACATTCCACCCTCAGACTGATGGGCAAGCTAAACGCACCATCCAGACCCTGGAGGACATGTTGAGGGCCTGTGTGATAGACTTTAAAGGTTGTTGGGTTGATCACTTGCCACTGATAGAGTTTGCCTATAACAACAACTTCCACTCTAGTATTAAGATAGCACCTTTTGAGGCATTGTATGGTAGGAGATGTAGGTCTCCAATAGGCTGGTATGAAGTAGGTGAGATGCAGATGTATGGGCCTGATCTTGTTCATCAAGCAATGGAGGATGTGAAACTCATTAGGGAACGACTAAAGGCAGCTCAGAGTCGTCAGAAATCCTATGCCGACGTCAGAAAAAGAGAGTTAGAGTTTGATATTGGAGATTAGGTTTTCCTCAAAGTTTCTCCCATGAAGGGGGTTATGCGTTTCGGGAAGAGGGGTAAGCTAAGTTCTCGCTATATAGGCCCGTATCAGATTATAAGAAGAATAGGTGGAGTTGCGTATGAATTAGAATTGCCTGCAAGTTTGGGTTCTGTTCATCCAGTATTCCACATATCCATGTTGAAGAAGTGCATCGGAGATCACTCTTTGGTGGTGCCCATTGATGAAATCAAGGTGAGCGATTCCTTGTCTACGAGGAAGAGCCCGTGGAAATCCTAGATCGTTAAGTGAGAAAATTGAGGAGTAAAGAGATAGTCTCAGTTAAAGTGTTATGGCGAAATCAGAAAGTTGAAGAAGCAACTTGGGAGTCGGAGCATGACATGAAAGTAAGATACCCGAGCCTATTTGAATTAGCAAGAGACGAATTAAAAGGTACAATTCTTGGTTTATGTTTCCTTCTATGTATGAATCTGTTTGAAATCGTGCGTGACTATTTCCGCGTCATCATTCGGGGATGAATGATCCCAAGGGGGGATAATGTAACGCCCCGCATTTCGGGATAGAATAAAATATATGACTCTGATGCGCTGATAATCCCCGAGCCTTAAATCCTATGCCAATTTGGCATGTTAATCAAGTTTGTAGTATGTGAATCCATTTGAGCATGAATCTAGACCATTGATTAAGTTTTAGTGGACATTGTAATTTGTGTCAAATACTATTGACCATAACTCATTGTATATGATTAACTGGGTCGCCTACTATATACCAAATTGTAGATAATTGAATAAGCTTTCCAACGATAACAAATTCGCCTAAAACGGACACCCGGTGAAGAAGTTATGGCCTTTCAAAGTTGAATGTGTCGCCTATGCACATATAGGCGATGCATAGGGCGGCGCCTATGCAAATATAGGCGATGCATAGGGCGGCGCCTATGTAAATTTAGGCAATGCAAAGGGTGGCGCATAGTTATGGTTTCAGGTGACGAAAACACTCCGTTTTGAGTTACTTTAAGTGCAAGTTAGTCCTTACAAAACCCAAAATCGTCCTTACCCACTCCTAAACGGATTTGGGCCTATTAACAACATTGAATCCTCCTATAAAATCCCAAAAATCTAATCCTTCAAGAACTTAAGAGAAGGAGCAACTAGGGTTTGAGAAAATAAGCTTGAAGGACCGATCATTCCGAAACTTTTTCGTGAAACAAATTATAGATTCAGAATCCTCTCGACGTAGGCTTCGATAGACACCAAAAATTCGTGGAGAATAAGGTACGTGGGGTTTTCCTAAAATCTCATGGGCATAGAAATCATGTTTTAAGAATTGGGTTTTTGAATTCATGTACATACTCATGTTTGAGAAGCTTTAATGATATTGTTTTGGCCTTTTGGCTTTCCCCCAAAGTGATTTGAAAGTTATATGTATATATATATAAGCGTTTGTCCTGAAATATGAATTTAGAGCATGATTTTCATGAAACCTCTCTCTTAATGTAAATTTTTCCATGTTTCACATAATTTACAATGTTTTGAACACGAAAGAGAGGGTTGTGAATGTTGAATATGCATGTAATGAAAGAATGCATGGTTTTGCCAAAAATGCACATGACCACCATATGTTTGATGAAAGTTTTGCATGGGTTTGACTTGAGTTTCAGAACATGACATCTTTAATGCAAATTACATGTTTTGGTGGTTTAAACTATGTTTTGAATGAAAGCTCTTGCTTAATACATTATGGCTCAGAAATAGGACTTGCAAGTCTTGGTAGAACGATACCAACTTAGACAAATGCCATAACAGACACAGACTAGTTCAGAAATCAGATTTTTATCAGACTCTCATGATTTAGAAATTTTAGAATGATACATGTTCAGAAAAGGCTAAAATAGGGCATGAAGAGAGCTTAGGTGGTTCCCTGAAGAAGGAGGGAGTTTCAGACAACTCTTTGCCTAAAATAGTGGTTTGCCGACCCGGGTATATTATTATCTGCTGACTTAAATGTCCTGTGGCGTATCAGACTCAGACACTCCAACCCTTGCGGCACACTTGGGTTGGGGGCTTCCCCACCGAGTCAATGGCGGATTCCATACAGCCCGTGGAATATTCATACTTGTAGGGGAATACCACCTAACTCAGAAGTAAAAAACAGATCATGATTTGAAATGAACAGACAGGTTGCATGTTTTCAGAAAGTGCCCATGTATTTTTCAGAAACAGTTTTATACATGATGTTTTGATGAAAAATTGCTTTCCCTTAATATATATATATATGTATGGTCCATTATACTACTTTTGGATTGCTTCGCGTGCCAGTACTTTTATGCTGACTCCCCCCTCCTTCCAGGTCCTGAGGCACAGTCTAGGGGTCCAGCTACTCAGTAGACATTCTCGAGTTTGCAGACTTGATCTCATAGTGGTGATCCTTCTATTATTCGGAAGGCCTAATTATGTCAGACACTATCTTATTTATTATGTTTTTGGTTTACTGGGGGCCTTGTCCCAGCTTCTTTTCAGACAGATGTTGATGTTCTTAGTAGAGATTTCGCAGACTGATGTCAGATAGTATTATTCAGAAATATTGCAGGACTTGACCATGTTTTCCGTACTCAGTTTCAATTCTGCATTTTATTATGATTATGAATGTTGTGCATGATAACCAGATAGAGAATGGGTGTTCCGGGCCTTCATGGTTCGGGATGCTCGTCACGGCTAGGGCCTAGGCTCGGGTCGTGACAGTTTTCTCAGAAAGTTCCCACAGATAGTTATGGTATTACACGCAGGATCAAATGTATCCTACCAGTACCTTTATGTTCCAATGTATGAAAAATTTCATTCATGTTTATGTAAATCATGCACTAATCCAAAGTCAGATATGCTCTCAGATCCCTTCTTAGAATTCTATGATAGCATGTGATCTAGATTTAGAAGTATGAACCTAGAAGTTTAGTAGAAGTAAAGTTGGGATAGTGTCTATCTGTATTCAGTAGATTTTGTATCCATAAGGCTAGTTGTATGAAAGGTGAACTAGTAGGCTTGAAATAGTGTATGCAAGGATTTAAGTTGTTGATTTGAAATTAAGTATGATTATGTGTGTATGATCTAGAGGTGTACCCAAGGTGATATGAGATTTTATTATTTTTAAGTTTTAATAGTGTGTGTACTTAGATAGTACCCTTGAGTTATTAAGTGTGAATGAGGTTATATAGTATATGATGTTCTTATCAGCTAAGTTATGGGTTATAGGTTGATGATGTTGGGCATGTTAGTGTAAAGGTAATTCTCATGGTTTAGGGAAAAATATAAGTTTAGAGATGTGATATTAGTAGGATATGAAGGAAGTTAGTATGGTTCATTAAAGTTTGGGGATATCCATGTTAAGTGTTAGAATCTAAGTTTGAATCTTGGATGATTAAGCTAATAGAAAAAAAAAGTTGAAATTCTATATGATGTGAACTCAAGGTATGGTGATGCTCATGAAGATTCTAAGTTAGTAAGAGTTCAAGTTATTATGTGATGACTATTTGGGCTATAGAAAGTTAAGAGTTCTATCTCAGAAGAAATTACTAGCAGAGGGTTGTACACTTTTAGGTGTAGTCTTTCAGGGTGAATTTATTATTGGTGTGTATTGTTATATCTCGGTCTCTAGGGTAGAGTGGTTTTAGTTAAGTTTAGAGTTTATAAAAAACAGGGCCTACAGACTTAGAATAATAGCTTTAAGCTAAAGGGGAGATGATAGAACAAGTAACCATGTCAGGCTCTCACATTTTAGTAGTGATGCAGTGTGTTCTAGAGAAATACTCAGGGAGGAAAATGCCCGACCCATTCGTATCTCTGTGCAATGTTTTTTACTTCAGTTATCATGATATATATTCACGCCTACATGTCAGTTGCAAGATCATATCTTATATTTATTCACTTTCCATATAATTATGTATGCTTCCAGTTCCTAGTATAAGGAGTTCCAGTTTACTCAGCAGTACGAATCATATTCCATGAGTTTATGAACTCCAAACTCAGGTCATGCAGATCATGACTTATGTACTCATGCTTTATAGTATGCTCAATTCCCATAACTCACGGTTCACTATTAATAACTAGAGAAATTTAGATTATGTCATGTATGTCCTTAATTTTGATCTCTTTAATTAATCACGCTTTTGACACTCTATTCCTTAGGTCTCAGTTAAGTGTCAAAGTTACGTATAGTATTCTTTCATGCTTCAGGTCCTCATGTTCTGACTTTTCTGTGAGCTCTCCTTAATGTTAAGATAGTGGTGATGAAAAATTAATGATCAATGGTTTAGATAGGAGAGAGTACATATTTCTTGTGGAGGAAATATTATTGTATGTTTGTTTTATATAAGGCTATAAAGTTGAAGAAATATTGAGCCAAAGCTTTTGGCATATGTCATGGTTAGTTGAAATGTCATGTGTGTATTCTTAAGAATAGCGCAAGAAGTTTTTATTGATAGAGGTTTAGAGAATGTGATAAAGATGCTTTTATGGGTGTTGCCAGATGTTTGTATGTGGTTATAATTATTGACTTGAATGTTATGTTGGTATATAAGTGGATGAATGCATTGGGTGCTAGTGTAGTGAATGCCTAGTAAGAGGTTGAATTTAGTTGTTGAAGTGACAAGATTTTTCTTGAGATGAGAAGTTATGAAAGCGCATGGGGTATTGAGTTCATTGTTCAGACTAGCATTATGATGTTATGTGCAGTACTTTGTGATTTTGAGTTAGTCTCGAACATGGTGAGAGTATGTAGCTCAACTCAGACTTTGGCTAGAGTAGTTATATGCACCCATGTAAGGATTATAAGTTGAATCAAATGAGCATGATATTCAACAAGGAAAGTATGGTTGAGAGAGTATTTGATAAGTGTTCCTAAGCTTGAAAGTTAGTAGTTGCATTGCCTAAGGCCTAGTAATTTTATCCTAGCTTATGTTTCATAGACCTATGTTCCATGTTACAGAGTTATAGCCATATTAAGATTCCTTACCCAGATATCCTATTTAGATCATGCCCAAGATTCTTTGCTCCCTAATGTTATCAGAACTTCTTAGAGAAAGTGTTGAAGAAATACTCCAGTTGATTATAATCTTTTATATAATTTGGTATGTATAGCCAACAATTCAGCTTAGCAATCAGACAGATAAGATTATATGGTTTTCCATCTCTGCATCTAGTCTTACTATCCAAAGTTTCATGAATATGGCTATTCCATGAGGTAATTTGTTCGCATACATGTAAATTGCGAATTTAGTTCAGTTCATGCATCATGTCTATGGTTCAACTATTTAGTCATGATCCAGTTCATAAGTGTTCAGTGCATGATCTTAGTTTTCCAAATATTCTAGCTCAAACAGCGTAATACCCTTTGTACAATCTCAGACTCATTATCTCATAATTTGTGCTAACATAATGTACTTGGCGATGCCATAAGCCATTTTCTTTTAATTCCTATACTTGTTTTGTTGGGAATGATTCCTAATAAGAAGTTATGTACCTTATTCCCTCCATAGTAAATCTTGGGATTTAGTTGCATCAGTTATTACTTCACAGTTCTATATGTATGATTGTACCATGAACATTTCAAGTGAGTTCTAAACTCTCAGCATGAATTAGCTCCCTATAGTTAATAGAGTCAAGTTAGCTTAGAAATCAGTTTCATGATAAAGTTATAATGTTTCAGCTCATCTATATCCTTCGTTATCATACATTTCATGCCTAAATTATTTCATACTTCAAAGACTTCAACAAGTTCCTATCCATTATTTGAGGATGAATAATTCCAAGAGGGAGATAATATAACACCTTGCATTTTTGGGCTAGGCTCTGAACCATCATTCCTACGTATGTAAACTCTAATCCCAAGATTTTTATTGGAATAGATGTTTCATGACCATTATCCTAGTGTGTGAAGTTCTTATGAGGTGAAAAATATTCATAGAAATCACTTAGAGCATAGTTGATCTAAGAGCCTTTGATTCAGCCAAGTTTTCGTATTCGATTCAACAAGGGTCAACTTTGAATGTGTATAAATTATTATATATATGGAATTTTTCAGCTCAATACCCACCAAATGATATATGATTGAGTTATATTTCTAGCAATACCAATTTCTCCTTAATCCGATACCCGAGAAAAAAGTTGTGACCTTTTTGTGAGAGATAGTAAGGGGTCGCGATAGCCCCGCGCCGTGAGAGCTATTCCACATAAATAGGGGTCGCATTGTGAGGGACGATTAACCCAACTAGGTTTCATTACATGAGGTTTATTTCCATGGTAAAAAGAGTCCAAGGAGAAGTTTAGTCTTTTCCCCTCAACCCCAACCATCTAAACACGATTTATGACTCAAAAAGGGGCATTTTTTGCCCATCTTCCTAAAAAAAACTCACGTAAAAACCCTCCCTTTTCCCAAGAACAATAATCCAAGCCTCTTATCTTAAGAAAACAAGGATTAAAGTTCCAATTTCAAGCTTCTTCAATAATTCATTCAATTAAGATATGTGGGGTGTTCATCCATAGGACCCTTTCACTCATGGAGCCCAAAATCCTTCTTTTAATTAAATTATCGAGTTTCCCTTTACTATGGAATTTCATATGTTCAATATGGGTTAAATTCATGTGTCCCCTGGTAATTTTAACTCAATTCATGTCTATGTATGATCCCATGAAAAGTTAGGTTGCTTCACGCTTTAAATTTTAGTTTCCCATGTCATATTCAGGTGAATTTCATGTTAAATCCCCAATTTATGAATTTAGCCATGCAATCATGTTGTTTTCCTCATACTTAACACATTAGCATGTTCATGTTCATGATTCTCACATGTTGATGAAATGTTCATGTTTCAGGTCTTTGAACCATGATTTCAAACTATAGTTTTAAGCTTTGATATCGTATTTTTGATCATTCAGTGGTAGAGGGTTATGAACACTCGATACCTATATGTTTTAAATGATTTCATATTTTCAAGTAATTATTTAGTTAAACCATGGATATTATTATTATTTTACTAAGTCGATATAATCATGATAAGCACCATAAAAAAATGTTCAGTTAAACTTAGTTTAGTTCTGTACTAGTGTCAGTTCAGTTGGGAGTAGGATTTAGCACCGAGTGAACCTAGGGATGGGGGTTCACCCGCCAGTTAGGACTGGTTTCTTAGTAGTAGTTCCTAAGTTCTAGAACTATATAGCAAACATAGAATTATGAGATATCACCTGCCAATTTTTGACTGACACTTTCTTAGGGGCCACCCACCAGTTTAGGACTAACTCCTTTGTCTTTTGAGACATCAGATTAGTGGATCCACACAACTAGTGTTAGTACCCAAGGCACGATACTGACATCCTTCTAATTGGGGTTATAGGTTGGACCCCAATTAGCTCAAATTGGGGCATGTCAGTTACATGATACCTCCCACAGTTTTAGTCATTACTCAGTCTATACAAGTTCAGGTTTGCTTGACCAAGTAATCAGATTTTCAGTTATTCAGATATCAGTTATTCATGTTATTCATATCATGTCAGTACATGCTATACTTGGTCTTGTATTCTCAGTTTTACATGTTCATGTTTCCATGCTCAATATTCATACATGATCCTCAGTTCAGTTTTACAGCATGTTCAGCCTTACATAAGAATTACATACAACATTCATATTTTTACTGTTTCCCAGCTCAATTATACTTATTCTACAAAAGTAAAGATTTAAGAAATCAAGTGTAGTGATTCACTTTATTATCAGATTATGTTTATTACTCATGTTTTAAGATACTTCAACTTTTAGTTAATTTCAGTTTCTTGGTGAGTCTACTTGCACTTAGTAGGCATGTTTTAAGATTATGTACCTAATCAGTTTTACTTATTGCATTTACCCCAACTTACTCAGTACATTCTAAAGTACTAATACACATATATGTCTATGTGCTACATTGTCTCATAACATAGGTACTAGTTGTAGCCTACACATCATAATAAAAAAGTTTACAGCTTCCAACCAGTAGGTGATGAGTTCTCCTAGTTCGAGAATCTCCAATCAGTTGTAGTTCATGTACTTTATTTTGATTTTTCATGTATTGATTAGTGGTAGATGGAGGCATGTCCCAGCTATCTATAGTCAGTATAGTAAAGTCTTCATAGATAGTTATTTAGAGTTACTCATGTAATTTAAATTCTTTCTTAAGATTTATCATGTTGTAAACTTTTCTAGTATCACATGTATTCCAGTTTTCTTATGATTATGCTTCCGTTCAGAAAACTTAGCTTATATTATTAATTTAATTTAGATGCTCAAGTATCATGCCAGTTCATGGGTTATCTTGGGATCACTTGTGGTTCTAAGAACTGTGTTATAACTAGGGGTAGTCTCGAGTCGTGACAAAGGGATACATCATTATTTGGTATGTTATTTAGGCTAAAGTGGAGTAATTCAAACACGGCCTATGATCCTTTTGTAACCTCCTACCCTACAACTTTTTGCGAGACTATATAGGAAAGTTCTAGATCGCACGCGCACACACACCGATTAGGTAATATAACTTACTCAAGGATCAGGGCATTCATATAAATTACTACCTATTCAATTTATGCTAGATCAAATCGATTATCCTATTAATAATCCTTATGCCATGTCTAGATCCTAACATTGGTAACAACACAACACTGTACATACAAACACACTAAAATAATTTTTTTGTAGGGGTATCATTTTAAACACAATAAAAAATAGGTAACTATGCTTATTAAAATCAGAATACACCAAGTTCTCTTAAATTACTATAAGTTGCACGAATTTTAAAAACAACAAAATAAAAAGGTAAAGATACCTAAACATGCTAGTTCTAACTATGATATAACAACTGAGGAAAAATAAACGCAACAATAGAAACCCTCCGCTGTGGTACACCCCCACCCCATCTTGAAATCATGAAATGTCCCTATAGCGTGATATCATAAAAATTTAAAAATAGGGTAAGTTACATACCTGGGGTGACCTAGGCACTAGTAGAAGTCTGATCTCATAGAGATACATATAGGTCCTTCACAATCTCTTCCTCAATAGTTGCCTTGAATTTTCTATGGCACTCAATGTCAATTTGGCACTAGTGGCAACCAGTGCACTCAAAGTACCAGGGGAATCCTCTATACCCCTACCAACTATCACACCTATCTCTGTGGCTGGTGGTATCCTATCGCCCTCTAGAATAGCCACCTCTGAGGTTTTTTTGGCTTTTTTTCCTTTGTTTGCCTCTTTTTCTTCATATCAGATTTCCCCCGTCCTTCTTTATTAATCCAATCTCCCCTCTTTCTCTTTTGAGGATACAAATTATCACCTCCATCCTCAATATATGTATCATCAATTCATGGGAAGGAGTATAAAATTAAAGCACTAGGGACTCCACATCCACCATCAGAGCTACCTGTGAAGGCATAGTGGTGGAGGAGGAGGTCCTGTATTCACTCTCTTAGTTAATGTCCTGATTGCTTTCTTTAACTCTGTCAAGTCTGCTCTATTTCATCAAATTAGGTAGATGAAAAACATCCATACTAGCTATCATCTTACTCTCAAAACTATCTGCTCATGTCTTGATAGTCATCATAGTACCTCATATCTCGTCACTTAAATATAGATTAACCCCATACTCAAGTTTCTTTATCCAAAAATCATGCAATAGTAGGATACTCATAATATCCTGCAAAAGTGAAGAAGGGATCAATGTATAACCTATAGGAACCACACCAATATTAAATGCTAGTATATCACTAGTTGGGTCACCCCTAACTACATCAAAAATCTCTAAGCCTTTAGTAGGGTCATCGGGTTGTGCATATATTTGATTAATGCCATATTATAAACTTTGTTGTCTAAATTAGTATGTCCATAATATTGATAATCATGATCCATACATCTTGTATAAATTGAGCCATAAGATAAGGAAAGGGTAATGTGGTATAAACTGAAGCACCCTATCTCGAATCTCATCTGCGATGATCTATTGAATATTTAAATTAACTGCTGAAACTAGGATTGCCACCAGGTAGGAATTGGTCACATCCAATAAGCATTTATCAGCTATGGGTGCATTCTAATGTTTAACTACCGACCAACATGCCTTTGCGGAAAACTTTAAGCTGTATTTTAAAATAGTGGCATAATTATCCCACAGGACATTCTCTCCATCATCAGTAATATGGCTCGCCAGCCACCTATAGTTCACTCTCTTAGCATCCAAAATTTAGTTTCTTAACTTTTCTCAAATTATTTATCTAGAAATCATATTCTAGGGTCTCCTAAACTAGGGCAAATGCCTCTCAAGATAAGGCACTTGGGATGGCCCAAATAGAGATGTCAACCTCTACATCTCTGACCTGAATAGTATCTCGGGAATGGCTACTTCTTCATGTATTTATCCTTTCTTAAAGGAGTCATATTTTTCAAAATCACCATGTAGTTGTCTTAAAACTCTAGTACCAACAATTGCACATAACTTCGTAGGGGTCTACTTATCCACCTGAGCTCATAGATGTCAAAAACTTGTACCAATTCCAAAACCTTCTGTAGTGACTCAGTAAGCACCGTAGGATCCTTCTAAGTTCTTCTCTTATTATTTCCTTAGTTAGTAAAAGAAACGCCATTAATATAACAGTCCCATGAGTTGAGGATTAACCATCTTATCGAATTAGCTTATCTTGAAGCTGGTGTAGCATAGTAGTGCACATATATCTAATTTGATTTTATAAGATAGGAAATATTGGACTATAATTCATCAAGATGATTATAACCATACAAGATCTTGTGACCAATGCCAAAGGGAAGGGGACATCTCATGAAGGCATGAGCTACCATTAACGTTGATTCTAAAGATTGAGCTCTTTGACTTGTGGGGTATTGATTTCATAGGTACATTTATGAGATCATATATTATGAAGTACATCTTAGTGGCTGTTGATTATGTTTCAAAGTAAGTGTAGGCGGTTGCTCTTCCAAACAATGAAGGGAAATGTGTGATAGGTTTTTTGCAAAAAAACATATTTTAGTGTAGGCGGTTGCACTTCCAAACAATGAAGGGAAATGTGTGATAGGTTTTTTGCAAAAAAACATATTTTCTAGATTTGTTACACCAAGAGCCATTACCAGTGATAGGAGTTGTCATATTTGTAATCATTGGTTCAAGAACTTGCCTATAAAATATGGTGTGAAACATATGGTCAAAATGTCTTATCACCCTCAATCAAGAGAGAAGTTTGAGGTTAGGTCTCTAATTAATAACTCAAGTCTATTTTAGAAAAATTTATGATTGCCAATAGAATAGACTGGCTAGGAAGTGGGATGATGCATTATGGACTTACCAAACAATAGTTAAGTTCCCTATTGAATGTCCACATATCAACTTATGTATGGAAAGGCATGACACTTGCCTGTTGAACTTAAGCATAAGTCATTGTGGGCACTTAAGAAATTGAATCTGGCATGGAATAAAGTAGCAAAATTGAGATTTTATTAGTTGAATGAGATTGATGAATTTTTTCTCAAAACATATGAGAGTTCAGCCTTGTACAAAGAGAAGATGAAGTTATAAAATGACAATAAGATTTATACAGTTCTGTTGTTTAATTCCAAGAAGAAATTATTTCATAAAAAGATAAGGTCAAGATATAGGGGTACCAAATGGTGATGGTTTTTCCTTATGGGGCCATTGACTTAAAAATAATGAGGGTTAGAAGTTTAACGTGAATGGCCAAAGGGTGAAACATTACCTCAGTGATGTCGATAAGGTCAAGCTGATATGTGAAGTGGTTCTTGATGAAGTCTGAGAAATCAAGACACTCAATTCATACCATGATGTTAAATCAAGCATCGTATAGGAGGCAACCTATGGGTTAGTTTGGTAAAGTTTGAGTATGAAAATTAGCCATGTCATGTTGCGATGTTAAATCAATGATGCTTGAAAGGAAACCTAAGGATTTTGTTCCTATTTTTTACTTTATTATAGGTGTGTGATATAGGTTAATGGGCGTTGATATGTGCATGTCATTGCAGACTAAAAAGGAAACCAATATAATTTGTTGTACCTGGGCTTAATGACCATCCCAATGAGTTGGTATTCTAGATAATGACATAGAGGATGTGTTGTAGACACTGGGCATAAATAAAAAAGGATATACTTTGTAGGATCCTCCACGACTCTCAAGATAATTTATAGTAACCCATAGATCTTTGTAATGACTCGTAGCCTTGATTCATGAGTACTAAGAAGGGAAACTCAATAAGTCTTCTAACCTAGTCTCTACATATGGAGGGAATGAATCGTAGCTAATAGCAATGAGTCGCAGGGTTGGTCATCATCACTAATTAAAGTTTAGTCAAAATATTAACTGATCTAACTTGATTTGCAATTTAAATCCCAATTCACCTAATTTCTCTTGTCTCTCCTATTCAAAAAGATGTAACTCCTTCTACTATAATAATAATCCTTCTTCTATCCTTATATCACTCTATCAATTATGCAATAATCTCCCTAAGAGTCATTAAATCTGTGTCCTTTCTACTCACTTACTCCTAAGAAATGAACCTAAGTGATTGTCTTACAATTCTCTCATTCAAGCTTCACCACCCAAAATTAAAGTTAGTTGACACATCCATTAAATTACTTTGAATGTGTGTAGTGAATTCTATAGGTGTGTATTGAAATTAATTCATGTGTACTGAAACCTAAATGTAAATTCTTGAAAGAATATTGAAAATGCTAAAAATTTAACTTTAACAACTTAATTTTTCTCAAAATCGAGTATAGTGGCTAGTTCATGACTATTTAGGTGATTATGTGTTCAAACTTGTGCATAAATTTTGATTTAGGGTAAAGTTTGAATAACCCAGTACATTGGTTAATGGTATATGGGATGGAAGGTCTTCTCGACCATTACAATGATAATTTAATCCAAGGATAAAAGATTCATAAAATGCCAATTTACAGTCCTTACGACTCTTAGAATAATGTGTACCTTAAGGAAATAAGTCATCGTGTGAGTAGTAATCACTGACACTTCGTCTTACACTTTAAAGATGATAAAATTTAGGGAAAATACTTAGTACGAGTCACCTAGCAACTCATAGAGAGACCTAATGAGTCATATGATCACTCCTACTTAGAACCTATAATGCACATTTGCAAGTCTTAAACCCAATGATCCACCCAATGTGTTGTAGGGACACTTAATGAATCAAAGGGTAGAGCCATTGAGATATCAACGATAGATCAAAAGACCCTATGATTTATAGACAAAGGAAATGACTTTTTTCCTGACTCATAGGGACAGACTATGATTGAACACTTGTGATATCTTTTCCCAATCTCTTTGTGTACTAATATTTATATTCCACAGGTTACATGACTCTTAAAAATAATGCACAAAAAGGAACTAAGAAGGGGGGGGGGGCAAAATAAACTCTCAATAAATAGGAATGGTCTACAATGCAACTGAAAGACGTGCACATAGAAGATGAGTCAAGTAGCTAAGTGGAAAAGTATCTAATCACGACTCCAACTGAGCCATGAGAGAGCTTGATTTGGGATGGTAGTATAAGGACCTACATAAAGAGAGAAAAGGTGTCTCGAGCATACTCACCACTACCTACCTTGTTTGAAAAAGGGGTAAGGTAGAGTCTAAAGAATATGAATATAAAAGCAACTCCAGAAATAGAGAGGAGACTTCATCTATTTGTCTATCAAAATAGTAGGCTAGTTTGGGGAATAGTGCTACAATAAGTGCAAATGATGATGAGGATCCTATAGAGATCCCTCCATAATAGACTCAATTTCTACAAGAATAATCAATAGGGCCAACCCACACTTTAGATTATAGTAGCACCACAGGTCAAGATATTGCGTATTTGAGGCATTTAGGAGAAAAATCATAGGGATATTGCTATTTTTTAAAGAATAAACCATACTAAGAGAGGCTTCTAAAAAGATACAATATTGATTACCAAGGTTATGTTTAATATGCCTAGGATCAAGCGAATATTTAGTATATACAAGTTCTAATGGATGATTAGAGAATTCGGTAGATATAGTCCAACACTAGTTTGAGAATTTTGTGCCACATATCAAGATTAGCCAAGGATGTTGGCTCCACAGGGTTTGTTTTCAAAAGTTCATGACCCTATATAGTCAATGTTGGTTCGTGATATTAAGGTAAATATTTTTGAAAAGAACATTTCACGATTCCTCCATAGTTCAAATTTTGTGCCTCTGACCAGTGCTTTAGAGATTGATAACTAGATAGATGAGATGAGAAAAGTAAAGTTTGATCAAATCAATACCAAGGAAAAATTGGTCTATTTTTGATGAATGGACAACATAATTGCCATTAATAAAAAAGAGGTTGAATGGGCAGTTAGGAGATTGTCACAAATCAAGAAGCGCCAGTAGAGTTTAACTGGCAAGTTATGATGAACATTAGTTCATCACAAGTTAGGCCCAACTGTTGATGACAATATCTTTAGCCTCAACTAACCTACTTTGGTGGTAGAAATTATGGAGGGTTATAACATAGCATAGATAGGTTTCTTGTTCTATAGATCTGAGATAGAGTTGTTGAGATACACACAAACTTTCTATTGCTTTGCCTAGTCACCAAGATTTATTTGGAGTCTGATGTTCTAATTCTTCAAAATATTGATAAGTTTATAGTAGTTCATTGCACTACAGACTTAGGACTGTCTTAAGACCCAACAAGCTCTATTTCTAGGGTGAAGATTGTTATGGTGATACATTGCTACAAAGTGTCTTCAGACGGGTCCATATATGGACATTGTGTAATGACTTGAGACTACTCCTAGTCATAACATGGTGTCTAGAGTCAGAAGTGACCCAATCTAACCCATGGATAGTCATGACACAAATAATACTGAAATAACTAATAAAAACACTATGTAGAAGTTGAACTAAATAATATAAAAATAATCTAAACCAACAACAATATCTCTGTTTAAAAACACAAAGCTGAACATCAAATTGTATGTATAAAAAGACTCTACTAAGACCAGTTGTTGGGAAAAGCCCCTAACTAACTCTAGCTATCTAAAAGTGAAATAAAATAAAACAAAATATTGATACTAGTCCTCAGGTAATGAGGACTCACCAAAGTACTGTTGTTGATGTAGTAGGAGATCGAACTATACTCGAATTAGATGTTGAACATTAGAATCTATATTATGAGATTATATAGTACAAAATAAGGTATGCGGTCAGCACTTTGAATACACTAGGCATGTGAGATATGCACTACAATATATAAAATAAATATGCCGAAAGTGACATGATGACTTGACCATGGGACTGAAATTTTTCAACTGATACTGTGACCAAGTAATAAACATGTAGCACTATAAAGTGCTGAATATACTGGATACAAAGTTAAAAGAAATCTAATACTAAACTATGAAAGGTTTCTATAACCGACATAGACCATGTGAGTAACATGAAATCCAACCTATAACCCTAGTTGGGAGGGTGTTCTGAACTCTACTAAGGGTACGGACCATGATTGACCTGAATTAATTCATGATCCCATTAAGGGAAATGGAGACACTCTCAACTAATGAGGACCCCTTTAACCTATGATGGGACATAATTTGAGACTTGAGTTATCTAAACCCTTTTCCTTTTGGTGATAAGAAAATTAGTAAACTAAAATGCTCAATGATGATGAGATTTTCAAACTGGAAGATAAGTTCATTATTTGAGAGAACTGTAAATCATGAAAACTAAAGAACTGAATATTCAAATGATAATGTATGATATCATAGGTCATTGGATGTTCATAACCTACTATATTTAAAGAATGCAACTAATTATGAAAATTCTATAATATGAACATAACTAGGAATTTCATAACTCAAGCCCAAAACTAAGAATTTATCAATATAATGAGATTTCATAATCATGTGTATGGAAAGATTCACCAATTTTTGGGAAAACAAATATTCATGGTTTAGTCAAAGCAAGATACTAAAACCATTAGGAATATGCAGTTTTCATGGAAACCCTAAGCTTGAAGGGTGATTTGAACTTGAGGAATGGAGTTAACTTTTAGAATCCATAGGTGCAAAGAAATCCATTGATGAAATTCCACATACGATATGAGAAACCTGAATAAATATTTGAACTTGAAGCTTGAAAGAGATGAACCCTAGTGTAAGACCCTACAAACTCCTCTTGTAGTCTGAGCTTTGGAGCGTGTCAAGTAAAGTGTAAATCTGGCCCTAAAAGATTTTGAAGTGACTTCCCAAGTGAGAAATATTTTGAAACATGTATAATTTTCCTAATATAAACTTTTTATTATGTAGAGAATTGAATAAGCTTTTCGTTGATACCAAATTCGTCCAAATCCGACACTCGGGCGAAGAGTTAGATCCATTTTAGTGATACAGTGTGCCACCTGGAACTTTAGCATGTTGCGGAGTCAGCGAAAATAGCCATTGTCGAATTCCAGTGAGCCTTTGTGATGACACCACATCACAGTGTCTTTCTAGTTCATAACCAAGGTGGCAACACGATTTTCACTGCGTCGCGCCATCAAGAAGTTTCCCAATTGTCCACTTTCCACTAAGCTGGCACGATTATGACGCGTAGTGCCAGCGTGTAAAATCGGGATTTCATTAAGGTTCCATTATTTAAATTTCAGGGACCCTTTGGTAATTTCCCTAAAGCCCCAATAAGTCTCTACATGGGATTTAAAACCCTAATAGCCAAAGTTGCTCATCTATTCTCATTACTTTATCAAGAACAAAATACTCTCTCTCAAAGATAGAAAACCCTAGCCCTCAAGTTTCAAAAGAAATCTCAAGAATCCTTCTAAGAGTCTTCATGAACTTTAAAAATCTAGAAAACTAAGGTATGCAGATGTTGATTCTTGGGTTCCTTTCACCCAAGAAGTTCAAGAATCCTTTTCTAAATTCAAGAGTATATATATTTATGAGATTTTCATGATTTATTTTGTTAATAGAAATTGAAGTTCATGTTGTTGATGAGTTTTAATTCATCACTTGATTTCAAATATCCAAGCTTTGATCCTACTATGTGACGTTCATGATAAAATTCCTTCAAGTCGTATGATATTGATGTATTCATAATAATTTAAGTATAGAATCTGTAGTATAACCAAAGCATGCTCCCCATATATTTGATAGAATGCTTAAGTAAAGAGAATAGTGTCTTTTTAGTATATTAAGCATGAAATCCCCAATTATGTGATAAATAGTGCATGCCAAGCATTTGTTGAAATGCCTTAGTGAATGTATTATGATAAGGTGCATGCATTTTTGTCCATGTGTATTCCTTATTGAACAAATTTGAGATATTAGTATGCCTACCCTATACATTTACATGCTTATGACATTCAAGTGATTGACGAGATATCGTATTGATTGTGTTGTGAATGATAGTCCATTGTCATGATATTGAAGTGGGGTTCTATCTTATTAATTTATACTATCGAGTCTTGCGGGTATTTATACCCGAAAACTTAGCTGCTTTTCCAGAGCCGAGTCAGTCTCAAGATAATCTCAGTCGTGCTATGATCCATAGAATTCAGTCAGTGATAGAATATTTAGGAAAATTCAAAAATCTCTGTACAAGTTCAATCTAGCCTCAGACATCAGTCACTTTCAGACAGAAAGTAGAATTCATAAGTATTCTATCAGATAATGGAAATAAGTGAACTCCGTCAGATCAATCAAGAAATATGATCAGTAATAGATTCAACTCAGTCTAAGTTCAGTTAAGTATCAGTTCATAGTTCTTTAGTTGGGAGTAGTAACTAGCACCGAGCGAGTGTAGGAATGATGGATTACCCGTTAAAGAGGTAGAGTCATTAGCAGCAATCCCTGTACTCCTAAACTGCATAGCCAGCGCAGGACCAAGAGTCACCCTTTATATTAAGGCTTGACTATCATACTACCTTAGGCTTGACTTCCTGTTCAGGGTCACCCGTTAGAGAGGCTAGACTATAGAAGAGTTCTTTACCTGTGTTATGATATTGATACCCTTCCAGCTGGGGTTATAGTTTGGACCCCACCATATCAGATTTAGGGTATGTCGGTTAAGTGAGAACTCCCACAGTTATAGTTTTAGTATCAGTTTTTAGAGTAGAACTCAGAAATTAAGACTGTTAGATACAATCATCAATCTCAGTAAGGAACTCAGATAGTTCCATAGATTCATAGACCATCCTCTAGATAGGCTTGGTCTCATATAAATTTATTCAGTATCAGTACCAACAGAGGTTACCCGTCAGATAGGCTTGATCTAAGTCCCAGATTTAGTTAAGTTTTTCTCAATATCAGTTCCAGTGATCACCTATTAGTTAGGCCTGATCTCAAGATTAGTCAATCTTAATCGTTATTAGAAGTTTAGAGATCATCCCGCTAGATAGGTTTGATCTCAGATTCATCCAATCGGTATTAATTATCGGTAGGCTCAGTAATCCAGTTTATCAGTATTAATAAGTATGGATATCAGTTTCAGTAGCTTCAGATACATATAATATCAGTATGTTCAGAAACCTCATACTAACGGCATATTCAGTATCAATTATCAGATTCAGTCCCAGTATGCTCAGTCACAGTATGCACAGTATGTTAAGTAGTTACAGATTCTCTATGTATTCTAATACAGCTCTTGCATATCATTTAGTTAGTTATTATTCATGCATAAGCCCTTGCATTTAGCCTTACCTCATCTATATACTTAGTACATTCCCGTACTAATGTATTTTCACTATGGTGTTTTATTTGACGCCATAGGTTCAGAAGCATGAGCCCCAGAGCACCCTTAGTAGTCCAGACTCAGTCAGCAGCAGTAGACATAGCAGTGAGTCCTCATCATCCGAGGATGTTTTTTATTTTAGTACTTTATTAGATTTACTTTATTATCAGTAGACAGAGTTAGTTGGGAACATGCCTCATCAACTTCACAATTCAGACAGTTAGAGGCTTTTTTCAGACAGATGTATTAGTATTCAGTTTGACTATTTTAGACATTTTGAACCTTATGGGAAGTTTTCGCCAGCTTTTCGTATTTATTGTATTATATTATGCAGTGCTCAGGTACAAATATCAGAAAAGGGTTAGCTTGTGGTCCTTTGGGGTCATTAGCACTATGTAATGACTAGGGGTAGTCTCGGGTCATTACAAACTTGGTATCAAAGCCTAAGGTTCAATAGAGTCCTAGGAAGTCTGAAAGCCACATCTAGTAGAGTCTTGTACTTGGGTGTGTTACGCGCCACATTTGTGTAAAGGAGGCTATAAGATATTTATAAGAACAATTTCCCTTATTTCATGTCTTAGATCATGCTATAGAAAGGTTCTCTAAGAAACTTATGTGGATTCTCATCGTGTTCCATTCATGTCAGATTTACCTTACTTTTAAGGTAACAGAAGTAGTGAAGCCCAAAGTCCTACCGATAGAGCTTTCTCAGATAGTCCTTGTAGATAGTTTTGGGATAGTGTTGTCTAAAGTTAGGCAGAGTATGTTTCATGGGGTTAGTTGTATTAAAGGTGAATCAGTAGGTCTTGAAATAATGTATGCAAGAGTTTAAGTTTAGTAATTTGAAGTTATATGTGTCGTTGATGTGAGTATAGCATTAATCCTCATGGTATGGGGAGAATATAAGTTTAAGATATGTGACATTTGAAGGATAGGATAAGAGTATCAAGGTTATTAAAGATTTGTGGATATTCATGTTATGATTTAGAAACTAACCTTGAAATCTTTGAAGAATTTTAGTTGGTGGTCTTTAGACTAAGTATGAAGGTGTGGACGCACGTTAAAAAATGTGATATTAGCAGCCCATGATAGTAGAGGATGTTATGTTAATGTATAAGTGGCTAAACATATTTTAGAGATTTGTGTCAGTAGGGTGCCACTTCTGGTACCAATAGTGGTTAGCGTTAGAACAGACTCTATTCACTTCAGACTCACCATGATCCGAAAGGATACCCTAATATAAATTCGGGTATGTTATAAGTACTTTATATTCATGGTATGCATTATTAGAACCCTTACTCCCATGTGAGCTTATGTTTTATCATGGGTCAATTAGTAATGCCAACAAGTCAGTTTAGCAGTCAGACAGTCAGATTCGTATAGTTCGTTTTTGCATCTTTTCATCTAATCATGCTATCCGAAATCTCAGGAATGTAAATATTCTTGGGTAGTGAGTCCTAGTAGTTTCAAGATGAGTTCAGTTCATGAGTCATGCATTAGTTTCACCTCTCCAAGGTTCAATTACGATCCAGTTCGTAGATGCCCTGTGCATCGCTTCAGTTTTCTCAAGCATATTGGTGAAGTAAGTGTTCTTAGAGGGACATAGTGTCCCAAGGGGGAGATACCCTATAACTCCCAAATGTTTTCCATTCCTTAAACCCATTCAGTTTCATGATTAGATCCTCATTATAAGCTTTGCATCAGATATGTATGTCCATTATGAGAATTCAGCTTATGAGTAGCTTCAGTCGTGCATTTCATGCATTAGATATGCATGTGCAGTATGAAATCTCAGTATAATAGTAGTTCCAGTTGTATAGTCATATTTTAGATATTCTTGTCCAGTAAGTAAGTTCAGCCTGCTAGTATTCTTAGCTTAATCAGTCTCATTTTAGGATGAATGTTCCCAAGGGGGAGATATTGTAATACCCTGCAAACTTCTCCTATAGTTTGAGCTTTAGAGCGTGTCAAGTGAAGTGTAAATCCAGTCCTAAAATATTTTGAAGTGACTTTCCAAGTGAGAAATATTTTTAAACATGTAGAATTCCCCTAATATCAAATTTTTTTATGTAGAGAATTGAATAAGCTTTCCATCGATACCAAATTCATCCAAATCCGACACTCGGGCAAAGAGTTAGAGCCATTTTAGTGAGACAGTGTGACACCTGAAACTTTAGCGTGTCGCGGAGTCAGCCAAAATGGCAATTGTCAAATTCCAGTGAGCCTTCGCGATGCCACCACATCGTGGTTTCTTTCTAATTCGCAACCAAGGTGGAAACACAATTTCCACCGCTTCGTGCCATCAAGTAGTTTCCCAATTGTCCACTTTCCAGTAAGCTGGCGAGATTATGGCGCGTCGCGCCAGGATGTAAAATTGGGTTTTCATTCAGGTTCCGTTATTTAAATTTTAGGGACCCTTTGGTAATTTCCCTAAAGCCCCAATAAGTCTCTACACGGGATTTAAAACCCCAATAGTCAAAGTTGCTCATTTATTCTCATTACTTTACCAAGAACAAAACACTTTCTTTCAAAGGTAGAAACCCTAGCCCTCAAGTTTCAAAAGAAATCTTAAGAATCCTTCCAAGAGTCTTCAAGAACTTCAAGAATCTAGAAAACTAAGGTATGCATATGTTGATTCTTGGGTTCCTTTCACCCAAGAAGTTCAAGAATCCTTTTCTAAATTCAAGCGTATATATATTTATTAGATTTTCATGATTTATTTTGTAAATAGAAATTGAAGTTCATGTTGTTGATGAGTTTTAATTCATGACTTGATTTCAAAGATCCAAGCTTTGATCCTACTATGTGACGTTCATGATAAAATTCCTTCAAGTCGCATGATATTGATGGATTCATAATAATTTAACTATAGAATCTGTGGTATAACCAAAGCATGCTCCCTATATGTTTGATATAATGCTTAAGTAAAGAGAATAGTGTATTTTTAGTATGTTAAGCATGAAATCCCCAATTATGTTATAACTAGTGTATGCCAAGCATTTGTTGAAATGCCTTGGTGAATGTATTATGATAAGTTGCATGCATTCTTGTCCATGAGTATTCCTTATTGAATAAATTTGAGATATTAGTATGCCTACCCTATACATTTACATGCTTATGACATTCAAGTGATTGATGAGATATCGTATTGATTGTGTTGTGAATGATAGTCCATTTTCATGATATTCAAGTGGGGTTCTGTCTTATTAATTTATGCTATCGAGTCCTGGGTGTCTTTTTACCCGAAAACTTAGCTGCTTGTCTAGAGCCGAGTTAGTCTCAAGATAATCTCAGTCGTGCTATGATCCATAGAATTCAGTCAGTGACAGAACATTTAGGAAAATTTAGAAATGTCAGTACTAGTTCAATCCAGCCTCAGACATCAGTCACTTTCAGATAGAAAGTAGAATTCATAAGTATTCCGTCAGATAACGAAACAAAGTGAACTTAGTCAGATCAGTCAAGAAATATGATCAGTAACATATTTAGCTCAGTCTAAGTTCAGTTAAGGATTAGTTCAGAGCTCTTCAGTTGGGAGTAGTAACTAGCACCGAGCGAGTGCAGGGATGACGGCTTACCCGTTAGAGAGGTAGAGTCATTAGCAGCAATCACTGTACTCCAAAACTGCGTAGCTAGTGCAGGACCAGGAGTCACCTATTATATAAAGGCTTGACTATCATACTACCTTAGGGTTGACTTCCTGTTCAGGGTCACCCGTTAGAGAGGCTTGACTATAGCAGAGGTCTTTACCCATCACATGGTATTGACACCCTTCCAGCTGGGGTTATATGTTGGACCCCACTAGATCATATTCAGGGCATGTCGGTTAAGTGAGAACTCCCACAATTTTAGTTTCAGTATCAGTCTTCAGAGTAGAACTCATAAATTAGGAATGTCAAATACAGTCATCAATCTCAGTAAGGAATCAGATAGTTCCATAGATTCATAGACCACCCACTAGATAGTCTTGGTCTCACATAAAGTTACTCAGTATCAGTACCTACTGAGGTCACCCGTCAGATAGGCTTGATCTCAGTCCTAGATTCAGTTATGTTTTTTCTCAATATCAGTTCCAGTGATCACCTATTAGTTAGGCTTGATCTCACGTTTAGTCAATCTTAATTGTTATTAGAAAGTTTAGAGATCATCCCGCTAGATAGGTTTGATCTCAGATTCAGCTAGTCGGTATCAATTATCTGTAGGCTAAGTCATCCATTTTATCAGTACTAATAAGTACGGATATCAATTTTAGTAGCTTCAGATACGTATAATCACAGTATGTTCAGAAACCTCAAACTGACCGCATATTTAATATCAGTTATCAGATTCAGTCCCAGTATGCTCAGTCACAATATGCACAATATGTTAAGTAGTTACAGATTCTCTATGTATGCTAATCCAGCTCTTTCATATCATTTAGTTAGTTATTCTTCATGCATAATCCCTTGAATTTAGCCTTACCTCATCTATATACTTAGTACATTCCCGTACTGACGTATTTGCACTATGGTATTTTATTTGACGCCATAGGTTCAGAAACATGAGCGCCAGAGCACCCTTAGCAGTCCAGACTCAGTCAGTAGAAGTAGACATAGAAATGAGTCATCATCTGAGAATTCTTCTTATTTAGTACTTCATTAGATTCACTTTATTATCAGTAGACGGAGTTAGGTAGGGACATGTCCCATCAACTCCATAGTTCAGAAAGTTAGAGGCTTTTTCATACAGATGCATTAGTATTCAGTTTGAGTATTTTAGATGTTTTGAACCTTATGGCAAGTCTTTGCTAGCTTTTGACATTTATTGTATTATATTATGCAGTTCTCAGGTACAGATATCAGCAAAAGGTTAGTTTGTGGTCCTTTGGGGTTATGAGCACTGTGTAACAATATGGGTTAGTCTCGGGTCGTTACACCTAGTTTGCCCTAGGAGGAAGAAAAACTATTTTTTTTCTATTTGAGGCTAAGTATTATATTAATTTGGGTAATGAAGGACTTAGGGTAATATTAAACTTAATAATCTATCTTGAAGTATTTAAATGGCATAGTTTTGATGTTAAAATAATGGGAAAAGGCTGATGTGTCCTTTTAAATTCAAAACTAAAAATCTAATGGAAGGAACATGTAAAACCTTCCCACGATCGTGGGACCCTCCTATAATTATGGGTTGTGTTCATGGTTGATAGATGGATTTAAGCTCTCATAAGTACACCAGACAAGCCCTGTTATGAGCATAGGACTCACCAATGGTCATAACTTGGTCCATAGGTTGAAGGTTTAAGCCAAATCAATTTTAAACGCCAAGATTATGCCTAATACCATGGTTTTCAAACAATGATCATGGTTACCTAACGTGGTTGGAAGGTATACTTGTTAAATTTAAGATGTTTGTAGATGTTTCAATAAGACAAGATACTATATCTTATTTTTCTAATGATCAGCTGACAATAAGGGATTAGGTCCCTAGGTTTTTGAATTGGTATATTTTGTTTTGATGGTGAGAAGATAACAACAAGGGACCAAGTCCCTGGGTCTTCATGAATCCAGTATAGCTATTACTATCCTACATAGTTTTGTCCTCTGGTGTTACAAACTGTACATGTGAGCTTGAACCCATTAGGATACCTGGCCCTATTAGATTTCTACCCTAATTATTATTCCACTATAAAAGAAAAAAATGTTTCTCAATTGGTGAGTTTTTGCAAATCCTAAAAGAGGAGAGGGAAATAGGCAAAAACTCAACTTTCCAATATTGCTCAAGTTCTTAATTTCTTTATTTACTAATATAGTGAGTGTTCGAGAGTCAAGTCATGGCTTGTAACTAAATTACTCGTGTTATAAGAGTAATGCCTTCTTTGTGTTCTTTAGAGTGCTTAGGTAGAGTTACCTGAGTTTGATATTGGTTAGAGTTAAAAAATATCAAGGTGAGTTATTGGTAGTTTTTTCAAGGTATATTTGTAATAGAATTGTTACAAACTATCTAAGCCTAGAGTTAGGTTCAAATCGAGTCTGTAATCAAGAGTTTGATTATAGTGGATTATTGAGCACTTTGAGGGCAAACCGTATTTTTTCCTCCCTTGAGCAGGGAGGTTTCCATGTTAAATTACTGTGTTTCTTACTTTACTTCAATTTTTTGGTTTATTTGTGCTTTACTATTTTATTTCCTATATCTGACTCTAAGGGACCTAGTACCTCATAGTGTGGTGCAACACCCTTACGTTTTATTAATTGGTACCAGAGAAAGGTCAAGGTTCATATCTAGAGTGATTTATTGATCATGGCTACTCTACCTAATTTGAAGAAAGGAAATCCACCACTAGACCACCCTATTTAATGGACAGTACTGTGGATAGTGGAAAACCAAGATATTTGATTTTATTATGGATGAGGATAGTGAGCTGAAGGATATAATACTTGATGGTCCTAATGAACCTGTTAGAGATGTCAAAGCAGGAGACATAACAAGAATGGTTTTCAAAAATAGGAGAGAGTTTGATGATGAAGATCAAAAGAAAGTTGAGAAGAATTACACGTCAAAGAAACTGCTTGTCTGTGGCATAGGACCTGCTGGGTATAATAGGATTTTCGCTTGTGAAAATGCTAAAGAAATTTGGGATTGCCTAAAGACAGATCATGAGGGAACAATTGATATGAACGATTCTAAAGTTTACATGCTAACTACTCAGTATATAACCTTCATCATGGAAGAAAGAGAGATAATTCAATAAATGCATACAAGATTCACTTCTATCACAAATGAGCTACACTGCTTAGGAGAAGTAATTTATTTGTATAAGCAAATGATACAAATTCTAGGTGTTCTTCCTAATTCTTGGGAATGTAAAATGGATGCTATTACTGAGGCAAGAAATCTAAAGACTCTCACTATGGATGAACTCATGATAATCTAAAGACTCATGAGCTCAAGAAGCATCAATGACAAGAGAAGAAGAAAGCAAAAAAGGAAAAATATCTGGAATTGAAGACTTCAAAATATGATTCAAATGAAGAAAAAACTAATGTTGCCTCTTTGGAAAAAAAAATTGTTAGAGCTATGAAGAAAATTGGTCAGTTTTAAAAAAGTGGAAGTAGCAGTAAAAGGGTGGCAATGTTGAAGTTTGTCAGAAATGTGGAAGTCTTGAGAATTTCACTAAGGACTGTCCAATGCATATAATGGACTATCAAGATTATCTCAAGACTGGAAGTGACGTAAAAAAGAATGGGGACCAGGTCCCTATAAAATCAGGAAGAAAGGCTACAACTGATTACGTAGTGAGGCAGGCTCTAGCAGTGTGGAAAGATTCCTCCAGTGAATCTGATGAAACAAAGAAGGTTAAAGATGTGTCCATGATTTCTATGGAGGTGTGTGAAGTTACCTATGATTCCTTATTTTCTCTTATGGAAAACATTGAAGATGAATAAAAACTCTCTGACATTAAGGAAAATTTAGATAACTACTTTGCTAGAAAGGTAAAAAAGCTAGCAAATATGATGATTGATCCTGTATGTTAATTGACTACTAAGAAAAATGTACTAGAGGAGAAATTAGAGAATCAGGAGCTAGAATTAACTCTCCAAAAATCAGAAATAGAATAACACTTTGTTAAGTTAAAATCTGATAATCAGAGTTGATTGAGTCAATTGGAAAAAGCAAATAATTCTTATGATAAAGGGAAGAAAAAACATCAAAGATTCACATTGATCTTGAAGATAAATTGAGGGATTCTCAAAATTACCTTATAATTTCCCTTCATACAAATGAAGAGTTAGAAAGGGACCTGGTTCGTCTAAGGTAAGAACTTAACAAATCACTAAACTGGACCACATCCTCACAAATCCTTTCTAATTTAACGGGTCAAAGTGTCAATAATAGTAAAGGGATTGGATATCAGTACAATACCCAATCACTTGGGTCTCATGGGAAAGTAGTTCATGGTATTTGAAATAGGGTCCATAAACCTCTTTGTACTTATTATAGAAGAGATGGACACATGAAGGAAATCTGTCAGTATTATCTTAAAGCCAGAATGAGGAGTGCCAATTACATCCAAAAGGAGAATTATTTTCCTAAGGGTTTCATCCCCTTGAAAAATGTGAAGAAGAATTCTCTACCTAGATGGGCTAAGAAAGATTTGATCACACCTTTGTCATCCTATTAGGAACTCAAACTCAAGTAGGTTTGTTACCAAATCAAATAAATGACTATGTTTGTAGATAGGAGGAGGAGAATGTAGTCAGAACTGGTTCATGGATAGTGGATATAAAAAGAATATGACAGGGAGGACTAATTTCTTTCTTTCTATCAAGACACTTCAAGGTGGAGGTATCTCTTTAGTAAATGATAAAAAAGGCTATATTCATGGTGTGGGAAAGATTGAAAAATAATATGATCAAGCAATAGAAGATGTGTACTATGTGAATGGCCTCAAGTACAGTCTTCTAAGTGTTTCTTAAATCTGTGAGAAAGGCAATAAAGTCAAATTTGATGGATGTACTTTGTCAAGCTTGAAATTTGGGAAAGTTATTCTCTAAGACAAGAGAATAAAAAATATGTATGCGGCTTATTTGGAGTCTGTGGATGATGGGGAATTAAC
Organism: Capsicum pubescens; assembly: GCA_030864215.1. NCBI lineage: Eukaryota > Viridiplantae > Streptophyta > Magnoliopsida > Solanales > Solanaceae > Capsicum > Capsicum pubescens. The sequence goes on from CM061548.1 coordinate 269,779,008, forward strand.
TTGCTTAAATATTCAAAGTAAAGATACTCATTTATGACACAGAAGGCTGGGACATGTAAGTTCCTCTTTGCTGAACAAGTTGATTTCAAGAAATCTAGTCGGTGGTATACCAAATATGAAATTTCTAGACAATAAGATTTATAATGCTTATGTTAAGGGAAAACAAACTAGGTATTCCATTAAGTTGAAGAAGCAGGTGAGTACTTTTAGACCTATAGAGATGCTGCACATGGATCTATGTAGACTTGTTAAAGTCCAAAAAAAAGGAGGAAAGAAGTATGTGTTTGTGATTATTGATGAATACTCAAGGATTAGTTGGAAAATGTTCTCGTGAACAAAGGATAAAACCTATGAGGTTCTGGTTACCTTTGCCAAGTAAATTCAAATGAAGCTAAATTATAAGATTGCTCAATTCAGATCTGATCATGGAACTGACTTTGAGAAATTCTAAGCTACAGGATTCTGTGCAAAAAATGGAATTAGTCATAACTTCTCTACTCCAAGGACCCATTAGCAAAATGGAGTAGATGAAAGCAAAACCAGAACCCTCATAGAGATTGCCAGGACCATGCTAATTGATAGTGGGCTTCCAAAAAAATTTTGGGTTGAAGTTGTAAACATTACTTGCTATGTGATAAATAGGTGGTTGATTAGATCATTCCTGAACAAGAACCCATATAATCTTGTGTTCAATAGAAAACCTAAGCTTGATTACTTTAGACCTTTTGGTCGTAAATGCTTTGTTCTAAATAATGGGAAAAGTGATCTAGGAAAGTTTGACTCCAAAAATAATGAAGCAGTATTTGTTGGCTATTCTTCAATAAGGAAAGCATATATAGTTTTCAACAAAAAAACTCTGTGTGTTAAAGAAAGTGTGTATGTGGTCTTTGAGGAGTCAAGAAAACTAATAAATCCATGTGATGGTGAAGAATTCAAAATTGAAAAAATCATTCATGTTCAAAGGGATAATATTGTTGAAGATAATGGTCAAGAGGTAAATGATGCAGATGAGATTGATAAAAGTGATGGTGAACCTGGATCTCAATCACAAAACCCAGGTTTAGTTGAAGAACAATAGGAAAGATCCTGTCAAACTCCTCAGGGACCTAGTCCCAGTGGAACTAATCTCTGAAGGTCAAACTAGTGGCACAAATCTTCTCATCCACTTGAGAATTTGACTAAACCTTTGGAATTTGGAGTTCAAACAAGAGATCAAGCAAGAAATTCCATGACATTATCAGCATTCCTGTCCTAAATTAAACCTAAAAACAAGAAAGAAACTCTGAAAGATGTTGACTAGATCAATGCAATGTAGGAAAAGCTTCAATAATTTGAAAGAAGTAAAGTTTGGCACCTGGTCCCCAGATCTGTTGATAGAAAATTATTGGGACTAAGCGGGTGTACAGAAACAAGCAGGATAGACAAGGAGCTATCAACAAAAATAAAGCAAGGCTGGTTGTTCAAGGGTATAACTTGGAGGAAGGAATTGATTATGATGAGACATTTTCCCCTGTAGCAAGAATAGAGGCTATCAGGATTCATTACTTTTGCTACAGATATGGGGTTCAAAATCTTCCAAATAGATGTCAAAATTGCATGTCTAAATGGAAGATTGAAGAAAGAAGTGTATGTAAAAAAACCTCTATGTTTTGAAGATGTAGATTTTCCTCATTATGTACTCAAATTGGACAAAGCTCTTTACAGGTTGAAGCAAGCTCCTAGGGCTTGGTATAAGAGACTTTCAATGTTTCTTTTGGAAAATAGCGTTAAAAGAGAGAAAATTAACAGTACTCTCTTTTTAAAGTCCAGAGGTAGCAGCTTACTGATTGTTCAGATATATGTTGATGATATTATTTTTGGTGCTACTTTTGAATCCATATGTGAAGAGTTTGCAAAGATAATGAGGAGTAAATTTAAAATGAGCATGATGGGAGAATTGAGTTTCTACCAAGGTTTGCATATCAACCAAACTTCTCAAGGGACAATGATATGTCAAGAGTACATTAAGGAGCTACTAGAGAAATACAACATGAGAGATGCCAAGCTAATTGAAACTCCAATTGGAACCAGCACTAAGATGGATAATGATAAATTTGCTCCCTCAGTTAATGAGACCATGTATAGAGGGATTATTGGATCCTTACTATATCTCAATGCAAGATGGCCAAATATTATGTTTGGTATGAGAATGTGTGAAATATTTTAGGCCTATCCTAAAGAGTCTCATTTGAAAGCTGCAAAAATAATTCTTAGGTACCTGAAAGGTATAGGGGACCTGGTCCTATATTATACTTCTGGAGACAGTTTTGATCTTGTAGGATATGCTGATGCTGATTATATGGATATTTTGTGGATAGAAAAAGTACATCAGGAATGACTCATTTTTTAGGTTCTTCCTTAATTTCCCAGGGTTCTAAGAAGCAGAATTCAGTTGCTTTTCTACTGCTGATGCTGAGTATGTGGCTGTAGCTTCTTATCATGCTCAATTATTATGGTTCAAACAATAACTAAAGAACTTTGGAATTGTCTCAGACACTATCTCTCTTATGTGTGAAAATGCAAGTGCTCTATACATGGCCAATGATCCAGTGCAACATAAGAGGATCAAACAGATTAATATGAGACATCACTTTTTGAGAGACAATGTTGAGAAGGGAGCTATTTGCGTGAAGTTTTGTAAGATTGAAGATCAAATAGTAAATATATTTACTAAGTCTCTTCACAAGGAATAGTTTGTGAAAAATAGGATGAGGCTGGGGTTGATCAAAATAACCTGACCTACTAGATGTATTAGTTTTTCTCCCTAAAAATGGCTATGATCAGGAGATAGGTATCCTTAGTAAAGTATATACTTATTGGTGCAACTCAGTATCATAGATAGGTATCCTTAGTAAAGTATATACTTATTGGTGCAACTCAGTATCATACCCTTGCAGGTATACACCCATGGAAACAACTTTCAAGGAGGAAAAATATGACATTCACAAAGTTGAGGATTCACTCAAGAAAGAGAGGGAATTGGTCCTATCTTTTAGGTTAGTATCGTGAATGTGCATTTTTTTTCTGGCAGAAAAAACCGCACCCAATCTCTTTTAGTGTTAGTAAATTGTCCTATTTTGAAAAGAAGAATAAGTCACCCCAAAATGGAAATTTGATTATATCTTATTCTCACAAAACCCTTCCTTGTGCTTATTTGTTCCTTTAAATCTTGAAGTACCCACTCCTTCTCTTGTCAAAAGGAAATCTAGTCAAAAATAGAACTCCTGTGGAAAGGACTTCCAAATGGCTACAAATTTCCCATTCTCATGTTTTTCAAAGGGCTCTGATCTTAGCATGGATAAAAATCCACTCTCAAATCCTCTTGAAAAAAACCTTTCTTCTCCTATCTTCCAAAGACAAACTCCTTCTTCACTAACCTCAAATCCTTCAAACCTCATAATGTTTTTGGTAGCATATTGATGGATGATGCCTGGGTTGCTAAAAATCTCATCTTTCTATCAAATAGTCCAAGAATGAATATGTTTGGTCCTAAGGAACAAAACATTAGTAAAATAACAAAAAATCCTGGAAAGATATCTAGAAGTTCTATTGAGAAATAATAGACTTCTAAAGGACCTAGTCCTAAGAGGAGAAAAATTACTTAAGGAGAACCATTAGAATTTCTAAGAAGGGGAAACTAGAGAAATAAGGAAAGGTTACATCTAAAGAAGTGAGAAGTAGGTTCTTGAAAAATCAAAAGGTGCTAACTTGGAAGATCATTGACTCAAGTGTGTTAATAGAACCAAGAATGATGGAATTAGTCGAACTTGATAAACATCAAGGATGGCTCCATCTTATGAAAGGACCCATTCCCATAGTCTTTAATAAAGTATCTAGGGACTTATATTCCACATTTGATTTGTTAAAGACAGACTAAAGATGACTGCTATATTTAAGGAAAAAGGCTGAATCTTGATGCTGCATTGATTGGGAGAATTTTGGATGTTTCTATCTATGGTGTGAGGATTTTCTTAAAGTAACAACCCTCAATAGAGTTTTTGGAAAAAATATCAAAGGTTAAAGGAAACTTTGTAGCTTCAGTGAATAGAATATCACTCCAGAGTGAGTTACAATTAGTTTTTAATTTGTTAACAAAGTAATTTTGCCCATATCACAAAAGAGAAACATTGCTTCAGATACTGATTTGTATTTGATAGAGTTTCTTAATAGTTTTGAGTTCATTAGTCTACCTAATTTATTGATGGAGCACATACATAAAGTTGTTCATGGAAAAAATAGATAGCATGGCATGCCTTATGGATACTAGTTGAACAAAGTATTTGATAATTTTGGTATTATCTGTGAAAATGGAACTCCTGGAACTGGGCTACAACTATTTGGTATCAAGACTCTGGTCAAAACTGAGTATGTGAAAAAAATCAGGTGATATCTCTCATGGTGAACTCAACAAGCTAATAGAGGAGTTGAAGTTTAACATAGCTTCTAAGGATGAAGATATCAATAAATTGCACATGACAATTCAACTTATTTCTAATAAGGAACTAAGTGTCACTGAAGAGATTAAAATTGAGAATGTTGCACTAACAAAAAGAGTTTCAACTCTGTTGATGAGGTTCTTATCTTGAATGCAGAGATAAGGCAACTGAATAATAACATGGCTATACTACTCCAAACCCTCTTCCCAAGTCTTTCACCTTTTTTTTTCTTCATTCATGTGGCTTTTTCTCTATAACATTTACGTTATTCACTGAAATGATACTTAATTTTTACATATGAAAGAATCTTTATTTGTGTGTCTCATCTATTTCATCTTTATGTTAAAGTTTTTCTTCATGATTGTGTTGCCCTAATCTCCATGAGTTAACTAACCTGTGCTTATTTTACCATTGTTTACTATTATCACTACTCAATGATGACAAAAAGGGGAATATTGAATCCATGTGATAAAGACCAGGTTTTTGTGTTGCATGATATATTAGGGACCAGGTACCATGTGTTGAATATTGAAAAACATATTGAAAGGGGGAAAGAATATTGGTGAAGCATGATGACATATCAAGAATAATATCATATTGATAAGGGGAAGTAAGGTGCATAGTGATAGGGGGAACATTCATCAATAGTAGTGGTGATCACTTTGATTAAATATGATGAATGAACATTGATGCTCAAAATCTACGATTGATTTGTCATCATCAAAAAGGGGAAACATTGCTATATCTTATTTTGATGATGATTAGCTGACAACAAGGCACCAGGTCCCCGGGTCTTTTAATTGGTATATCTTATTTTGATGGTGAGAAGCTGACAATAAGGGACCATGTCCCTGGGTCTTTATGAATTGAGTACAGCTGTCACTTTTCTGTGCAGTTTTATACTTTAGTGTAACAAACTGTGCAGGTGAGCTTGTACCAATCAGGACACCTGGCCTAATTAGATTTCTACCCTAATTATTATTCCACTATAAATGAAAAAGAATGCTTCACAATTGGTGAGTTTTTGCAAATCAATATAGAGAGAAGGAAATAGGGCAACAACTCAACTTTGCAATATTTCTCAAGTTCTTAATTTCTTTATGTACTGAAAGAGTGAGTGTTCTTAAGTCAAGTCATGTCCTGTAACTGAATTACTTGTGTTATAAGAGCAATTCCTTCTTTGTGTTCTTGAGAGTGCTTAGGTAGATTGACCTAAGTTTTATATTGTTTAGAGTTAATCAATATCAAGGTGAGTTCTTGGAAGAGTTGTCAAGGTAGATTTATAATACAGTTGTTAAAAACTAGTTGAGCCTAGAGTTAGGTTCAAATTGAGTTTGTAGTCAAGATTTGATTATAGTGGATTGTTGAGTACTTGTAAGGGAAAGCCGTAGTTTTTTCTCCCTTGAGCAAGGAGGTTTTCACGTTAAATCACTGTGTTCTTTACGCTCCTACAAGGTTTTAGTTTCTCTATGCTTTACTAGTTATTACCTGTGTTTGACTCTAAGGAAACTGGTCTCTTTTGGTGTGGTGCAACCCCCTTCTATTATAGAAGCTTTGTATCATCGTTCAATCTTACCACGATCGTACCTACGCTTATAGGTTCTCACTGTTGGATAGTGCTTCACTAAAAGGGCCATAACTTCTTACTACTATATTGGGTTAAGGAAAAACTTAATGAATTGGAAAGATGATTCAAATATATTCCATTTGATGGGTGTTGATCTCTAAAATACTTTAGTATATCTCATTTATACTCATTTGTACTTGTGGAAGGTTTTGACTTTACAAAGAGTTAGGAGTTACTTGTGTCCATAAAACATGCCTAAATCACTCACCATAAAGACAAAACATGATGTTTAAATTTACATATACTTGAAGCATGGTTCTAATCTTAGCCTAGATTTTGGGTGTATCGCAATATCTCAATAACACCCTGGGTTTTGATCCTAAAAAAATTTCCTAGAATTCTGGTCTCTGGAACTAATACGACTAATGGGAATGATTCGTATGATAGGGTACAAATGGTATTGTCCTATTATATGCTGACCACTGTTGGTTGGTGGGATGGATTTTGGTTATTGGAATGGATACAACTTAAGGGTATGAGTCGTATATGTGGGTACAAATTGTTTTGTTCCTTAATTTAATATTTGTCTAGGTTGCTTAGGTTGGATCAAAGTACAAGTGGGTCACCCTGAGCTATAAACCAGGGTACGAGTCATCCCATGGACTCGTATGGTAGATAGTCTCTAAATCTTACTTGGGTTTAATCTTCCAGGGGTACAGATCGTATGCTTCGTATATGACTTAGTTAGATAAGTCGTATGCTGGACAGTGTTATATCTAAAGATTGAGGCTAGGATATCAGTAGAGGGTACCAATCATATTGGAGGGTATGACTCGGGAGGGTCATTCGTACCCCTGTGACAGGATTTTGGTGCAACTTAAGTGGGGGTATCCTGGATATTCCCCACTTATCCTAATAAGGTTCCATGACTTCTAACCTACTTGGAAGGTTATTTACCCTATTATTCCATTCATTAACACTTATAAACTCTTATAAAACACTCTATAATTCTCTCAAAAGTTTTTGGGAAAGGAAAGCTAGGGGTCTAACTAAAGGACTAATTTGGGGGTTGTCTTGGTGATGTCTTTCCATCATCATCTTAGTTCAAGGCATGTTATCTTCCCGCATTATTAATTTTAACTAGAAGTATGGTTTTTATGAATGTTTTCATGACTTTATTTATTGTATTAAGTTGGTTTTAAAATATGTAATGGGGTTTTTGATATTAAATGGTTGGTTATGGTTTTGCATGGTTTTAATTATGCTTTATGTGCATTAATGGTGATTTTGGATAATTGTATTGCATGGGAATGGTTTAATGGTTATTTGAATTGGTTTTGGTCATATTATGCCCCTAATGTGTTTGGCAAAAGCCTATAAGCATGTTTTCATTATATTGAGTAATTTTAATGGAACTCTTGCTTGTTTTAAAACATGGTAAAGGAATTATGCATGGTTTAAATGGTTTGAAAAGGTAAATGGCTAATTGGTTATGCTTGTGGGGTACATGGAATCCCCCAAGTGGTTTAATATGGTAAATGAAAGGGCACTTGAAAGTTCCCTTAAACCTTTATATGGTTGGCTATGGATAGTACTTGAAACTATGGTCAGTATGAGGATGCCACTACTAAATGACCTTGGTTAATAATGGTAAATGAATTGATTAGTTTTTTAGTAATGGTTTTAATTAGAAAATAATGGCGGGATAGGTAGCAAAGTCGTGGAAGGAGGAGGTTTCGGGGGGACCAAAATTGAAAATTCATATTTGCTAATGTGAGGTTGGTCTTGGCAACCGTGTGCATGATTTCACACTATATTTTGGGGGATTTTCTAGTCCTCCTAGGTTTTCTTTCCTAGTCGTATGACTACAAACACTGGGGCCCTTTCAGTAGGGAGAGCTAAACCCATATAGCCCATGGATGGTTTAGGATGGAAAATCTACATAGCACAGGTAATGGTTTTAATGGCATGCTAAACATGGTCCCCTTTTTCGACATGGTTATATATATATGTATGGTTGTCTGCATATGGATGGTTTTATTTGTCTTTATAAATGGCATTATTTATACTTATCCTAAGATTATGATAGCGTTCACCCGCTAACCCATATACTGGTTGTTGTATACCCACGCTATACAAGAATTGACCATTTTACTCCTACATCATGATTCATTCAGGGATCAATATTTGATCTAATATGGTGAGCTTCCATCTTTTTGAAAGGATGTCATGGATATTTTTAGACACTTTGATTTTATTTTAGATATTGGTTATGCCTTGGTTTATGTCCTTTGGAATGGTTTGATATGGTTGGTCAGTTAGTGTGGAATGGCTGGACTCAGTTGGTCCAGTCACTGTTGTGATCCTATCCTAGAGTCTTCATGTGATCTATTATACTATTTTGTGATATGTTCACAATTCAGCCAACTCAGGGTAGGTGACTGGAGGTTGGGTTGGGTAATGGGGTGGTCTCCTATCCTGATCGGACTTATGATGTCCATTACGACAAGGCCCCCGGTTGGGTCGTGTCAAGTTGGTATCAGAGCCTAGGTTTATGGTTAATTGGGATTTCATAAAGTCGTGTTGAGTAGATTTCTTTTAGGGGAGAGGATATAAGGCATGTAGGAATGTCTCACTTCTTGGTATTCAATTTTCAAGCTTGGAGTATCAGTACTGGAATCTTTTCTAATCCTTGTTTGTTTGTCTTTCAGATCATTCCTCATAGATATGGAACATTGGAAATTCTTCTATCCTATTTAGGGGTAATGCTGAAGGGGTGCATCCTACTTCTGGGGTTCATCTTCGAACTCACGATCATATCCCTCATAGTTTTGGAGTTCCACCGGTTGCTACTATTCCTCCTTAAGGAAAGGTGACTAATGTGAAGTTCCTTAGTCTATTTATACGATTGCTCAGATGGTCGCTGCTCAAGCTGAGTGGGATGCGACTGGTGTATTTTTTGCTGAGGCCACAAGGGTTAGCTAATTTATGAAGATGGATCCTTTCACTTTTTTTTAAAGTAAAAGTGAAGGAGGATCCACATGGCTTATTAGATAAAATGGAAAATACATTTTGGGTAATGCAGACTACCAATGTAGAGGGGGTAAACTGTGCATCTTATCAGCTCAAAGATATTGCATATCAATGGTATGGAGAGAAGGACAAAGATAAAACTGATGTGGAAGAATAAATCTTGTGGGATACTTTTTCTAAGTCCTTCTTAGATAGTTTTATTCCCTAAGAGTTAAGGAAAGTAAAGATGGAGGAGTTTGTGAACTTCAAGCAGGGGAGGATGTCTATCAAGGAATATGCCTTGAAGTTTCACCAATTGTCAAGGTATGACCCTGGTTTAGTGGCTGACATGCAAGCAAAAATAAGGAAGTTTTCTTCTGGGTTGAATCAGGATTTGATTTCAGAGAGCAAGACTGCCTTGCTAATTAAAGATATGGACATCTCTAGGTTGAGTGTTCATATAAAGTAGGTAGAAGATGAGAAGAGAAAACAGGAAGAGTTCAGAGATTGGCAGGGTAAGATGTAGGTTTTCTACCCAGGGAGGTTCTTAGTCTCAGGGTGGTCAGGATCTTGGTCAAGAGAAAAGAAGTGAGAGAGTTCTGGTTCCTTCTCTTTTCCTAGTTCTCCTTACTAGTCGAGCGACAGACATCATAAAGGTGGTGATAATTTTCGAGCATATGGTGCCCAATCTCAGGTGAGTAGAGGTCAGTGAATTTCTTCATACCCTCCTTGTCATTTCTATTGTCGTCCTCATCGGGGTTATTGTGATGAAAAAAGTGACAACTGCTTCAAGTTGGTCCAAGCAGGCCACCGACTCAGGGATTATCTGATTAATAAGGTTGCTATGAGGGAGAATAAGATTCCTGTATCTTCATCTTCTACTCTTACACTTGGCGATGTTGCATCTACATCTATTACTGCTCCTGGTTCTATATTGGCTAGAATAGGTTGTATCCTTTGGCATCCTAACAGGAATCCAAGGCATACACTAATGTCGTTACTGATATGTTACAACTTTTCTCTCGTGATGTATATTATTTGCTTGATCCGGGGTCCACTCTCTTCTATATGACTTTTTATGTGGTGTATCTTTTAGTTTTGATTCAGAAGTTATTTTAGACCCTTTTTTTATTTCTACCCCAGTGGGTGACTCAGTTATCGCTAAGAGAGTCTATAGGAGGGTATGGTATCTGTTGGTGTCAAGTAAACCTTGGTGGATCTATTTGAGTTGGGTATTGTGGATTTTGATATCATTCTGGGTATGGATTGGTTGCACTCTTGTTATGCGTCCTTGGATTATCAAACCCATAGGGTTATCTTTAGGTTCCCTAGTGAGTCGATTATAGAATAGGAGGGTGGTTTCTTAGCTCCTAGGGGGAGATTTATTTCTTTTCTTAAAGCTCGGAGGTTAATATACAAAAGGTTGTCTTTATCACATGGTGCGAGTTAAAGATTCTAACTCGGAAGGTCCTTTTCCAGTTAGTTGCAGTAGTTAATGAGTTTCTAGAGGTCTTTTTGAATTATCTTTTTGGCGTTCCTCTAGATAGGGAAATCGAGTTTGGTATTGATTTAGTTCCGGACACTAGTCCAATTTCTATTCCTCTATAGAGAATAGCACCGACTGAGTTGAGGGAACTTAAGGAGCAACTTAAGGATCTTCTTGATAAGGGATTTATTTGTCCTAGTATATCTCCGTGGGGTGCACCGGTGTTGTTTATGAGAAAAAAATGGTTCCCTTTGGATGTGCATTGTCTATAGGCAGTTGAACAAAGTGACTATCAAGAACAAGTATCCTCTTCTAAGGATAGATGATCTATTTGACAAGTTACGAAGTGCCAAGTTCTTTTCTAAGATAAATCTTCGGTCTGGGTAACATCAGGTAAAGATTAGGGAGGTGGATATCCAGAAAAAGGCTTTTCATACTCGGTATGGGAACTTTGAGTTTTTGGTAATGTCATTTAGGTTGACTAATTCTCTGACAATATTTATGGATCTGATGAATAGGTTTTTCATCAGTATATGGTTTTCTCTATTATTGTGTTTATTGATGACATTCAGGTTTATTCGAAGAGTGAGGTGGATCATGCTAATCACCTTTGTGTGGTGTTGCAGACCTTAAAAGAACAACAATTGTATGCCAAGTTCTTTAAATATGAGTTTTGGTTGAACATTGTAACTTTTTTGGGTCATATTATTTTTAGTAAGGGGATCATAGTGGATCTGCAAAAGGTTGTTGTGGTGAAGAGGTGGCCTAGACCCATGAATCCATCTGACATTCAGAGATTCTTAGGTTTAGCTGGGTATTATAGGCGGTTTGCGGAAAGCTTTTCATCGATAGATGCTCCTTTTATTAAGCTGACTCAGAAGAAGGTCAAGTTTTCTTGGTCGGATGCTTGATATAGGAGTTTTAAGAAGTTGAAAGATAAGCTAACTTTGGCTCCAATTCTGACTTTCTCGGAAGGCGATGATGGGTTCGTGGTTTATTGTGATGCATTTCGGGTAAGGCTTGATTGTGTGTTGATCTGTCATAGGAAGGTGATTACCTATGCTTCCAGGCAGTTGAAAGTGTATGAGACAAATTATCGTACTCATGAATTGGACTTGTTGGTGGTTGTGTTTGCTTTGAAAATATGGTAGCACTATTTTATGGTGTTCACGTGGATATCTTTTCTAATCATTAGAGTCTACAGTATGTGTTCACTCAGAAGAAGCTTAATCTCAGGCAGAGGAGATGACTTAAGTTTCTCAAGGACTACAATATGAGTCTTCACTACCACCCAAGTAAAGCTAATATGGTTGATGATTCTCTTAGCAGGTTATCCATGGGGAGTTTGTCTCATGTGGAGAAAAGAAAGGAAGAATTGGCGATGGATATTCACCGCTTGGCTAATCTTGGAGTTTTCCTTTTGGACTCTAAGTATGGTGGTGTGATGGTGCAAAAAGTGGTTCAATTAACTCTTGGTGAGGAGATTAAGGAGAAATAAGTGCTATATCCTATCTTGATAAAAATCAAGAGTGATGTTGGTGGGAAAAAAGTAGTGGTGTTTAAGATTAGTGGTGACAGTACTTTATGGTATCAAGGGATGTTGTGGGTTCCTAATGTCGATGAATTGCAAAAAAGTATTTTGGATGAGGGGTATGAATCACGCTATGTTGTTCATCCCGGCTCAACTATGATGTATCATGATCTCAAGGAGATCTATTGGTGGAATGGAATGAAGAGGGATGTGGCTGATTTTGTTGCCAAGTGCATGGTGTGTCAGCAAGTTAAGGTTGAGAACATGAGGCCAAAAGGATTGTATCAAGAAATTGATTTGCCAGAATGGAAATGGGAAGTGATCAATATGGACTTTGTTATTGATCTTCCTCGGTCTCAAAATCAATATGATTCAATTTGGGTCATCATGGATAGGATGACTAAGTCTGCCCACTTTTTGCCAGTACGGACTACCTTCTCGGCATAAGATTATACAAAGCAATATCTTCAGGAGATTGTGAAGCTGTATGGAGTGATTGTTTCAATTATTTTTTATTGTGGCACGCACTCTACATGTCACTTCTGGCAATTTTTTTAGAAAATATTGGATACTAAGGTTAGTCTGAGTATTGGTTTCCACCCGCAGATAGATGGAAATCAGATAGAACTATTCAGACATTGAAGGATATTCTTTGGGCTTGTGTGATTGATTATGGTGGCAATTGGGTGGAGCATATACCTTTGGTGGAGTTTTCTTACAACAATAGCTATCATTCTAGTATTAGTATATCCTCCCTTTTGAGGTATTATATAGTAGGAGGTGTAGATCTCCTATTTGTTGGTTTGTGCTTAGAGAGGCGGATATGTTTGGTCCCGACTTGGTTTAACAGGTGATGGAGAAGGTGAAGGTGATTCGTGCCTTGGTCTGAGTTTAACAGACCAAGGGTTAACTTGATCTGAGTTTGTTAAAGGAAAAATTAATATCTTTGCCTCTTTGTTTTCAAACTTTGTTAAAGATTGGGAATATATTTGATAATGCAGATGACTCGTGTGTGTGGTTACCCTTAATTTGTCCGTCATTTGGGGAGAATGTTCCTAGTGGGGGAGACTATAACACCCTGGGTTTTGACCCTTAGAAAATTTCCTAGAATTCTGGTCTCTGGAACTAATACGACTCATGGGAACAAGTCGTATGATGGGGTACAAATGGTATGGTCCTGTCGTATGTTAACTAGTGTTGGTTGGTAGGATGAATTTAAGTTACTGGAATAGATACGACTTAGGGGTACGAGTTGTATTTGTGGGTATGGATTGTTTGGTTCTTTAACTTAATCTTAAACTTGGTTACTTAGGTTGGATCTAAGTACGAGTGGCTCACTGTGAGCTGTAACCCAGGGTATGAGTCGTACCATACACTCGTATGGTGGAGAACGTCTGAATCTTCCTTGGGTTTAATTATCCAGGGATATGGATGAAGTGTATGGATCGTATGATTTGGTTACGACTTGGTTGGATGAATCGTATGCTGGAGAGTGTTGGATCCAAAGGTTGAGGCTAGGATACGAGTGAGTGGTACCAATCATATTGGAGTGTACGACGCGTGAGGGTCAAACGTACCCCTATGATGGGATTTTGGTGTAACTTAAGCGAGGGTATTCTAGATATTTCCCCACTTATCCTAATAAGGTCCCACGACTTCTAACCTACCTGGGAGGTTATTTACCCCATTATTCCATTCATTAACACTTATAAACTCTTCTAAAACACTTTATAATTCTCTCAAAAGCTTTTGGGCAAGGGAAGCTAGGGTTTCATCTAGATGATTAATTTGGGGCTAGTCCTGCTGATCTCTTTCCATCATTATATTGGTTTAAGGCATGTACTCTTACCTTAATGTTAATTCTAACTAGAAGTATGGTTTTTACGAATGTTTTCATGACTTCATTTATTGTAGGATGCTGGTTTTCAAATATGAATTGGGGGCATTGATATTAAATGGTTGGTTATGGTTTTCTATGGTTTGAATTATACTTTATGTGCATTAATAGTGGTATTAGATAATTGGATTGCATGGGAATGGTTTAATGGTAATTGGAATTTGTTTTGGTCATATTATGCCCCCAATGGGTTTGACAAAATGCCTATAAGCATGTTTTCATTGCATTGAGTACTTTTAATGGAACTTTTGCTTGTTTTAAAACTTGGTAAAGGAATTATGCATGGATTGAATGGCTTAGAATGGTAGAAGGCTAATTGGTTATGCTTGTGGGGTACATGGAATCCCCTAAGTGATTTAATATGGTAAATAGAAGGGCACTTGGAAGTCGCCTCACACCTATATATGGTTGGCTATGGATAGTACTTGCAAGTATGGTCGGTATGACGATACCACCACTAAATGACCTTGGTTAATAAATTGTAAATGAATTGATTGGTTGATTGGTAATGATTTTAATTGGGCAATAATGGCAGAATAGGTATCAAAGCCGCAGAAGGTGGAGGTCCCGGGGGGACCAAAACTGGAAACTCATATTTGCCGATGTGAGGTATGTCTGACCGTGTGCATGATGTCACACTATATTCTGGGGGATGTTCTAGTCATCCCAGGTTTTCTTCCCTGGTCATACGTCTACATGCACTGGGGCCCTTTTAGCAGGGGGAGCTGAACCAATATAGTCCATGGGTGGTTTAGGACGACGAAGATACATAACCCAGGTAATGGTTTTAATGACATGCTAAACTTGATCCCCTTTCCCAGTTATATATATGTATGGTTGTGTTCATATGGATGGTTTTACTTGGCTTTATAAATGACATTATTTTATCCTTATCCTGAGATCATTCTAGCGTTCACTCGCTAACCCATCTACTAGCGGCTGTATACCCACGCTATGCAGGAATAGGCCATTCTACACAACCCAGGTTATATATATGTATGGTTGTGTTCATATAGATGGTCTTACTTGGCTTTATAAATGACATTATTTTATCCTTATCCTGAGATCATTCTAGCATTCTCTCGCTAACCCATCTACTAGCGGCTGTATACCCACGCTATGCAGGAATAGACCATTCTACTCCTACATAGTGATTGACTCGGGGATTAGCATTTGGAATGAATTTTTGATCTTCCATCCTTTTGGACTTGGGATGCCCATTACGCCAAGGCCCCCGTCGGGTTATGTCAATTTCCCCCTCGAGGTCATTCATCCCCAAATGAAAACTAACTAAGCTGAGATGTTAGGAAAAGAGTTGTAGTGCCAACATTGACTTTCTAAGAGCTGAATACAAACATGATGAATGAGTTTGAAACTAAAATATAGAATAAACTAAACTCATGAAGGCATGCTATGACATGAGAACAGTCGGGTGACATGCGACCAAAAGAATTAATTACTTAAGTAGAAACTACTACCTCAAGCAGGAAATTGAGCTCAAAGGAAAAAGATGGGGGTAATTGGTCATCATATCTGCCTCTTCCTAAGTAGCTCACTCAGCTGATTAATTTTTCCAAAGAACCTTTACCAAAATGATCTTCTTATTCCTTAACCTACGAACCAAACAACCGAGGACCTCAATTAGTACCTCTTCGTAAAATAGATAATCTTCCACACCCACAGACTATATGGGTAAAACTGTTGTATGATCTTAATTGCTTTTCTTTAACAAGAACATATAAGAAATTAGATACACCAGTGCTAAGGTTGTAGGCAATTACAAATCATAGGACATATTGCCAAAATGACCGATAATCTTATAAGGACCATCATATGGAATAAGCTTTCCCTTCTTACCAAATTTCCTTACCTCTCTCATAGGTGAGCCTTTTAATTATAAAAAATCACCAATAACAAATTCAAGTTTTCTCCTCCCCACATCTACTTAGGATTTTTGATGAATCTAAGCTGTTTCAGCCTTTCTCTAATTAGCCGAGCTTTCTTCATAGCCTCATGAACGGTATCTGTCCCTATCAAGGTAGCTTTACCTACTTTAAATAAACCAATTGAGATCTACATTACCTATCATAAAGTGCTTTAAACAGAGCCATCTAAATACTAGAATGACAATTGTTATTATAAGCAAATGCATCAAAGAAAAATAATAATCCCAGCTACACTTGAAATCAATAACACATATTTTCAACATGTCCTTTAAGGGATGAATGGTACTTCATGCCTAGACATTTTCCCATAGGTGAAAAGTTGTACTAAGATGAACTTGGCTACCAAGAAACTTCTGAAATGTCTTTCTAAATTGATTACCTATATTTTAAATGATAGTCAAGGGGACTCCATGAAATATCAGCAACTACCTAAGGTAGAGTCTAGCATAATCCTTGATAGAATCTGACGAGATAGTTGGCAAGAAATAGGCAGACTTAGTCATTCGGTCCATGATAACCCAAATAGAATCCTGATTCTGACAAGTATGAGGCAACCCTATAAAAAATTCCATAATTACCACTTTCTTTTCTTAAGTAGGAATACTGATAGCTTGAAGCTTACCACCAAGTCATTGGTGCTTAATCTTAACCTGCTGGCAATTTGAATACTTAGCTATAATTCTTGAATTTTCTTATTAATTCCATTACACCAATGTTGTTCCCATGGATTACAATATATCTTAGTGGGTCCTGGGTGAATAAAATATCGAGAATTGTGTGCTTCTACTATTATCCGATGTCTCAAGTCATCTATATTTGGAACACATATTCTTCCCTAACAATAAAGAACTTTGTCTCCTCCTTGGGAGAAAACCTCAGCCTATTAACACTGGATCACTATCTTTCTTTTCTTTCACCTCGACTATCAAAGAAGATTTTGAACCATTTTCAATCAAAATATTACCTTCGGCTGAATCAACCAACCAAACTCCAAATCTAGAGAACGCTGGTGAACCTCGCAAACTAAATTTTTTTTTTCTTATCTTTTACGCGAGCAAAACTTCTCATAGATAATCTAATAAGAGTGCTAACTACAAAATTTTCTTTCCCCGTATAGTATAAAACACTCATATCATAATCCTTCAACTACTCTATCCATCTACTTTGATAAAGATTAAGATCTTTTAAACCACACACATACTAAAGGCTCTTGTAATTAATGAATACATCAACATGAATCCCATAGAGGTAATTCCTCCAAATATTTAATGTAAAACAATAGCTACCAACTTAAGGTCATGAGTCGAGTTGTTCTTCTTATGAGGCTTGAGTTGTCCAAAGACACATGTTATAACCTTTCCCTACTGCATCATCATACAACCAAGTACAACTCTAGAAGCACCACAATAAATAACAACACCTAAAACCTCTAGTAGATCAAAACATGAGCGGTGGCGAGTCGATTCTTAAACTCCTAAAAACTCTTTTTACATGAATTAGAACACTGAAACTTGAATTTCCTCCGAGTTAGCCTTGACATGAGAGAAGAAATAGGGTAAAATCCTTTAAGAAATTGTTTGTAGTAACCAGTTAAACATAAGAAACTCCTAATATCTGATAAAGAGATAGGTCAAGACCAATTTCTAACTGCTTTAGTCATTTGAGAATCAACTCAAATGCCATCACCAAAAATGATATAAAAATGAATGCTATTGGTTTCAACCAAAATTCACACTTCTTGAACATGGAAAATAGCTAGAAATCATTGAGAGTCTACAAGAAAATCCTCATATAGTCTACATGTTCATCCTTACTTCGAGAATAAATGAGGATATCATCTATGAAGACTATAAAAAATATGTCCAAGTACTACTTGAACACCCTATTCATCATGTCCATAAAAGTTTTAAGAGCTTTATTAGTTCAAAATACATGATTAAAAAGTCAAAGTAACCATACTGAGTTCTTAAGGATATCTTTGGAATGTCACATTCTCTGGATCTATGCTGATAATAGACGAATCTAAGGTCTATCTTAGAGAAAAAACTAGAACCCTAAAGTTGGTCAAATAATTCATCACTCCTGGGAATAGGATACTTAATCTTAACTATGACCTCATTAAACTAACAATAATCAATGCACATTCTGAGAGAACCATCTTTCTTGCACACAAAAAGAACTGGAGCAACCCATAGAGAAACTTTCTACTATTCCTTTAATTTCTTAAGCTCGAGTGAAGTCATTTATTAGGGTGTAATTGAAATAGGTTTGGTATTTGGGAGGAGATCTATTCTAAAGTCAATTTCCTATTTTAGAAAAACTCCAAGCAGATCTTTGGGAAACACTTTTAACAACTCATTAACCAATGAAACTGACTCAATAGTTGAGATTTTAGACTTTAAATAATTAACCCAAACAATATGATACATGCACCATTTAGAAATCAATTAGCTAGCCTTAAGGTAAGAGATGACCTGACCTATAAGCACTAAGGTACTATCCTTCCACTCTATGACAGGCTTATTTAGAAACTAAAACTAGACTGCTCTATTTGTACAATAAATAAATCATATCAAGAATAGAGACAATTCATGCCAAGAATAACTTCAAAATTTGTCATGTATAACTCTACACGATCAATCGAGATGACTTTTTGAAAATTGTGACTGAGAAATTTCTATACACTCATCTAAATATGATTGAATCACCTAATGGAATGGATACTAAGAAAAGTTTTGAGAGGGTTTCAGAAATGAAGCTTAAGGATAATGCTATATAGGGAGTCACAAAAGAAGGTGTGGCTCCAAGATCTAATAATGTATAAATAATATAAAGGACCTGTAGCATACTAGTGACTCAAGTTGTCCACTAACTATACCAAATGAGGCAGCCTACTGGGTTAGGCCACATGCTGGAGCTACTAAAGAGGTTGCCCAATTTCATCCACTATTATCACCTCTCTTGGCTGATGGACAATCTCAAAGCTTGTGACATAACTTTCTATATCGAAAATACCCACACTTACCAATCAAACATTATGAGGTATGGTGTATCCTATACTTCTTAAAATTTAGGAAGTACGACTATTGAAAGCACCAAAACGAGCTTAGAGCTTGATTCTCTACCTTTTTTATCCCGCTTGGGTCTAGGAGATAGGGCACTGACAGATAATGGTGTTGGGGCTGAACACCTCTACTGAAACTGAGAGTGATTTCCATAACCTAACTTTTACTAAGAATAATCAAAGTCCATTGTTCTCTCTCTCTTATTCATACTTCACCATTCTTTTTCCTTATCCTTCTCCTCTTCAATTTGTTGGGCATGAATAATCACTGGGAGATATACATCTCCTTGACCAATATTGCAGTCCTATATCTTTGATCACATCCTTAGAAACACCTAACACAAACTTACTTATTCGAGCCCTAGAGTTAGCAACCATAGCCGAAGCATATTTTCAAAGTTGAGTAAACTTAAGAGAATAATTCTTCACACTCATATAACCTTACTTCAGATTAATGAAATCTTGAACTTTGTCCTTTCTAAACTCAAGTGGGGATAACCTGTCCAAACAAGCGGCAACAAATTCATTCTATTCAACTATTCCTGCATCTATAACCTGTCCAAAAAAACAAAAACAAACTCATACCATTCAACTAGTCATGCATATATACCTTTATCCTAATTCCACTATTTGCACCAAGTGTGAGCCACTCCTTGTAATTAATCAGTAGCAAAATCAGTACTTTCAGGTGAAGTGACACCCATTCTCTCATTAACTTTCTAAATACAATCCAAGAATTACAGTGGATCCTCTTCAAGCTTAATCCTAAGAATACTAACGGATTCATTCGAGTGAAGTCTCAGACACTGGCCACTTTATTCACTATTGGGTTAGCTGGTGCAATAACCTATTGGTTATTCTCGGTGGTCATGGACTGGGCTAATGCTATGTAAGTATCCCCACATTTATGATGGGAGACTTGTTAAGTCAGAGGATTTAGTGGAGCTAGTGGTGGTGCTTGTTGATTTGCAACACCATTATTATTCTCACTTCTTCTTCCATTAGTTTTCTTGGGAGAAATATTGTGTAAACATGTAGAGAATAAGTTAGACGAAGTCCTTAACAGGTTTCACACTCTATCTCATGATATGAACATAAAAGAAGTGAAATTTTTCCTAAAACATTTCGAAGCCCCTCACTCATAAGTGTGGAACTTTTTTTTTTGGTTACATTTTTGGGATTTTATTAATCTAAAATCAAACACATAGAATGTCTCAGAAAATTAATGGACCAACCCATCCAGTTAAAGGCCTAAATACAAAATAAATCCTAAAATCTATGGTTCCTACCTAGACTAATCGAAATAAAATAAAGAGAAAATGAAAAAATGAAATAAATATATAAACTCAGTAAGGTTTCTAAATTAGGTTGTACTTCCCCATTTGCGGCCTCCGTCGTTCTTGCAATGTTTCCCTTTGTAAACCATCGGTTCTTTCTTCTTTATTCTTGGGTCATCAGAAAAGTACCTTGGCCTCCATTGCATGAATTTTGTTTTAGCTTACACAAGTAAGTTTCCTTCTTAACTTTCCCTTTGCTCTCTGTTGATTGATGGAGCTCCTTATTTTTGCACTGATTGCTTGATCTTCATCCCTTTTAGTTGTATTCTCCATTGGATGGGATGTTGTCTTGATTTTTATAATTTATCACAGGATATAGTCACAGGAACAATGTTACCTCTTCCAAGTAAGTAACCCTCTTCACACCTCTCTGTAATACATCAAAGCTTTGATGCATTTTAACTTATATCCCCTCTATTCTGCAGACACGGTTGGTAGGGAGATAATGGGATTCTCAGAACTAGGATTGTTTGGAAAGTACTTTGTTCCTCAAGTTCTTGAAACTCAACCAGACCATCAGACCCCCCTTTTGTTGAGAATCCTTTTTTGTTGGCTGTTGTAGATTAGGCTAATTAGATGATTCACTATTTTTGTTATCATGTTGATATATAAATATAACATCTTGTGAAAACATAACTAAGCCTTTCCATCCCCCTCACCACTTTGATGGTGACAATCTCAAGTAAGGGCATTTTATTTTATCACTATCAACAGTTCTCTTTCCTGCTGCATGTATCTGCTGAACTATTGTGAATATGAAGTCTCCATTATCCAGGGTCCAATTAGCAAAAAACCAGCTAACTAATATCCTTCTCTAAATATATGCTGAAATTGAACTTGTTTGCTTGATAAAAACTCCTATATTTTTTGTGCATGACGTTCTATGCTCCATGGATAGTCCCAATCCCCTTTTAACATCTTTTGCATTGCCAATGAGTCTGTCTGCATTATAACCTTTTCATACGCCATATGATTGCAATGCTTTTCTACATTTAGGATAACAATTTCTTCAGCTTCCATATTATTAGTATCTTCTATTATAGCCCCTTCAACATGCATTATATATTTTTTGTCATATCTTAGGAAAAAAACATATGGACTCATTTGTCCTCTTCCACAATTCCCAAATGATGATTCCTGGAAATTCCTTAAAATACAGTTTCTCCCTAGGTTTTAATTCAGTTGTCCACCATTTAAGAATTGTTTCTCTTAAGCTTAGTCCCTGAATATATATACCTACAAAATTAGCAAAGTTGGACCAAGTTCTTTTAGCATTATTTGATCTCAGAAACACACGAGACATAGTCTCTTGTGCTGGATTAGTACAACACCAACACCATGAAGGACCTTCAAATCCCTATATCCTGATATTATCATCTATTGTAACCTTCCCCACCCATAACCTCCACATGAAAGTAGATATTTTGAAAGTCAAGCCGTTCAACCATATATCTTTATAAATATCATTAATTCCCTCTCTTTGCCTAATATACTGCCAAGCTTTCTTCACTATGAAGAGACTTTTAGAGACAACACTCCAAATTTCTTTATCCTCTTCATTTCCTTAGCCAGGTAGATATATCTTGTTGAGTATGTGTTGGAAAATTCCCTCTAGTAATAGGGACTGTATCACCTCCTTATTCCATTGTCCATATTTTGACAAATCCTTTACCTGCTGGTATCGTTCATCCTCTTGCATATTTTCCTGTAGTATAGAATACAAATCTCCTAACCCTGTCTAGTTATCAAACCATATATTTGCATCCCCTTTTCTAATATGCCATAGGATGTTATGTTCAATTAGATCTCTAGCAATAAGCATTTTCTTCCAAACTTGGGATCCCCCTCCACCAACTTTCGATATTATCTCCTTAGGATGATTTTTTTACAACACTTATTATACGTGTATTTACTCCAAATTGATTTTTTAATAAAGAATTTCCACTAGAGTTTGTAGAATAAGACTGTAGAAACATCATGTAATATTCTGAAACCTAATCCTCCTTCTTCAGATAGACACAAACTCTTCCATTTTACCTAATGTCTTCCTCTTCCCCCTGTTGTACTACTCCAAAAAAATTGAGCAAATATATTATGTATTATGCTCATAAAATTGAGGGCAGGATTCATAACATAAAGACAATGAATAGGAATGATTTGAAGAACATTCTTGATTAGTATTACTCTTCCTCCATAAGACAATAACATGCCTTTCCATCTTTGCAACTTGCTACTTATCATATTCATTAAGGACTGATAATAGTCCTTCTTCTTTCTCATATAAAAAATTGGACAACCTAAATAGGTAAAAGGGAACTCCTGTATTAATATTCTTGTAGCAACCTCATCCATTACAATAGTACCATTAGAAATTCCCTTATGTAAATAAAGAACACTTTTATCCTTAGTAATCTTCTGACCAGACACCTGTTCATATTTTTCCAAGGTATATGTTACCATATTCAAAGTTCCTACTTCAGCCTTACACAATATTATTATATCATCTGCATAGGCAAGATGATTAATTTTGGGGCTTCTCCTTGGCATCCCAAACATCTTACACTGCTTCCGAGATAACAAAGATTTCAAGCTCCTGGTCGACACTTCAGCTGCTAATATAAACAGAGTAGGGGATAATGGATCGACTTGTTTTAACCCTCTTGAGGATTAAAAAAATCCTTTAGGCTGGACATTCAATAAAATTGAATATCAATTATTTGCAACTAGTCTAAACACCATGTAAATGATTTCTTCACAAAATCTTATATTTCTTAGGACTTTTGTGAGAAAAAACCACTCCACCCTATCATAAGCTTTCATCATATCCAGCTTTAGCACCATATTAGGAGGCTTTCCTCTTTTCCTTATTACTGACACTATTTCCTATACTACTCAAATGTTTTCAACATTACTTCTTCCTTGTACAAATCCAGCTTGATCTTCAGAAATTATATCAGGTAAAAACCCCTTAATTCTTTTATGAATTAATCATGAAAAGATTTTATTCACAAAATTACTAAGGGAAATAGGTCTCATATATGTGAATGTATTCACTACCAACTCCTTAGTCAGAAGCACCAAATTAGTATGTGTAATAAACCTTGGAATCTCAAATCCACAGAAGAAAGATGTTATCATTAGATGAATATCCTTACCTATTATCTCCCATGTATCTTGATAGAATGCTCCAATCATGCTATTAGCCCCCTTGCACTGTCTCTATTTAAACCCATCACTACAACTTTAATTTACTCTAAACTTGGAGGTTTCTTCAATTCATTGTTCTGATCAAGTGAAATTACTGAAGGGAATACATCCAGCATTGAAAATTCCAGTTCATCTTCCTATTTTGAAAACTATTTTTAAAAGAAATCTGCAGCAGCTTCTGCAATTTCAGTTTGATCTCCCATCCAAATTTCTTCAGCATTTTGTATTCTTGTAACCTTTATCCTAGCCTTATGCCTTTCACTATAGTATGAAAAAACTTGTTATTCCCCTCTCCATCCTTAAACTAATCAAAACCTTCTTTTTGTCTCTAGAATTCTTTCTCCTTTCTTAACTGTATGCTAAGCTCAGCATATGCTTTTAATAAGCTAGATCTATTAGTTCCTGAAGGATCTTTCTCAAATAGCTTCTCTCTTACCTTTAAGATCTCCTCTAATGTAGCTATCTCTTAAAAGATATTTCCAAACTTATGTTTGCTCCACACAATTAAGGTAACTTTTGTTTTTTTAAGTTTCTGATGAAAGACTATAAATGGATTCCCTTTAGAATGCCAATTTTGTCTCACCCATAAGCAAGACTCTACTCAAAGTGGATTTAAAACATCATAGGTTACTTTAAACCTGATTCTTTGATGCTCAAGTTTTCACCACCTGAGACTACCCCTAATCGTAACACGGTTCCTAGAGTCATGAGTGATCCCAAGCTAAACTATGGTCTGGCATAATAGTGATAATATGAAATACCTAATAAAAATACTGTGCAAAAGCTGAACTGAAAGATATAAAGAAAATCAAAACCAACAATAATATCAAAGTTTAAAACCACAAAGATGAATATCTAATTATATGTCTAAAAACTTCTACTAAGACAAGTTCCTGGGATAAGCCCCCAACTAACTATAGCTGTCTAGAAGTAAAATAAAATAAAAAAAACTACTAAAACTAGTCCATAAATATAAGGAATCACCAAAGTACAACTATTGATGTAGTAGGAGATTGTACAATGCTCGATCCAGATGTTGAACATCAAAACCTATATTATGAGACAATATAATGTAAAAGAAAGTATATGGTTAGTACTTTGAATGTACTGATCATGTGATATATGCACTACACTATATAATATAAACATGCTAAAAGTGATAAGATGACCTGAACAAGGGACTAAAATTTTTAAATTGATTTTTTGACCAAGTAGTAAATATGGAACACTATAAAGTGTTGAATATACTGGTTAAAAGGTCAAAAGAGATCTGAGACTAAACTGTGGGAGGTTTTCTTAACTAACATGGCCATACGAGAAACATGGAAACTAACCTATAACCCAAGTTGGGAGGGTAATTTGTACCTTTCAAAGGGCACAAACCAAGATTGTCATGAAGTTACTCATGAGCCCATTGAGGAAAAGGGAGACATTCTCAACTAATGAAGACCCCTTTAACCTATGATGGCATGTACTTCAACACTTAGGATATCTGAACCCTTGTCCTCTCATTGCTAAGTACTACTCAAAATTAAAAGTAAACTGGTATACTAAAATGCTCAACGATAATGATATTCTCAAACTGAAAGATAAGCGCTTTATTTGAAAGCACTCTAAATCATGAAAATTTAAGAACTAAATATTCAACTAACAATGCATGGTATCCTAGGTCATCGGATGTTCAAAACCTACCATCTTTAAAGAATGCAACTAATAATGAAAATGCTATAATCTGAACATAACAAGGAATTTCATAACTCAAGCCCAAAATCAAGAATTTATCATTATAATAAGATTTCATAATCATGAGTATGGAAAGATGCTAAAATTTATGGGAAAACTAATATTCATGGTTTAGACAAAGCAAGAAATTGAAAACTAAAGGAAGTTGCACTTTTCATAGAAACCCTAAGCTTGAAGGGTAATTTAAACTTGATAAATGAAGTTAACTTTGGGACTCAATGAGTGAAAGTAAACCCACTGATGAAATAGCACATACCTAGAGATAAAAACCCAGAAGAAATCTATGAAATCTGAGCTAGAAAGATATGAACGGTAGTTTTTCTTGGGAGGAAGAAGAATCTCTTCTTTTCTGTTTGAGGCTATGTATCGAATGAATTTGGGTAATGAGGGATTTAGTGTCACGATCTGAGACTACCCCATACTTATAACATGGTTCTTAAGGCCACAAGTTACCTCAAGATAACCCATGAACTGACATAAGCTGTAATTACTGAAACAAGGTAAAAAAATACTATGCGAAATATCATTTAACAGATGTTCTGAATAGTCAAGTTAAAATAAAGGAGTCTGAAATACATAGCTGAATACATAACTAATTGTCTGACTGTCTGAAAGCCTTTAAACAAGATGAGTTGGTGGGATAGGTCCCTAAATAACTCAGACTACTGAAATAGCATAAACTAAAATATTAGAAAACATGATAAATAATAGAACTTGTCCTCGACTGATGAGGACTCACCAATGCTGTAGCTAAGTAGTAATGCAACGAACTATGTGCAGTCTGGGAATTGAGCGTCCAAACTTATATTGCGAAATTAATATAGCATAAAAAAGAGTATACAGTCAGTACTTTTAAAGAACTTGTATGTGATATTGGATTAACTAAAATATATATAAGAACCGATCTTAGATTCATGAACATGTAAAATGAATGCAAGACCAAAGCATGTGATAAAATACTGTATAAACTAAACAACTAATAAACTGAATGCTCGGTCATGCAAACCTGAATTGATATAATCTAAATACTGAACTAAAACTGTGGGAGCTAATATTTAACTAATATTCTCCAATCTTAGCTAATCGGGGTCCAACCTTTAAACCCAGTTGGAAGGGTTTAGGTACCTTTCCACAGTTAATAGCACTGGCTATGTGGATCCACTAAACTGGTGTCACGAAGGAATGGGGAGCCACCCTGAACTCGTAGGTTCCCTGAAGAGAGTATCAACCCTATACTGGCCAAAAGACCTTTCATAACCTATGGTGGATACGTAGTTCTGGAACTTTGGGACTACTTCTAAAGGCCTCACCCTAAATTCGCAGGTAAGCCTTCATCCCTAGGTTTAATCGATGCTGAGTTTTACTCCCACCTAACATTGATACTGATGAAAATTTAACGTAATTCAACTGTTAATTGGTCAACTTGATAAAATCTAAATATAACAACATAAACATGATCTGAATGACTTGTAACTTGGAAACTTGTAACATGCATGACTATATAGGTATCAAGTGTTCATAGCCCATCAGAACTATATATTGCAAAATACTCTTGGTAATAATTAAACAATTTATGATATGGGAAAATCATGAATATCACCCTATATTTTAATAACAATTCATGAAGTGGGCATTTGCATTATCAAACATATGGTAACACCATTATCAGGAAGGAATATATTTTCATGGTTTAGAATCAAGATAATTGAGGGAAATTTTTATAGAATTCATCATCTACATGAAATTTCATCAATTAGGGAAAAGGGTTTATACTTGTAAGAATAGGAAATTCTTGGGACTCAATAGGTGGAAGGAACCCACTAATGAATATCCCACATACCTGAAGTAAAATCTTGGATGAAATCCTTGAGATTCGTCTTGTTTTTTTGGAAAACCCTAAATTTCTCTTGAGGGAGAAAGAAAATTGCCTTTTTTGATTTGCTTTAGTGGAATTGAAAATTATGTTATGAATTTGGGGCATTGGGTCTTTTATACCACCATTTGGAAAGCCAAAATTACATGCATTTGGCTTTTAAGGGAGTAGGAAAACACATAAAATTCCCCAGAAAAACGTTTAGAAAAATTCTCCTAGTCATTCTAACTCACCTTATGACGGGTTACAAGTCGTGGTCTGAGTCATAACCCGATATCATAGGATTCTAGATACATTCAGGTATGACTATGTCTTTTCTCCTAATGACTTGTTATAACTGACTATGAGTGATTGGGTGAAGTCATAGCCCGAGGCTTGACTCTTAGATCCTTAACTGGTCAGGCTACAGGTTCATACACTGGCTCATAAGGTCTGACTACAAGTCATATACAAAACTCGTAACCACAGGGAGGGATTCTTGGTAACATACTACTGTGACTATGACTCACTCATGATGACTCATCACAAGTGGTTAAGACTCATTTCTTGTGTCGTAGTCATAGTAGTGTATTAGGTCCTTAGGGGAAACTTTCCACAACTCTTTGCCATGACATCGGATTAAGGTGAGACTTGAAGCGGTGGAAAGCTAACTTCGTGGCCTATCTTTTGAGGAGGTCTAATGCTTGAAAATTCAAGGTATTACAATATCTCCCCTTAGGATCATTCATCTTGGAATGAAACTGTTAAGATGGAGTATTAGGATGACGGAGATCATATACTAAATACTTATAAGCTGAATTATGATTAAATATCTGGATATGAAAACATGATGTATAGACTAATCTGAATTTATGAATGCATACTATGAAATGAGGATAGTTAGATAGATGAGATAAAAAATAAGATAATTGATCTAAAGAACCATTACCTCAAGATAAATCTAAAATCGTAGAGAAGAAATAGGGATACTTGGCTTGCATATCGAATTATTCTTCCCAAGTAGCTTCTTCAATGAATTGATTTCTCAAAAAAAACTTTACGAAGGCAGCTTCTTTGTTCCTCAGCCTACGAATCTGATGGTCAAGGATCTCAACTAGGATTTCATCATAAAAGAGGCTATTTTCCATATCCATACTCTCTAAAGGGACGACTGGAGGTGGGTAACCAATGCATTTCTTTAAGAGCGAGACATGAAACACTGGATTCACTGATGCTAACTTTGTCGGTAAAACTAACTAATAGGATAACTTCCTAAAATGGCTCAAAATTCTATATGGGACAACATAGAAGGGACTGAGATTCCCCTTCTTACCAAATCTCTTTACCCCTTTCATGGGCAAAATCTTCAGATACACAAAATCTCCAACATCAAATTCAAACTCTCTTCTCCTCACATCTGTATAGGATTTCTGGCGACTCTAGGCTATCTTCAGCCTTTGTCAGTTCAACAGAACATTCTTAATCTTCTCATATACAGAATTTGTCCCTACCAAAGTAACCTCACCAACTTTAAACCAACTAATAGAATATGTATACCTCATACCATAGATATCCTCAAATTGAACCATCTGGATTCTAGAGTGATAGTTGTTATAGTAGGCAAGCTCTATCAAAGGTCGGTGATCATCCCAACTACCCTTGAAATTCATAGCACAAGCCCTTAATATGTCTTCTACAGTCTGAATGGACCTATCTTCCTGACTATCTATCTATGGGTCAAAGGCTATACGGAGATAAACTTGGGTACCAAGACCTTTCTAAAAATCCTTCCAAAAATAAGAGGTAAACTAAGTACCTCTATCTGAAATCATTGTCAATGAAATAACAGCCATCCTTAAAAATTCCTTGATATAGAGTCTAGCATAATCCTCAGCTGAATATAAAGTGATTTTCATAAGAAATGGGCTGAATTGGTCGCCCTATCCATGATGACCCAAATCAAATCATGCTGACGACGCATATGGGGTAACCCTATAACAAAATCCATATTTACCACTTCCCACTTCCAAGTAGGGATGCTAAACTCTTAAAGCATACCACTAGGTCTTTGGTACTCAACCTTGACCTACTGACAATTTGGACGTATAAAAACGAGTTCCACAATATCCTTTTCATAGAATTCCACTAATAGATTTCCCACAAATAGTAGTATATCATAGTGGTTCCTAGATGAATATAATATCATGAACCATGCACTTCTACTAATATTTGCTTCCTCAAACTATCCATATTCAAAATGCATAACCTTTCCTGATAACGAATCACACCATCTCCCTTTTGGGAGAAAACCTCAACTTTCTAATCCCGAACTGCCTCTTTTAACTTAGCCAAAATAGGATCTCTGTCTTGATTCTCCTTTACCTATGAAACCAAAAAAGAATCTAAACTATTTTGAACCTATATACTGCCTCCGATTGAATCTCTCAGCCGAACACCCAATCTTTCAAGTTGATAAACCTCACGAACTAACTCCTTTTTATCATCCTCGACATGAGAAACACTTTCCATAGAAAACCTACTAAGGTCATTGACCATAATATTGGCCATACTCGGGGTGATATAACACAATTATATCATAATATTTTAATAACACGAGCCACCATCTCTGAAGAAGATTTAGGTCTTTCTGTGTGAAACATACTATAAACTCTTGTGATCAGTAAACACATCCACATAGACACCATAGAGGTAATGCCTCCAAATCTTTAAGGCAAAAATAATAGTTGCTAATTTAAGATCATGAGTCGGGTAGTGAATTTCATGTGGTTTAACCTATCTAGAGACATAGGCTATGACCTTACCTTTCTACATCACTACACAACCAAGACCAACTCTGGAAGCATCATAATAAACCATAAAAACATCTAATCTCTCTGGTAGATTCAATACTGGGGAAGAGGTAAGCCGAGTCTTCAACTCTTGAAAACTCTTCTTGCATAAATCTGACCATAGAAACTTGACTTTATTCTAAGTTAGTCTAGATATGGGAGAAGAAATAGAAGAAAATCCTTCAATAAACCATCTGTAGTAACTAGCTAAACCCAAGAAACTAATATCTGATGGAGAAATAGGACTGGGCGAGTTTCTCACTACTTTTATCTTTTAGGGATCAACTCGAATACCATTACCAAAAATAATGTGACCAAGGAAAGGTACTAACCTTAGCCAGAATTAACACTTGCTGAACTTAGCGAATAAATGGTGGTCTTTAAGGGTCTGCAAAACAATCCTCAGATGGTCCATATGATCACCCTCGCTATGGGAATAACACGGATGTCATCTATTAAGACTAAGATGAACATATCCAAGTAATTCTTAAACACCCTATTCATCAATTCCATAAATGTTATAGGAGAATTAATTAGTCCAAAAGACATAACTATAAATTCGAAGTTACCATATCGAGTTATGAAGGCTGGCTTCAGAATGTCACATTCTCTGACTCTGAGCTGATGATATATGGATCTAAGGTCTATCTTAGAAAAATAATTTGCACCCTGAAGTTGGTCAAACAGGTCATCAATCCTAGGGAAAGGATACTTATTCTTGATTGTGACTTTGTTTAACCAACAGTAGTCTATGCACATTCTGAGAGAACCATATTTCATGCGCACGAAGGGGACTAGAGCGCCTTATGAAGATACATTAGGCTAGATGAAACCCTTATCTAAGAGATCTTTTAATTATTCTTTTAATTCCTTCTATAAAATAGAATTGAAATAGACTGGGTATCTGGTAGGAGATCTATTACGAAATCAATTTCTCTTTTTGGAGAAACTCTATGAAGATCTTCAGGAAACATATCTAGAAACCCATTTACTATTGGGACTGACTCAAGACTTGGAGTTTTGGAACTTGAGTCCTTGACTAGAACAATATAGTTAATAAACCTTAGAAATTATTTTTCCCGCCTTAAGGTAGGAGACAAATTGACATACAAGCACTAAGGTACTACTCCTTCATTTAAGGCCCAGTTCACCAATAAATCAAAATTGGATGATTCTATTTCTACAATCGATTAAGTCATAATAGGAATGAAGCCAATCCATATCGAGAATGGCCTAATAATTGGTCATCTCTAGTTCTACAAGATCTATTGAGGAAATTTTTTGGGACACTATAACTGGGTAATTTCTGTATACCTACCTTGATATAATGGAACTACCTACTGGACTAGACACTAAGAAGAGTTTCGCTAATATGTTGGGTCTGACGTTGAAATCTACGACTGTATAAGGAGTCACAGAGGAAAATAAAGCTCTGGGGTCTAATAATTCATAGACATGAAGATGGAAGACTTGTAACATACCAATAACCACATCAAGAGAACTTTCTTGATCTTGTCGATTCTGGAAGGCATAGAGTCAATTTTGATGTTGCTCACTGGTGGCACTAGAGATGGCATTCTGCTGAGTCGGGCGATCTGCTGGAGTTGAAGATAAATTAGTCTTACATATTTGATAAAAATCTTTCATATTTTATCCAGGATTAGACACTCCCTAATTCTGTGACCTTACTTTCCATACCAAAAACATGCATCACTATTGGCCATGCACTCATCCTTGTGGTTCTTACTATATCTCCTGAACATTGGGTTAGTGTGAACACTATTAATACTACCTCAGGACTTAGGGCATGGTGATCTATCCCGACTATCCTACCTAAACTTAGGCATGGGAGCACTAGCAGAAGATGGGGTTGGGGCTAAAATTTTTTTGCAAAACTAAGAATGATTCTTACCATCTGATTTATATTGAGAGAAGTAAAACTACCAGTTATGGCCCTTTTATTCTCCCTTTCGTTTTAATTTATCTTTTCTTCCTCAATCTGTTGAGCATGGACCATCAACCTAGAGAGATCCATCTTCTTTATCCACATAGCTATTTTACACTATTTGACTACCTCTTCAGAAACTCTCGACACAAACTTAATCATTTGGGATCTAGAATCATCAACCATAGTCAGAGCATACCTTGCTAACTGGGTAAACTTAGGCAAGTAGTCCGTCACACTCATGTTATAGATGAGAGGTAAATTTACTACACATTTGCACTAAATATTCATGCACACTACTATGATTTGAATGTAAAAGTGAGATATATTTGGGGTTAAATGTACTAATTCTAATATTTTGCAGGTGTACAAGTGCTGAAAAGAAAAGAAACAAACTTTACCTGAAAAGGATCAAAAAGGGAATTGAATTGCAAGAGCTGGACAAGATGAGTTGATGTTGGGTGTATTTATGTATTCTAGCGTCACTATTCTAGCATTTTTAGCCTTATTTTGAGTATGATTCATGTGATATATGGGTTGATAATGAGATAAATGTGTATCAAAGTATTAAATCATGTGCTTATGATGTTCAAAGTGAGTTTCAAACAAGTTTGTACCTAAGAAATTCATTTAGAGTTCAACCCGAAAAACTAGTGTTACTAGCTTGAGCTAGGTGCTTGTCTAGTTGATTTCGGTAGATTATATTATGTTTAAAGTGTTCCAAATGGTTTTTATGTATTATTATATGTGAAAAAACTTTTTTATAATGCTCAAGGGTCAATTGGATCAAGCCAAGGGTGAAAATAATGAGTTAAAGATCAAAGTGAAATAAGCCTATGCTTAGCTCGTGTTTCTAGTTCCTCGTGTTGGATGTTGTGTTTTTTTGAGATTTAAATCATTGTTTTTAGTGTTATATGATGCTTGGTGAATATATTATGATGATATATTAAGGATATAAAATCTTTAAATCAAGTTGGAACAACTCAAAAAGGCTCGAAATGGCTCAACGAAGGCACAATACACAGATTAATGCACGTTTGGACCCCTGGAATGTATTGGGTGTGTGAGGCCTATAGGAGTAGACAATGGATGCATTAAAAACACCAATGTATTTATAAGAGGACCTAAATAGTAAAAATATGGTGCGTGGTAGACCTAGAGGAGATTAGCCTGCGACGCGGGCTCATTTTGGTGCTCCCTTGCCTTAGAAAAATTTTGAACAACAAATTCTATAGAGGTAGGGAGATATTGAGGCGATTCCCCACCTGAATCGGGGATCTATCTAGGGTGCTTCCCCACATATTACGGGGCTCAATAACTGAAGGTTTTCTTGTCCAACACAGAAAGGGCTTTCTCCTATACTATAAATACATGTTGTATCATATTTTTACACATCTTTTAGCATATTTTGGAAAGCAAAGGGCTACTACAACTTCTTCATTAGTTTTTTATTGTTTTTATTTAGTTCATTCATGTTTTTAGTTGTTAATTACTATTTTGTGATTATGATTATGACTATGCATGGCTAAATGCCCTTTTCAGAGGCTAAAGCCAAAACACGATTACTTTTGTTTTAAATTAAGTTCATCAATTTTTCTTATCATTAATAGTTTTTTGTTCATCTTTGATTTAACTATTTTGAGAATTCACGACCCTTAGAATACATCAATTGTCTACCTTTTGATCCCGAAAGAGAGAATAGGGGATAGAATAAGGAGATAAATAAAGTTTGGGTTCTTATTCTTTTATAAAATAAAGAATTGAACTTAGCATCTAGGACAAGGATGTACTTAGGAGGCTTACTTGATTCAGTCATAGGATGATAGCTTTAAAACACTTAATTTGATTATTGCATCCCCGCTCAACGATCTAGTTGTAATATCCAAATTGAGTAAATGGTTAAAGGTCGGGAAACCATAATCATGCAATTAACCCTATGAATCTACAACCAAGAATAGCAAGTTGATGAATGAAATTCAAGACATAGTATGATTGTCGAAGTTCTTTAACCCTGGGTATTATCCCATTGATTGTTACAAGATCTTTACTTTATGAATTTTTACTTTACTTACAAATTTGAAACTCTCTTTTGGTTACCCTCACATCAATTGAATCTAAATTGTGAACTGAAATTGAATCATTGCTAAATAAAGTCTCTGTGGGATCGATATTTGGCTTCCTGAAGGACACTTTACTACTTGATTAGACCACGTACACTTGCATGTGCGCTTGGGCGCAGTCAAGTTTTTAGAGCTGTTGTTGGGAACTTATTATTTGGCAATTATTTATTTTAGTTTTACTTTTAGATTTATTTGGTGTTTTTATGCTTGGTCTTAGTTTTGTTCTTGCAGGAAATAGGTTTCTAAGATTATAAGCTGGCAAGGGATCGAGAGTTGGTAGAACCAAGCTCGAAACCCGGGCAATTTTAGCATCAATACAGGAGATAAACAATCCTTCTCTCGAGAATTCCTCAAATTCAAGAAGGCCAAGAGAATATTGTTCCTATAGATGAACAACAAGCAGCTGATAGGAAGGTTTGGGAAGTGGCAGTCCCACTTCTAACTAACTTGACTTACCTAATTCAAAGACCGGCATCTGGGGGGGAATTTTGAGTTAAAACACAATATGGTGTAGCTTCTTATTAGTAGTGGAAAGTTTGCAGGGCTTTCACACGAGGATCCACAAGTCTACTTGCAGACCTTCATTTAGCTTATTAATACATTCACTCAGACTGGGGTGACTCCAGCTTATGTGAGGCTGACACTATTTCCCCATTCATTTTTAGGGGAAGCTAAAAGGTAGTTGAATGTGGAGCCGGCCAATTCAATTACTTCATGGGATGACTTAACTAGAAAGTTCCTCATCAGATTCTTTCCATCAGGAAAGACTGTAAGACTTCGCAGTAAGATAGTGAGCTTCAAATAGAAGCGTGATGAAAAACTCTATCATGTATGGGAATGCTTCAAGGCTCTTCTCCGGGAGTGTCCACACCACCAATAGTCTAATGAGGTAGTTGTTCATACTTTTGTAGAAGATCTTGATCACAATACAATGATTTTGCTAGATTCAACCGCAGGTGGTCAAGTACTAGAATTGACTTATGATGATCTGTACACATTACTGAACCATATAGAACAAGGAAATCCAAATTGGCATTCAGATTCTAGAAGTTCCATGAAAAGAATTGTGGGTATATTGGAGGTGGACCAATTCACAGCCTTATCAGCACAGGTTTCTACACTATAGAATTTGATCAACACATCATTCAGTAGCATGAAGCTGGGAGTAGCACAACCTGCAGCCACAGTCAATGCCATCCAATAAGCCGCAGGTTGGTGTGAGGTATACAGAAATAATAGCCATTCAGCGACCATGTGTGCTTCAAATTAAGAATTTGTGATGTATGTAGGTGATGCTCAAAGGCTGAATTATGGTAATGCCCATAACATGAAGTGGCAAACTCAACCACAAAATAAGTCATGGAATGCCCCATAGTCACAGGACCAACCAAGTCAATCAACTATCAACATGGAAGAGATGTTAAAGCAACTTGTATTTAGGCAAGCACAACTGTTGGCGGATATGAAAAATCAACAGACAGAATTGCAAAATCAGAAAGTGGCCTAGAGAATCTTAGAGTTATAAGTTAGAAAGTTACAACAAGCGTTAAATACTTGGCCATAAGGTGGTTTTCTAGTTGATATAGAAAATCCAAAGCAAGTCATGGCAATCACCTTGAAGAGTGGTAAAGAGATTCATGGAGAACCTCCAAAGGCAACTAAGGAGATAGATGCTAATGTGGTGACCCAACAGGTAAATGACAGAGTTGCTGAAAATTTAAGAAAGTTTGAGTACTTGAAGGAAAAAGTGGTTGTATAAGAAGTGAAGAAGAAGCTGCCACTACCCTTCCCTCAAAGGAAAATAAAAGCGAAGGAGGATGCAATATTCAAAAAGTTCTTTGACACATTCAGAGAGCTTCATATTAATTTACCTCTTTTAGATATTTTGTAGAGTATGCCTAAGTATGCAAAGTACTTGAGAGATGTGGTTGAGAATAAGGTAAAATTGCAAGATATAGGATAAAAAACACTCACTGAAGAGTGTAGTGCGGTAATGACATAGAAAATCCCAAAGAAATTGAAAGATCAGGGAAAGTTTGCTATCCCTATTCAAATTGGGAGCAAAGAGGTCCATGCATTGAGTGATTTAGGGGAATGTATAAATTTGATACCCCTATCTCTATTTGAAAAATTAGTCTTGCGAAAGCCTAGATCGACCACCGTGGTTTTGCAGCTAACAGACGATTCCATGGCATATCCAGAAGGAATAATTGAAGATGTCCTCATTAAGTTTGGTAAATTTATTATTCTTGCTGACTTTATTGTTCTTGATTTTGAGGCAGATGAACAGGTACCAATTATTTTGGAGCGTTCATTTTTAGTAACTAGAGGAGCGCTAATTGATGTTAGAGAAGGAACGCTCAAGATAAGGGTAGAGGATGAAACGGTGGTATTTGATTTTTACGAAGCACCCATTGAAAATCCTAAATATAAAGATTTATGCATGATCAATATGATTGAAAGGGATGAGTGTGGGGTGTTTAAGCCACAAAAGACCTCTTTCGACTACCTGATTGAGCGACTTAAGATGAAACCATTATTTCCGTACATGATGAAGGTTAAAGAAAAGAGATATGTTTACCTTGAGAGTTCAAACTCAACAGGTCAGAAACGAATGAAAAAATGGCTCCCAAAAAGGAGTAAAAGAGTGAAGAAATATGATTGAGTTGAGTTGGGTCATGCTGCGACACTAAATTAGGCACTTCTTGAGAGGCAAAAAAAGTTAATTAGGTATGTTTTCTTTTTATTTTTTTTATTTTTATTTTACATAACTGTTGTTTTTGATTGAGTCACAAGTTAATGAAAAGTCTGAGTACCATAAACTTGAGCTTGAAGCATGGAAAAGACTGAGTGGGGTCCCATGGATCTCCTTTATGCAAAAATATTCTACTAGCAATCCTAGAGGCCTCAGGGAGTATTTCTATCTCATACCTTTAAAATT
Source organism: Capsicum pubescens (assembly GCA_030864215.1). NCBI lineage: Eukaryota > Viridiplantae > Streptophyta > Magnoliopsida > Solanales > Solanaceae > Capsicum > Capsicum pubescens. The sequence goes on from CM061548.1 coordinate 269,815,980, forward strand.
TACTTTGAGGACAAAGTAGATTATTAAGTGTGTGGTGGGGAAATTCCTAAATTTTAGCTCAATTTAAAATTTTTTGTGTGAGATATTCGTGTTGGTGCTATTTTTTAGTACATGATGAAAGTGAGTTTGTTTGTAAAAGCATGTTAATTAAGTGAATTGCTATTTTTAGACTCCTAAGCTCAAGTTTATGACTCTTGTTCATGTTTGCTTCATTTTGAATTCATGCTATTATTTGGTTGGGAGTCTATGAAGATCCTATTGAGTTGAGTATGTACCATATGTGATGTGAGGTATTTGTATATTCTTTGTTGCATATGATGTCTAGAACTGGCCTGGTGTGTGTAAAGTAAAATAAAGAGTATGGGTTTAGGAGATGATTTAGAACTTTCTTTGATAGCCTTATTCTATACCTTCTATTTGTCCTACCTATTGTGCATTATCTTAGTTAAACCCCATTGAGCCTTTATCCTTTTCTTTGGTATCTTCATATGTAACCTAATCCCCTTCTTTGATAGACCATAATTTGATCCAAAAAGCTCCTAAGTGCTTTAATGAAAAAAAAAGAAATAATTGAAAAAGGAGTTTGAGAAATTGAAAAAGAAAAAGGTGAAATTGATTTCCCAAGGTAATAGTTATTGGTGTTAATAATTGATGCGTGGTCGTTGGGATTGATATAAATAGTGTTAGAAATATTCCCATGATTTTAGAGAATGAAAAAAATTGAATATTGAAGGAATAAACAATATGCCCACCAAGTGTTTGTGAAAATGCTTAAAAGAGATGGGGCAAAAACAAAAAGGTATGGATGAATGAACAAGTGTAGTTTGGTTGTTGGAGAGTGATTTTAAATGTATAATGTAGTGTATTAAAGAACTTAGAAAGGTTAGTCACTATTCCTAAATAGTTCCTACCCTCCCCCTAGCCTATATTACAACCCAAAAATGTCCTAATTGATCTTAATCTTTACATTCGACTATTAGTGGAGCATTACACTAAGGGTAAGCCTATGGTTCATTTGTGTGTAACTTGTGAATTCCTTGTGAGAGTGAGCATAATTTGATTCTTGTACCCATCATGTTATGAATTGCTTAATTATGAGTGATTATGGGTAACTCTCTTGTTGTGAGGGGCACATGTTTGATAAATGTGGGTGATTTGTATGATGTCCTTAATTGAATTATAAGCTTTAGTTTTCCAACTAGGTGAGTCAATTCTTGAGTCTAGGATGTTTTGGAGTAGTGTTCATGATCTTTCAATTGTGTTTGTAACATGCTTAGTATAGAAACTTGCATTCCGTGTAGTCATGGTAGTACAAGCTTGAGTGTCTTGCATTTAGTAGAAGTGTAGAATATCCAGCTCATGGTACTTGGATTGAAGAGTTTTTCGAGGATGAACAAGGCTTTAAGTGTGGGGTGGTGATGTTGGGTGTATCTATGCATTCTAACATCACTATTCTAGCCTTTTAGCCTTATTTTGAGGACAATTCATGTGATATATGGGTTGATAATAAGATAAATGCGTATCAAAGTGTTAAATACTTGTGGTATTAACTAAGCTTGAAGTCATTATGATCAGTGGGTCATATAATTGGGCAAAAATATGTATTGTCTCAAGGTTAGAGGTAGTGTTGCTTGAGGACAAGCAAGGCTCTAAGTTGGGGGTGTTGGTGAGGGGTGAATTTACCACTCCTTTACACTAAATGTTCGTGCACACTACTATGATTTGAAAGTAAAAGTGAGACATATTTGAGGTTAAATGTACTAATTCCCATATTTTGAAGGTGTACAAGTGCTGGGAAGAAAATAAACAAACTTCAACTGAAAAGGATCAAAGAGGGAATTGAATTGCAAGAGTTGGACAAGCTGAAGTAGGATCAGGATCTAGCCCTCAATTATCACGATAGCGGGTGTAAGCCTGCAATTGGGCCCAGTTAAAATAGTCCAGAAAGTACTATCACAATGGACTTACAACAATCATAGAAAGTGTGATCATGATCAATCTTTCGTGATTGCTTGAGGGCAAAAAATGGACCAAGGGAAAAAATGTTATTTTGATCAGCCGACCCCAAATCCCATTTAAGGCTCAAAATCCATTTATTGTAGGGGGATCCATCAATACTCAACCCTACCATCCATCCTTAGTTTAGGGGTTTTTCAATTTCTTAGAGCTAGGTGCCTAATTTGTACTAATTTTGAACTACGAAAAAATTAGAGTACCTTCAAGTGAAGGACTAGCCAAATCTATTGAGGATTTGTGGATGTTTAAAGTTTGGTTTGAATTCTTTTATCTCAATGAATCTACTTAATGAAAATCATGGTTTATTTATATTTATTTTCATTATGAGTTGCTATCCTTTCCTCTTGGGGTTATGTTTGAGTAGGGTGCAAGTGTGTGGGTTGTGATGTATTTGTGTAGATTTTAGTTTGTTGATGATAGGTTTCACTATTTCTTGGGTTGATTAGTTGGGATTTATGGGTGAAAGCCCCAAACACCCAAAATGGGTTTGATGGGTGAAAAGCCCAAACTTTAGAAAGCCCATACCATCCTTGAAAGAGGGGTTTGGGTAAACTTTTGGAACCCATATCATCCTTAAAAAAAGGGATATGAGAACCAAGGCAATAGTGGATAATTTATTGGCATAGTTAGCTAATTCTCACTATCTTAGACATAAGGGTGATTATGAGGTTAACTATACTATGGGTATTATCCTAGAAATAGGGATATCTAATTGGGATATGGGGTGACTTTAATTGATACACTCGTTAGGTACTTGAAAGGATCAATGAGTGATATCTTTGAAGTTTTGTTGAAAAACTAGCTTCAAGGACTTTAAACTTAGCCTACTATATCATCAACAATAGAATTTGCACCAAATTATCATGTTCTCATGCATAGGTTTCCCCTAGGAAAACATAACCCCAAGATCCATTCATAATTGCTCACGCTCTAATTATTTTTAGTCTCAAATTAGTCCCCTAGAAGCCCAAGAGTTGCCTTCACATTCGATAAGATTGAAACCCCCCCAAAAAACTGCTTTGTACCATAGGTTTGAATTTAGTTAGTAACTCTCATTCCGAACCTACTCAATCACCACTCATATTGTTCCTTGTGGATTCAATACCGACTCCTAATTGGGTAAATATATTGACGACGACTGCCTTGCACTTAAATTGACGTGTAAGTTAAGCGTTATTAGTTACCCTGCTTCATTTTAATGAACTGTTGCACCTTGACCTCTCTCAAATTAAGACGAAAGAACCTATCCAAAAAAGTAGTAGCAAATTCATCCCACTCTATAGTCCTTGCATCGACACTTCTGTCCTCTTTCCCCTGCTTAACCCAAGTATAAACTACCGCTTAAAATTGATAAGTAACTAAGTTAGATCTCTCGCTGGAAGTGACACCCATGATATCTGTCACCTTCTACACACAATCTAGAAACTCTTGTAGATCCTTCTCAAACTTGGATCTAGAGAACACTGGAGGATTTATCCGAGTAAAGTCTCGGATCCTAAAAGTTGTCGTATTAACTATGGACTTGGATGGAGCAATAAACTGTTGATTATTATAACCGGCCATGGATTGGTATAATATACTAAAGACAACCCTAAATACAACATTAGAGACCTGCTGATTAAGATAGTCTTCAGGAATATGTGGGGTAGGTTGGTCACTATTTCTCCTTCTTCTAGCCCTTCTGGGAGGCATTTTCTATAAAAGGTAGAGAATAAGTTAGAATAAGAAGTTTTAACGGAGCTCGTGCCCCATCACACGACATGAATACTGAAAGAAGGGAAACTTTCCTAAAACGTCTCATATCCACCCGCTCGTAAGTTGGCATGCTTCACAACCATTTATAAGACTCTACTTAATGAAACTTTTAGACACCCTAGGACACTTTAAACCTTGTGATCTAATATCAAGTTTTTCATAATCCGAGACTACCCCTAGTCGTAACACGGTGCTTAAGGTCATAAGTGAACTTAAGCTAAACCATGAATTGGAAAAATCTAAAATTAATGAAAGAAGGTAACAAAATACCATGCAAAATGACATTTAACAGATCCAAATAGTCTACTAAAAATAAAGAAGTCTAAAACACATAGATGGAAACATAACTAATTGTCTGGCTATCTGAAAACCTCTAAACATGATGAGTTATTGGGATAGGTCCCCAAATAACTCTGACTAAATAAATAACATAAACTAAAATACTGAAAGAATGATAAATAATAGAACAAGTCCTTGACTAATGAGGACTCACCAATGCTACATCTGAGTGGTACCAAAATAGACGACACATGATTTGGGAACTGAGCGTCCAAACCTATATTTTGAAATCAATTGAGAGAAAAAGAGAGTATGCGGTTAGTACTTTTAATGTATTGGTATGTGAGATGTATGGAAATGTAAAATAAATACAAGACCAAGAAAAACATGCGCTAAAATAGTCTGTAACCTGAACAACTAATAAACTGAATGCTAGGTCATGCAAACCTGAACTAATATAATCCGAATACTAAAATGAAACTGTGGGAGATAATATTTAGCCGACATACCCCAATCTGAGCTAATCGGGGTCCAACATGTAACCCCGATCAAAAGGTGTCAGTACCTTGCCACGGGTACTGACACTGGCTGTGTTGATGTACTAAACTGGTGTCTTGAAGGACTAGGGAGTCGCCTTAAATAGATAGGAGCCCTTAAGATAGTATCAACCCTATACTGGCAGGAAGACCTCTCATAACCTATGCTAGCTACACAGTTCTAGAACTTAAGGGCTGCTACTAAAGACCTTACCCTAAGTTGGCAGGTAAAACCTCATCCCTAGGTTTACTCGGTGCTGAGTTTTACTCATAACTAAACTGACATATATACTGATGAAAGTTTAATGTGATTCAACTGTTAAAATCTCAACATGATAAAAATCTAAATATAACAACACAAACATGATTTGGATGACTTGTAAGTTGGAAACTTGTGACATGCATGACTATATAGGTATAGGGTGTTCATAACCCACCTACACTATCTGTTGAAAAATACTTTTGGCAATTATTGAACAATTCATGGTATGGGAAAATAATTAATAGTACCCTATATTTCAATAATAATTCATTAAGTGGGCATTTGCATTATCAAACATATGGTAACACCATTATCAAGAGGGAATATATTTTCATGGTTTAGAATGAAGACAATGGAGAGAAAAAATTATGGAATTCATCATCTACATGAAATTTCACCAATTAGGGCAAAAGGGTTTATAATTATAAAAATAGAAAATTCTTGGGTCTCAATAGGTGGAAGGGACCCACTGATGAATATTCCACATACCTAAAGTAAAATCTTGGATGAAATCCTTGAGATTGGTCTTGTTCTTTGAGAAACCCTAACTTTCTCTTAAAGGAGAACGAAAACTCTTGATTTTCTTGTGGGGAATTGAAAATTATGTTATAAATTTGGGGCTTTGGGTCTTTTATACCACTCCTTGTGAAGCCAAAATGCCATGGGTTTGTCTTTTAAGAGAGTAGAAAAAGGCATTACAGTCCATGGAAAAAATGCAGGAAAAAATGCTCCCAATCGTTACGACTCACCTCATGACTCTTTATGACTGGTTACGAGTCGTGGTCTGAGTCTTAACCAAGGATCTTGGGATTATGGATACATTCAAGTATGACTACGACTTTCCTCCTAATAACTCATTATGACTGACTACGAGTTTTTGGGTGAAGTCGTAGTTCGAGGCTTAATTCTTGAATCCTTTACTAGTCAGACAATGTGTCAACACAACGGCTCATAAGGTTTGATTATGAGCCATATGCTGGACTTATAACCATTGAGAGGGATTCTTAGTTACACACTATTTATTTTGACTAAGACTTACTCGTGATGAATCATCATGAGTGGTTATGACTCATTTTTTGAGTAGTAGTTATAGTAGTGTATCAGGTCCTTAGGGTAAACTTTCCATAACTCTTTGCCATGACATCGGATTAAGGAAAAACTTGAAGCATTGGAAAGATAACTTTGTGGCCTATATTTTGAAGAGGTCTAAAGCTTGAAAATTTAGGGTATTACACTTAGGGTGATACTAACCTTGATAATAAGCCTTATAGTATTTTAAACAATGTAGTTTTGATGTTAAAAGAGTGAAAAAAAACTAATGTACCCTTAAATTTATAACTAAAAAACTATTGTAAGAGACGTACTAGACCTTCTTATGATCAAATGACCCACCTATGATCGTGGGTGGTGTCCATGGTTGGGATCTGTATGTAATCTCTCTGAACTCCACCAAATGAGTCTTGGTAGAATTGTGGGACCCACCCTTAATTATACCTTGGTTCGTGATGTGCCAAGGTTTCAAGGTACTTTTGATGCTTAAAACCAGAAAATATGAAAATACATAGGTATGTTTTGGTAGATATGATGCATTTTTGTGTCTATTTTTTAGGGAACTAAGTTTTGGTGCTTAACATGAAGAAAATGAGTCAAAATCACTGGAGAAGCCCATCCACGAGGCTATCTACATGGCGTAGTTAGCACCTAGATTGTGTAGGTAGTTTCCATATGTGTCAAAGATTAGAACTTCAGAGATTTAGAAGTTGAAGATTTTTGAATGTTACCTATGATGCCTTACCTATGGCTCGTAGTTACCACCTATGATGCCTTAGGTGCTAGTACAAGTTCCAATATTTGAAGTTAAGAGAAGTTTATGTTGGCAGAAGTTTCCTAGTACCTATGATAAGGAAACCTATATGACGTAGGATCTATTACCGGTTGGATTAAAATGCTTGACCTATTCCCTGTGGGATTAATCCTAACCTAGTTGGGTTACTATAATTGGACAGTGACCTCATTGTATCTTCTTGGAGGATATATTTTGGGTGACATCAAATTTTGTCATCGTTGCTGAGGAATACAATTATAGATTTATGAATTGAAGTTGTTAATATTTTTGTGTTGTATTTATTAGTTCTTATTAGGGTGTACACTGGTGTATGACCAGTATTAGGAGTCAAGGCAATCCCTTTATCCCATTTTATCCAAAGCCAGAAAGAATCCTAAAGAGGAATCGTAGGATATCGCAGCATGATCGTAAAGATCATCATGAGCTGCCTCTAGATGATCCACATGACTTGTCTCCCCCACCTTCTTAGGAGATAATAGAGCAACCCACTGTGCGGTTACTTGTAGAGAAATAACAAAAAAGGGAAAATGAAGCTTCCTAATATGTATCTTAAGAGGTAGAGAAAGAAAAATAGAGACCAGTAGCTAATCATTGAGAAAAATTCAACAGAGGTAGAAAAAATAGAGCTCCAATACCCTCATATTTCAAGTACTTTCAAGAATATAAAGATCTAGATGACGACTTATGGTATGTTGTGACTATTTAGATAGGGGCTATCATTCCTCCTACATTACCCAGGGGTGAAGTTCAACATTACTAGTGCTATGATCCAGTTATTGAATCTAAAAGGTATGTTTGCTGGCATGCCGAATATGATGCAAACATGCACCTTATAAATTTTGTTGGGATTTTCACTTTATACACTATATGTAGGGTGGATTAGGATGCTCTCAAACGCAAGTTGTTCCCATTCTCTATAACTGGTGAAGCGATATTATGGTTAGGGGAACTATCTCGTGGGAACATTACTACTTAGAATGAGTTGCGGAAGCATATTTTATAAAATATTTCTTTCCTCCGACCAGAATTCTACAGTTAAAGAATGAGATCTATAATTTTAGACAATTGCATTCTGAATCAATGTATGAGGTATAGTTTCAATTTAAGAAGAATTAATGATGGTGCCTAATCGTAGAATTATGGGGAGAAATTTGCTGGGGATTTTGTATCATGCCCTGCATAATAATTCCAAGGCTATGGAAAATGCTATTATTGGTGGAGCATTCATAAACCTATGTCGGGAAGCAACAATAATATCTTAGATTAGATCTCTTTTACAAACTGAGGGTGGCATAATTGTGAGGTAGAGAGAGGTGCCGACAGTTATACCATAGGTGATTCTGGAGATCATAAAGTGATGGATGATTTGATGGCTTAAAAGGTTGCACAGTTAAAAACGGAGATTAGGTTACTGATGAAGTAGTTTGCAACTATGAATTTTGAGAAAGTGAACACCGTGGGTACACAGGGTAAGACTTCTAGTCATATAATTCAGATGCGGAAGAAGGGGATAAGTATCTAGATAGTGAGTTGGTGTGTTTCCGATACAAGGGCAATCATATGCTCAAGACAATTAGAAATTGAGGAAAGGAAACCAAGGTCATAAATACAATGAGGGATAGATATGGGGATCAAAGTAGAGAGGGATATGGTGACTAGAGGCATAAAGATGATTATAATAAAAAGGGTGGTACATATGTTCCATCGAGGAACTATGACACCAAATTAAGGATAGAGGCTGTGTTGTCAAAGATAGTAAAGGTTCAGGAAAGTCAAGAGAGTTTCCTTAAGCAGATTAAGGCAGACATTTCAGGTTTGACCAAGAAAGTAGAATCGCATGCTACTGTGATAAAAAATATTTAGAAAAAATTCAGGAAAATCTTTGCCACGTTGAATCAGCATCAACTAAGCACTCTTCTGAATAACACTGTACAAAATTAAAATAATAATAGTCACTATCTAGCCATCACCACATGGAGTGGTAAGGCTATTATTGATCCTTATATGCCTATGGTTGATGATCTAAGGAATAATGTTGTTGATATAGATGAGACACCTAAAGCGGAGTCAGAGAAATTGGTGACTAGTTCTATGTCATCATAAATATCAAAGGTGTTGACAAAGGTAAGGGAAAGGTAGATGCACCGTGAGTGAAGGACATTCCACGACCTTCCACACCTTTTCCTCAGAGGTTGAAGAAAAAGAAAGAATAAGGGAAGTATAAAAATTTCATTACCATGCTAAAAGGATTAAGTTCAAACATCCCTCTTCTTAAAGATCTTGGGCAGATGCTTGGATATGTAAAATTTATAAGGGATCTGGTGACGAAGAATAGGGATGTTAGTTATGAGGATGTTGGTAGGTTGTATCATTGTAGTGCAATTACATCAAGATCTCTGGTGCAAAATAAAGGTAATCCCATAGCTTTTATAATTTTTGCACTATTGGGATATCTAGATTTGCCATAGCTCTTTGTGACTTAGGTGCCAACATTAATATGATGCCATTGGCCGTGTTCAAATAGTTTGTCTTGAGGCCTCCCAAACCAATGCCGATGCGGTTGTTGATGGTAGATCGTACGGTGAAGAAACCTGTGGGCATATCTTATGATGTTTTGGTAAAGGTGGCCAACTTCATCTTTCCGACTAACTTTGTTATCCTGGATTGTGAAAGTGTCTTTGAATAATTTTATAAAGACCATTTTTGACCATGGGGAGAGAATTGGCGAATATAGAGAAAAAGTAAGCTTAAGTTTAGACTGAATGATGAGGAAGTCACTTTCAATGTTCATAGTACCATGAAGTAACCAACTGACATGAGGGTGGTCTAAGTGATAAATTGCAATGATGACCCTGAAGAACAAGATTTTGGCCACCTTGATAACTTCTGAGTATTCAAGGTACTCGCATTGTGCCGCAATATTAAATCAAGCGTTGCTTGCGAGGAAAGCCAAAGTTATGTGTTTTTTCTAAATTTGTGTTAAATTGATTGATGTCACATTTATATGCCTACGATGCTGCAGGTATGTTCCTAACTCTCTTTCTTTGTAGTGGTCTAATACATTAGGGATAATCTATGTTTGGAAGTTGAAGGTGGGGCTACTTGTGGGTCTAGATGTCCTCTTGGGATTTTTGTTGTTGTGTCTCTTTTCCTTGGAGTTTGTTCTTAGTAGATCCGAATAGTTTAGTACATATTGTGTTTGTTTTGTGATGTTTTGTGTTATTCTATTTAACTAGGAGAAAAATGAGTACCTAAGGGTAGTTGATATATTTTGTTTTGATGCCTAAGGGTAGTTGATGTATTTTATTTTGCTGTGTTAGAAAAATGATACCCCTCCAAAAAATTTATTTTTGAACTCTGTAATGTGTATATATATGTTATTACTATAAATCTCTATATGGCATTGGGATTAGGGACATAATCATCATAGCTAGCATTTGCATAAACCGAATAGGTTGTAGTTTGCGATGAAACTTTATGCTATGTGTATGTGAGATGCTTACTTAGTTTCCTCTGTGTGTTGAATCCAAAACATTCCTAGTTAGTCTTGCCTAGGTTTTAGGGTATTCAATTAGGAAGGGATCATAGGCCATTCTTGAATGAGTCCACTTTTAGCCTAAATAACCTTCCAAATGTGAATAAGTATCCCTTGATCCATATTTGATCCTATATTGACTATTTTTCTTGTTTCACCTTTCACCTTTTCATTTTAATTACAATGAACCTATTTTGGCCCTAGTCCTTCTTGGACATTGTGCACCTCAACTCAGGTAAATTGCCTAAGTTGAAGGTGGCTATCATAGGGGTATATGATTAGAAGTAGGTATGAAGAAGGGAATAAATAGGAGAAAAGAAAGTAGGGTTGGGTGTGGTAGAAAAAGAAAGAAAAAAATAGAAAAAAGAAAAGAGAAAAGAAAAAGAAGAAAAAATGAGAAAAATATAGAATAAAAGAAACCGTACCGAGCTTGAATAAGTAATAAAAGGAAAAAAGAAAAATAAGGGCGTACTGAGAGAAAATTTGGTTGATAAGTTGACTCCTAATGTAATTGTAGTACCAAAGAGTCTTAGTCACTAAAATTCCCAAATGTACTATACCAGCACCAATCCGTTATTACAAGTCAAGTAAAGTCCTATAGTTATACTAAACCGACTGTCTGAAAATTAAGGTAAAGAAAATAAGGGAAAACCTATGGTATTATGTGCACATTGTTGGGACTTCTTTATAAGTGTGAGTGTCTCATGATCGTCCCTATATTAACATGCATGATTTATCTAAGTGAGTGTGACTTCTTTGTTGTGAGGGTACATGGTTTGTGTTGCTAGTTGCTTATTTTTTTGGATACTATAATCTGTATATATGCTTGATTATGTGATGCTAATGTAATGCCCTAGATTAATTCCATTGTGTCATATTTTTGGGCTACATTGATTTACGCAGTTGGTTTTGAAAAGTTAGCATAGAAGGGAGAGATATTTTTTAGCTGCAGTTGAGATTGACTGCCATAGGTATCTTAGGTTTCTTTTGGTTAAGAATCGTTGTTGAGTCTTATTGTGTTTTTGTTTCCTGAGGACATGCAAATATTTTAAGTTGAGGGTGTTGATTTGACATAGTTTCATAGCACTTTCGATGCTTAAAATAAAAAAATATGCAAGTACTTAGTATTTTTGGTAGATATGATGTATTTTTGTGTCTATTTTGAAGGGAACTAGTTTTTAGAGCTTACCATGAAGAAATAGAGTCAAAATCTTCAGAGAAGCCCACCTACGAGGCTACCTACGTGGATTAGGTATCACCTATGTGGCATAGGTAATTTCCATATATATCTGATATTCAAACTTTAGAGATTCAAAAGTTGCAGATTTTTTACTGTTATCGATGACACCTCACCTATGGCCCGTTGGTACTACCTACGATGCTGTAGGTGGCAGTACAAGTTTATAGATTTGAAGTTCAGAGAAGTTAATATTGGTAAAATTTTGTTGGTACATACAATCGGACAACCTACTGGACGTAAGTACCACCTACGACCCGACCCGTAGGTACCAGTACAAGTGAAGAATCTGCAGAATTGGAGACCCTGTCACCTATGATGTCCACCTACGTGGCGTAGGTGCCACATATGTCCTATAAGTGGTGTCATAGGTGGCCACTGACTTAGTTTTCCCTGTACATTTTGGTTTAGATTTACAGGGTTCTTATGTACTCTATAGATACTTTTATGATGTTTTACGTCAGTTTATGCACTCATATTATTCACAAACATATATTTGATTCTAAGATTGTCTTTTGATATTGGAATCTCTTTATTGTTGGTTTTTGGTTGATTAATTGATTTGAGACTTTAGGTTTTATTCTTCAATATGGTGATACCACTTCTATGTTTTCTTTATTGAATTCCATGGATTATTTCGCAACTGTGAGCGACTAATTGTGGATAATTCCCCTAGCAAGGTTGTGAGAATCCTGGCAGAATAAAGAAGTAAGAGAAGTATGGGGTTCTTCTAAATCATTGTTTACACTTGCATTGTTATCTTCTTTAGTTTAATTGTTTTCTTAGTGGTGGCCAACTCTAAGAACCCACAATATTCGAGATCGTCTTCAGAAGAGAAGTTGAGATTAGGAAAACAAGATTACAATAGTGATTCAAGGCTATCAACCCTCATCTAATAACTTGATACCCACAAGGTGATAGTTAAAATGGATCAAATACAAGGGTTAGTAAGGTGATACCCTGAGACTCACAAGGTAAAGGGTGAGGTTTACCAATGCATTCACAAAATGGATGGTGATACCTATCTTGTCAGATTCTATATGTGTGGCAGTGAGATAGTTGGATTGAGCATGAGAAACCTACTGCATTAGGAAGCCAGGGGGAACAAAGTCCTAGCATTTATCTCAGATTGTTTAAAACCAGAAGCATTCACAACTATTTACTTTCTATGGTTTACTACAAATTACCTCCATTTACTTTCCTGCATTTCCGGCTACTTCAGCAAGTTTGAGAGATAGATTCGACCTATTTCCTATAGGATCGACCCCAACCTAGTTAGGTTACTATAATTTTATAGCGATCTCATTGGATATTCTTGGAGGGTATATTTTGGGTGACATCAGTTCGTAGGTTAAAGATTCTAATCGGATCCACTTTAGAAGTCAAGATCGTTGTTTCTAACCATAGTCATGGTTCCTTATCATTGTTAGAAGGTATACTTGTCAACTTTTAATGTTTAGGGCTGTTTTGGTCAGATAGGACAATTGGACGATCTTACAACATCACCACAATCGTACCTATGCTCGTAGGTTCTCACTGTTGGATTATGCTTTACTAAAAGGGACATAACTTCTAACTTTGATATTGGTTTAGGACAAAACTAGATGCATTGGAAAGATAATTCAAATATATATTATTTTTTGGGTCTTTAGATAAAAAATACATCAGAATATAGGATTTATGATCATTTAAAGTTGACTATAGAGAGATTTTTCACAAGACATCAATCGGTACGGAAGGTTTTGACTTGGCCAAGGGCTAGGAGTTACTTGTGGCCGCAATACATATCTCAATAACTTTCCATACCTCTAAAAAATGATGATTGATTTTACATATACTTGAAGCATGGCTCTAATCTTAACTTGAATTTTTGTGGTGTAACATATTGACACCCCCGACTTCACAAAATCTTAGGGTGACACAGGATGAGTCCCATAATATGAAACCCCCGACTTCACAAATATTAGGGTGAAATAGGTTGAGTCCAAGAATGAGACTTCGAGGCATGAGCCTCAAGCTAGTGTTGATGACAAAACTTACTCCACCTCTCAACCAGCGTCACTCCCAATTTTACCCACCACCACTCTGGGCACATCTATGCCTCGTCCACCTATTGGTGGGTATGCTTTAGTGCCACTGGAGTTTCTAAACACCCACTACAATATTTTTGTCCTTTTTCCACCCTTGTAAAGTATGGACTAAAGTAGAAAAAAGTGTAGCCATTGATTAAAGGCTAAGCTTTTGGTCTTCATACTATCCTTTTTTGGGGGAGGGCTAAAAAGGGCATAACCATTGACTTTATACCATTCTTTTTTAGTGTTTCCATAGTGTCTATGCTTAAAAAAGTGTCATATGAGTTAAAAGGGATACATTGTATCATATCGTTGCCAACTATTTTTTTTTGATAATTCTACACTTGAAAGTGTGACCTTAGCTTTGTTGTTAGCCACGCATTAAAATTGCAGCCTTTATACATCTTATACAACAACACTTATAAAATGTAACCTTTTCTTATGTACGTGCCCATAATTAACATTCCTAAAGCCACACTTTTGAAGTGTGGCAACATTTTATAAATAGAAAATAATGATTTTGGTCTGCATATAAATAGCATTAAGTTATATACATATACATAAACATACACATACATACATACATACATATATACATACATACACATATATATATATATATAAATCTAAAACATCAAATTATCTAATAAATATTCAAATAAATAGATCATTTGCAACAAAATTTGAAAATAACAATGTGTTCATAATATAGTAACACATTCTTAGGTTAGTACAAAAGTTAAATTCCATTAAACAAAACAAAATGTATTCAAACATATATCAAAATAGTTCAAAAAAACATTATCATTTACTTCAATAGGTCAAGTTGATTTATGGCCACCATTCAAATTTGATCACCAACATTTTCCTACACATTCAAAATGAAATTAAAAATTAGAAAGAAATCATGTTTAGTGCAACAAGAACAATTAGTGATAACATAACACTCTCTATGTTAGCTAGATTCTGATTTTTACTTCCTAACCAACCTTGTGGATGGAACCATTGGTTTATTAAAAATAAATACATTTCACATGAAAATATTTAGCACAAGGATAGAAGAATAAAAACAAACTTGCTCGATCTCCTATTTCAGAGATCAAACATAACTCTTTCTAACAAACAATTACAAACAGACTCCCAATTATTAATTCAGTAGAATAAAGTAACAAATAAAAACCACAATAGAATTTAGGATTAGTTCTTTAGCATAAGGTTTCTAATCAAAATGCTCCATAAATGAGCTAAAAATGGAGATTCTTTAAATTAAAATTGGATAAAACTAACCTTTCTAGTAGTTTATGTATTGTTCTGCACTTTTAGATTCTGTTTTCAAATACAGAAACCTCAATTTTAAAATCATTTTAGTCAAACTCTAGTTTGCTAATAGATAATCAAAACAAAAATCAAATTGGACAATCAATGTAGGTATGTCAAACTGTCTACTCCTCACCAATTTAATTTAATTTACATTAGAAATGTCAAACACATATAACTAGAAACAATGAAACAAAATAGATGAACTTTCAAACTAAATCTCATTTCCACTTGTAAATATACTAGAAGTAACAACCAATCAAACTATGTCAACTAACAGGTCCAATAACTCCCAAGAATCTCACAAACTGAAAATATCAAAGAACTCTTAAGAAGTGCTTACTCTTCTCTAGCCTTTATTAAATTCTTTTATAATTAAAAACAATTATAAGATGATTGAAAGATGACTTTGTCAAAAAAAAATTGATCAAATAGTTCACAATATAAAATAAATATATCTACATTGCCAATCAGATAGGAAAATAATAGATGATATGCGACAGGAAAAAAATAAATGGAGACACTATAAAAATATAAAATCGAGCTATTATACTTGACCTAGAACGTAAGACCTTCATGGGTTTAATGCTGCATGTCTTTAGAGTATTTTGAAATATAATAAAAATATTAAATTGATTCCAGAATTTTGAAGTTAATTTAGTTCTCAACTATGCTCCAGTTAACCAATAATTTATCACTTACAACTAATAAAGATATATAACATAGAAATGCAGTGTATAAAAATGTTCCAAGCTAGTAAAGTTGTTATCACCAAGACAGTACCTTAGTGATAAAACTTATATTAGGAGGATAAGTGTAACGCTTTGATAATACCCCTCGGACGTCACACGGTGCTTTAAGGCTACAAATAGCCCTAAACTGATCCATAATATCTACTCAACACTTAAAGCTCATAAATGTAAACTTAACACATAAGCGCAAACTAAAGAAACTTATAACCGAGTTTAAATAGATAAATAATCTCAACCAAAACACTTTAACTCAATAACTTTCAAATCTATGAAAAAGATAAGAGAAGAACATAGTCAGACTAGTTTTGACAAGCCTCTAACAAACTGAAGAGCCACTGAGACAAACTGTAGCTGACTTGAACTAAAAACTGAATAGTTGAAATAATTGTAATAATGAAACACCTTGGTTTTAGGACCTTAGAAAATTTCCTTTCATTCCGATCTCTGTTCTTAATATCACTCTTAGGTACGTGCTGTATGTAGGGTTATGGGTCCACTCATATACTGACCAATATTTCTTGGTGGGATGGATTATGGTAGCTGGAATGGGTATGACTTAGGGGTACGAGTCGCATTGGTGGTTATGGATCATTAAGTTCCTTAACTTAATCTTAGACTTGGTTACTTAGGTTGGATCTGAGTACAAGTGTCTCACCATGAGACGTAAGCCATTGTATGAGTCATACCCATGACTCGTATAGTGGACAGTGTCTAAATCTTCTTTGGGTTTAAATCTGCTAGGGGAACGAATAAAGGGTACAAATTATATGTTTTGGATACGACTTGGTTGAATGATTCGTATGCTAGACAACATTGGATCCAAGGGTTAAGGCTAGGATATGAGTGGAGGATACAAATCGTATTGAAGGGTACGACTCATGTGGTTCAGTCATATTCCTGTGATGAAATTTTTGTGCAACTTAAGTGGGAGGTATTCTAGATATTTCTCCACTTATCCTAATAAGGCTCCACAAATTCTAACTACTAGGAAGGTTATTTACCCTTTTATGTAATTCATTAACACTTAGAAACTTTTCTAAACACTCTAAAATTCTCTCAAGAGCTTTTGGGAAAAACAAGCTAAGGTTTCAACTAGAGAATTGATTTGGGGCTGGTCTTGGTGATTTCTTTCCATCATCATCTTATTTTAAGGGATGTTCAGCTCCCTCATTGTTAATTCTTATCTAAACGCATGGTTTTATGAATGTTTTCATAATTTCATTAATTTTATGATTTTAGTTTTCAAATATGAATTGGGGTTTTTGATGTTAAATGATTGGTTATGGATTACCATGGTTTTAATTATGGTTTTATATGTATTAGTGGTGGTTTTGAATAATTTGATTGCATGGGAATGGTTTAGTGTCAGTTGGAATTGGTTTTGGTTATATTATTCCCCCAATGTATTTGATAAAATGGTTATAATGATATATTCATTGCATTGGCTATTTTAATGGAACTCTTTCATGTTTTAAAACTTGGTAAATGGATTATGCATGGTTTAAATAGTTTGAAAATGTAAATGGCTAAATGGTTATGCTTGTGGGGTACATAAAATCCCCTAAGTGGTTTAATATGGTAAATGAAAGGGCACTTGAAAATCCCCTTAAACCTATAAATGGTTGGCTATGGATGATACTTACAAGTAAGGGTTGGTATGATGATGCCAATATCAATGACCTTGGTTAATAAATGGAAAATGGTTTGTTTTTTTGGAAATAGGTTTTAAATGGGCAATAAGGGTGGGATGTATAGTAAAACCATAGAAGGTAGAGGTCCCGACGGGGCTAAAACTGAAAAATCATATTTGTCGATATGAGATTGGTCTAAGTGATCGTGTGCATGATGTGACACTGTAATTGGGGGATGTACTAGTCATTCCAAGGGTTTCTTCCCTGGTCAAGCAACTACACGCATTGGGGCCCTTTCAGCAGGGGGAGTTGAATCCATATAGCCCATGGGTGGTCTAGGATGGCAAAGCTACATAGCCAAGGTAATGGTTTTAAAGGCATGCTAAACCCGGTCCCTTTTCCCGGTATTGTTATATATATGTATGATTTTGAGCATATAAATGGTTTTTATTGGTTTTATTAATGATATTATTTTCTCCTTACCATGAGATCATGCTAGCAGTCACTGGCTATCCCCGTCCACTAGCGGCTGTATACCCACAATATGTAGGAACCAACGATTTTGCTCCTTCTACATAGTGATTGACTTAGGATTAGCATTTGGACTAAAATGGTGAGCTTCCATCATTTTAGAAGGCTCTATTTCATGTTATGGATATTTCTAGACACTTTGATTTTATTTTGGAATTGGTTTTGGCTATGGTTGGGGGCATGTCCAAATCAGATTTTATTACTCTTATGGTTAGAGGATTTGTGGTACTTCTTTGGGTTGGAATGGGTGGATCGGTATTAGTGTCAGCCTTGGCATTGGAATAAGTTGGGAAGATGGCATCATCGAACATAATTTCTTACTATTCCATCATATGTCATTTTGGGATTAATTATATTATGTTTTGGAACGTCTTTGGTTATGACCCTTGGTTTGGTAAGGCTGGATTAGTGGTATGGGATAGTTGGAATCGGTTGGGTCGGTCAGAGTTGTGATCTTATCCCAAAATCTTTATGTGAGGTTTTACACTATCTTGTTACATACTCAGAATAGTTGGGATAGGTAATGGGGGTGGTCTCTGGTCCTAGTCAGATTTGGGATGCTCATTATGACAAGTCTCAAGGACGGGTAGCGTCAAGTTGGTATCAGAGCCTAGGTTTATAGTCATTTAGGAGTCCACAAAGCTGTGTTGAGTAAAGTCTTTTTTAGCAGTGTGTAGCGTGCCATACTCATAAGGGAGAAACTAAAAGGCATTTTGGAATGTTTTCCTTTCTTGGCATTCTATTTTCAAGCTTGGAGTCTCAGTCTAGGAATCTTCTCTAATCTTTATTTATTCATCTTTCAGATCATGCCTCATAGATCAGGAACACAATAAAATTATTCTATCCCATATGGAGGTAATGCCGAAGGGGTGCATCTATTTCTAGGATACATCTTTGATTTCACCCTCCTATCATTGATAGTTTTAGAATTCCACCGGTTGCTACTACTCCCCCTCAAGGCAAGGTGACTAATGCAGAATTATGTCAGTTTATTCATGATATTGCCAAATTAGTGGCTGCTCAGGCTGAGCAAGATATGTATAGTCTTTGTCTACTGAGGCCCCAAGAGTTGGCCAATTTATGAAGATGAGTCCTCCCATTTTTTCTGGAGTGAAGGTGGAGAAGGATCCAAAAGCTTCTTGGATAAAATGGAAAATATATTTTAGGTGATGCAAGCTACCAATGTGGAAGGGGTAAACTTTGTAGCTTATCAGCTCAAAGAGGTTTAATATCAGTGGTATGAAGAGTGGGATAGGGATAGAGGAGATATGGTAGAGTCATCCTTATGGGATACCTTCTATGGTGTTTTTCTAGATCTTTTCTTTCCCAATAGATGAGAAAAGCAAAGATGGAGGAGTTTGTGAACCTAAAGCAGGGAAAAATATCTGTCAAGGAATATGCCTTGAAGTTTCACCAATTGTCAAGGTATGCTCCTGATTTGGTGGCTGGCATACGAGCTAGAATGAGAAAGTTTGCTTCTGGGTTAAATCAGGATTTGATTTTGGAGAGCAAGTCTTCCTTGTCGATTAAGGATATGGACATCTCTAGGTTGACTTTTCATATACAGCAGGTAGAGGATTAAAAAAGAAAATAGGCAGAGTTTGGAGATAGGTAGGGTAAGATGAGTAGGTTCTCTGACCAGAGAAGTGCTCAGTCTCAGGGTGGTCGAGATAGTGGAAAATGGAAGAAGAAAAAGTAGGGGAGTTCTGGTTCCTACTCTTCTGCTAGTGCTCCTGACTAGTCGGGAGACAGGTGTCATCATAGTGGTGACAATTTTTGGGCTCAGGGTACCCAATCTCAGAAAACCCATCGGCTCAGGGATTGTTCGATTAATAAGGTTTCTACGGGAGTGAATACGATTTCTATGGATTTATCTTCTACTCCTATACCTAGTGGTGTTGTGCCTACATCTGTTACTTCTCCTAGTTCTAGTATTGGTCGTAACAGGTTTTATGCTTTGGCGTCTCGATAGGAATCCAAGGTATCACCTGATATTTTTACTGTTATGTTACAACTTTTCTCTCATGATGTATATTATTTGCTTAATCTGGGGTCTACTCTCTCCTATGTGACTCCTTATGTGGTTGTATCTTTTGGTTTTGATACACTCTCCTATGTGACTGCTTATATGGTTGTATCTTTTGGTTTTGATATAGAAGTTATTTTGAATCCTTTTTCTATTTTTAACTAGTAGGTGACTTGGTTATTGCTATGAGAGTCTATAAGGGGTGTGTGGTATCTGTTGGTGGAAAGAAGACCCTAGTGGATCTGTTTGAGATGGATATGATGGATTTTGATTTCATTCTGGGTATGGACTGGTTACACAATTGTTACACGTTCTTGGATTGTCGAAACCCGTAAGGTTGTCTTTAGGTTCCCTGGTAAACAGTTATAGAATGGGAAAGTGTTTCTCTAGCTTTTATGGGGAGGTTTATTTCTTATCTTAAAGCTCGAAGGTTAATCTCTAAAGGTTGTCTTTATAAATTGGTATAGGTTAAATATTCTAACTCGGAAGGTTTTTCTTTCTAGACAGTTCCAGTGGTTAATGAGTTTGCTGAGGTCTTTTTGAATGATTTTCCTGGTGTTCCTCCAGATACGGAGATAAATTTTGGTATTGATCTAATTCTGGACACTTTTCCAATTTCTATTTCTCCGCATAGAATGGCTCTGGCTGAGTTGAGGGAACTCAAGGAGCAACTTAAGGATCTTTTGGATTAGGGGTTTATTCATCCTAGTGTATCTCCTTAGGGTGCACCGATGTTGTTTGTGCGCAAGAAGGATGTTTCCCTTTGGATGTGCATTGACTATAGGCAGTTGAACAAGGTGACGATCAAGAACAAGTATCTGCTTCAAAGTATAGATGATCTATTTGACCAGTTGCAAGGTACCAAGTTCTTTTCTAAGATAGATCTTCAATCTAGGTACCATCAACTAAAGATTAGGGAGGTAGATATACCTAAGATAACTTTTCATACTTGGTATGGGTACTTTGAGTTTTTAGTGATGTCATTTGGATTGGCTAATGCTTCAACGATATTTATGGATCTGATGAATAGGGATTTTCATTAGTATTTGGATTTCTTCATCATTGTGTTTATTAATGACATTCTGGTCTATTCGAAGAGCGTGGTGGATCATGCTAATCACCTCTGTGTGGTGTTGCAGACCTTAAGGGAACAGTGGTTGTATGTCAAGTTCTCCAAGTATGAGTTTTAGTTAAACGCTATAACTTTCTTGGGTCATATTATTCCTAGTAAAAGGATCAGATGGATTTACAGAAGGTTTTCGTGGTGAAGAGGTGGCCTAGACCTACAACTCCATCCAACATTCTGAGCTTTTAGTGTTTAGTCGAGTATTATAGGAAATTTATAGAGATCTTTTCATCGATAGGTGCTCCTTTGAATAAGATAACTCAGAAGAAGGTTAAGTTTTCTTAGTCAGATACTTGAGACAGGAGTTTTGTGAAGTTGAAGGATAAGTTAACTCTGACTTAAATTCTAACTTTTCCTAAAGGCAATGATGGATTCGTGGTTTATTGCGATGCATCTCGGGTAGGTCTTGGTTGTGTGTTAATGCAACATAAGAAGTTGATTGACTCTGCTTCCAGGTAGTTGAAGCGATTTAATGTTATTAGTGATTTGGAGCTATTAGTGATTGTGTTTACCTTGAAAATATGGCTGCATTATTTGTATGGTATGCACGTGGATATCTTTTCTAATTATAAGAATCTATAGTATATGTTCACCCCAAAAGAGATTAATCTCAGACAGAGGAGATGGCTTGAGCTTCTTAATGTCTATGATATGAGTCTTCACTAACACCCAGGTAAGGCTAATGTAGTTGTGGATGCTCTTAGCAAGTTATCCAAAGGGAGTTTGACTCATGTGGATGAAGGAAAATCAGAATTGGTTAAGGATTTTGACCTCTTGGCTAATCTTGGAGTTCACCTCTTGGACTCGAAAGATAATGGTAGGCTGGTGCAAGAAGTGGTTTGATCGTCTCTTAGAGCGAAAACTAAGAAGAAGAAAGTTCTAGATCCTATCTTGATGAAAATCAAGAGTGATGTTGATAGGCAAAAGGTAATGGTATTTGAGATCGGTGGTGATGGTTTTTTACGGTACCAAGGGAGGTCGTGTGTTCCTGATATTGATGGATTGTGATAAAGGATTTTGGATGAGGTGCATGAGTCGAGCTATGTTGTTTATCCCGGCTCGACTAAGATATATCATAATCTTAAGGAGATCTATTAGTGGAATGGCATGAAGAGGGATATGGCTAATGTCGTGGCCAAGTGCATGATGTGTTAACAGGTTAAGGTTGAGCACATGAGGCTAGGAGGGTTGTATAAAACATTGATTTGCTCAAATGGAAATGGGAAGTGATAAATATGAACTTCGTTACTGGTAATTCTCGATCTCAGAATCAATACGATTTGATTAGGGTCATCGTGGATAGGATGACTAATTCTGAGCATTTTTTGCTAGTACGGACTACCTTCTCGGTAGAGGATTATGCGAAGCTGTATTTTCTGGAGATTGTGAAGTTGTATGGGTACCTATTTTAATTATTTCTGATCATGGCACATAGTTTACGTCTAACTTCTGGTGTTTTTTCTAGAAAGGGTTGGGCACTAACGTGAGTCTGAGTACTGCTTTTCATCCTCAAATGAATGGGCAAGCGAAGAGATCTATTAATACATTAGAGGATATGCTTCGGGCTTATGTGATTGATTATGGTGGCAATTGGTTTGAGCATCTACCTTTTGTGGAGTTTGCTT
This sequence comes from Capsicum pubescens, assembly GCA_030864215.1. Classification (NCBI taxonomy): domain Eukaryota; kingdom Viridiplantae; phylum Streptophyta; class Magnoliopsida; order Solanales; family Solanaceae; genus Capsicum; species Capsicum pubescens. The sequence goes on from CM061548.1 coordinate 269,838,526, forward strand.
ACAATAATAACTATCATTCTAGTATTGGTATGGCCCTTTTTGAGGCATTGTATGGTAGGATATGTAGATCTCCTATTGGTTGGTTTAAGCTTGGTGAGGCGTACATGTTTGGTCCCGATTCGGTTTACCAGGCTATAGAAAAGGTGAAGGTGATTTGATAGAGGCTTAAGGCTGCCCAAAGTTGCCAAAAGTCCTATGCAGATGTTATGTGTAGAGACTTGGAGTTTGAGGTTGGGGACAAGGGTTTACTCAAGGTATCTCCTATGAAGGGAGTAGTGCAATTTGGCAAGAAGGGGAAGCTCAGTCCTCGGTATGTTGGTCCTTATGAGGTTTTATGGAGAATTGGTAATGTTGCATATGAGTTAGAGTTACCTTCTAGATTGAGATTGGTTCATCCGGTCTTTCATGTTTACATGTTGAGGAAGTGCATTAGTAATCCTTCTTTGATTGGTCATTTGGAAGGATTGGGTATCACTGATTCTTTGTCTTATGAAGAAGTCCCGGTTGAGATCTTGGATAGGCAGGTTTTTTGGTTGCGGACTAAAGATGTGGCTTTGGTTAAGACTCTTTGGCAGAACTATATGGTGAAAGAAGCTACATGGGAAGTGGAGGAGGACATGAAGTCCAAATACCCACATTTGTTTTCTGCTCTTGGGATTCATGCCGAAGGTATATGTCTTCAACACATCTTTATTTTCAGAGTTTGTTAAAGGAAAGATTTATATATTTGTTTTTTTTTTCAAATTTTGTTAGATATTGGGAACATATTTGATAATGCAAATGACTTTTGCATATGGTTGCTCCTACCTTACCCGTAATTCAAGGATGAATGTTCTTAGTGGGGGAGACTAAAACACCTTGGTTTTTAGACTTTAGAAAATTTCCCAGAATTCTGATAATTGGACCCAATACAACTCATGGGTACGAGCCATATGTTGGGGTATGGATTGTACGGTCCAATTGTATACTGACCAGTGTTGGTTGGTAGGATGTATTTTGGTTACTAGAATGGGTACAACTAAGGGGTACGAGTCATATTGGTGGTTACTGATCATTTGGTTCCTTAACTTAATCTTAGAATTGATTACTTAGGTTGTATTTGAGTACGAGTGGCTCACCATTAACCGTAAGCCAAGGTACGAGTCATACCGGAGACTCGTATGGTGGACAATATCGAAATCTTCCTTGTGTTTAAATATGCCAGGGGTATGGATGAAGGGTATGGGTCTTATTCTTTGAATACAACTTGGTTGGATGAGTCGTATGATGAAAAGGGTTGGATCCAAGGGTTAAGGCCAGGATACGAATGGAGGATACCAATTGTATCAGAGGGTAGGACTCATGTTGGTCAGTCATATCACTGCGACGGGATTTTGGTGCAACTTAAGTGGGGGTATTCTGAACATTTATCCACTTATCCTAATAATTCCCCATGACTTCTAATCTATTTGGAAGGTTATTTACCCTCTTATTTCATTCATTAACACTTAGAAACTCTTCTACACACTCTAAAATTCTCTCAAGAGCTTTTGTACAAGTGAAGCTAGGGTTTCAGCTAGAGGATTGATTTGGGGATAGTCTTGGTGATTTCTTTCCATCATCATATTGATTTAAGGAATGTTCTCTTTCCTCATTGTTAATTCTTATCTAAGGGCATGGTTTTATGAATGTTTTCATGATTTTATTTATTGTATGATTTTGGTTGTCAAATATGAATTGGGGGTTTTGATGTTAAATGGTTGGTTATGGTTTCCCATGGTTGTAATTATGCTTTTTATATATATTAATGGTGGTTTTGTATAATGGATTTCATAGGAATGGTTTAATGGCAATTGGAATTGGTTATGGTTATATTATGCTCCTAATGTGTTTGACAAAATACTTATAAAGATATGTTCATTGCATTGGCTAGTTTAATGGAACTCTTTCATGTTTTAAAACCTAGTAAAGGTATTATGCATGCTTTAAATGTCTTGTAAAGGTAAATTACTAAATGGTTATGTTTGTGGGCTACATGGAATCCCCCAAGTGGTTTAATATGGTAAATGGAAGGGCACTTGAAAGTCTCCTTAAACCTATAAATTGTTGGCTATGGATGATACTTGCAAGTAAGGGTTGGTATGACGATACCAATCTCAATGGACTTGGTTATGAAAAATGGTTTGGTTATTTGGAAATTGGTTTTAATTGGGAAATAATGGCATGATGTGTAGAAAAGCCATGGAAGGTGGAGGTCCCGAGGGGACAAAAATTGGAAACTCATATTTACCGATATGAGGTTAGTCTTGGTGACTGTGTGCATAATGCCACACTATATTTGGGGGATGTACTAGTCATCCTAAGAGTTTCTTCCCTGGTCATGCGGCTATATGCACTAGGGGCCTTTTCAGTAGGGGTAGCTGAAACTACATAGTCCGTGGGTGGTTTAGGACGACAAAGATACATAACTTAGGTAAAGGTTTCAAAGGCATTTTAAACTCAGCATGGTTATATATTTATATGAATGGTTGTGTGCATATGGATGATTTTACTTGGTTTTATAAATGGCATTATTTTATCCTTACCTGAGATTATGCAAGAGGTCACTCGCTGTAACCGTCTACTTGTGAATGTATATCCACGCTATGCAGGGACCTATCATTCTACTCCTCTTACATAGTGATTGACTCAGGATTAATATTTGGACTGAAGTGGTAACCTTCCGTCCTTTCGAAAGGCTCCATTTCATGTTATGGATATTTCTAGATACTTTGATTTTATTTTGGATATTGGTTTTGGCTATGGTTGGGGGAATGTCCCAACTGAATTTCATTACTCTTTTGGTTAGACGTTTTATTGTACTTCTATAGGTTGGAATGGGCGGGATCCTAATTGGTGCCAGCCTTGGCATTGCAATAAGCTGGGAGGCTGGCATAATCGGACATAATTTGTCACTGTTCCGTTATATGTCATTTTCGAATTAATTATATTATGTTTTGGAACATCTTTGGTTATGACCTGGTTTATGGCCCTTGGTTTAGTAAGGTTGGATTAGTGTTATGGGATGGTTGGACTAGGTTGGATCGGTCACGGTTCTGATATTATCCCAGAGTCTTTATGTGAGTTGTTACACTATCTTGTTACATGCTCGAAATTTAGCCAACTCAGGGAAGGATAATGGAGGTTGGGATGGGTAACAGGGGTAGTCTCCCATCCTGGTCGGACTTGGGACACCCATTACGACATGGCCCAGAGAGGTCACGTAAAATAAACATCTTGAACCATATTAAACTTGGTCCTAGATTTATGAGGATTCACCAACTATTTGAATGTAGGAAGTGGTTTCCGCGATCAATCATGCTGCTGGGGATGAACACCAAAACCTACGTTATGAAAAAATATAGCCGCATAGACATATATATGTCCAGTACTTCTAGAATGTACTTAGTATGTAGTGATAAATGGAATTTGTAAAACTGGAGCTGAACACAATTTCAATCATGCATGGTAAGTGTAAAATCTTTACTTCTATGGGAGATTCTCGTAAATAACATAAACTATGCAAGTAACATGGTGTTCGATGACTCAAGCCCTCAATAAAATGGTATGATGACTCACACCCTCATTTCAACTGTCTAATATACCTTGCCATGGTATAGAGAAAAACTATGGTGATCACCTAAACATGTTTGATTGGATAAGCTAAATAATATAACGTAAATAACCTATGGTGGCATGTAGTTTCTAGGAAATATGATGCACTAAACCCAAATTCCCCTCCCGGTGCTAGATACTACTACAAAAATCATATTATTGGTCGTACTGTCTCTCTGAAGTTCAACTCAAAATAGGCATATAGGCTGATAAGTCTGAAAACATAATATGCCACTGTTTCTATCTGAAATTCTTGGTTTCTTATCTGAACTTCATAGCTTTTCTAAAATCTCATATAAAACTGAAATCGTGACATACTACAATGCTTTTGAAACTCAAACTAGTGAACTTGAACTTATTGTAAACTGAATACTCAATGCTCAAATTGAAATCCTTTATCAACTCATGAAACCTCATGTCAAAATAATCTAATTCATCTCATAATAGAAAAAATCATAGAAGTAAAAATATGAGTAAAGATAAATTCTTGTGTTGTACTTTAAATCACATGATAATGCCATAATATGAAAAATATAAAAACAGGTATGAACCCTAATCGCAATCTCATAAATTAAAAAATAAAATCAAAGCTTTATGGAACAAGGATGAAAGTTTATCCTTTTTCAAACCCCAGATACCCGGACTAAGCGAATTTCTTGAGGGAAACTCGAATTGGAACATTGAAATCTTTAATTTTTGTGAAAAAGTCCTCTTTTGTGTTTTTTAGGGTTTTAGGAGAAGAGTGATTGTTTAATTCTAAGTTATAAGGGTGGGTTTTGTGTTTAATATGGTTGGGAAATCTTTTAATAGGTAAAGGACCAAAAATTCCTAAATTTTTTTGGAAAAAATGAAATTGGCGTTTCTGCGCCCTTGGGTGTGGCACACCCTTATTGTGTCACTCTAAGGAAATGTCATGCCTTTATCACGGTACAACAAGAGCGTGGCACACTTTTATCATCGACCTTCAGTATTTTCAACTAATTTCTACGTAATGGTATTCCTCTCCTTTGTGGCGTTCCCTTAACGCGGACCTTTACTGTTTTGGGGTCCTAAAATATCCCGAAACCTATAATTTCCCAAACACTTCCTAATGGTCCCTTTATTAATTCTTATAGTAATTCAACTTAGAAATCACCATTAAACACGTCAGAAGTACAAAAGTAAATTCATAAAAATTTTGGGGTCTAACATTATCTCCCCCTTGGTAAATTCATCCTTGAATAAAAGCCGGGAAGGAATAACAACTATCTCATGGACTCGCTAAGCTAATATGTGAATCTTGTTATACTCTAAGAGTGAAAGATTTCATCTCAAGAATTAAATTATAACTTAAAAAACTCCTTATACAATAATTTCACGAGTTAAGAGTAGGGACACTTTTGAATAAAATAAGCTTGGAATAATTTCTTACCACATACTAACTCTGTGTTAGAAGTGAACAGGTGAGGATATCGATTCATCATGTCTGCCTCAGCTTCCCAAGCCACTCCCCCAACTATTTGATTTATCCAAAGAACTTTCACTGAAGCAACTTATTTATTCCTTAACCTTCGAATTCGCCGATCAAGTATTTAAGCTAGAATCTCTCCATAGGACAAGCTATCCTTCACCCCAATACTCTCTACGGGTACTACTAAATACGGATCTCCAATGCACTTCTTCAACATTGACACATGAAAAACTAGATGTACAGAGGTTAATTCTGACGGAAGGTCTATCTCATAAGCAACTTCTCTAATGCATCTTATAATTTCATATGGACCAATATATCGGGGACAAAACTTTCCTTTTCTTCCAAATATCTTTAACCCCTTCATGGGTGACACTTTCAAGAACACCCAATCACCTACTTCAAACATTTGTTCTCTACTCCTCACATCTTCATACGAGTTTTTACGACTGTGAGCGACTTTCAACCTCTCACGGATCAACTAAACTTTCTCCATCAAATCAACTAAACACTCTCCATTGATTCAAGAATGGAATCCGTCCCAACCAACCATGCTTTACCAACTTTGTACCGACCTATAAGTGACCTGCATCTATGCCCACACAATGCTTCAAATGGAGCCATCTGAAAATTAGCATGATAAATATTGTTATAGGCGAATTCAATGAAGGGTAAATAATTATACCAATTTCATTAAAAGTCTATCACATAGGATTTCAATATATTTTCCAATGTTTTAATCGTACACTCATCCTGACCATATGACTGTGGATAAAAAGTCGTACTAATCTTCACCTTTGTACCTAGTTCCTTCTAAAATGATTGCCAAAATCGAGTAATGAATTGTGTACCTCTGTTTGAAGTAATAGACATGGGAATCCCATGGAGCTTTCCTAACTCACGAATATACATTTTATCCTAACATTCCTCTATATCTAATGTCTTAAAAGGTAAGAAATGGGATGATTTTGCCATCCTTTCCATGATGACCCAAATCAAATCATGCTGACCACTGGGGAAAGAAAGTCCAATAACAAAATACATATTAATGACCCCTCACTTCCAAGTAGTAATGTCAATATCCTGAAGCATACCTCATGTCCTTGGATTTTAAATCTTTACTTGTTGATAGTTGGAACACTTAGCCACAAGCTCTTCTATGTCATTCTTTATACCATTCCACCAATAAATTGTTTTACAGGTTATGGTACATCTTTGTAGCATCAGGATGAATCAAATAGTAAGAACTGTAGGCTTCTACTAATATTTTTCTCTTAATCCATCAATATTGGGAACACATAACTAACCTTGATTGTGAAGGACACCATATTCCTCTTGAGATAATACCTCAACTGTCTATTGTTAAAATACACCCAATATCTTGCTAAGTATGGGATCACTACAATGCTTCTCTTTCACTTCAACCACTAAGGATGATTCTGAAGCATTCTGATCCACTACACCCCCATCATTCATATCAAGCAGACATACACCTGAATAGGCTAGTCTATGCACTTCCTTGGCCAGTTCCTTCTCTTTGTTTTTTCACATGAGCCATACTACCCAAAGACAGTCTACTCAACTCATTTTTCACCACATTCTCCTTACTCGGATTGTAAAGCACATTCATGCCATAATCTTTTAGTAGCTCCAACCACTTTCTCTGATAAAGATTTAGTTCCTTTTACATAAATATGTACTGGAAACTCTTATGATAAGTGAAAATATTAACATACAGACCACACAAGTAATGTTTCCAAATGTCCAGTGTAAACATAACAACTGCTAACTCTAAATTGTGGGTTGGATAATTTTTCTCATGGTTTTTAAGCTATTTGGAGGCACAATCTATTACTTTCCTATTATGCATCAAAACACAACCTAATCCAACTCTGGAGGCATCACAATACACAACATATCTGTCTAACCCCTCTGGCAAGGCTAACACTGGGTTTAAGTCAATCTATCATTTAACTCTTCGAAGCTTATCTCACATTTATCTAACCATATAAACTTCACCTTATTTTGTGTCAACTTAGTCAATGGTACAATAATTAAGGAAAAACCCTCAACAAACCTCCTATAGTAATAGGCTAAACCTAGAAAATTCTAAATATTGTATAGAGTAATGGGACTAGGCCAGTGCTTCACTGCATCAGTTTTCTGATGGTTTACATGAATACCGGCACCGGAAATTACATGCACCAAAAAGGTAAAAGACTCCAAAAAAAATTCACACTTACTTAACTTAGCATAAAGTTGTTGATCCTTGAAGGTCTACAACACTGTTTTCAAATGGTCTACATGCTCCTCCTTACTCTGAGAATATACAAGTATGTCATTTATGAATACAATGACAAGCATGTCCAAATACTACTTGAAAATCCAATTAATTAAATCCATAAAGGTTGTAAGAGTATTTGTTAGTCCAAAAGGCATAACCACAAACTTAAATTGACAATAAGGGGTTCTAAAAGTAGCCTTCGAGATGTCATGCTTCCTGACCTTCAACTAGTGATATGTCGACCTGAGATCAATCTGTAAAACGAATGGGTGCCCTGAAACTGATCAAATAAATTATTAGTTCTGGGGATGGGGTACTTATTCTTAATGATGACCTTGTTTCACTGTCTATAACCTATACACATTGTGAGAGTACCATCCTTTTGCATGCAAATAGAACTGGAGCACCACACAGAAAAACACTAGGCCTGATACGCCTTATCTAAGAGGTCCCTGATTTTCTCTTTCAAATCTTTAAGCTTAGTCGAGGTCATATAGTAAGGAGAAATAGAGATAGAATGGGTATCAAGAAGGAGATTAATCCCAAACTCTATTTCTTTATTGGGAGATACCCTGGGTAGATCCTCTAGGAAGACCTATGGAAACTCATTGACTAGATGGACTGACTGAATTGTTGGGGCTTCAAACTTAGTAGATTTAACTTAAAATAAGTGGTAGATACACCCTTTTAATATTAACTTCCTGGATTTAAGGTAAGAGATAAGACAACCTTCGGGAGATACTGAACTACCTTTCCACTCGGGGACTGGCTCATTAGGAAACTAAAACTTCACCACTCCAATGTGAAAATTGACTGATGTATAACATGAATGGAGCCAATCCATTCCAGAATAACATTTAAATCTATCATTTCTAGCTCTATTAAATATACTATAGTAACCCTATAGAGGAGTGTAATAAGGAAATTTCTGTGTACTCGTCTAGCTACAACTAACTCACCCACTAGAGTAGAAACTGAGAAGGTTCTGAAAGTCTCTCGGGACTTTAATTAAAATTTACAACAAATAGGATCATAAAAGAGAGATTTGACCCTAGATCTAATAACACATAACCATCAAGATGAAAGACACAAAGAATACCAGTGACTATATCTTGCTCCTAGAGAGATGGCATAACATAAAACCGATTCTGCTACTAAAGTAGTGGGCTGAGCTTGAGGGAGAACATCTCCATTGCCCGTCTTCACGAAGGGGTAGTCCTTTAATCTGTGGTCCATTTTTACACATCCATAACACCTTGTCTTGCCAACCAAACACTCACCCCAATAATTTCTACCACACTTCTTATAGGATAGATAAGTAGATCCCCAATAATGCTATGCTGGGATTTAGAAGCCGGTGCTCTACCCCATTCTTCTTGCTTAGTTCTGGGTGCAGGGGAACTGGCTGAGGACAGTGCAGGTGCTGATGAACCACCCTAAAACTGAGAATAAATTCCCCCTTTTAATCTTTGCTGACTATACTCAAACTAACTGATCCTATACCTCTTATTCTCCCTCTCTATTTTCTTAAGTTTCTAAGCCTTAATCTATTGAATATGAATCATCAAATAGGCAATACACATATCTTCAATCAATATGGAAGTCCTACACTCCTTTACTAAATTTTATATGCCAATGAAAAATTTACTCATACAAGCTCTAGAATCTGGCAACAATGCTGGTACAAACTCAGCTAGCTAAGTGAACTTGACACTACAAGAAAAATGGTTATTAGCAAAGGAAAATCTCATCCCTAAAAGTACAATTCCAGTCCTTAAATGTCAATAGCGACCAGAAAAATCTGGTTGCCACTCGTCCTTATAGGCTTCTTCGCTAAAACCTAATAGCGACGACATCTTTTTTCGATGGCTAAAATCTGGTCCCTAAATATACTTTGACGGCCAACTTTCTGGTCCCTAATTTAAGATTTATTGCATACTATTTTAGTCCCTATAGACTTTTAGCGACCAGTTTCTACTGGTCCTAAAAAATATTTAGTCCCTAAATTTATTTTTAGGGACCATAATTTATGGTTCCTAACTAAATAACCAAACCTCTATCCAATTTCATAAAAGATACAAAGTATATAAAATATACATTACATAGAACAAGATGCATATAATAAATATAAACATAACTTATGTATATATTAAAAACTAATAATGTATTTACATCTCAATTGCCATGTAGCCATGACATACAAGTTATGACACTATTTAGGCAATCCAAATCACATTCCTACCTATAACAGTTCCCATAACTTTCTACACTCTGCTCTTACAACATGATTATTTTGTTGCTCCTTGTTGACGGCCTCAAGTCCACAGATTCATTGCCTTTTGTTTCCTTAAGAGGACTTCTAGTCTGCATAATTTTTGCTGTAACATTAGAATCTTCAAAGTTCACCCTCTTTGTAATTTTGATCATCTACAACAACCTAAGATATTTCAGATGATCCTTCAGAACCTGGAAGCATATTCCCCATCTTCATTGATAGGTCAAGTGTCTCTAATTCGCAATATCCTACATCATCAGAACATCACCAAAATACTATCATAGAAGAGGAGGGGGGATATTTTGCACTTCAAAAAATCATAGGGAAGCTCAACATCTTTTATGGTAACAATCCCATGACAAGTAACTCACAGTAGAGCAGGCTAAATCTAATTACCAGGCAAAAGTTATAATATACAGTACATCTAACTAAGTTTGAAGTTGAACCATTCACAAACAAATGGAGATATGCTCAAACAAAGAGTTGTAGTTCAATATTACCTGATAAAAGAAAAATAGGAATAGAGAATAGAGAGTAAGAAAACATTTTTATTCTGTTACTAAGGATTACCCAATTTCATGGTTTTCAAGACAAGAAAACTATGATTCTATTTATGAAAGCTCCGTAGAATTATGTGACCACTTATATAAAAGCTTAAGTTGTTAGACAAGGTACACTTTCATTTACTTAATTACATCTTCATGTACATAATTAAAGATGTTACTCGAGTAGATCATTTCACATATTTTTCAGCATTTTGCAAATTACACAGAAAGTGTTCTTCTGTTGCATGTTTCACTAAAAAAATATGCAAAACAACACAAAAAGATAAACACAACTGCACCATTTTCACTTCTTGTATTGCCTCATTCACTTATATAGACGCATTAGGCTTGGCACGAGCATTGAAGGTGCTTCAACAAATATTGAATTTAATCTGCCTTGTACTGAACAATTTCATTTCACAGAGTACTCTGACGTACCGGATCCCTTGTTGTTTTGATAATGAGGCCTGGCTGCAACTAAGATGATCAGTAACATTGACAAACATGAAAAACGCACACAGAAATAAGGGAGAACTTAAGTAATTACTTGGAAAAATTGACCCTTCTCTTAGATAAAGCCAATTATTTATGTACTCATCAAACTCTGCCACTATTGCTACCATAAAAGTAATACCTCTTTGGAAAGAACTCTCCTGAATGCAGACAGTTCTAACTAATGATAAATCTCACAATCACACTAAAACATCAGAACTGCAAAATGAACGAGGCAAAGGGATAAATTACCTGATAGACAATAACAGCTCCATACAAACTAATGAAAAAGCTGGAGAAAACAACCATTATGACACTTCCAATGACAACAACGGGCCATAGAAGGATTGTTAATCAAGAAATGGGAATGCAAGTAGTTTCAAAAAATGGCCCTTCGCGGCTTATCAGATCATGTATGAGTCTGTACCATCCTTTGAACAACGTAAATGGGTTCTTTATTATGGCTATAGCAGTGTAAAGAGGAATTTCCACAATCAGTCCAAATAAACCAACCATGATACATCCTGGTACATGGATGAATCTGCAACACAATATTTAGCATTTTTTATTCCCTGATTATCAAGAAGAGAATTGAACAGATGCTCATAGCCAGATAAGAAAAGTTTCTATCCAAATCGAAGCATTCTATTTACATATAAATTTTTCTCTCTTATATTTTAGTTCTTCAGACTGTTTCTTATATAATATAGACCTATTAGAAAAAGAACATGATCAAGCATATAACAATGAAAAGATTCATTATATGATTGTCACCTGTTTCTTTTCTTTTTTCTAGGAAAGTACAACACATAAAGGGAAAAATTAGAAACAAACCTAAAAGGTTGAAGATCAAGAGAAGCAGGAGAATCATGAAGTTCCTTCAAATACATTGGATTAGAATGATAACACATATCTGCAAAATCTCCAACAACAGTGCAACTACCTTTTATGGTTCCCCATGTTCCATCCTGAAAATTAACATAACCAGAACAACCTTAAAAAAAAATCAACACTACTTAACTGCAGAACCAAATACAACACTTTGATACGTAGTTTCTTACCATAATACAATGAACAAACTTATTAAATTCATCGTTATGTGTAAAATCTTTAAAGGCAGAAACCCAAGGAGCAAACTTGTTAAATAAGGTTGTTTACTTAACGGTAGCTATAAGGTTAAATGGGGGCCGTTAAGGTTATAAGGTTAAATGGCGGCCATTAAGGTTATAAGGTTGTTTACTAATATAAGGTTATAAGGTTAAATGGTGGCCGTTAAGGTTATAAGGTTATAAAGTTGTTTACTAATATAAGGTTATAAGGTTAAACGGTGGCCGTTAAGGTTATAAGGTTATAAGGTTGTTTACTAATATAAGGTTATAAGGTTAAACGGTGGCCGTTAAGGTTCTGTTTCTCACTGTAAGATAAATCAGCCTATAACAAATTAATAGCAAGACACTGTAAAATAAATTAGTCGGCAAAATATTCAACAAAACTGAGAATATATATAGCTGATACCTCAATGACCATGTGAACATCTCTGAATACTTAATAATCAAGAGTACCCTTGAGCAAGTAGAGATCTTTTACAAACTTCTCTTGACTCAATTTTTCCTTCGTTGGCGCGACGTTGCAAATTTGCTGAGCAATTTATGCATTACTCACATAGTCATATTACCAAGGGTAAGTTGAAGTAATAACAACAAAACAATATAATGAACTTACCTTTTATTCTATTAATCCCAGCCTCTAGGACTTTGTCTTTAACTTCTTTAAGGATCACAAAATAGTTGCTAAGGAGAAACACAATTGCAATTTCAGAACCCATCAATCCACCTCCAAGAATTGCAACCTTTTTAACATGTCGTGGCACTAACCCCAAATCAGTCACCCTTGGAATCTGTTTGCGTTAAGACAAAAAATCAACATCTTTATAAGTTTTCTAGAAAATCATGTAAGTTTCTACATAAAATAATTTAACATTATTCACCTTCATGGTTCCACATTGGGAAAGGAAAATATGGACTAAGGCCTTGCAAGTGCCTGAATGTATAAGAACTTTGAATGTTTCATACACCTGAAATAGAAGATCTTTTCTAACAAGGGATTACATTAGCAGAAAAGGTAGAGAAAGAGATCCAGAGTAGAACCTTAATAAGTCCAGCATGTGGACCAGACACGATACCCTCTTCAACCACAACAATGAATGCTAAATGGTGATAGAGATTTGGAGCTATTCTAAGGGCTTGATCTCTAGAAAGATTTAGTATTTCCTTTGCCTCATCAAGAGACTCCATCTTGTCAGTTCTGTAAAGACTGGCTATAACTGATAACTTCATAGGCTTATGATATTTTTTCTTTGAAGCCACCAAACAAACTTTAGGTCAAAACTATATGACGATCGGTGAGACTTGGACAATTAGGCTGAAAATCTAGCAACTTTATTTGATACAGAAATAGCTCATTTATGAATGCTGAACGGGTTTAGTGCAACTATATCTGGGATAAAAATTTGTGCATTTAAGGTACATTTCCAGATTTTAGAAAAAAGCATTTGAAAACAATACCATTAAATTGTGTAAATACATTTATTACAGATAAAAGTAAGACACCAAGGCACCTGTATGGTCTAATAACCCCCCCCCCCCCCCCAACCACCTCCACCTCGTCGCATACCAAGAATTATAAGAACATTGAAACTAAGAAGTTTTAGAGAGCCACCTATCTACAGAACCTATCAGTTAAAAAAAAGAACTCCAAGTTAACTCAATAGTGGGACTATATCCATTGCATCTGAAACAAGATGAATCAGTAATCATAGGTGAGTAAATGGGTGAAAGTAATTCTCGTAAAAGTAACACATCTGTGTTACTCAATCCCTGTGAATTCTATTAGCATAATGTATACCTAAGTTGGAAATATATGTGCATTACGAATAACGTCTTAGCAGACAAAACTGAGGAGAAACAATTGAGTCTCATGAAAAAATGTTAAAGAAGAAAATACTGGACATGTTTAACCCGTTTTTCTGTTTAGTTGGATAGATACCTGCTACCAAAGTACCAATGACAACACAAAATGTCCCAACCTGCAGAATCAATTCGAATCTGCTCACCTCAAGCCTTCGAGAACTGAAAAGGACAAACAAGATTTTTATATTAAAAATAAGTGTGCTTACTAATAACGTTTTTACATCTATGCATCACTACACCACTAAGTATCCATAAATGGATGAAATCAAAAACAGATTCACCAATTAAGTGCAGTTTACCAACACAATGATAAAGAACTGGAGAAAAAGTAATAAGACATGTACAAACCTCTAGTTTACACCAATTGATTCATCCATTTCTTTTGCAGAATCAAGGAGCCTTTCTGCTTGACCATGGCAAGATTCACATCTGCATTGGGATGAACAAATGGAAACCTATTTCAGTAACCTACAGGGTAAATATTTGGTAAGATAAATCAGGAAAAGATGGTTGGAGATTTGTTCGTATGATCATAAAAGATTTCTTTATAATGGACCAAAGATTTGATTATTACTTTTAAATTTTTTAATTGGTGGAAAATTATGCTTCAACTGTCATATAATTTGCAGCCAATACAAAATTCAAAATATATGAAGTATGAATGGTATGTATAAGAAAAAAAGGAAATGCTTAACAAACATCTTCCATGCATTTCAAGGATATATTATGCGAGAATTTCTCTCCAGATTCTATTATAAGAATATAATCATAAATCCTACTCAACCAAGTCACAAGGGGTAACACCCTAAAAAACATACATCCTACTGTTTAAAATAGAAACAGGGAGAAGAAGAAATACCAAATTAAAAACAGCAGAGAACATAACAACATTTTAGGCATAGGAACAAATACCAAATTCAAAAAAAAAATAGAGAGCAGAACAACATTGTTTAAAATCTCCAAAAATATTTGTCATTCTCACTCAAATATCCAAAATAAATGAGACCAGCAGTAGAAATAATAGGAGAACAAGTAAAATCATGAAATTAATATCGCAATTCAGCAGCCTATGAATGAAAAATAGTAACTCGATCGATTGGAAAGTGAGGCATACCTAAAATTCCTCGATTTAGGTTAGAGCTATAAGAAAAACTATCTCTCGTTGAGATTAGGCAGATCTGACCAGTGGAAATCAGAGAACAAGGAAAATTTTGATATTAATACAAAAATCGAGCAGCCTATGAATGAAAAATAGCAACATCGATCGACTGGAAAGTGAGGTATACCTTGGAATTCCTCAATTTAGGGTAGAGCTGCAAGAAAAATTCTCTCTCATTGAGATCACGGAGAGCAGATGATCGTGGAAATTGGAAAAGTGGGAGTGATTACTAGCTTAGGGTTTAATTAGCGATGAGTTTAATTTTACGAAAAGAAATGTTTTTTAATTTCTTATTTTCACAATTGGCGCTTTAATTTTTGGTAAAGAGATAGAATTGGCACTTTAATTTTTCGTAAAAGAAAAAAAATCCCGCTCATGATTTTAATGGTGTATTATTTGGGACCATTTACTAATTTTTTTTGGACCATATTTAGTACCTTCACAATAAACTACATAAATAAGGATCAAAATTTAATCTTTTCTCAATACCTATACTTTTAGAGATGGGATTATTAGCTCGTCCCAATATGCTGGTCATAAATAAAGCTTTTTCTTTTAGTGTGAGGGAACAATCCTTCACTGACATAGAGACCTACCTTAGGTTTATAAGATCTTCCACCTTATCCTATCCCATCTCCTAAGAAAGAACCTATATAAGAAAAATCCATCTAAAATATATCCAAACTTATAGGAGCTACATCTTCACCCTTACCATCCTTCCATATAGTAACCTAGTCATAAGCAACATCCTTCAATTGCTAAGAAGCCAATTCCATACTTTCATCTTTAGTAACATGCATAATCTAGTAAATATTCTTTACCTTATCAATGAAAATTTGAGGATCCTAATCATCTTTGACCCAAAAAACTTAGGTGGGTTCATCCTCATAAAATCTCAAACACTTGCTGCAGCTAAGTTACTATTCTGCCGAATTGGGACTTCTATTGGGTGATTACCCTGATTATTTTTCATTCATATCCTGATCTAACACTAGGAAGGCAGCCCAAATCTCAGCATGAGAGACATTTTTATTCAGAGGGTCTATAGGTGGTAGTGGCGCTGATTGATCCCTATTTCTATGGGTGAAAGCTCTATGAGGAGGAATTCTCTGTTATGTAAAATAACAAATTAGAGTAGATAGAGATAATTTCAAATATTGATAGAGATCATGAAAGAAGGAATGGTTCCTAATATATTCCATATCCTCTTGCTCATAAATGTGGCATGCTTCACACTCATGATCAAAACTCTATGTAACATGGATTGTTAGACTCCCTAGGACACTTTAAGACCTTAGTCTATGATACCAATTCTCAACACTGTGAAGATACTCTCTAGATATCACACGGTGCTTAAGGCTACGAATAGGCCCAAGCTAACCCTTGATATCTACTCAACACTAAACTCTCATAAATGTAAACTTAAAATATGAGTGAAAACTAACAAAACTTATAACTGAGTTCAAATAGATGAATAATCTTAACTAAAACAATGTAACTCAATACCTTTCAAATCTATGAAAAAGCTAAGAAAAATACATAGTCAGACTAGTTTTGACAAGCCTCTGACATACTGAAGAGCTATTGGGATAGATCCCAACTGGCTCAAACTTAAAACTAAATAAATGAAATAACTGTAATAAATATCTTGAAAAATTATAAACTTGGCCCTCAAATTATAAGAACTCACCAACTAGAAGAATGTAGGAAGCGGTGCCTGCATTAATTGTGCTGCTAGGGACAACCACCAGAACCTACATTTTGAAACCATGTAGCCATATATAAAAGTATGTGGTCAGTACTTTTGGAATGTACTGGGTATATGGGGGTGAATGCAATGAGTAAAACTGGAGTTGAAAACAATTTCAAATCACACATCCTAAGTGTAAAAGGACTCACCCAGATCATGACTATAATTAAAAGCTAAAATAATATAAGCATAAATTTAAAACAACATCTGAATAAAGCTTGTGAGTTATTACACATAGTTTCTGAAATCTTTAATTCTATGGGAGATTCTCGTAATCTATATAAACTATAAGAGCCACATGGAGTACGAAGACTTAGGACCTCATCAAAACTACATGATCACTCATACCCTCATTGCAATATCCCAGTATACCTTACTAAGGTATAGATAAAAATAGTGGTGATCACCTAAACATGTCCGATTGGACAAGATAAATAATATAACTGAAATAACCTACAATGGCATGTGGTTTCTAGGAAATAGGATGTGCTAAATCCATATTCCTCTCTCGGAGCTATACACTACTCTCAAAATCATACTATTGACCATACTATCTCATTGAATTTCACCTCAAAATAGTCATATAAGATGGTAAGTCTGAAGACATAATATGCCACTTTTCTATCTTAAATTCTTGGTTTCTTATGTGAACTTGATAGCTTATCTGAAATCTCTAATAAAACTAAAACTGTGATTATACTGCAATGATTTTTAAACTCAAACTAGTAGACTTGACATTCTTGTAAATTGGATAGTTAATCCTCAAACTGAAAACTTTTATCATCTCATGAAACCTCTGTCAAAATAATATAATTCATATCATATTAGCAATCATGTAAGTAAAAATTGAGTAAAGGTAAATTCTTGTGCAAACTGAACTTCAAATCACATGATAATGCCATAATATCAAAAACATGAAAAATGATTATTAAACCTAATTGAAATCTCATAAATTCAATAGTAAAATCAAAGATTTTTGGCACAAGGATAAAAGTTTATCCTTTTTCAAACCCCAAATACCTGGACTTAGCAAATTTCTTGAAGGATACTCGAATTGGATCCTAACAAGCTTAAATTTTGGTGAAAACTCCTCTTTTCTGTTCTTGAGGGTTTTGGGAGAAGAGGGGTCATTTACTTCTGAGTTAAGAAGGTGGTTTTTGTGTTTAATATGGTTGGAAAGTCATTTAATAGGTAAAAGACCAAAAGCCATCAAAGAAAACTGAAAAAGACAAAATTGGCATTCCTTCTTGGGAGTGACACACCCTTATTGCAGTACAAAAAGAGAATGACACACTCTTATCACAAACCTTCACTGGTTTCCACATAAGGGTGTGCTTCCCCTCCATGGCACACCCTTAATGTGCACCCTTAATATTTTGGGATCCCAAAACACTATCCAAAATTTCCCAGACACTTTCTAATGGCCCCGTTATCAATTCTTATAATAATTTAACTCAAAAATCACTATTAAACATGTAGGAAGTACCAAAATAAACTCATAGAAATTTTTTGGTCTAATAATAAGCTTTACAATTTGCAAATTTTTAAGTTGCTCATTTGCTTAAGGCTATGGAAAATGATCTCTCAGCTTCCTAGGAAGGGTGAACATCTCACCATTATATGTTGGGACATCAACGACTTTATATATCTGTTGTCAAGGCCTTAGTTTCTTCATTAGTGTATGAAATTAGTGGACATTGATTTGCAAAATAGACACACTTGCTGGCTACCAGATGACATCAATGTACTTGTCAGCCAAGTAAAGGCATTAAAAAACATGGAGTGTCCATTTCATTGAAGACTTAGGGTTAAATTTCATTTTGAAATAAACAAAAGATTGAAATGTTTCTATTAGTGATATCTCAATTAGATAGTAAACCATTTGAATTGAGGAAGTGAAGTGCTTATCTAAAATAGAAAAAGGATTAAAAAAAAGAAGTAGAGGAGTTCTGGATACAAAATGTTTCAGATGCAATTTTCTAGTTATTAACTTGTGGTTGGAAAATGCTTATAATGATAAATTACAGAGAAAGTAAATATGGTAGTTATGTGAAACTGTTATGGGTGAATAATATAGTTTATTGGAGGAATATCTTCAATAACAACATAGTCAGTATAATCTCATAAATGGGGTCTATGAAGAATACACTACTAGTTATGGGGTAGAGATATTATTTCTGATAGGCCCTCGAATTGGATAAATATCCTCAAGTGCTCAATTAAGCGTCAATAATCTAAAACTTATGTGTATATGAACAAAGACAATTCAGTTCACTTGTATAGAAACCATGTGCTTTGAGAGGGAGAATATATATAGATGATATCTGTAACCTCTTAAGAAGCCTTCTTTGCTTAAACATAATGGAGCATGTGCTAAAGAGCACAACCATAAGGAGTTTTGATAAAGGTAATTACTAAGAAATAACTGGTATTAGCAGATGACCGTCTAGGAGATAATCTATGAAAAGAAAAGCACACGAACATGGCTTAATATGTATGTGGTTGATAAATTATACATGAACGAGCCCAAAAAAGCTTAAATGAATGTGACCTCTCATCTCCTTTTCTACATGTAAAATGAAACTTAAAGCCTAGTAATTGAACAAAACTTGTCCTGCAAAAAATAGGACAAAAGAAATGGGTAACTTATTGTTATCATGATCATCGTACTAGGCATGTTAGAATGCTGAAATACAATTTGTATTATAATAGAAAGATCTGTGAATCCTAAGGCCATGCTTCCTATAGATTTAACTCAATCAGAATACAATATGTAATTAAAAGTAAGGTAGAAACTTATTCAAGTAAGTTTTGGAGTTGCATAAACTCTTGTTTTTTTGAAGATTTTTATTGAAAACCTCTTCTTATATATGATCCATATATTGATCATTAAACTTCTATATGAATTCAATAGGTTCTTACCATGGACAAGACTAACAACTTGCATCTTACACACAGAATTTCTAAATGAATAATAATCCCAGATCCTAATTTGTACAATCATAAATTTCATTGTTACTAAAGATAACAGAATTCATAAAAACATTTTTTTAGAGAAATAAACAAAGGTCGACATCATTTAATAGTCCATCAAAGACAAATTTTAGATCCAACTATAGTCATCAAGATAAAATTGCACACAGTCCATATTAATTATAATTACTATATTCAATATGATATACCATATTAAAAGAAATTGAATTAGGCTCCAACCTCATTTTATCAACTTTATAAAAAAATATTAAATAATCTATTGTTACCTCCCAAATAATCAACGAGATTCAATTTTCAAGACTTTCATTAAAGGTTATTGATTAGAAGAAAGGTTAATAGATTAAGAGAGGGCGAGCATGGATTCAAGTAGGATTGGATGCATTTATGGATAGTTTCAAAATACACACAAAGTAGTGACTTTAGACATCATTAAACACCATTTTTTTATAAGAGCTTAAAACACTCCTTCATACAATCTAGAGGGAATATGATTTCATTACATGCTACCATCATATATATAAAAATAGGTTATGGCATAAGCCTTTATTTTTTAAAAGTTCTAACATTTGGGAAGAACCAAAGAGTTACCCCAAAGTATGTTTCATGAACTTCATATGATATTGTGAACCATATAAGCCCTTGAATATGGTTAAAACAGTTTTATCCAACCAAAGATCAATTTTAACGACTAGTAAGATTTGGGAAAATGATAGACTTAAACAAGCAAGGAGAAAAAAGTAGACATAAGCAGAAAAAAATCCTTAGGATGATATAAATTGATGGACTTTATCCTGGAATTATGGAATCTAGAAACATGAGCTTTAAGAGAAAGAGTAGAGGTTTCATCTATATTGAAAACCAACTCATAAATGATTACTCTTTATAAGACTTTGATAAAAATAATTTCAAAAATTGATTGATACCAAATTAGTAGCGATATATATATAATAAGAAAACCGTGAATGTTATAGAGGCTAAAGAGAGTAACACAGAAGAATATCATAAAATATTCATTTATCCTATAATGCTCATGAGAGAACCTCTTTTCACTCTTTACTCCATCAATCCAAAAATCAATTTAATTTAAGTATATGAAGGGTAAGAATAAGATAAAAACGAGGCCTATTAGTTAAAGGATTATAAAAGTCTATGAGTAAAATCAAATCATTTCACTTATTCATGATGAGACAATCATAAATTTCTACTATGATTTAGTTTAAACCTTTGATTCATATTTAAATAAGCAAGTAGTGAGTTCGCAGGTCCTCACTCACACCACAAAATCAACTATTATACAAAATATGATTTTCGCAAGCAAACCAATAACACATAGTGATGCACATTCCATTTAGATTCTTAAGAAAATGAAATGTTTAAATTTTTAGGGATGAGTGATTTAAGAATGTTTTTCACCAGGATTTAAAGCTTTGTTGCTATGAAAATCTTACAAATCCTAAGTCTTTGTTGTGGGCACAAGAAATGCTTTGATGATAAATGCCAAAAATCCTAATTTTAGCCTTAATTCCGAGAAGTTCTTCTCCATTTATTCAAATTAAAAAATCCACAATGTTAGAACCAATATATATAAATCTATCAAAATATGGTAAAATTTCAGTAGAAATCACTTGAACTTTCAAATTATTCAAAGAAATGTACATTGAGAAGTATTTCTTTCTTACACATATATTGTGTTATAGAAGGGTGAGAAGGAGAAGCAACTTCTGAGTTTGTTAAAATATATGAGAAAAAACCCTACATTATGTAGTGCCCGCGAGGGAGATTCTGGACATCCACAATAACAAAAATTTTAGGGTTTTGAGCTGAAAGCGATGTTCATTTTTGGTCAAAATGATATATGTTTGTGAGTTATGCTTATTTGAGGGATATATTTACTCTGCTTTTTATATTTTGGCCAAATAGAAATTGGAGGAAGAGCCAAATATTTTGGAGGGAGAGGTAAATATTTGAGTGAAAAGTTTAAGCCATACTTCTAAAGTGTTGTCCTTAAAATTATAAAAAAAATATGCTTAAAAGTATAGTTAAATGTGTATATACGCATTGCCAATTAGATCATGATTTGTCAACACTTATAAAGTGTGTCATATACCATTATAAACCATGCTCCACCCCTCAAAATGTAACCAAATATATTTGAGGTCGGACTTTATAAGAGTGGTCTAGATTTAGTTTGGCCAAAACATAAAAATATTGTAGTGACCACGCTGAAAAGGTTAACCACAGTTGAAAACATTGAAAAAAGTGTCCAAGTGGGGATGTAGAGTGAGATCAAGATAGAGATACATGACCAAACCATTTTGACATCTTTTAGAGGAAGATTATTTATAAAATAGAGATCAAGTACACATATTTAGATAGGATTAAAGATGAATTGGCTGCCCTACGTGTTGCAACTAAGGACATGGTCCTCCAGGTCATATCCAATATTTTTGGATCCTACTATGTCCATCATTGAGGATATTAAGATGTCGAGGTAGCCAACATATGGGGCACAAAGAAAAATAAAATTAGTATTAATAATGATGCAGACCAGAATGAAAAAAGAGGAATAAAGAGGAACAAACAAAATTTAAAGAAATAAACCAAGGTGAGCAATTTGTCCTTCCTGAACCATTTATCCAAGATTCATGAAACGAGGCATAAAAAGGGGAGATACATAGTTTATAAAGCCCAAGGTGATATTGTTATTGATTCTAAAATTGGAGATGAGGGTACGTAAGCTACCCCTACTAGTTTGTTACCTTTGAGTGCATCGGCCATAACCAAGTGCCAACGTTAATTTGAGTGCCTCAGTCACAGCCGAAGCTATGATAAATGAGACTAGGGTTAGTTCTAAGACCCAGTGGATAATATTTCTATATTCGATGCCTAGATCACCGCAAGTATGTCTTTACCCCTTATTTTTACTTTATTAATTATGTATGTAGTGATGAAACTATATGATCTCAAAGTTAGGGTTGGAGGTGTAGCACCACTTGAGGATTTTTATTGTTTTGTTTCTCCCTAAATGTGCTATCATAGTAGAACCAATATGTTTAGGTTTGTACTTTTGTTTTTGATGTGTTTTGTTATGTTTAATTAGGATAAAAATAGGGAACCATAGTGCAATCATGTTTTTTATGTTTAAAGGATACCCCACCAAAAAATTTATTTAGATTGTGTTGTAGTTGAGTTAAATTATAACCATTGGTGGTTTTGTTATGTTCTTAGTATTACAAGTAGAATAACTATAGCTTAGGATTGTATGAAATGAATACTTAGTAGTTCATAGTGTAACCCTATGTTATGTACATGTGATATGCTTACATAGTTAACTTTGTGTTTGTTATGTAGAACTCGCTTGGTTAGTATTGCCTTTATTGTAGGAAGTTGGTTAGGAAAGGATCATAGGACATTTTTTAATAATCCCACTTTTGGCCTAAATGCTCTACCAAATTGAGCGAATATCCCATTATCGCGAGGTTGAGCTTAGTTGACCTATTTCTTTCATTAGCATATTTACCTTCCCATTTCTAATTACTATAAACCTATTTTGGATTTGTTACCTCCTCAAACACTGTGAATCTCAACTTAGTAAAATCACCTAAGTTGAGAGTTGGTATCATTGGGGTGCATAGTTTTACATGCGTATGATAAAGAAGTCAGTAGAAGAATAAAAATAGATTCGAGTGTGGTAATAAAAAAAAAGAAATTCCAAAGAAGAAAAGAGAAACAAAACACACAACATACAACACATACACACACATATATATAAAGAGAGACTAAAAGAACACCACCTACGAAATTCAAAAAGGAGCAAAGGAGAATAAGGAAAAGTAAGATAAATGAGGTTAAAAAGTAGAGCCAATAACAATGTAGTGTCAAAGAGGATTGATTCACTATATCCATATCTACCATAGCTTCCCCAAACGTATATTACTAGCTGACGAAAGTCCTATATTAAGGCATAAAAAATAAGGTAAATTCTATTGTTTTTCATGCATACTATTAGAACTTCTTTGGGAAATTTAGTGTCATGATTTAGTTCTTGTTTATAAATTGCATCCATAAACTATGAGGGTATGAGACTTTTTTGTTCTGAAGGCACACATGTTGTTTTATTGATTGCCATTAGGGTGGATAATGTCACTTGCATTTATTCTTAGTTGTTTGTTCATAATATGTGGCCATATTTTGATCCCTTTATGTTATACTAATGGGTTGTATATGTATATACAATGGTTTTTAAATTCTTGTATAGGAAGGAGTTCAAAAGTTTATACTAAAAAGAATTGAATTGACTCTTATAGATCCCTTAGGTTTCTCTTAGTTGAGCATCATAATTGTTGCATTATTTTATTTACCTGAGGACAAGCAAACATTCTAATTTGAGGGTGTTAATGTGTTGTGGTTTCACGAGATATGGGTTAATAGTGCAAAACTCATGAGAATAGAAAGCATGATTGAGGATTGTCTTCTAATAAGAGCGTAGAGCCATTTAAATAAACATAATGTATCAATTTTGTATGCTAAACACCAAGGGAAATTACTATTACAAAGAACCTACAGATTTATGACATTATGTGTAGTACAAGCCTAATTCCTCTCATCTATGGACTACAAACTCGACAAAATTAACAATTATTACTTGTTAAAAACATAATTTCAAACCTCTCCCTATTTATTGGAAATTACATACTAATTATTTATTTTTTCTCTTTTACTGAGATTTCGATCTATTCTTTATGGGATCAACCCCAACCTAGTTGGTTTCTATAATTTGTATAATTACCACTTTATACTTTTCCTAGAGGTGTAATTTTAACTATATTAGTATCACCAAACAAATATTTCATGCTTAAATATAACTACACACCTCCTTTTCTAAGATCAACCAAGTTGTCCCAATACATAGATATAAAATAGTACCTATAATATCCCCACACAACCTTCACCATATTAGAAAATATTGAACTCACAGATTCCAATCACTCCCCCATAATTCTTGACAAAAACACATGCTAAATTCTCCACTAAACTTGCATATAAAGAGGGGAAAGGGGCAGTATCTTACCTTATCTTTTGGAAATTTATTATCGTAACTTGTACTCCTCAAATATCTTAAACTTCCCTTCATACTTACACCAAAGAAGACGATAAACCCCTCTTAAATAACCAAGAAAAGGTGAGTAGTCAGCTTGGGGAAAGGTCTGCCCCATATTATAAGCATGAAGAACAGGAAATCCTAATCTTTCATGAAAGAACTAACCTAAACTCATAAGTATTTTTACTTACTTGACTAGAAAATAAGAGGGTTTCTTAAAGAACCCTTTGATAAAACTAGGAAAACTTATATGAAGCTTTGAAAGAAAAAGAGAGAAAGCTTGAGAGAATCTAAAATTTTTGTGAATAATCAAATAAAAAAATTAGCCAAGTATAGGCTTAATATAACACATTTAGTTTCCTCTCCTTTTCTTTTTTAATTAGGAACACAAAATGATTAAGTAAATATAACACCTCACATTTTTGGAAAAGAATTTGAACTCTTGTATCTATGAGTATAAACTCAAATACAATTATTTTTATTTAAATAAAAGTTTCATGATCATTACCCTTTAGTGAAAAGTGCTTTTTAGGGGAAGAATGTTCATAGTAAACACTTAGAGTGAAGTGGAGTTAGGAACTTTTGTTATCGACCAAATTATGGAATTCGATTCTACAAGGGTCAACTTTGAACGTGTATAATTTCTGGAATATGTGGAATTTGGAGGTTCAAAACCCACCAAATTAAAGATAATTGAGTCCTCTTTCCAACTCATATGATTTCTCTTTAATATTATATCCGATAAAAACATTATAAGCATTTTTTTATGGAGGAAGTAAGGGTCTACGATGGCAGTGCCATACGGAGCTCATCACAGAGATTACCCTCTGTGATGCGTTGATGCTTTAAATTCAGGAATTTGTTGGTTTTGTTTAATGGGATGAGGGGTATTGATTTCCTTTAACTTATAAACTACTTGTAAACACTATATTAACCTATTTCTATCAGTTTTCATGGCACAACATCGATTATTTCACTCTATAAAATCCTCTCTCAAATCCCTCTTTTTAAGTCAAGGCAAGGGTTCAAGGAGGTGTCCATATAGGGACTTAAGGGTGTTTTCTTCTTCAAGTTTCCTTGTAATTAAGGCATGTACCTTTTTCCACTAAAACTGTATTTTCTTAATGACATCAATTAGTTGTTAATGTGCGGTTTTGATGTAGGTATTGATATAGTTGAGGGATTTTTGACATGGTTGGATATTTAATTTATTTACCATGGTTATTTATGAAACATTCATGATTTACTTATGATTTTTAATAGTGTGGATTCATGAAAATATAAAATGGATTTCAGGGTACTATGGATTCCCCAAATTACTTGGTCATGGTTTTGAAAGTTATGTGCCCTCACCTATTCGTGAAGTTGTCAATGAATATGATTTTGTCACTTGGTTTGACTTACCCACCATATAATTTCATGGCTTAAAAAGTTTTAAAAATGAACATGGATTTTAACGTCCTTGTTAGCTATGTTTTGATTTAATGAACAAAGGTCGAGGCATTCCCCCAAGCTAAACATGATTGTTATGGCATAGAGATAAGCTTGAAAGTTTAAGGGTTTGATGATACCTATGTGTTCCTTAATGGTTAATTCATTGATTTATAAATAGGTTATGTGAAACTTATTTTAAAGCGGGCTTAAACATGATTATGTAGCTAAGCCGTGAAGGTGTGGGGTTGGGATGATTTGTACTAGAATCTCGTATTTGCCGACATGAAGTTTATTTTTGATAACTGTGTGCATGGTTCACACTATTCATGTATATATGTAACTTTGATTAACGTAGGGTTGGGGCATTCCCTGGTCTTCTTTGATACCTCCAATTAGTGTGGCTAACACGTACTGTGGCCCTTTAAGAAGGGGGAGCTAAATCCATATATCCTGTGGATGCTTTTTTATGATGGTTAAGCTACATAGTCTAGAATAAAATTTATAAGTGTATGCTAAGCCTTGTTCCCTACCCCGACATGTGATATATATATATATGTATTTGCATTTGATAGTATGCATGTGATTTGGCTGGTTTTGAATTATCATACATGATATTATTTGTTCCCTTATTCCTGATTTACATACTAGATATCCAATCATTAACCATCTTTAGACATTGTATCCCTCATTTGATATAGGAAATACCCATACTTCTACTTCTCCTACAGAGTTACTAGGTGATCGTGGGATAGATTGTTAGTTAGACTAAAATGGTGAGCTTCGATACTTTAGAAGATCCCATTTCATGATTTGATTTACTTATGTCATATATTTTTCTTTGGTCTAGTTTTGGCTATTGTCGGAGGCATGTCCCAATACTTTATTGGTACTCGAGTTTTGTTAAAGGCTTTATAGGTACTGTGGACATGGGTATTGTGGATAGTTTTGGATATTGGTTTTATATAGACTTTTGAGTTTATCGTTCCTATCTTGCTTTATATTGGTTTTCATCTTCTGCTAGGTGTTCATGGTTATATTGGAATAGGATTAGGGGGAGGTCTCCAGTCTTTAATGGACTTTTGATGCCTATCGCGACCAAGCCCTGGTTTGGGTCGTGACAAATTTAGTATCAGAGACTAGGTTTTGGTATCATGGGGTATTCACAAAGTAATTTCTTGTAGAGTCTTGGTTATGAGTGTGTTGTGTACCACACTTATAATTAGGAGGCTATGAGTCATATAGGAGATGTTTCTCATTCTATCATACCCTAGATTGTTTGATTGTGTTATCCAAATGAAAATTATCCATCTTCCTTCTTTGTTGTACCTGGTGGGATATGTCTCATTGTATAGACAATACAATTGTGGAGTTTTAGCTTCCTAAAAGTGTGATCCTATCTGAACGAGTTATCAAAAGTCATGGGATGGCACAGGGACTCAGACGGAGTCCATTAGTGAATTAAGGTGTTCAGCGCGGGTTCCTATAACTTCATGAATCATACTCTTTAGCCCGAGATAAGATATGAATATTTTTCCCTTTTGATAACTTTATTATTGACGTCTCACTAAAGGGGTAGATTTGTATTTAGATATCAGAGTAGTATTTTAATCATAAGAGGTTGTATATATTCGGGTGTTATGACCTATGAGTAGAAAGGTGATCCCAGGATTAGTGATATGAATCTTATATTTAAAAGTCAGAGTGAGGGTAAATTTTAGTAAAAAAAGATAATTGTAATTGCATGACCTTTATGAGAAGTGTTGGGGTTTGAAAACTCTAATGGTGGTAATTAAGTAATATGCTCTTTTGGTAGTTGGTAAAAGAGAGTGGTTAGTTTTACTTTTTGCATCCTTAGTTAAAATCAGAATTAGCTCATGAGGACTATATATGGTAGTAGTGAAATAAATCAAGGGTTATGAATGGAAGGATTGGTCGGCTAATAATTTATGAATTTAGCATTCACTAGGGGAGGTCATAGAAAGAGAGGACTTAGTGGTGTTTATAGAATCTTGAAGATAGTTAGGGTGTCTGAATGGGTAAGTAGATGTAATATGAGGAGGTAAATATTCCATAGACCATAAGGGTGTTAGGTAATAACATTAAGATCTACTATCCTTATTAGGAGATTTTAGTACACTAAGGGTCTCTATATTTTATGTAGTAGTTGTAAGTTGGTTTGGTATGTGAGAAAACGTGTCAGGAGTATTAAGGTGTGGTAGTAATGTGGTGAGGAAGAATGTTCTTGTGGGCTAAAGTTAAGTTAAATAACGAATTTAAGTGGATTCATATTTTTGGTGGACTAGTATACTATGCCGGATATTTTGTTTGGTGGTCCATGATTATTGCTAGACTCTATGCTGAACTTTAGATGTTAATTATGGTGATGAGAATGTTAGCTCGAGAATTGTGATGCAATATTTGCGGGAGCGAATTAGTAGGTATAATGTGATGTATGAAAGATCTTAGGTTGATAACCTATGAAATATTGGAGCATAGAATTGTGATATATACATGAGTTCTGTGACTAAATCAGTAGATGGATAAGAGCCTTGGGTTATAAGAATAAAGTGTGCTTGGTCTTGAGTTATGAGTGCCATGTATGCCTAGCTTATATTCTTAAATTTCTTAATATGGAGAAGTCTAGGGAGTTGCTATATGGTGTTGTGTTGAGTTGAATTGAGGGAGAAATGGGTAGACTAAATTGGAACACCCCGAAATCTGATCCCGAGATGTCACACGGTGCTCAAAACTACGATTACCCTTAAGCTAACTCTTTCTGTATACTGTTACGCCTAAATCTTATAATAATGGAAATATAAACGATACAAGTCATACTGAATATGGAAAATGTCTATAATATCTGAGGATAATCTGAAATATCAAAACTGAATAATCTGTATCAAAACTAGTAGTCTGACAAGCCTCTACTACTAATACTAGAGAGTCACTGGGATAAAACCCTAGTTAACTTGAACTGTCTGAAAGGAAATGCTAAAAGCTCATAAACTGATAAACTGCAAAATCTAAATGGATAGAATAAGTCCTCGAACTATGAGGACTTACCAACTGTCGAATGTAGATGGAGATGCTCGAACTACTCACGCTACTGATACTGAGCACCTGTACCTACATTATGAGACAATATAGCACATAGACATATATGTGGATCAGTACTTTGAGGATGTACTGAGTATATGGGGGTGATATGCATAAGTAAAACATCATCTCAAAATCATAGTTTATAAATGAATGAATGCTAAATGTATATGACTCGCATAAGCTGGAGTAGCTGAAATACTCAAATATGTAGAAATACGAAGAAAAACATACTTTATAAATCTTGTGAGTGATAACATTTGGTTCTAAAAGCTATACTAAATATCTATCTTTAAATCATACTATCTAAGTGTAAAAGAGTTGACTCTAAATCTAAAATCTGAGAGCTAAAATCTGAAGCTATTATCTTTCTTTAAAGCATATTCTGAACAAAACTGTGAACCTTTACACTTGGTTTTCTAAAAATATTTCTTTCATTCTTTTACTCTGATTAGCAGGGTTTGAAACATGTATTTTAATCTGTAGGGAGGTTCTCTTAGCCGACATAAACCATGTGAGCTAATGGTGGAGTCCAACATCTCGTACTCCTAAGGAAGGAACCTCACATTGGGGAGAGGTGTCATACTCTTCCCAGGGAGTATAACCTAAGCTAAGTTATCACATCTACAACGGTCATCCACATAGAAGTGGGAATAATATGATAATCTCTACCTACAGTGGCTACGTAGTTCTGTGGAAGTAGGATATGCTAAAACCGCACTTCTCGCTCGGTGCTAAATGCTACTCCCTTTTTATTTGCTATGCTCATTCTGTTGGAAATCTACTTTAAAACTAGAATAAGAGTTTATCTAAAACCAATTATGCATTAATCTTATAAAATCTATAATAATCTGAAAAATAGATTCCAAAAACTAATCTGAGGATCAAAAGATCAAAACTTTATTGCAAATCTGATATAATAAGCTCATAAGGTGCCCAAAGCATCATTTTTCTCAAAACATCAACATATAAACTTAGGGCTTAAAACCCATGTATCAAACTCATGTCAAATATCATAATAATCATGCTTGATAATGAAAACAATGATAATTCATCTCAAAAATCTGGAAATTGCTGCAATAAGCATGAAAATATGAAAATAAACATGCAATTCAACTTATAATTATGTTGAAATCTCATAATCTTTTAAATAGAAAGATTGGGTCTGAACCTTAATTTCAAATTCATGGGAAATCATATAAAATCATACAACTTTGAAATTTAAACAAGTTTTGGGAACAAGGATGAAAGAAGTATCCTTGTTCATAAGCCCAACATACCTAAATTGATGCTTAGATGAAGAAACCTTGAATTCTAGATTCCTATTGAGTTCTTGATGATGGGTCCTTGATTATCTTTCTTTTGAAATCCTCAATTTTGAGCTTTCTTGGAGAATCTATGGAGGATTGTGATTTCTTGTAGAAGAAGCTTTGGGTTTCTAGGGTTTTGTTTTTAAAGAGGATGATGAATAATGAGCATAATAGGCTTAGGATATGATTAATCTTCTGTTTTAGGCATTTTGAGACTTGAGAATTGTCTAAAATACCCTTTTAAAACTCCTAAACGAAGATGAAAAAATGTAATTGGGTCCCGATTTAATGGGCCACCGTGATGCGCCACTATTGCAGTGGCTCACTGAAAATTGACGACTGGGAAATTGAGGGCCTCCACGACGCGGAACTATCGCTTTGTCCCACTAGATTTTGACAATTGGAACCTGGAACCTCTACGCGACACACTACCATCGCGATGCTATATAGAAATGTCATTTTGACCTTCGGCGCGACGCGCCACTATAATGTTGGACTATTGTAAATTGACAAACGGGAAAATAGACCTCTCCGCAATGCACCAATATCGCAGAATTTCACTGGAAAGTGACAATTATGAATTTAACCACTTCCGTGATGCGGTGACTGCCTAGGTGACACGCTGTCAACTTAAAAATGTCATAACTCCTTCATCGAGTGTTGAAATTGGGCGAATTTGGTATTGTTGGAAAGCTTATTCGATTTCCCACAGAATGAAAAGTCTAAATATAAATAATACCACACGGAATAATATTCTTCATTTTGGAAGCTATTTCTTAATATTCTAGGAGCGGATTTAAGCTAGGAAAATTTATGGGGTATTACAATATCTCCCCCTTGGAAACATTCGTCCTCGAATGTGGCTAGTTAAGCTGGAAAAACTGAGGAATCTGAGGCTATAAGCTATCATACATAATTGATATAAACTGAATAACTTAATCTTAATATAATGAGCTACTGAACTGACCTGGAAGTGCATGAATTCTCTTGAAGGGTAACTATATAGCTGAATCTGAGAATAGTAAAAGACTGAATGAAGGAGAACTATTACCTTTAGCTGAATATGAGTTTGTGGAGAAGAGATGAGGATACTTGGTACGCATGTCTACTTCTGCTTCCCAAGTTTCACCCTCAACAGACTGATTTCTCCACAGAACTCTGACTAAGGGAACTTCTTTGTTCCTTAGTCTACGAATCTGATGATTAAGAATCTCTGCTGGGACTTGTTTGTATGAAGACTATTCTGAATATCAGTGCTTTCTAAAAGAACTATAACAGTTGAATCGTCTATGCACTTTTTCAACAAGGACATATGGAACACTGGATGAATTGAGGATACATCTGCAGGTAGTTCAAGCTCATGCGCCACCTTCCCAACACAACTCAAATACGGAAGGGACCTATATGACAAGGACTAAGTTTCCCCATCCTGCCGAATCTCTTCACCCCTTTCATGGGGGAAACTTTCAAATACATAAGATCATCAACCTCAAACTCAAGGTCTCTTCTCCTTACATTTGCATAGGATTTCTAACGACTTTGGGATACTTTCAATCTCTCTCTAATTAACTAAACTTTCTCCATGGCTTCAGATACCATGTCTGGCCCAATCAAAGCGACCTCACCTACTTCAAACCAACCAACTGGCGATCTACATATCCGCCCATAAAGAAACTCAAACGGAGCCATCTAAATACTAGCATGATAACTGTTATTATAGGTGAACTCAATCAATGGAAAATGCTCATCCCAACTACCTTTGAAATTAAGAACACAAGGTCTCAACATATCCTCTAAGGTCTGGATGGTCCTCTCTGCCTGGTCATCTGTCTGCGTATGAAAAGTTGAATTGAGGTGAACTTGTGTAACAAGACCCTTCTGAAAAGCTCTCCGGAACTAAGAGGTAAATTGAGTACCCCTATCTGAGATGATAGACAAGGAAACTCCATGCAATCTGACTAACTCTTGGATATACAACTTACCATAATCTTCAGTTATATAAGACGTGTGAACTGGCAAGAAATGCGCTAACTTAGTCAATCTATCTACAATAACCCAAATTGAATCATGACGATGACGCGAATGGGGTAAACCAGTCACAAAATTCATATTCACCTCTTCCCACTTCCAAGTGGGGATACCAAACTCTTGCTATATACCACCAGGCCCTTGGTTCTCTACCTTAACCTATTGACAAGTTGCACACATAGCTACGAACTCTGCTATATCTCTCTTTATACCACTCCACTAATAGATTTCCCACAAGTCGTGGTATATCTTGGTAGCAACGGGATGAATAGAATACCGTGCACCATGCACTTCCTCCATAATCCGCTGCCTCACATCATCAACACAAGGCACGCATAATCTACTTTGGTATCTCAATAGATCATCTCCCCCTTACGAGAAAACCTCTATCTTTTGGTCTTTAACTGACACCTTTAGTTTGATAAAACTAGGATCCTTATCTTGCTTCTCTTTCACTTCCGAAACTAGGGTAGATTCGAAACTACTCTGAAATCAAACATTTTCTTCAGCAGAATCAACTAATCTAACAACCAATCTAGATAATCGATGCACTTCTCGAGATAACTCTTTCTTATCCTTCTCCACATGAGAAACACTACCCATAGATAATCTACTAAGGGTGTCTGCCACTATATTGACCTTGCCCGAATGGTACAACACACTTATGTCATTATCTTTTCTCAATTCTAACCACCTTTTCTGATGGAGATTCTACTCCCTCTGGGTAAACACATACTGCAAACTCTTGTGGTCCATGAACATATCAACGTGCACACCAAAAATATAATGTCTCTAGATTTTCAAAGCAAACACCACAACAACTAATTCAAGATCATGGGTTGGATAATTATTTTCATGAGGATTAAGCTGTCTAGAGGCATAGGCTATAACCTTACCCATGTGAATCAACACACAACCCAACCCAACTCTTGAGGCATCACAATACACCACGAAATCATCCATACTATCGGGTAATGCTAGGACTGGGGTTAAAGTGAGTCGAGTCTTCAACTCTTGAAAAATCTTCTCGTAGGAATCTAACCACTGGAACTTAACTTTCTTTTGGGTTAATCTTGACATAGGAGACGCTATGGATGAGAAACCCTTAACAAAACATCTGCAATAACCAGCTAGACCCAAGAAACTGCTAATGTCTGATGGAGAGATAGGTCTAGGCTAATTTCTCACGACTTCTGTCTTTTAGGGATCGACTCTAATGCCATCGTCAGAAAAAATATGACTGAGAAAGGCTACTGATCTCAGCCAAAATTCACACTTGCTGAATTTGGTGAACAACTGATGATATCTAAGAGTTTGCAACACAAGTCTGAGATGGTCTGCATGATCATCCTCACTACAAGAGTAGACAAGGATATCATCTATAAAGACTATGACAAATATGTACAGATACTGTTTGAGCACTGTGTTCATCAAGTACATGAATGCTGCTGGGGCATTGGTTAATCTGAAGGACATAACTAGAAACTCAAAATGACCATAACGGGTTCTGAAAGTTGTCTTCGGAATATAATATACCCTTACCTTAAGTTGATGATAGCGGGATTTATGGTTTATCTTTGAGAAATAACTTGCACCTTGGAGTTGATCAAATAAGTCATCAAATCTAGGAATGGAATATTTGTTCTTAACTGTAACCTTATTTAGCTGACGATAGTCAATGCACATACGCAAATAACCATCTTTCTTCTGTACGAATAGGATGTGAGCACCCCATGAAGAAACACTAGGCCTTATGAAACCTTTATATAGGAGATCATTGAGTTTCTCCTTCAACTCCTTAAGCTCTGCGAGAGCCATATGATATGAAGGGATAGAAATAGGCTGAGTATTAGGAAAAAGGTTAATACCGAATTCTATCTCTCTATCGGGAGGTACCCTTGGGAGATCTTCCATAAAAACATCAGAAAACTCATTGACTACATTGATTGAATAAATTATTGGAGTCTCAGACTTAGTGTCTTTAACTCGAACAAGATGATAAATACAACCTTTGGAGATCAAGTTTATGTCTTTAAGATAAGATATGAAATGACTTTTGGGGGACACGGAACTACCTGACCATTCAAAGACTGGCTCATCTAGGAACTGAAACTTTACCACATGGGTGAGACATTCTATAGAAACATAATAAGAATGGATCCAATCCATACTAAGGATAAGATCAAAGTCAACCATAACTAACTCTATTAAGTCTACTAATATGACTTTATAGAGGACAGTGATAGGATACATTTTATAGATTTGTTTAGCTATAACTGACTAACCTACTAGAGTAGAAACCAAGAAAGGCTCAGGGATCTTTTTAGAACTTATCTCAAATTTTACTGCAACTAATGGGGTCACATAAGAGAAACTTGACCCAGGGTCTAACAACATATAAACATCAAGATGAAAAACACGAAGCATACCCGTAACCACATCTGGTGAATCTTTCTGCTCCTAGTGGGATGGTAAAGCATAGAAATGATTCTGGCGCTGACCACTACCGGTACTGGAAGATGCGCCCTGAGGAGGAGCTGGGCGACCAAAAGGAGCAGGTGCACTAGTAGCCTGAGTCTGGGGATGGTCATCTCTATATCCTTGCTTAGCATGTGGATAATATCTAATGTTGTGACCTAACTTACCACATCTAAAACAACCTTTATGACCAGCCAAACACTCACCAAGATGATTCTTACCATATTCAGTACACGTAGGATAATTGGGTCTATAACCCACACTACTCTGGGATCTGGACATAGAAGACTTACCCCACTATTCTTACCTATTTATGGGTGTAGGAGCACTGGATAAAGAAGGTGCAGGCATAGATGCACGATTTTGAAACTACAGTGATTTCGTCCTCTAGACCTATTCTGACCATGATCAAACTACCCTATTCTAGCCCTTTTATTTTCTCTCTCTCTTTCCTTCCCCTTTTCTGCCTCAATCTGTTGAGCGTACATCATCAATCTAGGAAGATTCATATCTCCAATGAGAATAGCAGTCCTACACTTCTTAACTACCAACCCAGACACACCGGTCATAAACTTACTCATACTTAACATAGGGTCAGCCATCTGTTCAGGGGCATACTTAGACAACTGGTTGAACTTAAGGGAATACTCTTTCACAGTCATTAAGCTCTGCCTCAGGTTCATGAACTCTTCTATCTTATCTTTCCTTATCTCACATGGAAAGAACTTGTCTAAGAATGCATCTTAAAAAATTTGCCAAGTCATGAGAGATGTATTCTCTTCTCTACATTTCTTCCACATCACCACCCAATCTTAAGAAACATCCTTCAGCCTATAGGATACCTATTCTACACTCTCTTCTTTAGAAATATGCATAATTCGGGAGATCTTTTTCACCTCATCAAGATACAACTGTGGGTCCTCACCTGCCTTCAACCCAAAAAACTCTGGCGGGTTCATTCTCATAAAATCTCAGATTCTGGCTGCGGCTAAGTCTCTATCTTACTGAAGTGGGACTACATCCTAATGGTTTCCCTACATATTAGCTGTCACAGCTTGGGATAGTGCCTGAAAGGCAGCTCGAAACTCTGCATGTGACACATTCTCATTTAAAAGATCTGCGGGCTTAGGTGGCTGGTTATAATTTCTACGAGAATTAGCTCGACGAGGAGGCATGATCAACTATCACGTAAAAGTACGAGTTAAAAGCATATAAAGATACTATAAGGATGATAGTTCATGAAAGAAATAGATGATTTCCTAAGAACGTTCCATAGCCTCTTGTTCATAAATATGGTGTACTTCACACCCATGACCAAGACTCTACGTAACATGGCTTGTTTGACTCCCTAGGACTCTTAAAAACCTCATGCTATGATACCAAGTTTGTAACACCCTACAATCTGATCCCGAGATATCACACGGTGCTTAAGACTATGAGTAGCCTTAAGTTAATGTTGTCTGCATACTATTGAGCCTAAATCTTATAATAATAGAAATATAGACGATACAAGTCATATTTAATGCAAAAATTGTCTATAATATCTAAGGATAATCAGAATAAAATATCTGAAACATCAAAATTGAATAACTAAACACTAGTTGTCTGACAAGACTCTACTACTAATACTAGAAAGTCACTGAGACAAACTCCCAGCTAACTCGAACTATTTGAAAGGAAATGCTAAAAGCTCATAAACTGATAAACTGCAAATTTTGAATGGATGAAATAAGTCCCCAAACTATAAGGACTCACTAACTGTCGAATATAGATAGAGATGCTCGAACTACTCACGCAACTAATACTGAGCACCTGTACCTACATTATGAGATAATGTAGTACATAGACATATATATGGATTAGTACTTGGAGGGTTTACCGAGTATATGGGGGTGATATGCATAAGTAAAACATCATCTCAAAATCAAAGTTTATAAAATAATGCATGCTAAATGTAAATGACTCACGTAAGCTGGAGTAGCTGAAATACTGAAATATGTAGAAATACGAAGCAAAACATACTTTATAAATCTTTTTAGTCTTAATATTTAATTCTAAAAGCTATACTAAGTCTCTGTATTTAAATCATACTGTCCAATTGTAAAAGAGCTGACTCTAAATCTGAAATCTGAAAGCAAATATGAAACTATTATCTTTCTGTAAAACATATTCTGAACAAAACTGTGAGCCTTTACACTTAGCTTTCACAAAATATTTCATTCATTCTTTTACTCTAATTAGCAGGGTTTGAAAAATATATTTTAATTTGCAGGGAGTTTCTCTTAACTGATATAAACCATGTGAGATAATCATGGTGTACAACGTCTCGTCTTCCAAAGAAAGAAACCTCACGTTGGGAAGAAGTAACATACTCTTGCCAGGAAGTATAACCTAACATAAGTGATCATATCTGTAATAGTAATCCATATAGAAGTGAGAATAATCTGATAATCTGTACCTACTTTTGCTACATAGTTCTGTCGAAGAACGATGTGCTAAACCCACGCTTACCGCTCGGTGCTAAATACTACTCCCTTTTATATTTTCTATGCTTTTTCTATTGGAAATCTATTTTAAAACTAGCATAAGGGTTTATCTAATACCAATTATGCATTAATCTGATAAATTCTATAATAATCTGACTGTGGATCAAAAGATCAAAACTTTATTGCAAATCTGATATAATCATCTCATAAGGTGCTTAAAGCATATTTTTTCTCAAAATATCAACATATAAACTTAGGGATTAAAATCCATGTATCAAACTCATGTCAAATATCTTAATAATCATTCTTGATAGTGCAAACAATGATAATTCATCTTAAAAATCTGAGAAATTTCTGCAATAAGCATGAAAATATAAAAATAAACTTGCAATTCAACTTATAATTCACTTGAAATCTCATAATATTGTAAATTTAAACATTGGGAATAAATACTGTAATACCCCGGAAAATTTTCTTCGTAAAGATTTCGTGAGAAACGTATTGAGTTCTACGCTTTAGAGCGATCCATAAATTTTATGTGTAGTATTTCTAAGATGTTGACCTACCATTACATAGAGTATCAAATAATCTTTTCAACGATATGTAGATCATCGAAAATGGACACTCGAGCGATGAGTTACGACCATTCCGATCGAACTGTGAACAGTAAAACATGCAGGAAATTAAAATTACTTCAGCCAGGCGAATTTCAGGGTCAACTTCAAACGATCATAACTCCTTGTACATAATGATGTGGGTGATATACTATATATCAATGGAAATCTATGTGAGTCCTCTTTCTAATGAAATTGGTTTCATCCAATTTGACTATCAGAGAAAAGAGTTATGGTCAATCTAGTTCAACCTATCAAAAGCAAATTTTTGGGTCAACTTCAAACGACCATAACTCCTTGTACATAATGATCTGGGTGAGATACTATATATCAATGGAAATATCTAAGAGTTCTCTTTCTAATGAAATTAGTTTCATCCAATTTATCTGTCAGACTAAAATGTTATGGTCGATATACTACAGCCTATCAAAACAGTCCACCAAAGGACAAATTTGACATTATTTGAATTTTAAGGGTATTTTGGTCATTTCTCATTCCCCTCTTGGACGAAAATTCTTGCATATAATACATATTTGGACCATGAAATTTATACTTTTATCAAGTTTTGGAGGAGAGGAAAACCCTAGGTCAAATTTTAGCTCCAAAAATCTTTAAATTGAACCGTAGAAATTTCAAATTGATTTGGGATTCGAGTTGATCATGTTAAGGGCTTCGAGAAGCACCATTCATTTTCGTGAATAAAGTTCTGGAGTCGAAAGTTCATATTCATCTTCCATCTTAAGGTATGTGGGGTTTCGAACAAGAGCAATCTTCCGTTCTTGTGCCCAAAGCTTTAATTTTATTATGATTTTACATGCTTTTGCAAGTGAGATTATGTCTAAATAATTTAATTATGAGATTATGATGATTGAATGAATAAACTTTGATTTATATGATTATCTCAATGTTTTCATGATATGATTTAATAATTATCATTGCGAATTACACACTTTTACCACGAGGTGGTATTTTGAATGATTTTGGGACGTATGTCGAGATGGTATTTTGGAATAATATTTTGAGATATGTGTCAAGCTTTATGCTTCCCAATGATGATTTGAATTATTGAATATATATTTTAGACATGAGATGTCTTGATATCTATAATTGTAAATTTCATATTTTTATTTTGAATGATTTTGAGATATATGTTGAAATGGTATTTTGGAATGATTTTATAATTTATGATAAGCTTAAAGATTCTTTATGACGAAATTGAATCATTGAGCATATTGAGATATAACATTTGAGTTGTTACCATGAGTCTTGATATTTTCTCAAAAATATTGATGTTGTCATGACTTGATAAATTGTTACATTTTGACATTTAAAAAGGTTGAGTTCTATTATTGAAATTTCATGATATTCAAAAATGGGTATACACTCAAATTACTTTATGAAAGATTTATAAGACTTTGAATTTTTTTCCAATATGGATATACATGATTACTTCATTACTCTACTTCTTAAATTGAGAATTTATGCTATGAATTGCATACTACTACAATGAATTGATATTTCTAAAGGCTTTCGAGATAAAAGACGTGATTTGAGTTGTACTACGGGATATGTATTCTTATTATGAATTGAAGGTCTCAAGTACTTTTCAAAAGCTGTTGTCATGATTTAATTGTCGAATTGAAAGAATAATCATTTGAGTACATTGACCATGAACTCGCAGAGTCGAGAGGATTTTGACTATGAGAAAGATTGATTTTGATATAGATGTTGAGATGAATTTTGGTATTTTTTCCGAATGATTTTGATGAGTTGAATTGTTGAAAATATTACGTATTGAGTCTTCATATCCTTGTTCAAATGTCAAGTCGGTTATGGTTCAATGCATTGATACCTTGTTGATGTTTAAAAAGATTGAAATATTTTAAGTCGAAGTTGGGGTTAGGAATCCACAAATTGTTGATGAATTATAAATTGAGATATTTGTTTTGGTCTTTATGATAGACCCTTGTGATGATGATGGTGGATTTCCTAACGCGTTCTGATCTTGTCGGGGAGTAGTAATTAGCACCGAGAGGGAAATTTTGTATTTCCCCAAACCTATGTGCCACCGTAGGGTTGTTTGATGATGATATTATTGGTCAAAGAGCCCGATTGTGATTATTACAGTTTTAAGGTCGTACTCCCTGGAAAAGAGTATGACGCTCCCGCCAACGGGGGTTTCAAACATTGGTATTCCACATAGCTCACGTGGAGTGGTCGGTTATAGGAAACTCCCCTGTCCATAAAAGTCATGTTTCTTGAATTACCGAGTCACTCCCAGATTTGAGTCAAAGAGTTGAGATATTATGA
Source organism: Capsicum pubescens (assembly GCA_030864215.1). Lineage (NCBI taxonomy): Eukaryota > Viridiplantae > Streptophyta > Magnoliopsida > Solanales > Solanaceae > Capsicum > Capsicum pubescens. The sequence goes on from CM061548.1 coordinate 269,878,934, forward strand.
TGAATTATGATTACCTATGATGAATTTTGATGATATGATAATTTATGATGATTTATCATAATTTATGATTTTTGATGATTTACATGGATTATGAGATTTTACCATTTGAACTATTTATGATGAAAGTATGAAGAGTATGATTTGATATAACTCAAGCCAACTGAGTCATCACTGTCTGCATGCATGTTTTCATGAAATTGATGATGTTATTTAAAGTGTTGCATGCACCCCCACATACTCAGTACATTCTCTTTGTGCTGACCCCCATTTACTATTCTATTCAGTTGCAGTTTCTGGTCAGCAGGTAAAGAGTCCTCACAGTTCAAGGACTTGGGTTGTTTATTTCAGTTTGGAGCATTGTAACTTCTTTGGTCGGTTGTATTGAGTGTGGTAGTTGCGAGTCATGACCCGAATATGTACAGACAATACTAGTAGAGGCTTCATAGACAGTAGTAGTGGTTGATGTATTCAGTCTTCTTCTTGTATATGTATATGTGTTAGTAGAATTGTCACTTATAATTCAAATATTGTACTGAACAGATTCTGTATTGAGACATTTTCAGCTTCATTCTCTCAGAATTATGTTTTAATCAGTTGCTTTTGAGTTATACCGATGAAAAGGGTTAGCTTGGGGTCAGTTATGACCCTAAGCACTGTGTGGCATCTCGAGACTCGATTTTTGGGGCGTTACAAACTTGGTATCAAAGCACAGATTTCAAGTGTCCTAGGGTGTTTATGAAGCCGTGTCTAGTAGAGTCTTGCATAATGGTACGGAGACGTCTGTACTTTTCTTTGAGAGGCTATAAGGCATTTAGGAAAGGTTGTTGTTCTTTCAAGTCTTGAATCGTGCAATAAGTTTAAACCAGATAAGCTACCAAATTTCTTTTCAGGATCTATAAGTGACAGTTTGTACTGTTTTATCTATGTGCTATTCTTGAGATAGTATGAGCAGCAAGTCCCGGTTCTTTCCCTGATAATATTTTCAGACTGATTAGCAAAATGTTTCAGAAGTCTCATAAAAGTGGCTTCAGAAGAGCCTCCTGGTGTGTTATAAGTTCCTGAAGTTTCATGTTATGTCCTTTTCTTTATGACTTGTTCAGCTAAGACTGAGTGGATGCGTACTACTTGATCATCGAATATGGTATGCCAAGTTCCTATCTCCCGTAATCTTGCTATCATTATGTTGTTGAAAAAAAAATGAAAGTCTAGTGAAGCCGTATGGTGATCTTTTGATTCACTAGCACAGCTACTTTGTTATTCACCTCAAACTTTTTTTCAAAACTCATATTCAAAGCCTAGTGGAGCCGTGTGCGGCCTATTTCGATCCACTAGCAACTTGTAGTTCATCTTGTTCCTTGTGCTGGCTGAAAATATGGGATTTGGAGGTGTAGTAGTAAGAAGGATGGTAAGTGTGATTTGTTGAGCATAAGTATAGCGGAATCCATTTTTGCATACATTTGGGGTTAATAGGGAGTGATATATCCCTGTGTGTCAATTTTGTAATGTAGTTTGTTCGAGGTACGAAATAGGTGTTGACGGTATTTGTATGCCAGAGAGTATAGGTTAGTAATGGAAGTACTCGGTAGATGAGTGTTGTTAAATTATGCCGTTGCCGGGTTGCAAGAGGAAGTTAAGTTAAGACGTAGAGAGCTATGAACTAAGTTAAGTTGTGTATGAAGGATAGATAGTAGTGACGGGTGAAAGAAGGATGTGTTAATGGATTGTGAATAAGATAAGCTATATGATTATGACCAATTATTATTGTTATGAAGTTTAAATGGGCTAGCATTTGTTGAGGATTGTTTTATAGTTTCTAAGCGGAGATTTCATGAAAAAAGTTTTAAGTTATATTGTGTGCTAAAAGTTAAGTTTGAATAATTGGTGATAGTGAAGGTGACTGAGACAATTTCTTGATTAATGGTATTAGTTGTTAGGAAGTGATCTAGTAGGCTTGAATAGTGGATATAAGAGCCTAAGTTTGGTTGATTCGTGATTAAGTTTGATGTTGTGTTTATGATGAGAAAGTTCACCCAAGATATTATGGGACTGCTTTAATTTTGAGGATTAGTGTATGACTGTAATGGTTGATCTTCTTAGATGTGATTTTGATTCTTATGGTTTAGAAATATAAGTTTACAAGCGTGATTTTAATAAGCGATGACAGAGGTAGTGTGGTCCATTAAGGATGAGAAAAATTTGAGTTGAGCGTTAGACTCTAAGATTGAAATTCTGAAGTAAAGCTGAAAGCGTTGTAGCTCTAGATAGTGTATACTCCGACTATTGGGTTGCTTATGCGGATTTGAGATTAGAAAGTGTGCAAGTGTTAGGTGTTGATTATTAGGGTTATAGAAGGATAGGTGGTAATTTGAGAAGTTGTGTGAGGATGTGGTTATATACTTTCTGAGGTAGTCATTTGGGTGAAGTTTTATGGTTTGTGTGTGTGATTATGTATCGAACTCTCGAGTGAAGTGACTTTAGTTTAGATTAAAGTGTATAGTGTGTTACTGACCCAGAGCGATGGCTTAAGTCTAAGGGGGAGATGATAGATCAAGTAACCAAGTTAAGTGTTCGGATTCCAATAGTGGTAAGGAAGGGATTTTGCTCGACCCATTCCTATTTCAGTTCTTTCAGTTATTCTAGGGCCTACTCCTGCTTTACACTTCAGTTCCATGATCATAATTCAAGTTCATGGATGTCATAAAGGACCATGTTCTCTCTCAGTTCCTAATACGTGGGGTTTCATATATTTTTTTTAGCGGTGGAATTATATTCCATAAGTTATGAATTCCGAATCTAAAGTTATGTGGCTAGTAATCGAGGTACTCTAGCCTTACCCTATGCTCTATTCGAGAAATAAAGCATTTCTGTTAATGATCAATGAAAGTTTGGATTCATATTGTGCATATTCCCAAATCAAATTTCTTTGCCGAGTTCATGATGTTAAATCTTCTATTCCTTACGCCTTGGTGAACGTCAATTTATTCAGGGTATCTAGTCATATTTTAGACCAGCATGTTCTAGCCCTTTGATAACTTCTTTCGTAGGGTGAGAGAGTGATGATGAATGGTTGGTTATATGAAAAAATACGTATTTGTTATGGATAAGGGTATTGGTGAATAGTATTTAGATAGAAGAGAGAAAATGTTTCCTTATCTTGGTTAGAAAGGTGTATGCTTATCTTGAGCTAAGTGGTAATGTGAAGTAAGATTGAGATTAAGCTTTCATGTATATTGTGGTTAGTTGAAGTTTTAAGTGGTTATCTTGAGGGATTGTGGTGTACATGTTTCAGATTCTGAAAGCTAGTTATGCTTCAATTCGTAAGCTTCTACTAAATGATCTTTGTTTTCCAAGTATTCCATCTCAGTCAATCAGAATCGTATAGTGTACCTTCTCATTTATCATTTCATCATGTTATCCAAGGATCTTAGGAATGAAATCATTTACATATGGAGCATCTCAGTAGTTACGAGTATACCTCTGTTCGTGCGTCATGCATATGAGCTAATTCATAAGTGCCCCCCGTGCACAGTCTTAGAGACCCTGTGAAATAAGTGTTGTAGAGGAACAAACATAGAGTCCCAAGGGGGAGATACCCCGTGACTTCTTAAACATTCCGTGTTTTAAACACATCTAGTTCATGCTCAAGTTCTCATTACGAGCCTTGAATTGGCTATTGTTGCATACGTATTAATACATTCCAGAGTCAGTTCAGCTAGATATTTATGCGTCAGATATGCATGTTCAGTATGAGGACTAGGAAACTGTAATTTCCAATCGTGCCGATATGTCTTAGATGTTTGCGTCCCTTAAGAAGGTTAGTTTATCAGTGATTTTATCCTATCAAGTGACATTCGAGTACTAATGTTTCCAAGGGGGAGATAGTGTAATACCCCGAAAAAATTTCTTCGTAAAGATTTCATGAGAAACGTATCGAGTTCTATGCTTTAGAGCGATCCATAAATTTTCTCTGTAGTATTTCTAAGATGTTAAACTAACATTGCGTAGAGTATCTAATAATATTTTCAACAATATGTAGATCATCAAAAATGGACACTCGAGCGTTGAGTTACGACCATTCCGATCGAACTACGACCATTCCGATCGAACTGTGAACAGTAAAACGTGCAGGAAAGTAAAATTACTGCAGCCAGGCGAATTTCACGGTCAACTTCAAACTATCATAACTCCTTGTACATAATAATCTGGGTGATATACTATATATCAACGGAAATATCTACGAGTCCTCTTTCTAATGAAATTGGTTTCATCCAATTTGACTATCGAAAAAAAATGTTATGGTCAATCTAGTTCAGCCTATCAAAAGCAAATTTTTGGGTCAACTTCAAACGACCATAACTCCTTTTACATAATAATATGGGTGAGCTACTATATATCAACGGAAAGATATAAGAGTCCTCTTTCTGATGAAATTAGTTTCATCCAATTTATCTGTCAGACTAAAATGTTATGGTCGATCTACTACAGCCTATCAAAACAGTCCATCAAAGGACAGATTTGACATTATTTGAATTTTAAGGGTATTTTGGTCATTTCGCATTCCACTTCGTGGACAAAAATTCTTGCATATAATCCATATTTGGACCATGAAATTTATATTTTCATCAAGTTTTGGAGGAGAGAAAAACCCTAGGTCAAATTTTAGCTCCAAAAATCTTTAAATTGAACCGTAGAAACTTCAAATTAATTTGGGATTCGAGTTGATCATGTTAAGGGCTTCGAGAAGCACCCTTCATTTTCGTGAATAAAGTTCCGGAGTCGGAAGTTCATATTCATCTTCCATCTTAAGGTATGTGGGGTTTTGAACAAGAGCAATCTTCCGTTCTTGTGCCCAAAGCTTTAATTTTATTATGGTTTTACATGATTTTGCAAGTGAGATTATGTCTAAATAATTCGATTATGAGATTATGATGATTGAATGAATAAACTTTGATTTATATGATTATCTCAATGTTTTCATGATATGATTTAATAATTATCATTGCGAATTACACACTTTTACCACGAGGTGGTATTTTGAATGATTTTGGGACGTATGTCGAGATGGTATTTTGGAATAATATTTTGAGATATGTGTCAAGCTTTATGCTTCCCAATGATGATTTGAATTATTGAATATATATTGGAGACATGAGATGTCTTGATATCTATAATTGTAAATTTCATATTTTTATTTTGAATGATTTCGAGATATATGTTGAAATGGTATTTTGGAATGATTTTGAGATTTATGATAAGCTTAAAGCTTCTTTATGACGAAATTTAATCATTGAGCATATTGAGATATAACATTTGAGATGTTACCATGAGTCTTGATATTTTCTCAAAAATATTGATGTTGTCATGACTTGATAAATTGTTACATTTTGACATTTAAAAAGGTTGAGTTCTATTATTGAAATTTCATGATATTCGAAAATGGGTATACACTCAAATTACTTTATGAAGGATTTATAAAACTTTGAATTTTTTTCCAAATATACATGATTACTTCATTACTCTACTTCTTAAATTGAGAATTTATGCTATGAATTACATACTACTACAATGAATTGATATTTCTAAAGGCTTTCGAGATAAATATCGTGATTTGAGTTGTACTACGGTATATGTATTCTTATTATGAATTGAAGGTCTCAATTGCTTTTCAAAAGCTATTGTCATGATTTAATTGTCGAATTGAAAGAATAATCATTTGAGTACATTGATCATGAACTCGCAGAGTCGAGATGATTTTGACTATGAGAAAGATCGATTTTGATATAGATGTTGAGATGAATTTTGGTATTTTTTCCGAATGATTTTGATGAGTTGAATTATTGAAAATATTACGTATTGAGTCTTCATATCCTTGTCCAAATGTCGAGTCGGTTATGGTTCAATGCATTGATACCTTGTTGATGTTTAAAAAGATTGAAATGTTTTAAGTCGAAGTTGGGGTTAGGAATCCACAAATTGTTGATGAATTATAAATTGAGATATTTGTTTTGGTCTTTATGATAGACCCTTGTGATGATGATGATGGATTTTCTAACACGTTCTGAGCTTGTCGGGGAGTAGTACTTAGCACCGAGAGGGAAATTTGGTATTTCCCCAAACCTATGTGCCACCGTAGGGTTGTTTGATGATGATATTATTGGTCAAAGAGCCCGATTGTGATTATTACATTTTTAAGGTCGTACTTCCTGGAAAAGAGTATGACGCTCCCGCCAATAGGGGTTTCAAACTTTGGTATTCCACGTAGCTCACGTGGGGTTGTCGGTTATAGGAAAATTCCTTGTCCATAAAAGACATGTTTCTTGAATTACCGAGTCACTCTGAGATTTGAGTCAAAGAGTTGAGATATTATGATGAATTATGATTACCTATGATGAATTTTGATGATATGATTATGATGATTTATGATGATTTATCATAATTTATGATTTTTGATGATTTACATGGATTATGAGATTTTACCATTTGAACTATTTATTATGAAAGTATGAAAAGTATGATTTGATATAACTCAATCCAAGTGAGTCATCATTATCTGTATGCATGTTTTCATGAAATTGATGATGTTATTTAAAGTGTTGCATGCACCCCCACATACTCAGTACATTCTCTTTGTGCTGACCCTCATTTACTATTCTATTCAGTTGCAGTTTCCGATCAGCAGGTAAAGAGTCCTCACAGTTCAGGGAATTGGGTCGGTTATTTCAGTTTGGAGTATTGTATCTTCTTTCGTTGGTTGTATTGAGAGTGGTAGTTGGGAGTCATGACCCGACTATGTACAGACAATACTAGTAGAGGCTTCATAGACAGTAGTAGTGGTTGATGTATTCAGTCTCCTTCTTGTATATGTATATGTGTTAGTAGAATTGTCATCTTGTAATTCCAATATTGTACTGAACAGATTCTGTATTGAGACAATTTCAGCTTCATTCTCTCAGATCTATGTTTTAATCAGTTGCTTTTGAGTTATACCAATGAAAAGGGTTAGCTTGGGGTCACTTGTGACCCTAAGTACCGTGTGGCATCTCGGGACTCGATTTTTGGGGCGTTATAAATACTAATTTCAAATTTATGGGAAAACATATAAAATCATACAACTTTGAAATTTAAACAAGTTTTGGACACAAGGATGAAAAAAGTATCATTGTTCATAAACCCCACATACCTTCATTGATGCTTAGATGAAGAAACCTTGAATTTTGAATTCCTATTGAGTTTTTGATGATGATTTCTTGATTATCTTGCTTTTAAAATCCTCAATTTGGAACTTTCTTGGAGAATCTATGGAGGATTATGATTTCTTGTAGAAGAAGCTTTTGGTTTCTAGGGTTTTGTTTTTTAAGAGGATGATGAATAATGAGCATAATAGGCTTAGGATATGATTAATATTGTGTTTTAGATAGATTAGGGCTTTCGAATTGTCCAAAATACCCTTTTAAAACTCCTAAACGAAGTTGGAAAAACATAACTGGGTCTCAATTTAATAGGCCACCGTGACGCACCTCTATCGTGGTGGCTCAATGATAATTGATGACTGGGAAATTGGGGGCCTCCACGATGTGGATCTATCATGTTGTCCCACTGGATTTTGACAATTGGGACCTGGAACTTTAACGCGATGTGCTACCATTGCGATGTCCTATAAAAATGCTATTTTGACATTCGACGGGACGCACCACTATAGCGTTGGACTACTAAAAATTGAAAAATAGGAAAATATACCTCTCCACGATGTGCCAATATCATTTAGTTCCACTGAAAAGTGATAATTATGAATTTAACCACTTCCGCGATGCGGTGACTACCCAGGTGGCACGCTGTCAACTTAAAAATGTCATAACTCCTTCACCGAGTTTTGGAATTGGGAGAATTTAGTATCGATGGAAAGATTATTTGATTTTCCATTCAATGGAAATTCCAAATATAAATAATTCAACACGGAATAAATATTCTTCATTTTGGAAGCTATTTCTTTACATTCTAGGAACGAATTTAAGCTAGGAAAATTTACGGGGTATTACATAAATAAACCCTTGGTTTGGTATTAATGTTTTGTTAAGTTATGAGGTTATGATATTATAAGTGTAATAATAGTATTCTAAGGATTTAAAATGGAGTGTTAAGCATTTAGAAGCATGGATGTCTATGCCAATGGAAATGTTAGTTATAATGCGATGACTTTGGGAGTTGGAAGAAGTTATGATTAGCATCCCCTAAGGGGGATGTCATAGAAAGAATTTAGTGTCTTTATATTAAAGTTATTGAGGGGGATTTGTGTTCTTGTGCATATTGATATCCCCCCTCCCCCAAATTATGAGGAGTGTTATGCTTATAGATTTACTATGGAGATATACTTTCAAAATTTTGATAATGACCTTTGAGTTAAGGTAAAAATGATGCAAATCTTGAATTATCTCATGGTGTTCAGTTTCAGGGGCGAGTCATGAAAAATCTATTCTTATTGTAGCAAATTCCTCCTATTTTGTCTTAAGAGGACATTCTACCAACATCCCCTGTATTCAAATGGTGTCTACCCATAAGTTTCTAGTTCTCTATACAATCCTTATTCATTTTCGACCCTCTAATTATGATTTAAGTATTTTGATGTATGGATACCTTCATGCTTATTAGATCATATCCTACATCATAGAACCCACCTTGAGTGGTGTAACAAATATGTGTTTTATTAGAATACTGTTACTCTTATTTCCAAAGGTCGTACTCTACTCACTCAATTACTCTTCTAGTGTCAGTATGGTGGTGCTTATGGAAGCATAGTAATGTTCTAGATTAGAGAGTGGTTGATCTATTTTGAATTTTTTTTGGTGTGGCTACTCATACAAAGGTTATAGATGAAGCGAGAAGAGTGAGATGAAACTTTGGTTATGTGAAATAGTTAAAAGGGAAATATGTGGTGAAAAATCCTTGATAAAGTGATTAAGGTTGTTGGATATTTTGTGGGGAGATCCATCTAGTGGGTGTAGTAAGGATAAGCTTGAATGTTGTAATTGATAGATATACAATTAATGGTGTTATATGGCTAGTACTCTTAATAAGACATGATGTTGTTTGACTACAGTGATAGGATGGAGTAGTATTCTTGGATGGATGTAACGTATAGGGCCCAATAGCTTAAGCTAGAACCTTTAACTCTAGATTAGGCTTTAACATGGAAACAATGTATAGTTAGACTCCGGCTCTTGTAGCTATATGTTTTGGGGGGGATTGTAAGATTGAAATGGTGAAGTGTGACATTCATAGGTTAATTCATAGTTGATAAGTATTGTGATATTTAAGGGCTATTAGTATAAGACCCTCAAAATTTCCATCATTTTATTTTTGACCCTCCCATATTCGAAACATTAATTTTTGACTTAAATGGTGTTTAGATATGCTAATAGGATTATCTAGTGGTGTTTCAGGATTTTCAGATGGGGTTTGGGGTGGCTTTGGACCCTGGAGGCAGTTACCCTCTGCAATATCTCTGCGTCACAGAGTATAGCCTCCGCGATAACGTCCACAACACAAACCTACGAAAATTTTTGGTTGTTTTGATTTTCTTACTTGGGATGAGGAGCTTTTGGTCTTTTACCCTTTGTACTACCTTGATCTCATTGTCGCATGATTCGTGCTTACATAATTTACTTAGTGATGCCATTAAGCCCTTTTCTTTTGATTCCGATACATGTTTTGTTAAGGAAAAATTCTTAATATGAACTTACATACTTTGTTCCATACTTCTAAAGCTTCAAAGGATTCCTATCCATCATTCGAGGATGAATGATTCCAAGGGGGAGATAATGTAACACCCGTATTTTTGGGCTAGAATTTGAACCGTTGTTACTACCTGTATAAACTCGACTCTAGTTATTTGTATGTATATATGTGTCGTGATCATTATACTAGTGTGAAAAGTGATTTTGAGGGGATGAAAGTTCGTAGTAAAAACTTTGAATGAAGTAGACTTAGGAACTTTCAATATCGACAAGATTTTGGAATTTGATTCTACCAGGGTAAATTTTGAACATGTATAACTTCTGGAATATATGGAATTTTTAGGCTAAATACCCACACAATTAAAGATAATTGAGTCCTCTTTCAAATGCATTTGCTTTTTCCTTAATTTGATACCCGAGCAAAAGGTTATGAGCATTTTTATGAGGAAGCAATAAGGGTCCGCAATGGCAGTGCGACACTGAGCTCATCGCGGAGATTACCTTCTGTGATGTTCTAATTCTTTAAATTCGGGAAGTTTTTGGTTTTTTTTACTTTGGATGATGGGTATTGATGTACTTTCACTTATAAATGACCTCTAATGACTATATTAACCTATTTCCATCAGTTTCCACAACACAACATCAATTATTTCACTCTAAAAAATCCTATCTCAAATCCCCCTTTTCAAGTCAAGGCTAGGGATAAAGGAGGTGGTCATCTAGGGTCCTGAAGGTGTTTTCTTCTTCTTCTTCAAGTTTCTTAGTAATTAAGGCATGTACCTCTTTCCCCTGAACTTATATTTTCTTAATGACATCAATTAGTTGTTAATTCATAGTTTTGATGTGGGTATTGATATAGTTGAGGGTTTTTGGACATGGTTGATTATTTAATTGATTTTCCATGGTTAGTTATGCAAAATTCATGTTTTACTTATGATTTTGAACATTGTGGGATGTATAGGAATAGTAAATGGATTTTGGGGTACTATGGATTCCCCAAATTACTTGGTCATGGTTTTGAAAATTATGTTCCCTCAACATGTTTGTGAAATTGTCAATGAATATGATTTTTTCACTTGGTTTGACTTACCCACTTATGTAATTGCAATGTTTAAAAAGGTTAAACAATGAATATGGATTTTAAAGGCCTTGTTGGCTATGTTTTGATTTAATGAAAAATGAGGGGTCGAGACATTCCCCCATACTTGATTCAATGAACAAAAGGGGGGTCAAGACATTCCCCTAAGTTAAACATGATTGTTATGGGATAGATATAATCTAGCAAGTATAAGGATATAATAATACCCATGTGTGCCTTAATGGTTGGTTCATTGATTTATAAATGGGTTATGTGAAACTTTTTTTAAATTAGGCTTAAAGGGGGTTATGTAGCTAAGTCGTAAAGGTGTGGGTCATGGATGACTTGTACTGAAAACTCGTGTTTCCCGACATGAGGTTTGGTCTTGATGACTATGTGCATGGTTCACACTATTGATGTATATTTTTATCTTGGATTAATGTGGGGTTGGGGCATTCCCTGGTCTTCTTTGATACCTCCGATTCATGTGGCTAACATCTACTGAGGCCCTTTCAGCAGGGAGAGCTAAACCCATATAGCCCATAGGTTTCTATTTATTACGCTTGAGCTACATAGTCAAGGTTAAAATTTTGAAGTGCATGCTATGCCTTGTTCCCTACCCCGACATGTGATATATATATGTATTTGCATTTGATGGTACGTATGGGATTTGACTGGTTTTGAATTATCATCCATGGAATTATTTTTTCCCTTATCCCTGAGTTATATGCTAGCACTCCAATAGCTAACTGTCTTTAGACACTGTATCTCAATGTGATGTTGGAAGTGGCCATACTTTCACTCAGTGACTAGGTGATCGTGGGACAACTCGTGAGTTAGATTGAAGTGGTGAGCTTCCATACTTCGAAAAACCCCATTTCATGATTTGGTTTCCTTATGTCATATATATTTCTTTGGTATAGTTTTGGATTTTGTCGGGGGCATGTCCCGACACTTTATAGGTACTCACTTTTTACTAGAGTCTTTGTGGATACTGTGGACATGGATATTGTGGGTAATTTTGGATATTGATTTTATATTGACTTTTAAGTTTATCTTACATATCTTGCTTTATATTGGTATTCATCTGCCACTAGGTGTTCTTAGTTATATTAGAATAGGCTCAGGGGGCAGTTAGCGATCCTCGGTGGACTTGAGATGCCCCGTCGCGACCAGGCGCTTGTTTGGGTCGTGATAGTTGTTGATGCACCTACTTGGACAAATAAGCTGATCAAACGTCCTACTAGTCTATGCACCTACTAGGACATTCTAATTTTTCTTGTGCATTGGACATGTTAGTCCTTGGGTGGCCATTCTTTTGATTTTCATTTCCCTTTTCTTTCACTTAATATGGGCCTTAATTGATCCATTAGCTGGTACTTACTTGGCCCATTTAACTTGTTCCATATACCTTACGTAGGTGATGCACCGACTTGTTATCTACTAGCTTAATTATGTCCAACAACTTATTTTATTCCTTATTTCAAATCTTAATCACTTTACTTCAACTTAACACATACACTTGACCACTATACTTTTAAATTTAAATACCATTTTTTACTACCTTGAGTTCATATTTTTTTGTCAAGTTCAATTAGTTGTATATGTATTGGAATGTATGGGGTTTTACCCGAACTATCTCTTAAATGGAGATCTCTGTAAACTTATTTGCACTGTAGATCATCTTCACCAGTATAAAGTGTGCTGGTTTGGCCAACCTATCCACAATCATCAAAATGTAGTTGAATCTACCCAATGTATGAGGCAAACCAATCACAAAGACCAAGACAATATGCTCCCATTTTAACTCAAGTATGGGCATCCTTTGAATTACATCACTCAATCTGTGATACTATACTTACCTTCTGAAAATTCAAATGCTTAGCCATGAACTCCACAATGTCCTTATATTTTTTGCACCACTAATATTGTTTCTTTAGGTCATGATATATCTTTGTTGATCCTATTGAATATAATATATTGAACTATAAGCCTCTATATAGTCAAATCACAAACCATAGATATACAAACCCAATCCTTCTTACTCAAACTACCTTCAAGACATGTTTCTTTTAATTAACTAATCAAAATTTTATCCCAAGTTATCTTCAACTTCTTATACCTAAACTATTATGCCAAGTTCTCTCCAGTATTATGGATCTAACCTCAACATACATGAGAACTTCCTTGAGTTATGAGATATCAAGAGAAATAGATTGGTTGTCAAACTACTAGACTCCAAGGCCAAAAGTTGCTCCCTAGCTGCAAGAAAGGATAAACTTCCCATACCTAAAGTCATCTAGCTCGAGGCATCTACCACAATATTTGCATTGCTCTGATAGTAGAGACTAAAGATATCATAGTCGATCAAAAAACACTTCCTAAAATTATAATCCTTGTGGCTAAAGATGTACTATAAGCTATAATGATAAGTGAAAATCTAACTATGGACCCCATACAAATAATTCTATGACAACTTCAAAAAAATACTACCACCGCTAACTCAATGTTATGAGTAGGGTATCTCTTATGGGTCTTTAAATGCCTGGAGGCATAAGTTATTACCTTTCCTTTTTGCATCAACATACCACCAAGGAAAACTCCTAAAGCATCACAATACATTAGAAAACCCTTACCCTCCACAAGTAAGATCAATATAGGTGCTAAATTTAATAAGGTGTTGAGATATTAGAAGCTCCCCTCACACTCATTAGACCACAAAAATGCAACGTTCTTCTTAGTCAATCTATTCAATGGAGATACAATAGTAGAGAAGCCATACATAAACTATCTACAATATCCAATCAACCCAATAAATCTCTAATTCTCGATTGGAAAAGTAGGACAAGAACAATTACAAACCACCTCCACAATGGTTGTATCTACCACGAAAACATCCTCAATCACAACATGCCCTAAGAAAAACACTTAATCAACTTCAATTCACACTTGGGATCTTGAAATAAAAACTTTCACCCCTCAACCTTTGAAGCACAATCCTCAAATTCTTCGCATAATCTGCATCGCTCTTGGAATACACCAAGATATTATCAATAAAGACAATCACAAGAGAATCTAGATAAGGACAAAACACTTCAATCATGAACTCCGGGAACATTGTTGGGTAGTTAATCAACCCAATAGACATTACCAATAATTCATAATGTCCATATCATGTCCAGAAACTAGTCTAAAGAACATCTAGGTCCCTAATCTTCCATTAATGAAGCCTTTCTCTCAAATTAATCATCGAAAACACCGAAGCCCACTAAAGCAGATAAAAAAAGTCCTATAAATATGGTAGAGGATACTTATTGTTTATCATTATCTCATTGAACTTTTGGTAGAGATACATAGATGCATAGACCCATCTGTCTTCTTAATGAACAACATTAGATTTCCCCAAAATGAAAAAAGTAGGCCTAATGAACCCATTTCTGAACTGATCCTACAACTGGTCTCTAAACCTTTTTAACTTTATTGGAGGTAGGCTTGGTGCCCGACTCAAAATGAATAACAAAATTGATGTTTTTATCAAGAGGAACACCTTGTAAATTGAAAAAAACACATCCAGAAACTCTGTAACCACCCGCACTATCTTTAAAGAAGGAGTATCAACACTAGTATCAGGCACATAAGCCAAGTAAGAAAGACACCCATTTTTTAGTATTCACTAAATCCGAAAGATGATAGAATCCCATAAGGATATAAATTTGGAGTACCCTTTCACCCTGACCTTGGCATACCCACATAACTAAAGTATCTTTCTTGGCATTATTAATCCAAGACATCTTGATGTAAATAAAACCAATATATATCTAAAATCACATAAAGTATACCATATAAAAAATAATCAAGTCCGTCCAAGTATAATACCCCAAAAAAGTCTAAACACAGGATCGATACACCCAATGCCCCACTAAAGAATAACCTACAGGGTAGAAACACAAATAATAATGGCAAAGTACTCACACATCATATCAATACCCAAAGTAAAATATGTAGACACATAGAAGAAAATAAATCAAGATCAAATAATATTAAAGTAGGTCGATGGAAAACTAGGATGATACCTATGATAATTGCATCAAAGGACTCTACCTCAGGTCTAATATGGAATACAAAACAATAACTGTATTCACCCACAGATTGAGAAACACTACGACTACCACTACAAGAGGCTTGGGCTCCACTCTATCATCCTATGAACCACCTTCACCACTCTGTGCACCCTTTTTAGCCACCTGGTAAGTCTGAGTCTGAGAACTTTGTTGTGGTTGACCATGACAATGCTTGGGGCAATACCTTGAAATATAACCCAATTTTGACATAACCAATACCTACCCTCGACATACCCAACATAACTAAGTTAACTATCTTTGCATGATAGTCCAGGATATCATAATATAGAGAAAAGCAATCCATACCTAAAGTTTAATTAAAATCTACCATATCAAGGATAATCAAGTCTACCAAGGTGTCATACCTCAAAAGAGTCAAAAAAGAAGATAGGTATGCCTATTCTACAACTAAAGAATTACCTAGTGGAGTCAAAACATAAATGGCTACACCTAGGAACTGAAACATAAAATCAATACCCAAAGAAAAATATGCAAACAAATAAATGAATATAGATTCAGGATTAAGTAGCACCAAAGTAGGAAGATGACAAACTAGAACTATAACCTTGATTACAACATTAAGGCCTCCATCTCGAGCCCACTCAAAAGAGCATAACAATGACAATGTTATCATTTGGATTGAGCGACCCCACATCAATTAACATGAACCACTTTGCTCCACCTCTAGTGCCTCATAAACCACCTCTATTACTCTATGTACCTCCTCTAGGTGGTGGTGCTCATTCCTGATAACTTTGAACCTAAGAACCTTATTGCGGAGAACCATATATATTCTTGGGAAATCTCTCATCAAAAGCCCAAGCTTATTGCAAACATAACTTCCCTAACCATAAAAATCACATTAGGAGGGCTCGAAAGAGCTAGCACACCAACCTTGACTAGAAGAATCAGAGGAGCCACTCTAGTCATCTAACCTAACCTCTAACCACCTAAAGTAGTATAAAGAAAAAAAACCTTTATTTGAACCTTGTAACATTACCTAAATTGGACTACTATGCTAACAATAAAAACCTCTACCTGTGAAATGCTTACCTCAGAATGACTATCTTCTAAAACCACCTTGACTATGAAATATCTTGTCGCTACCCCTAGGCGTCATATATATACCCTCAATACTCTTTTCAGGGTTCATGATCTACTAAAAATTTCTACCCATAGTCACCAACTATGCTATATCTACCAAAAGAGAAGTACCAACCCTTTAACAAACTTTGTGACCTGTTTTCTCTCTATTGCATTACTTATTAAGGATGCCTGGATAGTGCAAGGAAATAAACCTCATATTTAATAACAGTTATTGAACCCTACTCCAAAGAAACAAACTCATCCTTGACCTCACTGTCAATCTCTATGGTACATACTTGTCAAGAAATATCTCAAAAAATATAGTGTATGTCATGGTAGGTAAATCTTTTAGCCTGCAATGCAAATAAGACTTTCATCACTCTTTGGCCATCTGACCAACTACGAGGTAGCATAACCTATAGCATAAACCATATCGTGAAACTTTATGTGGCTAATATTGTAAAAGCTCTCCTAGAAATTGATCAAGTACTCGTATACTTCTACACTAGTGCCCCACAGAACTTAGGGTAAGGGGTCAATCTCATAAATCTACCAAACATTTTCTGCTCATCAACTGGAACAAATAACCTGGGTATCATCGATGGTGCAACAAGTTTTAGAGGTAAGACATCAATGCATAGAGACATAATAGTAATGAGTTATGCCTTTGGAGTTTGAAATCCATGATTGTTGAGTCAAGGTTTCACAACACTTTATATACTAAACACAAAGAAAATATGCAAGAAATTTTGAATAGTCGTGGACATGATGTGTTTTCTTAAGTGTTTTGTAATAAAATAGGTCTCAACGGTCAAAATGGAGAAAAAGAGCTAAAAAATTTGCTAAGTATTGGCATCTAGTACTAGGCCACAACTAGTTGGGTCATACTATGAGTCATGGAATGACCCATTGTAATTACAAGAGATAAAAACATGACGACATTCAAATCAAAATTATAAAATATAATGTCATGAATATGTGCAAATCAAACATTGACAATGAATTTATACTATTAGTTATCGAGAGAGGCAATAAGTTGTCACTTAACTCATATTAAAAAATAATCCAAATGTCCTATAGATGTTTAACTCAAAGCCTATGCTAATAAATACTCCTTTTGAGTTATCAAGAGAGGGAACGAGTTATTTCTTGACTCATCCTGAGTAGATATTGCCGAAGTCCAAAAAATTAACCAAGTGATCTTTAGTGTCAAAGATTGACACAATGATACATCAGGAGTCCCTATGATTCATCACAACAAGGCATCACCAGCCATGAAAAACCTAGCCAATGAGACGCTAATATATGGAATGAGTCATAGCATGACCCAATGACTCATTGTCGTTGCCGAATCTATTTTTCTATATTTCATAGGATAGAATTTCTTAGATTTTACGTTTATGATTATGTACTTTTACCTCTTCTGAGAGCATATACTTGTTATTGAGATTTGTTAAAAATATTTTTGTGATTAATCATAATCAAGATTCTTGGTTTGATTCTATTTTTATTGTAAGTACATGGTTATGTCTTCTTCTTAGAACTATTATTATGTTCTTACAATTATGAGTATCTAAATTCTACAACTACGATTGAGCAAAACATGATAAATAACAAAGTAGCATTTGAAGTACATATTGATTCTAGGACAGTGCTTGTTCATATGTTGTTATTCTCCTCTCTTTGATAGTTTTCTAATGATTCGTAATGTTAATACTCGCATGTATTCTTTACTTGTTTGAGCTTAGAGAGGTAGATATTTGGAAAAAAGAGTAAACAATGGAGACTTGGAGCTACTAGCCTTTATTTAATAGCCCAAGTTGTGGATGCAAGAAACCTAATTTGGGATCAACGATAAATGTTAGATTGTAAAACCCATGAGATTTGGATGTGTAATTAAGTATAGTAATCTAATAAGGGCAAACCAACCGTTCAGAAGAAATTAACTTATCAAATATGCATGCCAAGTACCGGGATAGATCACCAGTACATACAACCCATGGAATTATGAAATCATGGGGAACACAGTCCCAGTATCTCATCATTATTTATTACAACTTAAATCACTTCAACAAATTGTTACTTGGTTACAAAATATTTTCAAGATTACTTCAAAAAAAGCCCCTCTTTAAAAAAATAAATGATTAATAGATTAAATAACCTTATTAACCGACCTCCTATCCTTATTCCTTATAGAATCAAGACCAACCTTTGTTGGGTTCTATATTTGACACTGATCGTTTTATACTTCATTGCTAGATGTAATTTGGGTGACATCAGATTTTGGTACTGTCGTCGGGGCATATGGTTTAAGATTAGATTGATTGTGTTTATTTAAATATTAGTCTTTCTTTCCTAATTTTATTTTTATTATTTTTAGAGTGCATTCCAGTACATGCCTAACACTAGAGACAACACAATCCCCTGATTCTGCTTTACTTAAAATTGAAAAAATATTGTGAAAATTAAGGAGAATGGAAGATCAAGGAGTTCACAATCAAGAAGCTCATGAGACTATAGAACATGATACAACCTGTATGCTAGATCAGGAGTAGCAAAGACATGAAGAAACATCTTGAAAAGCGATTGCTGATGAGCAGGCTCAGTAGTAAGAAGTAGCCCTTTTGGATAAAGTTGAGGAATAAGCTAGGCAAATGAAGAATAGGGGTTATGAGCACCCTTCATTGTTATGTCCCTAATATAATGATCAAGATTATCACACTAACTTAGATAATGTAGGTGAAACAAGTGCTATTATTTCAATCCCACCGCTATCTAGAACTAAGCTTGGCATCACCAATGCTATGATACAATTACTGAACTTAAAAGAAGTATTCACTGGCCTTGCTACTGCTAATGCAAACTTTTATATGAAGAACTTTGTAGGAATTTTCAAGTACTAATTATATCAAGTGTGAACAAAGATGCTATCAAATTATGGTTGTTTCCTTTCTTATTTGCTAGTGAATCTACTCTATAGCTAATAGAACTACTAAGTGAATTAATAACTACCTGGCGAGAGTTGAAGAATCTTTCTTGGAAAGCTTTTCCCACCATCTAGAGTGTTTTAGTTGAAAGATGAGATTTATAATTTAGGAAACTACATTTGAATACTTTATACAAGACATGATTGAGGTTTAATAAGAAACTGCAACAAGTCCAAAATCACAAAATACCTAATCATAATTTGCTTGAAATCTTTAATAGATTTTTGAATGATATTAACAAGGTTATAGATGACACTATAATAGGAGGTTCATTTATGATTCTAACTTAGGAGCAGGCTTCAACAAAACTAGATAGAATCACAAAAACAAATAGGGTTTGGATTAAACAAAATTCTAATGTTCCTGCACGGAATTATGCGATAAGAGCATCTACAGAGCAACAAAGGATATATAAGGGGGTTTCCAAAGAAGTAGATCATATATGAACCAAATTGAGAAATTGAAATCAGCACAGAGGAATGGGGAAAAAAGGTACAATTAATTAGTTCCTAAGGTAAATCATTGAGACATAATAATTTTTATTTTGATGAGAAGGCAAAATAGCTAGATGATTAGGTGGTGGGTTTTGAGGAAAAAGTCTAAGAGTTTAATCAAGACATTTGGTAGTATGATCAAGAAAATTAAGGTTGGAACTACTAGAAAGACAATAACTATAACCAATCTAGGCGTAGAGATAGAAGTAGAGATAGAGATACACAAAGCGATTGGAGAGGAAAGATGTCAGATTTCTGAGTCATGATGGCACCTACTTTGTCCTACCAGTTAGTAAGCCAAATTGTAGCCAAGAACTATGGGCAATGGGCTAATTTGGTAAAACTGACAAAAATGCCAGAAATTTGCAAGTAAAGATTTACAACAATAAATCAGGTAAATAATAATATTAATAGTGGTAAAATAGAGGATAAATAAGATAAAAATAACATATAAGAATAACATCCCACGACCTAGTAGTGTCAGTACAAGAGACACTAACAAAAGAGTATGAGTACTGTAGTAGTCAAATGTACACCAGTCTCGAATAATGAAAGACTAAGCAAAAGTAGATGATGGATAAAAGGTCAACTCCAAATCCGAGAGCACACCTTGTCTCCAAACTCTATGCATTACGATCGTAATGGCAGCGGAGGCCACTAGTACTTGAATATGCACCAAAAAAGTAAAGAAGTATAGTATGAGTACCAAAGCCATTGGTACTCAGTAAGCATCATCAGCCGACTAAGCTAAATCATAATATAAGTATAATAAATATTCAAGATAAATAAGCTAAGTCAAGGTAATAGGGAAAACCAAGAATAATGTTTCATGTACTATAATTAAATAAATAAACAGGAACAATAACATAACGGAACACATACCTATAACTATAAAACTAGCCCCCAAAATTCAGTAAATGCGGAAAGTAAAAAGCCTAATACGGGCCTCCATAAGTTCGAAGGGTGTAATAAAAGATAATAAATAACCGCATCCCAAGCCATAACTGAGAATCCTTCCATACTATAAACCTCAGATAAGAACCAATTTCATAACCATTATAAGCAACTCCTCAATATCGGACTTGAATAAAAAATTGTATAATTAAAGGACAAACATGTACCGGAACTCATATCTTGAATAATGTTGGAATCAAACCAGTGTTAAGATCATAAATCGACTGACTTAAACTTGAGCTAGTATCGACTTTAAAGTATCAGTATAGCATAAGTATCATGTAAACAACCTCTCCAATCTCCTAAATATTCAATCTAAAGGATATATTCCTATAAAGTTTACAAAGAACTAATAATAGTCTTCTCTTAAGGTGGGCAGGAGGATCCCACTTCTAATCCCTGAAATCTATTTTATGGAAAATTCTACCTCGAACTAGTATAAGGCATCTAAATTCACTTTTAGATATTTAATGAACCTAATTTAGTCCTAGGATAACAATTCTACCTTACAAATTAGCAACTAAGTCAATTACGCCTGATTTACAGTCCCTTAATAAGCTAAAAGTCCCAAATTATATTAATTACACATGCAAACCCTAATTTTCACCCCAAATCTAGCACATCATCATATATATACAATAATTTAGCTCAATATATGAGTAAGGTAAACATAGCCTACCTAGACTCCCAAGAAAGCTAGGTGAAATCTGCTAAATCGATGATTATCCTTTTCGAGAAACTTTCGCAAGATGCCACAGTATTAAAATCATAATCTACTTATCAATACGATAATCTACTTATCAATATGAGAACAATGGTACCCATATTGAATTTTTTTTTCAAAAATTACATATAAATTCCATTTGGGTCCTGTTTGTGAAATCACACTATAGAAACCATCAACGCGTCCCTCTATGATCAAGGAATATTTACCACCAAGAATGGGTAAATTATGAGCTCAAATGATATTAAATCAAACCACCAATATTCTAGGGATTTTACGAAATAATTGAGAAATTAAACATGAAATTAAAGAGAATATTCCAAGAATTCAGAGAAGAAATAAGTAATCCAAGCTTACGAACACCCCAAAATATCCTATCAATATTTCTCCCAAATTTCCCCACATTCTAGGATTTTTCACTCTTGAACGTATGTGAATAATTGGAGAAAATCGGACTACATGGGGCATTATTGTCGCCCAGGTGCTGCTAAAGCAGGCACTGAGTTGCTTTAGCAGTCTGCATTAAAGTGCATAGGTGACACTGAAGCGATACCTATGCTTACCTGGCATGCGCTAAAGCGGACAAGATAGCACTAAAGCAACTTGCACTTTAGCGATAAACTTTCTACTAAAGCAGCCCGCTAGGCCGTCCAGGCTGCTAAAGAACTAGGAAGGATTCTAAACTGGCCTCCTCTAAAGCACCCAAAGGGTCGCTTTAGCGGATGCACCAGCTAAGCACACTAGCTGGAGATGTGGAATTTTTCCAAGTATGTATTGACCCCTTAGGATTCATCTAAAATTTGTATATGCAAAGAAACTGTGCTACCTTAATGAATTCGACATTCCAAACTTAATGGCGCAATTGAAATTTCCATTAGAGGGCATTTCGATGAAAAGTAGGTCTCACACCCAAGTTCCATTTTTCTTTATTTCCAACCAGTTGCCTGAAATAATCCTAAAAGCCTTGGGAGACAAATCAAAGGTCCCTCTAGCCTAAAATTGACGTTCCAGTTTGTTGAAACTTTTAGAATTGGCATGCGAGGTCATTTTATTAATGTTTTCACATGGTAGCCAACTCTTACTAGTGAAGACTTCAAGACAGGGAATTGTCTCCAAAAGCTAAAAGAAATGTCAGTTCCAGCAAGTCATAAATGTCTTGGAGCAGCTAAAGGAAAGGTCTAAGTGGTAGAAATATACAGAAATGCAGAAAATAACCTGGAGGGTCATTACAATATCCTCTACTAAAAGAACTTTCATCTGCAAAAGTAAAGGGTTAGGATGTACTTGAAGCCTCAAACAAGGGATACTAGGCCCACATCTTGCTCTCGATTTTCCAAGTAGCCTCTTCTACTAGGAAGTGTCTCCACTGAACCTTAACTTCTGGAATATCTCTAGTGCACGACCTGCTTACATCCCTGTATAATATGAACATCAGATTTTCCACGAATGTTGATCTGTCATCCAACTGAATGGAGTCCCATCTGAGTACATGAGAAGAACTTGGAATGTACTTCTGCAATATAGAAAAATAGAAAACAGGATGAACAACAACAAAATCTAGGGGTAAGGACAACTCATATGCCACCTCTCCAACTGTGCGAAGGATCTCATAGGGTCTAATATATCAGGGAGTGAGTTTTCTCTTCCTCGCAAACCTCATCACACCCTTCATAGGTGATACTCGAAGGAATACCAGATTACCAAATCCAAATTACAAGCCCCAAAATCTACAATCTGCATAATCCTTCTGCCTAATCTAAGTTGCCCTCAATCTATCCTGAATCACACTAACTCTATCTAACGATTCCTAAAGAAAGTCAATACCACGGGGTCTAATCTCAAAAGTCTCAAACCATCCAATTGGAGAAAGAAATTGCCTACCATACAAAGCCTCAAATGGTGCCATCTCAATACTCGAACAATAGCTATTATTATTTGTAAACTCTATCAAAGGTAAGTGTTCCTCCACTGACCTCCAAAATTCGTAACACAGGCTTCAAGCATATTCTTAATGACTTAAATAGTTCGCTCGACTACCCATCAATTTGAGGGTGGAAGGTTGTGCTAAGATCCACCTGATTACACAAATCCTTCTAAAAATCCCTTTAAAAGCTAGAATGAACACTGAGCCTCGGTCTGAAATGATAGATATAGGCAAACCATGCAAATAGACTATCTCCTGAACATTGATACAGGATAACCTCTCGGTATTGAAGGACATCTGAATAGGAATGAAATATGCCAATTTGGTCAACTGATCTACAATGACCCAAATACCATAGAAATGACAAGAAATTTGAGGTAGACCACTAATAAAGTCCATAGTGATTCGATCCCATTTCCACTCTAGAATGAGTAATCTCTGAATTAAGCCACCAGGTCTCTAATGCTCGACCTTCACCAACAGAAAACATAGGCAACCAACTATAGAGTTTTCCATATCCTTCTTCATACCACTCCACCAATTATACTGCCTCAAATCACTATAGATCTTAACTATACTATGGTGAATATAATATCTGGACAGTGAGCCATACACAAAATCGAATGAATCAAATCTCCAATCACGAGATGCAAAATTGACTATCAAGCCACAAACTTACTAGTTTGGTTATGACTCGTCCCAATAACTCGTCAGGACACCCTACAACTTTGGGGATCCAGTCGTAACTAAGGCAGTGATCTCAAAGCTCAATGAACTTTCTAGGGCCAAAAATCTGGAGTGTTTCCATTCTCCCCCACCTGGATCATTCATCCTTGAATGATGGGACAAGGCAATTCCTAGCTCGATTTGACTCCATATTCCTCTACTCTTATCTTTAACAAACTCAAAAAATAAAGATTCCAAGGAAATTAGTCTTTCCTTTAACAAAGTCAGAAAACAAAGATGTTAAAAGTAACACATATCTTAAGCAGGATTATCCAGAGCAGAAAACAAGAATGGATACTTGCACTCATATCTTATTTGACTTCCCAAGTAGCCTCTTCGACCTTGTGATTCCTCTATGGAACCTTTACTGAAGAGACATCCTTCATCCTCAATCGATGAACTTGCCGATCTAAGATTTCAATTGGGATATCCTCATATGATAAGGAATCTAAAAACCCATCTTCTCCAAAGGAATAACTATAGAAGGATCACCCACGCACTTTATCAACATCGAAACATTAAATACTAGATGAATGGAGCTCAAACTAGAAAGCAACTTTAACTTATATTGAATATCACCAACTCTCTTCAACATAAAGTATAGGCCGACATACCGGACTGAACATTCCCTTTTCCCAAACTGGATTACTCCTTTCATATGAGATATTTTCAAGAACACCCAATCGCCAACCTCAAACTCTAATTCCTACGCCTCACATCAACATAAAACTTTTGGTAAATTTGGGAAGCCTTAAGTCTATCTCGAATCACCTTTACCTTTTTTATCGCTTGGTGAACTAAATCGGGACCAAACATCTCAGCCTCACCATCTTTGAAATACCCAATAGAAGATCTAAAGCTCCTACCATACAACGTCTCAAATGGAGCCATACAAATACTAGAGTGGTTTCTATTATTATACACAAACTCTATAAGAGGAAAATGATCAACCCAACTACCACCATAGTTAATCAGGAAAGCCCAAAGCATATCTTCTAATATTTGAATAGTTCTTTTCTCTTGCCCATCCGACTGCGGGTTGAAAGCAGTACTAATATTCATCTTAGTTCCCAAAACTCTCTGAAATGAATGCAAAAAGTGTGATGATAACTGAGTACCACAATCTGACATGATAGAAACACGTTCCCCATTCAACTTCACAATCTCTTGATAGAACAACCTTGCATAATCCTCTGTCGAATAATTTGTTCTCACTGGCAAGAAGTGAGCAGGCTTAGTCATCCTATCCACGATGACCCAAATCAAATCAAACTAATTCTAAGATTGAGAAAGACTGGTAATGAAATCCATATTAATTACCTCCTATTTCCATACCAGCAGTACAATTTCTTGAGTCAACCAAACGGGCCTCAAGTGCTCAACCTTTACTTGTTAACACACCATGGGTTTAGCCACAAAACTGGCCACATCTCGCTTCATATTGTTCCACAAATAAATCTCTGTATGATCATGATACATCTTTGTTAACAAGGATGAATGACATAATGTGACTCATTCACCTCAGCTAAGATCCTCTCTCGCAACCCATCTATATCGAGAACGCATAATCTGCCTTGGTACCTCAAGAGACCTTCGCCACCAATCTCAAAAGGTAAAACCTTTTGCTTCCCCATATCTCTCTTAATCTTCATTAACACAGGATCTAGCGTCTGCTTCTCCTTTATTTTAGCAGCAAGGGATGACTTCGCTACCTCTTACACAAACACACCACCAACTTCAGAGTCCAGAAAATGAACTCCAAGGTTAGCCAAACGATGAATATCTTTCACCAACTCTCGCTTGTCCTCATCCACATGATTTAGACTCCCAATGGATAACCTTTTCTGAGCATCAACAATAACATTAGATTTACCTGGGTGATATTCAAGACTTATGTCGTAGTCTTTCAGCAACTCAAGCCACCTTCTCTGCCTGAGATTTAATTCCTTCTAGATGAACACATATTACAGGCTCTTATAATCAGAAAAAAATATTTACATGGACTCCATAAAAATAGTGACACCACTTCTTCAATGTGAATACCATAGTCAACAACTCTAAGTCATAAGTTGGATAATTCTTCTCATGAACTTTCAACTGCCTAGAAGCATAAGACACTTCCCTACCATGCTGCATCAACACACAATAAGTCTCACATGGGATGCATCACAATAGAAAACAAAACCATCAGTACCCTCGGGCAGAGTCAAAATTGGAGTTGAAGTTAACTTATCTTTCAACTTCTTAAATCCACCTTCAAATCGTCAGACCATAAAAACTCTACCTTCTTCTTGGTCAACTTAGTCAATGGGGTAGCTATTATCGAGATACTCTCTACCAACCTTCTATAGTAACCAGCTAAACCAAAAAAGCTCTGAATATCGATAGGAGACATGGTACTAGGACACTTATTAACCACTGTGCATTTTGAGGATCCACCATGATCCCTCTGACTAGAAATAACGTGAACCAGAAAAGTAATAACCTTCAACCAAAACTCACACTTTGAAAACATAGCAAGCAAATGTTGATCTTTCAGGGTTTGCAACATAATACAAATATGATAAGCATGATTCACCTCGCTCTTGGAATACACTATAATATAATCAATAAATGCGACAATAAAAAATCAATAAACTGAAAAAAGACCTTATTCATCATGTCTATGAATGTCGCCAGGGCATTAGTTAAATTAAAAGGCATGACTATGAACTTATAATTACCATATCATGTTCGGAAGGCAGTGCTACGGATACTACCTCCCTAATCTTTAGCTGATGATAACCCGACCTAAGATCAATCCCAAAATCAATTTCCCTATCGAGAGGGACACCAGGAAGATCATCAACAAAAACCTTGGGTAATTCATTAACTACGAGATGGATGTCAATAAAGAACCCTCTGAGTTAGAATTCTTAACTCGAACCATGTGATAAATACATCCCTTAGAAATATACTTTCGAGCTCAAATATATAATATGAACCTTTCCTTTGGCACTAGTGAACCCCCTTCCCACTTAATGACTGGCTCATCTCAGAATTTAAACACAACCTTATGGATTCGACAATCTAAGGAGGCATAGCACAAATGCAACTAGTTCATCCCTAATATGACATAAAAAACAACCATGTCTAATTCTATAAGATCTACTAGAGGTTCTCTACCACCAAAAAATACCATGTAACCCCTATAGACTTTTTTATCTACCATAGAGTCACTCATCAAGGTAGAAATAGAAAATATGTTAGGGATACACTCAGGACTGAAACCAAAATTCACAGCCACAAATGAGGTCACGTAAGACGCGTAAACCCTAGATCAAGAAAGCAATACACATCATGAGAAAATAGTCATAACATACCAGTAACGACATAGAGGGATGCCTTCAAGTCTTGGTGGGAAGCAAGAGCATATAAGCGATTTTGGCCTGTGCCAGTCCTTGAAGCAAAAGCAGTACCCTTTGGTGCAGGAGTTGATAAAGTTGAAATTGGAATCTTATTTGCCCCCGCAACAACCTTAGAAGGAAACTCCCTCTTTAAGTGATCAATCTGACAATATTTAAAACACATATTCCTTCCTTCTTCATAAAAACAATGGTTGACCTACCCGTAGAATCTACAAGGAGGATATGATTGAGTAGACTGATCCCCACCACAAAAGATTAGGATCCATGTTCCCTAAACTAACCATTATGATAAGAACGATGATTACCTAATATCTTTGGATAATGAGCACTAGCCATAAAGTAGGAACCCCAACTCCCCCACTTCTTCCTATACCACTTTCCACCACATCTACCACTCTGTTGTTGACCTTCATCCGATAAAAAATTTGAACTGCTTATTTTTCCTTTTCTCAATCTCTGCCTATTTTTTCTTTTTTCAAAGACTTGCTACATATACACAATCAATCTAGAGATATCTATATCGTTGTCCAACAAGGCATCCTTACTCTCTATAATCAAATCATGGGATAACCCAGTAGAAAATTTCCTCATTCTAGCCCTCGTGCTAGACACTAACTCAGGAGCATACCAGGACAACTAGTGGAATT
This sequence comes from Capsicum pubescens, assembly GCA_030864215.1. NCBI lineage: Eukaryota > Viridiplantae > Streptophyta > Magnoliopsida > Solanales > Solanaceae > Capsicum > Capsicum pubescens. The sequence continues at coordinate 269,906,813 of CM061548.1, forward strand.
TCAAAGAATACTCTTTGATCAACATCCTGCCTTGCTTTAGATTAATAATCACTTCGGCTTTCGCCTCCCTCAACTCTTAACGAAAGAATCGGTCCAAAAAATCATAAGAGAAATTATCCTACAGTGAAGAATCAACATCATCTCCCCTAAAATGTTCCAATTCCTCATACCAGAGGTATGTAGCATCCTTTATTTGATAGGCAGTGAATTCTATACCCTCCAAATTAGAAGCATAAATAATCGAGAATATCTTTTCCATCTCATCAGTAAAATTTTAAGGATCTTTCTTAATTTTAGAACCAGTGAACACAAGAGGACTCAACCTTATGAACTGGTCAACCTTTGTGGCCTTAGAGTATAGAACAATAGAAGAAACTCTCTCTGAGTAAGAAGGTACCAACTGAGCCAACATATGAATAAATTGATGAAATTTCACATTTGATACATCATCCTGAAGAGCTCTAGAAGGACTAGAGGGGACCGGTGGAACTCTAAAAAGGCAATCAGGAACTAGTCCCTTAGACCAGGTCTATACCCCATAAGCAGGGCGTGTCCCATCAACATTGTCCTCAAGTATAATAGAGGAGTTCCATGAGCTTCAGATCAATTGAGAGGCATGATCTAAAAAGCGAACAAATGGGAATTAGAGAAACTCCAAACCTTAGACTCTATTGCTTGAAATGGAATAACAAGAAAAGGGAAACATTCCTAAATGCCTCATAGCCTCTCCCATATAATTGTGGCACACTACACCCCCATAAATGAGAATATACTTGACACGGCTTTGTTGGACACCCAATAACACCAAACCTAGGCTCTGATACCACCCTTTTCATGACCAGAACCAGTGGCTAGCCGTGACAGGTATCTCAAGTCCCACGTGGACCGAAGATCACCCTTTATACCTAACCAAACCAAACTAAGCACAACACACCCCAAGGTTGGCTAAATTTCAAACATATAACAAGATAGCTTAAAATAGTCTAAGAATGTTTTAGATGGATGTCCATAACCAACCATCGATAACCAGCCAACCGACCGACTGACACTTCCTAATAGACACAGTAGTCTAAACAAAGCATTCTAAACTATGATAAAAAAATTGAATATCAACAATGTGTAGGTACATGCCCCCGATAATAGCCAAAAACAAATCCAAAGAAACAGTCAAAATGTAAAGGAAAGAATAATCATGAAATGTGTTCTACTGAAGTATGGAAGCTTATCACTTCAATCTGACTCGCTAGCTGATCCTGAATCCAAGTCACTAAGCTAAAGTAGTATAAGTATGACCAATTCCTGCATCGTGTGGGGATACAACAACTGAAGATGGTTAGCGAGGTGAATGCCATCATGTAAATCGGGGATAAAAATAATATAATGGCATGATTCAACAACAAAAACAACATACCCAATGTATTATCACATAGTGGGATCTGGGGAGGGTAGAGTGTATGCAGACCATACTACTACCTCAGGTGAAATAGAGAGGTTATTTCTGATAAACCCCCAACTTAGAATCGATAATAGTATAACAAACACAAAAGATAAGTTCATATAAAATAGTACGGTATGAAAATTAAACTAACACCACTAGCCATAAGATAATACTACAGCCATAATATAATAATAAGAACTATCTTACTGAAATCATAGACATCACACAACACCATGAACAAAAAATAACAGACACAAAAGAATGCTCCCTTATTGTTACCAACGCACTTTCACCCCCTAACCCTCTACCCTAATCTGCATCCTTCACATATTTTTATCAAGGGTCATGTCCTTTCTAAGATCTACCTGCTCAATATCATGCTTAATTACCTCCCTTTATTATTTCTTCAGTCTACCTCTACCCTTCCTAAAACCATCCATAGACAGTGTCTCATACTTCCACAGTGGAGTATCTAAGCCCATCCTCATCATATGCCAAAACCAACGTAACCTTACTTCTCATATCCTATCCTCCATCAAAGAAACTCCCACCATCTCCTAAATAATCTCATTCCTTACCCTATCTTTGTTGGTATGTCTACACATCCATCGCAACATTCTCATCTCCGCTACCTTCAACTTTTAGATGTGGGAGTTCTTAACTAGCCAACACTCCATTCCATACAACATAGCCAGCTGGACTACCACTCTGTAGAACTTACCTTTAATCTTTGGGGGACCTTCTTATCATATAAGACTCCCGAAGTGAGCCTCCATTTCAACCACCCTTCCCAATACGATGTGTGACATCCTCATCAATCTCGCCATTGCCCTGAATCATACACCCCAGATACTTGAAACTCTCTCTCTTCTAAATGTCCTGAGAGTCCAGTTTCACAACCACTCCAACCTTCTGTGACACATCACTAAACTTACACTCCAAGTACTCCATCTTAGTGCTACTCAACCAAAATTCTTTAGACTCAAGCGTCTGTCTCCAAATATCCAACTTATCATTAACTCCTCCCCGAGTATCATCAATCAGTACAATATCATCCGCAAAAAACATACACCAAGGCGCCTCCCCTTGAATATGTCACGTCAAAGCATCCATCACCAAGGCAAATAAAAATAGGCTAAGAGTGGATCCCTGGTGCAACCCTATCAAAATTGAAAAGTGCTTTGAATCTCCACCTACCATCTTTACTCGAGTCTTTGTCCTATCATACATGTCCTGAATCGACCTAGTGTACACTATGGGCACCCCTCTAGCCTTCAATTCACAAAATTAAATGTAAAAACACACACAAACACACACACACATATATCACATATTGGGAAAAGAATCAAGGCTTAACATGCTTTTCAAAACTTTATCCTGGGTTGTGTAGCCCAATCATCATATAATAGTACCCATGAGCTATATGGGCCACAACTCTTACCCCCTGATCGGGCCTCAGTGTATGTAGCCACAAGAACTAGTGAATAATCTCATATATATGCACATGGGGAACTCAAACCTCCCTACTTATACCAAGGTGACTTAAACACCCAATCATATAATGATTTACGGGGGACTCAAACTTCACTAATCATGAAATAATTGTAAAAGGGACTTAAACCTCCCTGGTTACTTTGAACCCCATGTCGGCAAATGCGATTTCCAGTATCGGTGAAACTCAGCTACAGAACCCTCATTAGAGCCCAATTAATAAATTTATCACACAGTCCCATTCAATGGACCACAATACACTTTTGGACATACATTGTTGGTGTCTTCATACAGACTACACTTGCAAGGTAACACATCATGCCAAAACAATTTCCATTAACTCAGTGAGAACAACTTTTTTTGTTCATTAATACACATTGGGGAACACTGACTCCCTTTGTTCATTAAATCATTCCATTGTATTTCAAATACCTCTTTACATCATGGAATAGTTCAAGACTAACCCAACATTATGAATTCCTAGAGTTCTCATAATTAAAACCAATTTTACATTATGGGGTTGGTGTCATAACCACTTCAATAGTCACAGGTTTGGAAAAACTAAAATTTCCTAGTTTATTTACCATACCCATGTATCCACATGTTCAATACTATATTTAAAGTATGGAAATCATATATATACTAAGAGAAACATTGTTCAATTCATAAACATTCAATACACGTAACCCTTATTTCAAAACCATCACTATAATCTCATGAACAATACATTAAATCACATTCTTTAAAAAAATTAACAACGAGGGAAGAGTAACATGCTTATAATAGTAAGATGTACGAAGAGAAATTACCCTTAAGAGCCCTAATTGATCAACCTTTTGAAAACCCTAAGTGTTCTTAACCTTGAGAATTTAGGAGTATTTGAGATGTTACTTAGATTGTTTTTGAGAGATAATAACACCCTAAAGAGGTTATATGATGTGGGTTTCAATTTGGTTAAGAGGAGAAATGTCCAGAATGCCCTTAATTTAAAAACTAAAAAAGTGTCGACTTTGATTATGAGTCAACACCTTGACTCGTAACCACTCCTTACAACTCGTCACCATGATTCGTAACCAAGACACTACTATAAAGGAGCCCTACACTATTATACTTACGACTCAATGGAACCACTCGTAATTGGACACTACAGCTCATAGTGACTAGTCGTGATTAACACAAAACCCAATTTGGGACTTACACTAGACACCCTACGATTACACCTAGCGACTCATAACATATCCTTACAGCTCTTAGTAAGCCACTCATACTCAAAGCAGAATTAAGCCACAAACTTACTGGTTTGGTTATGACTTTTCCCAATAACTCATCAGGACACCCTACAACTCCGAGGTCTAGTCATAACCATGGAAGTAAGCTCATATATCAAGGAATTTTCAAGGGACACAAATCTGGGGTGTTCCAATTCTCCCCTAGTTGTATTATTCATCCTCGAATAATGTTAAAGGGCAATTGGTAGCACGATTTGACTTCATATTCCTCTACTCTTACCTTTAACAAACTCGTAAATATAGATGCAAAGGAAAACACTCTTTCCTTTAACAAAGTTAGAAAAGAAAGATGTTAAGAATAACATATACCTTAAGCACGATATCTAAAGAGGAAAACAAGAATGGATATTTGGACTTCATGTCCTTTTTGTCTTCCTAAGTAGCCTCTTAAACTTGTGGTTCCTCCATAGAACCTTTCCCAAATCTACGCCCTTTATCTGTAACCGATGAACTTGCCGATCTAAGATTTCAACTGGCACTTCCTTAAGTGATAAGGAATCCAAAATACCCATCTCAAACAAAGAAATAATCATAGAAGGATCACTCACGCACCTTCTTAATATTGAAACATGAAATACTAGATGAATAGAGCTCAAACTAGGAGGCAACCCCAACTTATACACAATATTACAAAAACTCTTCAAGACCAAGTACAGGCTGACATACCGGATATTAAGATTCACGTTCTTCCCAAACCACATTAATCCCTTCATGGGAGATACCTTTAAGAACACCCAATCGGCAACCTAAAACTCTAACTCCATATGTCTCACATCCGCATTGGAATTTTGGTAACTTTGGGCAGCTTTAAGTCTATCCCAAATAACCTTCACTTTCTCCATTACTTGTTGAACCAAATCAAAGACAAACATCTTAGCCTCACAAAATTTGAACCACCCAATAGGAGATCTACACCTCCCACCACACAATGCCTAAAATCGAGCCATAACAATACTAGAGTAGTAGTTATTAATATACGCAAATTCTATGAGAGGCAAATGTTCAACCCAAATGTCATTACAGTCAATCACGCAATCCCAAAGTATATCTTCCAAAGTCTAAATAGTTCTTTCTGCTTGCCCATCCGATTACAGATGGAAAAAAGTACTAAGGCTCACCTTAGTTCCCAAACCTCTCTGAAATGAATGCCAAAAGTGTGATGAGAACTGAGTGCCATGATCTGACATGCTAGAAATTGGCGCCCCAAGCAACTTCATAATCTCTTGGAGAAACAACCTTGCATTATCCTCTTCCAAAGAATTTGTTCTCACTGGCAAGAAGTGAGCAGACTTAGTCATTCTATCCACTATGACCCAAATTGAATCAAACTAATTTTGACACTGAGGAAGACCGGTAATGAAATCCATATTAATTACTTCTCATTTCCTCACTAGTAATTGAGTCTCTTTTGATAACCTGCTAGGCCACAAGTGCTCAACCTTTACTTATTAACACACCATACATTTAGCAACAAAATTGGCCATATCTCACTTCTTTTTATTCCACCAATGATCTCCTTAAGATCATGATACATCTTTATCGAACCTGGATGAATGATGTAATACGACTAATGAGCCTCGACAAAGATCCTCTCTCATAACCCATCAATATCGGGAACACATAATCTGCTTGGGTAACTCAAGATACCATCACCACTAATCTCAAAAGCTATAATCTATTGTTTCCCTACATCCCCTTTAATATTTATTAACGCGGGATATAATACCTGTTTCTCCTTTATTTCAGCAGCAAGTAATGACTTTGCCATCTCTTGCATAAATATACCACCATCCTCGGAGTCATAGAGACGAACTCCAAGGTTAGCCAAATAGTGAATACCTTTCACCAAATCTCACTTATCCTCATACACAAGAGCTAGACTCCCTATGGATAACCTGCTAAGAGTATTAGCAACCACATTAGCTTTACCTGGATAATAGTTGAGACTCATTTCATAGTCTTTCAATAACTCAAGCCACTTTCTTTGCCCGACATTTAAATCATTCTATGCGAACACATATTGCAAGCTCTTATGATCAGAAAAGATATCTACATGGACTCCATACAAATGTTTATGCCACATCTTCAATGTAAACACCACAGCTAACAACTCCTAGTCATGAGTTGGATAATTTTTCTCATGAACTTTCAACTATCTAGAAGCATAGAACACCACCCTACCATGGTGAATTAACATACAACAAAGTCCCACACGGGATGCATTACAATAGACAATAAAACCATTAGTACCATCAGACAGAGTCAAAATTGGAGCCGAAGTCAACTTATCTTTCAACTTCTCAAAACTACCCTCATAAGAGTCATAATATAGAAACTTTACCTTCTTCTGGGTCAACATAGTCCATGGGGAAGCTATAGTTGAGAAAGGACAAACCTAAAAAGCTCTGAATATCAATTGGAGTCATGGACCTGGTCCACTTTTTAATCACTGTAATGTTCTATGGATCCACCATGATTCCTTCATTAGAAATGATGTGACCTAAAAAAGTAACAACCTTCAACCAGAACTTCAACTTCAAAAACTTAGCATACAAATGCTGATCTTTTAGGGTTTGCAACACGATACATAGTTGATCAATATGATTTTCCTCACTCATGGAATACACTAGAATATCATCTATAAACATGATAATGGATAAATCTAGAAATAGATAGGAGACCCTATTCATCAAGTCCATGAATGCCGTCAGGGCATTAGTCAAACCAAAAGAATACCTAAGAACTAATAATGACCATATCAAGTTTGGAAGGTAGTCTTAGGGATATCTGCCTCCCTAATCTTTGGTTGATGATAACCTGACCTAAGATTAACCTTAAAGAAACATCTAGTACCCTGAAGCTGGTCAAACAAATTATCAATCCGAGGAAGAGGATACTTATTCTTCATTGTAAACTTATTTAACTGATGCTAAATAATGCACATTCTAAGGGAACTATCCTTCTTACGCACGATCAAAATAGAAGCACCCCACGGAGACACACTAAGATGGATAAAACCCTTGTTAAGGAGGTCTTTCAACATTTTCTTAAGATCATTCAACTAATTTGGAGCCATTCTATAGGGAGGGATAAACATAGGATGAGTGTCCGAAACAAGGCTAATCCCAAAATTAGTTTCCCTATCGGGAGGGACACCAGGAAAGTCATCAGAAAAAGCCTCAGGGAATTTATTAACCATGGGAATGTATGTCAATAAAGGACCCTCCAAATTAGAATCCTTAACATAGACCACGTGATAAAGACATCCCTTGGAAATCAACTTTCAGACTCAAAGATATGATATGATGCTTCACTTAAGCACTAGAGAACCCCCTTCCCACTTAATGATCGGCTCATTAGGGAATTTAAACATGACCTTACTAGTTTAAAAATCAAAGGAGGCATAGCACAAATGCAACCAGTTCATCCCCAATATGACATCAACATAAATCATGTCTAATTCTATCAGATGTACCAAAGTTTCTCTACCACCAAAAGATACCACACAACCTCTATACACTCTTCTAGGAACCACAAAGTCACCCATAAAGGTAGAAACAAAAAAGGGGTCAGGGATACACTCGGGACCAAATTCAAAAAGCACAACCACAAATAGGGTAAAATAAGAAAGAGTAGACTCTAGATCATGCAAGCAATACACAACACAAGAAAAGAGTCATAACATGCCAGCAACGATATTAGGGGATGCCTCCGAGTCCAGGTGGGTAGCAAAAGCATACAAGCAATTTTGGCTAGTTCCAGTACTAGAAGAAAAAGTAGCACCTTTTGGTGCAGGAGCTAATGATGTGGAAATACGAATCTTATTTGCCCTCAAAGAAACCTTAGAAGGGCAATCCCTCTACAAGTGACTAATATGACCATATTAAAAACGTATATTCCTTCCTTCTTTACAAAAACCATGGTGCACCTACTTGCAGAATCTACAAAGAGGATATGATGGAGTAGAGTGAGCCCCACCAGCCTGAGATTATATTCCCTGCGCCCTAAACCTACCATCATACTAAAAATGATAATCACTCGGTGGCTTAGGAAAAGACGAACTAGTGGTAGAGTAGGAACCAAAATGCCCCCACTTATATTAAGACCACTTTTCACCACCTCTACCACTCCGTTGCTGATCTCTACCCTAATAAAAAAATATAAACTTCTTATTTTTCCTTTTCCTAATCTTTGTCTACTTTAACTTCTCTTTCTCGACTTGCTGCATATACACAACCAATCTAGAGATGTCCATATCCTTGTTCAATAAGGAAGCCTTACTCTTTAAAATTAAATCACGGGACAAACCAAAAGCAAGTTTCCTCATTCTATCACTCATGCTAGATACTAACTCAAGAGCATACCGAGATTACTGATGGAATTTCAAAGCATACTCCTTGACCGTCATCCTTTCTTGCTTCAGATTAGAAAACTCTCCAACCTTCATCTACCTCAACTCTTGAGTCTATTCATATATTTGGCTATTGTAGGGGGAAATTAGGAACTGGACCCCTAGATTGGATCTGTACCCTATAAGCAGGGCATGTCCCATCAACATTTTCCTCAAGTAGTACATAGGAGTTTCCATGAGCTTCAGATCATCTAGGAGGTATGATCATAAAAGCCTAAAAAGGGGAATTACAGATACTTTAAACCTTAGACTCTCTATCTTGAAATAGAACAATAAGAAAGGGGAAACATTCCTAAATCCCTCGTATCCTCTCCCTTAAAACTATGTCATGCTACACCTCCATAAATAAGACCCTACTTGACATGTCTTTGTTGGACACCCAATGACACCAAACCTAGGCTCTGATACTGCCTTTGTCATGACCCGAACCAGGGCCTGTCTATGACGGGTATCTCAATTCACTCATGGACTGGAGATCACCCCTATACCTAACCAAACTAAACATACCACACTCCAAGGTCATCTAAATTTCAAATATATAACAAGATAGCGTACAATAGTCTAAGACATTTTTTAATGCATGTCCATAACCAACCACTGACGATCGTCTAATCGATCTATCGAGACCTCCCAATAATCAAAGTAGTCCAAAAAATGCCTTCTAAACTATCATCTAGAACTGACTATCAATAAAGTATCAAGATATGCCCCCTACAATAGCCAAAACCAAATCCAAAGGAATAGTCAAAATGTAAGGGATAACATCATCATGAAATGGGGTCGTCTGAAGTATGGAAATGCACCACTTCAATATGACTTGCTATCTAATATTGAATCTAAGTCACTGAACTGAAGGAGTAGAAGTATGAAAAATTTCTACATTGCATGGGGATACAACATTCGAAGAAGGATAGCAGGGTGAATTCTATCATGTAACTCAGGGATAAGGATAACATAATGACATGATTAATAGTTAAAATCATTCAAACCCCAATGCACATAATCAAATGCATAAACATATATATATATATATGTATATATAAATCATATTCTGGGATAGGTCAAAGGGCTTAACATTTTTTTCAAAATTTAGCCTGGGTTGTGTAGTTCAACCGTCATATAATAGAACCAACGAGCTATATGGGCCTCAGTTCTAACCCTCTGGTGGGGACTCGATGTGTGTAGTCACACAAATTGTAGAATAATTCTATATATATGCACATGGTGGACTCAAATCTCCCAACATATACCAAGGTGACTTAAGCACCTAATCATATAATGATTTACAAGGATTCGAACCTCCATAATCATGAAATAATAATAAGGGAGACTTAAACCTCCCAGGCCACTTTGAAACCGCATAGGAAAATGCGGTTTACAGTATTGGTCACTCGAACCTCCACTTTCACGACTCAGCTACACAACCCTCATAAGAGTCCAATTAAAACATTTATCACGCAATTTCATTCAATGAACCATAATACACATTTAGGCATACATTATTGGTATCTTCATACCGACTACATTTGCAAGGTAACACATCATGCCAAAATAGTTTCCATTAACATAGGGAGAACAACTCCCTTTGTTCATTAATACACATTGGGAAACGCCGACTCTCTTTGTTCATTAAGTCATACCATTGTATTTCAAATACCTCTTTACATCATGCAATAGTTTAAGACTAACCCAACATTATACATTCCCATAGTTCTCATAATTAAAACAAATTTTACACTATGGGTTTAGGGTCTAAACCACTTCAAAAGTCACAGGTCTCAGAATATTGTAATTCCCTACTTCATTTACCATACCCATACAACCACAAGTTCAAAAACATATTTAAAGTATGGAAGTCATATATAAAAATAGAGAAGCATTATTTAATTCATAAAATTTAAAAAAACCCAACCCTTGTTTCAAAACCATCACAATAATCTCATGAACAATACTTTATATCACATGCTTTTACAAAATTAATAATGAGAAAAGAGTAACATTCTTGTAATAGTAGGATGTACTGAGATAAATCACCCCTGAGAGCCCTAATTGATCAACCTCTTGAAAACACTAAGTGTTCTTGACCTTTAGAATTTGGGAGTAGTTGAGACGTTACTTAAATTATTTTTAAGAGATAATGACACCCTAAAGAGTATATAAGATGAGGGTTTGTATTTGATTAAGAGAGGGAATGTCCATAATGCCCTCAACTTAAAAGCTAAAAAAGAGCCGACTTTGATTATGAGTCAACCCCTTGACTCATAACCACTCCTTACGACTCATAACCACAAGTCATAACCAAGTTAGTACCACCTAGGAACCCTATACTATTATTCTTACAACTCAATGACTCCACTCATAATTGGACCCTACGACTCATAGGGTCCAGTCGTAGTAAACATAGAACCCAATTTAGGACTTACACAAGACACTCTACAATTACACTTGATGATTCATAACATATTCTTATGGCTCTTAGTGAGCCTCTCATACTCAGAGCATAATCAATCCATTAACTTACTAGTTTTGTTATGACTTATCCCAATGACTTATTAGGACACCCTATGACTCTGGGGTCTATTCATAATCAAGGTGAGCTCAAAGCTCAAGGAATTTTCAAGGGCCAAAAATCTAGGGTGTTTAATAATGGTTGAGAACCATAGACCTTATTTTATGCTTCAAGATATAAGGCTTTCTACTTGTAAGTAAAAAGTGGTGAATATGGAATTAATTACATGATTTTACATAATTGTTAACAACATGATTCTATCTAGGTTATCATGGACTGAATGACTAAGTCAACCTATTTCTTTCCAGTAAGCACTTTAGATTCAGTTGAGTATTATTCAAAAGTCTATCTAAAAGATTTAGTGAAATTGGATAGAGTTTCTTTGACTATCATTTCAGATAGGGGACTCAAGTTACCTCTTACTTTTTGATGATGTTCAGAAGGGTCTTGGTACTCATGTTCACCTTAGTATGGATTTTCACTCAGATATGGTCATGCAGAGAAGACCATTCATACCTTAAAAGGCATATTGAGAGAGTGTGTGATTAATTTCAATAGTAGCTGGGATGATTGGTTGCCTTTGATTAAGTTTTCTAATTATAACAACTATCACTCCAAGATTAAAATTTCCCCATTTGAACCACTTTATGGTAGGAGGTATAGATCTCCAAGTGAGTGTTCTAAATTTAGTGAGGTTTCTTTGATATGGCCAAATTCAATTCATGAGGCTATACAGAAAGTTCAATTGATTGGAGAAAGGCTGGAAATAGCGTAGGGTCATCAGAAATATTATGCAGATATAAGGAGAAGGGAACTTAAGTTTGCTATTTTTGACCTTTTTTACTTGAAGGTTTTTCCCATGAAAAGGGTAAAGAGATTTGGTAAGAAGGGAAAGATCAGTCCCTGCTATTTTGGTCCTTATAATAGCATGAGTCATTTAGGTAATTTAGCCTATGAATTAGATTTACCTTCAGAGTTAGCATCGGTACATCTAGTTTTTCATATGTCCATATTAAAGAAATGCAATGGTGTCCTACATCGATTGTGACCTTAGAGAGTATTGGTGAGAAAGAAAGTCTCTCTTATAAAGAGGTTCCAGTTAAGATCCTTGACCTTCAAGTTTGTATGTTGAGAAATAAGGAGATCTCTTTGGTAAAGAATCTATGGCAAATTAGTCAATTGAGGGAGCTACTTGGCAAATAGAGGCATATATGATGACCAAGTATCCCCATTGTTTCTCCTGGAACTCAGTTAAAGCATGAGGAAATAGTTTTGCTTTAATTAATTAGCTCTTTCTATTTTATGTCACCTAGTTATTCTTATTTCATAATATGTATTCATGAGTTCAACTAAATCCATGTTTCAGTTACAGACTCAGTTATCATGTTAGTATTCAGCATTTAAAAATTTAGTGTGGGAATTGATGCCCTTTCCCTAACACTTCAACTTAATTTTTATTCAGGGAAGAATGACCCTAATGGGAGATATTACAACACCCCAACAATACAAGCTAATAATAAAACCATGCTTCAAGTACATGTAAAATAAAACATCATGTGTTTGTTGTATAAGAAGTTATTTAGACATGTATTACGGAAAAAAGTAACTCCTAGTGAGTGGCCAAGTCCAAACCTTCTTTACCGATTGATTTCTTAAGAAGAATCTTGCTATGGTTAGCTTAAAACGAGCATAACTCCTAGATTTTAGGTTATATTTGAGCTTAACACCATCCAAATAATATATAGTTGAATTATATTCCCAATTCATACATTTTATCCTTAATTTGATATGGGTGTAAAGTTATGGCCATTTTTATAAAGCACTATCCACTAGTGAGAACCTACAAGCATACGTATAATCATAGTGATATTGTACGAAAGTACAATGCTCCTGTCTAATTGAAACAATCCCTAAAATCTAAAAGTTGACATGTATATCTCCCAACCACGATAGGTAAACAAAAACCATGGTTAGAAACCGCTATCTTAGGTACGATCTTGACTTCTAAAGTTGGTCCAATTGGAACCTATAACTTGCGAACCAAGGTATGATCATAGGTGGGTCCCATGATCATACCAAGGCTTATTTGGTGGAGTTTTGAGACCTCATATCTAGCTGCCAACCATGAACACCACCCATAGTCATAGGTGGATTCCATGATTGTAGGAAGGTCTCTTATGTCCTTTCCTGCAATTTATCTATTACAAATTTAAGAGGGAACATTAGTCTCTTCACACTCTTTTAACATCAAAACTATATCATTTAAGTTAATTGATAAAACCCTAAGGGTTTCACCACACAGTGAAGGACCAGGTCCCTCAAATTCAATCACAGGCAAAGTATAGATAAATAACTAGGAATCAAAACACAGTGCAGGAAGAGTAAAGAACACAACATTTTTAACGTGGAAACCCATGTTTCTCAAGGAAGGAAAACCCACAGCTTTCCCACACAAGCACCTCCAAATCCACTATAATCAAACACTTGATTACAGCCTTCAATGAACCCAACTCTAGGTTCCTTTCGCTTTTAATAACTCTACTGCAAGCTTATCTTGGTAACTCTACCAAGGACTCTCCTTTGATTAACTCTAATCAGTATCAAACTTAGGCAACTCTACCTAAGAACTTCTCTCAACAAATGAAAACACTTCTCTTATAACAAGAGTAGTTCTTTTACAAATCATCACTATAGAACACTCATTCACTCTTTAAGCATACACCAAATTTAAGAACATGAACAATGCTTGAGCAATCTTCAAATGGAGTTTTTGTTGCCTCTCTTTACTCTTTAGATTTGTTCAAAAACTGATTGATAAAGAAACGTCTCTTTCATTTTATAGATGAGTGATGATTAGGTTGCAATAGCATTGGACCAACTGTCCTAATCAGTAAAAGTAGCACCTGCAAGTTTGTTACACAAGAGGACAAAATTATGCAGTCACGTGTGTCGGTTGTACTGTACCATGAACACCCAAGGAACTGGTCCCTTATAGCTAGTTGCTCATAAAAAAAACTACATATAGAACTAATTCAATGCTTACTATTAAGGTTAATAATACCCTAAGCACTCATTACTTATATAATAATCACCATTTATTTTTAACATAGAGAAAGAGAAAATTTTCTCTCCCCAAGGAAGAAATAGGATTCTTCAACTTTATTCCCCAATTTCAAAGATTTCTTTAGGGTTTTCATCTCCATGTATGTGATATTTCATCACTAGGATCCTTTCACTTTAGGATTCACAAATTTAACTTCAATTTCTCAGTTTAATTCATTCTTCAGAGCTTAGGGTTCATAGATGTTGTGAATTTCTTGATATTCCAATTCCTGGACCTTATTAAGTTATTAACCCATGTTTTAACATGAATTTTAGTACCATTAAATATTCGAATCATAAAATGTGGTTATATTTTGAACTTCATAATTGTTGGACTTGGGTTATTAAATTCCTTAATTAACTTAGTTTATGGATTTTTCATAATAATTGAATTCTTTAAAGATAGTGGATTATGAACACCCAATGACCTAGGATTTCATTCATGTACTTATGAATATTATGTGCGCTTATATTCATGTTATGAATGCTCTTAGAAAATGCAATTATTTTTAATTTTTAGAATATTACTATTATTGGGAATTTCAGTTATCAATTTTATTTAGTTGGGAGTAATACTTAGCACCGAGCAGATGCTGGGATGAAGGATCACCCCTTATGTAGGTCGATACCTTTAGTAGAAGTCCCTAATTCCCAAAACTATTGTGCCACTATAGGTTGTAAAGGGTCGGCCATCAAACAGGGCTTGATACCTTAGTCCTTTCGGCCATCAGTTTAGTATATCCACATAGGTCAGTGTTCGTACCCTTAACAAGGTACTATACACTTTTCTAGATGGGGTTACAAGTCAGATACCAATTATGTCAAATTAGGGTATGTCAGTAATTAATAGCTCTCCTTGTCAATAGACAATAGTACAGATTCATGGTTCCACTTCAGATACTTGCTTGACCTTGTATTTAGTCATTCAACTTATCATACAGTACAAGTTTATACTTGGTCTTTCATAAGTTTACCATGTTATATGCATCATATTTATCCAATAATATTTATTTTCTATATCACATACTCAGTCTATTCAAAGTAATGATCACTTACCTTTTTGTGCTATATTTTCTCATAATACAGGTTCTGGCATTCGATCACGTATAGTACAATCTCCTACTACATCAACAACAGTATTTTGGTGAGTCCCCATCCATCAAGCACTAGTATTAATATTTTATTTTATTTCAATTTCAGATAGTTAGAGTTAGATGGGGGCTTGTTCAAGAAACTCATCTTATTAGAGGCTTATAGACATATAGTTATATGTTTAGCTTTTTTTAGTTTTATCATAAGATATTATTATCGATTGATTTATTATTTCATTATTTATTTTAGCTTCGGCATATTGTTTTTGCATCAGTTACAATATTCATAGTGTTATGCCAGGCCATGGGTTCTATTGTGGTCACTTGTGACTCTAAGAACCATGTTATGACTAGGGGTTATTTTCAGGTCGTGACACCCTCCCATGGTATGGGGGTGCGGCACAAGGCCAAGCCCTCTAAGTGAGGTTTTGCCGAATTTTTGTTCCATGCTCCTCGTCTGCTTGTTCCTTGTTTCCCCACTACTTGTGGCTTGTTTGTAGCTGCTCCAATGTTCTCCTACAAAAAATCATGACAAAAAATCGACCATACAACACAATAGAGGTCATCAAAGTACACCAGAACAAGCATAGCATAGGCTAGCCTAACTAGTTTTCTTATCTAAACACTATTTGATTCTTTTGACTCTTGACTTGTTTCAAATATACTTTAAGCACTCTCAGCATATAACTTAGCACGTCAATATACACTTTATACTTCATTAACCTTATGAAGTTATCTATAAAACTAATCTAAATGCACGTAGATAATGACTTGCCTATGATCATCACCCCACATGTAAAGCTTTGTTCATTTTCGAACTATTTTTTATGCTAAGATCAATAAAGGAAAACTCTACATCACTACATGAACTAATATACTCTATCTAGAAATACAATGACTACATGAATAGCAAGTTCTATATTAGGCATGTCATATTACACTTGAAAAACTCATCAATACTGCACCCAAACTTTCTTGCCTCAAGAATTGACTCTACCAACTTTGTAAACTCATGCATATTACTGAATAAAAAGATCATATAATTCACTTATCAATAATTAAATATGTTCTATCACGAAAAAGAGTCACTCATATTCACTCAAAGATATGCAATTTAATACTAGAATGGGTGTAAGAACAAAATTTCGCTCAATCTCACGAAGAATTCACATGTCACATATGATGAACCATAAGCTTTCCCTTAGTGTTGTATTCCAATAATGTTAGAATATCAAAGCTCAAGATCAATAAAGACTTAAGAATTGTAAAGTAGGCCAAGAGGCTAAAAAACTAGTTGCTCTGGCTAGAGCCTAAGTAAATCAGTAGAATGAAGGCCAACAGGCACGTTATCCTAATCCTGATGATAATGATTTGGGGGATAATAACTTGTTAGATCCCGTTAACCCAAGGCGTTCAGAGAATGTGGATGTAGAAGTAAATCAAAATATAAACAGAAATTGCCCCTTTAGGGTAAGGTAAGAGCGTCAACCAGTGCAGTTTGATCTGAACGATAACAAAGATGGACTGGATAGAGTAGGTGCAACTGGAGCTATCATTCCTCCACCTCTAGCACCAGGAGCTAAATTCAATATTACCAGTATGATGATTCAACTCTTTTATCTTAAGAGGTTGTTGGGTGGTCTTCTGGGAGATGATCAAAATATGTATTTGGGGAATTTTATCACCATTTGCAAGTCTTTTAATAATCCGAGAGTGGCTCAGAATGCTATCCTCCTGCGTTTGTTTTTATTGTCTATGTTTGGGGAGGCGACACTATGGCTAAATGAACTGACTCCCGACTCTATAACCAACTAGAGGCAGTTGAAAGAGGCCTTCCTAGAAAGGTTCTATCCACCCTAAAAAAGGGTACAGTTGAGGGATGAAATCAGTAACTTCCGACAGCTTCCCACTGAAGCTCTTCATGAAACCTAGGGGAGGTTTAAAAAAAAAGTTGATGCAATGACCGAACCATAACATGATGGATATTCATTTTATGGAGACTCTTTATCAGTCTTTGAACTCTATTACAAAGCTAGTCATGGATAATGCTATAAGGGGGTCATTTGTTGACCTTACTTTTCTAGAGGCCTTGGAGATTCTTGATCGGATGACCAAATAGAGTAGAGCTTGGCATACCAGGGATTCTGTGGTAGCAAACCCTACTGTGTCTGGTAGTATGAATGCGGAGCAATGTAAGAAACAGGAAGAACATAACCAGGATATGGAATATTTAAAAACATAGATTGATTTGATTCCTAAGCATTTATTATGTGGAAAAATAGAGAAGGTAAAAGCTGTTGCATCCCAGGGGAGAGCTGATTCTGATTCGGAAGAAGAGACAAACTATCTAAATAATCATTGGGGTTTCCAAGGCAATAACCAAGGAAATCAAGGTCAAAACTATTACAATAAAAATGGTTATAAGGATAGAGATAAAGGGAACTAGAAGAGAAAAAATGATAGGAGTGGACTATACGTTCCTTCTGAAAGCAGAGATAATGCTGCAACTTGCTCTGGCAATATGTCCATAGAAGACGTGATGGAGAAATTATTAAAGGGAGTTGAGACTACCAACTCTGGGGTGACCACTATGAAGACTGACTTGTTTTCCATGAGTCAGTTGGTAAACTCACACTCTACTTCTATCAAGCAGTTGGAGCAATAAATTATCCAACTCTCAGCATAATTGAATCAGAGAAAGAGCAGAACTTTGCCAAGTGATAAAGTTTAGAATTCTCGAAATGATGGCTCCTATATGGAAATTACCATACGGAGTGGTAAGTTATTACTAGGCTCGTCTATAGGCAAAGCTGTGATTGCAGAGGATATTGAGTATGAAGAAAATTATCCAGTGGAGTCTAAAAAACTGGATGAAGTTATTGATAATACAACATCCAACCATCAGCAGGTTGATGAGTTGGAGAAAAACAAGGGAAAAGAGACTGGAGTGATGGTTACTTTACTCCCAAAACCACCTCCTCCATTTCCCCATCGGTTGAAAAAGAAGGTCAAACACCCAAAGTTTGGAAATTTTATGGCCATGCTTAAGCAGTTGACAATCAACTTGCCATTGGTGGAAGCATTGGAGAAAATACCCGGGTACGCAAAGTTCATGAAAGATTTTATTACAAAGAAGCGGATAGTTAGTTATGATACGGTGGACAATATTCAGCATTGTGGTGCTATTTCCATAAGGTCGTTGGTGCAAAAGAAGGCAGAACCCGGAGCATTTACTATCCCGTACACTATTGTGCCTCTTAAGTTCGCAAAAGCTCTTTATGATTTGGGAGCTAGTATAAATTTGATTCCACTTACTGTGTATAAAAAACTGGGTTTGGGGGATCCTACTCCCACAAATATGAGATTAGTTATGGAAGACAGATCTGTGAAGTGGCCCATGGGGATTTTATATGACGTATTAGTGACGGTGGCTAGTTTCATATTTCCAGCTGATTTTGTCATTCTAGATTGCGAGGTGGACTTCAAGATGCCAATAATCTTGGGTCGATCTTTTCTCACAGCCGGGAGTGTACTTATTGATCTAAAGGCAAATGAGCTACTATTTAGGCTGAATGATGAAGTAGTTTGATTCGATGTATGTCAGTTAATGAAACAACATAAAGATATGAGCCTATTTTCTATTATGGATGTTTATTATGATGAGGAGCAGGAAGGACCTATAGAAGAAAAATTTGTTGTGGAGACATTAGCTGATGTATTAATGAATTTTGATCATGACGGTATTGAAGATTATGAGGAGACTGTGTGTGCCTTGACAGGCATGGGTTATTATTCTTATGCACCAAAGAATCTAGATTTGGACTTGAAAAATTGTCCCAGTCCACCAGCCAAGCCTTCTATTGAAGAGCCACCCAATTTGGAGCTAAAAGAGTTGCCTGGTCATTTGAGGTATGTGTTTTTGGGCAGCGGGAATACATTACCTATTATTATTATGGCTGACTTAGGTGAACAATAGGTGAAATCCCTTATTTATGTTCTTAAGAGATATAAGAGGTTTATTGGTTGGATGATTGCAGACATTAACAGCATTCCTCCTGGTATATGCACACACAAAATCCAGCTAGAGGAGGATTATGTCCGACTATTGAGCATCAGTGTCATCTTAACCCACCTATGCAAGAGGTGGTGAAGAAAGAAATTATTAAGTGGCTAGATGCAGGAGTGGTGTACCCCATATCAGATAGTAAGTGGGTAAGTCCTGTTCAGTGCGTGCCCAAGAAATGGGGCATGACAGTGGTGGCTAACGAGAATAACAAGTTGATTCTAGTCATGTCTGTTACTGGATGGAGGGTGTGTATGGATTACAGAAAAGACAACTCATGGACATTAAAGGATCACTTCCCAATGACTTTCATGGATCTGATGCTCGATTGTCTAGCGGGAAGAGGTTGGTACTATTTCTTAGATGGGCATTCTAGTAACAACTATTTTTCTATTGCTCCTGAAGATCAGGAGAAGATGACATTCACATACCCATATGACACATTTGCTTTCAAGAGAATGCCTTTTAGGTTGTGTAATACACCTGCCACTTTTCAGCGGTGCATGATGTTGATATTTACTGATATGGTCGAAGATACCTTAGAGGTTTTTATGGATGATTTCTCGGTTTTCGGTGATTCTTTTGAGCTCTGCATGGTAAATCTGAGTAGGGCCTTGCAGCGGTGTAAGGAGTTCAATGTTGTGCTTAATTGGGAGAAATGCCAATTCATGGTGAAGGAGGGTATTATTATCAGACACAAAATTTCAGAAAAGAGGATTAAAGTTGATTGAGCTAAAGTTGAGGTTATAGAGAAGCTTCCACCTCCTATTTCAATGAATGGAGTGCGAAGTTCCCTTAGTCATGATGGCTTCTATAGGAGGTTTATAAAGGACTTCTCAAAGATTGCAAACCCCCTTTGCAAACTTAGTTTATAAATCAAAAAGTGAAGAATAAAAATACTCCCTGAGGCCTCTAGGCTTAGCGAGTAGCATCATATCCATCAAGGAGGTCCAGGAGAAGTCACACTCAGTTTTTTCATGCTTCTAAGCTAAGATCGTAGGTACTCAGACTTCCCTATAACCTGTCAACATAAGAAAAAAATAAAACCAAAGGTGATACTAAAGTAAATCAAAAAAATAAATAACTACCTTAACTAAGGTTGCTTCCCGAGCAATACCTGATTTATTATCGTGGCATGACTCATATCACAACTATCATCCATATTTTCCCATCATTGTCCTCCTTGTTGGGGCCTAAATTCTTTATTTTTTCTAACCTCTTGATTGCTCACAATCAATGTCTGTAACTAGTTTTACACTAACTTTTTTAGGATTCCCTTCAAGATTTTTAAGACCTGACTTAGTTGTTAATTTGGGCTACTCTATGAGAGAACCCGAAGTGGAAATAAAAGTTTTGATCTCCTCCACCTCACACTCATCCACTTTTATCACTATGTTCATACATAGATCTCTGTAGTGTGAGGGTGTGTTGAGTTTTTTGTACACTATGAATACTACCTCTTCATCATTCAATCTCATCTTGAGCGTGCCCTTCTAACATCTATTAATGCTCCACCAGTATCAAAAAATGGGTATTCCAATAGTATTGGTACCTTATCATTTGCATCATTGTCAAGAATAATAAAGTCAGCAGGAATCAGATTATTCCTTTGGGGACCATTCTAGTTTTTTCTATAATTTGGAGTACAATTGTACAAGGCCTTGTCTTTCTCAAAACCAAATTATTAAACACAAAAAGAGTAATCATATTAATTCTTTCCCCTAAATCACTCAAATCTTGAACAATATTAGTTTCACCAATTTTTATGGGGAGGCTGAAACTCCCAAGGTCCTTGAGCTTTTTGGGAATCTTTGATCATAACCACCGAACCGTACTCCTCCATTAGTATTATAGTCTCAATATCACCGATCCTCTATTTTGTTCATCACAGCATCCTTCAATTACTTAGCATACTAGGTGTTCCCAGTAACACATCTAACAAAGAAAGGTTAATGTGAAACTCTCTGACTGTGTTAAAGAACTTCTCAAAGCAAGAATACTCTTCGAATTTCACAAACTTTTAAGGGAAAAATGGTGGTGATCTATTTTAAGGTTGCTCGACTGTCTTTTCATTTGGGTACACAGACTTCCCCGTTTTGTCAGCTTTTTCAGATTCAACTTATTTTTTTGTTTGCTTAGGTGTGACCAAATCTACTTGCAAATTTTTCTTTGGAGGTGTGTCACTCAAATCTCTACGACTTCTCAAATGGATTTTCATCACTTTTTTTGAATCTTTTGTAGCATTAGAAAACCCCCTTTTATTCTTTTATTTTATGCCTGAGCAAACTGACCCATCTGCATCTCTAAATTCTTTTGAGCCAATTTTTGATTTTTTTTATCTCTGCAACTATTTGTTCTTGATTGGCCAAAAGTTTTTTCGAAGTCTATTCTATATTACTGGCTTGAGTATTTTTCTAAATGCCTTATTATTGTTTAAACTACTGAGGTTGGAACATATTAGGTCCTTAAAGTTAGTTGGGATGACTCTGCAAATTATGGTGTACGCATTACCATAATTTTGGTTCCTTTTTTATTCATTGCTCAAAAAATTCACCAATTTTAGATTTTCTCCACATAAGTCTGTAGAGTGACCACTACTACAAAAAATTTCACACAAAGTGTATACCTACTGAACTGCATTAATTTGGGAATGAGGTTGAGCCACTCTTAACTTGTTGAATTGAATCATCTTTTGATTCTAAAAAAGGCTAACTGTGTAGCCAATTCTATGATACTATCCACCTTGATCATACTTGTAGTCTTTTTCACCATATTTGTATATATATCCTCTACTCCTCTAGATAAGCTTATGCAATATGGTTGAGAAGATTATACATATCATCATAGGTTTTCTCCAAAACCTGACCACCTGCTACTCAATCCCGCAAAAAATTTGTGTTATGGTCAAGAACTTTAATAAATGTATGAGATAATACCTTATTTAACTATTGGTGTTACAGGAAATCTCTAAGAAGATACTTGAATATCTCCCATGTATGATAAATATTTTCACCTGGCTTTTTATTGAAACATAAGATCTCACTCCTCAACCATGCAATTTCTCAAATGGAAAAATATAATAAGGAAATTCTTTGCCAAGTCGTCCCAAGTTATGACTAAAATAGAAGGTTGTACATTCAACTATTTCTTCGCTTCTCTTAATAGTAAGAATGTAAGAAGAGTGAACCTCACATAATCTATAAATACTCCCACAGAAATGAATGTACCACTGATATTCCAAAAATTTTGAAGATAAACCTGTGGATCCTTATGTGGAAGGTCTGTGAACTATCCTCTTGTGTGCAACAATTGCACCATTTTCTGTTTAAGCTCATATCTACCTCATACATTTGGCTTTTTGATACTTGAGGTTACATTGGTTGTGAGTGGGATTTCCACTTGGTGCATTGCCTGGTGGGATGGTTGTTCATCATCCATTGTTGCAGGAATAGTCTCATACTACTTACATTGAAGGATTAGATAGAAAAGTGTTGCCTCTCTAGTCAGCTGGTGAAAGAATCACTTAGGTTTGGGATATGGTTTATCTAAATACCTTTTTCTTTCCAACTTACTTATGATTTAAACTTGTGCCAATAAATATAGTAGATAAGACCAAGTCATTAATACTTATCAAACAAAATAGAAAGACAGAATCAAAATGTTGCTAATTTTTCAAGTCCCCGACAATAGCACCGAACACATGAAATGTGTCCAATCGCACACACAAGGGTTTGTGACCATTCAAGTAATAAAGTAGCTTTTGCAAGCTGAATATCAATCCCATGGGTACTTGACGTTTAGCATATAATCTAATCCAACTATTACTATCAATGTTAAATAAGTGCAATTTATAATCAAAAAGAGCTTGAGTTTTATTACGCTAACAGTAATAATGAACAATAATAGAAAATAAAAATTTAGAAAACAATAATTAAAAGAGTTCCAGGGTCAAGGCATCTTGAACAATAATGCAAAGCTATACAATCGCGTTGGTTAAGTTACTATCTTGGTTGTCGATTCACGGAGTTAATATCTTTATACAGTGCTTTGAGCTTCTAATAGTCTATTTGAATTAGCCTCAAAACTACATCATTGAGCGGTGATATGGAACTAATTCAATATACATATTTATATTTCATCCCATATTTGAACCAAATAGGGTGAATTGGGTAAATTTTTATCCCAATAGTGAATCTAGTCCTTAAATCACCTAAAAGACTAGGGGCTATTCCTTATGATATGAAGAAGAGTTTTGATCTTTTTGGTGTAACCAAAGATAATGGGCTCACAGTTATTGGTTTTTATGGAGAAAGGTTTAAATGGTCTAATTTGAGGGGTATTAATTTCAGGTTTTGGAGGAGGCTTGATTAATTCTTGGTTTGATAATATTCCTTGCACTTCCAACACTCGTTATCTTCTCTGGGATCTGATCATTTCCCTCTTTTATTTGAAATGAATGAGAGACTTGACAACAACATCAAATATCTTAAGTGTTTAAATTGTTGGGTGGATAATCCCTCATTTTTAGAGATTATTGAGAAATGCTAGACAAGACCTTGTGATGGAGTTCCTATGTGGTTATTTCACTAGAAAATGAAGAGATTAACTTCCTCCATAATTCAATGGTCCAGAAGAGAGTTTAAGGACATTTATGCTAAGGTGAAATAATATGAAATGAAAGTTAAAACTGCTGAAAAAGACTTGATTTTATCTAACACTAGAGCAAGCAAGCAATATCTTCATTGTTTTAATGCGGAATACACTAAGCATATTAAAGTGGAAGAAGTTGTGCTCAAGCTAAAAACTCAACTCCACTGGTTCAAAAATGGTGATGCAAACATGAGGTATTTCTATACATTGATCAGAGGTAGGAGAAGAAGATTGTTTATTCACAAAATTAAGACTGAGGAGGGACATTGGACTCAAGGAGATGCAAAAATTGCTGAGGTTGCATGCAATCATTTTCAACATATTTTTACTGGTAAAGAGCAGGTTATTAATGAGGAAGCTCTCAGTTGTATTCCTAGTCTCATTATTTATTATCAGAATGATATTCTACAAGCTATTCCAACCATAGAAGAGTTAAAAATTATTGTATTCTCTGTGAATCCACTTTCTGCAGCTGGACCTGATGGCATAAATAGGAAATTTTTTCAGTCATGTTGGCATATTATATGCAATGATCTGCTACAGGTGGTGATTTCTTTCTTTTTTGGGCATGTTATGCCTAAGTATTTTTCACATGCTTGTTTGGTCTTACTCCTAAAAGTAGATCATCCTAATAAATTGTTTGAATTAAGACCCATTAGCCTTAGTAACTTCACCAATAAAATCATCTCTAAACTCATTGCCTCAGACTTGCTCCTATTTTACCCAATCTTATTTCCCCCAACCAGTCAGGTTTTATAAAGGGTAGAAACATTTCTGAGAACATCATGTTAGCTCAAGAAATTATTCATGGTATTAAAAAGACAATTATTGGTTGTAATGTGGTAATTAAATTAGTTATGTCAAAGGCTTACGACAGGGTTTCTTGGTCCTTTATTTGACTAGTTCTCAGAAAATTTGGTTTAGGAGAGATTATTATCGATATGATTTAGAGAACCATGTCCAATATTTGGTATTCTATGATTGTTAATGGATCTATACATGGTTTATTTAAATCTATAAGGGATCTCAATAAAGGGGATCCTCTTTCTCTGGCTTTATTCATTCTTGGAGCTGAAGTTTTATCAAGATTACTCAACAACCTTAATACATATCCTCAGTATTATGGTTTTCATATGGAAGTGAATGGTCCTCAAATAAATTATCTCAGTTTTGCTGATGATGTTATAATTTTCACTTCAAGAAGAAGAAAGTCTTTGAGATTAATTATGAAGACTCTTGCTGATTATGAACATATTTTCGGTCATCTTATCAACAATGACAAGAGTCATTTCAAGGTTCCTGAGAATGTTTTTCAATCTACTTTTTATAGAATCAAGAAGGAAACTAGTTTAAAACAAAATCAAAGTCGCATCACCTACCTCGATTATCTTATTAATATTGGGAGACAGAGAATTATTTATTATTCTAGTATGGTTTCTCAAGTGGTTTCCAGGATAACAGGTTGGCAATCTAAGATTCTCAGTTATGTCGGCAGAGTTATTTTGATTAAACATTTCTTGCAATCCCTGCCTATTCACATTATTTCGTCATCAACACCGCCTAAAACTACTCTCAAATAGGTGGTGAGTTTATTTGCAGATTACTTTTGGGGATGGAAAAAGAACAAAAAGAAATATCATTGGTCCTCACAGAAAAACCTCAGCTATCCTTATGAGGAAAGGGGTAGAGGTGTTAGACAGATTGTGGATGTTTGTGTTTTCTTACAATACAAACAATGGTGGATGTTTAGAACTACAAATACTCTTTGGGGTGACTTTTGAGAGCTATATATGGTCAAATAGCTAACCCAGTGGTGAACAAGTTGCATACTGGGCAATCTTTAGTGTGTAAAAACATGATGAGAAATAAATATAGAGCTGAAAATCACATTGAATGTAGTCATGATAATAAAGTTCAGGTCATTTACTGGAATAAACCTCCTCCTAATGTTGTAAAAACAATTCTGATGGTAGTGAGTTATCAAATACGAGAAGAATAGGAGCTGGTGTTGTTGGTAGAGATCATCATGGTAATCTTATTTATGGATATGTTACTCCACTGGATGATGAAACTAACAGCCAAGTAGAGCTTGAAGCTGCTATTTGGGTCTTTCTTAAGGGTTGAATAATGATTTCCGGTAGTTTATTTTGGAAGTTGATTTAGAACTCATTGTAAAATGGATTAAACAATATGCCAACCCTTTGTGGAATCTCTAACAATGTCTTAATAATATCAGAGATCTCATTACTCATTTTCAGAGTTTCACATGTTGACACACTTATAGAGAGGAAAATTTGCTGGCTAATGTGCTCTCTAAAACCAGCCATACTTATGATAATGTTCAGCACTTATTCAATATCCAACAACTCCCGAAGGAAGCTAGAGAATACTTCAGGATTGATAAGTTGGGAATTCCTAATTTAATAAGAAGGACATTGAGAAGAATAAAGGAACCTCCATAATTTCTTCTTTTGATTTCGCTGCGCTGGTTTTCACTTTATCTTCATCTCATCTTCATCTACATTATTCTCCTTTTATTATAGCTTTTATGAAGTGGCTTAGTTTTGTTTCATTTTCTACTTGATTTGTAAGGGGAGAGTCTCTCATCTATGTTTTCCTAGATTATATTGTAATGAGAGGAGTCCTCTCTTCTAGGTGCTTAGATCTAGGTTTCATTTATAAAATCAAGGATGAGTCGACTGACCTTAGTAGACTAGTTCACTTTGAACCACCATAGGATCGGAGGTAAGATCTATGTCCCCCTCCTTGTATTTCTTTTATTTTATTTATGATAAGGCTTGGGTGTGTATGGCTTAACCCCTGATCGCCATGGGAGGTGAGAGCGATGGGTAAGGTCCATTTCTCAAAAAACTCATCTAAAAGACAAGAAACCATTCCTTAGGTTCCATGTTCTAATCTAATGTTACTTCTTCTAGGCTGACAAAAGAAATATAGATGTATTCTAAAGGCCATGAATCAATGGAATAGTGAATACAACCACATAAGAACAACCAATTGTAATAATTAACAATAACCAACTTGAATGTTAACAACTTATGTTTGTAGTCTCAACCCTAGAAATAAGGTTCTTTGCAACTCATAGTCATACAAAGAATCACCATTAATGAATTCTTATTAAAACTACATAAAACTACAAGTAATAGGAAGAAAAACCCTAGCATAGATCCCTTGTGCCTTCTTCCCTATCCGAATGTGTATTATTCAAAATATGTCTTGTAAATGTCAATAAGTGCTCTTTATATAGTCCTTAAGGTCTTTCATAAGCTTCCCCAATAAATTATAAGCATTGACTACTTTTCCCATCTTAAACAAAGAAAATTACGATGTTTTATATTTATTTATGGGAGTGTAGTGCATGTCCATTGCAGGGCCAAGGTGGGTAGTACACAGGACCATAGAACGACTAAAATAGTGTGCTATTGCCATCGTAGGTGCAGCACAAGACCTCTAACCCTGAAATTCCATTCTATTGCAATTACTACCCCAAACTAAGCTAAGGTTCCAAAATCCCACTACAAGGTGCTAATTAAGCCTCATTATGTCCTACGATAGTAATTCAATCTAAGGAATGGGTAGTTAAGACAAATACGCCTAATTACAGTTTGCTAACCGACTAAATAATTTACATTCATCAAATATACCACCATGTCATAATTCCTAACCCAATAATAGCATAATAGTATATCAATACTATAATTAAGCTCATTCTAAGAGAAGATAAGCCTAGCCTACCTAGACGTTGAAGAATGCCCGATAAGGTCCACTAAATTAGAGATTTCCCCTTTCAACAAGCCTCGCACAATGCCGACTATCAAAATAGTGATCTATGCATTAATATGAGAATAATAATACCCATATTGCATTTTGTCCAAAATCAAGTCAAAATTCCATGTGGGTCTCGCTTCAAGAATATCACTTTTGAAACCATCAACATGCCTATTTAATAGACTATGGATTTGTGACTAAATCAAAGAATAAACTCAAGAATTAGATGAAGAGTTACAAGAATTACAATGAGGAAATGTCTGTTTTGAGCTCACCAACACCCTACTACCACTAAAGGATCAATCTCCTATTTTTTTAAACTCTCTAGGGCTTTAATACTCTTCGGACTTGGGAGAAATGGGAGAAAATTAGTTAAAGGGCTGAAATAAATGCCCTTCTAAGTGCCACATAAGTGGTTTCGCTAAACCAGCATAGGACCGCTAAACTGATCCCTGACATAGGCTGACCTCCACTAAAGTGGAAAAGATCTCTCTTAAGCAACATCCACATTAGGGGTCAGGCCTATGCAAAAGCAACCAATTACCGCTAAAGGGATCAATTGGCCATTAAAGTGACCATATCTTAAGTGACCAAAGGTTCGTTTAAGAGGTTGCACCAGCTGAGCCCATGCACCAGCAGAATTTGGATTTTTCCAACTTTTCACCGGCCCCTTAGGATTCATTCAAAATGCCATGCACAAACTATACTACCTTGTAAAATTTGATATTCTAGACTCAATAGTGATATTAAAGTTTTAATCCAGAGTCCTTTCCATGAAATGTGGGTCCACACCCAAGGTCAACTTTTATTAAAATCCATCTAATAGCCTAATATGAGTTTGGAATCCTAGGGACCTGAACCTGATCACATCTAAGATACACCTCATATCTGAAGGTTATGTGGTCGCTGTCAAATATAGTAACCCAACAAAGGTTGGGGTCGAATCCCAAGGGAATACTCTGAATTTTTTTCTTGCTTGTTGTACTCAGTAGTTCAAACAAGAAAAGTAAATGGGGTGATTTTTATTATCAAATAGGAAGAAAGTATTGATTTGGTTGTAATCGGTCGGAGATAAACATTAGGACTATGTTCCCCCTGGCTTCTCAGATCAGTAGGTTTATCATGATTTTTTAAACTAACCTGATGTCTTGCATGAAGAATCAATAAGTTTTGTACCACCTATAGTCTTTTGGAAGAGTCGATAGATCTCACCATTTACTTTTTTGAGTCTTAGGATATCGCCTTACTAACCCTTACCATGATCCCAGTTAACTATTACCTTTTGAGTCTCTAGTTGTTATATGTAGTTAACAATCAATCATTATATTCCATATTAGCATGGATCAATGATTAATCTGCAAATTCCTATCACCTTACCTTTTCCTAGTCACTACTTGTCTTTTGGAGTAAGTAACAATAATCTTGGCGATATCCTAACATTTTCAACTGCTAAGATAGCTACTAAAATGAACATAAGATAATACATGTCATGGGTTCGGTTCGGAACAACATATCACTTCCCCTACTTCATCAATCTGCTAGGGTTTCCACAACCCTAGCTATAGGTTTTAGCTGCTCATGCTTGTAAAACAAATAACAAGTAGCATAATTGAAAAAATAAGATGAAATCATAAGAGTTAACAATTAAAACCCAAAAGCTTCAAATAGATCAAGAACCAAAATCAATACAAGTAAATTCCCGAAAATAGATCTCAAAATCAAAATATGTTAGTGAATAGTAAAAGTATGTAACCTTAGCTAAAAAACACATAAGGGGTATTTATAGTACATGAGGAAACACTGAAACAAGAGCCTGAATGAAAAAGGGAAAACAAGGGTTGGTAGCTACATGTGGTCACCACATGCGCCCTGTGGCTGGTGCAGTACAACATACGGCCTAGGGATCACTGCATGTTTGTACCAAATTTGCCAAACAATTTCTTGCAGCCTCAGCACTTCGAGATCTCCACTTTTGGCACTTACGTAGGCCACATGATCCCCGCATGTACTACATGAGAACCACAAGTTGTCCTAAGTATGTGTCAGGCCTTCCCAAACATGCAACCAAGCATCCGAACTTCACGTTTTAGTTCAGTCTATAGCTACGAACACTCGGTAAGCACCATAAGTGCCAATAATCATCATTATAGTATCAAAAACACCCCTTTTCATCTCTTTCTCAAACGATGCATCAAAAACCTACTTTTCTACAAAATATACCCAAAACGCATCATATCTAACAAAACAACCTAAGGAACTTGCATATTTTCCTCATTTTAAGCATCGAAAGTGCTATATTTCTATAGCACATCAACACCCTCAACTTAGGCTGTTTGCATGTCCTTAGGAAGCATAACACAATAAAACTAAAAACAATGCTTAACTAGGAGAAAGTAAGCTATTCAAGGCAGTCAGTTAACAAATTAAGTTCAAATCACAACACCCCATCCTATTTCAAAACATCAAAACCAACTGTGTATCATCATGAAGCACAACCATTTCACATAATGGAATCAAGGTATGGCACAACATTAGCAACATGAAATCGTGCATGTATATAAGCTCACTACCCAAACAAATAAGT
Organism: Capsicum pubescens; assembly: GCA_030864215.1. Taxonomy (NCBI): domain Eukaryota; kingdom Viridiplantae; phylum Streptophyta; class Magnoliopsida; order Solanales; family Solanaceae; genus Capsicum; species Capsicum pubescens. The sequence continues at coordinate 269,937,227 of CM061548.1, forward strand.
ATCTCACAATATGACTTATGTGCCCTCACAAAAAAAGAAATCCCACTCACTCATATGAAATAAAGCATGTAGATGGAGGGACAATTAAGAGACATTCACTCTCAACAAAGAAGTTTCAATAATTGTGCCCCAAATACCATAGGCTTGCCCTTATTGTCTTCACCTAAGCTTTCAGACAGTTAAGTTAGGATCACTATAGGACTTTATCCGGCTTATAATGTAGGCTTGGAGGATGGTATGGTAATTATGGATATTAAGTGACTAAGCCTCCTTGGCACTATACTAACTTTGTTGGGTCTCACTTATTAACTACTTTCTTCTTTTTATCTCCACCCTTATTTCTTCCCTTTTATTTTAAAGCACATTCAGGTTGGGTATGGTCCTTATTCTTTCTTTTTCACTTTTTCTGAAATTTTTTCTTTTTTTTTCTTTTGCTACCACACCCAGCCCTACTTTCTTTTTCTATTATATTACCCTTTTTTATACCATTTTTTACATAACTCACCCCTATAATAGCCACCCTTAACTTAGGATTTTTGCCTATGTTGAGGTGCACAATGTCCAAAGAAGACTAGGGCCAAAATACGTTCATTGTAACATAAAAAGGGGAGGTGAAAATTGAAACAAAGAAATAGGCTATATGGCTCAAAATCAAGGCTCAGGGGATATAATGCACATAGGGAATGTTATAATATGATAAAAGTGGAATAAAATAAAAAAAGGCCTATGATCCTTTCCTAACTAACCATCATCCAACTTAGGCAAGACTAACCAGGAAAGTTCTGAATTTGGCACACAAAGGGAACTAGGTAGCATATCACACACACATGGCACAAAATTAATGTCACAGGTAACTACCTATCCATTCATGCTTAAGTTAGCACTGATTATTATGTCCCTAATACTAATGCCATAACAAGATCCACAATGTTCACATGTATACATTCACACAGTTATCAAAACATCTAATTTGAAGGGGTATCATTTTTATCAAAAATCAAGTAAAACATGCCAACTGCCCAAAATATTTAAAAATCTCCTAATTACACAAAAACACATCATAATACAAAATAAAAAGCAATACAACACAATATTTATCCTATACATATCGGTTCTATAATAATACCACGGCCGACAGGAAAAGAGGCATGGCAATAAAAACTCACAGCAGCTAAGGTATACCCCACCCCTAACTAAAAACTATGCAGCTGAGTCATCCGTGTCCCTTGGGTTGCCTCCCAAGCAGCGTCTAATTTACCGTTGCAACATGACTCAGCTGCCTCTGCTACTCAGACTTCACCAAGGCTAATATCCGCACAGACTCTTACTTCTTTAAGGTTTCCCATATAGTGCTTCATTCGCTACCTATTCACTTTGAACAGGAATTCACCATCATGTCTTATCTTAAGAGAACCATGTGGAAATACCCTAACCACAGTTAATGGTCTAGTCTACCAAGACTTTATCTTGCTAGGAAACAAGCGAATTCTTGAATTGTATTGCAGTACCAAATCACCTAGTTTGAACTCCCTCTTTTAAATTTTCCTATCATGATACAACTTCATTCTCTCTTTGTATATGGTTGAGATCTCATAAGCATGGAGTCGGAACTCATCCAATTCATTTACCTTGCCCAACCTCAAATTTGTTGTATCACACCAGTCAAAGTTTATCCTTTTCAATGCCTATAGTGCCTTATGTTCCAACTCAATCGATAAATGTCATGTTTCCAAATACAAGCTTTTATGGGGAAGAACCTATGGGAGTCTTATATACCGTTCGATAGGGCCACAATACATGGTCTAATTTTCTTGACCAATCATTCCAGTTGGCATTCACAATATTTGCCAAAATAGACTTTATTTCTTTGTTTGAAACCTCCACTTGCCCGCTAGTTTGAGGGTTGTAAGGTGTTGGAACCTTATGCCTCACACCATTATTATTAAGCAAATTTTTTAATAGATGATTACAGAAGTGTTCCCCACCATCACTTATAATAACTCATAGAGTGCCAAACTGAGAGAATATCTGCCCTTTCAGGAATACAGTGACACTTATGTCTTCATTATTGGGGAGTTCTACTGCTTCCACCAATTTGGACACATAATCAACAATAACTAATAGGTATGTCATTCCATAAGAGCTCACAAATGGCCCTATAAAGTACACACCTAATACATCAAATATCTCGAGCTCTAAAATTAAATTCATAGGAAGTTCATGGATCCACGAAATATTACCTTGGTACTAGAATATATCACAAGCCTGTGAGAATTCATGGGCATCCTTATAAATAGTAGGCCGGTAGAATCCACACTGCATGATCTTGTGAGTTCCACGCGCACTACTATGATGGCCTTTAACTGGTGAGAGTGACAAGCCTCTAAAATTCTCATCTTCTCTACCTCTGGAATGCATCTCCTAATCACCCCATAAGCACAGACCCTAAAAAGATATGGCTCATCCCAAAAGAACTTTCTCACCTCATACATAAATCTCCTTTGTTGCTGGTAAGATCGAAATTATGGGATAATGTCACTTGCCAAATAGTTGGCAAAATCTGTAAACAATGGAATCAAGTCATGAGAGGCAGTCAAGGCCTGTTCATCTAGAAAAGCATCATTTATTTCAAGTTTATCCCTAATTTTCTGAATTGCCTCTTCCTCCAACCTAGATAAATAGTTAGCCACTTGATTTTCTGCACCTTTTTGATCCTTAACTTCAAAATCAAACTCTTGTAGCAATCAAAACCAATGGATCAATCTTGGCTTTGCATCTTGTTTCTCCATCAAGTATCTCAAAGTTGCATCTGTATGAACAATCACCTTCATGCCAATCAAATAGGACCTGAATTTCTCAAAGGAAAAAACCACTGCTAAGAATTCTTGTTCTATAATAGTATAATGTTTTTAGTAGGGTTTAGTGCCTTCCTAGTATAATAAATTGAGTGTATAATATTTTCTTGCTTTTGTCCTTGAACAACACCTAGGGTCACTCCACTTGCATCATGCATGACCTTAAAAGGCAATGACAAGTCAAGAAATATAGGAGTTGTCACCTACCGCACCTTTAGACACTCAAAAGTTTTAAGTCATACATCATCAAAATTAATTTTCACCTCTTTCTCAAGAATCTTGCAAAGAGGAGTTGCAATCCTTGGGAAATCCTTGATGAATCTCTTGTAAGACCCTGCATGGCCCAAAAAACTTTTAATCCCCTTTACTGAAATTTGAGGAGATAACTTTTTGATCACCTCTATTTTTGCCTTATCAACTTCTATACCTTTCTTTGAAATATTATGGCCAAGAACAATTCCTTGTAACCCATTGAAGGCGCATGACCGATATGGGCATGTGAAGGTTATATTATCCTAATCTTTTGGAGCAATCATAATATGGTTGTAACCCAAATATCCATCCATAAAATAGTACCATCCCCTTTCCACAATCCTATCCAACATATGATCCATTAAAGGCAATGGGAAGTGATTTTTTCGGGTCTATTTGTTCAACGTCCTATAATGCATGCAGACTCTCCAACCGGTGATTGGCCTCATTGGTAAAAGCTCATTTTTTTCATTAGGAACCACTGTAATACCTCATTTATTTGGGATGCATTGAACAGGACTAACACACTTGCTATCAACAATGGGGAAAACAACACCATCATCCAGCCACTTGATGATCTCCATCTTCACCACCTCTTGTATAGGAGGATTCAGTCTTTTTTGTGCTCAGTACTAGGAATGATGTCTGGCTTGAGATGTATTTTGTGAGAAAATAATCTTGGAAGTATCCCTACTATATCTGTAGTGGTCTACCCAATATCTCTCTTGAACTTCTTTAGCACGAATATCAAAGCCTTCACCTACACTCCTACCAAATCTGCTATAATAATTATCGGTAGAGTATTGTTGGCCCCCAAGAATGCATACTGTAGATGAGGTGGGACAGTTTTTAAATCCAATATTAGTGGCACCTCATTCAAAAGTTTTGTCGAAGGTGTGGTTCTGTTCTTAAAATCAAGATCCATCTTTTTAGGGGCATACTTGTACGAACCCATACCCCTCAAGGCATTGACCAGCTCATCATACTCACCTATCCCTTAAATCTCAAAATTCATAATCATTATTTCTAGGGCTTTAACCCTTACTCTCTCTTCAACAGGCACATCTTCTTTAATTATGATATTATCCACTACATCTATTACTGTAATCACTCTCATACCATCCAGTTGTTGTATTGTCAAGCATATATTTAACATAATTTTCTCATTATTCTATTTGAATGTGATCTTCTCCAAATCTATCTCAATCACCACCTGACCAGTGGATAAGAAGGGCATACCCAATATAATCGGAGATTGGGCATCCACTTCAATATCTAAAATCATGAAATCTGCTAGATAGGTGAATAATGCCACTCTTACTTCCACATCATAAAAAATACCAACTAGATCCTTTACCGATGAATCAGCCATCAAAAGTCTTGCAGATGTAGTCTTGAGTTATCCTAACACCAACACCTTGTATATCACCAATGACATTATATTTACTCCTACTCCGGAATCATATATAGCCTGATTAATATAATAAGGCCCAATAGAACATGGGATGGTCACTACACTTGGGTCCCATTTTTTCTACTAATGGTGCATAGGAATTTTTGCTAAGCTATTGCATTATATTTTGGTGCTCATCTGCAACCCGATCGTCATCACAATAACTCTTAAAATTATCATCGCTATAAGTTAGCTTCTCAAACTCTGCCATAGGGATTTCATTCATATAAAAGTGCTATATTTCAACTCTTCAACTATAGATAGAGGAGAATTATTAGTAAGAGCACCACTTCTTATAGTAATAGAAAAGTAGTAGCTCATGACTAGTGGATTCTAGCCTATATTATACTAAGGGACAATTGGTTATTTCTATTTTACCAAAGCAGACATCTGACCAAACTGCTGCTCCAATTGCTTAATAGCAGTAACATGAGATTCAAACTTCTATGTGAGGCCTGAAATATTAGCCTTAATCTCTTTAAGGTTGTTCTCTTGATTTTCTTAACCTTTCACCAACTTCACTAGCATAGATTTTATTCTAGATTCTGCATCTCGGTTTCCTGGTGATATGTACCTATCTCCCTTCTCTCTTTAATCATCCTTCTTTCGCCAATCACCATCACAATCTTTGTTGCAGTCCCTATACTTATCTCTATAGAAGTTTTAACCTTAATTCCCTTACCCTTGGGCTCAGAAACCTGCCATTTTATGATCAAGATATTTATTTTCCTCCTCTATAACAGAATCATAATCTCTAGAAGCTATCCCCTCTCTTCTACTGCAATCATTTTTTTAGCATTTATGGTTGAAAATTGCTTTGTAAGAAGCCCAATATCAGTTCTCAGTAATGCAATCTCCTGTGCTACAGACTTATCACCGACTTTGTAATCACTAGTTACACCAATAACATATAGTCCAGATTCCCTCTCAGCCTCCCAAGTTTGCCTCCCTCAATTAGTAAGAGAAATCTGGTAAAGTATGTCTGAAGTTGTCTCCTAGTGCATCCTCATAAAGGCTCCTCTTGTGATTGTGTCTTTCATAGATATGGAACTGATAGTTAGGGCTTTGTTGAATAATTCCAACAAACATAGCCCTGAAATCCTGTGATTGGGTACCATACTAAGCTTTTTCTTGAACTTGAACCAATCCTCATATATAGATTCATATTGTAATTGTCAAAAATTATAAATCTCATCCTTCAGTTGCATCATCCTAGATAGAGAAAATAACCTATATAAGAAATTCCTACATATATCATTCTACGTGGTGATAGACCCTCTTAAGAATTCCCTTAACCATAGTGATACTTTTTCTGTAAGCAAGAATGGGTACAACCTCAGTTATCCTGATTTACCCCTGGATTTGTGTATGAACTGCAGATGCAAATAAAATTAGCCAAGTGTAAATTTGCATCATCTATTGGTAACCCCACAAGCACACCCTTTAGATTCAAAAGTTGGATCATCACACTTGTAATATCAAACTTTACATTTGAGGGTAGAACAGGAAGGACAATGGCTCATGTCTCTACTAGCTCAACATATCCCATGTCCTCTTTATTATCCTCATATGGATGGAAGTGCTAATATGTCGGGATAACTTGAGATAGGCCTCCTCTAGCTCTGTTCTGATTTGCACCAAGTACTGCTCAGCGGTCTGCTATCTATCTCTATTGTGCCAGCTCTGCCTCCTGAGCTAACCATTGATCTTCATCTATTGCCCTCTTATTATTCTCATCTTGAGATAAGATCTCATAATTTTTTCAATCAATAATATCATATACTCCATATTGAAGAGGGGGAGGCATCCGTGTGCTCCATCTAGAACCCCTTCTAGGTTATTATGTCCCTTCGGCTCAATCATCTTTCATGGTGTTTGAAGGATCCTTTCTAGATTTAGATTCAGTGGGAGTAAGTGATTGCCTCTACTCTGGGTGCTAGGCATACAACGGTATATGCCCAACTAAAATTAAGAAAATAAAAGAAACCCAAAGACTACAACAACTGGAAGTCACAGCTAAAAAACAAACTCCCCAGTAACGGTGCAAAAATTTGATCACGCCTAAGCTACACCTCCTATCTGAAGGTTATGTGGTCCCTGTCAAATATAGCAACCCAATAGTGGTTGGGGTCGAATCCCAAGGGAATACTTTGAATTGTTGTTCTTGCTTGCTATAGTCAGTAGGTCAAATAGGAAAAAAATGCGGGGATTAGTATTATCAAATAGGAAAAGAGATCGATTTTGTTTTAATCAATCGGAGATGAACTCTAGGACTGTCCCCTGACTTCTCAACTCAGTAGGTTTATCGTGCTTTGTTGAACTAACCCGATACGTTGCAAGAAAAATCAATAAGTTATGTACCATTTATAGTGTTTTGGATGAGTAGACAGATCTCACTTTTTACCTTTTGAGTCTCAAGATGTCGCCTTACTAACCCATATCTTAATCCCAGTTAACTATTATCTTTTCAGTATCTACTTATTAAATGCAGTTAGCAATCATTCATTAGATTTCATATTAGCATGGATCGATAATTAATCAGCAACTTACTGTTACCTTACCTTTTCCTAGTCACTACTCCTCTTTTGAAGTAAGTAGCAATAATCTAGGATCCTAACATTTGAAACCGCTAATACAACTAGTAAAATGAATATAAGATAATGCATACCATGGGTATCGATTCGGAACAACAAAGCACTTCCCCTACTTCAACAATCTGTCAGGGCTCCCACAACCTTAGACATGATTTTAGCCGCTCATGCTTGTGAAACTAACAACAATCATAATCGAAAGCATAAGATGAAATCATAAGAGTTAACAATTAAAACCCAAAATCTTCAACTAGATTACGAACCAAAAACAATACAACCGAATTCCAAGACTGAAAATAGATCTCAGAATCAAAATATGTTTGTGAGTAGTAAAAGTGTGTAACCTTAGATAAAAAATATATAAGGGGTATTTATAGTACATGAGGAAACCCTAAAATTAAAGCCCAAACAAAAAAGGAAAAATAAGGGTCGGTGGCCACATGTGGTCACCATATGCGCCCTGTGGCCGCCGCATGTACATCATAACGCCTAGGGGTCAGAATATGTTGGCACCAAATGGTCTAGAAAAATTTCTTGCAGCCTCAATACTTCTTGATCTCCACTTCTGGCACTTACTTAAGCCAATGTGGACCACATGTTGTCAGTATGTGTCCGTCCTTCCAACACATGCAACCAAGCGTTCGAACTTCACGTTTAAGTTCAATCTTTAGCCATGAACACTCGTTAAGTACCATTAGTGCCAAGAATCATAATTTTAGCCTTAAAAACCCTTTTCATCTCTTTCTCAAACTTTTCATCCAAAACCTAGTTTCCTGCTAAATATATCAAAAACGCATCACATCTAACAAAACAACTTAAGAAACTTACATATTTTCCTCATTTTAAGTGTAGAAAGTTCTATATTTCTATAGAATATCAAAACCCAAGTTTTCCGAGCCTAAAATTGATGTTTTGGAGCTAATGGAACTACTAAATTTGGCATACGCGGTCGTTCACCTAATGTTTAAGCCCGATAGACAATCCTTACTAGTGAAGACTTCAAAATTAGGAATTGGCTTGTAGAACAAAACAAACTTCCTGGTAACTAAACTGACAGCACCAGCAAGTCATAAATGACTTGGGAAGTTATAGGAAAGGTCTAAATGAAAACAAAAAGAGTGGAAATGCATAAAATGACCTGAGTCATTATAATATCCACTACTTAAAATACTTTTATCCACAAAAGTAAAGGGTTAGGATGTACCTAAAGGCCCGAATAGGTGGGGATACTGGGCCTACATCTCACTATCGATTTCCTCGTAGCCTCCTCTGCTGGACGGTGACTCCACTGAACTTTAACTACTAGAATCTCCCTAGAGCGCAATAGCCTGACATCCCTGGTTAATATGGGAACTGATTCCTCCAAAAAGGTCAATCTCTCATCCAATTGAACCGAGTCTCATCGAACCACATGTGACTCATTAGGGATGTAATGTTGCATTATAGAAACATGAAAAATTGGAGGAACAACACCAAAATTTAGGGTCAAGAATGACTCATAAGCCACATTTCCAACTATATGTAGTATCTCAAAAGGTCAAATATATGTGGGGATGAGCTTGGGCTACCTACCAAATCTCATTATGCCCTTCATGGTCAATACTCGAAGGAATACCCAATCTCCAACTCCAAACCTTAAGGGATGAAGTCTATGATTTGCATAAGCCTTATACCTACTCTAAGATGCCCTCAGCCTATCCTAAATAACCCTGACTCTATCTAACAACCCTCAACCTATCCTAAAAAAACCTGACTCTATCAAACAACTCTTAAAGTAAGTTAGTACCACGGGGCCTTACTTGTAGGTCTCAAACTATCCAATCCGAGATCGACAATGCCTACCATATAGTGCCTCAAATGGTGTAATATTAATACTCAAACGGTAGCTATTATTATATGCAAACTTTGACTATGCTAAGTTCTACTCCCATTGACCTCCAAAATCCATAACATAGGCTCGGAGCATATCCGCAAGAATTTTAATTGTCCATTTTGACTGTCCATCAGTCTAAGAGTGAAAATCAATGCTAAGATACACCTGGGTATCCAACTCCTCCTAAAAATCCCTTTAAAAGCAAGAAGTGAATATCGAGCCCTGTCTGAAATAATAGATATGGGCCTTTACCTGCTAATAACATAGGCAATGAGCTATAAACCTAGGTACATCTCTCTTCACGCTACTCTACTAGTAGTGGTACCTCAAATCCCTATACATCTTAGTTGTCTAGAGGTGAATAGAGTATCTAGAGATGTGAGCCTCACACAACATCAACTTAATAAGGTTACCAACACTCAGAACACACATGCAACCACCATATCGCAAAATACCCTCAAATTTATTATAGCCCTCCTAGAGTGGCCACTCAACATATGATCATGGATGACAAAGTCCCATGTCCTTAAACTTACAACTATGAATCTGCTCAAATAAGGTAGACCTCTCCTCAACGGTAGCAAGGATCCTCCTAGAGTTTGAAATATAAAGTCACACCATCAAGTCGGCTAAGGACTGGATCCACTTTAATGGCCTCTCAAAATCTAAAATAGAAACCAAGCTACCCATACTTACCGTCTTCTGGCTCAAAGCATCTGCTGCCACATTCACCTTGTCCGAATGATAAAAAATAGAGATGTCAAATCTTTTAGCAACTTCATCCATATATGATGTCTAGAATGAAGCTCTCTCTAGGTCATATGATGCTAAAAACTATGATGATCAGTGTAGATCTCATAATGAACTCCATATAAATAATCCCTCTAAATCTTAAGTGTAAGAACTACCATCGCCAACTCTAAATTATAAGTGACTTATTTGCACTCAAGCATCTTTAGCTACCTTGATGGATAAGCAATAACGCGACTCTACTATATCAACATGAAACCCAAACAAACACTTGAAGCATCACAATACATAGTATATTCCTCACCCCCAATAGAAAGAACCAAAATAGGAGCTAAAGTGAGATAATACTTGAGCTTCCAAAATCTCGACACACACTCCTCAGACTACTAGAAGGGAACCTCCTTTTGTGTCAAATTGGTCATTGACACCACAATAGTAGAAAAGGCCTTAACGAATAGCCTATAGTAACCTACTAAACCAATAATGCTAAGAACCTCATATGGAGATGTAGGCCTGTTATAACAAGGAATAGCCTTAATATTTACTGGATAAACCATAATCCAATCCTTAGACACCACATGTCTTAGGAATCTAACAGACTACAACAAGCACTCACACTTTTAGAATTTGGAAAAAAATGTATGATCTCTCAAAGGTTGGAGCATAATTATCACGACCCGAAATAGGTCCTAGCCATGACGGGTATCTCAAGTCCACCATGGACCTAAAACCACCCCCTTAAACTAAACTCAAGAACAAAAATATTATAATAATAATAATAATAATAATAATAATAATGTGGAAGTCAATTAAATAGTAACAAAGATGAATAGATAACTCTATGAAAACTAAGAGTCAATCAATAACCAACCAACCCACATCTGTCCACAACAACCTCTAAACCAGAATAATATCTAAGTCGGTACATGCCCTCAACTATGACTAAAAAGATCTAAAAGTACTAAACCAATAAGGAAAGAATGATGAAATAATAAGGCCTTCCAAAGAATGGAGGCTCACCACTTTACAACAACTCAACAAATGTGCTCAACCACCTAATGCTACACAGGAGCAACAGAAATATCTTCAGAGTCTACATCAAAAAATAATGTAGCATCTTAGGACGGTCAATAGGATAAGCACTGGCATGTAACTCAGGGAAAGTAATAACATAATGTCATGTCCAAAATCAGATAAAACAACATTCTCAAATTCATATATACATATATAAGATGTCGGGATAGGGTAAGGGTTATGAACATGAGAGTTTTAAAACCATTAACCTGGAGTATGTAGCTCAGAGTGTCCTAAGGGTACCCATGGGCTATATGGGTTTAGCTTCCCCTGCTGAAAGGGACCCAGTACATATAAGTCGTATGAAATAGGAAAATTCGAGGAAGGGCCAGGGAATCCACGAACACAGCTATTCCAATATATATATAAAGTGTGAACTATGCACATAGTCATAAAGACAACAACGCCTGCAAATGTGGTTTCCAGTATCGGGCCCTCTGGGACTTCCACCTTCCACGGAGAGCTACACAACCCCCTTTAAGTCCAAATTAAAACAATTTAAACATAATTCCAACCATTAACCCCGGGAGTCATTCATTAAGGCATTTACCACTTGGTATCTTCATATCAATATGCTTGCAAGCTAAATTAAACAAGAAAAACCAATTCACATTACCACATTGACTCCCAAGTTTCGTTAAAATCCAAACCATGGCTACCAAGGCTATCCAAACTCATTTAAATAACCATTTATCCATTAATGCAATGCATTGAGTTCAAAAGCATGTTAAACCATGCAATTTTCCATAGTAAAAATCAAATTCATAAAGCGGATTGAGGTTCATGCAATTCCAAGACAAAATTCATCCAATTTGGGGAAACCCATGTCCCCCATTCCAACCATTTGAATAATGTACCAATTCAGTCCCAAAAATATCAATTTAAATCATGAATAATCAATTCAAAACATAGGACAAGTAATTCAATCAGTAACAACCAAAACCCCTCAACCAAATTTCAAAACCAATAATATAAATCACATGAAAATCCATTCAATTCATGCCACAATGTAAAATTTAAGTTTAGGGAAAGGAAACATAACTGAAACACATATGAAATTGAAGTTAATTTGAAGTTTGGAGGCCGAATGATGAATGCACTGTGAAACTCTTAAGCTTTCTTGGTTGGATAGTTAAAAAAGTAGAGTTTGGTCTTTGAAACTAAAGAAAAGGGGTCCTTTTTATGTTTATAAGTCATGGAAAGGGTGAAAAGACCCAAAGGCCCCACAACCCAAGTGAAAAAAAACTAGATAAAATATACACCATATCAGGGAACGTTGTTATTGGGTAGGGTAACCTTCATGACATGTTGAGATCGTGTATCCTCACTACCTCGAGGTCCAAAAATAACCCCGAACCCCTTCCAAAAATTCCAAAACTTTCCCAAATTACCTTTTTAACATTCCTAAACACGATTCAAATCAAAAATTGATATTGCAAACATGGGAGGGTCATAAATAAAATGATCAAAATTTTTAGGGTCTTACATTATCCCCTCCCCCCCTTTGGATCATTCATCCTCGAATGATGAGTTAGGACTCTTTTAGCACGAGTAGTAAGAATACACCGGAATTAATTCACAAACTCAAAAAATGATTAGAGGAAAATAAAACTCTTACCTTAAGTATTTTCATCCAACCGAGAGAACAAGAATGGATATTTAGACTTTATATCTTCTGCAGCTTCCCATGTAGCCTCTTTTACCTTTTGGTTTCTCCAAATGACCTTCACCAAATCTACATCCTTGTTCCTCAACCTACGAACTTGCCTATCCAATATTTCAACTGAGACGTCCTCATAAGACAAGGAATTCGTAACACCGACATCCTCAATAGGAACTATCAAGGAAGGATCACCCACAAACTTTTTTAGCATTTACGTATGAAGCATGGGATGAATAGAGTCCAAACTCGAAAGCTAATCCAACTCATATGCCATATTCCCAACTCTCCTTAAAATTTAATATGGACCAACATAACGGGGCCTAAGCTTCCCCTTCTTCCCAAACCTCTTGCCATCATATATAGGAGGAACCCTCAAGAATACCTAATTATTTACTTCAAACTCCAATTCTCTTCGCCTTACATCCATATAAGACTTATTGAAACTTTAGGCAGTCTTAATTCTTTCTCTAATCACTTTTACCTTCTCCATGCCTTTATGAATAAAATCAAGACCAAACAACCTAGTCTCACAAACCTCAAACCATCCAATAGGATATTTATACTGCATACCATAAAGATCCTCAAAAGGAGCCATCTGAATTCTCGAATGATAATTGTTATTGACACAAACTCAATAAGTGGTAGATGCTAAACCCAACTACCCTTAAAACCAATTTGATGGACCCTTAGCATATCCTTCAAAGTCTAAATAGTATGTTTCACTTGTCCATTTGTTTGAGGGTGAAAAGCAGTGTTAAGGTTCACCTGAGTACCCAAATCTTTCTGCAATGAATGCCAAAAATGAGAAGAAAATTGTGTACCTTAGTCTAAAATAATAGACACTAGTGCACCATAAAACTACACAATCTCCTGAATGAACAGCTTAGCATAATTATTCTAAGTAGTTAGTCCTCACAGGCAAAAAGTGAGTGGACTTTTCATCTTATCCGCATCGACCCTAATCAAATCATACTGATTGCGAGACCACAGAAGACCCATAATTAAATTTGCATTGATCATCTCCCATATCCATATGGTCAACTCTATATCTTGAGATATGCCATCGGGCCTTAAGTGCTCAACCGTAACTTGCTGACAAACCATACACTTAGACACAAAATTTCCTATATCCCTTTTCATATTTTTCCACCAATAGATTTCTGTCAAGTCATGGTACATCTTAGTAGAGCCCGAATGAACTATATACCTGGACTCATAAGCGTTAGTCAAAATCCTTTGTCGCAGTCCAATAACATTAGGAACACACAATCTACCTTGATATCTCAAGATTCTATCTCCCCCAATATTGAAAGTCATAACCTTTTGCTGACCCACATCATCCTTAATCAGCATAAGTATGGGATCTAATGCTGGCTCTCCTTCACCTCAGGACATGATCTAATTTGAATACTTTCTAAACCATAACCACCATATCCTTAGAGTCCAAAAAATAAAATCCAAAGTTAGCTAATCTGTGAATATCCGTCACTAATCCTCTTTTCCCTCATCAACATGGGATAAGCTCCTCATAGATAACCTACCAAGAACATTGGCAACAACATTAGCTTTACATGTATGGTAGTGCAAGTTCATGTAATCCTTGTGAAACTCGAGTCACCTCCTCTGCCTGAGATTTAACTTCTTCTGCATGAACACATATTGTAGACTCTTATGATCTGAATAGGTATCCATATGCACCTCATACAGATTATGGCACTAAATCTTCAAAGAAAAAACCATAGCGGCCAACTCAAACTCATTAGCCGGATAGTTCATCTCATAAACTTTAAACTTCCAAAAAGCATAATCCATAACCTTACCATGTGCATTGAAGCACAACCCTGTACCACATGGGACGCATCATAAAACACAACAAAACCATCAGTACCTTCGGGTTGGGTCAAAACTAGTGGAAAAGTCAACTTATCTTTCAACTTCTGAAAGCTACCCTCACAAGCATCAGACCATAGAAACTTAACCTTCTTTTGATTCAATCTTGTCAATAGAGAAGCAATAGATGAGAAACTCTCCACAAAACTCCTATAATACCTAGTCAAACCCAAAAAGCTCATGTCGGTTGAGTTGTGGGTCTAGGCCATCTCTTAACCGCCTCTTCTTTCTATGGATTTACCTTGATATCCTCACTAGATACCATATGCATAAGAAAACTCACAGCTTTCAGCTAAAACTCACACTTAGAAAATTTAGCATAAAGCTTCTGATCCTTAAGGTTCTGCAACATAATTCGAAGATGACTGTATGGTCCTATTCTATCTTAGAATACACCAAGATATTATAAATGAACTATTACAAACTGATCCAGAACTGCCTAAGCACCCGATTTATAAGATCCATGAAAGTAGTCAGAGCATTAGTCAATCCAAATGACATCACCAAAAACTCATAGTGACCATAGTAGTTTAGAAAAGTAGTTTTGGGCATATCAACCTCCTGAATTTTCAATTGATGATAGCCTGAACAAAGATAAATCTTAGAGAAACACCTAGCACTCTAAAGCTGATCAAAAAGGTGATAAATCCTAGGAAGATGGTACTTATTCTTCACTATCACCTCATTCAACTGACGATAGTCTATAAACATTCGAAGTGACCCAACCTTCTTTAGAAAAAAAAAGCATAGGAGCACCCCATAGAGTTTACTAGGATGAATGAACCCTTTATAAATAAGATCTTTTAATTTCTCCTTTAGTTCTTTTAATACAGTCGGAGACATTCTATAAGGAGGAATGGAAATAGAAGAGTGTTCGGTAGAAGATCAATTGCAAAATATATTTCCCTATTGGGAGAAATTCTTAGAAGATCATCGGGAAACACCTCAGGAAATTCCTTAACCACGAAGATAGATAGCAAAAAGGGACTTTTAGAGTTAAAATCCTTAACCCAAATCCGGTGATACAGACACCCTTTTGAAATAAATTTTTGAGCTCTAAGATAGGAAATAAACTTCTCTTTGGGTACTAAGGAACTTCTCTCCCATTCTAATACCAGCTCATTCGAAAAATGAAAACTTACCTTTTGGGTCCCTAATCAAGGGAAGCATAGCACGAATGAAGCCAATCCATACCTAAGATAACATCAAAATCCACCATATCTCACTATATCAAATCCACTAATGTCTCCATTGAAAGATAAACACCACACAACCTCTATAGATTTTTCTAGAAACTATAGAAACACCCAAAAAAGTAGACACAGAAAAAGGGTCGAAAATACTTTCAGGAGAAGAACCAAAATGCATAGCCACATAAGGAGTCACATAATAAAGGGTAGAACCCAGATTAAGCAAACAATAAACATCATGGGAAAAGAGTTGTAACATACCAGTAACAACATCTAGAGATGCCTCAGATTCCTAGGGAGTAGCAAGTGCATTGAGGTGATTCCAGCTAGTGTCGGTACAGAAAGTATCACCCTTTTGCGCAGGAGCTAAAGATGTGGAAGACAAAACCTTATTAGACTCAGTGGCAACTCTAGTCGAAGGAAAATATCATTGCATATGACTAAGCTGATAATAATTATAACACCAATATCTCCTCTCCTCACAATAACCATAGTAAAACTGCCCACCAAATCTACAAGGAGGATAAGGTGGGGCTGACTGAGCTCCAGTAGCCTGAGAGTGGGCACCCTGTACCTTAGGACCACTATTATCCAGGAAACAATGGTTACTCAAAGGCTTAGGATAGAGAGCACTAGAAGACGAATACGAATTGCCCCAATTCTTCTTCTTGGTCTATCGTCTACCATTTTTCCCACTATTCTGCTGACCCCCATCCTGCTCTTAATATCTAAACTTCTTATTCTACCTAACGCTAATCTTTTCCTATTTCTTTTTCTCATCCTCCACCATTTGCATAAAAATCATAAGCCTAGAGATATCCATATCACTATTTAACATTGTAGCCTTACACTCCAATACCATGTCACAAGACAACCCAGAAGCAAACTTCCTTATTTTAAATCTTTGGCTAGACACCAACTCGGTCACATAATGAGATAGCTGCTAAAATTTCAAGGCATACTCTTTCACACTCAACTTGACCTATTTTAAATTCATAAATACCTCAGCTTTAGATTTCTCTATCTTCTAAGGAAAGAAATGATCAAGAAAGAAACCAAAAGACTCATCACATAATGCCGGCTCTACATCATCACTCCTCAACTACTCCCACTCCTCATATAACTGATAGGCTACATCTTTTAACATATATGCAACAAACTCTACACCTTTAGAATTAATAGCATGATTCACTCTAAAAATCTTCTCCATATCTTCCACAATCCCCTATGGATCCTTCTCAACCATAGAGCCTCTAAAGATTGGGGGATTCAACCTCATGAACTGGACAACCCAAGTGACCTTGAATAAAGGAGCAATAGAACTAACACGATCAGCCTGATGAAATTAAGATGCCACTAATTGAGTAAGCAAATGAATAGACCGATAGGACTCTACATTAGAGATGTCCCTCCTAAGGCAATCATAAGCATCACCACCCTGAGAAGCCTGATAAAGACTAGTAGAAATAGGTAGAACTCCACATAGAGCGCCACAATTAGAAGTAGGTACCCTAACCAGGTCTACACTCCATATACAGGGTAAGTCCCCTCTATATAGTCCTCCGATAGGATAGAGTTCTCGTAGAGTTTTACGAACATCAAACCTTCGGGGAGGCAAGCTCTAAAATGTGAGAAAGCTAGTAGTTAGAGAAGTTTTATAACACTATACTCTATAGCTTGAAATAGAACACAAGAAAGGGAAATATTCCTAAATGCCTTGTAGCCTCCTCCTATTAAGTGTGGCACACTACACACCCATAAAAAGAAATATACTTGACATAGCTTTGTGCATACCCAATGACTAAATAATTCTCTGATACCAAACTTGTCATGACCTAAACCAAGTCCTGGTTGTGAAGAGTATATCAAGTCTACCATGGATCAAAGACCACCCCCTTAACCTAACCTCAGGAGCACAAATATAATGATAATAATAATAATAATAATAATAATGTAGAAGCAAATTAAATAGTAATGAAAGATGAATAGATAAATCTATGAAAACTATGAGTCAATCAATACCCAACCACCCCACATATGTCCACAATATCCTCTAAATTAGAATAACATCTAAGTAGAGACATGCCCTCAACTATGACCAAAAAGAATCTAAAAGTACTGAACCAATATGGAAAAAATGATGAAATGATAAGGCCTTCTAAAGGATGGAGGCTCACCACTTCACAAAAACTCAAGGAATGTGCTCAAATACCTAATGATGCATAGGAGCAACAGAAATATCTTCGAACCCTATATTATTAAATGATGTAATGTCCTAGGACGGTCATTGGGATAAGCACTAGCATGTATCTTAGGGAAATGACAACATAATGCATGTCCACAATCAGTTAAAACCACATGCACATATTCATATATACATATATAAGATGTCGGGATAGGGTAAGGGGCATGAATATAAGAGTTTTAAAACTGTTAACCTACACTGTGTAGATCTATCCATCCTAAGGGAATCCACGGGCTATATGCTCTCATCTCTCACTGCTAAAAGGATCCCAACGCGTGTTAGTTGCGTGAACCAGAAAAATTTGAGGAAAGGCCAGGGAATCCATGACCCCAGCCATTCAAAAATTTATAAAATGTATGAACTATGCACACAGTCATAAAGACCCCTACACCCACAAATGTGGTTTCCAGTATCATTCCCCCCAGGACTTCCACTTTCCACGACGAGATACAAAACCCCCTTTAAGTCTAAATAAAAAAATTTGCACATAATTCAAACAACTAACTTGGGAGTCATACATTAAGGCATTTACCACTTGGTATCGTCATACCAATATGCTTTCAAGCTAAATTAAACATGCCAAACAAATTTACATAACCACATTAACTCCAAAGTTCCATTAAGATCCAAACTGTGGAAACCAATGCCATTCAAATCCATTTAAATAGCCATTTATCCATTATTGCAATGCATAGAGTTCACAAGCAAGTTAAACCATGCAACTTTCCTTAATAAAAATCAAATTCACAAAGTGGGTTAAAGTTTATACAATTCTAAGCCAAAATTTATCCAATTTAAGGAAACCCATGTCCCCCATTCACACTATTTTAATAAAGTACCAACTACGTCCCAAAATATAAATTTAAAGCATGAACAATCAATACAAAACATAGGACAAGTAATTCAATTAGTAACAACCAGAGCCCCTCATTCCAGTTTCAAAACCAAAAATTCAAATCACATGAAAATATATTCAATTCATGCCATAATTTAAAATTTAAGTTTAGGGAAGAGAACCATGCCTAAAACACATAAGAAATTGAAATCAATTTGAAGTTTGGATCCCATAGGATGAGTGCACTATGAAACCCTTTGTAATGTCTTGAGTCTACACCCTAGACGTCACACGGTGGTTACAATCCCAAAGGACCCCAAGCTAATCCATGACTGGTACCTACTATGAGCACTGAATAATACTACTACTAACATGTGCGGAAACATAACTGAAATGCCATAAGGTTCATATTCGAAAAACTGATAAATATAGCAATTGCTAATAACATCTCAAAACTTAATACTGTCTGAACTAGGCTAGTCTAAAAAGCCTCTACTGAACTGTCTGAAAGTGGAGTTGATGGGACAAGCCCCCAACTAACTCTGACTAATAAAATATTGAATCTACTGTAATACTGAAAAAGATAATATCCTCAATGGATGAGGACTCACTACTAAATTTGTTGTTGGTTACTGAATCTGGCTGAGCACGGTCAGAAGCCTAAGTGTCCAAACCTATGATATGAGACATCATAGCACAAGAAAAAGAGTATGCATCAGTAATTTGAATGTACTAGTATGATAAGTGAGGTAGGATAATATACATGGGTTCATATGCATGGACAATAACTGTCTGAATGATAAGTATATAACTGAATAAAAGTACATGGATAACTGAAATGTTGTAAATACTGATTATGCAATGATATGCATATACATATCTATATATTATTTCTGAGATCATACTAAAACTAAATATTGAGTTTTGATAACTGAGTGTCTAATATCTGAGTTTACTGATAACTGTATTACTGATAACTGGGTGACTATTTTTTACAATCCTAATTCTGTAGAATTGAACTGAGTTCTATACTGAGTCTGAAACTAAAAATATAACTGTAGGAGTGTTCATCTAATCGATATACCTTGATTATAAACTGAGTTGGGGTCCAACTTGTGACCCCAGTTGGAAGGGTGTTAGCACCATGCCATGGGTACTAACAATGGATATGTGGATCCACTAAAGATTCACCCTTATCTGGAAAGTGAGATTTGTGTTACCCTCAACTGGCAAGTGAACACTTTATCAACACTCAACTGGCAATTTGATATATTCAACCTACACTGTCTACATAGTTTTGAACTAAGGGATTGCTACAAATGGTCACACCCTTAACTGGCAGGTAAGATCCCATCCCTAGGTTTGCTCGATGTTGAATCCTACTCCAAACTAAATAGACACTAAGCTAATCTCTAGACTGTACTAGGCTTGACTGAACTATTACTAATCATATTGACTGACTAAACTGGACTCAGTTCATTGAGTTCTGTAACTGACTGACTACTACTATTTGTAACACTACTGAGACCATTTAGTAGCTACTATAATTCTAGGTAAATATCTAGATTTTTGGGTATTGAATACCCCCATGACTCGATAGCATAAATAGTAAAGCATGTTATGATCTTGAAAGCATAACAATAATTATTTGTTAACAATGCATTCACTTAGATATTTTGCCAAACACTTGAGGAGCGTAACTAATGCACATGTAATTCATCAAAATATAAAAATCATGGATACAACATTCAACTTGCAATTCAAGGGTTTAACATGAGAATCACATAACTCACACACATACTATCTTGATTTTCATGAAACTTGCAATTAATCATGGATTGAAACCCAAAACATCAATACATACATGAACACAATCAAATTCCAACATGTAAATCATGAAATCATAAACTTGTATCTTATAAAGGGGGTTTTGAACTCCAAGGGTGAAAGGAAACCCAAGGATGAACACCTAACATACCCTAGTAATTAAATTCTTTTAAAATCGTTGGTGTGTTCTTAAAGCTTGGACTTGAAATTGAATGACCTAGGGTTTTTTCTTCAGAGAATTTGAGAGAAAGTGAGTGATTTGCCCTTAGGATAGCTTAATTTTGTGTTTTAGGGCTAAATAAAGTGGGAAAATTGACTTAAATACCCTCTTTGGATGCATATTTTAATTACAAAAAATGTACCTAGCAATGCGCAGATCGATGCATTGCATCGATGGGGTAGACTCAATGGCCGACGCGATGCATCAAGATAGCATCGTCTCACTAGAAATTGTATGCCTGAGCTAGTGATGACACTGTCTATGCGATGGCTAATGCGGCACATCGAGATCGTATCGATCCACTATTTTGGGCATCCAAACATGGCTCAAACAACATCCAAAAAATCTAAAACTCATCTGAGAACACATATTGACCTTCCTGATCATGAATCAACTTAGAATCGATATTTTAAGGTCGTAAGCATAGAAAATAAAGTCATTGAAATATTGAGGCCAAAAAATAAGACTAAGTGTCAATACTTAGCTTAAATTTTTCTGACTCTGGGACCTCTTTTTCATGTTATATATGACTAAAACGACTAGGATTTTGTGAGGTATTACAAGTTGCGCAGATGGGACATTTTAAAAGGGGTGTTTTGGTTCTTTTCCACTTTAGAAAACCTCCCCAATAGATTTAATTACTCTCTAAAGATTATTAGTAAATCATTATCAGTTATACAACATCAAAATCCTCTTTTCACTCTCAAAAATAATATCAAACTAGGGTTTCATCCAAGAACAAGAAATTAAGAAAATCACTTCTTAAGTCTAAGATTTTGTAACGACCCAATTTTCTAGAACTAGAACATCACACAGTGTTCATGATCCTGAAGGACTACAAGCTAACCCTCTACTGATATCTATACGTGAACACTGCATAATATAGAAAATAAATGTGGAAACTGGCCATAAGGTTCAAAATATCTAAAAATACTTAAAATTGAAAACTGAATACTGATACATTTGTCCGAAAAGCCTCTAAACTATCTGAACTATGGAGTTGATGGGACATGTCCCCAACTAACTCTGTCTACTGAAAATAAACTAAGTCTGATATTATAATAACAAAAATAAGGATCATTCTCAACTAAAGAGGACTCACTGCTATGTCTACTACTGCTGATTGGGACTGAGCTGCTAAGGGTACTTTGGATCTCGTGCCTTCGAACCTATGGTGTCAAATAAAACACCATATCACAAATGCGTCAGTACGAGAATGTACTGAGTATGAAGATGAGGTAAGGCTAAATGCAAGGGCTCATGCATGAACAATTACTAAACTGAATAATCATGAGATTACTGAATGAGAACATATCCGTGAATGCACAAACCATAATAGAAATCATCGTGACTCGAAATACTAAAACTTGGATACTACTTTACTGTCATCTGAACTCACTACTAATGCCTGAGATACTGAACACTAAATCATCTGATACTGATAACTGAGTACTGAAGTTAAGATCAGTCCTCTCTAGCGAGTAATCTCGGAAACTGATGTTACTGGAGATGATTAACTGAATCTACTCACATGAATGACTGAAAGCTGAGCTTACTACTCGTGACTATCTGGATCTGAGATCAAACCTCTCTAATGGATGATCCTTGAATCTACTATCAATGATAAGAAAATATTATGTCTGAGATCAAACCTATCTAGCGGAAGATCTCTGAATCTGATAAAAAGAACACTCAACTAAATCTGAGACTGAGATCAAGCCTATATAACGTGTGATCTCTGAATCTGATAATGAGATTACTCAACTGAAGAGACTGAGATCAAGCCTATCTAACGGGTGATCTCTGGATCTGATAATGAGATTACTTAACTGAATCTGAGACTGAGATCAAGCCTATCTAATGGGTGATCTCTGGATTTGATAATGAGATTACTCAATTGAAGCTGAGACTGAGATCAACCCTATATAATGGGTGATCTCTGGATCTGATAATGAGATTACTCAACTGAATCTGAGACTGAGATCAAGCCTATCTAATGGGTGATATCTGTATCTGATAATGAGATTACTCAATAAATTTATGTGGGACCATGCCTATCTAGAGGGTGGTCCATGAGTCAATGGAACTACCTGAGTTCCTTACTGAGATAGATGACTATCTCTGATAGTTCTGATTTCTGAGTTCTACTCTGAAGATTGATACTGAAACTACAACTGTGAGAGTTCTCACTTAACCGACATGCCCCAAATATGAACTGGTGGGATCCAACCTGTAACCCCAGCTGGAAGGGTGTCAATACCGTTCCATGGTTAAATACCTCTCTGGTCAAGCCTCTCTAATAGGTAACCCTTGCGGGAAGTCAAGCCTAAGGTAGTATAACAGTCAATCCTATCTAGCAGGTGACAACCCTTTTCGAATGGGTGACTCCTGCATCCTGCGCTGGCTACGCAGTTCTAGAGTTCAGGGATTGCTCCCAATGACTCTTCCTCTATAACGGGGAGCCGACATCCCTCCACTCGCTCGGTGCTAGCTCCTACTCCCAACTAAAAGACTCTGAACTGATTCTTCACTTAAACTGAACTTAAACTGAGATAAATTTGTTACTGATCATATTTATCAAATGATCTGACTGAGTTACGCTGAATTCACTTGGTTTCGTATCTGACGGAATACTACTGAATCTCATTATCTGACTGCATGATACTGAGTTCTGAACTAAACACTTGAATACTACTAGGTCGGAGCTGAGTACTGAATAGAGGCTAGAATACTAGTGATACTGAGATTATTGAGATTTTTTAAGTTTTGTATCTGTATGAGAGTACAGAGTTTGATAACTCACTGAGTTCTGAGAGACAAAGCTTAATCGAGATTATCGAGGAAACTAACATGGGCTCTAGGCTGATGCTAATTATCGAGTATAAATACCCCCAAGACTTGAAAACATAAAAGTAAAACATAACCATTCTTGAATAATCAAGACCATGGACATTCATTCACCATCACAATCACTAAAGCATCTCCTCAAGCATTTAGGAATCATAAACATGTAATAACATAGGGAAACATGTTATTGGCTCATACTCGATTCAACAAGGTCTTGCATCAAACACTTAGCATGTATTAAAGTCTTAGAATGTATCGAAGAGAACATAATTGGGAAAACTTCATGCTATCATTTCACAATTTTTTCACTAGGGCTTTTCAACAAATACTTGGCATGCTTGGGCTTGCACACGATTGGGGATTTCTAGTCAACATGCTATAATGGCTATAATTCCTTCACATAAGTATTTTATCAAACATATGGGGAGCATGCTTTGCTTATTCAACAATTTCTATACCTAATTGACATGAACAGATCACTTAACAAGCAACTTGAAGAGGGATTATCATGAACACCATATGAATATCACATACTAGGGTCAAAGCTTGAAAACCTTGTAAGCAACCATGAATCACAACCCAATAATAGCATGTACATCAATTTCATCCCACATGAATTATGAAAACTCATAAACACAAGATCTTTGAAATTTAGAAAAGGATTCTTGAGATTCTTGGATGAAAGGGACCCAAGAATCAACATCTGCATACCTTAGTGTCTTGATTCTTGAAAAGTTAACGGAGGAATATTGATGATTGGGGTCTTGATTTAGGAACCCTAGGTCTTGTTCTTGAAAAAATATAAGAGAAAACTAGTATTTTTGGGTCAAATGAGGCTAAATCCCGTGTTAAGGAGTATATATAGGGGTTGTGAAAAGGCCTTTTTCGCCCTTAGAATTAAATTAAAAAATCCCAATTTTACATGATGGAGCGATGCACCTTAATCGCGCTAGATTACTAGAAATTGGACAATTGGGAAACTGGTTGGCGGTGCGACGCAGTGGAAATTGCATTGCCACCTTGGTTGCGAACTGGAAAGACACCGCGATGCGGTGGAATCGCATTGGTGCACTGGAAATTGACAACTCTAAAATTAAGACTTGGCGCGATGTACCATAATCGTGGAGGCTCACTGGATTTTGACGATTGCCATTTTGGCTGGCTCCGCGATGCGCTAAAGTACCAGGTGGTACACTGTCTTACTAAAATGGCTCTAACTCTTCGCCCGAGTGTCAAATTTGGGCGAATTTGGTATCGACGGAAAGTTTATTCAATGCTCTACATGAAAAGGTCCTATATTAGGGGAATTCTACAACGTTCAAAATAATTCTCACTTGGGAAGACACTTCTCAACCTTTTAGGGCCGAATTAACACTTTACTGAACACGCTCTAAGGCTCAGACTACAAGAGAATTTTGCGGGGTCTTACAGATTTTAAAGGAACAAATCAAGATTCGAGTTCTACTCTATAAACCTTGTAATACAAGAACAAGAAATCAAGAAAATAACTCCTAAAGTCTAATATTTCCAAGGAACAAATCAAGATTCGAGTTCTACTCTTTTAACCTTGTAATCTAAGGTACGTGGGGTTTTCCTAAATTACATGGGCATGGTGAAATCATTTTTAAAAATATTTGAATGTTGAGAAATCATGAATTTATGCCTCAAGTTCAAAATCTCTTGAACTATTTGAAAAATATGGTGGTCCATTCTTTATGTTTTGAATTAAGATATTGGAACTTGATATTATATGCCTAGACATATGACTTGCAAGTCTTGGTATGATAATACCAATCAGATGAATGCCATAACGGAGTAAGATTTTCAGAGTTTGATTTCAGAGAATACATGTATTAAAGAGTTTAAAATGGGCTTAAAGAGAGTTAGGTGGTTGCTCGAAGAAGGTTTAAGTTCAGATAAATCCTAGCCTAAAACCGTGTTTTGACGATATGGGTTTATTATGTCCCCTAAGAGGTACCATACAGTGGCCTAGTTCCCTTTGGTGTATTAGAGATAGAGACTCCAACCCTTGCGGCAAACTTGGGTTGGGGGCTTGGCTGCCGAGTTAAGGGAAGATTTCATATAGCCCATGGTATTGTAGAGTTGTAAGGTATACCACCTAGCTCAGAAGTAAAGATAAAGAGTGAGTCATGGATTTTAGTAAATGTTCAAAGTCTTTTAAGTTTTCTCGTGTGTTTTCATATATCTTCTGTAAAGTGTTTTATAAATTACTCTCACTTATATTGTATAAAAGTATACTATTTTGGATTTCTCTGTGTACTAGTTCAATTGTATTGACCCCCTATATTTCAGGATTTGAGTCACAGTCTCGAGGTCCCGCTAAGCAGTAGATCGGTATGTCTGAGAAATGCAGTTGGTGAACCTCCCCTAGTCTGGAAGGCCGGGTTTACATAATATTATCATTTATTTGGTTTATGGTCTGACTGGGGGCCTTATCCCTATTTTGTTTCAGATTTATGATGGATATAGTAATGTTAGAGATTTCACAGACGGTTGTCACATGTATAGAATATTCAGAATTCCCTTTTCAAATTGTTCTAGTTTATGAGATTTACCATGGTTCCGTCATGAGTTGTTTTCCACAAATTCTTATATTATATGAATATTATGCATGATTACCAGATATAAAAGAGCGACCGGGCCTTCATGGTTCAAGATGCTCGTTACGGCCAGGACCCCGGTTTGGGTTGTGACAAACTTCTTAAGCTTTCTTGTTGGAGATTTAAAGATGAATAAAGTACAGTTTGATCTTTGAAAACTTAAGAAAAAGGGTTCCTTTTATGTTTTTAAGTCGTGGAAAGGGTAAAAAGACCGATAATCCTCTCACCCTAAGTGAAAAAACTAAATTGGATGAAATTTACAACTTGGTGTGTCATGTCGTTATCGCAAAGGTTATCCTCCATTCCACGCTATTATCGCAGAAGTTAACCTCCGTGATATGGTAGTATCGCCAACCCTCAATACCTCGGGGGTCCTAAAATGACCTCAAGCCCCTTCCAAAAATTCCAAAACTTTTCTAATTTACCTTTTTAACATCCCTAATAACAATTCAAGTCAAAAATCGATATTGAGAACATGGGAGGGTCAAAAATAAAATGATTGAAATTTTAAGGGTCTTACAACAATACTCAATTGTTGTATATGATCCTCCCTACTCCTCAAATGCAAAA
Organism: Capsicum pubescens; assembly: GCA_030864215.1. NCBI lineage: Eukaryota > Viridiplantae > Streptophyta > Magnoliopsida > Solanales > Solanaceae > Capsicum > Capsicum pubescens. The sequence goes on from CM061548.1 coordinate 269,963,983, forward strand.
GAATGTCATTAATGAACACAATTACGAAGGATTCCAAATAAGTTTGAACATGTGATTCATCAAATCCATAAATACAACTTGGGTTAGTCTATCCAAAAGACATCACCAGGAACTCATAATGGCCATAGAGAGTCCTGAAGGTTATCTTTGGGATGTCCATAGCCCGAATCTTCTATAGATGGTGATCAGATCAAAAGTCAATCTTAGAGAACACTGCTGCTCCATGAAGCTAGTCAACTAAGTCATCAATACTTGGCATAGGATATTTTTTCTTCATTGTCACCTTATTCAGTTGCCTGTAATCAGGATACACACGCAAGGAACCATTCATTTTCTTTATAAACAAGAAATGATCACCCGAAGGTCACACACTTGTCCTAATCAAACCCTTACCTAGAAGATATTGCAGTTGAGAATTTAGCTTCTTAAGCTAGGTAGGAGCCATACATAAAGTTCCATAAAAAATGGTTGGGTTCCCAGCAAAAAATTTATACTAAACTCAATATGACACTTGGGAGAAAGACTAGGTAGATCCATAGAAAAGACATCAGGAAAACTAGAAAAGACATCAGGAAAATCATTGACTACATGAATAGAATCAATAGAAGGACTCTCCACACTAACATCATGAATATAAGAATGATAAGACTTGCAACCCCTTGATATAAGTCTCCTAGCCCAAACATAATAAATAATCCCCATCAGTGCACGACTAATAGATCACTATCACACAACTGGGGTATGTCGCTCAAGGCTAAGGTAACGGTCCTGGTAAAACAATCCAAGACCTAATGATAGAGGGATAATCAGTCTATGCCTAGAATGACATCAAAGTTCACCATATCTAAAGCAATATCAAACTCTTGAATGGTCATAACACGTGATCTATAAACCCGATCCACTACTAAAGAATCACCCATATGAGTAGATACACATAAGGGCATAGATAAAGAATCCCAAGATAACTCTAACCACACTGCATATAAGCAAAAACATATGAATAAGTAGACCCCAAATAAATAAAGAAAAAGCTAGTTAATGGCACAATAAGATCGTACCTATAATAAAAACATCTTAAGACTCTAACTGTTGATTTACTAAGTATATCATATAAATGACCTTACTCGCCACCTGGATGGGCGCCTGACTGATCATCTATCCTACCTACCTAAGGACCTCTACAAGAACCCTAGGGACTATCGCAAAAATACTATATATGACCTCTATTTAGGGGAAGCACTGCCCTGATTAGTAGAATACTCTGCGTTGTAGGTACAACTACCCCACACCGGGGACACTCTTTAGAGAAATGGATAAATACCCCACAGTCATAACATGCCCCAGGTGATGAACTATATCTAGAAGATTTAGCTGACCTAAGATATCCACCTCGACTAGAAAACCTAAAATATGCATTTCTCAAGGACTGACCACTACTCTGGCAACGATAATCATTGTAGCTAGGCTGATCCCCATCAATAATCTGAAGTGTGACATAAATGGGCCTACTAGACTGACCCTAATGCAGATAGGACTAGCGTAGAAGGTACCTTCCCTAAGAACCTCTGCCTCTAAATTGTAAGCCACTCCAACTCCCATTGAAACTATCATAGTAGTGCAGTCTTTATTCGTTGCTTTCTTGAGCCTCGCGATGCATCTCCTCCATGGTATGAGCATAATCAGAAACCTCAATAAAGGACCTATCAGTAGCAGCCAAACTCTTTGTTTCCATGCAAAGATGAAGTCTCAATTCCTGCATAAAACATAAAATTTTCTCATACTCGATCAACAAGATATATGTAGCATGCCTGTCCAACTCATAAAATCGAGCCTCATACTCCAGAACAATCATAGAACCCTACTCTAATCTTGATCTCTCATATGATCTCTAATGCTACAAGGCATATACTCCTCCAAAAAAACCTCAGAGAATTAAGTCTATATCAACAGAGGAGATACAACTGGCCTAAAATCAAAATAACCTTTCTACCAATATCTCTATGTTAGGTCTAACTAAAAGGTAGTGTAGTCAATGTTGTGACTCTCTACTAAGCCCAAATTACGGAGCCTATCCTCATAAGTTGTCAAAAATTTAAATGCATTCTCGCCTAGTCCCCCAAAAAACCTAGGCGAAGTCAATCTAAAAAATTTACCCATTATCTTTTACTCCTTAACAAACATAGTAGGTTGGGAAACTATCGACATTGGAGGGATCTCAACTCTGGGGGGTCGTATATATAGGTAGCGCCCTTGCCTCGATACCACTTTTATCCATAGATTGAGCACCATTAACGATGCACCATGAACCAAACCCAATAGATAAAGTAAAGTATCACTGAGCAGTGATGAAGAAATAAACCCTGGTGGAGCCTGGGCTGCCCCCAAGCATAGGATTAGGGTCTGGTGAAAGCTCCATATGCAGATCTATAGCTGGGGATACAACTCTCACCTTTCCTAATCTCTATGTTGTCCATGTCCCTTGTAGGATCCCTAATTGCGGACTAAAGGTCCTCATCTTTGGTAGTAGTAGCTCACATCATAGCCATCTGCGAATGAGTAAAAGCAAGTGAATCATAGAAACCAACATAGATTCTTATCACCAAACAAGTGAAAGAACTGAAGATCTCCAAATAATGTCCTATAGCCTCCTGAAGATAGGAAATAGGCATTGTCGTTCTGATTTATAGGACTACTAGATACTTTCTCTTGTACCAATTATACCAGTTAACCTAGGCATTCATACCAATTTATCACAACTTGATTTCACGAGTCATGATGTCACCTACTTTATCCTACCAGCAGATAAGCCTAATCATAGCCTGAAATAATAAGTAATGGGATAGTTGGTTGAAAATAGCATAAATTCTAAAATCATGCAAGTAATTAGGGTATAAGCCATTAAATATGAAAACAATAGCATAACTGAGGATAAATAAAGAAAAGAGTTATAATATTTCACGACCTAGTAAGGTCGGTACAAAAACCTCTAGAAAAATAAAAGAATACTATCAATACCAAATGTACAATAGTCTCCGAATAGAAAGAACATCCAAAATAGAAGAAGGGGAGAATGTCATATCTGGCTTTAAAAGCTAACCCTATCTCTGAACTTCGATTGGTACTAACACAACGTCAATGGCGGAAGCTAGTACTACGATTTATACCAGAAAAGGGTATAGAAGTGTAGTATGAGTATCAAAGCAATGGGTACTTAGTAGGCATCATCGGAAGACTTAGCTAAATCATAATAAAAATACAAAAAGGTGTAACATAAAAAGCAAAGTTTGGAAAAAAGGCCAAACCTAAAATAGTTCTCCAAATACCGAATATAAGAAAATTGAATAAATAATATCAAAGAGAACATAACTATCTATAGAATAACTGGGGCCCCGTAATCCCAATAGATGCAAACAAAAGTAAATGATCCAATATGAGCCCCCATAAGACCGGTGAATTCAATCAAGAAGAAGTAATCACTCTATACTGATAAAAAAATCCAAACTTTAAAAATGCAACTGCGGATCTTCCATACCATTAAAACAAGACTCAAATAGGTTTCATAACCATCATAAGTAACCTCTTAATGTTGGACTAAAATTGGAAATAGTATCCCACATGACGGACTTAAACAAAAAATAATATCATGAATATTAGACTCAAATTGGAAGAAGTATTATCTTAAATGTCAGGCTTGAACCAATCTTAATGTCTCCCAAGTACAGCCTAGAATAAGTCATAATATGTCCAAATCCTCATTCCTCTCAAGAATATAAATAACATATTGTAAGAAGGCCTATTGAGACTACGAGGAGCTAATTATTATCTAGACCTAAATCGGGCCAGAGGGCCACCTCTAATACTAAATATTTGTTCTAAGGTAGTTCCAAAATTCCTCTATAAGATGATAAATAAGCCTCATTGAGTTCTAATATAGCAACCTAAGGAATAGGCAGTGAAGTCAAATATGCCTAATTATAATTTAATAACTGGCTAAATAATCTATATTCACTAAATATACCATCAAGTCATAATTCCTAACCCAAAATAAGCACAATATTATACCAATTCTATAATTAAGCTTAGTTTTAGGGAAGATTAAATCTAGCCTACCTGGATGCTGAAGAATGCCCAATAAAGTCCTGTAAATTAGAGATTTCCCCTTTTGAGATGCCCCCTCACAATGCTACACTATAAAAATAGTGATCTATGTATTAATACGAGAATAATAATACCCATATTACATTTTTATTCTTTGGGCAAAAAATTAAATCAAAATCCTATGTAGGGCCCACTTGTAGAATCATACTTTCGAAATCATCAGCACGTCCCTTTATGTTCAAATATCATTTACCCTCAGGAATGGGTAAATTTTAAGATCAAATGATACAAAAATTATCCCATCATGAAACTAAGAATTTGAGACTAAATTCAAGAATTAACTCAAGAATTAGACAGAGACTTATTCAAGAATTAGACAGAGACTTACATGGATTACAATGAGGAAATGACTATTCTGAGCTCACCAACACCCCATGATCTCCCATGGATCAATCACCTAATTTTTCACACTCTCTAGGGCTTAAATATTGATGGGACTTAATACAAATAGGAGAAAATAGGTAAAGGGATGAAATATATGCCCCTATAGGTGTCGCTTAAGCAGTCACCACTAAAGCAGTAAAGGACTGCTAAAGCAATCCTTAGCATGGGTCGACCTACACTAAAGTAAACAAGATATTGCTTAAGAGACATCTGCTTTATCAGTCAGGTCTCCGCTAAAGAGACCTAGGTGGGACCAACCTTGGCTGCTGAAGTGACTAATCGGAAACTATGGTAACCACCGCTTAAGCGACCAAAGGTTTGCTTAAGTGATTGCAACAGCTGAGTCCATGCACCCCAGCTGAACATGGATTTTGCCTAGTTTCCACCGACCCCTCAAGATTCATTCAAAATCTTATGAATGAAAACAAACTATGCTACCCTATCAAATTTGATATTCCAAACTCAATAGCATCTTTAAAATTTCCATATGGAGTCGTTTCTACAAAATATGGGCCCCCTCACCCAGGACCATTTTTACTAAAATTCATCCAATAGCCCGTAATTAGTCCTCAAGCCTTGGGACCTGAGCCAGAGTCCCCCAACCTTAAAATTGATATTCTAGAGGTGATAGAACTGTCCAAATTAGTATACAAGGTTGTTAAGATGAAGTTTATTCCTTATAAACAATCCTTACCAACAAAGACTTTCAAATAGGGAATTGGCTCTAAAAAACAAATGAATTGCCCAAAAACTGAACTGTCAGCTTCAGCAAGTCACAAAAGCCTTGGGGCAGCTATAGTAAAGCTCTAAATAGAGAAAAGTATGGAAATATGGAAAATGGTGTGGAGGATCATTACAACTCAAGTGTGAAAAATGTCATGTATGGACCCCCTAAAAATTATTTGAGACCCCACCAAAGTAAATAAAATTATGCAACAGGACTAAACTTTATGTTTCAAACATAATGAAACCATTAGTATTTCCAAAAGAAGCTGTTTTCATCGAATGTTGACCAAAGACAACCACATATCAAACTTTTTAACATCTTGTATAAATGTTAAAAATCACTCTGAAAGCCTCGAGACCAAAACCAAATGTGCTACTAACTAAAAAAGATGTTTTAAAGTTGATGGAACTGATGGAATAATTAAGCGAAATTTAGATCTCTAAATGTTTACCAAAGTCAACTATATTAACTTAAAAGCTTTCCAAACTAAGAACCTGCATAAACTCATTTAAACACTTTAGGAACCACACCACCCAAACCCACAATGCAAAAATACTATAAGTGAACTATGAGGAGAAAGATGGTCAAAATGTTTAAAATTTTAAAAATCACCATGAGGGTTTTTACATTAACCAAAAATGATAACTTGGCCACATCAGCAATCCACAAACTATGATCTGAAATTATGATCCATGGGATTTGAAATCCTTCAATCATTTGTTTATTTTGAGCCTGGAATTTGCAAGTAAGTACAATTCAGTCCATGATTCATAGAAAATTTTGTGGTCCATCAACCTGATCCATGGTTTGAGATCCAAAATTGAATCTTTGCAACTTAGTCCACAAATAAAAATAAGGCTTGTGAACTTAATTTATGTTTCATCAAAAGATCTGTCAAATAATACCCCCTATGGACCTCTTCCATGACTCTTAGAATGGTTTGTAGTTCAATTTATGGGCCTGCAAATGAGCTATTATTCTAAACCTACTTTTGCACTTTGTATATCCCATATCACAATAAACAATATGGTTTATGTATTGATTCCATGGTTCGTCATATTCATTTTGGACTCCATATTCATTATTAGCTCAACTTTTAATTTTTACCTCTAAGGTATGTTTTTCTATAAATATAGCAAAACTCCAATCAAATCCAGCAAAGATTACTTAAGAAGTATAATAATTTGTATTTAAAAAATTCAAATATGTTGTTAAATACTAGCACATCAACACCCCTAACTTAGAACACTTGTTTAACCTAAAGCAACTTAAAATGGCATAGTGACCATGAACAAGACAACTAAACATGACATAATATTCATAAATAAATATGAATTAGAACATCAAAATGATTACATTAGCTTACACACCGCATTCCACAAATAAGTATCCCTCCATGTTTTCAAACCAATGTGCAGCTACTCAAAGGATTACTAGATAACATTATAAGATCAAAGATTGACATCATGTTATTAGTAGACAAGTCAGCATACAACCAGTGTCAAATGATCTCTAAACAAACAACTAATGGGTATGGTACAATCCTAGTCTAGTCATCCAAGGATAGCAAAGTCATCCAAAGTCTCAAGGCTCAGAATTTGGAAAGTAGGGATAATGTAAGCACTAGGTAGGCCTTTCTAAATATGAGTGTGGCTTATAAAAATAAAGCCATGTGATCTTTTACTAACCTAGCTTTTCATTCAATAGTTTTGCAAGACTAACCAGACAAGTTCTAGATCATACCAATAACACAAACTCAATAAAGTACCTCACAAACTTTGCAATAAAGATCTATTACTAACCATTAATCAGTTAGTTGGTGCACTAGTTTGGACAAAAAGAACTAATTCCAATATAAGCATACGTCAATAACCTAAGCCATACACATCAACAAGTAAAGCAATGATGTATAATACAAATTTTGGAGGGTTTCAATTTCAAAAAGCATAAATGCATAGCCAATTGCTAAAATGTGATCTCCTAAGTCTTCCTGACTTTATTCTACCTATTTAAAAACTAAACTATATTGAAAAAAAATAAACTAGACATGCTAGCTCAACAGACAAAGCACCCTAAGAAAAATAAAAATAATTAGAAAAACCCTCGGGTAGACATAAATACAACCCTTACCCCCTACCATAAAGAACATTTATTTTCATTAATGTATCAAAAATATAAAGTAGGGAATGCAGGAATTTACCTATGGCATATTTGGCACTAGTTTCTAGTGAGTTTTTAGTATATACTACAGGTGAAACCCTAGAAATATTATTAGAAAAAGTGATAGTGTCAGGAGATAGCACAACTAAAGGTTGAGACTTGCCCAAATGATCATGGTCTCTAGTAAATCAACCAAAGGTCGAGACTTTCCTAAAGGGTCATGGTTTCTAGTAACTCCAGCACTCACTTTTGTAACACTTGAAACAGATCTACTAGCTCTAGCTCACTAAGAATCCTTCCTAATTCGAGCGTTGTCCATGAAGCATCATTAGGCATCAAACAACTCTTTTTTCTTTCTTCTTTTTCTCTTTCTTAAGAGCTATTATCATTACCATCCTCTATAGTCAAATTTCTCATATCACATATAGGTGACTCATCTAGAAAAATGGATGCTCCTTCTCTATCTCATTAAGTACAATAGAGACTAACACCTATAATATATACACATGGCAAGCCTGTAGTGCTTCTATGTCTATGTGAGTTTGTGCCAGCTCAAAATAATTTTGGGTCAAGTCCAAGAGATGAGCTCTAGTTGTTGATTTAGTAAACCAATTTGGTTGTTGGCCCACTAAGGTTGCCTTACTATAGCTATGAAAGTATCATGTTTAATCTTATAGTCAAAAATTGAGGATAAAGGGTGAATGATAGTAGTTGGGGCTGTTATGGGAGTTGAATTATAACGCCCTAAAAAATCCAAGCCTGGGCTAGAACCATGCTTCATGTATATGTAGGGTAAATCATTAGGTTTTAACAATATGAGAAGTGATTTGTCCATGTACCAAGGCCATAAGAATATCCCCCCTACCCTTAATCAAGACAAAACCTTTCTTTCTAATCGATACCTGAAGGAGTAATCAACTTAAAACTAGCATAACTTTTAGATTCAGATGCATTTCTAAGTCTCAAATCCACCAAATGATAGATATTTGAATTATATTTTTAATGCATCTAGTTTCACCTTAATCTAAAATCAGATTAAAAAGTTATGGCCTTTTTAGTAAAGCACTGCTTTGTAGAGAGACACCACGAGACAAACCATGACCATGGTTACACTGTACGACCATATAATGGTCTTATCTAATAGAGACAACCCTAAAATCTGAAAGTTGACAAAGTATATCCTCATTCCACGTGAAGGAACCACCAACATTAGTTAAAACCACAATCCCCTGGCATGATCATAAGAACCACAGATTTCCTTGATGTATCCAGCAAACACACGAACTAAGGTACGACCATAGGTAGATCCCACAATCATACCAAGGATCACCTTATTAGGTTCAGAGATCTCTCATCCATCTCCCAACCATGAGTGTAACCCACAATCATTTATACGTCCCTCTCCACAGTTTTTATTTACAAAAAATTAAGGGGCATATCATTCTTTTCCCACTCTTTTAACATTAAAACAATGTTATTTTGGGAATTCCAAAGGTCAATAGTGGGATTTATATGACCCAAAGCTCTCATTACTTAGAATAACACCTGATACTTATTGTTAGAAAAGAAAAGTGGCAACTCTTTTTTCCCAAGACAGAGCTAGGGTTCATCTTCCAAAGACATCCAACTCTAAAGAATTATTTAGGTTTCTCATATCCAGGTATGTCAAATTTTATCAATAGGTTCCCTTTCACCCATCGAGTCCCAAAGTTAACCCAACTCTCTAGTTCAGTTCTTTTTCACAATTTAGGATTTATGGACATTGGTAAATTCATTGATATCTCAGTACATTGGTATTAATGAGTTATAATTACCATTTTAACATAAATTTTAGTGTTATTACTTGAACTTTATCTCAACCCTAATCATATTGTAGAATCCATCATTGTTTGACCTAAGTCATTAGATTGTGTAAATTCATTAATATTATGAAATTGACATAGTAGTTGCATTCTTTAGAGATGGTTGGTTATGAAAACTCGATGACCTAGGATTCATGCATACACTTTAGGATGTTATATTCCCCAAGTTACATATTTTGAAGCTTTCAGATAATGCATTTAGTTTCAGTCTTCAGATTATTATTAGAATTGGGCATTATAGTAATCAGTGTCCTTCAGTTGGAAATAGTACTTAACATCGAGCAAACGCAAAAATGAAGGCTTATCTGCCAGTTACGCTGGGACCTTTTATAGAAATCCCTAAGTCCTATAGCTATGGTGCCATAATAGGTTTTAAATGGTCACTCATCAGACTAGGCTTGACGTTGTAGTTGTTTTGGACATCAATTTAGTGGATCCACGTCAGTCAGTTTTTGTACCTTTGGAAAGGTATTGAATACCCTTCCAGTTAGGGTTACAGGGTAGACCGTGGTTAGCTAAAATTAAGGTGTGTTGGTTATTAGTAACTCCCACAGATTTGGTTATTGATGATTAGATTCCTATTAATATTAAAAATATATTCAATTTTCTATCTTATAAGTGTTTCATCAGTTATTATCTACATTCTTAGTATTTTTCTAGGACTTAGGTTAGCTTGGAGTCACTTGTAATTCTAAGAATTGTGCTATGACTAGAGGTAGCCTCAGGTCTTAAGATGAATAAGTGTCAACCTTAGCAGTTAGACTATTGAATTGTATGGTAGCCTTATCACTTATTGATTTAGGCATAGCATCCAGCTCAGTCTCATTGTCACAAATCAATTTCTCATGTCATAACGGAGCCTACTATAACCTACCAGTAGGGAAGCGAAACCCATAGTTCGGAATGACTAGTAATAAACTACTCAAATATATAAAGAAAAGAATTGTGAAATAGATAAAATAAAGCATCAATTATATAATATAATCCCAAAACATGGTGGTATCAGTACAATAGCTTCTAATATAATAAGAGCACAAAAGTGAAATATAAACAAATTACAATGATGCAACTTATCTCCAAATACAATATAGAGACTAGTCTAATACATAAGAGGGAGGTAAGTAATACTCCAAATGTCAGGAGCTCATTCTCAGTATTCAGACCATGGTTGTGCCACACGACGCACACATCAACTGTGATAACCTGTATTATGATCTGCAGGCTGCAAAAGTGTAGCATGAGTACCAAACAAATAGTACTTGATAAGCAACTGCCAACTGGGCGCCAAAGATAAAGCAGATATACATAACATATAAACAACATGGAAATTACACCCAATGTTCAGTAACCACAAAATAGCCAATGAGATAATAAGGATAACCTGTCCTATTCATGTCTAATAGACTAACATAATAAGGCTAATACAATGTCAAGGATGAACTATCCTATTCCATCCATACTCAGAATTCTCCACACTATACCATATATCCCTAGCCAATACAATAATAAAGGATTAAGGAAGGATATATAGCAATATACAAGGCCAAGAAATGAGTATACAAGCTGAACAAATGATGGGAGAGATATACGATAATACCCAAGCTATATATAGCTAATTTTACATATATATATAAATATAAGGTTAACTCAAGGTACAACATAGATCATCATATCTTTATTTTAAGGCCTTAGTATAATCTATTAGGATTTAGTACTAACAAGCTCAAGGTATCTAAGACCTATATCTCATTATGCCTTAACCATGCATAATAATGAAATCATAAGATAGAAGAGTCTAGAATCATACCTCGATCTTGATGCCAAATCAATGAAAAATCAGTCATAGCTAGACATAACAATGATTATAACAATGATCATAACAATATATATAACAACAAAAATAATCGGCTATTCTGAATAACCAAATACCTAGTCGAGCCTATGCGTACCTTCATCGCCCTAGGCTTAGAAGGTTTAATAAACATACAACAACACAAGGAAAAGTCATCACCCATATCTATGCAGCTATCTCATACCAACTGATAGACATAGGCATATACTGGTGATAGGCTATGCGTATGTAAGAATGAATACAAGGTACACAATCAATATAATCATCCTTCAACCTTGTCGGGCATCATCACATCATTATAATATCCTCCGACCTTTTTGGGAATCATCACATCATCATAATATCCTCCATCCATGTCGGGCATTATCACATCATTATAATATCTTTAGGCCTTTTTTAGAATCATCACATCATAATAATATCCTTCAGCCTTATCGGGCATCAACACATCATCATAATATTCTCCGTCCTTGTAAGGATCCATCACATCATCATAATATCAAAATCAGTATCAATAATACAAAGCGAGCACCATGAGGGATAAATTAAAGTGCAAGCCCTACAAGGGCTAAAGTAAAAAACAAGCCCCACGAGGTCTAAATTAAATAATCATAAAAAGAGAATCAAGGTAGATTATATTTTCATGATTCACCACTCATCATAAATATCACATTATCCATAAGTATATATAATAGGTGTATAGACTCAAGTCATGGCTAAAAAGTGTAGGTTCATAAATCCATTGCCCGGAGTGATTTCGAGACCAAATCATTATGAAGTGTAGAAAGGGGTGGAATGTCTCACGACTAGAGTAAATAATACTATCAAATCATGGATCAGAACCCATCTCGGTCAAATCTTTAAAATATCAATTATTAACCTCTTCTATATATAAGTTATCCATTAGGTTAGGCAATTAATGTTGTAAAGAAATATGTTGTTAAGATGAAAAGTGGGTTTTAACTGTTACTTAGGATGAATAGTCATAAGATCATTTTTTCACTAGAATCACATCATTCAAAGGTATAATAATCCTGAATGTACCAAATCTATGCATTCCATCACCAGTATTCAAACATTGGAATCATAACTTTATACTGCATCTTTCTTCATCCCATACTAGAGAGATGTGTATATAAACATACATGTATATATGCATAAATTACAACGGTATCATTTACAAGGGTAATTACTTTTTGGATATCCAACTCATATCATAACACAGCCCTTGGCCCATTAACATGTCTGGAATAATTATAACATCATAATCACGGCCTTAGACCCACATACGTATCCAGATCTTATATCAACAATCATGTGTATATAAATCATCTAATGTCTATAGGCGATAGCATATTCACAAGGCATAACATCTCTATAATCTATGAATCATATCTATAATCATCTCACATATAGAAGGCATCTCAGTTCTAAGAAACATAATGCATCAATAAGCATAACTCGTAACTACGAGGCATATCATGACTATGAAGAATATCATTTGATAGGCCAAATGTAATATCTAAGAGGAATTAGCATCTCTAAAGTCCCAATATCGCATCTAAGAGGAATTAGCATCACTAAAGGCCCAATATAATTTCTATATAGAATATCATGGTCATAAGACATTAGTCATTATCCGGGGGAAAATACCATCAATATTCATCAAACCATTAAATAACCTTACACTAAGGTTTACTAGTCTCAACTATGCCTAACATCTGCAAATAAGTCCACAAAGGCTAACACAAGTCTTTGCCTAAGGTGGGCCAGATGATCCAAATTCTAATCCTCAATCCCTATATTTAGGAAACTTGTTCTCCAAACTAGGAAAAGGTATGTAGTTCAAATTCTAGATGACAAGCAAGCCACAACCGATCCTAAGATGGGAACCTCATCTAGAAACAAGGGCATTTAAGTCAACTTCGCCTAAACTAAGGTTTCAAGATCACAACAATAACCCAAATAAGGTGAACATACTAATCATACTTACAATGCTAAAACCACATCTCAAACCTAGAATTATATCATATTCATTCTACGAATTAGTTCAATCTAGGGAGAAGGCAATAGGATTCTAAAAGGTACAAAGAGTTTTACCTTAAGGGTCAAAAACTTAAATAATCAAGACTAATTCATTCTACTCATAACTAATCTTAGCATTCATATTCACACGCAATATACATCATACATCATCTAAAAAGAAGAGTAGATAGAATCCTACCTCAAAGCCGAACCATAAATCCCTTACGCCATTCACCATATGCTCATCTTTACTTTACAATCCCCAAAATGCTATCACACTAACAAAATAGTAATCTACTCATCAATACAAGTCTAACAATACGCATATTTCACTATTGCTCTATAGGTCCAAAAATGACACCAAAAAACCCAAGTGGGTCCCACTTATGAAAAATGCATTTCCAAGGTCAACCCAACATGATATCAAGCTCATGCACCAAGCACACTTTGGGCTAAAATCAAACCCTAAGTGAATTTGTGTTTTGGATCAAAAACCAAGAAATTTATCAATAAAGTGATGATATATTACCTTAATATAGATGAAAATCATGATAATAGATGTTTAAGAAGCTCCCAAGTCACCCATAATGATCAATTTTGAGTTATTACACTCATTTAGGGGTTCTAGGTCTCAAAGATGGGTTAAAATGGCAAAAATGTGGCCTATAGGGTTCTTATATACCCATACCTGGTATGAAGATGTCGTTATTGTGATCCTAGGAAGCATGATTGCACTATCGTGATCGCAATAGGCCCTGTGCAATCGCGATGCACCAGCACCCGCAAAGTCAAAACTTATTTTTAACCCTCGAAACACATTTGAACTCCATTTTTCATAAATAAAATATGTAACCCCACTAAATTCAACGTTACGGACGCATTAATAAAGTTGGATTTTCTTTCCAAGGTTGTTTAGACCAATTATGGCCCCTACCATATCTACTGATTTTCCTATTTTTTGACAAATAGGTCAAAATGTGTTCGAGTGCATTGGGACCCAAACCAAAGGTCTACCTAGACTAAAATTGAAATTTTGGATCTGCTAGCATTTTTGGAATTTGAATCCATGATCATCTTGCTGAATTTTTCACCTGGTGGCCATTTGGAACCAGCAAAGACTTCAAAATAAAGATTTGGCTCTAAAAAACAAACGAACTGCTCGGTAACCAAACCATTGGTCCCAGAAAGTCATAAATAACTTGGAGCAGCTATGGAGAAGCCCTAACAGCAAAGATAAGGAAAATATGTAAAATAACCATAAGGGTCATTATAATATCCACTACTAAAAGGACTGTCGTCCCCAAAAGTCAACGGATAGAAAAAATCTCAAAATCTTGTAAGAATGAGGTACTAAGCCTGCATGCTACGAGGATGACTTTCCAGATAACCTCAATGAAGAGTGGACACTTTTAAGGGACTTTGCCACAGGCATCTCTTTTCCAACCAGTACCCTTACTTCACTCCAAATAGCCAAAACTCAGTTTCAACCACCAATTGGCCTCAAACTGAATCGAAGAGGCTGATGCATGAAAATCATTATCATAACATGCTGATACCATCTTGATACCCGCGCAAATCAACAAAGGCTTATCCAAGCCAAAGTCAACCTAAGACATGAGTCATGCCACCGACTCCAAATCTAAATATAATCTTTCTTTACCATTTTGCATCTGCCATCCACTCCAAACTAAGAGGGAAATAACCTGAGTCTTGTCCACGCTATCTCATCATAGAGAACTTAAAGAACTAAAGCTGATATGCTGAAATTCCATATAGTTAACATGAGAATAAGATCATACGGCGTTGTCTGGGCACACAAACTGAGATAATCAAGGAATGCAATCTAAGCCAATGTTATAACTAACCCGTGTGGGAATCAAAACTAGAGTCCAAAAGATGTAGGCATAACTACTCATCATTGGATGATCCGCTCCAGGATATCCCATAAAGTAAGAATGGAGACATACTGAATCCAACTCAAGTACATTACTCCCACTGAGTATATCATCCAAAATTCTTGAAGAAAACTAAAGACCCGAGGTCAAAGCTGAAAGGACAAATATCGGGTCCATCGGCTATCCTCTAGACATATATCAACTATAATCTATTTGAAGTCGAGACAACCAAATAGGTAACCACAGAGTAGGGTCAACCTGCCTATAAATAAAATTTGAATTAAGACGGATCTAAAAAGGAAGGTTGTTATCAGCTCCACGACTCTTAGCTGAAATCTCCACCCCAAGGCTGAATAGTTCAATATCAACTACCCAAAACAAACCTGAAGACGAGTAGGCATTAATACTCTAAAACCATCATGACTCCTAAACCGCCATTCCAAGGTACTAAATCCAAAATTGAGCCAATAAATCCAAACCAAGGTCAAATACATACATCGACCATACTATTTGAATCAGACATACCTGCACCAAATCATGCCAAGCCAAAATTGAAACATAGACAAATAACATAATCACAATAGGGGATAAATCACCAGCTAAAAAATAAGAGATCCACTCCATATCCACTGGAGGGCATGAACTATCAAAATATGCTCAGGAACTTCCCAAGGCTGCAAACACACCAGTAAAGGAAAGAACTCTAGGAACTCAGAAAAATGCAACTTGAGAAAAAACTGACCAATCCAACACTACATCTCGGCAAAGAATAGATATAGGCACATATCATCAAGGAGAAACACTCACGAAGCCTCATTAGGTTGAACAACTCTGGAATAAGGATTTCCTAAATCCACCCAAGTAGGACAATCAAACTCAAACAAACCAAATAACTCAAGATAAAGAATTTCTATATTGTCAACTCAAGAAGCGATCATAGGAAAGTTTACCTTTCTCTAACTTTCCAACTCTACTAGACAAAACCATAACACATCACGGAAGGATCTTCCAATCTCCACACCAATTACAAAGGCAAACTATCACATGGGAATCAACCCAACAAACCTATGAGATAAATCCATGATATCTCAATCTTAATATCAAAACCACTGTCGGGCGATGAAATAATCATAATCAAAAAATGGACCTCAAACTTGTCAATCTCACAAATGGGCTATATAGGAAGGGATAGCCAAAATAAAAGCATTCGTAACCCAGGAGGCAAGTCTAAGAATCTCCAACTTAATAACAGGCAATATAACTAAATTACCAACTTTAAAACCACACCAAACCACAGAAGGTCAACTAACCTTCAATACCACAATACATTCCTGAATCAATCTAAATAGCTAACCAATAGGGAAATAATCAACCTCACCGTGCTATGGGAAATAATTCATCAAATTAGGTTATATCTACTCAACCCACCAAATAAGATCACAAAGAAATAGAATTCAAACTAGATAACTCTAGTCTATATAGCTACCTAGTGAGGATCAATTACATCCAGTAATAATATCAAATAATATCAATAACCTTAATTAGTGATAGCAATAGCAACAATAATTTCAATATCAATATATCGAATAGGTGATACCAAAATTAACATCAATATCATGTACCACTCAAGGGCCATAATAAGTCCAACGTTCCAAGATAAACGGGACTCAAACCCAAAAGCTACACCTATAGGAGAAAATATCAATACAAATCTACTCTATCCACTACAAAAAGAAATAAACCACAAAGTAGTAACATAACCATGAATGTGATAATAAGGCACATAATAACCAATACCAATTTATCAAGGCATATAATCATCAATGGGTATGACAACCCCAATACACATCATAAAAGATAAATACGGGAAATGAAAGCACACCTACCATGGTGAATTCTGCAATCACATACCTGATGAGCATAGGGAAAATAAATCTGAATGAGTCCAAACCCAAACTGACTAACTAAATCATCAACTAAGATGCTAAGCACACTATTACTAACTGAAGATGCCAGAATATCTTGGGGTAGATCTGAATGAGATAAATGACTAGAAATCCCATGCCAAGGATAATTTCTATACCAGTAGTTGATCTCTCTATAGTCATAGAAACTCCTGAAGCATTAACATGGTGGGGACACAAACTGAGCTCAAATGGCTGGCCGACTGACGATGCAAAAAATCTCTAGAATTATGACCATCCTTCCATAATCACAGCCTGTCTTAGGAATTCTAGGCCAGCGGGGAATACATGCTAACTCTATCTAATCAGGTATCTCATATCTGGGCACTCTCTAAGCTAGTGTCCCATCACTACACAACCAAAACAAGATCCTAAAATACTTTGAGATACTGCCCCTCATAATATAGAATGGTCGCCATAGCTTGAAGACCTATGCCAAAACTCCACAAAGTCTAATGGAAACTCTTCCCACTATAATCATTATGGCTAATCTAAGAACTACTAATAGTCTGGAAGACTACCCGCACAGAGCTTATATGTTGTAGGTGAAGCTAAACTCTACTGCAAGGATCCTCACTCCCAGGTAAAATACCAATAGTACTATACTTATGGCATGCCTCTTGCCGTATTTTCCATAAGTCTCAATACATGTGCTCTCTATGGTCTTCTCATAACAAACAATCTGAGGGAAGGAAGACATAGCTACTATCAAGTGCATCGATTCCAAATAGAGTGATAATACTAGTCCTCTAACACATATATGCACCAATGTCCTTCTTGGAAGGATGTAGCAAAGAAATAAGTCTGGCCCACTCAAGAAATTTAATCTCATACTCAGACATTTATAAAGAACAATAATGAACACTAACAGACCCAACTCTTGTCTAAGATCTGCTCATTGACTCAAATGACATCCACTGCTAAGGGGAATCTATCATCAAACTCAAATCCCCAATGTTGAACCTCAAAGCGATGAAATAGCCACAAGCCTAACTAGAACCTAAATTAGACCCAACTCTTTTTGGCTGATGCAGAAAGTCTTTAACATCTATCTCTAACTCTCTAGTCAAACACTGCACCGAAATATTAGAAATGCATGTTGAAGTCTCATCCACATCTTTAGGCAATATCGTATCATTCTTTAGGGATAGAATAAAGTGAAAAAATATGTTTGTGGTTCATAGCAATGAAAACTCACAATAAGGAGTCAAGAAGTGAATTTCCTAAAATTTCATTGTATCCTTTAAAAAATAGGTTATGGACATCACCAAACCGATCAACGGGACTCGAGTAACACTTTTCTCTTGTACTATTACACCAATCAAACTAAGGCTTTGATACCAATTTTTCAGGACCTAATTTCTCAAGTCATGATAGAGCCTACTATGACCCAATAGTAGGAAAGCCAAACCCATAGTATGGAAAGGCTAGTTATGGACTAGTCAAATATACAAAGAAAAGAACCGAAAAATAGATGAAATAAAGCAGCAATTAGATAATATAATCCCAAAATGTAGTGGTATTAGGACAAGATCTTCAAATATAATAATAGTATAAGAGTGAAATATCAATGGAATTACACTAATATAATATATCTCCAAATACAATATAGAGACTAGTCTAATACATAAGAGGGAGGTAAGTAATACTCCAAAGCATCAAGACCTCACTCTCATTCTCCAAACCATGGCTTCTCCGCATAATGCAAACATCAACTGCGATAACTGATACTATAATCTACAGGCTACAAAAGTATAGTATGAGTACAAAATAAATGGTACTCAGTAGGCAACTGCCAACTAAGCTCCAAAGATAAAGTAGATATATAGAACATGTAAATAGAATGGAAACTATGCCCAATATTCAGTAATCACAAAATAGCCAATAAGATAATAAGGATAACATGTCCAATTCATGTCCAGTAGAATAACATAATAAGGCTAAGAAAGTGGTAAGGATAAACTATCCTATTCCAGCCATACTCAGAAATCTCCACTATATTGTATATCTTTGGCCAATACATGAATAATGGATGAAGAAAGGATATATAGAAATATATAAGGCCAAGAAATAAGTATACAATCTGAACAAATGAAGGAAAAGATATATAGCAATACCCAAGCTATATATAGCTAGTTATACAAATATATATATATAAGGTCAACTCGAGATACAACCTAAATAATCATATCTTTATTTAAAGGCCACTATATAATCCTATAGGGATTTAGTACTAACATGTTGAGGGTATCTAATCCCTATATCTCATCATGCATTAATCATGCATAAAAATAAAATCATAAGATAGAAGATGCCAGAATTATACCTTTATCTCAATACCGAATCAATGACCAATATATCATAGCTAGACATAACAATGATAATAACAATATCAACAACAACATAAGTAACTTGCTATTCTGAAAAACCAAATACCTAGTCGAGCCTAAGTGTATATCCACCACCCCATGCTTAAAAGGTTTAATCAATATACAAAACCACAAGTTAAAGTCATCACCATATCTATGTAGTTATCCCATACCAGCTGATAGACATATGCACATAGTAGTGATAGGCAATACACATAAAAGAATGAATACAAGGTACATAATTTGTATAATCATCCTTCAGCCTTAATGGGTATCAATATCATCAAAATAACATCCTTTGGCATTGTCGAGCATCATCAAATCATCATAATATCCTCCTTTCTTTTCGAGCAGCATCACATCATCATAATATCTTCCTGCCTTGCAGGCTGCATCATAATATTATTCGATCTTATCAGGCATCATCACATCATCATAATATTCTTCGGCCTTGTCAGGTATCATCACATTATCATAATATTCTCCGTCCTTGTCGGGCATCATTAAATTATCATAATATCCTACGGCCTTATCGAGCATCATCACATCATCATAATATCCAAATAAATATTAATAATAGAGAGTGAACCCTATAAGGGATAAAGTAACGTGTATGCCCCATAAGGGCTAAAGTAAAGAACAAGCCCCACGAGGGCTAAAGTAAATAATCATGAAAAGAGAAGTAAGGTATATTATGTTTCCATGATTTGTCGCTCAACACCAATGTCACATTATCCATAAGTATATATAATAGGTGCACAGGCTTAAGTCATGGCTAAAAGAGTGTAGATTTGTACATCCATTGACTGGTATGATTTCGGGACTAAATCATTATGAAGTGTAGAAAGAGGTGGAATGTCTCACGATCGGATTAAATTATATTATCAAATCATGGACCAGAACAATCTTGGTCAAACCTTTGAAACATTAATTATTAACCTCTTTTATATATAAGTTATCCATTAAGTTAGGCAATTATTATTGTAAAGAAATTTATTGTTAAGATAAAAAGTGGGTTTTAACTCTTATTTAGGATAAATAGCCATAAGATCATATTTCTATTAGAATTACATCATTCATAGGTATAATGATCATGATTTTACAGAATCTACGAATGTCATCACCTGTATCCAAATATTAGAATCATAAATATTATACCACATCTTCCTCTATCCTATACTGGAGAGATCTGTATATAAACATACATGTATATGTGCATAAACTACAACCATATTATTTAAAAGGGTAATAACTTCCTAGATATCCAACTCATATCATAACATGGCCCATGGTCTAATAACTTGTTCAGAATAATCATAACACCATAATCGCAGCCTCATTCCCACATACATATTTGGATGTCATATCAATATTCATGTGTATAGGCCATAGAGTATTCATGAGGCATAACATCTCTAAAAATATGAATTATATCTATAATCATCTGACATATCAGAGGCATTGCACTTCTAGGAGGCATAATGCATCAATAAGTATAACTTATAACTACAAGGCATGTCACATCAATGAGCCATCTTGTATCTATAGGTCATATAACATGACAATAAGGAATATCATTTCCAAAGGCCAATTATCATATCTAAGAAGGAATTAGCATCTCTAAAGGCCCAATATCACATCAAAGAGTAATTAGCATCTCTAAAGGTCCAATATCATTTCAATGTAGAATATCATGGCCATAAGCCATTAGTCATTATCCGGGGGAAAATACCATTACTATTAATAAAACCATCAAGTAACCTTACACTAAGGTTTAATAGTCTCAACTAGGCCTAACATCCATAAATAAGTCCACCAAGGCTAACACAAGTCTTGGCCTAAGGTGGTCCAGACGATCTTACTTCTAATCCTCAATCCTTACATTTAGGAAACTTGTGCCCTAAACTAGGTTAAGGAATTTAGTTCAACTACTAAATGTCAAGCAAGCCACAAACAATCCTCAGATGGGAACTTCGTCTAGAAACAAGGGTATTTAAGTCAACTTCACCTAAACTAAGGTTTCAAGATCATAATAATATCCCAAATAAGTTGACCATACTAATCATACTTCCAACGCTAAAACCATATATCAAACCTAGCATTATATCATATTCATCCTACGAATTAGTTTAATCTAGGGAGAAGGCAATAGGATTCTAAAAGGTACTAAGCATTTCACCTTACAGGTCCAAAACCCTAATCTAATCCCCAAACTTCAATAATAAAGTCTAAGTCATTCTACTCAATATCAATCTTAACATTCACATTCAAACGCAATATATATCACACATTATCTGCGAACAAGAGTAAACAGAAGCCCGCCTCAAAGCCAAGTTGCAAATCCTTATGTCATTCACCACTTTCTCATCTTCACTTCACAATTCCCATAATTCCCTCACACTATAAAATAGTAATCTATTCATCAATACGAGTCCAACGATACCCATATTGCACTGTTGTGCTTCTAGTCCAAAAATGACACCAAAAAAACCCCAAGTGGGTCCTACTAAAGAAAAATGCATTTCTGAGGTCAAGCCAAGATGATATCAAGATCATGGAATCAAAACCCTCAAAAATAGGTGTAAACCAAGCAAACTTTGGGCTAAAATTAAGCCTTAAGTAAATTTGGCGTTTTGGGCCAAAAACTAAGAAATTCATCAATAAAGTGATGAAATATTACCTTGATCTGGGTGGAAATCATGATAATAGATGTTTATAAATCTCCCATGTCATCCACAGTGATCAATTTTGAGTTATTACACTCATTTGGGGGTTCTAGGTCTCAAAGATGAGTAAAAATGATAAAAACACAGCCTATAGGGTCCTTATATACCCATACCAGGTATGGAGATGTCACTATCGCGATCCTAGGGACCATGATCTCACTATTGCGAATACAATAAGCCATGTGCGATCAGGATGCACCAACACCAGCAAAGTCAAAACTTATTTTTGACTACCGAAACTCATTCGGACTCCATTTTTCATAAATAAACTATGTAACCTCACTAAATTCAACAATCCATATGCATTGGTGAAGTTGGAGTTTCCACACAAGTTCATTTAGAATAATTGTAGGGCCCATACTGTATTTACTAATTTTTCCACTTTTTGACCAATAGGTCAAAATGAGTTCGGGTGCATTGGGACCTAAACCAAAGGTCTACCTAGCCTAAAATAAATATTTTGGATCTAATGGCCTACTCAACATTTACATTCGTGATTGTATTACTAAAGTTCTTACCCGATGGCCATTTAGAACCAAAAAAGACTTTAAAATAGGGAATTGGCCCTAAAAAACAAATGAACTTCCCGATTACCAAATCGTCCATCCTAAAAAGTCATAAATGACTTGGGGGAGATATAGAGAATACCTAATGGTGAAGATAAGTGGAAATACAAAAATGAACAAAAGGGTCATTACACTTATCAAGCATTTTCTCTAAATATACACCCCTTGAAGAAGAGGGTTATGTCTTACCCTTTTACCACCGAGTTAGACTCATCATGAATCAAGAAAATATCTTAGATATATATGTCCTCTACTATATAGTCCATAAAAAAATATAGGCACACCATCCTCTCTATAAAAGTGAGCTATGATGCAGGGAAATGGGATGGAGGTCCCATATCTCAAGTCCTTATCTTCAATCTTGGATATAATGAACCAAGAAATATTGACCTTATACCTTAACATAAGTTTGTCCACAAAAATAGATTGATCAGGAGTCAGTGTATTATCTACTGCAATTGAACTCATTCTGAAGCATACCAATGCCCATTATAATTTTGCAGTAAAAAATTAAGAAAGCTTTAGTGTTGTTGTCCATATCATCCTTCAGCTAAGTTGGTTATCTTTCTGTATCATGGAGGGAATACATCTAATATGCCTTTTTATCTTATCTAGGTCTATCTAATTTCTTTTATTAATGAAAGAGACCAACCTGTAATCATAGTCTTTTGTACTGAACAGTGCCTTATACTCAGGACCAAATAGGAAATTCTGAATGGTGTGATCTAAACTATCAACCTACTTACCCTACACTTGGTCACTATTTACGTGTGGATAACCCTTTTCTAACTCACCCTTGTTTCTCAAATTCACCAAATCTGCTACGTACGTAATATAGAATTCTACAATCATCACATGACTATACCCTTCCAATGATAGATTATCTTAACTTAAGTTGTCATGGTCAACTAAAGCTTTAATCTCAAGCAATTCATTAAAATTAGAAGACAGAGACCTCTGTTCCTTAAATATACTCTTCTTCATATTTTCTCATTGTGTAGGAGCAAGCCCTTTTTGTTATATCACTCGTATGCCCTTATTTGACGTTAAAGGTCTTTTATGAACTGGAAAACTTTCTCAGTATCTCCACCTACCTCTTTCTTTCAAAAGTTGGAGTCTCGGCAGTAGCCACATCTTAATTACCCATTAAACTTTCTTTGTTGGAACCATTAAAACTCCTAGTACTAGACTCACTACCATTGTAACCCTCTGTCTTGTACTTATGCTGACTAAATTAGAAGCATTCCTTGTTATTTTAGACTAGGGAAAGTGTTTTAGTTGTTTATGTGTTTTTCCACATAGTGAGAGGCTACAACTATGGTTTCTCTTAGTCGGATTCATCCTACAGGCGAGTTGTAACATTATGAGATCTTACTAGTCTATCAAGGGTAATACTAGCACCTATTTTTCTTACCAATTCCAACACACATAATAAAAATTTCAACCATTTCAAACACCACTTCCATATGATTTACACTAGTTTAGCACAAATTTAAAGTCACAACACCAAAAATTTCAAACATAGAGTTCGTAAAAAATTTCAAAGTAGCATAGTCAAAACCATAGGTAATAGAGAATCATAAAAACATCTTGAAAGGATAAAGGTTGTAAATATTAGATTTTTGAAGACTTTCTTGATCAACTATGAAAAGAGAGATATGTGTTACTTACATGTGGTAAAGTGAATTTGAGTAAGGGTACCGATATTATGTGGAGGGAGGATCATAAGTTATGTAATTTGAAAGGATAAGGGAGTGATCATAGGGAAGATATTTTAGGAGTTTCTAAATTTTTTGAGTAATAGAAGGTGTGTGAGAATATCTGACCTATTTGACTTCTAACACTATTGGGTAGTAAAAAATTAGGTCAAAATGGATCAAATAGGAGAGAGCCAGGTCGAGTTGAGTTAATTTTAATAAATAATTTTCAAATAATTATGACCCACATCATAGTATGCGGAACTCAAGTATGGGTAATTCCATTGTTTCTTACCTAGGATCCACCACCTAAAAGTCTATGGTCCATAAAAAAGAAGCGCGTATCATTGTTTAAGTTGTAGAACTTTGAAATATATCCTATTGGTTCTAGGTTTTCATAGATGTCTTGAAGAGCCATCTTTTAATGGTATAGATCATTGTATTATCTATGGATGTAAACCTAAAAGTTGTAATTTTGGAGTCAAGACGCGACGGTGGATTCCACTGACTATAGATAGCTTTCACAGTCAAAAATCAACTATAATTTCACTCCTTGATATTTTGCTTGATATCCAGTTTTACAAGGTATGAACCATGAATTTTCATGGCATTTCATGAACTACCATTCAAGTCATTATTTTCACACTTTTGATTACCTTTTACCTTTTTTTGTTCTTGATAGCTATTACCACTATGCACTTCAACAAATATCAAAGCCATACAAAAGTAAAACAAAAATAAAGCTAAAGAACCTAGGATGGCCTCCCAAGTAGCGCCTGATTTAATACCGCAACATGATCCAAGAAAAGAAGGAAAGAAATACCCAAAGGAGAATGCGACGAGTCATTGGGAGACCCTACAACTTACCACTAGAATCATTGCCACTACTTTGAAATCCTATTTTGTTTGGGACAAGATTCTTTTATATCCATAAATACTCTTAATTTTTTTATAGTTTCAGTTTAAATTCTATTACTACTTTCAAGGCATATTATTGTTCTTAAGAGATATAAATACTAAATTTAGGGTTTTGATTAATAATTGAGATTTGTTATCCTTACTCACAACAAAAGAAGGTGTAATAAATGGGAAAAGGGAAGTAACCATAATACTTGGAACTATCAACCTCCAGTTTGTAGCTTGAGTCAGTAAATAAAACACTTAATTTGTTGTATAAGATAGGTCGTAGTAGTACAAAAATTATGAGACGATAATATGTAACTAAGGATAGTTATCTAATAGAGGCATAAAGTCATTTAGATGAACATAATCTATTGATTTTGCATGCCAAGCACTTGGAGAGATCACTAGTATAAAGAACCTACAAAGTTATGAAGTTATGGGGAACACAGTCCTACTGACTATCTCATTTTGATTACAAACTCAAAAATTTCAACTATCATTATTTGAAGTCATAAAATCAAATTCCCCCAATTATTGGAAATTGTTTTGTTTTGATAAACACATTAATAGATATTTTGGCCTATTCCTCATGGGATGGACCCCAACTTAGTTGGATTCTATATTTGATAAATGGCCGCTTTATACTTTTATTAGAGGTGTAATTTGGGCAACATCAAATTTTAGCACAATTGCTGGGCAATACGATTACAAAGTTGGAGGATTATATTTGTTTGACTATTGGTTATTATTTCCTGATTTTACTTTTTCTACTATTTCTAGGGTGCAAACTGATATATACCCAACACTTTAAGTCAAGTCAGTCCCTTGATTCCACTTGATACTAAAATTAAAAGGACTCTAAGGACTAGAAGAAGAATGGTTAAGAAAGGAGTTAATGAAGAGAAAGTTCTGAACCATAGGGTGTAGAACCAAGGACTTCACAAGATTGAGGAACAAACCACCTCATATTTGATTGTTGATAAAAATGCAAGACAAGTAGCTAAAAAATAGGAATTACTAGTAAAAAGAGCTAGACATGCAGAAGTAGGCCATTTAACTATACATAATGAACAAAATAGGCAAAAAATAAATAAGGGACAAGAGACTACCCAACATTATGTTCCTCAGTTTAATAATGCAAATGATGATCTAGATTTACTACAGAAAGATGAAAAAAGTTCTATTGTCCCACCCCTATTACCATCAGGAATAATGTTTGACATAACAGGTGCTATGATAAAACTTTTAAACTTGAAGGAAGTGATCACAGGCCTTGCTACTGCTAATGAAAACTTTTACTTGTTGAACTTTTTTCAAATTTGTTCTTCCTATAACTTGCCTAACATGAGCCAAGATACTCTCAAATAGTTGTGGTTTCCTTACTCTTTGACTAGAGAAGGCACTCTATGGTTGACTGAGTTGCCAAAGGGGTTAATAACCACTTAGCAAGAGCTGAAGACATAATTCATGGAGAAATTTTTCCTACCTTCCAAAAATTTACAGTTAAACAATGAGATTTATAGCACCCAAGGGTGTGTCTTAGTGGTTGAATGAAGTTGGGTTGAGCACCATGAGATTTGAAAGTAAATTCCCAAAAGAGACAAACACTAGGTAATTTCTTCCCATTAGTTATAACCTTAGTGGAAAAAGTTACCTACTACTTGTTGCTGGTGGAAGTTGATGAGTGGTGAATTTACCACCCATATACATCCACATCTATGCACACTACTATGATTTAAGGGTATTAATGGGATAAATTTATTATTTGATTGCATTAATTCCTATGCATTGCAGGTACACAAGTGATGGAAAAAAAAAGTGAAACAAGCTGAAAAGATGTCAAAAAGGGAAGAGTTAGTGCAAAAGATGAAAGAACCTGAGTAGGAATGGACCCTTAATTACCGCAATCACGGTCTGAGGGTCATGATTATGACAAGTCAAGATTAATCAAGACGACAATCATGATTGGTTATCTGCGATCGCGATAGCCTCTACTGCAGTCAAGCTCGAATGATTGAGATGAGGTGAAATTTAGCCTAGTGACAAAATTACAATTTCCCATAGCTGGTCCCAAATTCTTCAAAGGGCATAAACTCTTTCACTTTGAATTATATTTGAGCTTTTTATGAAGAATAGAGAGAGAACTTCTAATTGGTATGTGATAATAATTGTATTAAATCTTTCATGAAATATACTTTTGGTTGCAATTGAAGCTTGGAATTGTGGGCTTACTCTTGCTTTATTTCAAATTGAAGAAATGAATGTTAATTTGTGTAGTTTTCTTTTTCCTAGTTTCATGAGTAGCTCAATATCCAACTTGAGATTATGTTGAAATAGGATGTAAATATGAAGGGGTTGTGATTTATTAGTATAGATTCTTGGTTATTGATAATGAGTTTCACTAATGCTTTCTTGATTAAGTTGGGATTTATGGGTGAAAACCCTAAATTCTCAAAATGGATTTTTAGGTAAAAACCCAAAATTTCAAAAATCTCACATCATCCTTGAAAGAGGGGTATGAGTATACTTTTGGATCCTATATCATTCTTCAAAGATGAATATGGGTGACAAGGCATTAATGAACAATAGTTAGATGTAGCTTATTCCCTTTTCATTAGTTTAGAAATAAGGGTAGATTGAAAATTAGATAGGTCTTGGGCATCTTCCTTGAAATAGGGATGTATAATTGAGGTATTGGGTGGATTTACTTGCCATATCCATGAGGTACCTTAAAAGGTCCATAGGTGATAATCTTGAGGTTGGTTGACAAACTAGAATCAAGAACCCCTAACCTAGCCTACCCATATATTCATTAACTAGAATTTGCATTCGATTGTCATAAAACCATGTTTATTTACCCCAAGGAAAACATAATACCAACACTTGTCTCATATTGAAATATTTTCCACGCTTGTTTCCTTGAATTGGTTGTTTGATTAGATTTTGGTAAAATAACTTTCCAAACCAATCCCCCTCCCTCCCCCCATTTTAATTCATGAATTTTATTTTGTTTACATAACGGGTATCTCTTTAGTAGATATTAACACCCATATGATTAGAACACTAATTAAGTTCCTCAAGGATTCAATCCCAATTCATGTTGGGTTAATATACTTGACAACGATCTTCTTAACATAAATCATGGAGTGAGTTGAGCATTATTAAAATTGCATCATTTTTGGGGAGTGAAACTTTGTTTTTTTCTTATGCGATATTGATAGTAGCTTTGGATTTATGCATAGTGGTTGTTATTTATTTTGGTTGTTTTTTTTTTTTATTTTTGATTAGGTGATCATTATTTCTTCCGAATAACCATGAGTCAAGAGGGAGTCATCAACAACCCATTATATAAACATGTTGAAACCATGGATTATTTTGGCACCGAAGAGCATGCTAATGTCATCTGCATCCACCCTATCGAGGAAAAAAAAGTGTTTTATATCTCAACCGTGATGCTTTAATTACTTCATATGAAGGGTTTGTTTGGGGGTCAGGCTCATGAATACCCAACTTGCACTTGAAAAGTTTTTTGGAAGTATGTACCCCTTTCGACATTACTCACATATCACAAGAGTCCATATGGTTGTACCTCCTGCCATTCTCTCTAATGAGTGAGACAGTTGTGTGGCTAATATCTCTACTTATCAGTTCCATCACCTCGTGGGTCAATCTTACGTAGGCTTTCTTGGATCAATACTTACCACCTTCAAAGATATTACAATCGTGAGATGAAATAATAAATTTCCATTAATTCCACGAGGAGCCTTGGTATGAAGCATGGGGGAAATTTAAGGAGAAGAGTTTGATATGCCCTAACCACGAAATTTAAGAGAAGATGATTCTCCAAATCTTCTATTGGTCATTGGACCAAATCAAAAAAGCCAAAGTGGACAATGCATCCAGTGGATCCCTTATTAAATTATCGTATGTCGTTGCGTCAAATGTATTAGATCTAGTGGCTAGTTTGGCAAGGGGTTGGCACATGAAGGATATCAGGGTGGCCATGGGTGCTCCCTCCTCATCCTTTGTGTGTTAAGATCAAATATGTCAAGAAGAGGAAAAAGATGCAAGTATGATCAAGGTGATGTCACAACTTAAACTTCTTACTAAACATGTGTGGGGAACCTCCATTGAAAGAGTTAATGTTATTGATGCAAAGAATACCAAGTCATGTGAAGATGAGAAAGAAAAGGTAATTGATGATGGAAGGCTATGGTTTTCGAATTATTCGAAGGGTTTCCACATTGCCTTTCAAAGGCAAAGTGGGAATCAAGGTCGGCACAATGAAAATCTGGGCATGCCTCACTGAAAAAAGTAGAGATGCATTAATAAAGATATTTTGGTTTGAATCTTGGTTGGAGTCATGGGGGATGACAAGATAGTGAAAGAAATGAGGTATGATTTCTCCAAGCTACATCAAACGGTTGAGTCTCATTCAATTGCCATCTAATAATTAGAGGCAAAATTGAATCAAATATCAGTGCACCTCATGGAAAGGAAAAAATAAAGAGATGTTGAGTGGTATGATAACAAATATTATGGTCACTCGAAGTGGAAAAGCTCTTGGAAAGGGCATGGAGCTTGATAATGATCCCGACAAAAGAGAAAATTATAAGCAAATAAATGTGAAGAGAAAGAGGTCGAATGATGATGAGTTATGGACAAAAAAGGTTATTATTGAAAATTCAAAGATGAAAGAATGTCAAATTGTCTCCATGCCGCTAATCACAATCCCCCTCCTCCTTTTCCTTCAACGGTTCAAAAATGGGGGAAATACATAGTTTAAAAAATTCCTTGATAAATTTAGCAACCTTTCCATCAACATTCCTTTGATAGAAGCCTTAAAAAAAAGTTGGGCATACAAAATTTATGAAGGATTTGGTCTCCAAAAAATGGCTTGTGGAGGATAAGAAAATAAAAATAACTCATCATTGTAGTGCAATTATGTTGAGCTGCATGGAGAAGAAGAAAAATAATCTATTGTTTTCATAATCCCATGCACCATCAGTATGTTCAAGTTTGCAATGGCCTTGTGTGACCTTAGGGAGAGTATAAATATAATTCCATATGCCATATTTAACAAGCTAGGATTGGGGAAACTGCAACCTACCATGATAAGATTGATATAAGATCATGAAAAAAACTATGGGAATACTACATGATGTGCTAGTTAAAGTCGACTGGTTCATCTTCCCGATTGACTTTGTGATTCTGGATTGTGCTTTGGACCATGAAATTCCTATTACTCTTGGAAGGACATTTTTAGCCACTAGGAGAGCATTGGTGGATGTAGAGTGCGTTGAGATAAAGTTTCTCCTAAATGATGAAGAGGTTTCTTTTACTGTATGCAAGTCCATTAAATAACCAATGAACTTGCAAGTAATTTAGTTTATCGATGCCATCGATGGTGAGGTATCAAATTATGTTGATGTGAGTTTGGTGGATAACCCATTGGTAGGAGTCTTGTGAAATTTTGAAAGAGATGAAGTTGAAGCATTTGATGAAATGGTTGCATATTTAATAGGATTTGGATCTTATACCAAGAACCAGATAAAGTTGATCCTTGATGTTAAAAACTATGAGAATCCACTCACAAAGCCATCCATTCTTGAGCCACCACAAATTGAATTGTATCCATTTCCTCCTCACATCCAATATGTATTCTTGGGGGATGGATACTTTTTTCCTATCATCATTGTAAGTGATCTAGAACCCTACAAAGTGGAAGCTTTGAAGTTTTTAGTGAAAAATTTCATCCATGCCATCAGATGGACAATTGCGGATATTATAGGAATAGCCCTCAGTAGTTGTTCCCATAAGATCAAACTAGAACAAGATCGCGTACCAAGTGTGGAACATCAAAAGAGGTTAAATCAACCCATGCAAGAGGTGCTGAAGAAAGGAATTATAAAATAGCTTGACGTGAGAGTCATCTATCTAATCTCCATTAGTGCATAGGGAAGCCCGGTGCAATATGTTCCAAAGAAAGTTTGCATTACGGTTACTATGAATGAAAAGAATAAACTTATTTCCATCCGACCGGTCATGGGGTAGGGGTGTGCATGGATTACCATAAGTTAAATTCTTAGACCAAAAAGGACAACTTCCCCATGCCCTTTATAGAACAAATGCTATATAGGTTGGCCGAGCATGGGTGGTATTTATTTTTAGATGGTTATTCGGGGTACAATAAAATTTGTATTACCCCAGAAGACCAAGAGAAGAAAACATTCACTTTCTCCTATGGCGTATTCGCATTCAAGCGAGTGTCCTGTGGTTTGTGAAATACACCAACAACATTACAATAGTTTATGTTATCAATCTTTATGGATATGGTTGAGGAGTCGATGAAAGTATTCATGGATGATTTCTCAGTGGTGGAAACTCATTAAAGTCATTCCTTAAGCATCTAAGAAAGGTAGTAGAGAGATGTAAGGAAACCAACCTTGTCCTCAATTAGGAGAAATGTTATTTTATGGTTTAGGAGGGTATTATTTTGGGCCACAAGATCTCGAGGAACGTGTATAAGTCGATCAATCCAAGGTTGAGGTAATTTCCAAGTTACTCCTCTGTAATACCCCGTACTTCTACCTGACTTAAAATCATCCCAAAAATGTTAAAGATTTTCTTTAAAAGATGAATCCACTTTTATAAATATACTATTTTCAATATTTTCACTTTTTATCATGTGGGATATTGAATAAGCTTTCCATCGATACCAAATTTGCCCAAATACGACACCCGAACGAAGAGTTAGAGCCTTTTTTGTAAGGCAGTGTGCCACCTGAGCCATCAACGCATCACAGAGCAGGCCAAAATGGCAATCGTCAAAATCCAGTGAGCCTCCGCGATTATGACGCATCGCGCCAGGGCTCAAATTCAGAATTTTCCTTTTTCTAGTGTCTTAGCGCGATGTCTCCGCATTGCGCCAAACTTCCAGGTCACAAACAAAGTGGCAACGCGATAGCCCTGCATCGCGCCACCATGCAGATTTCCAATTGTCCAACTCCAGTGACTTGGCGCGATAGTGGTGCATCGTGCCAAGGATGAAAATTTGGAAATTTTCACATAATTTAAATACGCATCCAAGGGTTAAAAGGGTCATTTTCCTACCCCTTATATAAACCCAATAACATATGATTCAGCCATATTTCACCCAAAATATATTGTTTCTCTCGAGTTTCTCTCAAGAACAAGCTAGGGTTTTCAATTAGGGATTCAAATTCAAGAATCTCTCCGTCAATCTTCATAGAATCAAGAACTGAGGTATGCACAGTGTTGATTCATGGACTCCTTTCGTCCATGAAGTTCAAGAACCCTATTTTAAACTATATGTCATGATGTACTTGTTTTGAATTGATTATGCTCATGTTTTTATTATTGTACGATTGCCAAGATTGTATCATTATCATGTTTTTCATGAAACTATGTTAGTATAGGATTGAAATTCTTATAATTGAGTTAAGTTATGGAACCATGTAGTATTAAATTGATGATCATACCTATTCCCTAAGTGTGCATGCAAGGTTTTTAATGATATGCCCCAATGAATACATAATGATAAAGTACTTAGTTTCCATGTGTCAAGATTATGTCTATACCTATTTGATTAAGATGATTCCCATGCTAAACCCATGCATCATGATTGTTTGATGAGATGTTCATGAGATTTGAAGCATGAAATTATGCCATGTTGATATGCAATTCCATTTTATGTACAAGACTATGATAACCATGTGCTTCATGAAATCCCCAAATTGATATATTATGAATTGTTGATATTGGTCATATGTTCAAGAAGTGTCAAGTCTTGTCAGTTTCATGCAATCAAGTCCTGGGGTACTTGTACCTGACAATTTAGCTGTGTGCCTAGAGCCATGTCATGTTTTCATGATACTCTCAGTCAAGCCATGATCCTTAGAATTCAGTCAGTCTTATGACTCAGGAAAACTCAGTAAATTCAATATCAATCTAGTCCTTCTGGTAATATCAGTGACCTCAGTGGTCTCAGTAACATCAATACTTAGTAATCTTGGTAACCTCACTATTCTCAGAAATCTGAGTAACTTCGGTACTCTTCGTCAGTCCTCAGATTTTAGTAGTATTCCGTCAATCAATGAAACTCAGTGAACCCAGTTTAGCTCCACTAAATGATACCATTAGTATCAGTTTAGTTAATTTAGTCCAGTTTAGTTCAGTAATCCATGATCAGTGTCTATTCAGATGGGAGTAGGAATTAGCGCCGAGTGAACCCAAGGATGGGAACACACACTGTCAGATGAGCGTGTGATTCTTAGAAGTCATCCTTGAATTCCAAAACTATGTAGCTAGCATAGGTTGAGACATCAACACTATCAGATGAGGGTTGATAAGGGGGATAAGCACTGTTAGATGAGGACCCCACCATTCTCTTTTGGGGACACTGTCAGATGAGGGTCACTCATAACTTATCGTTACTAGTGGCGTAGTATTGACACCCTTCCAATTGAGGTTACAGATTAGACCCCAACTCAACTATAATGGCGTATTAGGGGCATGTCGGTTAGATAACTACTTCCCATAATTTAAGTTATAGAATTAGGACTATTGGATATAGTCATTCAGTCTCAATAATAGAAATTAGATAGTTCTACAGAATTTAAGACTATCAGATACAGTTAACTCAAATACAGTACAAAACTCAGCTAGTTCCATCAGTATCAGAACTGTCAGATACAGTTACTCATGTTATCAATACTCATACTCAGCAATCATGTTATCATGAACTCAGTTAATAATATATTAATTATACAAACTTCGTGTTATCAGTACTCAGTTTTAGGACTGTCAGATACAATCAATCAGACCAGTTCTTCATAATCAGAACTGTTAGAAATAGTGTTTTCTTTATTAGTAATATGACATTAGGTCCTTAGTATTCATTAGACTTAGTCATTCAGTATCCCATTATTAGTACTCAGATATCAGTAAATCCACGTTATCAAAACTCATGAGTCAGCATTATCATGATCTCAGTTACAGTTACGTATTCATGCATGTATTCTCACATTTATGTTATAAAGTCAGTTTTATCATTCATTCATATGAACCCTTGAATTTATCCTACCTCACTTTCATACTAGTATATTCAACGTACTGATGCATTTGTGGCATTTGTGCTATGATGTTTTATACCAAAGGTTTAGAAGCATGAGCTCCCGAGCATCCTTAGCAGATTAGACGTTCAGCAGCTATACTAGTAGTGAGTCCTCATCTTTCAAAGATAGCATGATTATCTTATTACTTTATTATTTTAGTAGTTTGAAGTTAGCTGGGGATATGTCCCATCAATTCCTCAGTTTTCAGATAGTTTAGAGGCTTTTAGACTACAACATATTTCAGATAGGTTATCTCAATTTTGGGTATTGTCATACCCCATTACATACATTGTATTATATTCAGTATTAGTTCAGTCTTGAACATTATGGCCTTACAGCTTATATTCCATATATTTACAATGTATTATTCAGTGCTCAGTTACAAATATTAGTCATGGGTTAGCTTGTGGTCCTTCAGGGTCATGATCACCATGTAGTATTTCGGGTACCAAATTTAGAGCATTAGACCCTCCCCCTACTTCTGTAACGGGTGTTCAGAGTTTCCTTGGGCATGTTGGGTTCTATCGGTGATTTATCAGTGATTTCTCCAAAATAGCTCATACAATGTCCAAAATCCCTAAAAAGAAGAAAAAATTTTATTTTAATGATGCATGCTTGAAGTCCTTTAATTTTCTCAAGGAGTTTCTTATGTCGTCTCCCATTATTGTGGATTCGGATTGGTCGTCTCTATTTGAAGTGATGCATGATAATTGGAATTGAATTAGGAGCGGTGTTGGGTCAATGGAAGGAAAAGCTATTTCATCCTATCTATTATGCAAGAAAGACCTTTAATGATGTCCAACGTAACTACACCATTAACGAGCAATAATTATTGGCGGTGGTATATGCTTTTACGAAATTTTCCACCTACTTGTTAGTCACAAAAGTGGTGGTGCACACAAATCATGTCGCCCTTAAATACCTCATGGCGAAGAACAAAGATAAGTCGTGCTTAATTAGATGGATCTTGCTTTTGCTAGAATTTGATTTTGAGGTAAAGGATCGAAAGGGTTGCGTAAACCAAGTGGTCGACCATCTTTCACATCTTGAGAGTAATAATGAAAAGCATGGGGATATTGATATTGATAATGCTTTTCAAAATGAGTTAGTCATGTTAATCTCAAGGAAATTTGCACTGTGGTCTGCCGACTATGTTAATTATATGGTGAGTGGCGTACTCCTAGAGGGGCTTAGCTATCATCAAAGAAAGTTGTTCTTGTTTGATGTAAGAAAATATTTTTGGGATGAACCCTTCCTAATTTGGGAGTGCACAGATGGTATGATTAGGTGTTTTGTTATGAAAGTCGAAATGAAGGATATCCTTGAAGTTTGTCACTTCTCATCTTTTGGAGGTCACCATGGGGGGATTTGAACCACCGCTAAAATTCTCCAATGTGGTTATTATTGGTCCACCGTTCATAAGGATTCCATCGAGTGGTTAAAAGCATGTCATCCATGTCAAATGCAAGGTGGCATTTCAAGAAGACATGAGATGCCCCTTAAATCGAACCTTGAAATTAAACTTTTTGACATGTGGGGAACTAATTTTATTTGCCCTTTTGTGAGATCCTTTGGTAACAAATATATATTGGTGGCGGTTGATTATGTTTTTAAATGGGTAGAAGTTGTGGCACTTCAAAAAAATAAGATCAAAAGCATGATGTCCTTCTTGAAGAAATATTATTTTATACGGTGTGGAATGCCTCATGCCATCATTAGTGACGGAGGCTCACACTTTTGTAATCGAGTATTTGGTGCCCTTAATGAAAAATATTGGGTAAAGCACAAGGTTTCTACCCCATATAACCCCAAACAAGTGGCCAAGTTGAAGTCCCAAATTGAGAAATAAAAGCTATACTCGAGAAGATCATGAGTGTAGGCCAAAGTAATTGGGCTAGGAAACTGGATGAGGCACTTTGGGAGTATAGAACGGCCTAAAAAACCCTAATTGGTATGTCTCCCTACCAATTAGTGTTCTGGAAGGCATGCCACTTACCCGTTGAGCTTGAGCATAAAGCCTTATAGGCATTGAAAAAATTAAACATGAATTGCCAAGAAGCTTCCGAGTCAAGGGTCACTAAACTTCAAGAGTTGGATGATTTCCGACCCAAGTCCTATGAAAGTTCTATTTTGTATACGGAAAAAATAAGGAAATGGAATTATGCTAAAATACTAAGGCAAGAATTTCGTATAGGCAAAAGTGTACTTCTTTATAACTCCCATTTGAAGCTTTTTGTGGGAAAGCTTTATTCTAAGTGGTCGGTACCCTTTGTGATTTTGAATGTTTATCCTAGTGATGCCATCGAATTAGAAGATCATGAGAAGAATAGGTTTGTAGTAAATGGGAAAAGATTGAAACACTACAATGTGGGATGCCCCGGGGTGGCCAAGGTGGAGTTCGTACATTTCAAATATCCTAATGTTGATAAGGGGGAGTCGTGCTGTTATGTTAAATTAGGTGCTTGATAAGAGACAATCCATCGTTTACACACTTATTGCATTTTTGATGTTTTGTAGGTGTTTTAACACTAATTGGAAGTCCAAAAAGCAGGGGAAAAATAGAGTTGGAACATTTGTAAAGTTCGTAGTGCTGTAGAAAAATAGAGCAAAATAGGGGAAAATCAGCCTCAGTTACCGTGATCGCGGTTTGGGGGCCACGATTGCTGTATCGCTATCATAGTACAACCTATCGCGATCACAAAAGTCCAGATAAAGTTGTGTTGCTACTTAAAGGAGTCTTTTGTAATCCTTTTACTTCTTTTATATTCTTGTGTGAAGATACTTCAACTCTTTAAGTTTGGGGTGGGGTTACATTAGTCTTCAGGCATAGTAGTTTAAAAGTCTTACCCCAAGGATAGTGATTGTTTTGTTTTCTTTGATTGATTTCGGACGAGCCTTTACCGATGATGGATTAAGTGATGAAATTCTTAAAGGAAAATCGTAGTGATTGGGTTTTGATATATTGATACGGGGAAAGTATGAGTAGTCGTAGCATTGGAGCAATAAATGCAAGGGAAATCTAAGTAAGTACCTATGGCATTTTGGATTTGGGATCGTCCTTATACCTTTGGTGAAATCTGAGAAGCCATATGGTTTTCCCTCATGAAAATATAAGAAGGCAACTTGGTTTGATGCCATCAATAGTAAATTATGCATGGTATAAATGCAAAGCAAACACCCACCTCCATCCAAAAATTTTGTGTAAAACCAAGGGCATGGACGTGAAAAATTTTGTAACAATACTTTACCTCTTTTTGTTACTCAAAAGTCTTTAGCTTGTAGAAATTGGTAAATACTCTTTTTTGTCTCTAGTAGGAAGTGAAATTGAGCCTCCTTGAAAAGTATGCATGCCATGTGTGGTGAGCGTAATTGTCTAGATTTCATCCGTACTTGTACCATCCAGAACTTTCCCCGTTATTCTCTCAAAGCTAATTATGATTATACTTGGTTGGTGAAATGATTTTAGGCTTTCTTTGTGAAAATAGGAACCCACTTTAGCCTAAAATAGCCTACCCATACATAGAATAGTATGCTTAGTTACCTATTTTGAGCCTTTAAGCCTTTCTTTGGCAACCACATTATAAGTCGTGAATAATTCAAAGTTTTCCTCTGTTGAAACCTACCGTATTGAACTTGGAAAATGAAACTTGAGGAAAAATGCCTAAGTTGGGGGTGGAAAGTTTGGAATAATTGACCTTGGGCCATGATAATGTAATTGTATGGATTTGATGCTAAGAAAAGAAAGAAATGAAAAAAGGTGAAAAAAGAAAGGATTCATCAAAAGAAAGAACATCATGGATTGAAAAAGAAATAGTAGAAAAGAAAATGCTTCCAAATAAATGGGTAAATCAAGGTATCTAGAGTATACATATGAGTTTTGGAAACAAATGAAGTGGTCCCTGGACAAAATTTTGGTTAAATAATGTGATGTAGATGTTCAAGGAGGGTTTAGTCACTTTGTACCCAAATGATATCATACCCTTCCCCGAATCTACGTTACAAACTTGAAAAAGCTCTTAGTGATAACCAACCAAGTGTATTCATTGTAATGGTGATTAAACATAACGACAAGCATATGGTATGGTACTTGTTAGCATTGAGAGAGTCTTTGTGAGAGTGAGTGTTTGCACTTAAGTCCCTTATTTCATATTAGACAATTTGGTATGTGGGATTATCTTCTCGTGAAGAGGCATGTAGACTAATTGAGGTGGGTGAAATTTTCATCTTCCAGATTATGAAGCAAAAGAGTATAGTTGATTTTCTATTGATGGGAGTCACCTTTAGAGAGTTGGTGAGTGTTGCATTATTATCCTTTAAAGTCTTTTGGAACTTTGAAATTATGTTTCATGATGAGGGGAGTTGTGAGAATAGTTGTGCCCCTGATTGAGAGATACTTGTTGGTATTAATCGAGGTTGAAGTCATTGTGATCATTAGGTAATTTAAATAGGCTTACAATTGTATTGTCTCATTGAGTAAGAAGTGTATTGCTTGAGGACAAGCAAAGGTTTAAGTTGGGGGTGTTGATGAGTGGTGAATTTATCACTCATGTACATCCCAATATACGTACACTGCTATAATTTAAAGTTATTAATGAGACAAATTTATCATTTGATTGCACTAATTCACATGCTTTGCAGTGCACATATGATGAGAAAAAAAAGTGAAATAAGGTGAAAAGAGGTCAAAAAGGGAAGAGTTAAAGCAAAAAGTGAAAGAACCTAATCAAGAAAGGACACTCAGTTACCGTGATCTCCGTCTGAGGGAGGTGATTACAATAAGTCAAGATTATTCAAGACAGTAATCGTGATTGGTTCTCAACGATCACAATATCCGTGATTGCAGTCAAGCTCATGCGATCGCGATGAAGCAAAATTCAGCCTAGGGGCAGAGTTATAATTTCCCATAGCTGGTCCAAAATTCTTCAAACAGCATAAACCCTTTCAATTTGAATTATCTTTGTGCTTTTTTTGTAAAGAATAGAGAGAGAAAAAACTTCTAATTGGTATGAGTGAACAGTTGTATTAAATCTTTCAAAGAAAAACTTTTGGTTGCAATTGAAGCTTGGAATTGTGGGCTTACTCTTTCTTTATTTTCAATTGAAGAAATGAATGTTAACTTGGGTAATTTTCTTTTTTCCTAGTTTCATGAATAGCTAAATATCCAACTTGGGATTATGCCGGAATATGGTGCAAATATGTGTTGGTTTTGATTTATTAGTGTAGATTCTTGGTTATTGATGATGGGTTTCTCTAATACTTTATTGATTGACTTAGGATTTGTGGGTTAAAAACCCAAATTCCCAAAATGGATTTGAGGGTGAAAACCCCAAATTTCCAAAATCTCACATCATCCTTGAAAGTAGGATATGAGTATAATTTTGGATCCTATATCATCCTTGAAAGAGGGATATGGGTGACAAGACATTAGTGAAAAATATTTAGATGTAGCTTATTCCCTTTTCATTATCTTAGAAATGAGGGTGGATTGACAATTAGCTAGGTCTTGGGGATCTTCCTAGAAATAGGGATGCACAATTGAGGTAATGGATAGATTTGCTTTACACATCCTTGAGGTATCCAAAAGGGTCCATGGATGGTAATCTTGACATTGGTGTACTAACTAGCATCAATAACCCCAAGCCTAACCAACCCATGTAGTCATTAACTACAATTTGCATTTTATTGTCATGAACCCATGCATTATTTGCCCCTAGGAAGACATAATCACGAGACATATCTCATATTGAAATCTTAGCCATACTTGTTCCATTGAATAGGTAGTTTGATTGGATTTTGGTAAAATAACTTTCCAAACCAACCAACCAACCCCTCCATTTTAATTCATGTATTTTATTTTGTTTACATATGGGAGTCTCTTTAGTAGCTATTAACACCCATAGGAATAGAATACTAATTCCTCTCCTCGAGGATTCATCCCCAACTTACGTTGGGTTAATTTACTTGACAACGATCGCCTTGCCTATAAATAATGGAGTGTCTTAAGCGCTATTAGAAGGTGGAATTTATCTAGTGGAATTAGTTGAGGTATATGCAAGATGGATCAAACATCATAATTATCAAAAAAAGGATGAGATTTATAATTTTAGGCAGCTATACTTGGAGGTATTGTATAAGACATGAATGAGGTTTAAAAAGAAGTTGCAACAAACCCCAAATCAAAGAATTGCATAATAATAGTTTGCTAGAGATATTCTAAAGAAGTTTGTAAATAATAAGTCCATAGAAGACAAATGACTAAGAGTGTAACTTGGGAGAAGGCTTCGATAATTGTTCACCGTGTCATACAGGCATGCTATAGTAACTTATATAGTAGTAGAATCTACAAAATAATGTATGGTTGACAATTTTATAGATCAGGAGTTGGCATAATTGAGGACTAAATTTAGCTTATTCACAAAATATTTTGCAGCAGTGGAGGCAAAATGGTAAATGTGGTTGGTTCACAAAGAAAAGCACGTAGACATGATGAATCTAACTTTGAGAAGGTTAAGTACCTAAATTATTAGGTGGCGGGTCTCTATGCCAATGAAAAAGGGTCTAATTATGACAATTGTTGCTTTGGTCAACTGAACAAAAGTTAGAACTATTATAAGGATAATAATTACAACAGGTCTGGGTATAGAGATAGGAGCCGAGTAAGAGATGGTGATTTGATGAGAAAGGATTATTATAAAGATAGAGTTACATATATGTTCTACTTAGGAACCATGAAGCTAATTTGAGTAATTATAGAATGGAAGACATATTTTCTAAAGAGTTAAAAAGGATAGAGAAGACTCATTTTTTCCTTAAGAAGCTTAGAGAAGATATTTTAGGGATGAGTCAGAAAATCAAATCTCATGATATCTTCATTAAAAAGCTTAAGCAGAAGTTTGATCAGATTTTAGCTGCAGTGAGTTAGTGTAAATAGGGTACACTTCCAAGCAACACCGTTTAAAATCTAAAAAATAATTGTCATTACCTGGAAATTACTACTAGGATTGGTAAAATGACTATCGATCCACCTGTGCCCATGGTTATTAATAATAATGTTGAGTTGGTTTATCAATGATGAAGAAATAGCCAAATCTGTGAATCAAGTTGATGAATAAAAAACATCTGAAAAGCCACCTCTAATTTATAAAAAGAAGGCTAAGGCTAAAAAAAAGTGCAGGAAAAGAAGGTTCCACAAGTATTGACTCCTATTCCATGACTTCCTTCTCCGTTTACATAAAGAATAAAAAGGAGAGATAAAAAAGAAAAATATCACAAATTTATCTCAATATCGAAAAAGTTGTTAGTGAACATCCATTTAGTTGATGCACTTGAGAAAATGTCGGGTTATGAAGAGCTTAAGAAGTATTTGGTGACTAAAAATAGGACTGTGAGCTTCGATCCTATTTGTAATGTGCACCATTGTAGTGCGATATATTCTCGGTCTCTAATTAATAAGAAGGAAGATCCTAGATCATTCATGATTACATATAGAATTATGTAATGACACTCCAGGTTATTTTCTATATTTCTACTTATTTTCTCTATCTAGAGATTTCCTATAGCTACCCAAGTCATTTATGACGTGCTGTAGCTGATGGTTCAGTTATCAGGCAGTTCATTTAGTTTTTAGAGCCAATTCCTTATTTTACAATCCTCATTGGTCAAAATTGGCTACCGGGTAAAAACTTTAGTCAAATAACCTCGTATACCAATTTTAAAAATTCCAGCATCTGCAAAACATTGGTTTTAGGCTAGGATGACCCTTGTTGTGGGTCTCAAGGATCCTAGACTCATTTCAGGCCATTAGCTGAAAGTTAAGAAAAATAGTGTGTGGGTGCGGGACCCATTTTTTTCAAAATAAGCATAGATGGCAATTTCGACAATTCCATTGAGTCTAAAAAATTGAATTTAACAGCCTAGGATAGTTCATTTTTGTATACGGTGTTTTGAATGAATCTCGATTGGTCGATGAAGACATAAAATAATTCCATGTCTCATCTAGTGCTGGCGCATTCACTTAAGAGCCCTTTAGGTTGCTTAAGAGGTTGGTTGGCTGCTTAAGCAGCCTATCTTTCCCAGCAGGTATTGCTTAAGCAATGTCTTTGGTGATTAAGTGATGGCCTCTTAAGTAGTCAAAGGATGCTTAAGAGATATGCGCAGACTTAACAAGTGTCGCTTAAGCGGTCTAGTGTCCACTTAAGCAACACCTGGAGCACTATAAATTCCCCACATAGCCTACTTTCTCTCATTTTCACCCATGTAAGAGTGTGGAACCATAAATAGTGTGAAAACTTTGGAAAACTATTAGAGGGTTATTTTGAGGTGTTCATAAGCTCGAGTAACATATTTCTTCTCTGAATTCTTGGTAAGTTTCCATCAATTTCATGATTAGATCCTTTATCTTTTTCCAAAATCTCTAGAATATTGGTGGGTTGATTGTAGCACCATTAGAGCATGCATTCACCCATTTTTTATGGTAAATATTCCTTAAGAATAGAGGAACGTATTGTCAATTTCAAAAGTGTGATGCTGCAAGCGGGCCCGATATAGGATTTTTACATGATTTTGAAACCAAAGCATAATAGTGCAATATGTGTATCAGTGTTTTCCTATTCATGAATAAATTATGATTTTGATTGTGTTGCATCTTGTGTAAGATTCTCAAAAATGAAAATCAATATTTTAACAGATTCTTCGGGCTTTTCTTCGGCATCTAGATAAGCTAGGTTTACCTTTTTCATAGATTGAGCCTTTTCGTAGTATAATTATGATATTGTGCTAGATATGGGATAGGATTTTAGAATTGGACGTGTGATTGGTATAAGTAGCACTATTTGAACTGTTTAGCCTATTAAGGAACCGTAGTTTAGGCGGAATTGACTTAGTTACACATGATTTTAGGTAGAATTGCTATCTTAGGGATAATTATGGCTTATTTAGCATTTAAAAGTGAATTTGAATACCTTATCCTAGTCTGAGGTATAATTTACCTTAGAAAGAATTTTATAGATTAAAAGTGGGCCCCTCCAGCCCACCTTAGGCTAACATTTGTGTTAGCTCTTATAAATTCTATAAACATGTTATACCCTTTGAAATACTTAATTTGGAGTTTGAGGAGATTGGATACATGATATTTATGTTAGTTTGGTATTTAGGAGTTTGTGCAAATTCCAAGAAAAATCTAGTGGTTCTTTGATATTTTGTTCCAGTTCAAGTCTGGGATTGATGATAAGATTGATGGCATGAGTTCTGTTTTAAGTTTGGCAAATGATTCTAATGCAGATGATGATATTGAGTTATGGTTCGAGTCTATCATTGAGAGTTATTTATGATATGATACAGTATGGATGGTTCATGGTTATATTTTGATATTCAATAAATTTATGGATCTTTAGTTATTTACTTGATTTCACCCTTCGGACTTATGGGGGCTCGCATTGAATTATTTACTTTTTGTCACTTACTGACTTATGGGGGCCAGTCTTGTAGTATTGATTATGCTTTCTTTAATATTACATCTATTTTAGTTATTTATTTACAAGATTGGAGCTTATTTTTAGGTTTTCCCTTTTACCTTGACTTAGCTTATTTATCTTACATCTATTGCATGTATATCATGATTTAGCTCAGTCGACCGATGATGCATGCTGAATACCTATGGTTTTGGTACTCATACTACACTTATGTACCTTTTAGTATAGATCCGAGTGCTAGTAGACGTTGTTGACGCTGAGATTATGTTAAGTTGAGTTCAAAGATAGGGTGAGCTCTTAGAGTCGGAGTTTCCCATTTTTCCTTCTACTATTTATGTCTAGTCTTTCACTATTAGAGATGGATTTGTATTTGACTATTTCAATACTTATGTTCCTTTTGTTAGTAGCTCTTGTACCGACACTACTAGGTCATGGGATGGTTGTTGATGTTTTATCTATCTTTTAGACTATCCTTATTGCCTTACTATTTTTATAAGTCTTAAATAGTTGATTTCCTACTTTTAGGACATTTTCCATCAAATTAGCCTATTGTTTATAGCTCTGGACAATGATTTGGCTTAACTAATGGCGGGATAAAGTAGGTGCCATCATGACTCATAAATTGGGTCATGAAAAATTAGGTCTCTCAAATTTGCTAAAGCTTTGGGTCATTTGGGTGCCAACATTAATATTATGACACAACCCGAACCAAGACCGGGCTATGATGAGTATCTCAAGTACAACAAGGACAAGATACTACCCCTAATACCTAAACCATCGACCACCTTACACC
The DNA here is from genome assembly GCA_030864215.1 of Capsicum pubescens. NCBI lineage: Eukaryota > Viridiplantae > Streptophyta > Magnoliopsida > Solanales > Solanaceae > Capsicum > Capsicum pubescens. The sequence continues at coordinate 270,008,671 of CM061548.1, forward strand.
CCATTTCGGATGAATTTCGAACATATAACATCATAAGAGAAATTAAAATTAAAGATATTATGATATGTCCATAACCAAAACCAAACCATCCCAAGTCCACAGTTGTCCGACAAAGCCTCTACCAAATCGAATATCAATAAAGTTTCGAGAAATGTCCCCGACTATAGCCAAAAATAGTATTCAATAGTCTATAACTAAAAAGGAAAACATAATCCTGAAATGGAGCCTTCTGAAGCATGGAATCTCACCACTTCAAGTCAACTCTCGATCAATCCATAATCACTGAGTAGGAGGAGTAGAAGTATGGCCAAATCCTGCATCGCGTAGGGATACAACATTCGAAGACGGTTAGTAGGGTGAACGCTAGCATGTAACTCGGGGATAAGGATAACATAATGACATGATCAATAGTTCAAAATCATTCAAAACCAATGCGCATAATCAAATTCGTAAACATATATATATATATATCACATGCCAGGATAAGGAACAAGGCTTAACATACACTTTAAAACTTTAGCATGGATTGTGTATCTCAACTGTCATATAATAGTAGCACGATCTATATGGCCCCAGTTCATTCTTCTTAGTCGAGCCCCAGTGCGTGTAGCCACATGAATGAAAGAATAATCTTATATATATATATATATGTATAAGGGACTTGAAACATCCAATCATATACTAACGTGACTTAAGCAACCGATCATGAAATGTTATATGGGGGACTCAAACCCTCCAATCATAATAATAAAATTAAGGTGAACTCGTACCACCGGGTCATAGGGAAGGGGACTCGAACCCTCAAGACATATCAACCCCCGTACCAGCTAGTACAGTTTCCTGTATCAGTCAATCGGACATCCCCTTTCATGACTCAACTACACAACCCTTATTTAAAGCCCAATTAAAACCATAATCATACATTCCTTTTCATTGAACCATATTACACATTAAAGCATACACTGTCCGTATCGTCATACCAACTTACACTTGCAAGGTAACAACATCATAACAAAACAATTACACCACTTAGAGGAATTCACAACCCCCTTGGTTCTATTAAGCCACGACTTGTGAAAACACAAATCCATAAGATTCAATTAAACATCATAATGCCATAGTTTCAAGAACAGTTCAATTCCCTCATTTCTCATAACTAAAAACCAATTTTGGAATACAGGGTTGGGATCATAATCACTTCAAGAGTCACATGTTTTGGGAAAATCACAATTCTGAAGTTCATTCACCCTACCCATGCACCCACAAGTTCGAAACCATATTTAAAGCATGGAAAATCATAATTAAACCATGGGAAAACATTGTTCAACAATAAGCATCAAAACCCCCAACCCTTGTTTCAAAACCATAAAAACTTCATGAGAGCAACACTTTAAAACATGTGATTTTCAAAAATTAACAATGAGTGAAGAGTAACAGGCCTTAAACACCAATAAATTTGGAGAGAAATTGACCCTTGAACCCTTAGATAACCAAGTTGATAAAACCCTAGAATAGCTTTCTTGAGGGAATTTAGAGAGCCCTTTGGGGTGTTTGAGAAGTTACTTTGATTTATTTATGAGTGATAATAACACCCTGCAGAGGTTATAAGACATGGGTTTTAAGTTGGGTAAGAGGGGAAATTTCCAGAATGATCTTAAATTAAAAGATGAAATAGTTCCACCTTTGACTATGAGTCAACCGTTGACTCGTAACCAATCCTTACAACTCGTCACTACGAGTCGTAAACAAGACAGTCTCTAGGATCCCTACAAACTGTTGACCCTACAACTCACTGGTACCACTCATAATGACACCCTATAACTCATAGGGTCCATTCGCAGTCAACACAGAACCCAATTAGGTAAATACTGGGCATCCTATGATTTGCACCCAATGACTCATAATAAGTTCTTATGACCCATAGAGAGACACTCATACTCAAAGCAGAGCTTACCCACTTAATTCACTGATTTGGTTATGACTTAAGTCCCTAGGTCCCGTAACAACACCCTAAGACTCAAAGGATGAGTCATAGATGAGGCAGTGAGCTCAAAACTCGAGAATAATTCAAGGGTAAAAATTTAGGGTGTTTCAATTATCCCCTAATTGGATCATTGGTCCTTGAGTGATGGTTCAAGGAAATTACAAGAACGATTTTAACACAACTAACAACCACACTTTCCTTTAACAAAGTCAGAAAACAAAGATATCAAGGAATCACGATTTCCTTCAACAAAGTCAGAAAATAAAGATGTTAAGAATAACACATACTTTATGTATGATTATCCAGCGCGGAAAACAAGAATGGATATTTGGACTTCATTTTAACTCTTCGGCTTCCCAAGTAGCCTCTTCAACCTTGTGGTTCCTCCATAGAACCTTTACCAACGCTATGTCCTTCGTTCGCAACCAATAAACTTATTGATCAAAAATTTTAATTGGGAATTCCTCATAAGATAAGGAATCCGAAATACCTACCTCCTCTAAAGGAACAACCATCGAAGGGTCACCCATGAACTTTCTTAACATCAAAACATAAAACTCTGAGTGAATAGATCTCAAACTAGGGAGCAAATCCAATTAATATGCAACATTACCAACCCTTTTTAAAACCAAGAAAGGTCCTATATACTGGGGACTAATCTTTCCTTTCTTCCCAAACTGCATCACTCCCTTCATGGGAGACACCTTCAAGAACACCTAATTGCCAACCTCAAACTCTAACTCCCTACGCCTCACATACGCATAGTACTTTTGGAGACTTTGGGTGATCTTAAGCCTATCCCAAATCACCTTCACCTTCTCAATGGCTTGGTAAACCAAATCTGGGCCAAACAATCTCGCCTCACCAACTTTGAACCACCCAATAGAATAATGACATCTCCTACCATACAAAGCCTCAATGGAGACATCCCAATACTAGAGTGGTAGCTATTATTATATGCAAACTCTATAAGAGGCAAATGATCAACCCAACTACCACCGTAGTCAATCAGATAAGCTCTAAGCATATCTTCCAATGTCAGAATAGACTTTTTTGCTTGCCCATCCGACTACAAATGGAAATTAGTACTAAGGCTCATCATAGCTCCCAAACCTCTTTGAAATGAATGCCAAAAGTGTATAAGAACTGAGTACCACAATCTGACATGATAGAAATAGGCGGCCCAATACAACTTCATAATCTCCTGGAGGAACAACTTTGTATAGTCTTCCATCAAAAAGTTTGTTCTCACTTGCAAGAAGTGAGCAAACTTAGTCATCCTATCCACGATGACCCTAATCGAATCAAAATGATTTTGAGATTGAGTAAGACTGGTAGCAAAGTCCATATTAATCACTTACCACTGCCACACAGGCAATCTAATTTCTTGAAACAACCCTTTGGGCCTCAAGTGCTCAACTTTCACTTGTTGGCACACCATGCAATTAGCCATAAAACTGGCCACATCCATTTTCATATAATTCCACCAATAAATTTCCTTAAGATCATGATACATTTTCATGGATTAACCATATACTACAATTCATGAGCCTTAGCCAAGATTCTTTCTCATAACCCATCTATGCTAGGAACACATAATCTTCCTTGGTACCTCAAGATACCATTGTCACTAATCTAAAAACTTATAACTTTTTGCTGACCCACATCTTCCTTAATTTTTATTAAGAAAGGATCCAATATGTGTTTCTCCTATATTTTAGTTCTAAGAGATGATAGCCCACCATTTGTACAAACATACCCCCATCCTTAAAGTCCAAGAGATGAACTCTAAGGTTAGCCAAACGGTGAATATCTTTCTCCAATTCCTTCATATCCTCCTCTACATGAGCTAGACTCTCCATGGATAACCTGTTAAAAGTATCATCAACCATATTAGATTTACCTAGGTGGTAATACAGACTCATGTCATTATCTTTGAGCAGCTCAAGCCATCTCCTTTGCCTGTGATTCAACTCCCTTTGGGTAAGCATGTATTGCAAGCTCTTATGATCTAAAAAAGTATCCACATGATCCCTCAATAGATAATGACGTCAAATCCTCAATGCAAACACCACACCAAACAACTCTAAGTCATGAGTCAGATAATTTTTATCATGCACCTTTGATAAAACTTGGAAGGGTTGCAACACATAGTAGGGGACCGATTCCCTAAGAGTCAGTTACGGGCAATAACACAAAAAAGATACAAGAAAGCTAAAGCTTTGTAGGAAATTAAAAACATAAGGATTTAACGTGGAAACCTCTTTTCTCAAGGAAGGAAAACCCACGGCTTGCCCTTATAAGCACTTCACCAATCCACTATAATCAACCTCTTGATTACAGATTTGATTTGAATCTAACTCTAGGCTCCACATTTTTGTAATAACTCCACTACAAGCTTTCCTTGACAATTCTGCCAAGAACACGCCTAATTCTAGGCTTCTCCTACTTGTAATAACTCTACTACATGTCTTCCTTGAGAACTCTGCCAAGGAGACTTCTCAATACTGATTAAATCTAACCAATAATGGACTCAGGTAACTCTACCTAAGCACTCTTAAGAACAAAAAATGACATTACTATTATAACATGAGTAATTTAATTGCAAACCAAGACTAGACTCAAGAACTCACACACTCTTTCAGTATATGAAGAAAATCAAGAACTTGATCATTGTTACAAAGTTTAGTGTTTGTCAATTTTTTCTTGAATAATCAGATTGCAAAAACCACCAATTTGAGAAGCCTTCTTTTTCTTTTATATTGGAATAATGAATAGGATAGAAATCTAATTGGGCCAAGTATCCTGAAAGGTACAAGATTACCTGCACAGTTTGTTACACTAGAAGACAAAATTATTTAGGCCATGGACAGTTGTATGTTTCTATGATGACCCAGGGACCTGGTCGCTTGTTATTATTGCTCATCATCAAAACAGGATATAACAATTTTCCCCCTTTTCGATGATGACAAACCCCATAACATGTCCACAGATTTTTGGAGCATTAAACTCATTCATCTTATATAATTGGAGTAATTACTACTACTGTCAGTGAATGTTCCCTCTATCATGGTGCACCATGCTTCCCCTAACAATATGTAGACTAAGTGACCTAGTCCCTTATTACATTTACTTTATTCCCCCTATCAATATGCCATACTTACTTCACCATTATTGCATAACACATATCACTTATCACCTACTTGGTATGTGGTCCTAACATATTATGCACCACATACACCTTAGTCCCTACCCTATATAAATTCAATTTTCCTCTTTTTGGAATTATTGAAAAGTACTAACAGTAAACCAAGAGTAAAATAAGTACAAGTTAGTTAACTCATGTCCACTGGAGCAACACTAACATGAAGAGCAACTTTAAAACTAAGGAAGAGACAAATGAAACACACAAATTGAGATTCATTCATATTAAAAAGTTAAGTATCATTGTAGTGCATCATTTAAATATTCCAGAGAAAAAAGCCACAGGAATTAAGAAAGATTAACAGGTAAAGGATTTAGGAAGAGGGTTTGGAGAAGTAGAGCCATGTTATTGTTCTTTATAGCATCACAATGCAACAATTCCTTAGTTAGATATCTTATCTCTGCATTCAATCTATTGATTTCATTAGTTAAGGTTAAACCTCTCTTCTTTAGTTCATCATTCTCAGTTTTAAAAACTTTAGATATACATGGGTTCTTTTTAGAAAGATGTTTAATTGTCACTTAGGGTTTTCTAATTTCATCATCCTTGGCAGCTGAGTTGAACATCAGTTCTTTAATTTCCTTATTGAGCTCCCCTTAATAAATGTTACCTGATTTCTTCTTCACACACTCAGTTTTTACCAGTGTCTTCATACCAAACATTTACAACATAGTTCGATTCTCACAGGCAATGCCAAAATGATCAAACACTTTGTTTAACCAGAAACCATAAGGCATACCATGTTTTCCATTTTTTCCAAGGACAAATTTATGAATGTGTTTCATCATTAATGCAAGTAAGCTAATAAACTCTAAACTGATAAGTCACTCCACCGCATATAAATCAGTTGCTAAAGCAATGTTCCTTTTTGGAGATCTGGGCAGAATTACTTTGTTAACAAAATCAAACACTAATTACAAGTCACTCTTGAGTGATATCCTATTCACTGCAACCACGGACTTTTCTTTGACTTTTGATGCATTTTATAAAAACTCTATTGTGGGTTGTTTCTTTGAGACAGTCCTCACACCACTTATAAGAAGATCTAGAATTCTTCCAAGTAATAGAACATCATGATTTAGCTTATTTTCTTAAACTTCAACAGTCATGCTCAATTTGTCTTCAGAAAAGTCCAATGTGGAATAGAATTCTCTAAATACCTCATTAAAGACTAAAGGAATTGGTCCTTCCATAAGATGGAACCACCCTTGATGTTTAAAAAATTTAACTAATTACATCATACATGATTCTGTTAATACACTTGAATAAAAAATCCTTCCAGTTAGCACCTTTTTATTTCTCAAGAACCTGTTTCTTACTTCCTTAGGTACAACTTTACTTCTCTACCTATTCTTTCTTCTAGTATAAGTAATTATAGATTCCCTTTTAGATACTTTCCTCTTTGTAGGACCGGGTCCCTTAGGAGTCTGCTACTTTTCAGTCTAGATTTTTCCCCAAAATTTCTTGATGTTTTACTAACAATCCATTTCTTAGGGACAATTATGCTCTTTCCTAGACTATTTGATAGAAAGATGAGATTTTCAACAACCCAAGCATCATCCATCAATATTATTAGAAAAATTTGAGGGTTCAGGGATGATTTTTCATCAACAATTTGAGTGAAGAAGGGTTTTGGCTTTTGAAAAGTAGGAGACAAAAGGTGTTTTTCAAGAGGATTTAAGAGAGAATTCTTATTAATTCTAAGCTCGGTTTCCTTTGAAAGACAAGAAAATAATGAATTTATAGCCATTTGTAGATCCTTTCAATGGTAGAATTGTTTGTGATTGGACTTTTCTTTTTGACAAGAGAAGTAGTGGGTATATCCAGATTTAAAGGAAGGGGTAAGTATAAGAAGGGTTTTTAAAATAGAAGGATGGGATCAATTTTAGTTTAGGGGTGACTCATCCTTTCTTTTAGAATAAGGAAATTTTTAGATAGGAGGAGAGAGAGGATGCGGCTTTATCTATTAGAACAAAAAGATTGCATATTCATGATACTAACCTGAGAAATAGGACCAGGTCTTTTTCTTTCTTGAGTAAATCCTCACTTTGTGCATGTCACATTTTTCCTCCTCCAAAGTTGTTCCTATGGGTGTATACCTGCAAAGGTATGATACTGAGTTATACTGACAAATACTTATTCTATCAAAGATATATGTCTCCTGATCATAGCCATTTTTAAAGAGAACAACTGGTTTATCTGATTGGTCAGGTGATTTTTTTTAGTCCTGGTCTCATCCTATTCTTCACAAATTATTGCTTGTGAAGAGATTTGGTGAATATGTCTACCATTTGTTCCTCAGTCTTGTATAACTTTATCCAAATATCTCTCTTCTCAACATTATCTTTCAAAAAGTGATGTCTCACATCAATGTGCTTGGTCCTCTTATGCTGAACCAGATTCTTAGCCATGTTGAGAGCACTAGTGTTATCAAATATTAGAGGGATAGTGTTTGAGACAATCCCAAAGTCCTTTAGTTGATGTTTGATCTATAACAATTGAGCATAATAAGAAGTTGTAGCCATATACTTAGCCTCAGTTGTAGATAAAGCAACTGAATTCTACTTCTTAGAACCCTAGGAGATTAAGGAAGAACCTAGAAAACTATCAATTCCTGATGTACATTTCTATCCACCAGATATCTAGCATAATCAGCATCTGCATATCCTACCAGATCAAACTATCTCCAGAAGGATCATATAGGACCAGGTCCCTAGTATATTTCAGGTACGTAAGAATTTTTTTTTGCAAATTTCAAATGTGACTATTTGAGATAGGCCTAAAATCTTGCACAAACTCCCATACTAAACACAGTGCTTGGCCTTCTTGCAGTGAGATATAGTAAGGATCTAATAATCCCATTATACATGGTTTCATTAACTGAGGAGCCAAATTCATCATTATCTATCTTGGAGATGGTTTCAATTGGCTTGGAATCTCCTATGTTGTATTTCTTTAGTAGTTCCTTGATGTAATTCTCTTGACATATCATCGTCCCTTGAGAAGTTTGCTTGATCTGCAAACCTAAGAAGAAACTCAGTTCTACCATTATGCTCATTTCAAACTCACTTTTCATTAGCTTTGAAAACTCTTCACACAGGGATTTAGAAGTAGCTACAAATATAATACCATCAACATAAATTTTAATAATCAATAAGATGCTACCTCTAGACTTTAGGAAGAGAGTATTGTCAACTTTCCCTCTTTTAAAGCTATTTTCTAGAAAAAACTTTGAAAGTATCTCATACCAAGCCCTAGGAGCTTGCTTCAATCCATAGAGAGCTTTGTCCAATTTGAGTACATGATGAGGAAAATCTATATCTTTAAAACCTGGGGATTGTTTAACATATACTTTCTCTTTCATCTTTCTATTTAAAAATGCACTTTTAACATCTATTTGGAAGATTTTGAATCCCATATAGAAAGTAAAAGCAATAAGAATCATAATGGCCTCCATCTTTCCTACAGGAGAAAATGTCTCATCTTAATCAATTCCTTCCTCTTTGTTATACCGTTGAGCAACTAGCCATGCCTTTTTTCTATTGATAGTTCCTTGTTCATCTTGCATGTTTTTGTATTCCCACTTAGGCCCAATAATTATTTTACCAATAGGTCTGGGGACCAGGTACCAAACTTTACTTTTTTCAAATTGTTGAAGCTCCTCCTATATTGCATTGATCCAATCAGCATCTTTCAAAGCTTATTTTACATTTTTTGGTTTAATTTGGGATAGGAATGCTGAAATGCCATAGAATTACAGGATTAAGCTCTTGTTTGAACTCTAGATTCCAAAGTTGTGGTTAGATTCTCAAGTAGATGAGAAGATTTAGGCCTTCAGTTTGATCTTCCGAGATTAGATACACTTGGACCAAGTCCTTGAGGAGTTTGACTAAATTCTTCTTGATGTTATTCAATTGGAGCTGGGTTCTATGGCTGAGACCCAGGATCTCCATCACTCCCATCATTCTCATGTGAATCATTTACCTCTTGACCATCATCCTTAGTAACATTATTTCTTTGAAGAGGAATGAGTTCTTCAATTTTAGATTCTTCACTAGCACCTCGATTCAGTGTCTTTCCTGACTCGTCAAAGAACACATGCACACTTTTTTAAACACACAAAGTTCTTTTGCTGGAAACTTTGTATGCTTTGCTTATAGAGGAATAGCCCACAAATACTACTTCATCAACTTTAGAGTCAAACTTTCCTAGATCATTCTTTCCATTATTTAAAATAAAGAATTTACACCCAAAAGGTCTAAAGTAATCCAGCTTAGTCTTTCTATTAAACACAAGCTCATATGGGTTCTTGTTTAGGAGTGATCAAATCAAGAACCTATTTGTCACATAGCATTCAGTATTTACAACTTTAGCCCAAAAGTTCTTGGAAGTCCACTATCCATCAACATGGTCCTGGCAATCTCTATGACGGTTCTTTTTATTTTTTCAACTACTCTATTTTGCTAAGGAGTCCTTGGAGCAGAGAAGTTATGACTTATTCCATTTTCAGCATAGAATCCTGCAACTTGGGCGTTTTTAAATCCAGTTCCATGATCAAAACTAAATTGAGTAATCTTACAATTTAGCTTCATTTGGATTTGCTTGGAAAAGGTGATCATAACCTCATAGGTTTCATCTTTTGTTTTTTAAAATATTATCCAGGTGAACCTTGAGCAGTCATCTACAATCACAAACAAATACTTCTTTCCTTTTCTACTTTGGACTTTAAATGGTCCACATAATCCCTATGTAACATCTCTAGAGTTCTAGAGGTACTCACTTTCTATTTAGCTTAAAGAAAGACCCAGTTTGTTTGCCCTTGAAACAGGCAATACACCATGTTGTCTGTAAATTTCAGTTTTGGCATTTCATGGACCAGGTCCCTTGAAATCAACTTGTTTAGCAAAGAGGAACTTGTATGTCTCAGCCTTCTGTGCCATAATTCAGCATCTTCACTTTGAACACTAAATCAAGTTAATTCCCCATCATCCACAGACTCCAAATCAGCCACGTACATGTTTTTGAATATCTTGTCTTTGAGAATAACTTTCCAAGATTTCAAGTTGACACAGTGCATCCATCAGCTGAAAATTTGACCTCATTGCCTTTATCACAGATTTGAGAAACACTCAGAAGAATGTACTTGAGTTTATTCACACAATACACATCTTCTATTGCTTGATCAGATGATCTTTAAATCTTACCCACACCATGAATATACCCCTTTTTTTCATTTCCAAAAGAACACCTCCACCTTGAAGTGTCTTGAGAGAAAGAAAGAAGTCAGTTATCCCCATCATATGCTTTGAATATCCACTATCCATAAATCAGTTCTAACTGCATTTCCCTCTTCCTACATCATTTTCTTCTTCATATTTAATGTTTTCCATGAAAGAAACCAATAAATCCAAGGTAAATTTACATTCCTTCACAGCTAGCATGGACACATCTTCAACCTTCTCAGCTTCATAAAATTCACTGAAGAATTTTCCCCACACTGGTAGGGCCTGGCTAACTGCATAATTAGGTGAAGTTTTTCTTCTTGATTTTATAGGGATGTGGTCCCTGTTCTTTCCTTTGTCACCTCCAGTCTTAAGATATTCCTGATAATCAATTTTATGCAGTTGACACTTTAATGAAATCCTTAGGACTTGTACATTTATGACAGACTTCAACATTGCACCCCCTTTTGTTGCTATTTCCTTTTCTTTGAGACTGACCACTCTTCTTGATAGCTTTCATAATTCTTTTTTCCATATAGGCAACATCAAAATATTCTTCACTAGAATCAATTCTTGAAACCTATAAAGACAGAGATTTGTCACTTTTTGTTACCTTTTTCTCTTGTCTGGGGGTAGATTACCCTTCTTCCAGATGAGGTGAAGCAGCCATGATAACTAACTCACTCTTAGTGTGAACCTTTTATAGTGTTCTTTCTCTAATACCAATTTATGAAACTCGTAGGGATTACACCACAAAGTGAGGGACCATGTCCTTTAGAGTCAGTTACAGTAATAACACAAAAAATATAAGAAAGCTAAAGCTTTCCAGGAAATTACAAACACAAGGATTTAACGTGGAAACCTCCTTGCTCAAGGGATGAAAAATAATGGTTTTTCCTCACAAGCACTTCAACAATTCCCTATAATCAACCTCTAGATTATAGATTTGATTTGAACCTAACTCTAGGCTCCACCTGCTAGTAATAACTCTACTACAATCTTGCCTTGACAACTCTGCCATGAACACGCTTAACTCTAGGCTTCTCCTGCTTGTAATAAGTCTACTACAAGCCTACCTTGACAACTCTACCAAGAACACTTCTCAATACTAATTAACTCTAACCAATATTGAACTCAGGTAGCTCTACCTAAAAACTCTTAATAACATAAAATAACATTAGTCTTATAACATGAGTAATTCAATTACAAACCTTGACTCAAGAACTCATACACTCTTTCAGTAAATGAAGAAAATTAAGAACTTGAGCATTGTTGCAAAGTTAAGTTTTTGCTAATTTTTACTTGAATAATCAGATTGCAAAAACCATTAATTTGAGAATCATTATTTTCCTTTTATAATGGAATAATTATTATGGTAGAAACCTGATTGGGCCAAGTGTCCTGAAAAGTACAAGCTTAACTGCGCAGTTTGTTACACTAGAAGACAAAACTGTGCAGGCCATGTGACAGTTTTATGTTTCCATTATGACCCAAGGCCTGGTCTCTTGTTGTCAGTTACTCATTATCAAATCAAGACACAGCAACCTTCAACTTTCGAGAGGCAAAGGCCACCGTCTTACCACGTTGCATTAATATACAACCAAGTCCCACACAGGACACATCACAATAAACCACAAATCCATCATTACCCTCGAGAAGGGTAAAAATTAGAGTTGAACTCGACTTATCTTTCAGCTTCTCAAAGCTACCATCACAAGAAGTAGACCACAAGAATTTTACCTTCTTCTGGGTTAGCTTAGTCAACGGGGCAGCTATAGTCGAGAAACTCTCCAAAAATATCCTATAGTAACTAGCTAAACCCAAGAAGCTTTGAATATCGGTGGGAGTCCTAGGTCTAGCCAATTCTTAACTACTATGACTTTCTTCGAATCTACCATGATACCTTTAATAGAAATGTCATGACCCAAAAAAGTTATAGCTTTCAACAAAAATTCTCACTTCAATAACTTAGCATACAAATGTTAATCTTTTAGGGTCTACAACATAATATGAAAATAGTTGGTGTGATCTGCCTCACTCCTAGAGTACACCCAAATATCATCAATGAACATTATGATGAACAAATACAAAAACTGATAGAACACCCAATTCATGAGATCCATAAATGCGTCGGGGCATTAGTCAAACCAAAAGATATACTATAAACTTATAGTGACCATACCGAGTTTGGAAGGCAGACTTAGGGATATCTAATGAGTGGTGAATTTACCACTAATTTACATCTTAAATTCGTACACACTACTATAATTTAAAGGGTTGAATGAGAAAAATATGTTACTTGAATGCACTAATTTTCACATTTTTTAGGCACACAGTTGATGTGATAGGAAGATGTAGATTTGAGCTGAAAAAAGATCAAAAGGAGAGAAAAAGTGCATAGCTGAAGACCTTGTAAAAATCAGGCTCAGTTACCATGATCGCGGTCTATGGTCCACAATCGTAGTCAATAAAGATAGATCATCCACCATGATTATGTACATCTAATAACAATCGCGGTATTTGCGATCACGACAAAGCCGATGTGATCGCGACAATGCGGGAATAGGCCTAGGGGCATTTTTGTAATTTTAAATAATCAACCCCGAATCCCTTAAATGTCTTAAATACTTTCCCATTTTGGCATTGTAATCTTGGAGAGAAATTAATTTGATGTTACAAACCTTAACTTGGACAACAATTGTATTTGAATTTCTTGCTTTGAATTTGGTGAAATTAAAGGATGGAGGTTTTGAATAAACCTTTTGGTATATTTCTTCCTCTTTACTTCATGAGTAGCTAAACTTCTTTGACTTGGGATTATGTTGAACTTAGGTGCAATTATGTACGGGTTGTGATGTATTTATGTAGATTATAGATTGTTGATGATGGGTTTCACTATTTCTTGGTTTAATTAGTTGGGATTTGTGGGTGAAAACCCCAAATGCTCAAAATGGGTTTATGGGTAAAGACCCCAAAGTCTCAAAAGAACACATAATTTTGAAAGAGAGATCTGGGTGAACTTTCGGTACCCATGACATTCTTGAAAGAGGGTTATTGGGGACAAAGCAATAGTGGACAATAATGAATGTAGTTTTCTATATTTTTGCTATCTTAGAAATAAGGGTGAATAGAGAGTTGGTTATGTTTTGGGCATCTTCCAAGAAATAAGGATGCCCAACTAAGGTGTTGGATGTCTTTAATTGACACACTCAATAGGTACTCAAAGGTGCTAATAAGTGAAATTCTTGAGGCTTTGCTTACAAACTAGACTCAAGGACTTTTGACCTTGCCTACCGCATCGTCATTAACTAGAGTTTACACCAAATCATCATATTTCCATGCATAATTTACCCTTAAGTAAACATAATTGCAAGATCCTTCTAATAGTGAATTTTTTATTCACAAATATTGCTCTGATCTATTATCTGTTTGAAAACATTTAAAATCTCCCAAAATACTTGTACCTTAGGTTTGCCCTAAACAATCAACTTTCATTTCAAACATACTCAATCACCATTCATGTTGTTCCTTATGGATTCAAACCCAACTCTTTTTAGGTTTATATTGACAATGATTTTCCTCTACCAAATTGAATGGTATAGGTGAGCGTTATAAAAAATAGCACCATTGTCAGGGAATAATTTGGTGTATTTAGCTATTTTGGAATTTATCTTACTTTCTTGGATTAAAACTTGTAAATATTTGTTTGTTATTTTGTTGTGTATTTTATTAGGTAGATCTTTATTTTTGTTTACTTATCCCTATGGTATCTTGGAATGAATGTGATTTGGGTGGTTGGAAACCTTAGCTTGATGATCCATGTCCATATATTGACGAACCCCACTTTTGGAGAGATTGTAGATATTCTCCCCTAAAAGAGATGTGTGTACCATCTCGGCCCTATTAGGTGCATGATTGTTCTTTATGTGGTGGTCGGGATGTACATTAGAGGGATTGTCCAAGTGCCCCCTCCCCTAGTTATGCTAATAAAATAATAGTTCTTTTTATGAGTTTGATAGGTCACATGATTTGTAGAGGAAGAAAAATGTGCCGAATACAATGGTGTTGAAGTAATGCTTCTAACTCTTTTGGATCGAGCATCTAAAATGGAGGAGAACATGCATCACTTACACCAATCCATGCCGGTATTGAGAGAGGCAAGTGAAAAAATAGAAGAAGTGGGTGAGGAGGCAAATCTTTCAAGTACCATGAATATGACCAATCATCAAATTGAATTTTATAAGGAAAAGATATCAAGACATGTGGTTGATGGTGAGCTTGATGTCAAAGAATTCTTGGTGATTTACCAACCAACCGAACCAAAAATAGTGATGGATGCCAAAATTAAGGAAACGGTGCGAGAGTTGAAAGAAAAAGCCAAGTAAATCCTTTGTAAAGGCTCTAGTTCTTTTTCGAGGGAAAATTCCAAGAAGAATGCATCCCTGAAATTAAGAAGATAACCTTATTCTAACCACTTTTCAACATTATGCATGGTGGATATGATAAAGGTCAAACCATTCGAGAAAATGACAAAATTGGTAGATGAGGTACACAATCCTTATATTTTGGTGTTTGTCATTCCAAAAGGGCAAGGTAACGTCCCTCACTTGAAGGAAAAGAAACTTAAAACCCAATTTTCAACTAGTGGTTTCCTGATGTTCTCACCAACACCCAATGATTATACTCGGAAGATTGATGTGAAGTTGGACATAAGGTTCAACTCTTCAAAGTGGAGAGATAGAGGCGACATCATTACCCCCTAACTTCTATTTAGTCTCATTTTAGAAGATTTGAATCTTCTTCCTAACTTTTACTCAATTCATAATGGTCTCAAGATTGGACACCAATTCAAATCTTCTAAGTAGAGACAAAAATTATAGTTGACGGGGCGACATTCCATGATGTTAAATTAGGCGCTCTATGGGAGGCAACCCATCATATGGAGAAAAGAGCTCGTATCCATTGTTTTTAATTTTGTAGTGTAGATTTTAAATTTTTTATTTTATTAATCCATGAATTTGTGGAACTATGGAGTGTGTTGAATGAGTTTGAGAAGGGAAAAGTGTGAAATTATTTCATGGTAGAATGAACGGGGAAAAGTGTGTTAAAATTAAGCAATAAGCTGAATAAGGGAAAACAGAGGTGCAAAAATACCCTTAGTTACCGCGATCGCGGGCCCTGTGACTCCACGATTGTAGAACCTGCTTGTCTACTATTGTAGACACGTAACCACAATTGCAGTCATATAAGTTCAAAATGACCATCGGACTGCCTTTCCCTTACACGCACTTTTCAAATTTTCTCTCAAATTGCACCTTTTCCATGAAAAATTTTGAGCATTCCAAAAGTATCCTTGAATCCATCTTGCATCATTCATCTGGTAAGTTCCTCAATTCCATGCTTTAATTTTTGAAAATAGGTCATGGAATGAATTTTATAGGGAAGGCCTAAAATCTATGATTTTCATTGATTAGTCTGTGTTGAAATAAACTTGTGTGCTGGTTAGCTACTAGTATATGGTGTGAATATACATGGAGAAGTCTTGAGTATCCAAATTGTGTGTGAAATTGCATAAAATGAAAGGTGCACACCATTGCTCGATCAAATGCCCGAATGAGTCATAGCTAGTTATTTTCACATTCTAAGGGCATAATTGAGTACTTAGTAAGCTTGTTCAATGATTTTATTGTTAAAATCTTGTTTTGGTACATGTTTTGGCCTAGAATTTGAAGTTTTGGACTAATGAAATTCGAACATTGAACTGGTCTCAGATACTGCGATCGCGGTTATTAGGACTGTGATCGTGGCACTGCGATCATGGCTTTATGGCCCATGATCACTATATCTGAGGGTAAATTCCATCTGGGGAAACAAAATTCTACACTTCAAGTTCTTGTCCAAACACCACCAAGTAGCCTTCCCAGGAACTTTATTGAACAACATAGCCTAGTTTGTTCATGAAAATGTCAATAATAAATG
This sequence comes from Capsicum pubescens, assembly GCA_030864215.1. Classification (NCBI taxonomy): domain Eukaryota; kingdom Viridiplantae; phylum Streptophyta; class Magnoliopsida; order Solanales; family Solanaceae; genus Capsicum; species Capsicum pubescens. The sequence continues at coordinate 270,025,061 of CM061548.1, forward strand.
TTGTTTTGTTGTTCTCATGTTTTTCAGGTTGATATCATGGAACACTATGACCAAATCTACTTCATGAACTTTTGGCATTTCATGATAAGCTAGTGGCCACCAGATGGAAGTGCTTCAGCCAAAATCCTTTCAAGGTGAATGAGCAGTAGGTTTAGGATTTCTACGCAAATATTAGCATCATATCTTTCTCGAACCCAGTCATCGAGATCCAGGGAAAAAAGGTGAATTTCAGAGTAGATAAAATCAATGATATCTATGGTCTCCAGAATACAAACATGGAAGAATTTGAAGCAAAAGGGTGTGAGTAGGAAAGCTAGATGGTGGAGAGGTTGTGTTCGAGCAAGAAAGTCTCTTGGGAGGCCACTAAGAGAAACATATCTATCAATGACTTCACTTTTGAGGCCTAGGTGTGGTTGACTAACATTTGCATCCGGGTCTCCCCTTAAACCCACATGACAGAGGTTCTAGATTTGCGGGCTAGGATGGTTTATCTTATATTAGATGGCATTTCCTATTAGTATACTTGTCATATCATATATAAAGTTCTACAGGAACTATGGTGGTGTGCATCTCTTATTCCCCTATTTGATTAATGAGCTCTGCAGGAGGGCCGAGGTCGTGGAGTATCCTAGAGATACCTGGGTGCACCCTGGTACCCTCATCTAATATCTAAGAATTTGGGGTAAGGGTGCATCAGGAAAGAGCAAAAAGAGGAAGATCGACTAGGGAAAGCTGATATATGAGAAGCTAGAGTCTTGTAGGATATCCACGTTTGGACCCTTTAAGGAATTTGGTAGAGATTTGAGGGCCATAATGGAGCTTGTATCAGGTTTACCTTAGGGGCCGGGAGATCCCTCCGCCTCTTGCCATTCATATGTGGCTCGATTAGATTATGAGAAGTATTTAGAGGACCAACAAAGGCACAGAGCCACTGTTGCTAGGCTCAAGAGGGCCTACTCATCATTGGTAGAGTCTCATAGGGATCTTCGAGAATCCTATGAAAAGATGAAAAAAATAGAGAAGAAGAGAGATAAGTTCTTTAGCAAGATATGAAAGGGGGTAAAGGGCCTGTGGAGGGTCCTAAAACCCTGAGACAAGTTACCTTCTTCTAGAGTGAAGATCGATGATAACTCACCTACTCAGTGGTTTGGTTCTGGTGGTGATGGGGATAATACAGAGTCTGCAGGCGAGAGCAGCTCCTAATGCAGTTTCATAGAGCACCCTTATCTCTTCTTATGCTTGATTATTTATGCAACGAGGACACTGCTAGCTTTTTAGTTGGGGTGCCTGTCTCTGCATTTATTCTATATAGGCCAGTATTATTTTGATAGTTTTGTATATTTTGGTGATGTTTTGATGATATTTTGGATATTTTTATTTTGTTATTTGGGTTGTAATGTTTGGGCACACTGATGGTGCCCACATTTTCATGGATTAGTCATTTTTCTTTGTTTTTATTTTTTTTACTTTATCTTTATTTTTCTTATGATGATATTCAACGAGACTTTTCCTATAATAGATTGAGTGACAACATACTTATGGGAAAATCGTCGTGATTAGGTTTTAAGCCATGGATGCAGGGGAAGTCTGAGTACCCATAGCATCGAAGTTATAAATACAGGGAAAGTTTGAGTACCCGTAGTATTTTGGATTTGGGATCACATTTATACCTATGGTGAATCCTGAGTAGCCTTACGGTTTTCCCATATGAAAGTCATCATGTGATACTTCGGCTTGGTTTGATGCCATAAATAACAAATTGTGCGTAGTGTAAATACGAAACAAACATCCCCCTCCATCCAAAAAAATTTTGAAAATTAAAGGCATAAATGTGAGCGACCTTGTAACAATACTTTGCCTCTCCTTGTGACTCCAAAAGTGTTGCTTGTATAAGTTGGTAGATACTCTATTTTGTATCTAGTAAGAAGGGAAATTGAGCCCCTTTGAGGATTTAACATGCCTTGTGCGGTGAGCTTATTTGCCTAAATCTCATGCATACTTGTACCATCTAGAACTTGCCCCATTGGTCTATCAAGACTAATATTGAATTACACTTGGTTGGTGAAATGATCCTAGGCCATCTTTGTGAAATAGGAACCCACTCTAAGCCTAAATAGCCTACTTGTGCATAGAATAGGACCCTTAGTTCCCCAATTTGACCCTTCAAGCCTTTCTTTGGCAACCACGTCAAAAGCCTTATACCATTCAAAAAAAATTCCCTCTCTTGTACCCAACCCTACTAAAACATAAAAAATGAAAATTAAGGCTAAATACCTAAGTTGGGGTGGTAATTTTAAAAAAGTTGACTTTGGGCCATGGTAGTGTAAGTGGATGCCTTTGAGCCAAGCATTGAAAAATTGAAAAAGAAAGGAATGGTGAAAAGAATAATAAGACATGGATTTCACAAGAAATAAGTGAAAGAATGATTCACTTAAAAAGTTTGGGAAATCAAGGCTCCTAAATTAGGCATGTGTAAAGTGTGAAAACAAAAGAAGTGGTACATGGTCACAAGTTGGTTGAAATAGTATGATATAGATGTTCAAGGAGGTTTAAGCCACTTTGCTCCTAATTGTTATCCTACTCTTCCTGAACCTACATTACAAGCTCAAAAAGCCCTTTGATATCTCCAATCAAGTGTATTCATTGTAGTGGCGGTTGAAAATAAGGGCAAGCTTATGGCATGGTACTTGATTGTATCGAGAGTCTTTGTGAGAGAGAGTTTTACAATTAAATCCCCGTTATTTCATATTTTATAATTTGGTGTGTGTAGGATATCCTTCTTGTAAGGAGGCATGTGAACAGCTTGAGGTGGGTGACATTTTCATCTTTCGAATAATAAGGAAAAAGGAGTATAGTAAGTTGAGGTCAACAAGGAGTCACTTTTAAAGTGTTAGTGATTGTTGCATTGTTTCTTTTCAAATTCCTTTGCATCTTTGAGATTGTATTTCATGTTATGGGCGTTGTGAGAATAGCTTTGCCCATGTATGAGGATCCACTTGTGGTAGCAACAAAGTTTGAGGTCATTGTGATCATTGGTTCAAATAAATGGGCTTAAAGTTTTCATTGACTCATTGCATAAGAGGTAGTGTTGCTTAAGGAAAAGCAAAGGTTTAAGTTGGGGTGTTGATGAGTGGTGAATTTAACACTCATTTGCATCCTAAATTCGGGCACACTACTAAAATTTAAGTGGTTGAATGAGACAAATGTGCTACTTAAATGAGCTAATTTCCACATTTTGTAGGAACACAGGTGAAAAGGTAGAAAGATATGGAATTAAGATGAATAGAGATCAAAAGGACAGGAGAAGTGAATAGCTGAAAAACCTACACAAATCACGCTAAGTTACCGAGATCGAAGTATAAGGGTCGCGATCGCGGCCAGTCAAGATGGGTCAGCCACCATGATCGTGTGCATTTAATCACATTCGCGGTATCCGCTGTCGCAGTAGTCGCGATCGCGGTAGCCACGATCGCGGCAATGCGAGAATAGGCCCAGGGGTAGTTTTGTAATTTTCTATAGTTGAGGCCAAATCCCTTAAAAGTCTCAAACCCTTTCCCATTTTGGCATTGTAGACTCTTGGAGAGAAATTAAATTTAAAGTTACAAACCCTAACTTGGGAACCAATTGTATTTGAATTTCTTGCTTTGAATTTTGTGAAATTGAAGGATGGATGTTTTGAATGAACCTTTTGGTATATTTCTTCCACTTTACTTCTTCAGTAGCTAAACTACTTTATCTTGGGATTATGTTGAACTAAGGTGCAATTGTGTGGGTTGTGATGTATTTGTGTAGATTCTAGATTTTTTATGATGGGTTACACTGTTGCTTATTTAATTAGTTGGGATTTGTGGGTGAAAACGACAAATGCTCAAAATGGGTTTGTGAGTGAAAATCCCAAACTCTTAAAAGCTCACATCATCCTTGAAAGTGGGATATGGGCAACTTTTCAAAACCCATGACATCCTTGAAAGATAGCTATGGGGGACAAAGCAATAGTGGACAGTAACGAATGTCGTTTGCTATCTTAGAAATAAGGATGAATTGAGAGTTGGCTATATTTTGGGCATCTTCCTAGAAATAGGGATGCCCAATAGAGGTGTTGGGTGTCTTTAATTTACACACTTGTTAGGTACTCGAAAGGGTTAATGAGTGATATTCTTGAGGCTTTGTTAACAAACTAGCCTGAAGGACTTTCGACCTAGCCTACTGTATTGTCAATGACTAGAGATTACACCAAATATTCATGTACTGATGCATAATTTTCCCTTAAGTAGACATAACCCTAAGATCCTTCAAATAGTGAATTTTTGAATCCTAAGTGTTTCCCTGATCGGTTATTTGTTCGAAAATATTTAAAATTCCCTAAAATATTTGTACCTTAGGTTTGCCCAAACAAGGAACTATCATTTCAAGCATACTCAACCACCATTCACATTGTTTATTTGGATAACGTCGTCCTCTACCAAATTGAATGGTATAGGTGAGCGCTATTGTAACACCTCAAATCTGGTACCCGAAATGTTACACGGTGCTCATGATCCCGAAGGACTATAAGCTATCCCATGACTGATATTTGTACCTATACACTGGATTATATACTGTATAAATAAAGAAATAAAGGTTGTAAGTCCATAAGGTTCAAAACTGGTAAGATAGCTGATAAAACATAACATATGGATGGGGTATGAAATACCCAAAACAACTGAAATAAATTATCTGAACATGATAGTCCGAAAAGCCTCTAATTGACTGAAATGTCTGAATAAGGAGTTGATGGGACATGTCCCCAACTAACTCTAACAACTGAAATAAATTAATTAATGAGATAATAAAGTAATGGTCATGTCCTAAAAGGATGAGGACTCATTGCTAACTCTGACTGCTGAGACTGGAATGCTACTGATGCTCTGGATCTTATGCTTCTGAACCTATGGTATAAAACACCATAGCACAAATGCGCCAGTATGTTTGAATGTACTGGTATGCATATGAGGTAGGATGAATGCAAGGATTCACATATATGAACTATACAAACTGACTGAATAACATTAACATGAGAATACATTCATAAATACATAATAACTGTAACTCTATTCGTGATAACATGATTACTGGGCCTGAGTACTGATCACATGAGATACTGATAACTGTATAACTAGAATAACTGATATCGAGTGACTGTATTGAACAGTCTAGGTTTTGATGGAACTAGCTGAGTTTCATTCTATTCTGAGTTGATTGTATCTGACAGTCCTGAATTCTGTAGAACTATCTGAGTTCTATTACTGAGACTGAATAATTGTATCTGAAAGTCCTGATCTGTAACTAAAACTGTGGGAAGTATTCATCTAACTGACATGCCCCAAATAAAGCAATATAGCTGAGGTGGGGTCCAATATGTAACTCCAATTGAAAGGGTTTGAATACCGCGCCACTGGTAAGGGAAAGCTATGGGTAACTCTCATCTGACAGTGTCCTCAAAAGAGAATGGTGGGGACCTCATCTGACAGTGTTGATGTCTCAACCTATGTTGGTTACATAGTTCTGGAATGCAAGGATGACTTCTAAGAATCACACCCCAATCTGACAGTGTGTGATCCGATCCTTGGGTTCACTCGGTGCTAATTCCTACTCTCATCTGAATAGACACTGAACATGATTAACTGAACTGGACTAAACTAAATTAACTGACGGAATACTACTGAGATTACTGAGTTTTCTTTAGTCATGAGACTGACTGAATTCTATGTATCATGGCTTGACTGAGAGAATCTTGAAAACATGACACTAATTCTAGGCACACAGCTAAATTTTTATGTACAAGTACCCCCAGGACTCGATGGGAAGAAACTGAGAGCATGACTTTCTTAAGTACATGACTAACATCAACAATCCATAATATAATAAGTTAGAGATTTCATGAAGTACAAGTTCTAAAGCACCACAATGGCTTCACATATATCCATAATTCATTGACTAAGACATTTCATCAAACACTGGACATGCATAAACTTGTACATAAATGGGGATTTCATATTATCATATTAGTATGGCACTTTTCTTTCACATAGGCATTTAATCGAACACATGGGGAGCATGCTTTGGTTATAAAATCATCAACACATCTAATAATCATGGATACATCAATCAACGTGTAAATCTAAGGGTTTATCATGATTATTATGCAAATTACCATATCCTAGGGTCAATCATTGGAATATGTAATTTCAAACATGAATCAAAAACCCCCACAACATCATGAACATGAATTTCAATTCAATTTATATCATGAACATTCATAATTACACAAATCTTGGATTTTGAAAAGAGATTCTTGAGCTTTATGGGTGAAAGGGACCCATGAATCAACACATCACATACTTGGGTTGTGAGTTTCTTGAAGTTCCTGGACTTGAAGAACTTGGAATCTCTTAGTTTCTTGAAGAATGATTTGGATCTTGTTCTTGGGGATTATCTTTGAGAAAAAATCCTAATTTAATGTTGTAGAAGAATAATGAATTTATGAGCCTTGGTCGGATATAATTGGGGTTAAAATGGGTGGAAAAGACCTAAATACCCTTTAAAAATGACTTAAAAATTAACTGAATAAAGTATACGACGGTCCATTGCTGGGTCGACAGTTCGTCGGTCCTGACCATCGCACCTGGGTAGAATAGGGGTTTACTGCCTCTGCTACGACTGCTTGGGTGACAGTCCATCGCTAGCTCAATATTCTGTCAGCCTGAGCCATCACCCTTAGGCAGAAGGTGGTCTCACTGCCTCTGCTGAGATGGTTTTGGCGATGGTCCGTTGCTATCTCGATGGTTCATCGGCCCTCATCATTGCGCCTGGGCAGTTTTGACTGCTTTCTATAAAACGGCCATAACTTTCTACCCCGATACCGGATTTGGGATGAAATTGGTATCGTTGGAAAGCTAATTCAATTTCTCACATGAAAAAAAGTGAAAATATTAAAAATTCCATATATATAAAAGTGAATTCATCTTTCAAATTAAGTTTCTAACATACCTGGGATGATTTCAAGCTAGGTAGAAGTACGGAGTATTACAATATCTCCCCCTTGAGAATATTCATCCTTGAATGAGACTGAGCTAGAGAGGAGAAGATCAACTGACATACATACTGAACATGAATGATTGGAACATGATTTCATGACTGACATGACTGATAACTAAATATATCATACTGAGCATGCATATCTGATGAATGTGTTACTAATTCATAAATGCATGACTGAGTGTTTTGAGGAACTAAGTTTCTCACAATGAGAATGCATATCTGATGCATGATTATATGACTGAAATGGTGCGTGAATGCATAACTTAATATGCAATGGTATTTGATACCAAGTTCGTGATGAAATTCTTAACATAAAACTAAATAAGCTTAAGGAGAACTGTTACCTTGAGCTTGATCTGAGTTGGCGGAAAAGAGGTGAGGATACTTGGTTTACATGTCTGCTTCTTCTTCCCAAGTATCTCCCTCAACTGAATGATTTTTCCAAAAAACTGACTATAGGGCCTTCTTTGTTCCTCTGTCTACGAGTATGGAAGTTAAGAATTTTGACTGGAATCTCTTTATAAGAGAGGTTATTTTGAACATCTATGCTCTGAATAGGGACTACAATGTCTGGGTTACCTATACACTTCTTGAGCAAAGAGACATGGAAGACTGGATGAACTGAGGCTAGATCTAAAGGCAATTCGAGCTCATAAGCTACCTTGTCGAAGAGACTGAGAATTTTGAAGGGACCGACATATTAGGGACTGAGCTTTCCATTCTTGCTGAATCTCTTCACTCTCTTCATGGGAGAGATCTTTAGATAGACATAATTGCTAATCTCTAACTTGATATCCTTTCTGCATATATCTGCATAAGACTTCTATCGGCTCTAAGCAGCCCAAAGTCTTTCTCTGATCAACTGGACTTTTTTAAGGCATCGAATACTAAGTCAGTCCCTATAACTGAGGCCTTACAAACTTTGAACCAACCGACTGGAGATCTATAGCTCCTACCATAAAGAGCTTTAAATGGAGCCATCCTAATACTGGATTAATAGCTATTGTTGTTTGAAAACTCAATCAAATGAAAGTGGTCATACCAACTACCCTTGAAATCAATTGCACACACCCTTAGCATATCTTCTAATGTCTGAATGGTCTTTTTTTCTTGACTATCTGTCTGAGGATGGAAGGCGGTACTAAGATGAACTTGGTTACCAAGACCCTTTTGGAAAACTTTCCAGAAATGAGAGGTGAACTAGGTATCTTTGTATAATATAATAGCTAATGTAACACCGTAAAATCTGACCAACTCTCTGATGTAGAGTTTGGCGTAATCCTCAGCTGAGTAAGAGGTATGGATTGGAAGAAAATAAGCTGACTTGGTCATTCTATCTACAATGACCCAAACTAAATCATGTTGGCGACAAGTACGAGGCAAACCCATCACAAAGTCCATGTTCGCTTCTTCCCACTTCCAAGTAGGAATAATGAACTCTTGCATGGACCCACTAGGCTTCTGATGCTCTATCTTAACCTTCTGACATGTAGAGCACATAACCACAAACTCTACAATATCTCTCTTTATCCCGCTCCACTAATAGATTTCTCGCAAGTCGCGGTACATCTTTGTGGCCCCTGGATGAATAGAGTAGCGCGCACCATGCGCTTCTGCAAGAATTTGCTGCCTTAAGTCATCAACACCTGGGACACATAGATGACCCTGACAATGCAATACATCATCTCCTCAGAAACTAGAGATGATTCTGAACTACTCTGAACCCACATGTCACCCTCCTCTAAATCGACTAAGCGAATGCTTAGTCTGGAAAGATGATGTATTTCCTGAGCTAACTTCTTCTTACTGTCCTCAACATGAGAAAAACTACCCATAGGCAGTCTACTGAGAGCATCATCCATAACGTTGGCCTTGCCCGGATGATAAAGGACACTCATGTCATAATCTTCCAAGAGCTATAACAACCTTCTCTGACAAAGATTGAGATATTTCTAAGAAAATACATACTAAAGGATCTTATGATCTGTGAACACATCTACATGAACTCCATATAGATAATTCCTCCAAAACTACGGCTTCTAGCTCGATATCATGAGTAGGATAATTCTTCTCATGGGGTTTAAGTTGTCTAGAGGCGTAGGCTATGACTTTACCATGCTGCATGAGGACACAACCCAAACCTACTTTGGATGCATCACAATACACTATGAACCTATCTGAACCCTCTAGAAGAGCCAAAACTGAAGCTGAGGTAAGTCGAGTTTTCAACTCTTGGAAACTCTTCTCGCAATGATCTGACCACTGAAACTTGACTTTATTCTAAGTCAAGCTGGGCATAGGGGATACAATAGAAGAAAATCCCTCAACAAATCATCTGTAATAGCCATCCAAACCCAAGAAACTCCTGATATCTGATAGAGAGATAGGTCTGGGCCAATTTCTTACCGCTTCTGTCTTTTGAGGATCAACCCTAATGCCAGCACCTGAAATGATATGACCAAGGAATGCTACTGAACTTAGCCAAAATTCACACTTACTGAATTTGGTGAACAATTGATGATTTCTGAGAGTCTGCAATACTATTCTAAGATGGTATGCATGATCACGCTCACTGCGGGAACAATGAAGGATGTCATCTATGAAGACCATGACGAACATGTCTAAGTAATGCTTGAACACATGGCTCATCAAGTCCATGAAAGCTACTGGGGCACTGGTAAGACCAAAGGACATAACTAAGAATTTGAAGAAACCATACCGAGTACGAAAGGCTATTTTCAAAATGTAACATTCTCTGACTCTGAGCTAATATAGCCTGATTTGAGGTCTATCTTAGAAAAATAGCTAGCACCCTGAAGTTGGTCGAACAAGTCATCGATTCTGGGAAGAGGATACTTGTTCGTGACCATGAATTTATTGAGTTGATGGTAATCAATGCACATTTTGAGAGAACCATCTTTCTTATGCACGAATAAGACTGGTGTACCCCACGGGGACACTTGGGTCTAATGAATCCCTTATCTAAGAGACCTTCAACTTCTTTTTCAATTCTCTGAGTTCTGCTGGTGCCATTCTATATGGTGGAATAGATATAGGTTGAGTATCTGAAAGACCATCAATGTCGAAGTCTATTTCCCTTTTGAGAGAAATTCCTGGAAGATCTTTGAGAAAGACATCTGAATATTCATTTACGACTGGGACTATTTTGTGACTGGGAGTTTTAGAACTAGTGTCCTTAACTCAAACAAGATGATAGACACATCCTTTAGATATCATTTTCCATGCCTGAAGGTAGGAAACAAGCTGACCTCTGAACATTAAAGTACTACCCTTCCACTCTAGGACAGGTTTATTTGGTAACTAAAACTAGACTATTCTATTTCTACAGTCGACTGTGGCATATAAGTAATGAAGCTAATCCATGTCGAGAATGACATCAAAATTAGTCATCTCTAATTCGACTAAGTCTGCTGAAGTGACTTTCTGAGATACCATAATTGGATAGTTCCTGTATACCCATCGGGCTATGATAGTTTTACCCACTAGGGTAGAGACTGAGAAGGCCTCTACTAGAGTTTCGGGACTGACTCCGAAATCAACTGCTATATAGTGAGTAACAAAAGATAAAGAAGCTCCTGGATCTAGCAATGCATAAATATGCATATGAAAGATCTGTAACGTACCAGTAATCACATCAGGAGAATTTTCCTGATCTTGCTGGGATTGGAGAGCATAAAGTCAATTTGGGCATTGCCTACTAGTAGCACTGGAGGTTGCACCCTACTAATTTGGGCGATCGGACTGAGCTGGGGAATGGTTATGCTGACCCTGATAGCCTGATTGGGGACAATATCTGACTCTATGGCTTGGCTTGCCATATCCAAAATTGACATCGCTACCAGCTCTGCAATCACCCTTGTGGTTCTTACTATAAGTCTGACTAGGTGGATTAGTTTGGGCATTGCTGACACTGTCGTGAGACTTAGATCCTAGCACCCTATCTCTATTACTATACCTTAACTTAGGAGATGGAGCACTGGCTGAAGAAGGAGATAGTACTGATGACTTAGGACAAAACTGAGAACGGTTTTCTCCTTCTGATTTGGGCTGAACAAAGTTAAAACTACCTGTCCTTGCTCTCTTATTTTGCTTCTCCCTCATCTTAATATTTTGTTCTTCTATCTACTGAGCATGAGTCATAAGCCTGGATAAAGTCATGTCACTATTCAACATCACAGACCTACACTTGTTGACCATACTATAATTATCCCAGAAACAAACTTACTTATCTTGGACCTGTTATCTGTAACCACATGAGAAGCCTATCTGGCTAATTGAGTAAACTTAAGAGACTACTCTTTCACCATCATATTGCCCTGCCTGAGGTTGATAAATTCCAACACCTTAGCTTCTCTCATCTCTAGAGGAAAGAACCTATCTAAGAATGCAGTAGCAAACTCCTCCCACTCAACAGGCCCTGCATATACAACCCTCTCTGACTTCTACTATTTGAACCAAGTGTGAGCAACATCCTGCAACTGATATGTAGCTAGCTCAGCACTCTCACTAGGAGTAACCCCCATAATGTCAGTAACTTTTTGAACCTGATCGATGAATTCCTGAGGGTCCTCATCTGACTTAGACTCGAAAAAGGATGGAGGATTTATTTGAGTGAAGTCCTGAATTCTGGCTGCAGTTGAATTGGCCACTGGGTTGGCCAGAACGATATCTGGTTGTTCATTCTGAGTAGCAACTGACTGAGCAAGAGTAGTGAATAGAGCTATGAACTCTACATGAGACACATGTTCTCCCAAAGGTTCTTTGGGTGAGGGGCTGGCTGATTCCCGTTTCTTCTTTTAGGAGGCATGTTTTGTAGAAGAAAGGGGAAAACTAATTAGACCAAACTGAGAGATTTACTGAAGATTATGTTCACTGGCATGACATGAATACTGAAACAAGAAAAAATGTTCCTAAAACATCTTATAGCCTCTTGCACATAAATGTGGCGGGCAATACACCCATGTACAAGACTCTACTAGATGCGTCTTTTAGACTTCCTAGGACACTATTGAACCTTAGTCTTTGATACAAAGTTTGTAACGCCCAAAATTTGGTACTGGGAATTTTACATGGTGCTCATGACCCCAAAGAACCGTAAGCTGACCCATGACTGATATCGGTACCTGTGCACTACATGACATACTGTATAAATACGGAAATAAAGGTTGTAAGGCCATAAGGTTCAAAACTGATAAGATAATTGATATAACATAACATATGGATGGTGTATGAAATACCCAAAACAACTGAAATAAACTATCTGAACATGATAGTCTAAAAAGCCTCTAACTGACTGAAGTGTCTGAATAAGGAGTTGATAGGACATGTCCCCACTAACTCTAATAGCTAAAATAAATTAATTAATGAGATAATAAAGTAATGGTCATGTCCTCTAAGGATAAGGACTCACTTCTAACTCTGACTGCTAAGACTGGAATGCTACTAATGCTCTAGAGCTCGTGCTTCTGAACCTATGGAATAAAACACCATAGAACAAATACGTCAGTATGTTTGAATATACTGGTATGCATGTGAGGTAGGCTGAATGTAAGGGTTCACATGCATGAACTATACTAACTAACTGTATAACATGAACATGAGAATGCATGCATAAATATATAATAACTATAACTGCGTTCGTGATAACATAATTACTAAGCCTGAGTACTGATAACATGAGATACTGATAACTGTATAACTAGAATAACAGATATTAAGCGACTGTATCGGATAGTCTAGGTCTTAATGGAACTAGATAAATTTCATTCTATTCTGAGTTAACTATATCTGACAGTCCCAAATTCTGTAAAACTATCTCAGTTCTGTTTCTGAGACTGAATGACTATATCTGATAGTCCTAATCTGCAACTAAAACTGTGGGAAGTAGTCATCTAACCAATATGCCCCAAATAAAGCAATATAGCTGAGGTAGGGTACAATCTGTAACCCCAATTGGAAAGGTGTCAATACCACGCCACTAGTAATGATAAGTTGTATGTAACCCTCATCTGATAGTGTCCCCAAAATAGAATTGTTGGGCCCTCATTTGACAATTCTTATCCACCTCATCAACCCTCATCTGACAGTGTTGATGTCTCAACCTATGCTGGCTATATAGTTCTGGAATGCAAGGATGACTTCTAAGAATCACACCCTTATCTGACAGTGTGTGTTTCCATTCTTGGGTTCACTCGATGCTAATTCCTACTCTCATCTGAATAGACACTAAACATAATTAACTAAACTGTACTAAACTGAATTAACTGAGTTCCGTTGACTAACGAAATACTACTGAGATTACTGAGTTTTTCTCAGTCATGAGACTGACTGAATTTTATGGATCATGGCTTGACTGAGAGTATCTTGAAAACATGACACTAATTCTAGGCACAAGCTAAAGTTTTGGATACAAGTACCCCCAGGACTCGATGGGAAGAAATTGACAAAGCATGACTTTCTTAAGTACATGACCAACATCAACAATCCATAATATAATAATTTAGAGATTTCATGAAGTAAAAGTTCTAAAGCACCACAATGGCTACACATATATCCATAATTCATTGACTAAGACATTTCATCAAACACTGGACATGCATAAACTTATACATAAATGGGGATTTCATATTATCTTACTAGTATGGCACTTTTCTTTCACACAGGCATTTAATCAAACACATGGGGAGCATACTTTGGTTATACAATCTTCAACATATCTAATAATCATGGATACATCAATCAACATATAAATTGAAGGGTTTATCATGATTATTATGCAAATCACCACATCCTAGGGTCAATTATTGGAATATGTAATTTCAAACATGAATCAAAACCCCACAACATCATGAACATTAATTTCAATTTAATTTAAATCATGAACATTCATAAATAAACAAATCTTAGATTTTGAAAAGATATTCTTGAGCTTCATGGGTGAAAGGTACCCATGAATCAACACATGACATATCTGGGTTGTGAGTTTCTTGAAGTTTCTGGATGTGAAGAACTTAGAATCTCTTAGTTTCTAGAAGAATGATTTGGATCTTGTTCTTGGGGATTATCATTGAGAGAAAACCCTAATTTGATGTTGTAGAAGTATAATGAACTTATGAGCCTTGGTTGGATATAATTTAGGGTTAAAATGGGTGGAAAAAAACCCAAATACCTTTTAAAAATGACTTAAAAATTAACTGAATGAAGTATACAACGGTGGGTTCGATGGGCCATTACTGGTTGGATGGTTCGTCGGTCTTGACCTTCGCACCTGGGGAGAATAGGGGTTTACTGCCTCTGCTGTGACGACTTGGGCGACGGTCCTTTTCTAGCTCGATGTTCTGTCGGCCTGAACTATTACCCTTAGGAAGATGGTGGTCTCACTACCTCTGCTACGATGGTTTGGACGACAGTCCATCGCTAGCTTGACGGTCTGTCGGCCCTCATTGTCTCACCTGGGCTGTTTTGACTGCTCTCTGTATTTCTAACATAACTTTCTACCCCAATGTTGGATTTTGACGGAATGGGTATCAATGGAGAGCTTATTCAATTTTCCATATGAAAATGAGTGAAAATCTTAAAAATTCCAGGTATATAAAAGTGGATTCATCTTTTAATGTAAGTTTCTAACATACTTGGACGATTTACAGCTATTAATATCCACTTTCCTAATCTTTAGATGATAATAACCCAACCGAATATTAATCTTTGAGAAACATCTAGCACCCTAAATCTAGTTAAACAAATCATCAATCCTAGAAAGAGAATACTTATTGTTTACCGTAACCTTATTCAACTTATGGTAATCTATGCACATCCGAAGAGAACCCTCCTTCTTACGCACAACCAAAACAACAGCACCCTACAGAGACATACTAGGATGGATAAAGCCCTTGTCGAGGAGATCATTCAACTACTTTTTACGCTCATTCAACTCATCCGGAGCCATTCTATAGGGAGGGATAGAGATAGGACGAGTGTACGAAACAAGGTCAATCACAAAGTCAATTTACCTATCGGGAGGGACACCAGAAAGACTATTAGGTAAGACCTCAGGAAATTTATTTACCATGAGAACGGAATGTAAAGGAGGACTCTCCGAGCTAGAATCTTTAACCCATACCAAATGATAAATACACCCCTTGGAGATCAACTTTTGTGCTCTAAGATATGGTATGAACATTTCCTTCAGCACTAGAGTACCTTATTCCCACTCAATAACCGACTCATTTGGGAATTTAAACATGACCTTACGAGCTCGATAATATAAAGAGGCATAGCATGAATGCAACCAGTCTATCCCTAATATGACATCAAAATCAACCATGTCAAACACTATCAGATCCATAAGATTTTCTCTACCACCAAATGATACCCACATCCCCTATAGACTCTTCTATCAATCATAGAGTCTCCTACCTCGATAGAAATAAAAAAGGGATCAGGGATACACTCAGAACCAAAACTAAAATACACAGCCACAAATGGGGTCCCATAATAAAGAGTAGACCACAAATCAAGCAAGAAATACACATCACAAGAAAAGAGTCATAAAATACCAGTGACGACATCAGTAGATAAGTCCCGATAAGTAGAAAAAGCATACAAGCAATTTTGGCCAATTCCAGTACCAGATGCAAAAGAAGCATCCTTTGATGAAGGAGCTGATGAAGTGGAAACAAGAATCTTATTTTCCCCTAAAGCAACCTTAGAAGGACAATTCCTCTACGAATAACCAATCTAAAAATGTATAAAACACATGTTCCTCCCCTCTTCTGAAATACCTTGGGTTTTGGAACCTTATAAAATATCTTCGATTTATGGTTTTTGGACAAGATACGATTATGGGGTACAGGTCATATATTGAGGTATGGTTGGTATGGATGGTTGTACCCTGACCAGTGTTGGTTGGTGGGTTGGATTGGTTTTTAGAATGGGTACGACTTGGGTTGGTAGAAGTCATATGGTGGTTGGCGGGTTTTATGGTTGGGTTTTCCTTCACTTAATCATAGAATTAAAAATGTAACTTAGATCTAAGTACGAGTGGCTCACCATAGGTCGTGAGATAGGGTACAAGTTGTATTATCCCACTCGTATGTTGGATAGTGTCAACTCCTTTTGGTTTTGTTATGGGTATGGTTTGAGGGTACTAGTCATACCCTTGGATACAATTTGTATTGCATATTTGTATATTGACCAATGTGGGGGTATGAGGGGGTCTAGGGTTTGAGTGGCGGGTACCACTCATATTGGAGGGTACGACCTGTTTTATTGAGTAGTACCCACTTGGGGGGATTTTATACCATTAAGTTAGGGATAATCTAGACATTTTCCCTCTTAACCCATTATGACCCCATGACTTATATCACACTTGGGAGGTCATTTGCCCAATTATTCTAATCTTAAATACTTAGAAACACTCTCTAATTCTCTCTAAGGATCTTGGGTAAAGAAAGGCTAGGGTTTCATCTAGAGGAGCAATTTAGGGCTTTCTTAGGTGATTTCTCTCCATCATCTTTGTGAACTAAGGCAAGATACTTCTCCCTCATTATTATTTCCAACTAAAGTCATGATTCATACAATGTCTTCATGACATAATTATTGATGGTGGTGGGGTTTTCATTTATATGTTGGGGTTTTGGTATTAAATGCTTGGTTATGGTTTTCCCATGTTTTAATTATGTAATTACATGCTTTAATGTGGTTTGGACAATTGGTTGCATGTGAATGGTAAATTGGTAATTGGAATTGGTTTTGGAAATACTATGCCCCTAACTTGTTTGATAAAATACCTATGATAATGCTTTTACTATAGTATTGTAGTTTTTATGGAACTATTACATGGTATGGTTTGGTAATGGAACCCTAAATGGCATAAATTATTTAAATGGTTTGGAATGGTTAAAATGGAATGGGTTGGTGGTCATAGTTATGTTTAACTATGGGGTACAAAGGATTCCCTTGAGCAAACTTAATAATGGAACACTTGTGGGGTACCCGGGATTCCCCCAAGTTAACTTGATGATGTAATATATGGGTACATGGGAATCCCTTTACATAAAAAGGTTGGCTAAGGGCATTGCTTGCAAGCTATAGTCGGTATAATGACACCACTACTTAAATCCTTGGTTAATAATAATGGAATAATGGTTTGGTTGGATTGTAATGCTTTTAATTGGGCAATAATGGCGGGGTGTGATAGCTAACCGTGAAGGTGCGAGTCTAATGGACGGACACTGAAAACTCATATTTTCTGACATAAGGGTTAGTCATATAGACCATATATGATACTTTGAGGTACATGGTAATCCTCTAAATACACTGTACATATGTATTATAGAGAGCGAAGGGTACTCGGGAAGCCCCTACTATGATGGTATCTCTAGTTTGAGTGGGGATTACACTAGACCTATATAGCCCATGTTTAGTTCTAGGATGATTAAGATACATATACCCAGGTCATTGGTTTTAAAGGCATGCTAAACTCGGTTTTTTTTTCCCGACATGGTTATATATATTCGTGGTTTGTATGCATATGGTTATTTTATGTGGTTTTAATGTATGGCATTATTTATTTTTATCTCGAGTACTTGCTAACATTTACCCTCTAACCCATCCTCGGGTGGCTGTATCCCCACGCGATGTAGGAATCAGCCATTCTACTCCTCCTACTTAGTGATTAGATTTTGAGATCAGCTTAGTTGGATTGAAGTGGTGAGCTTACATATTCCAAAAGTCTCCATTTCATATCATGGACATCTTTATTTATTTTTGATACTTTATGGATATTGATTTTGACTATGGTTGGGGGCATGTCTAAATTGGATATTAGTTTTCTTTTGGTTAGAGGCTTTTGTGGAACTACTATGGGTTAGTATGGCCAGGAACGATAGTGGTGTCATCCTTAGTATTGTTGTTGGCATATGGGATGATACTGATTAACTAAATTTCTCACTGTTCCATTTTTTTATATTATGTTATGGATACGAACTTGGTTATTATTTTGGTTTTGGCTTATGAATTTAGTTTGGTTAAGGTTATCAATTGTATTTGGGATGGTTGGGCTCCTTTAGGTTGGTCTCAGTCATAGACCTATCCCAGAATCTAGATTTTTGCAATTACACATTGTCTTGTTATACGTTTAGAATTCATCCAACTCAAGGTATATGCTCGATGGATGGGTTGGGTATCGGGGGGTGGTCTCCTATCCTGGTTGGACTTAAGATGTCCATTATGATAAGGCCCCTGTTGGGTTATGTCAAGTTGGTATCAGAGCTTTACGTTCATGATTAATTGGGAGTCCACTAAGCTGTATCGAGTAGAGTCTGTGTAGCGCGCTAAACTCATAAGGAAGGGGCTATAAGACATTTAGAAATGTTTTACTTTCTTTGTGTTCTATTTTCAAGCTTGGAGTCCAAGTCCTGGAATTTTTTCTAATCCTGGTTTTTTGCTTTTCAGATCATGCATAGAGGATCTAAGATGCAAGGAAACTCTTATGTCCCAACTGGGGACAATGTTGAAGGGGCACATACTACTCAGGGGATCCAAACACGAACTAGGGGCCCAGGCCTTGATATTTCTGGTGTTCCACTAGTTTCTATTAGTCCTCCTCAAAATGAGGTGACTAATGCAGAATTTTGCCAATCGATTCATATTATTGCTTAGTTTGTTATTGCTCGGGCTGAGCGGGTTGTATCTAGTGTTTCATCTGCTGAGGCCACAAGGGTTGGCCAATTTACGAAGATGAATCCTCCTACTTTTAATGGTGTAAAGATGGAGGGAGATCCTCAGGGTTTCTTGGATGAAATAGAGAAATTTTTAGGATCATGCAGGCAATGAATGTGAAAGGGGTGAATTTTACTGCTTACCAGCTTAAGGATATGGAATACCAATGGAACGAGGAGTGGGATAGGGTGAGAGGTGATGTTGAGAAGTTGAATTTGTGGAAAACTTTCTCTAATTCTTTTCTAGACCACTTCTTTCCTCAGGAGTTGAGGGAAGCAAAGGTGGAGAAATTTGTGAATTTTAAGTAGGGAAAGATGTCGGTCAAGGAATATGCCTTGAAATTTCATCAACTATCAAGGTATGCTCTAGAATTGGTGTCTAACATGAGGGCCAGAATGAGAAAGTTCGCTTTTGGAATGTCTCGAGGTTTGATCCTTGAAAGTTAGACTATGTTGCTGATCAAGGATAAGGATATATCTAGGTTGGCGGTTCATATGCAACAGGTGGAGAAAGAAAAGAGAAAGCAGGCTGAATTTGGGGAAAGGCAGGGTAAAAAGTTCAGGTCTTTCAAACAAGGTGATGGGCAACAGCAAGGTGGTTAGGTAGGTGGTAAGTGGACAAAAAAGAAGTGGCGGAGTTCTGGTTCCTTCTCTATAGCTAATGCTCCTTACTTGAAATAATTAGGTGATAGGCATCAATAAGGTGGCGATAATTTCCTGGTATAGGGTGCCCAATCTCATGAAAGTGGGGTTTTCCTCATCATGCCCTCCCTGTTGGATTTATGGTAGGTTGCATAGGGGTTTTTGTGATGAGAGGAGGGATAGGTGTTTTAAGTGTGGCCAGCCAGGCCATATGCTTACAAATTTTTCAGTTAGTAAAGGTTCTTTGGGAGTGAGTAAGGCTCTAGTTGCTTTATCTTCTGCTCCCGCACCAAAGGGTAATGCTTCTGCATCTATTTCTACTACTGGTACCGGCGCAGATTAGAATTGGTTATATGCTCTTGCTACTCGGCAGGAATCTGAGGCATCACCTAATGTCATGACTGGTATGTTACAACTCTTTTCTCGTGATGTGTATTGCTTTCACTCTCTCATATGTGACCTCATCTATGGCTGTGTATTTATTTTTTATCCTAAGGTTATTTTGGATCCTTTTTCTATTTCTAACCTGGTAGGAGATCTTATGGTTGCTAAGAGAGTCTATAGGGCGTGTAAGGTATCTGTTGGTAGTAGGAAGACTTTGGTGTATTTTCATATTATTCTGGGGATGTACTGGTTACTCTCTTGTGACTCATCCTAAGATTGTCGGACCCATAAGGTTGTCTTTAGGTTCCCTTGTGAACCGGCTATTGAGTGGAAGGGTGGTTCCCTAACTCCTAAGGGGAGTTTTATTTCTTATCTTAGAGCTCAGAGGTTAATCTCTAAATGGTGTCTCTATCATCTGGTCCGGTTTAAATATTCTAACTCGGAAGGTCCTTCTTTTCATTTGATTCCAGTGGTGAAGGAATTTCCTAAATTCTTTCTGGCTGATCTTCCTGGTGTTCCTCCGGATAGGGAGATTGAGTTTGGTATTGATTTGGTTCTGGACACTCATCCAATATCTATCCCTCCTTATAGAATGGCTCTATATGAGTTACGGGAACTCAATGAGCAATTAAGGATCTTTTGGATAAGGGTTTCATCCATCCTAGTGTATCCCCGTGGAGTGCACCTATTTTATTCATGCGCAAGAAATATAGTTCTCTTCGGATATGCATTGACTATGAATAATTAAATAAGGTAATGTTCAAGAACAAGTATCCTCTTCCAAGGATAGATGACTTGTTTGATCAGTATCAGGGTGACAAATTCTTTTCTAAGATATCTTTGGTCTGGGTATCATCATCTTAAGATTAGGGAGGAGGATATACCTAAGACAGTTTTTCTACTCGGTATGGGCACTTCGAGTTCTTAGTTATGTCATTCGATTTGGCTAATTCCCCAGCGGCATTTATGGATTTGATGAATAGGTTTTCAAATAGTTTCTAGATCTTTTAGTCACTGTGTTCATTGATGATATCTTGGTGTATTCTAGGAGCGAGGTGGATCATGTTAATCACCATCGCGTGGTGTTGCAAACCTTTAAAGAGAAGTTGTATGCCAATTTCTCCAAGTGTGAGTTTTGGATGAACATTGCGACTTTTCTTTGTCATATTATTTCTAGTTGGGGGATCATGGTGGATCCACAAAAGGTGGTTGTGGTTAAGAGTTGGCCTAGACCCACGAGTCCAACTAATATTTGGAGCTTCTTGGGTTTGCATGGGTACTATAGGCGGTTCATGGAAATTGATATTTCCTGAAGGCAATGAGGGGTTTGTGGTTTATTGTGATGCGTCCCATTGGGACTTGGTAGTGTTTTGATACTTGGGAAGGTGATTTCCTATGCTCTCAGGCAATTAAAGGTACATGAGAGGAATTTCCTACTCATGATTTGGAACTTTCAGCGGTGGTTTTTGCTATGAAAATTGACACGACCCGACCAGGGGCCTTGTCGTAATGGGCATCCCAAGTCTGACCGGGACCAGAGACCACCCCCATTATCTAACCCAACCTCCAGTCGCCTGCCCTGAGTTTGCTGAATTTTGATCATATAACAAGATAGTGTAATAGGTCACATGAAGACTCTGGGATAGGATCACAACCGTGACTGACCCAATCAAGTCCAACCATCCCATACCAATTGTCCCACCATACAAAACCAAACCAATACCAAAACAAGGGCCATAAACTAGACCATAACCAAATAAGTTCCAAAATATAATATGATTAATCCCAAAATGAAATATGATGGAACACTGAGAAATTATGTCCAATGATGTTAGACCCAATTCCAATGACAATATTAAGGATGACACCAATACTAATCCTGACCATTCCAACCCATAGCAGTACCACAAAGCCTCTAAACAAATGAGTAAGAATATCTGGCTAGGACATACCCCCAACCATCGCTAAAACCAATATCCAGAAATAAACCAAGATGTCTACAAATGTCCATAATATGAAATAGAGCCTTCTGGAAAGATGTAAGTTCACCACTTTAATCCAACAGTTATGCCTGAGTCAATCACTATGAGGAGGAATATAACAGCCGGTTCCTGCATATTATGGGTATACAGCCGCCCGAACATAGGTTAGCGAGTGATCGCTAGTATGAACTCAGGATAAGGATAAAATATAATGTCATTTATAAAACCAAGTAAAACCATCCATATGCACACAAATATATATATATATATATAACCATGCCAGGAAAAGGAACTTGGTTTAGCATGACATTAAAACCTTTACCCGAGCTATGCAGCTTTGCCGTCCTAAACCACCCATGGGTATATGGGTTCAGCTCCCCCTGCTGAAAGGGCCCTAGTGCGTGGAGTCGCATGGCCATGGAAGAAAACCTGAGATAACTATTACATCCCCCAAATATAAAGTGTGAGATTATGCACATTATCACCAAGACCAGCCTTACATCGACAAATATGAGTTTCCAGTTTGGGTCCCCCCCCGGGACCTCAACCTTCCACGTCTTTGCTACACACGCCGCCATTATTTCCTAATTAAAACCATTACCAAGAAACAAACCAATCCATTAACCATTTATTAATGAAGGCCATTAATAGTGGTATCATCATACCAATAATAACTTGCAAGTTTTGTCCATAGCAAACTATATATAGGTTTAAGGGATTCTATGTACCCTTCATCATTTTCAATTAACCAAAATCATGGACACCAAGGCCTTTTTAATCCATTTAAACCATTCATATCATTTAGGGTTCCATTACCAAGTTTAAACCATGTATAAGTTCCATTGAAAAACCAATATTATAGTGAGAAAATTGTTAAAGGCATTTTATCAAACACATTGGGGGCATAGTATTTCCTAAAACAAAGTCCATTACCAAATAACCATTATCATGAAACCAATCATCCAAAACCACCTTTAATGAATATAAAAGCATAATTAAAACATGGGAAAGCCATATCCAAGCATTTACAACCAAAAACCCCAAATCATAGTTGAAAACCCAAAATCATACAACAATGAAATCATAAAAACATTATATAAAACCATACCTTTAATTGGAACTAACAATGAGGAAAGAGAACATGCATTAATTCACAAAGTAGACGGAAAAAAACCACCAACTAGATCCCCAAATTAGTCCTCAAGTTGAAACCCTAGCTTTCTTGCCCAAAAACTTTTGAGAGAATTATAGAGTATTTAAGAAGAGTTTCTAAGTGTTAATGAATAAAATAATAGGGTGAATAGCCTCCCAAATGAGTTAGAATTCATGGGACCTTATTAGGATAAGTGGGGAAATATCTAGAACACCCCCACTTAAGTTGCACAAAATTCCATCACAGGGGTACGACTGACCCTCACTAGTCGTACCCTTCGATATGAGTGGTACCCACCACTCATATACTAAGCAATAACCCTTGGTCCCAACATTGTCCAGTGTATGAATCATCCTACCCAAGTCATATCGACAATATTCAATCTTTACCCTTCACCCGTATCCTTAGCAAGATAGAATCACAGAAGGTTTGAATACTAACCACCATACGAGTCTTGGGTACGAATCGTACCGTAAATTATGGCTTATGTTGAGCCACTCATACTCATATCCAACCAATGTTACCAATTCTAAGGTTAAGTGAAGAAACCAAATGATCTATATCTGACCATATGACTTATACCATTCAAGTTGTACCCATTCAAGTTACCAAAATCCATAACCCCCAACTAACACTGGCCAGCATACGAATAGACCATACCATTAGTACCCCAACATACGGCTTGTACCCATGAGTCGTATTGGGTCCAGAAATTAGAATTCCAAGAAATTTTCTAAGGTCCAGAAACTAGGATGTTTCTGTCTCCCCCACTAGTAACATTCATCCCCGAATAACTGACAAGGTAGGGGTAACCACACGCACGAGTCATTTGCATTATCAAATATATTTCCAATATTTAACAAAGTTTGAAAACATAAAGTCAAAGACATTAATCTCCCCTTTAACAAACTCAGAAAATAAAGATGTGTTGAAGACACATACCTTTTGCACGAATCCCAAAAGAAAAAATAAATGCAAATACTTGGACTTCATGCCCTCCTCTGTTTCCCATGTAGCTTCTTCCACCTTATGATTCTACTACAGAACCTTAACTAGAGCCATATCCTTGGTCTGCAACCGACGAACCTTCCTATCCAAGATCTCAATCAGGACCTCTTTATCAAACAAAGAGTCAGAGATACCCAACCCTTCCAAAGGAATAATCGAAGAAGGATCACCAAGATACTTCCTCATCATTGAGACAATAAATACCAAATTGTAACACCCTGAGTGTACACCCTGGATGCCACACGGTGCTTGGAACCACAAGTGATCCCAAGCTAACCCATAAATTGGTATACTATTAAGCAACTGAATTATAATAAAATAAATAACAAGTTCTGTTGTGCAAAAAACAAAATCATGTCATAATTTGAATAAATACATTACTAATAAAGCTTACAATCTGATAAAACTGAAGGAAGAAACTAAAATTTACATGACTGACTCTGACTGACATCTATGAAGCCTCTACTATACTTACTATAGATAGGTGGGACATGCCTTCAACTACGACTAATCAATACATATGAAAATAAATGAACTATACATGAACTAAAACTGTCTGGAGTTCCTGAAGTAGGAGAACTTATCACCTGTTAGATGGAATCTGCAATTGTCTGATCGTGATGTACGGGCTATAAATGGGACCAACATTATGAAAAAATATTGCCACACAGACGTATATATGGATCAGTACTTCTGGAATGTACTGAGTATGCAGGGGTAAATGCAATAAGTAAAACTGATTTCATACATAATCTTAAAACATGCATGTTAAGTATAAGTAGACTCACCAATAGGCTAGAATAAACTGAAAACTAAAATATCCTAAAGCATGAGTGAAAAACATACTCTATTAAGATGGTGAATCTCTACACTTAGTTTCTGTAAAACTATACTTTAAAGATATAAGTAGAACTAAAGATGGGATATGGTAAAACATGGCTACTGTATGAATACTGAGTCTAATACTATGTGATAGAGACTGACATAACTCGAGGATCTGAGTGTACAATCATACTGAGTATGAATGCATAAACATACAAAACCAAACATAGTCATATACTAAATTTATCTGACTAACTGAATGACTGCTAGCTGAATACTGGTCAATGAGACTGAACTGTACTTAGTCTGAATAACTAGACTAAAATTGTGGAGTACTATGCATATGAGTTGAGGACTATCTAAACAACATGAGATAACTAAGCATGAATGCATGCAAATTGTAATATCTAAAAATTCAAGATCAAGTGTATAACATGATTCTGAAATAGTCTGTAAACTAAAATACTGAATAACTGATAATTGTATATTATGGTAGAGCAAACCTGAAACTAAACTGAGTTCTGAACTGAATACTGAAATTAAAACTGTGGGAGTTATCATCTAAATGACATACCTTAATTATAGATTGATTCGAGGTCCAACCTGTAACCCAAGTTAGAAGGGTGTTATCACCATGCTACAGGTTACTACACTTACTGGGTCAACCCTAATCTGGCAGGAAGACTCATGAGATGTATATGGTTATGTCAACCCTAGTCTGATAGGAAGACAATTTACCCTACGTTGACTACGTAGTTCTATAACTTAGAGACTGATACTAAGGTTCAAACCCTCTGCTGGTAGGAATGACCTTATCCCTGGGTTTGCTTGGTGCTGAATCCTACTCCCAACTGAATTGATCACTAGACTGTACTAGGATTGACTGAACTCACACTAATTTTGTTGACTGACCAAATGCGACTGTTTGGGATACTACGAAATCTATTTCGACTGAAGACTAGATAAAAAACTAAATTCCGGGTATTCATAACCCTCAAGACTCTATAGCAATAATAATAAGAACACATGAGAGCATTTGAGACCATAATAAGTAAGCATTATTTAAAGAAACCCATCACTTGAGCATTTCATCATACACATGGGGATTAATACTTTAACATGGGACAATCCATCAAACACACGGGGATCATGAACTTAAACATGGCAATATCTCAAACATGGAAGTATAGCATGATTACATAAATAAAATCATGAATTTAGGAATTCACATGAAATTCGATCAAAATAGAACATAGGAATTTAATCATACATGTATAGATCATAGCTTAAACCTAAAAATGTCTTAAACATGGGTGAACAATAGAGTTGCATGGCAAAATTCATAACTTGGGAATTCATATTGAAATTTATTGAACATGATATGGGAATTTCATCAAACATGTGGAAAGCATGAATTTAAAACATTGGAATTTTGCTAAAAATCATGGATTTAGGATCTATAGTGGAATTCACTTGAATAAAGCATGGGAAACTCAAATTCATAGCATGGGAAATTCAAAATCTTGTGTGAAATCACACATGGACTGAAATTAATTAAAATCACCATGAAAACATGTAATTCAAGCTTTTTTGAACATTTAAAATAACATAATGATCGAAAAATTCATTCTTTAATTGAAATAAAAGGGTTTTAGGCTCCATGAGTGAAAGAGAACCCATGGATGAACTCCCACATACCTTAATTAGATGGATTCTTAAAGAAATTATGAATTTGTTGTAGAAAGCTTGACTTTGAAATTGAAAGCTTGACTTGAAAGACTTGGAAATGTTATTGAAAGAGTTTTTCTTGAACTTCTTGTATTAGGAACCTTAATTTCTTGATTGTATTGAATAATCTTTGATGAAGTTCTTGGTGTTCTTGAGGGATTAGGGTTTTCTTGGAGAGAAAAAGATGAGAAATCATGTATATAATGCTTTTGTGGGCTGAAATTAAGTGTTATGGGCTGATTTGGCTGAGGGGAAGTGACCATAGTGCCCCTAGAACCTTTAGGAACTGAAATAGTGTGCAAAAAAGTTCATTGATGTGGTTTCCATCGCGTCAATTACCAATGCATCGCGTCCCAATCGCGTCGGCTTACAGCCTCTCAAAAAAAATGTCATAACTTTTTGCTCGGCTATCGGATTAAGGTAAAATTGATATCATTGGAAAGCTAATTGAATTATCTACGATTTGGTGGGTCTTGGTATTCAAAATTCCATGTATATAAAAAGTTATACACGTTAAAAGTAGACCCTTGAAGAATCGAACCCCAAACTTTGGACGAATCTAAGGTTCTTAGCTCAACTTGGCTCTAAGTGATTCTTATGAACATTTTTTACCTCGAAAGCACATCAAACATGAGGATAAATATCATGAAACTCATATTCACATAGATATCATTTGGATTATAACTTACACACGTAGGAACGATGGTTCAAAGACTAGCTCAAAAATACAGGGTGTTACATTATCTCCCCCTTGAGAACATTCGTCCTCGAATGAGACTTGTTAGACTGACAGTACTGAACAAAGGTAACTGAGATCATATTATAACATGCATGACTTGGAACATGAATGCATAACTGATTCTAAAACATGATACATAAACTAAATATTATGAACTAAACTGATTTCTTGAATACATTCAATGACATGAGAATGATCATAAGGCTGAGATAGAAATGAGAGAGTCAACTGATGAGTAACCATTACTTCAAGCTGGATCCTATTTCATGAAGAAAAATGAAAGGTCTAGGATATTAATACATGGGTTATTAAGATAAATCTCCCCCTAGGGATACTTCATCACTCGAATGGTACTGACTTGGTTGAAATACTAAGGAAAGACTAAAATGATGCCAGAGACACTTACGAACTGAATCGTGACTTAATATCTAGGATCTGAGTCTGATGACTGACGCATGAACTGAACTGAATTTATGACTTGCATGGTCGTGAATAAATTACCTCATGAATAGGAAAGATGGAAATCTATAGGAACTTGTCTGTCTGACTGCTATACTGGATTATTGGCTATACGTACTGAATTATACTGATACTTAACTATATATTCCACTTGTACACCAACATGACATTCAAGCCTATCTTCATAACCACACATGAACTTATAGTCAAACAACCATAAAAGTATCTTTCTCATATTCTCTAAACCTCTATCCTTAAAACTTTCATGCACTAGCCCAAGAAAAAATACATAGAATTTTAACTAATCATGACATAAGGAGAGGTTACTGAAAGTTAGAACATAAGGACATGAAACATGAAAGGATAACTTTGAGACTTAACTGAGGGTTGAGGAATAGAATATCAAAAGCATGAATTCATTGAATAGAGCTAAACTAAGGACATACATGACATAATTTAAATTTTGCTGATCATTAGGAGTGTAGCATGAGTACCTGAGTCATGAGATGCATGACTTGAGTTTGGAGTTCATGATTTCATGGAACACAATTTATACTGTTCAGTGAACTAGAACTCCTCATACTTGAAAATGGAAGCATACATGATTTTTCTATAAAGTGCTTGAATATGAGATGTTATCATAGGGATGACATGTGAGGCATGAATAGATGTTGTGATGACTAAACAATTTTGCACTGAGATAAGAATAGGTTGGGAATCATCCTATTTTATTGCTTTTATACACATATTGGCACTACTACTAGAATCTGAGAGCCCGACTTGGTTACTTTTTCTATAATCTCTCTCTTATCCTTAAGCCATCATTCTTAGTCTGTGAACCACTTAATAAACTCTAACTGAACTGCAACCACTTTACTCTAGAACCTGAGGTATAACGATGCACATAAATACAAAACTCCCATAGAATATACTGCCCTTAACTTTTTTTAGCTTCTGCAATCATCATCACATACTTACACTCTTATCGACACATACTTTAAAACTTAGAAATAATGTAATCCCATCAACCCGGGTACACTTCTAGATCATAAACACATCATCATACTTAATCTCAAATCAATAAACTTAAATTCTTGCATATACTGTTCAAGCCTACTTATTCACCTTTCGTACAACTATCCCCATGAATATATAAGCTAATCAATATAGATAATGCTATCCCAACTCTGCTACTGCTAAACTTCTGGGTTCATGCTTTTAACTCTAGATCACATACTGTCATAGGATTCAGAAGTGGAATCTGAAAGCATATCTGACTTTGACTTAGTGCATAATTTTTCCTAAACGTAAATGAAGTCCTTCGAACATCAGAACTTAAAAGAACTGAGGGGATGCATTTGAGTCTACGTACAATCCCATAACTGTCTGTAGGGACTGTCTGAGAAAACTCTATCTATAGAAATTTGAGCTTGCATGTTTCCGTTACCTCGAACAAGGCAGAGATGGCATGAATAGAGCAAGATGATAATCTGTATAAGTTTCTTAGAGAACCTTTCTATAGCATGATCTGAAACATGAAAGAAGGAAAATAATTCCTAAATGCCTTGTAACCTCTTAAAGAAAAGTACAGACGTCACTGTACCATTTCACAAGACTCTACTAGACACAGCTTCATAGACACCGTAGGACACTTGAAATATGTGCTTTGATACCAAGTTTCTAACGCCCTGAGAGTACACCTTTGATGCCACATGGTGCTTGGAACCATAAGTGATCCCAAGCTAACCCATAAAATGGCATACTATTAAGCAACTAAATTATAATAAAATAAATAACAAGTTCTGTTGTGCAGAAAACATAATCATGGCATAATCTGAATAAATATATTACTGATAAAGTTTATAATCTAATAAAATTGAAGAAAGAAACTAAAATTTACATGACTAACTCTGACTGACATTTATGAAGCCTCTACTATACTGACTATAGATAGATGATACATGCCTCTAACTACCACTAATCAATACATATGAAAATAAATGAACTGTACATGAACTACAACTATCTGGAGTTCCCAAAGTAGGAGAACTCATCACCTGATGGATGAAATCTACAACTGTCTGATCGTGATGTGTGGGCTACAAATGGTACCTATATTATGAAAAAATGTAGCCACACAGACGTATATGTGGATCAGTACTTCTGGAATGTACTGAATATGCAGGGGTAAATGTAATAAGTAAAACGTAAAACTGATTTCATATATAATCTTAAAACATGCATTCTAAGTGTAAGTAGACTCACCAATAGGGTGGAATAAACTGAAAATTGAAATATCCTAAAGCATGAGTGATACTCTGATAAGATGGTGAATCTTTACACTTAGTTTCTATAAAACTATACTTTAAGGATATAAGTAAAACTGAAGTTGGGATATGGTAAAACATCTAGACGACATACCCCAATTATAGACAGATTTGGGGTCCAACCTGTAACCCAAGTTGGAAGGGTCTTAGTACCGAGCCACGGGTTCCTAACAGTAGTTGGGTCAACCTTAATCTGGCAGGAAGACTCATGAGATGTATATGGTTACGTCAACCCTCATCTAACAGGAAGATGATTTACCCTATGCTGGTTACATAGTTCTGTAACTCAGGGACTGCTATGATGGGTCAAACCCTCTGCTGGCAGGAATGCCCCCATCCCTGGGATCCCTCGGTGCTGAATCCTACTCCCAACTGAAATAACATTGAACTAATCACTAGACTGTACTAGGCTTGACTGAACTCATACTGATTTTGTTGACTGGCCAAATGTTACTATTTGGGATACTACGAAATCATTCTATTTCAATTAGAGACTAGATAAACAGCTAAATTTTGGGTATTCATAACCCCCAAGACTTGATAGCAATAATAATAAGACCATAATAGAGCATTTGACATCATAATAAGTAAGCATTATTTAAATAAACCCATCACTTGGGCATTTCATCATACACATGGGGATTAATTTTAATACCCCAAACATTATTTATGTCTAATCTAGTCTCTAGAAGAGTTAGTGATGACTTCCTAAATGATTAATAGTTAAATCAGATAGAATTTCCCCAATTTTAACTTTTTAACCTGTGGGAAATTGGATTAGCTTTCCAATGATAGCAATTTCATCCAAATCTGGTAGTGGAGTAAAAAGTTATGGACATTTTACAGAGAACTGTCGGAACTGCCCAGAAGCGACGGTCAGGCCGACAGACCATCGCCCAAACCGTTGAGACTAAGGTAGTGAACCCATCTTCTAGCCAAGTATGATGGTTAGGATCGATGGATCATCAATCTAGCGATGGACCATCGCAGATGAGGCAGAAAGTTCAGATTCTGGCCAAGTGCGACGATCAAGACCGACGGACCGTCGAGCCAACGATGAATCGTCGCCCAAACTGTGGCCACTTCTGATCAGCGATTTAAAGCCATTTTTAAAAGAGTATTTGGGTCTTTTCAACCCGTTTTGACCCCTAATTATACCAGACCATATCTCATAACTTCATTATTCATCTATAACACCAAATCAGGGTTTCTCTCAAAGATCAATCCCAAAGAACAAGAAATCCTAGGTGTTTAATTTCAAGTTAAGAATTCAAGATTTTCTCCACCAATCTTCAAGAAATCATCCACCCAATTATGTCAAGTGTTCATTCATGGATTCCTTTTGTCCATGAATCCCAAGAATCCAAATTTTAAATTATAAATTATGATGTTTATGTTGCGGATTGATTAAGATCATATTGATGTTGTGTGTGATACCCAAGTTGGAATCATTAAATGTGTTTTCATGAATTTATGCTAGCAAGTGGATTGAAATCTACTAAATTATGATGATTTATACAACCTTGATGAATTAATTTAATGTCCATGCCTAAGCTTATAGTTATGCATGCAAGGTGTTTGATAAAATGCCTAAGAGAATAGAAATTATGCCTTATGACTCATTTGTGACCAAAATTAATGAATCCATGTTTCTCCCTTATGATTGATATGACTCCCACGTTATTGTTATAATTTGTAATGGATTGACGTAATGCTCATGAGATTAGGCTTATGAAATTATGATATGTTTGCATGCATTCCTATTCATGTGTAATCTTATAGCATGCGAATACTTCATGAAAATCCTAAATGATCGTACTCTGAATTGTTTACCATGGTCATATGTCAAGAAGTGTCATGTCTTGTCAGTTTCATGTTATCGAGTCTTGGGGGTACTTGTACCCAACAATTTAGTTGTGTGCCTAGAGCCAGTGTCAGTTTCATGATAATGTCAATCATGCCATGATCAATAGTATTTTCAGTCAGTTTTAAAACTCGGTAGAATTCCATCAGTCATATGACTCAGTATAACTCAGAAATCTCAGTAATCTCAGTCAATTATCAGATCTCAGTAATATTTCATCAGTCAACGGAACTCAATGAACGTAGTCTAATTTAGTTCAATTAATCATGTCCAGTGTCTATTCAGATGGGAGTAGGATTCAGCACCGAGTGAGCCCAAGGATGGGAACTCACCTGTTATTAGAAGGTGTGATTCTTAGAAGCAATCCTTACGCTCCAGAACTTCGTAGTCAACATAGGTTGAGATATCAAACCTGCTAGTTGAGGGTATATGAGGTGGATTAACCTATTAGATGAGGGTCCTGTCGTTCTCATTAGAGTACATGTTAGATATGGGTCACTCACAGCTTGTCCTTACCAGTGGTGCGGTATTGACACCCTTCTAATTGGGGTTACAGATTGGACCCTAACGTAGCTATAATAGCTTATTAAGGGCATGCCGGTTAAATGACTGCTTCCCACAGTTACAGTCTCAGTCTCAATAATAGAACTCAGATAGTTCTATAAAATTCAGGACTGTCAGATACAATCACCCAGTTCAGTACCGAACTCAGCTAGTTCCATCAGAAACAGGACTATCAGAAACAGTCATTCAGATACTAGTATATCAATTATAAGAAACCTA
Source organism: Capsicum pubescens (assembly GCA_030864215.1). Taxonomy (NCBI): domain Eukaryota; kingdom Viridiplantae; phylum Streptophyta; class Magnoliopsida; order Solanales; family Solanaceae; genus Capsicum; species Capsicum pubescens. The sequence continues at coordinate 270,057,773 of CM061548.1, forward strand.
TTTTATCAATACTCAGATTCAGTGATGTCATGATCTCAGTTATAGTTCACGTATTCATGCATGTATTCTCATGTTCATGTTATTGAGTCAGTTAGTATTGTTCATACATATAAAATCCTTGCATTCAGCCTACCCCACTTGCATACCAGTACATTCAATCGTACTGATGAATTTACGCTATGGTGTTTTATACCATAGGTTCAGAAGCACGAGCTCCAGAGCATCCTTAGTAGATCAGGCGTTCAGCAGCAAAACTAGTAGTGAGTCCTCATCATTCGAGGATGTTATTATTTGACTATTTCATTCTTTTAGTAGTTAGTTTATTTCAGCAGTTGGAGTTAGTTGGGAACATGTCCCATCAACTCCTTATTCAGACAGTTTAGAGGCTTTTAGACAAGCATGTTCAGAAAATTATTTCAGTTTTGGTATGGTGATACCGTATTATTCAGATGTTACGTTTTATCAAAATTTTGAACCTTATGGCCTTTCATCCCTTTTATTCTGTATTCTTATAGTACGTTAAGCAGTGCTCAGTTACAGATATCATTCATAGGTTAGCTTGTGGTCCTTCAAGGTCATGAGCACTGTGTGGCATTCCGAGTACCATATTCGGGGCGTTACATTAATACTTTAACATGGGAAAATCCATCAAACACATGGGGATCATGAACTTGAACATGGGAATATCTCCAACATGAGAGCATAGCATAATTACATAACTAAAAGCATGAATTTAGGAATTCATATGAAATTCGCTTAAAATAGGACATAGGTGTTTAATCATACATGTATAGATCACAACTTGAACCTAAAAATGTCTTAAACATGGGTGAACAATAGAGTTACATGGAAAAATTCATAACTTGGGGATTCATCTTGAAATTAAACCTGATATGGGAATTTTATCAAACATGTGAAAAACATGAATTTAAAACACGGGAATGTTGCTAAAATCATGAATTTAGGATCTATAATAGAATTCACTTGAATAAAGCATGGGAAACTCAAATTCATAGCATGGGGAATTCTAAATCTTTCATGGAATCACACATGGGATCAAATTAATTAAAATCACCATGAAAATATGTAATTTAAGCTTTCTTGAACATATAAAATAACAGAATGATCAAAAAATTCATTCTTTAATTATAATAAAAGGGTTTTGGGCTCCATGGGTGAAAGGGGGCCCATGTATGAACTCCCACATACCTTAATTAGATGGATTCTAGAAAAAAACATGAATTTAATGTAGACAGCTTGACTTTGAAATTGAAAGCTTCACTTGGAAGCCTTGGGAATGTTATTGAAAGCTTTTTTCTTGAACTTCTTGGATTAGGAATCTTAATTTCTTGATTGTCTTAAAGAAAATTTGACGAAGTTCTTGGTGTTCTTGAGGGGGCTAGGGTTTTCTTGGAGAGAAAAAGATGAGAAATCATGTATCTAATACTTTTGGGGGCTGAAATTAAGTATTATGGGTGGATTTGGGTGAGGGGAAGGGACCAAAGTGCCCCTAGACCCTTTAGGAACTAAAATAGTGTGTGAAATAGTTTAGTGATGCGGTTTCCATCGCGTTGCATCACTAATCGCGTCGATGACTGACGCATCGCGTCCCAATCGCGTCTACTAGCCTCTCATGAAAAATGCCATAACTTTTTGCCGGGGTATCGGATTATGGCAAAATCGTTATCGTTGGAAAGTTAATTCAATTATCTACAATTTGGTGGGTCTTGAGCTAAAAAATTCCACATATATAAAAATTTATACACGTTCAAAGTAGACCTCTAAAGAATCGAACCCCAAAATTTGGACGAATCTAAGGTTCTTTGCTCAACTTGGCTCTAAGTAATTCTTAAGAACATTTTTCACTTCGAAAGCATATCAAACACGGGGATAAAGATCATGAAACTAATATTCACATGGAAATCATTTGGATTATAACTTATACACGTAGGAACGACGGTTCAAAGACTAGCTTGAAAATATGGGGTGTTACACGAATGATTTGAGCTCAAGCTAGAAGGCAACTCGAATTCATAAGCAACATTTCCAACCCTCCACAAGACCACATAAGGACCAATATATCGGGTACTGAGCTTCCCCTTTTTACCAAAGCGTACTACTCTCTTCATGGGAGATACCTTGAGGAAAACCTTATCCTTAACCTCAAACTCCAAATCTGTGTGCCTAACATCCATATAGGACTTTTGGCTAATTTAGGCAGCTTTAAGCCTATCTCAAATCACCTTCACCTTCTCCATAGATTGGTAAACAAAGTTGGGACTAATCATATCTGCCTCCCCAAGATCAACCCAACCAATAGGAGATCTATACCTCCTACCATACAATGCCTTAAAAAGAGCCATACCATTACTGGAATGATAGCTATTGTTGTAAGAAAACTCAACCAAAGGTAGATGCTCAACCCAATTGCCACCATAATCAATCACAGAAGCTCGAAGCATATCCTACAATATCTTAATAGTTCTTTCTACTTGTCCATCCATCTGGAGATGAAAAGTAGTACTCAGAATCACCTTAGTCCCCAACCCTTTCTAAAAAGACCACCAAAAGTGATATGTAAATTGCATGCCACGATTAGAAATAACCAAAATAGGTACCCCATGCAGCTTCACAATCTCCGGAAGATATAGCTTCGTATAATCTTCTGCCAAAAAGGTAGTCCTCACTGGCAAAAAGTTAGCAGACTTTGTCATCCTATCCACAATGACCCAAATCGAATCATATTGAGACCGAGGAAGACCGGTAATGAAATCCATATTGATTACCTCCTATTTCTATTCGGGCAAAACAATCTCTTAATATCACCCACCAAGTCTCATGTACTCAACTTTAACTTGTTGAGACACTAAGTACTTGGATAGAAAATCAGCCACATCCCTCTTCATATCGTTCCACCAATACATCTCCTTGAGATCATGATACATCTTCATGGAATTGGGATGAACAACATAGCACGACTCATGCACCTCAGCCAAAATCCTTTGCCATGAACTATCGACATCAAGAAAACACAACCTCCTTTTGTACTGTAAAGTATTGTCACCACTGACCTCAAACACTATTACTTTCTATGTACCCACATCACTCATAATTTTCATAAAAATAGGTTCTAGCACTTGCTTCTCCTTAATATCTACACTAAAAGACACTGAACCACTTCCTGTACTATTACACCTCCATCCTTGGAGTCCAAGAGGCGAACTCTAAGATTAGCCAAGCGGTGAATATCCTTCACCACTTCCTGCTTTACTTCGTCCATAAGAGCTAAACTCCCCATGGATAACCTGTTAAGAGAATCAACATCCACGTTAGCCTTACCCGGGTGATAGTGAAGACTCATATAATTGTCCTTGAGAAGCTAACCATCTTCTCTGCCTAAGATTGAGATCCTTCTGAGGGAACACATACTGTAGACTCATATGATTTGAAAAGAAGTCCACGTGTACACCATACAAATAATGTCACCATATTTTTAAGGCAAAAACTATCGCAAATAGCTCCAAATCATGAGTAGGATAATTTCTCTCATGTACCTTCAACTACCTAGAAGCATAGGCAATCACATTCCCATGCTATATTAATGCACAACTAAGACCTACCTGAGTGCATCATAATAGACCACAAACCCATCACTACTTTCCGAAAAAGTCAAAATTAGAGTCAAAGTCAGCTTGTCTTTCAACTTCTTAAAACTCCCCTCATAAGCATCTGACTAAGAAAACTTAACCTTCTTCTGAGTCAACTTAGTCAAAAGAGAATCTATAGATGAAAAGCTCTCCACAAATCCCCGATAATACCCGGCTAATCCCAACAAGCTCCGAATATCGGTTGGATTCGTGGGTCTAGGCCACCCTTTAATCATAGCCACCTTTTGTGAATCCACTATGATCCCCTTACCAGACATAATATGACTATTAAAAGTCACAGAGTTCAACTAAAACTCACACTTGGAGAATTTTTCATACAACTATTGTTTCTTCAAGGTCTAAAATACCATACGGAGGTGATTATCATAATCCACCTCACTTTTGGAACAAACCAAAATGTCATTAATAAAGAACAATGACGAAGAGATCCAAGAACTGCCTAAAAACCCAGTTCATCAAGTCCATAAATGTCATTGCAGAATTAGTTAATCCAAATGACATTACAAAGAATTCAAAGTACCCATACCGAGTACAAAAAGTCATCGTACGGATATCTTTTTCCTTAATCTTAAGATGATGATACCCAGATCAAAGATCTATCTTAGAAAAGAACCTGGTACCTTCTAACTTATCAAATAGATCATCTATCCTTGGAAGGGGATACTTGTTCTTGATCATCACCTTATTCAACTACCTGTAGTCAATGCATATCCGAAGGAAACCATCTTTTTTGCACATAAACAACATCGGTGCACCCCACGGAGATATACTGGGATGAATAGACCCTTTATCTAGAAGATCCTTAAGTTGCTCCTTGAGTTCCCTTAACTCAGCTGGAGACATTCTATAAGGAGAAATAGATATGGAAGAATGTACGAAACCAAGTCAATACCAAACTCTATATCCCTATCCAGAGGAACACTCAGAAGATCATACAAAAATCCCTTAAGAAACTCATTTACTACCAGAATCTAATAAAAAGTTAGACCTTCCGAGTTTGAATCTTTAACCCAGACCAAATGCAAAAGACAAACTTTAAAGATTAACCTACAAGTTCTATGATAAGAAATAAACCTCCCCCTAAAAGCTAAGGAACCACCTTCCCACTCTATTACCGATTCACCAAGGAACTTAAGCAAAACCTTATGGGTCCAATAATCTAAGGATGCATAACAAGAGTGTAACTAATCCATTCCCCTAATAATATCAAAATCACCCATATCAAGTTCAAAAAAATCTACCAAAGTCTTCCTACCACCAACCGATACCACACTCCCCCTATAGACTTTCTTCGCAGTAACTGATTTACCTACCTGTGTAGAAATAGAAAAAGAATCCAAAACAACTTCATGATCAAAACCAATACATATAACCACAAATGGGGTCACCTAAGAAAGAGTCGACCCTGGATAAAGATGATAATACATGTCACGAAAAAAGAGTTGTAACATACCAGTAACGACATCAAGCGATGCCTCAAATTCCTGTCAACATGACAAAGCATACAACTTATTCTGACCTACACTAGAACCAGGAGCAGTAACTGATGTTGGGTGTATTTACACGCCTAAAAACCATAATTTACCCATGTTATAGCTAAGTTTTGAGGATAAAATATATAATTCCTGCACTTTTAGTCCATTTTCCTGTAAGTGAGCTAACCTACGTGATTAGCATGTTTTCAGGTATTAATGATGAAGATTTCAGCACTTTGTGGACCTTTGGGCAGCAAAGGAAAACTTCACAGAAGAGGGAAGGCAGCTTTTGGAAGCTTATGGACTAAATGTGACGCATGGAGAAATTGTCCCGGGCAAAAGCAATATTTTTAAATACTTAGGGGTGCAGCAGTAACTTAATAGGACTAGGACAAGGATGTTATAAAAACCTTATTTGCTGAATTTTTCAGCATTCATTCATTCATTATTGCTTTTCATAATTCAGTCGACACTTTTAGTATTATTCATGTTACAATTTCTGTAACTTTAGACAGAAAAAAACGCTACAAAAACGGCTAGAGAGGAAATCACGTCCTTCTCATAGTGACGCCAATACATACCCATCGTGAGATTGTTATCATTTTGGTATGATGATGATGATGTCTTCGTTGTTTTCCTTTACAAGCATGAGTAGCTAAACTTCTCTGTTAGGGTTATGGAAGCCTTTTGATATACTATTTATTACTATGAGTTTGTGAATGCTTGATGCGTATGCTACTTATATCATTACTCTCTTTGTTTTAATTAAATTCTTGTGGTTGCAAACATATATAATACGCCATTATAGCATTAACTTGTTCGAGAGAAAAGTTACATATTTGGAAAAGAGAGTGTGACAAGGAAATAGGGCTACCAACCCCTATTTACACATTAATGCCTTAACCGGATTAATCTCTTGGAGAGTTCATACCATTAGTTATACGCTTTAATCTCGAGAGAGTTAAAGTGAAATAATCCTTGATGGTTGAGAAACACTAGGATTTACCATTAGAATACGAATCTCTATAAGTGCATGCATGTCTAAATTCCGCATTACTCATAGTTAATAGATACGTAGAACTCATAAGGTGGACATAACCCTAACTTATTTTTCTCTGTGATTAAATCTTACTAAACAAAGCATTCTGTTGTTACTTTGATAGCATTAATTCGTGCCACAATCCAATCCCCCCTTTTCCGTGGAATTTTCGATCAACAGTCTACTAATAATTGCAATACTTAGTGACCAAGTATTCCCTGTGGGATTCGACACCCAACCCAGTTGGTTTCTATATTTGACAGCGACCGCTTACACTCTTACGAGAGTTGTAGTTTGGGCGTTATCAAATTTTGGCGCCGTTGCTAGGGAATACGGTTGTCAACTAAGTTTGTGATAGTTACTAGACCCTTTGGTCAAAGATTCTCGAATTTTACTTTTAGTTGTTGTTTTTGTTTTATTCAGGTTCTGTTGAGTGCATGCCAAATACTCATAGTTCTGGTCAACCATTATTACCCATAAATCCTGAACCTCAACTTATTGGCAGAATGGATGCACAGCATGACTTTGACAGAAGGGCGACTCAACAGGAGCAGGCTAGATTAGCTGTACTGGCAGCTAGCTGCTCAAGTACATCAACAGAATATTGATAACCCAGGGCGAGCAACAAATCATGATGATGAGGACCTGGGTGATGATGAGTTACTGAATCCTAGGCGTATTGATGAGGTGGCGGCACCTATGCATAGGAGGGAACGTCAAGCTAGAATGAGACCTGACCGCCGAGCTGTGCAGGATCCTTTTGATAATAATAATGACGATCTGGATGGAGCTGGTGCCACAGGGGCTATTATTCCTCCACCCTTGGCACTCGGAGCTAAGTTCAATATCACTAGCACCATGATTCAGTTATTGCATCTCAAGGGGTTATTTGGTGGACTCGCAGGCGATGATCCGAATATGCATCTGATCTACTTTATTTCAATATGCAAGTCGTTTGACAATCCAGGAGTTAGACAGAATGCAATTAGACTGCGCTTATTTCCATTGTCTCTGTATGGGGAGGCAACTCTATGGTTGAACGAGCTAACTCCTGATTCTATTACTAATTGGAGGCAACTGAAAGACGTTTTCCTAGAAAGATTCTTTCCGCCATCCAAGAGAGCCCAACTACGGGATGAGATCAGCAATTTTCGACAGCTTCCAACTGAAGCTCTCCACGAAACATGGGAGAGGTTCAAGAAGAAGCTTATGCGGTTCCCAAACCATCAGATGATGAATATCCACTTGATGGAAATATTATATAGGTCTTTGAACTCGATGACAAAGCCAGTGGTTGATAATGCTGCAGGAGGGTCATTCATGGACCTTACTTTTATTGAGGCGAATGATATGTTGGATCGTATAACAAAGCAGAGTATAGCTTGGCATAGCAGGGATTCTAAGGTAGCGAGCTCTACTGTATCTATTGGTATGACTGCAGAACAGAGATGAAGACAAGAAGAACGTGACCAGGATATGGATCACATGAAAACGCAGATGGATCTTCTTACCAAGCATTTATTATCAGGGAAGACCGAAAAAGTCAAGGCTATTGTGTCACAGGGAAGAGATGAATCAGATTCTGAGGAGGAAGCAAATTATTCTAATAATCAGGGGGGTTTCCGAGGCAATGCCCAAGGAAACCAAGGTCAGAACTATTATGATAAATCTGGATACAAGGACCGCGATCAAGGTGGTTGGAAGAATAAGACTGACAGGAATGGTTTGTATGTTCCTCCTGGAAACTGTGAGGCTGTGGCGTCTGGCTCTGGGAAGATGTCCATGGAAGATATGATGGCTAAGCTGTTGAAAGGAGTGGAGGCGACCAACATAGGCGTAACGGAGGTAAAGAATGATTTGTCATCAATAAATCAATTGGTTCATTCGCATTCTACCGCGATAAAATAGCTGGAGCAACAATTGAGTCAACTATCAGCAGCATTCAATCAAAGAAAGGCTGGCACCTTACCTAGCGACACTGTGCAAAACCCAAGGAATGATGGATCATGTATGGCTATTACTACCAGGAGTGGTAAAGCATTGGAAAATCCATCCAAAGGCAAGTAGGTGGTTGATAATATAGCAGATAATGTTATGGATGCAGAATGTGAAGATGCCGTAGAAGTTGAAGATAGTGTTCCTGACGTTACCCCTAGATGCCTGCAGCCTGAAAAGATCGACAATCGGAAGCAAGATAAAAAGGAAGTGGCGGAGAAAACTATTCCCCTTCCACCACCACCTTTTCCTCAGAGACTGAAGAAGAAAGTTGATGACACCAGATTCAGTAAATTCATGACTTTGTTGAAGCAGCAGACTATTAATTTTCCTTTGGTGGAGGCGCTAGAGTAGATGCCCGGATACGCTAAATTCATGAAGGACATTTTGACAAAGAAGCAGGAAACAAGCTATGAGCTGGCAGATAATGTTCATCATTACAGTGTAATCGCTACAAGATTGCTAGTTCAGAAGAAGGCAGATCCTGGTGCTTTCACTATTCCTTGCACAGTTGGATCTTTGGATTTTGCTAAGGCATTATGTGATTTGGGAGCTAGCATTAATTTGATGCCACTATCTATTTATAGAAATTTGGGGTTGGGTGATCCTACACCAACCAATATGCGGCTCGTGATGGCAGACAGGTCGGTAAAATGACCTGTTGGTATCTTATATGATGTATTGGTGAAGGTTTCCACCTTCATTTTTCCTGCAGATTTTGTTATTTTGGATTGCGAGGTAGATTCTAAAGTTCCCATAATCTTGGGGCGTCCTTTCCTTGCAACAGGAAGTGTTCTTATTGATCTAAGAGCTAATGAGCTTTTATTTCGGATGAATGACGAAGTGGTCTATTTTGATGTATGCAAATCAATGAAGCAGCCCAAAGATATGAATGTGTTCTCTGTAGATGATGTTTATTATGATAATGAGAAAGAATTATATGTAGAGAAGCAGCTTATTGTTGATCCATTGGTTGTTGTGCTTATGAATTTTGAGCGTGAGGATGTTGAAGAGTATGAAGAAAGTATTTGTGCTCTAACAGGAATTGGCTCCTATTCTCATGCTCCTACGAAGCTGGATCTGGATCTTAAAAATCGCCCTTCACCACCAGCAAAGCCATCCATTGAAGAACCACCAGTGCTAGAATTGAAAGAACTGCCCAGTCACCTGAAATATGCATTTTTGGGAAGTGGTGATATACTTTCAGTTATTGTTGCGACTGATTTAGGTGAGCAGCAGGTTGTGGCTCTTATTTCTGTTCTGAGGAGATACAAAAGAGCCATCGGTTGGACTATTGTTGATATTATTGTTATCCCTCCTGGGATATGTATGCACAAGATTCAGCTCAAGGAAAATTGTGTGCCTACCATTGAGCATCAACGACGTTTGAATCCACCCATGCAGGAGATGGTGAAGAAAGAAATTATTAAGTGGTTAGATGCTAGGGTAGTGTATCCAATCTCCGACAGTAAGTGAGTAAGTTTGGTACAGTTGTGCCCAAGAAAGGGGGCATGACGGTAGTTACGAATGAAAAGAATGAGTTGATTCCACTCAGACCTGTCACAGGGTGGAGAGTGTGTATGGACTACCGGAAGCTGAATTCGTGGACGCTTAAGGATCACTTCCCAATGCCATTCATGGACCAAATGCTTGATCGATTGGCAGGAAAGGGATGGTTTTGTTTCTTAGATGGTTATTTCGGTTATAATCAGATTTGCATTGCTCCTGAGGATCAAGAGAAGACCACTTTTACATGCCCATATGGTATGTTTGCCTTCAAACGTATGCCATTTGGGTTATGTAACGCACCTGCCATTTTTCAGCGTTGTATGATGTCCATTTTTTCTGATATGGTTGAAGACACTGTGGAGGTGTTCATGGATGATTTTTCAGTTGTGGGTGAATCATTTGAATCGTGCTTGGCGAATCTGAGTATGGCGTTGCAGAGATGTGTTGAGTTTAACTTGGTGCTAAACTGGGAGAAGTGCCATTTTATGGTTAAGGAAGGCATTGTTCTTGGGCACAAAGTCTCCTAAAGAGGAATTGAGGTTGATCGAGCCAAAATAAAAGTTATCGAGAAACTACCACCTCCAATTTCTGTAAAGGGAGTTCGTAGTTTCCTCGGTCATGCAGGTTTTTATCGAAGGTTTATTAAAGACTTCTCCAAGATTGCTAGTCCATTATGCAAACTCTTGGAGAAGGATGCAAAGTTCGACTTCGGTGAAAATTGCTTGAAGGCATTTGAATGCCTCAAAGGGAACCTAGTTGAAGCTCCTATTATTGTAGCACCCGATTGGTCTCTACCGTTTGAAGTGATGTGTGATGTAAGTGGGGTAGCTTTGGGTTCTGTACTTGGTAAGAAAAGAGAAAGGCTATTTCATCCAATATACTATGTGAGCAAGGCCTTAAATGGAGCCCAGAAGAACTATACCGTCACGGAACAAGAACTTCTAGCAGTTGTTTATGCTTTTGAAAAGTTTTGTGCTTATTTGTTGGGAACCAAAGTGGTGGTTCATACAGATCATGCGGCTCTAAGATATTTAATGGAAAAGAAGGATGCTAAGACAAGGCTAATTTGGTGGGTGTTATTGCTTTAAGAATTTGATTTCGAGGTAAAGGATAGAAAAGGTTGCAAAAACCAAGTAGCTGATCATCTATCTAGACTTGAGAGTGCGCACATAGCGCAACCCGACCTTGAGATTGATGATGCATTTCCCAACAAAGAGATCCTAGCCACTATAGTGGAAGACTTACCGTGGTATGCAGACTTTGCGAACTACGTGGTAAGTAAAGTGATGCCTGAGAATCTCTCCTTTCATCAAAAGAAAAAGTTCATGCATGATGTGAAACACTACTTCTGGGATGAACCGTATCTTTTTCGATGATGTGATTATGGTGTTATTAGGCGATGTATCTCTGATATGGAGGTGCCTAGCATCTTGGAAGCAAGTCATGCTTCCCAAGTTGGGGGTCACCATGCAGGTGATCGGACAGCCATGAAGGTATTTCAAAGCGGCTATTATTGGCCTTCATTATTCAAGGATGCTTACGATTTTGTGAGAAGATGTGATCAGTGTCAAAGGCAAGGCTCTATCTCGAAGCACCATAAGATGCCCATGTCTAAAATTCTTGAAGTGGAGCTATTTGATGTATGTGGTATTGATTTCATGGGCCCATTTGTGAGTTCGTTTGGGATGAAATATATCCTAGTTGCTGTGGATTATGTATCCAAATGGGTCGAAGCAGTAGCGCTGGCTGATAATGAAGGTAAGCGTGTTGTAGCATTTTTAAAGAGAAATATCTTCTCTCGTTTTGGGGTACCACGTACCATCATAAGCGATGGAGGATCACACTTTTGTAACAATCTGTTCAGAGCCGTATTGGTGAAATATGGGGTCAAGCAACATAAGGTAGATACACCTTACCACCCATAAACTAGTGGCCAGGTAAAGGTTTCTAATCGGGAGATCAAGCTGATCCTTGCTAAGACTGTAAATGCTAGTAGGAAGGATTGGTCCCAAAAGCTGGATGATGCCTTATGGGCTTATAGGACTGCATTCAAGACACCAGTTGGCATGTCCCCGTACCAACTAGTTTATGGGAAGGCTTGTCACTTGCCGATTGAGCTCGAACATAAAGCATTGTGGGCGTTGAAGAGGCTTAACCTGAATTGGGATGATGCTATTAATCTGAGATTGGAACAGCTGAATGAGATGGATGAATTCCGTCTACATGCGTATGAAAGGGCAGACCTCTACAAGGAACGGATGAAAAATTACCATGATCGGTGGATTATCCAAAGAAACTTTTAGAAGGGTGATATGGTACTTCTTTTCAACTCCAGACTGAAGCTATTTCCAGGTAAGTTGAAGTCTAAATGGCCTGGTCCGTTCAGAATTAGCCAAGTCTACTCGTCTGCAGTAGTAGAGTTAGAATACAAAAATGGTAGTGTCTTCAAGGTGAATGGACAACGTGTGAAGCCATATATCGGTCCTCTTGACTCGATAAAATGCATGGCCACCATCTATCTCGACGAAGTCTAAGTAATCGAGGTAACTATGTCATGCCGCGACAATAAATCAAGCGCTACATGGGAGGCAACCCATCATTTTTAGTCGTTTTGTTTTCCTAGGAGTTTGTTTTGTTAAATAAAAATCCAAAAAGAAGAGTCGAGCCACGACCAAAAATAAGGCGCTTGGTGGAAGGCAACCCATCTTTCTAATCGTTTTTGTTGTTTTTGATTAAGTGTAGGGGAAGACGTATAAAGGAGGAGCTTGGTCTCAAATTTTGATTTGAAAGTGAGCAATGTTAAAGGTAGTAAGTGAGTAATGAAGGAGAAAAAGGCTTTCGGTTAGGCATTGCCTATACAAATCTAGGCAATGGACAAGGCAAAGCCTATGTAAATCTAGGCAACGGACAAGGCAAGGCCTATGCTATTGCCTTTTCTCTCTGAATCGACAATGCTATAGCATAGGCACTGCCTATGCTCAACTAGGCAAAGCTAAAAGCGCCGCCTATGCCATTGTCTTTGCTCTCTGAATCGACAATTCTATAGCATAGGCGCCGCCTATGCTCAACTAGGCAAAGCTAAAGGCGCCGCCTATGCCATTTCCTTTGCTCTATGAATCTACAATGCCATAGCATAGGCACCTCTTATTCCCAACTAGGCCATAGCATAGGCGCCGCCTATGTTCAACTAGGCTTTGCTAAAGGCTCCGCCTATGCTAAGCATAGGCAAAGCATTAGGCACCGCCTACTTATGCTTTTTGGTCTCCTAACCCAATTTTTCATGGGTCAAACCCGACCCAAGCCTTGGCCTATAAATAGAACTTCAACCTTAAGACAAAATCAAATTGTTTGCTCCATATAGGCGCCGCCCAAGCTTCCCCATTCTTTCAAAATATTTCTTTTTGCTCATCTAATCTGGCAAGCTTATCTTCCGAATCCATCACCAAGTAAGTTATTCTTTTATATTCCGTAGTTATTGGAATGCTAATTTTATAATGATTTATTAGATTTTGAAGTGGTGTTGGTGATTAGAATGTGGTTGGTTTGTTATGATACATCTAGTTGAGTGAAAGAATACGTGTGGGTGTTCTTGACTTTGTTCCGACTTGTATTTGATTATTATACACTGTCATAGTTTTATGAAGTCGAAATTGTGAAGTTAATACATAATCTTGTAAGTTGAAAGCTTGAATGTTTGAATGAATCGTTCATCGAGATACCGATTATGATTAACCACAAGCATAAGATGGTGTGATTATGCCTATGCAATAACTTGTTTCTATTTGTGGTACGATCCTTATATGGTAGTTTTGTTCAAAAAGTGCATTCATCCAAACATGAAAGTATAGACAAGATTACATGAAATAGAATTGGAAAGGATAGTTAAGATGACATGAACGTATGACTGTGTTGAACATGTTGTTGGAACATATCGCCTAAATGTATGTCGATAAAGTCTGAGTAATCGACATCACTAACTTAATTAGTCTGTGCCAACAAATTAAGTGTGGGGTGGTGCCACTACTGTTTGTTTTTCGATTGAATCTTCCGAGATGAGGCTAACATGACTCTATTTTTAATCTCAGGTAGAATGGCCCTAAAAGGACGACAAGGAAAAGAAAAAGTGTCCACCTCACAGAAAGGGCAAGAAAGGTCAGAAAAGGGGAAGAAACCTGATGATGACGACTCTAATGATAATTCCGACGCAGGGGGCATGACCCCAGACATAGAAGACGAGTTCGACTAATCATGTTTTTCTTATTTATTTCCACTGAGGGCAGTGTGTCCCGTCTAACTACTCTTTGTTACTAATTGTCGTGCATGTCTTGTTGAACATTTTGTATTACTGCTGTGAAATCCTAGTTAGATGTTTGTATGGACGTAATATTTTGTTCGAGGACGAACAAAGCTTTAAGTGTGGGGTGTTGATGTTGGGTGAATTTACACGCCTAAACACCATAATTTACCCATGTTATAGCTAAGTTTTGAGGATAAAATATATAATTCCTGCACTTTTAGTCCATTTTCCTGTAAGTGAGCTAACCTACATGATTAGCATGTTTTCAGGTATTAATGATGAAGATTTCAGCACTTTGTGGACCTTTGGGCTGCAAAGGAAAACTTCACAGAAGAGGGAAGGCAGCTTTTGGAAGCTTATGGACTGAATGTGACGCATGGAGAAATTGTCCCGGGCAAAAGCAGTATTTTTAAATACTTAGGGGTGCAGCAGTAACTTAATAGGACTAGGACAAGGATGTTATAAAAACCTTATTTGCTGAATTTTTCAGCATTCATTCATTCATTATTGCTTTTCATAATTCAGTCAACACTTTTAGTATTATTCACGTTACAATTTCTGTAACTTTAGACAGAAAAAAATGCTACAAGAACGGCTAGAGAGGAAATCACGTCATTCTCATAGTGACGCCAATACATACCCATCATGAGATTGTTATCGTTTTGGTATGATGATGATGATGTCTTCGTTGTTTTCCTTTACAAGCATGAGTAGCTAAACTTCTCTGTTAGGGTTATGGAAGCCTTTTGATATACTATCTATTACTATGAGTTTGTGAATTCTTGATGTGTATGCTACTTTTATCATTACTCTCTTTGTTTTAATTAAATTCTTGTGGTTGCAAACATATAGAATACGCAATTATAGCATTAACTTGTTCGAGACAAAAGTTACATATTTGGAAAAGAGAGTGTGACAAGGAAATAGGGCTACCAACCCCTATTTACACATTAATGCCTTAACCGGATTAATCTCTTGGAGAGTTCGTACCATTAGTTATATGCTTTAAGCTCGAGAGAGTTAAAGTGAAATAATCCTTGATGGTTGAGAAACACTAGGATTTACCATTAGAATACGAATCTCTATAAGTGCATGCATGTCTAAATTCCACATTACTCATAGTTAATAGATACGTAGAACTCATAAGGTGGACATAACCCTAACTTATTTTTCTCTGTGATTAAATCTTACTAAACAAAGCATTCTGTTGTTACTTTGATAGCATTAATTCACTCCACAATCCAATCCCCCCTTTTCCGTGGAATTTTCGATCAACAGTCTACTAATAATTGCAACACTTAGTGACCAAGTATTCCCTGTGGGATTCGACACCCAACCCAGTTGGGTTCTATATTTGACAGCGACCGCTTACACTCTTACGAGAGCTATAGTTTGGGCATTATCAGTAACCGAAGTAGACATGGCCCCACCAAGTGTAGGAGCAGAAGATAAAGCCGCTAGTACCTTATTTGCTCCTGTAGCAACATTATTAATCGAACAATCCCTGAGCAGATGGCCTGCCTAGCCTCACTTGAAGCATTTTCTCCTTCCTTCATTGCAATAACCCCTATGAGGACAACCATAGAACCAGCAAGAAGGGCATGAAGAAATTAATTGACCCCCACTCACCTGAGATTGGGCACCCTGTGCCCGAAAATTATCACCACCCTGATAACACCTGTCACCCAACTACTTTAGGTAAGGAGCACTAGCAGTAGAGAAGGATCCAGAACTCTCCCACTACTTTTTCTACCATTTGCCACCATCCAGACCACCTTGAGAAAGAGCACCTCCATGATCAGAAAACTTGCTCCTCTTACCCTACCAATCTCTTAACTCTGCCTATTTTCTATTCTCATTCTCTACCTGCTCTATATAAATAGTCAACCTAGAAATGTCCATATCTTTAATCAGCAAGGTAATTTTTCTTTCCAAGGTTAAATCCCAATTCAACCCCAATGCAAATTTTCTCATTCTCACCCTCATACCAGCCACTAAATTAGGAGAAAACCTTGACAGCTGATGAAACTTCATGGCATATTCCTTGACAGACATTCTCCCTTACTTAAGATTGACAAACTTCTCTACTTTGGCTTCCCATATCTCTTTAGGAAATAAATAATCCAGAAAAGCTCTAGAAAAAACATCCCATATGGATGACTCTTCCACATTTTGTTTATCCTAATCCTACTCTTCATACTATTGGTATGCAACACCCTTGAGATGAGAAGCTGCAAAGTTTACACCTTCTATATTAGTGGCCGGTATCACCCTAAATGTCTTCTCTATTTTATCCAAGAAATCCTGAGGATTCTCCTCCATCTTTATACTAGTAAAAGTAGAAGGATTCAATTTCATAAACTAACTAACCCTTGTAACCTTAGTAGATAACCCACCAGATGCATCCCGCTCAGCCTGAGCAGCAACCAATCGAGCAATAGTATGAATAGATTAATGAAATTCTAAATTAGTCACCTCACCTTAAGGAGGACTAATAGAAATTGGAGGAACTCCAGAACGATCGAGGATAGAACCCTGAGAAGATGAACTCCAGACATAGGATGTACCCCATCAACATTGTCCCAGATGGGACAAAAGAGTTTCTTTTTTTCTAGATCATCGAGGAATGATCTAAAAAAATGAACAACCAAGGATTAGAGAAGAATTCAAGGACTTAGACTCCAAGCTTTAAAATAGAATTCCAAGAAAATGAAACATTCCTAAATGCCTTGTAGCCACACTCTTAAGAGTGTGGTGCACTACATACCCCTAAAAGAGATACTACTCGACACGACTTTGTGGACTCCTAATTGATCATGAAACTAAAGCTCTAATAACAACTTGACATGACCCGACCAGAGGCCTTGTCATAATGGGCATCCCATGTCGAACCGAGACCGAAGATAACCCCCGTTATCCAACCCAACCTCCAGCTGCCTGTCCTGGTTTGCTGAATTTCGAGTATTTAACAAGATAGTCTAATAGCTAATATAAAGACTCGAGAATAGGATCACAAATGTGACTGACCCAACCAAGTCCAACCATCCCATACCAACTGTCCCATGATACCAAACCAAACCAATACCAAAATAAGGTCCATAACTAGGCCATAACCAAATATATTCCAAAAAATAATATGATTAATCCCAAAAGGAAATACGATGGAATACTGAGAAAATCTGTCCAATGATGTCAACCCTAATTCCAATGCCAATATTAAGGATGACACCAATACTGATCCTACCCATTCCAACCCATAGCAATACTACATAGCCTCTAACCAAAAAAGTAAGAATATCCAATTAGGACATGCCCCCAATCATAGCCAAAACCAATATCCAAAAAATAAACTAAAATGTCTACAAATGTCCATAACATGAAATGAAGCCTTCCAAAAAGATGAAAGCTCACCACTTCAATCCAACAGTTGTCCCAAAGTCAATCACTATATAAGAGGAGTAGAAAGGCTGGTTCCTGCATAGCATGGGTATACAGTCACTCGAAGACGGGTTAGTGAGTGATCGCTAGTATGAACTTAGGATAAGGATAAAATAATGCCATTTATAAAACCAAGTAAAACCATCCATTTTCACACAACCATATATATATATATATATATATAACCATGCTAGGAAAGAGAATTGGGTTTAGCATGCCATTAAAACCTTTAACTAGGCTATGTAGCTTTATTGTTCTAAACCACCCACGGGCTATATAGGTTCAGCTCCCCAAGCTGAAATAGCCCCAGTGCCTGAAGTTGTGTGACCAGAGAAGAAAACCTAGGATGACTAGTACATCCCCCAAATATAAAGGGTAACATCATGCACACGGTTAGTAAGACCAACCTCACATCGGCAAATATAAGTTTTTAGTTTTGGTCCCCTCGAGACCTCAACCTTTCATGGCTTTGCTATACACCCCTCCATTATTTCCCAATTAAAACCATTATTAAGCAACCAACTAATACATTAACCATTTATTAACTAAGTCCATTAATAGTGGTATCATCATACCAATAATAACTTGAAAGTTTTGTCCATAGCCAACCATATATAGGTTTAAGGGATTCTATGTACCCTTCATGATTTCCAATTAACCAAAACCATGGCCACCAAGGCCTCTCCAATCTATTTAAACCATTTATATCATTTAGGGTTCCATTACCAAGTTTAAACCATGAATAAGTTCAATTGAAAAACTAATATTATAGTGAAAACATTGTTAAAGGCATTTTATCAAACACATTAGGGTCATAGTATTTTCTAAACCTATGTCCATTACCAAAGAACCATTCCCATGTAAAAAATTATCCAAAACCGCCATTAATGCATATAAAAGCATAATTAAAACATGGGAAAACCATAACCAAGCATTTATAACCAAAACCCTCGAATAATAGTTTAAAATCCAAAATCATACAATAATGAAATCATAAAAACACTGTATAAGCCCATGCCTTAATTGGAACTAACAATGAGGGTATTGAACATGCCTTAATTGACAAAGTAGACAAAGAGAAACACGAACAAGATCCCCAAATTAGTCCTCTAGTTGAAACCCTAGCTTCTTTGCTCAAAAGCTTTTGAGAGAATCATAGAGTATTTTGGAAGAGTTTCTAAGTATTAATGAATAGAATAATAGAGTAAATAGCCTCCCAAATAAGTTAGAAGTAGTGGGATCTTATTAGGATAAGTGGATAAATATCTAGAATATCCAGAATACCCTCGCTTAAGTTGCACAATATACCATCACAGGGGTACGACTGACCCTCACGAGTCATACCCTTCAATACGAGAGGTACCCACCACTTCTATCCTAAGCCTTAACCCTTGGACCCAATACTATCTAGTGTATAACTCATCCTACCAAATTCATATCAGTAGCATACGATCTGTACCCTTCACCCGTATCCCTGGCAAGATAGAATCACAAAAGGTTTGAATACTGGCCGCCATATGAGTCTTTGGTATGACTCGTACCCTGACTTATGGCTCATGGTAAGCCACTCATACTTATATCCAACCTAGGGTACCAAGTCTAAGGTTAAGTGAAGAAATGAAATGATTTGTATTTGACCATACAACTCATACCATTCAAGTCATGCCCATTCCAGTGACCAAAATCCATCCCCCTAACCAATACTGACCAGCATACGACTGGAACATACTATTCGTACCCCAATATATGGATCATACCCATGAGTCATATTGGGTCCAAAATCAAAATTCCAGGAAATTTTCTAAGGTCCAGAAACTTGGGTGTTTCAAAAAACTGGCGGCATTACTTATATGGAGTGCACGTGGACACATTTTCTAATCATAAGTGTCTATAGTATGTGTTCACTCAGAAGAAGCTAAATATCAAGCAGAGGAGATGGTTAGAGCTTCTCAAGTACTTTGATATAATTCTTTACTACCACTCAAGTAAAGTTAACGTGGCTTTTGATGTTCTTAGCAAGTTATCCATGAGTATTTTAGCTAATATGGATCAAGATAAGTAGGAATCGGTAGAGAATATTCACTACTTATCTAATCATGAAGTTCATAACTTGAACTTCAATTATGGTGGTATGATGGTACAAGAAGTGGTTCAGTCATCTCTTGGTGCAGAGATCAAGGAAAATCAAATGCTAGATCCCATATTGATGAAAATCAAGAGTGGTGTTATTGAGAAAAAGGTAACGGTATTCAAGATCAGTGGTGATGGTACCTTGAGGTACCAAGAGAGATTATGTGTTCCTAACGCCGATGGTCTATGATAGAGGGTTTTGTCTGAGGTGTATGAATCATGCTCTGTTATTCATCCTAGTTTTACACAAATGTATCATGATCTCAAGAAGATGTACTGGTGGAGTGATATGAAGAGGGATGTGGCTGATTTTGTAGCTAAATGCATGGTGTGCCAATAAGTCAAAGTTGAGCATATAAGGCCTAGTGGGTTATCTCAAGAAATAGAGTTACCGAAATGGAAATAGGTGGTAATTAATAGGGATTTCATTACCGGTCTTCCTCAATCTCAAATTCAATTTGATTCAATTTGGGTCATCGTGGATAGGATGACTAAGTCCGCTCACTTTTCCCAATGTGGATTAATTTTTCGACTAAGTACTGTGTTGTTGTATCTCAATAAGATTTTAAAGTTGCATGGGGTACCTATTACAATTATCTATGATCGTGGTTCACATTTTTCATCTCACTTATGGGGGTATTTCTAGAAAGGGTTAGGTACTAAGGTTAGTCTGAGTACTGCTATTAATCCGTAGATGGATAGACAAGCAAAGAGGACTATTCAGACATTAAAGGATATACTTTGTGTTTGTGTGATTGATTATGGTGGCAATTGGGTTGATCATCCACCTTTTGTAGAGTTTAATTACAACAATAGCTATCATTCAAGCATTGGTATGGACCTTTTTGAGGCATTGTATGGTAGGAGGTGTAGATCTCCTATTAGGTGGTTCGAGTTTGGTGAGGCAGATATGTTAGGTCTGGATTTGGTTTATCAGGCTATGGAAAAGATAAAGGTTATTCGGGAGAGGCTTAAGGCTTTCCAAACTCGCCAAAAGTCCTATGCGGATGTGAGGCATAGAGACTTGGAGTTTGAGGTTGGGAATAAGGTGTTCCTAAAGGTATCTCCCATGAAGAGAGTGATGTGATTCGGTCAAAAGGGGAAGCTCAGTCCCCGGTATGTTGGTACATATGTGGTTGTGCGAAGGGTTGGTAATATGGCTTATGAATTGGAGTTACCTTATAGTTTGAGCTCTATTCATCCAGTATTTCATGTCTCTTTGTTGAGAAAGTGACTTGGTGATCCTTCCTCGGTGGTTCTTCTGGAATGATTGGATATCTCGGGTTCTCTATATTATGAAGAGGTCCCGATTGAGATATTGGATCGGCAGGTTTGTTGGTTATGGACCAAGGATGTTGCTTCAATTAAGGTTCTATGCTGGAACCATAATGTGGAAGTGGCTACATGAGAAGCGGAGGCGGACATGAAGTCCAAATATCTGCATTTTTTTCTATTGTGGATATTGATTTGGAAGGTATGTGTTCCTAATCTCATGAAGGTTTGTGTTCTTGATCACATCTTTATTTCTAACTTAGTTAAAGGTTGGATTGATATGTGATAATGCAAATGAATTGTGCTTGTGTACGACCTATCTTATTTGTCCTTCGGGGATGAATTGTCATGACCCAAGACTACCCCCAAGTCACGACAATGGTGCTTACGGTCACAAGTGACCACAAGCTAACCCCTGAACTGGTACCTATTGTGAGCACTAAATAATACTGTAATGTAACACTTGAGCAAAAGATGCACTGATAAAGTACTGTAAAAGTGAATATTAGAATACAAAGCAAAGCATATCTAAAATATCTTATAAAAAATGAAAAACCAAATTGTCTATCTGAAACAACTGTTAATACTGAAATAACTTACTGGCTGTCTAACTAATTGTCTGAAAGCCTCTAAACATCATAAGAAGTTTATGGGATAAACTCCCAACTAACTCCGACTGACTGAACATAAAGAAGTACTGAAAGAACTGAGATAAACATATCATGACCTTGATGGATAAGGACTCACCACTACTGTTGCTGGGTAATATTGAGTTGTCTAAGAAAGGTCAGGAAATTGAGCATCCAAACCTATGTTATAAGAAAACATAGCACAAGGAAAAGTATACGGTTAGTACATTGAATATACCGGTATATGAGATAAGGACTGGCTGAAATGCATGAAATAACTGAGCAAGAATGCATGAACATGAAATATCTGAGAATGCAAGACCAAGTATAAATATGTTACTGGGATAATCTATAATCTGAAAGAGTAAAAGTTGTATAACTGAATAACTGAAAATCTTTACACTTGGTTAAACAAGCCTGAGCTGAGATACATTAAATACTGTACTGAGATCGTGGGAGTTATCATATAACCGACATACCCCAATCTAAGATAATCAGGGTCCAACCTATAACCCCAATTGGAAAGATGTCAGTACCATGCCACGGGTACTAACACTGGAGATGATGTGGACCCATAAGGCTGATGTCCCAAAGGACCAGAGTGTCAAGCCTAAATTGATGGGCAACCCCTGAGAGAAAGTCAAGCCTACACTTATAGGTGACCCCTTATATCCTACATTGGCTACATAGTTCTAGAATACAGGAACTGCTACTAACAACTCTGCCTAACTGACGGGGAAGTTGTCATCCCTGCATTCGCTCTATGCTAAATCATACTCCCAACTGAACTGACACTGTTACTAATCACAACTAAGTTTATCTGAAAATTATTACTTAAATGATAGTGCTTATCATGATCATAAATATCTTAATAAATAACAAGACTCCTAGTTTCACTGAATTATTACTTAAAAGATCTGAAGTCATGTAAAACACATAGGTATCAAGAGTTCATAACCTGTCAGCACTGAATGATCAAAATACAAAATTAAGGCTTAGAACTGTAGTATTAAATCATGGTTCAATCCCAAAAACATATACATTTCATCAAATATGTGAGAATCATGAACTTGAATATAGGAATGCCTTAAAACATGGGAAATAGCATGGTTACGTGACTAAGATCATAACTTAATAATATAACATGAAATTCAATTGAATATAACATGGGACATTTAAACTTAAAGCATGGAATAACTTGACTTTTCATTGAACCATACATGGACATGAATTGAGTTCAATTACTAAGGAAAGACATGAACTTAAACCATCTTGAACATACAAAAACTCCATAATAAGAGAAAAATCCATACTTTAGTTAAAAAGGGTTTTTGGGATCTATGGGTGAAAGGGACCCATGGTGAACACCCCACATACCATAAGCTTCTTAACGTGTGAAAGAAACCTTGTTCTTAATGTTTTCTTAAAGGTTCTTGAGTTTGGAGAGCTTGAATTCTTGATTACTTGGGGGAAAAGGAATTGAATTTATTCTTAGGGAATGAGGAGGTTTTTCTTGAGAGTGATTTTCAAAAAAAGGAAAAATAATGCCCTAAAAGATTCCCCAAGTGGGGTTATGGACAATTTGGGTTGAGGGGGAAAAGACCTAATTGCCCCTCAATCATTTAATAAATAACTGGATGCAACATCCTCACTGTAATGTGATCTTATCACAGTCAAAGGAATCTCTCACCATGATGAGTTCATCATGAGTCGGGACTAATGCCACGACGCGGGCTTATCACAGTGACTCACTGGTTTCGTGATCCAAACATGCCCCAAACCTTGTCCAAAAAATCCAAAACTCCTCTGAGGCATACCTTTTATATCCCTAAACATGAATTAACTCAAAAACTATTGTCTCGGGGTCAATAAGACCAAAATAATTATCCTCGAAGTTTAGGGGTCTTAAAAATAACTAAGTCCCCAACACTCAGTGAAATTTTCAAGCCTTGAACCCCTTATGCATGCAATTTAAAGTTGAATCGAGCCAAGAATAATATGGGGTATTAAATAAATGATCCTAGTGGGGGGCACTGAAATACCTAGGTTTTAGAACCTTATAAAATTTCCTGGATTTTGGGTTTTGGGTCAAGATATGACTCTAGGGTATAGGTCGTATGCTGGGTATGGTTAGTAAGGCTTGCTCGTACACTAACCAGTGTTTGTTGGTAGGGGGTCTACTAGATGAGGAACCTAAAGCCCTGGCTTTCAAAGCCTCCTCCCATCTCTCATTATCTGCTAGGGACTCCATTCTTGCTTTCTTCAACTCCTCTTTTTTGGCCTTCTTTTTCACTCTTCTTTCTTCCTCGTAGTCAGGATCTTCTCTCTTATCTTTTCCCTTCTGCTCCCTCTTCTTTTTTTTCTTTGGTGAATCTCCAGTGAGGTCAAGCATTGGAATTTCTTCCTCAGATTCATGCATAGCCGAATCTATCGGCACCATAAATTGGTGTTGCTGCAACACCCCAACATCTGCATTTACCTTGTTCAAGGCCGCTCTGAATTTAGCAAGATCATCCCCTGACATTTCTTTTGCCCGTGCATCAAATCAGTTCTCCAAATTTGCAACCCGTCCAGGTAAAGTCACAAAAGGCTCAAGGGCAGCCTTGATTCTCTTATCTACTGCAGCGGCAAACTGTTTGGCAAAAGCATGTAGCTGTACCTCACACCATTTAGCTTGTTTGACCACTTTTATGATACCAATCGGATGAAATACAAATCCTGCTGATGTTGTAAGAGTTGAGGGATTGGGTTCATTCTCAGGCATTGAACCTGCTTGTGCTGAAAAAGTTGACTGAGCAGTCTCAGAATCTTGCACTTCCATATTAGGTGTTGAACCGGAATCTGTAACTGGAGGGTCTGTTGCTACCTCTACACCTCTATCAAGTTTCAGTCCTGGTTGAATTTTATCATACCGTATGGGATTGTGGGTCTTTCAGGCAAAAATGTCATCATCAACCCCTACAATCTCTGGCACATTAGCAGCTCGACACAACTCTGTGATAATATAAGGGAAAGAATAAGCAGTGGAGGTTTTGCCATTCTAATCTTTATTTCATCAGCAATGATTTCCCCGAAATTAAGGGGGATCTTCTACACCATGATTGCTACTAGGATAGCTCAGTCTTCACCCAGAATGTTGTCTCTATCAGTAAGCATCAGCCATATATGCACTACACCCCACCAAAACTTTGCCTCTTGATTCAAAGAGGACTAATAGATTCTCTCGTTTGGGTTGGTCACCCATGTTGACTCCCCTTCGTCTATGATATTGGCCAACCACGAACGTTGATTTGCCCGATTCTTAATCCAAGCATAGACTGATGGTGAAGTGGCCTGAGGAGTGAAGTTGGGGCCATACAAGAACCTGTTGATGGTTCTGATTGAGATATCAACCCTTACGCCCCTTACCTGAACTTTATCCAACAGGGGCTGGTCTGCAACTCTTTCTTCTGAACTACACATGTTTTCCAACTGAGCCTGGTAGTTCACGTAAAACTCTCAGACCAGTGCAGGGAAAAATGAGCTTCCCCCTTTTGTAGTCCATCCCAAGTCGTACTCTTGGAACTTCTATTCCACTTCAGGATACCCACGCAAACCTTTGGTGATAATCCTCTTTTCTTCCTGAATCGGCCCTTTAGTCCTTCTTCTATCAGTTCTGAGGAGCGCAGCAGTAAAGATGCCCTCTGTGTTGGGAATTTTCCATCTAGCATTGTCTCGAACTTTGGGGTTCTTACATTTGATAAGTATTTCCCAAATTGGAGACTCCTCATCATTTTGTTGTTCAGTGGAAGGGGATTCAGATGTTGTTCCCTTAGACTCAAGCTCCTCAGACCCTTCATGTTCTTCCTCTTCAGATTCAGCATGTTCAGACTCATGTTGCTCATGTTCAGAATGTCCAGATGTCTCCTGCTCAGAAGAAGTTGTTGTTTTATTGTCCTCACTATCCTCCACCTCAAATGGTGGGGGTGGTGGAGGTTGGGTAGGGCTTTGCTTCTTCTTTCTCTTCCTGAGCATAGGTTCTTCCTCTTCATAATCAGACTCTTCATTGATGAGTCTCCGGCGTACACTTTTCTGTTGTTCCTTCTTTGTAAGCATGGGGCTCTTTCCTTTGGGTGCCATTATAGGGTTCTTGTAGCAATAGAAAAACCATTAGTCAATCCTCAAGAGCCTAAACACAAACACATTAATCATTTAAGATTCACATCCTTTGAAAAGACTCATTCATGCTTCAGGTTCCAGGTGTGACGACATTTCTTGATAAGCCGTCATGACTATGATAGCTTATCACAATTGTCGTCATCCTTAGACAGAACCTGTGAAACTTTATCAACTTCTGGAGATATTTTTGATAAGCCATCGCAATTGTGATAGATTATCATAAATGTTGTCAACTCTTATTAGAACCCCACTTTTGATTTTACCTCAAATTTTAGTCCCATTATTTCTTAAAATCCAGTGGAGTTCTGATTTGTGAGATGAATTTTAAGCCTTAGGATTGCACAGCAAACCCTAGTTCCGAATTTCAACCCCTTTTCCAGTTGAACTTGGTTCAAGTCTCTTGGAAACTTGGGTTGTCATCAATCTATCCCTTACCACTTGAAAATAAAAGTCAAATTTAGAGCATACCTAATGGGAGCCTTCAATGTGATTACACGCACAAGAGGAAGTAGGAAGAAATTCTTGATTTTAATTGCAAACCCACACACAAGGAAACTTGCTTTTTGTTTTTCTTGGAAAATATTTTGAATAAGGAAATAAAATACTCTAAATATTGAATGGAAATAACTTAAAGGAAGTAGAAACAAGTGGGAAGGTGGAAAGGTTTGACTGGGCCCGGGTCGGATCTTTATAATTGGCCCAGATTTGGTTGTGAAGTTACTTTATAATGACATCTTATGACGGCTTGTCACAGGTGTGATGACCTATCACGAATGTCGTCAGCCTTAACAGAACTTCAATTCAAAATTGTCCTCTCTGACGACAATTCTGATAGCTTATCACAGTTTTAACGGCTTATCATAAATGTCGTCAAGATCTTTTTTGCTGATTTCATCAATTTTCCATCTTCTGTGAACTAAATCCTAACTACAAAAATAAACACTTTACTGGAATATAAAATTTTGGGTTTCCTCCTAATAGCGCCTAATTTACTATCACGGCACGACTTAGTTATCTTGACTACTCAGACTTCGCCAAGACAACCTGTTGATACCCCTTTATTATCTTTATAGAATACATCAATGATTGAGAAAACACCCATCTCTTTTTGATGAGTCATGGATGAGTGTATCTCAAAGCGTGCTTCTTTATTATTTAGCCTGAACTTCAGCTCATTCAGCTCCATGTCTACGATCACTCTCCCGGTTGTAAGGAATGGTCTACCTAAGATGATGGACACTTCAAAGTCCACCTCGCAATCTAGGACTACAAAATTATCAGGAAGAATAAAATCAGCTACCTTTACTAAAACATCGTGTAATATGCCCACAGGCTGCTTCACAGACCTATTTGTCATCACCAACCGCATATTTATTGGGGTAGGATTCCCCAAATATAGTTTTTTGTACACATCAAGTGGCATTAGGTTTATACTGGCTCCTATATCGCATAATGCTTTGGTGAATTTTAGGGAACCAATAGTAAACGAAATGGTAAACGTTTTCGGGTCTGCCTTTTTCTGCACTAAAGACCTTGTAGAGATAGCGCCACAATAGAGAAGATTGTTCTCCGGCTCATGGATAACCTTCCGTTTCTTGGTCACGAGGTCTTTCATGAACTTTGCGTATCCTGGCATTTTCTCAAGTGCCTCAACCAAAGGCACATTTATTGTCAATTGCTTGAGCATTGCCAGGAATTCGCGGAATTTTGCATTATCAGCCTTCTTCTTTAATCGTTGAGGAAAGGAAAGTAGTGGTCTTGGGATAGTTTTCAACACCACTTCATCTTCCTTCTCTTTTTCCTTCTTTAAAACATTAACAGAACTATCCAGCATCTCAGACTCCACTGGATTTCTTTCTTCGGATTCATCAACAACTACCTCACTATCTACAGATTTGCTCCCAGAAGGTCCAGGTAATATCTTACCACTCCTAGTGGTAATCTCTATACATGAGCCATTATTCCACGGATTCTGAGCCGTATCTCTTGGTAACGTTCCGCTCTTTCTCTGGTTGAATGCAGTAGAAAGTTGGTTCATCTTCTGCTCCAATTATTTGATGGCAGTAGAGTGTGAGTGCACCAACTGACTGATGGATGTCATATCGGTCTTCATGATGGTTACACCAGAGTTGGTGGCCTCAACTCCCTTCAACAATTTCTCCATCATGTCCTCCATGGACATTTTTACAGATCTAGTTGCAGCAGTTTCCCGATTTCCAGGAGGAACATATAAACCACTCCTGTCATTATTGCTTCTCCAGTTTCCTTGCTCCTTGTCTTTGTAACCAGGCTTTTCATAAATATTCCGACCTTGATTCCCTTGGCTATTGCCTCAGAAACCCCCCTGATTATTAACATAATTTGCATCTTCTTCAGGATCCATATCCACTTGGTCTTGAGACATTATAGCTTTCACTTTCTCAGTCTCCCCTGACAATAAGTGCTTGGTGAGGAAGTCTATCTGAGTCTTTAGATGGGACATGTCTTGATCCCGCTCCTCATCTCTCCTATATTATTCAGCAGATATACTAACAAAAATAGTGGGGCTTGCTACCACAGACTTCCTGGTATGCCAAGCCCGACTCTGTTTGGTCATCCTATTTAGCATATCTGAGGCATCTTGAAAAGACAGATCAACAAATGAACCACCAGCATCATTATCTACAATCGGCTTTGTTACAGAGTTAAGGGCCCTGTATAAAGTCTCCATCAAGTGTAGGTCTGTCATATTATGGTTCGGACACTGTGTTAGCTTCTTCTTGAATCTCTCCCAAGTCTCATGCAAAGCTTCAGTAGGAAGCTTTATAAAATTATTGATTTCATCCCTTAAATGTACCCTCTTAGAGGGTGGAAAAAATTGTTCTTGGAATGCTTCTTTCAATTGCCTCCAGTGGGTGATGGAATATTGCGTAAGCTCATTCAACCACAATGTTGCTTCCCCAGACAAAGACAATGGGAACAACCTCAACCGGATAGAGTTCTGACCCACTCTTGGGTTATAAAAAGATTTACAAATAGTGACAAAATTCACCAGATATAGGTTCGGATCATCCCCAGAAAGGCCACTGAACAACCCCTTCAGATTGAGAAGTTGGATCATAGTACTTGTAATGTTTAACTTGGCTCCAGATTCAAATGGTGGAGGAATAATTGCACCCATTACACCTACCCCGTCTATGCCATCATCATCATCATCATCATTCAAATCATACTAGACCAGCTGGTACTCCTGTCTTCTTTGGAATGGACGGTTTTGGTTAACATTACGTGACACTTGTGCAGCTATCTTTTCTGCACGCCTTGGGTTACCAGAGTTCAATAAATCCTCATCTCCTAAATCTTCGTCCTCAGGGTTTGGATGTCGTGCATGTTGCCTGACATTTTGCATATTCACCTGAGCTCTAGCTAAGGCTTCCAGTCTGTCAGCCTCTTGTTATTCTACCATTCTTCCTATTCGTTGCATTTCCGTATTTAGTGGTAATAATGTTTCTCTGGAACTTCTTGTGCTTGGCATACACTATAAAATCCTGCAAATAAACAAAAACAACAAATAAACGTAAATCAAGTAAACTTAACTAACAGTCAATTAGCGCATACAAACATCAGCTTATAATCGTATTGCCCGGCAATGGCGCCATTTTTGATAACGCTCAAAATACACTCTTGAATGGGTGTAAGTGATCATTGTCAATATAAAACCCAACTAGGTTGGGGTCGAATCCCATAGGGAATATGATGTGAACTCAAGTTATTTGCGCCTTAATCCACTGATAGTTTAATGTTTCCTGAAATGGGGGGTTTAGGTTTAACAAGTTGTTGTTTGTCACTTTACTTTCGGTGTTTGTAAATCAAGAGTTTATGAAATAACCAGAATTATGTTCACTAGGGCTTCCGGTACATGACAGATGCTAAAAGTGGTTCAAGATTCTCATGGTTGATAGGATAACAAGCTATCTTTATCGATATTATGCTTAAATATTTTTCAACCTACTTAAGAGTTTAATTCCCTAATCCTCTCAGACGTAGGGAATTTCTATTTACTGCCCAGATTTTACCTCAAGTTAATCAACCTTGTTACAGCGTTGACTATTAAATGAAGTATTTCTGAGTCCCTGTTGATAATTCACTTCCTACTATATTTGATTTCTTTCTCAAGCAAATCAAAGCAGGTGTGTCTACTGTTTGCAACCAACAGACGTTAATTAAAACTTCAGAAAATCAAGAAATCCTACCACCTTTTGAATCTTGAATACTTAGCACCTCATCAAGACCTAACCCTAGATCCCATAACTCAGGTTAATAGAGTTTAGCCACTCATGATGCAATGAACGATACACATAATTGAATTTATGATTTGAAAGATAAACTTACAGAGATGAATAATAACTAGTGAATTGCAGATTAGATCTTTAAGGAAAAATCCCAAAATACTGATAATAATCTCTCCAAAGTAGTTGTGTTGTTAAAGTCAAGAAGTAAAGAGAGAAAATATCAAAATATATTGTCCAAAACTCAAGGTGTCGACCTTGTGTGGAATAATAATAATAATCTTCTCTAGAAAACCCTAAAACAAATCTTTAAATAGTTTACCCTAAATAAGGAAACAAATTAATAAAAATCAGAAATCCTTCGGATTAGCCGATGACATTTGTTATAGCTTATCAGGAAGCTGACGACTTATCACAAATGTTGCTAGCTTCTTCTTCAGTTTTGGCTCTTCCTGCTTAAGGCTAACGACAAACTTGATAACCTATCAGCTACGTGATGGCCTATCACAAAATGTCATCAAGGCTTTGCTTCAATTCTCCTTGGATGCTTAGGCTGACGACATTCTTAATAACTTATCAGACCCTTGACGGCTTATCACAAAATTTCATCACAATTTCTACTTTAGTCCAATTCTCTATCTACTGATGACGACCAACCTGATAGCTTATCACAGGGCTGACGACTTATCACAAATATCGTCAGCCACACTTGTCTTTAGATTTCTTCAAATTTCAACTTTTTTGCTTCATTTCATGTTGGTTCTCTATCATATCTGCTTAAACTATAAAATCAAACATAAACTAATCGAAAATAACTAAAGTTGCTCAAGACCTTGCAATTATTTAGAGTTAAAAGCCTCAAATGTGTTAGCATATGGTTACACATCACTTCCCTCTCTAGTTTAGATTATTTGTAGCATAGTGATGATATAATGCTATGTCTTGGATATGGTTTTAGCATTTGAAACATGAATTGTAGATTCAACCTTATTGGACTAGTGCGGTAGTCTTGAAATTGTAGTTCAGGTAAAGTCCACTTGATTACCTTTAATTCTAGTTGAAGCTCCTATATTAAGCTTGAATGTGGCTTACTTGACATCTAGAAGTTTAACTAGATTCCTTAGCCTAGTTTTGGGCATGGTGTGCCTAATTATGGAAATTGAGGATTAGAAGTAGGATCGTCCGGCCTACTTAGACCTAGTCTTGTGTTAGACTTATGGACTTAATTGCATATGTTATGCATAGTTGAGACTAGTAAACCTTAGTATAAGGTTACTTCGTCACTTGGTAAATTGTATTGATGTTCTCCGAATAATTGTTTTTGAGCTATGACTATGATACTCCTTATGGAAGTGATACTGGGCATTTAGAGATGATATTCCTCTTAGATACATTATGTGGCCTATTGAGATGGTAATTCCTCTTAGACATAATGTTTGGCCTATAGAGATACTATTTCCTCTTAGATATGATATTGGACTATAAAGATGCAATTTCCTCTTAGATATGATATTGGCCTATAGAAATTCTATTTCCTCTTACATATGATATTAGCCTATAGAGTTGCTATTTTTTCTTAGATATGATATAGGTTATAGAGATATTATTTCCTCTTAGATATGATTATTGTGCCTATAGAGTTGCTATCTCATTTTTGGTTATGATTGTTGGGCCTATTGAGATGATATTCCTCTTAGATATGACAATTGTCCCAAGAGGTGATATCTCTCATAGTTATGATGTATGACCTACTGACATAAGATATCCTATATGAGAGATAATTATATGTTTATTGATAATATGCCTTCTAGATGTGAGATGCCTCCTATGTAAGAGATGATTACGTGCTTATTGATATTATGCCTCTTATATGAGAGATGCCTCCTATATGTGAGATGACTAGAGATATGCTATGGCTTATAAATATGATTATTGATATGAGTTCCAGATATGTATATGGGCCTAAGGCTGTGATTATAAAGTTGTGATTATGTTTGATATATTATTGGGCTAAGGGTTGTGTTATGATAATGATTGGATATCCCAAAAATGTTTAGCATTGTATTGGAAACAATTACAGTTTATGGATTCATATACATGTTTTATATACACATTTCTTCAGTATGGGACATAGGAAGATATGGTATGTTGCTTACAACTTTATTGATTGGATACTGCTGATGATGTGCATACATTTGGTATATTCATGATTATTGCATCGATACATTATGTAATTATAGATGAAATATGATCTTATGATTTTTCTACTTAATTAAGGGCTAAGTTATGTGGTAGTTAGTTGTCTATTAGGAGACTATAGCACTTGGTGGCTAGGAATCAAATGTATTAGTTAATGATTCTTGCTTTGTTGAAATATGGTGGCTATCAATAGTTGATATGTGGATTATGGTGAGGTCGGGTCTAACATAGGGAAGATTAGTTGATATTGATGACTCAGTTCGTGATGTCAATTAGTCGATAAATGAGGTGTTATGTATTAATAAGGCTAGATAATAAGACATGTTAGAAATAGGTGATGACTTATTAATAATGATATATAGTTGGTAAATGAGGATTAGTTGGTAATCGATGGGTTTTTAATGAATGGTGTTAGTTAATAAAACATGGTTAGATGATAAAGGGTTATGTGTTATCTAGTAATGATTAATGGATATAGGATGATTAGTTGATAATATGGAATAGTGGATAAATGGTGATTATGGTCTAGTGATGAACCTTAGTTAGATGTTAGATGGTGGATATCTAATTAAATGATGGTTAGTTGTATCCCATGAATAAGGATAATGTTTAGACTAATAACTAGAGGTCATGTGATGACTAGCGAATCAATGGCTTATAATAAATAATGTTGGTCAGGTAAAATGAGTAGTTGGGAAGTATTGACTAGATAGATATTTTATGATGATACAATTATGATTATGAGTATATTAACAGGCTTGTAAGTTTACCCTTCTTCTACCACATCTTGATCCCATGCACCTATTATATGTCTATAAATATATGTGTATTGATGTTTTATGATATATTGATACCCGGTAAGGGCAGAGGATGATTATGATGATATATTGATATCCGGCAAGGTTGAAGGATACTATTGTGATGATATTAATACCTGTCAAGGTTAGAGGATCCAATTGTGAAGATATTGATACCCGTAAAGGTCGAAGGATACTATTGTGATGATATTGATACCCGATAAGGCTGGAGGATATTATGATGATATATTAATACCCGGCAAGGACAGAGGATACTATGCTGATATATTAATGCCCGGCAGGGCTGGAGGTTGATTACAATAATGATGTTCATAATGATGACAGTTATGATGAGTTGTGATATTGACGGTGTACCTTGTATTCATTTCTACATGTGCATCACCTATCACCAGTATGCACCTACATCTATTAGTCGGTATGGGACAGTTGCATAGATATAGGTGAAGAGTATAGTAATATCTGTTCATACTGTATATCCATTTCTTGACCTTGTATATTTCTATACATCTTTCTTTCGCTCTTCATTCGTATATTGGCCTGGGATATATGGTATAGTATTGACGTATATTGAATGTAGCTAGAATAGAATTGTTCGCCCTGATACTTCCTTAGTCTTGTTTTGATAGACTCTTAGACTTGAACAGGATAGTAGTTCCTTATTACTCTTATTGACTTGTTATGTAAGCTCTGGACTCTTAGGTGTAGTTTTCATTGATTTTAAATATTGTATATATTTTCTTTATCTTTGGAGCTCAGTTGGAAGTTGCCTATTGAGTACCATTTGTTTCGTACTCATACTATACTTCTTCATCCTGTAGATATAGTAGGGGTTATCACCGTTGATATGTTCATCATGTGGATAATCCATGGTTCAGAGACTTAGAGTGAGCTCTTGGCATTTAGAGTATTACTTATCTCTTTCTTTTATATTAGGCTAATCTTTATATTGTATTCAGAGATAAGTTGTATCACTATAATTTTTTTGTTGTTTCACTTTTGTACTCTTATGATATTAGAAGCTCTTATACTGATACCACTAGGTTTTGGGATTTTATTATGTATTGATCTTTATTTCATTTATTTTGCATTATTTTCCTTATAATATTGATAAGTTCGTTACTAGTCGTTCCATACTTTGGGTTGTCTTGCCTTCTGGTGGGTTATGGTAGGTGCCATCATGACCTGAGAAATTGGGTCATAACAAATTTGGAGAGAAATCGACCCTTGAGCCCTAAGATGAACAACTTGATGAAACTCTAGCCTAACTTTCTTGAGGGAATTTAGAGATCTCTTTGGTGTGTTTGAGAAGTTTGATTTGTTTCTGAGTTCTAATAACACCCTCAAGGGGTTATAAGACGTGGGTTTCAAGTTAGGTAAGATGGGAAATGTCCAGAATGCTCTTTATTTAAAAGCTAGAAAAAGGTCGCCTTTGACTATAAGTCAATAGTTGACTCATAACCACTCCTTACTAATC
Source organism: Capsicum pubescens (assembly GCA_030864215.1). Classification (NCBI taxonomy): domain Eukaryota; kingdom Viridiplantae; phylum Streptophyta; class Magnoliopsida; order Solanales; family Solanaceae; genus Capsicum; species Capsicum pubescens. The sequence continues at coordinate 270,092,142 of CM061548.1, forward strand.
ATCACCATGAGTCGTAACCAAGACAGTCTCTAGGACCTCCACACACTATTGACCCTATGACTCAACTGGTACCACTGGTAATGAGACCCTACGACTCATAGGGTCCAGTTATAGTCAACACAGAACCTAATTGGGTAAACACTGGACATCCTATTATTTGCACCCAACGACTTGTAATAAGTACTTACGACTTATAAAGAGCCACTCATACTCAGAGCAGTACTTATCCACTTACTATACTAATTTGATTATGACTTGGGTCCCTAGGTCTCGTAACGACACCCTACGACTTATAGGATGAGTCGTAGTCGATGTATTGAACTCAAAGCTCAAGAATTTTTCAAGTACAAAAACCAAAGGTATTTTAGATGATGTAACTAGTAGTATATAGATAGTTGGGTCTAGGGTCACCAAAATCAAATTTGATGAGACTTCTTATGGTGGATCACACTGTAAAGCTTGTAGGGGTTTTATATGATGTTTCAGTAAGGTTGAGTCCTTTATTTTTTGTCTAATTTCATCATCTTTGACTTGAGGTTGATTTTCTGGTTGCTATCATCTTAGGGAGACTAGTCCTTGTGACTGGAAGAGCACTGGTTTATATAAAAGCTGCACAATTAAAGTTTTAGGTGAATCATGAGCAAGTAATATTTAATGGATGTTAATATATGGAGCAGCAAAAGGACATATGCATGATCTCAGGTATTAATATAGTTAAAGAGGATGCATTGATAGCTCCTATTAAGGAGAGACCTAGAGATAAAGCACTTGTAGCAGCTATTATGAATTTTGAGGGTTATGATATTAATGAGTATAATGATATGGTGAGCGTGTTTGCTAGTCTGTTTCCTACACTTTTCCACCAAAAAGGTTGGGTCTTGATTTGAAGAATAGGGTTACCCCATCAGTTAAGCCTTCGATTGAGGAGCCTCCTATTTTGGACCTCAAAGCTTTGCCATCTAATCTTTGTTATACTTTCTTGAGAGCCAACACTACTTTGACAGTTATTATAGTAGTTGATTCAGTTGAATGGAAATTTAAGTCTCTAATTTCTATTTTAAGAAGGTTCAAGAGGTCTATTGGATGGTCCATTATTGGTATCATAGGGATTCCACCTAGAATTTGCACACACAAAATACATCTTGAGCCAGAATATATTCCTAGTATCTAGCATCAGTAAAGACTTAATTCACCTATGCAAGAGATAGTTACAAAGGATACTATCAAATGGTTGGATGCTAGTGTGATTTATCCTATTTCCAATAACAAATAGGTGAGCCAATTCAATGTGTCCTAAAAAGGGTGGAATCAATGTGGTTCCAAATGAGAAAAATAGGCTTATTTAGATGAGACTGGTCACTAGTTTGCAAGTATGCATGGACTATAAGAAGTTGAATGCATGGACTGAAAAAGGACTATTTTTTATGCCTTTCATGGATCAGATATTAGACTGTCTTTCTGGTAGAGGATAGTATTGGTTTCTTGATGGTTACTCAAGTTACAAATAGATTTTGATTTCTCTCAAAGGACAAGAGAAGACCTTTTTTGCATGTCCATATGGTACTTTTTATTTCACGAGGATGCCTTTCGAATAATGTAATGTGCCAATAACTTTTTAGTATTATATGATTTTAATTTTTTCTGACATGGTGGAGGACACTACTAAAGTATTTTTGAATCACTTCTTAGTTGTTGGTGATTCATTCAAAGATAGCTTGGCCCATCTAGATAGTGTCTTAAGGAGATGTAAAATATTCAATTTGGTGCTAAATTGGGAGAAGTGTCACTTTATGATCAAATAAGGAGTAGTGCTCAGTCATAAAATTTTGAAGGAAGGCATTGAGGTTGACACGATGAAGATTAAGGTAATTGGAAAATTGACTCCATAGATTTTTCTGAAAGGTATTCAGAGCATTTTTGTGGCATGTTGGGTTTAATCATAAATTCATCAAAGATTTTTCTAAAATCGCACATCCTTTATGTATGCTATTTGAGAAGGAGGTGAAGTTTGTTTTTGATGATGCGTGTCTAAAGGTGTTTGAGTGTCTGAAGGAGAAGTGATTTTTAGCCCCTATTATAATGTCACCAGGTTGGTCTATGCTATTTAAGGGTATATGTGATGCTAGTGGTGTGGTGCTAGAAGCATTATTAGGACAAAAGCAAGAGAAGTTTCAACATCCAATCTATTATGCTAGCAAAATGCCTGTCCTACTCAAACAAATTATACTGCAATTAAACAGGAGTTGTTTGCTGTGATTTTTGCATTTGAGAAATTTCAATCTTATTTTCTTAGCTCAAAAGTTATTGTGACCATACTGCTCTTAGGTACCTTATGGCAAAAAGGATGTAAAGGCGAAGTTGATTTGTTAGGTACTTTTGTTATTGGAATTTGACTTAGAGTCATGGATTAAAAGGGGACTGAAAATCATGTGGTCTTATCATCACTTAAAGAAGAAGAGATGTTGAAATTAAAGGATGAGCTTAAGATTGATGACAGTTTCCCAGATGAGCTAGTATTGGCTACTTCGCAAGACTTAATTCCAGGTTTCATAGATTTTGACAATTATTTGGTAAGTGATGTGGTGCCTGAAGTGCTATTATTTAAATAGAGAAAGAATTTTATGCATGATGTGAGGAAATTCTTCTAGGATGAGCCATACTTATTTTGGATTTATGTGGATAGACTGGTTTGTATATAGAGATAAAGATGACGAATATTTTAGAGGCATGCCATTCATTACTAGTTGGGGGTCATCATTACGGTGCACAGAGTACTCATAAAATATTGCAGTATGGGTACTAATATCCCACTATTCATAGAGATGCATATGATTATGAAAGATCGTGTGACAAATGCCAAAGATGAGAACATATCACGATGACAAGAGCTCCAAATAACCTTAATCCTAGAGCTTGAGTTATTTGCCTTATAAGGTATTGATTCATGGTTCCATTCCTAAGATCATATAGTATGAAGTACATTTTGGTTATTTTTTATTATGTCATGAAGTCGGTGGAAACAATTGTGCTTCCAAACAATGAAGGGAAGAATGTTACAACATTTTTTAGGAAGAACATATTTTCTAGATTTGGCATGCCAAAAGTCATTATCAATAATAGTGGTTCACATTTTTGCAATAATCTATTCAAATCTTTCCTTGAAAGTATAGTCTGAAACATAGGATGGAAACACCTAATCATCCTCATTCAAATGGTAAAGTTGAGGTATCCAATCAAGAGATCAAATCTATTTTTGCAAAAACCATGAATGCCAATAGAATGGACTAGGCTAGAAAGTTAGATTATGTTTTATGGGCTTACTAAACAATATTTAAGACTCCTATTAGTGCTTCTCTATATCAATTTGTGTTTGGCAGGCAGGCCACTTGCCTGCTGAATTTGAACATAAAGCATTATGCAATATGGCATGGAATAATATGGTGAAGCTGAGATATGAGTAGCTGAATGACATGGAAGTATTCCATCTTAGAGAATATAAAAGTTTAACTTTCTGCAAAGAGAAGATAAAGTGATACCATAATTAAAAAAATAGAGATCACCATTGGTGATAGGGTTCTATTGTTTGAATCCAGGCTTTGCTAGTTTTCTGAAAAGTTGAATTCAAAGTAGAGGGTTTCATATCGAGTGGTGAAGGTTTTTCCATATGCGACTGAACTTGAACACAATGAGGGGCTGAAGTTTAAAATGAATTGTCAAAGGGTAAAGCATTATCTTGGTGATGTTGAGAAGGCCAAGTTGATATGTGATGTGGTTCTTGAAAAAGTTTGAGTAATCAAGAACACCTAAGTCATGTCGCAATTAAAAGAAGGCACCATAGGGGAGGAAACCCATGGGTTAGCTTGGTGAAGTTAGAGTAGCCAAATTAGACATGTCATGCCGCGATATTAAATCAAGCGTTGCTTGGGAGGAAACCCAATGATTTTGTAATTGTTTTTATATTTTATTTATGCAGTAACATGTGTTAAAGTGTGCAGGGAATCACAGGCTTAAAAAACCAAAAAAATTCTAGTGCCTAGAACCAAACGACCAACCCAATGATTGGTAGCTAGTGGCAACAAGTTGCAGGGCGAGTCATATCCACTGTACAAAAGAGACCACAATCAAAACAATGCAGGTGCTTCACCCTATGACTCTTAGAACAAGTCATAGATTCTCATAATGACTTGTAGCCTAGAGTCATATGCCCTAAAGGGCCAACTTAAGTAAGTCTTTTATACCTAGGAATTATGGATAAAGGGTATGACTCGTTGCTAGAGGCAACAAGTCATTGGGTCAATCATCTCCTTTCCATTAAAATCAGGTCTAACCTTAAATAAGTGTGACTTAATCTGACCCATTTACGTGATATAAAACCCATTCCTTTACTCTATCCAATTCTATTTTCAAAATCTAAATACGTAACTCCCTCTATTTTCCTATAACCATACCATAAATTACTTCTTAAATCAAATAATAATCATTTTACTAAACACATAATCAGGATATTGATACTTAGTTTCAAGTGAAGTCAAAATCCCAAGTGTTTGTCTCTAAAATCTTCTATCATTCAAGCTTCATTACTCACAATGAAGTAAGTTAAACTTCTTTTTGCCTTGCTTCGATTGTTAGAAGTGAATCATGTGAGTATGGTAAACCCTAGTTTTAAATGCTAGAGAAGTTGAATTAGGGTAGAGACTTACAATTAGATGGCTTGTTTTTTATTGAAAAGGGGTAGTAATGATTGTGTGGTCATTAGATGCTTGTTCTTGTGCATACTTGTAATTGGGGGTGAAACCTGAGTAACCCCAGTGTTTTTGGGTTAAATTATGTACGAGATGAGTGATTTATTTACCACTAGAATGAACAAAATTCTGGTCATAACAAGAAATAAGTTGGGAAAATGCGTTTGAATGTATTAATAAAGGAAGACCACCAATTTACATTCCGTATGACTCTCACAATGAATCATGCCCTAAGGCAACGAGTCGTCACCTAAGTTGTGGTCATTGGAACTATAGTCCAAAAGTGTCAAGTCCTTGTAACATAGTATAAATTCTTAAAATGAGTCACCCAATGACTCTTAGGGTAACCCCATAGTGAGAGCTATATATTTACTTTACAGAGCTTGACCCAACGATTTATAAGGTGACCCAATGACTCATAGGTCAGATCCATCAGGATAACAATGAATAATGACATAATAGGGACTCAACCCTATGAGTCTTAACCTAAGGCCATAACTCATTAACTGATTTATAGGGATTGCTTTTACAGTAAACTTCCATAGTATTTTTGGGATCATCTTACTACTAATGTCTACCTTTCACAGGTACTATGGCACCTAAAAGTGACGCAACAAAAGAATCCAATAGAAGGGCCAACCTATACCAAATAAGCAATCTTGGTCTACTAGAAAATAAATAAATGAGCCTTTAGGCAAAGAATCCATTGGCTTAGTAGACTAATGCCCACTTTTGGTTCCTACTGAGCCATGAGAGAACTTACCGTGGGGTGTTAGATCAATACCTCAAATGACTAATGCAAGCGCATCGCTGCCATATACACTACTCCATCCCAATATGAAGAGAGAGGAGAAATGTGAATAAAATGACTTTGAAAATAGAGATAGGGTTGTGTCTGGCAGTCAATCCAAAGAATAAGTTGTATCGGGGTCTAGCCTAAATTTGTCAAGTAGTATTATTGATGATGAGGAATCCTTAGAGAACCCCTAAGGACAAACTCAACCATCTCTACAAGTTTAGCCACAAGTCCAAGCTACACTTTAGGTTGCAATATCCCCTACAACTCGAGAGATGGGGTGCTCAAGGCATACAGGAAATATATAATAGATACTATGTTATTGTCCCAGGAACATTCTAGCCAAAGAAAGGTTTCTATGAGGAGCCAAGGTTTCTCACAAAGGAAATGTTTGATATGTTCGAGTTTGAGGTATTATTGGCTTGTATGAGTCCAGAACAAGGTTAGGGACTAATACACGACCAGGTATCTAAGAAAGAATTCAAATAAAATTAAGAGAAGAATTTAGACTACCGTTAGTGGCAAGGACTTCATCCACTATTTGGTCCTTATATAGAGAATATGAATAACAACAACCAACAAGAATAAGAAATCAGTAAAATGCACATGATATTTACATGGAAACCTTATTGCTCAAGGGAGTAAAATCATTACCTACCTTATAGTATTCTTACCAACAACTTTACTAAAACAAGAGAAATATTTTATTAAAACCTCTTGTAATCCTAAGGTTAACCTGCTAATCCTGTTACCTTGTAAATGATCTATCCCAACACTTATTACAATAACTCTATTGTAGTTTACTATAGCAAATAACTCTAGCTGAAAAGAACAAGATGAACTCTAACCCTTTATCAACTAACTCTAGTTTATACAAGAACACAAGTAACTTTATCATACCCTATCAGCTAACTCAAGCTGATACCATTGCTTATAAAAGAGAAAAATCAAAATAACCAACACCTATACAAAGCTTTTCTTAACTAGGAGTAGGTTTACAATGATGAGAAAAAATACTCAAACACAAGGAACTAAGTAAATCTTCAGTTGTCATAACCAGGTCCTTTGATGGATGAATCTTTGCTTGAGAAAAAAGTTGATAGCTTTTTGCAGATAGAAAATATCAATTTTAAGATTTACAAAATCTAGGTTTCCATCCCACATAATGATATATATATATATAGGGAGCTTGTGGGACATAAAACCTTGAGTGATTTTTATTGGGTAAGAGAGAAGGATCATAGTACTGCAAGATGTTATAGTTGATAGAACTTTTATAGCTGTGGACAGCTGTCAGAGTTTACTTGTACAGATCGGTCTGGTTCACGTACCTTGTCTCTCATCTGGACCTTTGAAATAAGATCCCTCTAAGAGATAGCTCCTTTTGAACATGCAACTTGTTCCCTTGTACTGCCTAAGATTTTGATTTCTTTGTTCACCCTGAGATAAGCCGGGTGGATGTATTATTCCTTCATCTGGTTCCCTCATAAAGTTTTTCAAATCATCAAAATAAAGTATAGTACTACAGTAACTACACATTATTAGTTTCCTCTCTTTGATGATTACAAATACATAAAATAATTATTCTTAATGACTGGATTTTCCCAAACATATCAATGCACACACAACTTAATAAACTTGCTCCAATTTCCTATAGCAGTTTACAAAAACCAGTTGAACATATTCTTATGAATTCTTGGTACCTAGTCCCCTCATGATTTTTGCCTATCATCAAAACCACAAATGCATCAATCTACCCCTTTTTTATAATGACAAACACTTTCTGCATTTACTAAGAAAAGTCATATATTAAGTCAACTGCAATTCCTTCTATTACCAACAATCAGTTCCTTATATTATATTATATTCCCTCATCACTAGTTGTTTCTATCACCATTATTCCCTTTTTCACCAAGATCTCACCCCTTTTGGCATCATCAAAAAGAATAAACAGTAAACCAAATAAAAGAGAGAATTAACACATGTTAACACATGGACACTTAGGAAACACTAACCTGAGCAAAAAAGAAATAAAGAAATAATAGAGATATTGGCAATAATAAGACATGAAAAATATTTCATTAATACCATAAAAAGATAGAAGTGTAAACCTGCCACATAGGGTCTGAAATAAAGCTTAGGAAAAAAAATAGAGGATAGGAATAGACACTAGGAAGGAAGATAAGATAAGAGTTGATTCAATGAGAGCCAAACATAGTCTTGAGCATCAAGTTATTAAGGGCATTGATATCTTCATGAGCTTGGAGAAGATTTTGGCTCAGGTCCCAAACTTTGGTTTGCAACTAAGATACTTCAACTTTTGAGAAGATCATTCCTGATTAAGATACATTAGGGCACTGGTCCCCCATCAGACTCGAAGAAAGGTTACATGCAATTCAGCAATTTCAGGATTAAATACCCAGCCATAAAGCACATTTTTGCTTTTTCAAAATTTTTTGTCTTTCTTTATGAGTGAACTCATTTATAGTCACTTTCTACTTTCACAAATCAATAGGAGGAATAGGTCCCTCATCAACTGAAACATCAATACCCCTCTTTATTTTTGTTCTCAACTTCCTTTTATTTCTTTGGCAAAATCTCTCAGATATTATAATATCATATTTTACCTCTTTCCTTTGTTTGGACATAATGGAGAAACTAGGTTCTTGAATGTGATAAATCTCCCACATGGAATTTATGCCATCCCTTTCTTATGAATTCTTGCCAACCTCTACTAGAATTTGTTGATAGACCTGACCCTAATCTTGAACGTTATGATTTTCATAAAAACTATTGCTCAAAGTAGTATTATTAGATAAGTTTAAGGAGATTCAAATATTCTTGGAAGATGGTTTAATGAGAAGAGCGGGATTTAGGAGTAGAGAGCTTAGTGGAACTATAGGACTAGGGTTTTAAGAAAATTTAGGTTGTCTTTTAGAAGAGGTGTTAAAATGAAGGAACTATTAGGATTATGATTTTAAGAAAAGAATAATCAATGTGTCATTTCAAGATAAAGATGTGATGATTGAGTTTTTAATGACATGAAAATGTTATAGAAAAGCAGGAGAAACAAAATCTATGTGGCATTACAAGACAGTTTCAAAGCTTTTATGAGTTTAGTAAGTAGTACTAATCTGTTAAAAGGAACCTGGTCCCTTTTTCTAACTTTTGAGCACATACTTTGAGCTTTCTGGATGACCTCTAATTCTTGGTTTCTCCCTTCTTGCCATGGATGCATACCTACAACATTATAGACTTGTGTTAGACATATTCAATAAACCCTTACTTAGATACCTATAATCTAATCATAGCCACTAGAGATAGATTTTGATTAAAGGGAACCAGTCATATTTATAAATCCAAGCTAAAAATGATTCTTTCCAAACTCTTTCTTACTTATAACCTTCATGAAACAATCAGATACCTGGTCCCCCTACCTAGTCTATCATGAGATCCAAGTACATCCAAGGAAATGAGTAATTAGTTACATGCTCTTTGTATATACCAAGTACCCAATATATTTTCATTCTCAACCAAATTAGAATTGTCTCAATACTAAACATGATGTCGAGTCTACTAACCATCAAGAAGATAAAAGATCCAATAATGCCTTTATACATTGTTTCATTCACTAGAGAATTAAGTTCCTTAGAACTTTCTCCAACTTATAAAAAACTTTATTTAATTTTAACACATGATTGGGATAATAAACATCTTTAAAACCAAAAGGATGCTCAACATACACTTCTTACTTCAAGTACCCTCTTAGAAATACACTCTATGCAGCCATTCTTAAACATAAGTTAAGTTTTATTCCTCGTAGTACTGTTGCTGTCTAACTTGATTCTGAACACCTGTCTGGTCTATATAATAGTTCTATTAGAGTCTACCAACTAGATAATAGACTCTTATTTCATTTATAAAAGAGGCATTTCCCCTTTAAATACCTAATGTGAGAGTAATTTCTTGATCTTTCTCTATATGTTTCTTTAACAGTCATTATTTATTATTAATTTTTTATTGACTGCCTCTTGTCACTCTATTATCCATATAGAATCATTAGTTAGATTTAGGAATCCAAATCATCTTGGGTCCGTTGAAGTTGGAGAAGGGATGAATTATATCTCTCCTTATCCATACAAGCATGATAAAAATTTTCATAGAGGGACCAATTCTCTTTCTTGTAGATTGATCAGTATATTCAACATCTCCACTACTTACAATGTTTGTTTGGTTTTTCCCATTGGCTGAGATTCTTATATAATAAGAGTTCCTATAGTGATCATTGTTACCATAGTGGATGCATAGCCAATTATTAGGACTTAAAACATACTTACTCTAAGGGTTGTAAGGAGCACTAGTCTTTTACTTCTTAAAACCAATGCCTTTACTATAGTTTGAATCCATATTATAAAATCGAGTAGGAAATTCAGATGAGGTAGTCCAACGGAATAATTTTTTAATTTCACCTTTTATGTCGTTCAGGTCCCTTTCTAGTTGCATATTTCCGTCAAGGGAAGCACCAAGATCTAGCTTGTATTTGTTTAGTTTTTCTTCAAGTTTAAACTGTAAGTTATTTCCTTCTTTATTTCTCTTTGGACCATTGTGAAAGGGATCTCTCTATTTTTCATTTAGTCTTTATTCTTAAAAAGGAACAAGATCTTTTCTTCTAAATCAAAAAATTTTCTTGACCAATTGGAGTTTTTAGCTTCATCTTTAACAGCAAGTTCATCAATCATTTGCTTAATTAAATCCATAGTTTTCTTCTTAAGATCAGCATTTTCATCTTTGAGTTGAGTATTTTCTGGAAGAAGAGTGTTTGAGGCATTTGGTCCCTTACTTGTGACATGACCCGAACCAGGGCCTTATCGTAATAGTCATCCCAAGTCCATCAAGGACCAGGGACCACCCGCATTACCCAACCGAACCTCCAAATATTCATACCCTAAGTCGGATAAATTCCAAACGTATAACAAGATAGCGTTTATCATAATTCCAGACTTGGGATAGGTCTATAACTGTGACTAACCCAAACAAGTTCAACCATCCAATACCAGCCAGCAACCATAACCAAACCGATATAATAACCAAGTTCTTATCCATAACATAACATAAAAAGAAGAAAAAATCATAAATTCATTCCAATGGTATCATCCCCAATACCAATGCCAATACTAAGGCTGACACCACTACCGACACTGCCTATTCAAACCCATAGTAATCACACAAAGCCTCTAACCAAAAGAAAAACAATATTCGGTTGGGACATGGCCCCAACCATAGTCAAAACCAATAGCCATAAAATAACCAAAGTATGTAAAGACATCCATGATATGAAATGGAGCCTTCCAGAATATGAAATCTCACCACTTCAATCCAATAGTTGATCCCTAATCCGATTACTAAATGGAAGGAGTAGAATAGTTTGTTCCTGTATCGCATAGGAATACAACCGCCCAAAGATGGATTTACGGGTGAACGCAAGCATGAAGTCAGGATAAGGATAAAATAATGTTATCCAGAAAAACAAGTAAACCAACCATATGCATACAAACCATACATATATATAACTATATTGGGAAAGAGAGCCCAGTTTGGCATGCCTTTAAAACCATTAACCTCGGTATATGTATCTTAATCATCCTAGAACCACCCACAGGCTATTTGGGTCGGTATAACCCCCAGAATATGACCCGATGTGTGTAGTCGCATGAACTAGAGATACCATAAGAGTAGGGGATACCTGAGTACCCTTCGCTCTCCATGATACATATGTACAGTGTACTTAGAGGATTCCTATATACCTCATAGTATCATCTATGATCGCTATGACCAACCTTCATCTTGGCAAATAAGAGTTTCTAGTGTCCGTCCATTGGACTCGCACCTTCACGATTAGCTATCACACCCTGCAACTATTGTACAATTAAAACCATTACCATTCAACCAAACCATTATTCCATTATTACTAACTAAGGCTATGAGTAGTGGTATCGTCATACCAACTATAGCTTGCAAGAAATGTCCCATGTACCCCTATATTACATTATCAAGTTAACTTGGGGGAATCCCATGTACCCCACAAGTTGTTCATTAACATGTTTACTTGGGGGATTCTCTTGTACCCCACAAAAAAGTTTAATTAACCATAACCATGACCACCAAACCTTACCAATTAACCATTCCAAACCATTTATGCCATTTAGGGTTCCATTACCAAACCATACCATGAAATAGCTCCATTAAAAGTCCAATAATATTGTAAAAGCATTATTAAAGGCATTTTATCAAACATGTTAGGGGCATAGTGTTTCCAAAACCAATTCTAATTATCAATTAACCATTACCATGCAATCAGTTGTCCAAACCACCATTAAAGCATGTAAATACATGATTAAAACATGGGAAAACCATAATAAGCATTTATACAAAAAAACCAACATATATTTGAAAACTCCAAAACCATACAATAATCATGCCATAAAACATTGTATAAAACATGTCTTTAGTTGGAGCTAACAATGAGGGAGGAGTTCATGCCTTAGATTACAAAGATAATGGAGTGAAATCACCCGTACAAGCCCCAAATTGATCCTCTAGATGAAACCCCAGCCTTCCTTTGCCCAAAAGCCTTAGAGAGAATTAAAGAGAGTTTCTAGGTGTTTAAGATTAGAATAATAGGGTAAATGATGTCCTAAAAGAGTTATAAGTTTTGGGGCCTTAAGAGGTTAAGTGGGAAAATGTCCTGATAACCCCCAACTTAAACTACTTAAAATTCCCGTCAGATGGTACGACTCCCCCATACCAGTCGTACCCTTCAATACGAGTGGTACCCATCACTCGTACCCTAGGCCTCCCCTTTGGACCCAACATTGTCCAACATACAACTTACCTAAACCAAGTCGTACACAACCATACGATCAGTACCCCTAAACTATATCCCTGGCAAAATAGAATCAAAGAAAGTTTGACTATCTGCCATACGAGTCAATGGTAAGACCTATACCCTAACTTATGGCTCATGGTGAGCCACTCAATCTCAGATCTAAGTTAAGTTACTAAGTCTTAGATTAAGTAAAGGAAAAACCCAAACCATACGACTTGTCACCAACTATATGACTCATATCCACCAAGTCGTACCCATTCCAAAAACCAATCCAACCCACCAACAAACACTGGTTAGCATACGACCAAAAGCATATCAACTGTACCCCATCATATGACTGGTACCCACAAGTCGTACGATGTCCAGAATCTAGAAATCTAGGAAATTTTCTAAGGTTCCAAACTCAGGGTGTTTCAGTCGCCCCCTCTAGGATCATTCATCCCTGAATAACAGACAAGGTAGGTCAAACACAAGCACGATTCATTTGCATTATCAAATATCAATCCAACCTTTAACAAAGTTAGAAAACAAAGATGTGATCAAGAACACATACCTTTCTCATGAATATCCAGAGCAGAAAACTAATGTGGATATTTGGACTTCATGTCTGTTTTTGCTTCCTATGTAGCTTCTTCCACCTTGTGGTTTTTCCATAAAACCTTAATCGAGGTCACATCCTTGGTCTGTAACCGACAAAACTACCGATCTAAAATCTCAACTGGGACATCGTTATAAGATAGAGAATCTGAGATACCTAATCCTTCCAAAGAAACCACTAAAAAAGGATCACTAAGACACTTTCTCAACATAGAGACAAGAAATACCAGATGAATGAAGCTCAAACTAGAAAGAAACTCCAATTCATAAGCCACACTACCAACCCTCCGCAAAACCACATAAGGACAAACATACCGGGAACTGAGCTTTCCCTTTTCACCAAACCGCATCACTCTCGTCATGGAAGATACCCTTAGGAACAGCTTATCCCCAACCTCAAACTCTAAGTCTCTACTCCTTACATTCGCATAGGATTTTGGGAAACTTTAGGCAGCCTTAAGCGTATACCGAATCACCTTCACCTATTTCATATCCTGATAAACATAATTTGGACCAAATATATCCACCTCAACAAGATTGAACCAACCAATAGGAGAATTATACCTCCTACCATATAATGCCTCAAAAGGGGCCACCCAATGCTAGAATGATAGCTATTGTTATAAGAAAACTCTACCAAAGGTAGATGCTCAACCCAATTACCGCCATAATCAATCACATATGCACAAAGCATGTCCTCCAATATTTGAATAGTCTTTTTTGCTAGCACATCCATCTGGGAAGAAAAGTAGTACTCAGAATAACCTTAGTCCTGAACCCTTTCTAAAAATACCTCCAAAAATAAGATGAAAACTCCATACCACAATCAGAGATAATCAAAATAGGTACCCCATGTAGCTTAACAATCTCATAAAGATACAACCTGACATAATCCTCGGCTGAAAAGTTAGTACGCATTGGCAAGAAAAGAGCGGACATTGTCATCCTATCCACCATGACCCAAACTGAATCAAATTGTTTCGAGACCGAGGAAGACCAGTAACAAAATCCATATTGATTCCTTCTATTTCCTTTCCGTCAACTTACTTTATTAATACAACCCTCCCAACCATATGTGCTCAACTTTAAATTGTTGACACACTAAACACTTGGCCACAAAATTAGCCATATCCCTTTTCATGCCATTCCACCAATACATCTATGTGAGATCAAGATATATTTTCATCGAACCGGGATGAACAACATAGATCAATTCATGTTCCTTAGCTAAAATCCTTTGTCACAATCCCTCGACGTTAGGAACACACAACGGCCTTTGGTACCACAAAGTACCATCACCACTGATCTCAAATACCATCACTTTTTTCCCACCTACATCATTCTTAATTTTCATAAGGATACAATCTAGCATTTGTTTCTCCTTGATCTTTGTACTAAGAGACGACCGAACCACTTCATGTACCATCGTACCACCATCATTAGAGTCCAAGAAACGAACTCCAAGATTAGAAAAGTGGTGAATATCCTTCACCAATTCCCACTTCTCCTTATCCACAGGAGCTAAACTCCCCATGGACATCCTGCTTAGAGCATCAACAACCACGTTAGCTTTACCTGGGGGTAGTGAAGACTCATATCATAGTCCTTAAAAGTTCCAATTATCTCTTTTGCCTGAGATTTAGCTCCTTCTGAGTGAACACATACAGTAGACTCTTATGATCAGAAAAGATGTCTATGTGTACACCCATATAAATAATGCCGCCATATTTTCAAAGAAAAGAACACTGCTAAAAGCTCCAAATCATAAGTAGGATAATTTCTCTCATGCACCTTCACTGCCTGGAAACATAGGCAATCACCTAACCATGTTGTATTAAAACACAACCAAGTCCCACCCGAGATACATCATAATAAACCACAGACCCCCCATTGCCTTCAGGCAATGTCAAAATCGAAGCCGAAGTTAGCCTATCCTTCAGCTTCGTAAAACTCCCCTTACAAGCATCCGACCAAGAAAACATTACTTTTTTTAGTCAACTTAGTCAATGGGGCAACTATCATAAAGAAACTTTTCATGAACCACCTGTAATACCCAGCTAAACCCAAGAAGCTCCTAATATTGATTGGATTCATTGATCTAGGCCACCTTTTAACCACTGCCACCTATTGTGGATCCACGATAATCCCCTTACTAGAGATAATATGACCCAGAAAAGTAATAATGTTCAACCAGAATTCACATTTACAGTATTTGGCATAATACTATTATTTTTTCGAGGTTTGAAACACCACACAGCGGTGATTAGCATGATCCATCTCACTCTTAGAATATACCAGGACGTCATCAAAGAACACAATGATAAAAAAAATCCAGAAACTTCCAGAAAACCCTGTTCATCAGATCCATAAATGTCGTTGGGGCATTAGTCAAACCAAATGACATAACTAGGAACTCAAAGATCTCATACCGAGTATGAAAAGTCATCTTAGGGATATCTATCGCATCTATCTCCCTAATCTTAAGCTGATGATATCTAAATCGAAGATTTATCTTAGAAAATAATTTGGCAACTTGCAATTGATCAAACAAGTCATCTATCCTTGGGAGAGGATACTTGTTCTTAACCATTACCTTATTCAATTACCAATAGTCAATGCACATCCGAAGGGAACCATCCTTCTTTTGCACGAATAACACTGGTGAACCGCACGAGGATACACAAGGATAGATGAAACCCTTATCTAAAAAATCCTTAAGTTGATCCTTGAGCTACCTCAACTCAATCGGAGACATTCTATAAGGAGGAATAGATATTGGACAAGTGTCCAGAACCAAATTAATCCCAAACTCAATCTCCTTATTCGGAGGAACACCGGGAAGATCATCCGAAAATACCTCTAGAAACTCATTACCACCGAAACCGAATATAAAGAAGGACCTTTCAAGTTATAATCTTTAACCCAAACCAAATGATAGAGACACCCTTTAGATATTAACCTCTAAGCTCTAAGATAAGAAATAAACCTCCCCCTAGGAGCTAGAAAACCACCTTCACACTCAATAATCGGTTCACTGGGGAACCTAAAGACAACCTTAAGGGTTTGATAATCTAAGGACGCATAACAAAAATGTAACCAATCTATCCCTAGAATAACATCAAAATCCACAATTTCAAGTTCAAACAAATACACCAAAGTCTACCTACTACAAATAGATACCACACACACCCTATAAACCCTTTTAGCAACCAAAGAGTCACCTACTAGGTAGAAATAGAAAAAGTATCTGAAATAACCTCAAGATTAAAATCAAAATATAGAGCCACAAATGGGGTCACATAAGAGAGAGTAGACCCTAGATCAATGAAACAATTTATGTCACGAAAAAAGAGTTGTAATATACCAGTCACGACATTAGGTGATGCCTCAGATTCCTGCCGAGTAGTAAGAGCATATAACCTATTTTGACCTATGTCGGTACCAAAAGTAGAAATTGATGCAGAAGAAACACTCTTTGGAGAAGGAGTAGAAGATGGAGAAATTGGAGCCTTTCTCATACCCGAAGCTCCCTTACCAATCGGATAGTTTCTAAGCATATGGCTTGGCTGAACATATTTGAAATATTTGCCCCTCCTTTCATCACAAAAAACCCTATGCAACCTACCACAGAACCGGCAAAGAGGTCATAATAAGGATGACTGATCCCCACTTGCTTGAGATTGGGCACCCTGTACCCAAAAATTACTGCCACCCTATGGACGTCTATCACTTGACTGCTTTGAGTAAAGAGCTCTAGCTGTAGAGAAGGAACCAGAAATCCCCACTTTTTCTTTTGCCACTTAACGCCATCCCGACTACCTTTTTGTTGCCCACAATATTGTTCATATGACTTGAACTTCTTACCCTGTCTTTCCCCAAACTCATCCTATTTTCTTTTTTCCTGCTCCACTTATTTCATATAAACCACCAACCTAGAAATGTTTATATCCTTAATCAACAATGTAGTCTTACTTTCAAGGATCAAATCCCGAGATAGTCCAGAAGTGAACTTTCTCATCTTGGCCCTCATGTCAGAAACCAATTTAAGAGCATACCTAGATAGCTGATGAAATTTCAAGGCATATTGCTTGACCGACATTTTCCCTTGTCTCAGATTAATAAATTCCTCCGTCATTGCTTTTCTCAACTCCTAAGGAAAGAAGTGATTCAGAAAAGCATTAGAGAAAGTCTACCATAAAGTCGATTCCCCAACATCACTTCTCACCCTATCCCATTCCTCATACCACTAGTACGTCCCATCTTTAAGCTGATAAGCAGTAAAATTTACCCCTTCCATATTTGTGGCCTGCATTACCCTGATTATTTTCTCCATTTCATCCAGCAAACCCTAGGGATCCACCTCTAACTTCACACTAGTAAAAGTAGGAGCATTTATCTTCATAAACTAGCCAACCCTCGTAGCCTCAATAGCTGAAACACCGGATGCATCTCGCTCAACCTTAGCAGTAACAAACTTAGCAATAACATGAAACAATTGATGAAATTCCACATTTGTCGCCTCACCCTGTGGAGGACTAGTATCAACCGATGGAACTCCAGAAATATCATGGATGGGGACCCCTAGACTGAGTATGGATCCTCTGAGTAGTATGTGTCCCTTCAGTATTATCCTCAGTTGGGATAGAAGAGTTACATTGCATCTCAGATCGTCGAGGCATGATCTGAAAAGCGAACAAACTAGGATTGGAGAAGATTCCAAGACTTAGACTACAAGCTAGAAAATACAATACAAAGAAAGTGAAACATTCTTAAATGCCTTGTAGCCTCTTTCTTATGAGTATGGCATGATATACACCCTTAAAAGAGACTCCACTCAACACGACTTTGTGGACACCCAATTGACAATGAACCTAAAGCTCTGATACCAACTTGACATAACCCAAACTAGGGCCTTGTCGTAATGGGTATCCTAGTCCATCCAGGACTGGGGACCACCCAATTACCCAACCCAACCTCCAAATATACATACCCTGAGTCAAATAAATTCCGAACATATAACAAAATAGTGTTTATTACCATTCCAAACTTTGGGATAGGTCTATAACCATGACTAACCCAAATAATTCCAACCATCCAATACCAACTAGCAACCATAACCAAACTGATATAATAACCAAGTTCCTGTCCATAACATAACATAAAAGGATAGGACAATCATAAATTCAGTCCAACGGTATTAGCCCCAATACAAATGCAAATAATAAGGTTGACACCACTACCGACACCGCCCATTCCATCCCATAGTAGTCACACAAAACCACAAATAAAAAGGAAAACAATATTTAGTTGGGACATACCCCCAACCATAACCAAAACCAAAATCCATAAAATAACTAAAGTATGTAAAAACATCCATGATATGAAATGAATCCTTCCAGAATATGGAATCTTACCACTTTAATTCAATAGCTGATCCCTAATCCGATCACAAAGCAGAAGGAGTAAAACGGCGGGTTCCTATATTGTGTGGGGATATAGTCGCCCAAAGACGGGTTAACAGGTGAATGCTAGCATAAACTCAGGATAAGCATAAAATAATGCTATCCAGTAAAACCAAGTAAACCAACCATATGCATACAAACCATACATTTATATAACCATGCCGGGAAAGGGAGTTGGGTTTAGCATGCCTTTAAAACCATTAACTTGGGTATGTGTAGCATAATCATCCAAGAACCAACCGGGTTATATGGGTCCAGTATAACCCCCTAAATGGGCCCTAATACATCTAGCCACATGAACCGAAGATACCATAAGAGTAGGGGATTCCTGAGTACTCTTCGCTCTCCATGATACATATGTACAGTATACTTAGAGGATTCTCATGTACCTTATAGTATTATATATGGTAGCTATGACCAACCCTCATATCAGCAAACATGAGCTTCCAGTATCCATCCGTTGGACTCGCACCTTTACGGTTAGCCATCACACCACGCCATAAAACCATTACCATTCAATCAAACTATTATTCCTTTATTATTAACCAAGGCTATGAGTATTGGTATTATTATACCAACTATAGCTTGAAAGCAATGTCCTTAGCCAATCTTTTTTTGAAAAGGTATTCCCGCGTACCCCTATATTACATTATCAAGTTAACTTTGGGGAATCCCGTGTACCCCACAAGTGTTCCATTATTATGTTTGCTTGGGGGAATCCAATATACCCCACTAGTTGTTCATTAACATGTTTAGAAGGGGGAATCCATTATAACCTTCAAAGATGTTTAATTAACTATAACCATGACCAGCAAACCTTACCATTTAACCATTCCAAATTCTTTATAGCATTTTAGGTTCCATTACCAAACCATACCATGCAATAGTTCCATTAAAATTCTAATAATATAGTAAAAGCATTATCAAAGGCATTTTATCAAACATGTTAGGGGCGTAGTGTTTCCAAAACCAATTCCAATTACCAATTAACCATTCCCATGCAACTAGTTGTCCAAACCATGATTAAAGTATGTAATACATAATTAAAACATGGGAAAACCATAACCAAGAATTTATACCAAAACCCCAACATATATTTGAAAACCCTAAAACCATACAATAATCATGTCATGCAAAGGTTGTATAAAACATGCCTTTAGTTAGAGCTAATAATTAAGGAAGAGTACATGCCTTAGATTACAAAGATGATGAAGAGAAATCACTTGTACAAGCCCCAAATTGATGCTCTAGATGAAACCCTATCCTTCCTTATCTTACCGAGAATTAAAGAGAGTTACTAAGTATTTAAGATTAGAATTATAGGGTAAATGATGTCCCAAAAGAGTTATAATTTATGGGGCCTTAAGAGGTTAAGAGGGTAAATGTCCAGATGACCCCCAACTTAAATACTTTAAATTCATATCAGATGGTACGACTTCCCCATACCAGTTGTAGCCTTCCATACGAGTGGTACCCACCACTCATACCCTAGGCCTCCCCTTTGGATCCAACATTGTCCAATATATAACTTACCCAAACCAAGTCGTACACAACCATATAATCAGTACCCCATAACCATATCCCTGGTAGAATAGAATCAAAGAAAGTTTGAACATTGTCTACCATACGAGTCAATGGTACGACTCTTACTCTAACTTACGGCTCATGGTGATCCACTCATACTCAGATCTAAGTTAAGTTACTAAATCTCAGATTAAGTGAAGGAAAAACCCAAATAATATAACCCATCAACAACCATATGACTCGTACCCACCAAGTCATACCCATTCCAAAAACCAATCCAACCCACCAACCAACACTAGTTAGAATAAGACCAAGAGTATACCAATCGTACACCATCATACGACTGGTACTGTAATGCCCTGAAATTGGGTCCCGAGACATCACACGGTGCTTAGGGTCACAAGTGACCCCAAGCTAACCCTTCTACTGGCATAACTCATAAGCAACTGAACAAAAAGTATAAATCTATACAAATCTGCGGAAAATAACTCTTTTCTGAATCTGATCGATACAAAACTGAATTTACAAGATTACAATTCTGCTTTTACAACCAAAATTGAAACGGAATACATCAACTTCTACTGACTGTCTATGAAGCCTCTACTAGTATTGACTGTAGGTAGCCAGGTCATGACTCCCGATTATCCCAACTCAATACGATTGAATAAAGAAAATACAACACTATTAGTTCTGCGTAACTGACCCAAGCCCTTGAATCAAAAGGACTCATCACCTGCTGACTGGATACCACGAACTGACTGGATCTGAAGGTGCATACTATACCTTGTACCTACATTCTGAGAAAATGTAGCCCACATACGAATATGTGGGTCAGTACCATGGAAATGTACCGTCATATGAGGGTGCAATGCATATATAAAATAATATCTTAATATCATCACAATTTATAAAATTATACATGCTGATATAAATAACTCACTTAGCTCGAATTAAATCATCAAAATCATGGATGAATAATACATGTAAAATAAATCACGTGGGTCATTACAATAAGTTCCAAATTCACTTTTTGCTCGGTTTCAACTTGTAAAGTAATCAAGTCTTAAAACAACTCTCTTTAGAACATAACATTTCAATCTTTTAGAAATAAGAAACTTTCTCACAAATCATAGTTTTCAAACCATACACACTTATCTTAGATAGAGCAGAGACACACACACACCATGGGAGTTTCTTATAACCGACATAAACCATGTGATCTTATCATGGAGTCCAACGTTTTGTCCTCCTAAGGAAGAAACCCCACGTTGGGAAGGAGCGTCATACTCTTGTCAGGGAGTATAACCTCAACTTAGTGATCACAAACTCGGCCTTCGACCCACAAATATCAATCCTACGGTGGCACATAATTCTGGGGAAGTAGGGTACGCTCACCCACACCTCCCATTCGGTGATAAATACTACTCCCGTACTCAAGCTCAGTCTCATTTAGGAAATCCATCTCAAAATAATCTCAAGGGCCTATAATGAAGGCCAAATCATATTTCTCATAATTGAATCATAATAAATTATGGATTCCTATTTTCAACTCAAAAATCATGATATAAATTTCAATTCAAATCTCGGTAAATAATTTGATAAAGGAAAACTCCAAATTGTAATATCATAAAATTTCAATTTCAACCTTGACATAAATATAACAATTCCATCTTCCAAAATATCATCTCAAATTCCATACTTGTTCAATATCAAAACAACAATCTTTGTTTTTGGGAAATACTTATAAAATCATGTCCACGACTCGAGATCAAAATCTCCTTATAATTTCATCACATATATTTAAAACCCAAAATATAAAGATTTAATACATCAAAATCATATCTAAATTTCATATTCAACAATCATCTCTAAAATCTTCACTTATCTCAATTAAAATATTGGGAATAAATTTATGACATAAATATCATAATTTCAACAACTCAAAATTCATATCACAAATTCCGTAAATTCATTCTCAATACTCATTTCAAATAAATTCAACAACATCAATTCTTAATAGGAAAATATAAATCAAAATATGTATATCTCAACTCAAATCATATCAAGATAAAATATAATGCCTTCAAATACTCAATTTATGGATAATTATATAAACTCAAAATAAGATAACTTGGTATAAACTTCAACATAAAAATTTACGTAATCTTTATAAAAATCAAGTTTTGGGCACAAGATCGGAAGGATTATTCTTGTTCAAACCCCACATACCTCAAATTTGTGACTTTGGATGAACTTGCGATTCCGAAACTCTACTCGTAAAATAATAGGTGCTTCTTGAAGATCTCAGGTTGGGAATTATGATTCCTAAATTATTTTTGAATTCCTGCGGTTGAATTTTTAGAGATCTTGAATTTTTGGTTGAAGCTCATGTGTTTGGTTCTTGAGAATTTTCAGATAAATGACCAAATTTTGGTCCAATGTAAGCTGAATCTCGTTTTAAAGCATGATTGGGGGATGGTAAATGACCAAAATGCCCCTAAGGAAACAAATAAAGTCACATTTGTCCCTCAGTCACTGGTTTGATATGCTGAAGTAAATTGATCATAACTTTTTACTCCGATGATAAAATTGAATGAAACTAATTTCATTGGAAAGAAGACTCAAAGAGATTTCATTTGATATATAGTAGATCACCCAGTTCATTAAATACAGGAAGTTATGATCGTTGGAAATTGACCCTGAAATACTGAAAACTGGGCAAAAGTAGCATTTTTGCTACTGGTTTGAAATCCAAACGCGTCCTTATGCATTCTAAAAAATTCCAAAACTCATCCGATATTTACTATAAGCTTGCTCGATAGTAACACAACTTGAAAATAAGAAAATGGATATCGGGAAGGTTATGAATTAATTTCCTGAAGTTTGAAGGTTCAAAATAAACTAAGTGCTGAACACTTAGCTAAAGTTCTAAGTGTTAGGCTCCATGTGACTCATTTTGAAAGCTCTAACGACGAGGGAACTTTGCGGGGTCTTACAGGTACCCATAAGTCATATGATGTTCAAAATCCAAAAATCTAAAAAAAATTCTAAGGTTCCAAACCCAGGGTATTTCAACTTGTTCCCTATGAAGCTTGAGCTAGTTGAGTCTTTAAAACTATAATTTTAGAATCTTTTTAAGCTATCAAGGTTGACATCTTCTCCATTTCTATGTTTCTCCATTCCTAGGCAGCAATAAGACTCAACACTGTGGAACCAACTTGAGACTCAGTTTTTTTATTAGATCATGATATTCATCAATTAAGACATTTGGAAGAGCTATTAGTTCCATTTTAGAGTAATCTTTTAGTTTCAATTGGATATCAAGAAAACTTACCTCATCTTTATTTTTATCATCTTAGACAGCCATGAGATCAAATAGAGAGTTCAAAGTTAAAGGTTCATCCTTAACCACCACTATAGAAGACTCTTTTGCTCTTCTTTCACATTTAGATTCACTTGAGGAGTCTCCCAAACAGCTAAGGTTTGTTTGATGATCTTGGTTGTAATTATCCTTTGGTTGAACTTATTAAGGACTTGGTTCTTATTGTGTGCCTTCTGAATATTGTTCTTAATACAATCCTTTTAATCAAGCTCATGGAGAAGACTATCCTTGATGTAATGACCAAGATTTTTCCATTAGTGATAGCTATCATTTCCACATTGGTATATACTCGTATTTCCTTTTCTTGGAGATTCACTACTTTGTCTAACTAATTTTTGAAATCTTCTTGCAATTTACTGACTTTCTTTAAGATTCAACAGAGAAACTATCTTAGCAAGATCTAGTTGTTAGCCTTTTTGGAAGAACTATCACTAATACCAATTGTTGGTTTGTATGACTCCACCATATGGTTAGGGACCTGATATACTATCAGGTCTCCAAGAAAGAATGCTAAATAAAATTAAGAGCATAATTTAAACTATGGTCAGTGACAAGGACCTGATCTACTAGCTAGTCATGGTATAAGGATTAATAAGAACAGTAACCAATAAGAATAAAAATATATTAAAATTCACATGATATTTATATGGAAACCTCCTTTCTCATGGGAGTAAAACCATGACCTACCTTGTAGGATTTTTACTAACAACTTCACTAAAACAAGAGCAATGATTGATTATAACCACCTGTAATCCTAAAGTTAACCTCCTAATTTTGTTCACTTATAGTAGATCTGTCCGAAGCCTCACTATAATAACTTTATTATAATCTACTACATCAACTAACTCTATTTGAAATCAACAAGGCTAACTCTAGCCCTATATTAGCTAACCCTAGTTGATAAAAAAAATATGGCTACCTCTAGCACAGCCTATAAGCCAACTATAATGACCCTTCAAGTCATTTCTTGTGATTCCACTTATTTTTTCCATTAGAGATTTTCCATAGTTTCCCCAAGTTATTTATGACTTGCTGGAACTGATAGATCGGTTATCGAATAATTTGTTTGGTTTTTAGAACCATTTCTCTATTTAGAAGTCTTCGCTGGTTCCAAATGGCCACCAAGAAAAAACCTTAGTAAAATGATTTTAGATGTGAATTTTGAATATGCCAGTAGCTATAGAATATTGAGTTTAGGTTGGTTAGACCTTTGGTTTGGGTCCCGCTGCACCCGAACTCATTTTGGCCTATCGATCAAAAAGTGAATAAATTAGAAATTTAGGAGTGCGGCCCATATTTGGTCAAAATGACATCGTATGGAAAATCTAACTTTGTCAATTCATCCATAATGTCAAAATCAATGTGGTTGCATATTTTGTTTGCACATATTAGATTCCGGATGCATCCTGGGGCATTGGTCGAAACATGGAATTTGTTTCAAGTTTCAGCTATCATCTGGTGCAGCAAAGGTACCATTATCGTGGAGGCTATATCTCAATCATGATGCTATAATTGCGTCCTGCGTATTTGGAATTGCCTGAATTAGAGGCCTGGGAAGGGGTATTTAAATGCCCTTTTTGGTCAAAAATTGGTTATTTCTCTATTCCCTTGAGTCCCAAAAACCCTAATAGAGTGTGTAGTCCCCAAATTAAGTCTTGGATGTTGATTGGGAGATTGAATAACTTACATAATTGTGATTAACATCGAATCTAAGGTATGAATCCTTTATTTATAGTGTTGAATTCTTGATTATTTGACCTAAAACCCCAAATGGCTTTAGGCATAATTTTAGCCCAAATATGATTTATTTGCACCAATTTCTTGAGAGATATAACTCTCTAATGGTATTTAAAGAACGGTTTGCTCTCAAAAACTCTCTTTTCATAAGTGGGACCCACTTGGTAGGTTTTTGGTGTCGTTTTGGACCCAAAACACAATGGTGCAATATAGGTATTGATATTCTCATAATAATGTGTAGATTATGTTTTTGATAGCTTGGCTCATTGAAGAAGCTTCAAGTAAAATAAAAGTGAAGGTTATTGGTCCGTGAGCTATATTTGGATTCGAGGTAGGTTAGGCTTACTTCATGTTAGATTGAGCTATATTATAGTATGACTTTGATATCTTGATAAGATTGCGTGGGGTTTTAGGGGTTGAAATGGTAAATGGTAATGATTGGGATTATTTGAACCACTTAGGCTATGGAACTCATAAAGTGTGATACTTGACTTATAGTCTAGAACTTTAGACAGTTGGACTTGTTATCTCGTGAATAACATAAGAATGTTGTAGTTGTTCTTGTTTAACGGGTGTGATCTTGTCAGTCATATTAAATTGTAAGTTGACCTTAGTTGTGCATAATTGTGGAAATTTCCCTAGTTACTTTCTGAAGTAAGAGTATACTTGAGGAAGAATTGTACTATAGAACTAGTATGGATTGATAAACCTCTAAGACATAACTTAGATGGCTTATCTTAGTCTCGAGTAGAAGTTAAACTTGAAGAGAAACATGGGTTATTAGAAGCGGAGTTCGACCTGCCTTAAGCTTGGATTATGTAGTTTCATTAGTGACCTAGATACTTGTTAAATGCATAGGATGTGCCTTTGGTAATATGATGGCTAATTTAGGTAAATGGTTTATTCATGATGTTGGTATTGGAAATGATGTGCATGATTAATTGCTAATTACTAAAAATTCTTTGATAGAAATGAAATATCTTATAGATTAAACCCATGACTATGATATCACTTAAATCATGAATAAATTACCATGTGGGCCTGGGATTATGTTACTACTCACATTATGTTCGAGCCTAGTGACTAAACTAATGTTTGTGTTAAAAATCCTCTTGTGCTAATAATGTGAATCATGTTAATAAAAAGGGGCTCTAGAAGGTATAACTAGGGCTTGTACTTGAAGATCCTAATGATTATGTTAAGCCCGGTAAAGTAGTGAGTGTACATACCATATGGATATACTTGTTCATACACCTATTAATATACCATGTCGATAATGAATGATGAGATATGATGGTATGTCTTTCCTTACTTCTCTTTCCCTCTATCCCTCTGGGGCTTGAATTTACAATTTATTGGATTGCTTATATATGTATTGATATGATGATGATTATCGATAAGTTCAGAGGATATATTGATGCTATGATGATGCTCGGTAATTCCAGAAGTTATATTAATGTTATGATGATGCCCGGTAAGTTCAAAAGATATATTGATATTATGATGATGCCCGATAAGTTCGGAGGATATATTAATGATGTGATGATGCTCGATAAGTTCGGAGGATATATTGATGCTATGATGATGTCCGGTAAGTTCAAAAGATATATTGATATTATGATGATGCCCGGTAAGTCCGGAGGATATATTGATGATGTGATGATGCTCGATAAGTTCGGAGGATATATTGATGCTATGATGATGTCTAGTCAGTCCAAATGATATATTGATGATGTGATGATTCTTGGTAAGTCTGGAGGATATATTGATGATGTGATGATGCTCGGTCAGTTTGTAGAATATAATGATGTTATGTGTGGTAAACATGTATATATATGTTTATGTGTGATTATGCCTATATATGATTATATTTGTATGTGCTTTGAGGATATGATGTTATTCTTGGGATGTCCATTATAATTCTTTGATTCCAATCACTTATTGAGCGACGTAGCTCTTGCTAGTGTCAAATAGTGAGTGGAAGTAATATATACTGAATAATGTATTAGGATAAGTTGGTAAACAGGATATTGTGTGGCATTTGATAATTCACCTAGTGAGTTTAGATGGCATTGGATAAAGGGATTAATTAAGGTATATTGCTTATTAAAGTGAGTTATGTGGTAACTAGTTGACTACTAAATGACTATTTTACTTGATGGCTTGAACTCTAGAATTCTAGTTATTGAACCTTGTTTGATGTGAAATGTGGTAACTAGCAATTGTGGTTGTTACGTGGCTAATGATGAAAATAGGTCAGTATGGGTGATGATTAATGATATTGATGACTAAGTTATGATTTCGATTATCTATTAATTGGGGATTTGTATATTAAAGATGCTAGACACTAAAAACTGTTTATGGTTAGATATATGTGTATAATAATGATTAGTGGTCTTTTTTAGATGGTGATTAGTGCTATTGTGATGACTAGAAATGGGTATTGTTTAAATACATCTACGGTCTAGTAGTGAACCTCGACTAGAGTCTAGATGTTGGTAAATTAGTGAATAATGGCTAGCCGTTATCCCGTGAATAGGGATTATGTAAAGAACCGATTAGGCTAACAACTAGGGGTCCTTGATGACTATTGAATTGGTGGTTTATTAATAGTCATTGATTAACTAATACTAAGTAAGTACAGTATATTGTTGAGATAGACATCTATATAGTGATATAATTATGGGTATTACTACTATTGGTCCATAAGGAGGCCAATATGCAAAGGTAGACGGGACTTGAACCCAAATGCTACACCCTGGGGAAATATAAATACCAATCCACTCTATTGGCTACTAAAAGAAATCATCCATAGAGGAAGCCACATAACCATAAACTCTACACCAAGGCAAATAACAACCAATATAAACCTACCAAGGCACATAATCATCGTTGGGTATAGAAACCCCAATTCAACTCAAATATAGGAAATCAAGGGTGCGCATATCATGATGGAAATGTAAAACCATAATCCCGATGTATCCAAAGAGGAATGAATTTGAGCAGGTCCAAATTCAAATAGAGAGTCTAAATTAATAATTGGGGTACTAAGTGCACCTCCTCTAATTGAAAGTGCCACAACACTATGAGACTAATCTAGATGATGTGAATGACTACTAATAACCCCACATCAAAGACACCCTTTGGACCAATGACCGATCTCTCTACAATCATAACAAACCTCTGAAGCTTTAACCTAGTGAAAAATATAAGTTAACCCTAACTAGCTGATCAACTAACATCGAGAATAATCTCTACTAAAATAGACATCCTCCCCACAGTAATAACATACCTTAGGAGCTCTAGGCTGGCGAGGAACATATCGTAAACCTGTTTGAACAACCAACTCACGTTTGGGGCACTCTCTAGACTAATGTCCAATCTCACCATAACCAAAGCAAGCTTCTAAAATACTCTGAGGTATTGTACCTACTTATCCAGAATTGTTTCCATGGACTAAAGATCTATACTGAATACTCAACAAGGTCTGATGAGAACGCTGTCAGTCGTGACCACCATGATAGATTTTAAAGCCACCTATAGTCTAAGACATTACCTGTGGGCTGCAGGTAAAGCCTATCCCCGCCAGGAGGATCCTTACTTTCAGACAAAATACCAATAGAACTCTTCTGATGATATGGACTCTTACAATCACCTCCATAAGTATAAATGTGTGATCTTTTGTGGCCCTTGCATGATCAACAACCTGAAAGAAAGAAGACCTAACTATTATTAAATGCTCTAATGCCAAACAGAGTGGCATAGCTAATCCTTAACAAAAGTCCATGCAACATCTTATACTTTGAAGGATATAGCATAGAGTATGT
Source organism: Capsicum pubescens (assembly GCA_030864215.1). Taxonomy (NCBI): domain Eukaryota; kingdom Viridiplantae; phylum Streptophyta; class Magnoliopsida; order Solanales; family Solanaceae; genus Capsicum; species Capsicum pubescens. The sequence continues at coordinate 270,121,095 of CM061548.1, forward strand.
CTATCCCACTCAAGAAACCCAATCTCATACTCTAAAACTGATAAGGAACCCTGCAAAACTCCAACAAACCCAACTCTTGCCTAGAGTTGCTCGATGAACCGAATATCATCTCTAGTTGTAGGGTATTTGTAAAAAAGTTCAGAATCCCTAATGTTGAAGGTGTCACAAATAGTACTGGAGCCTGGGCTAGCCCCAAATCTTCTAGCTGATGCTGAAGATCTTTGATATTAATCTCAGACTCCCTAGTCTGATGTTGTGCTAAAACTCTAGAAACACATGAAAAAGTCTCATCTACATCTATCAATAACCTTGTATCATACATCTGGAATAGAATAGAGTTAAATACTATATTAGAGGCTCATAAAAATAGGGATGCACGACAGGGAGTCAAGAATATAATTTCCTAAGAACACCCTATATCCTTCCTGAGATAGGATACGGACGTCTCCACACAGATCTGTAGGACTCTACCAAATACCAAGTTCTTGTACCAACACAATGATAAACCTAGGAATGGATACTAATTTTTCATGACCCAATTTCTCAGTTCATGATGGCACCTACTATAACCCATCGGTAGCTAAGCCAACCCACAGTTTGGAAATGCTAGTAACACACTATCAAAAGAAATAAATTAAAACAATAGAGTAAATATATTAATGGGGAAAATATATATAAAGCAACCCCCAAGACCTGGTGAAGTTAGTACAAGATCTTCTAATACAACAAGAGCACCAAGTGAAATACCAAATAAATATACATGTATAACCCATCTCAAAATACAACATAGATATCAGTCAAATCCATAAGAGAGAGAGTAGTAATAATCTGAACGTCAGGAGCTCACGCTATACTCCAATCCTAGCTTCTCCACATGATGCACACACTAATAGTGAGAACTCATACTATGATCTGCAAGCTACAAAAGTGTAGCATAAGTACCAAACACATGGTACTTAGTAGGCAATTATCGACTAAGCTCCAAAGATAATGCAAATATAGATAATATGCAAGTAGGAATATAAACTAAAGGCAACTATCAAGGAATCTAACATGATAAAGTTATAGATACAATAAGGATAAACTATCTTATTCTAGCCACATTTAAGAACTAAAGTACTATATTGTATATCACTAGCGAATATACAAATAAAGAGTGGACGAAGGATATATATAGTAGTATACAAGGCTAAGGAATACATATAAAATATGAATAAACAAGGAAAGAGAGGGATATACAATAATACAATAGCTAGATTTATGTATATACATATAGGTATACAAGGCTAACTCAAAGGTAACAACCTAAGATGTCCAACCTAACCTCTCAAAAAATCCTAACTAAGTAGGAAAGCTAATACTAACATTATCTGAGACTATAGTCAAATGTCTAACCTTAAATACACTATCCATAATGTATACTACCATAAAAGAAAAGGGATAGAAATCATATCTCCGACCTCAGTATCAGTCCATAATCAGCCTACCCATGAACTAACTGTAACAACAATAATAAAGTAATCGGCTAGTCTAGACAAATAATACATAATTGAGGCCTCATAAACTCAAAAGGTTCAATCAACACTCAACAAACAGCAATCATAGCCTATATATATGCAAACCCCCATAAGGATGATAGATATAAGCACAGAATAACATTTACAATTGTGCATCTTTGAAGTCAAGAATTTCAATAACTTAAGCGACATTCAGATTCCACTTTTCCTCCTAAGTGATCTAAGGTACATGGGGTTTTCCTAAAACTACATGGGCTTGTTGAAAACACTTTTAATATGGTTTAAAGTTAGAAATCATGAATTTCCAAAGGGGTTTTGAGATTTACATTTACAATTGTGCATTATGAACTCTTTAATAATATTATAGCTTAGGTCTTGAGGCCTCCCCTTAAAAATTGAACTTTTACTTATTTATATATAAATGCATGCACTTGATGAATTTAAATATTGGACTGAGAGCATCAATTATTGGAACTCTCTCTTATTTAAAGATTCCTTGTTTTCGTAAGTCATGATTTATTTGAATGTATATTATGAAGTATGTTTCAAATGACTTTATGATTGTTAAGACTTGATTATAGTTTTGCAATGAAGAGGGGGTATTGTATTTGGTGTTAATGGTTAAAGATGTTTATTAAGAAACTTGCATATTTTTTCATAAATTTCATGGCCACCACATGTATGTTGAAAAGCTGAAAACAATGACTTTTACATAATTTGACAAATGCTTTTAAGTATGAATCTTCTTGAATTGTTTGAAGTATGGTGGTCCAAACTGTATGTTTTGAAAGAGAAAATCATAAATAATATCGAATGGCTTTGATACGACTTACAAGTCTTGGTATGGCGATACCAATTTAGATAATGCTATAGTAATAATGTAGAACAGAATAGAAAGTAGATTTTCATTCAGATTATCAGATTTTAAACTTAGAATGATTCATGTTTAGAAAAGGCTAAAATTAGGCTTAAAGAGAGTTAGGTGGTTACCCGTAGAAGGCACAAGTTCAAGAAGCTCATTGCTCGAAATCATGTTTTGCCGATATGGGTTTATTACTTCCCCAAGAGGGATTATATGCTAGCCTAGTGCCCTGGGGCGTATCATATTCAGATACTTCAACCCTTGCGGCAAACTTGTGTTGGGGGCTTAGTCGTCGAGTTAACGGCAGATCCCATATTGTCCATGGAAAACTTTTAGATATATAGGATGTACCACCTATCTCAGAAGTAATATGGAGCATAGAATTGCATTGACAAGATTGTTTTAAGATCATTTGAGATGGCCCATGTATTTTAAACTATTTCATGCATAGTGTTTTATGACTTGCTGTCGCCTATGTTATATGTGTATAAATTCACTATTTTGGATTGCTCTGTGTACCAGTACAATTCTATTGACCCCCTATATTTCAGGGTTTGAAGCTCAGTCTAGAGGTCCTACAAAGTTATAGAGTTTTTCAGACAGGAGTAAAGTGTGCAATTGGTGAGCCTCCTTTATTTCGTAAGGCCTATTTCTTTCTAGTCACTTGTCATTTATTTTGGCTTAGGTCCACTTGGGGCGATATCCCTGTTTTAAATAGTTTGTTACTTCTCGTATGTATTAGAGATTTTGCAGACTGAAATAGTGATGTTTAGATGTTGATGGATTTCTTTCTGTATTGTTAAGATTGAACTTAGAGTATGACCATGAATTCCTAAATGAATTATATTTCCATATCTTTTCTTTATTATTTGAGTATTGTGCATGATTACTAGAAGTAGAAGGGCACCCGGTCCTCCATGGTTTGGGATGCTTATTACAGCTAGGGCCCCGGCTTAGATTGTGACAAACTTGGTATCAGAGCATAGTTTATAGTCCTAAGGTGTCTGCAAAATCGCATCGGGTAGAGTCTTATTTATAGGTATGTAGTGCGCCACACTTATAGGCAGGAGGCTACTAGACATTTAGGAATATCTCCCTTCTTTGTGATTTAGTTCATGCTGTAGAGTCTGAATGTCCCCTAATCAATGGTCTATTATATTTCATAAAAACTATCATGCCTCTATATCGCTCCAATGAACAGAACGCCCAAATTGAATATGTCTGTCCCACCCATGGGATGAGGACACGTAATAGGGCTCACACTCCTGAATTAGTTGCTGCTTCGGGAGTCCCTCCTGTTTAGACCAGCCCACCCAGGTCTCCTAGGGCTCCTCGGTATGGGACTAACTACACCCAACCTCCCAGAGAGAAATATCCAATGTTGAGTTCAGACAGTCGATGCATATGATTGCATAGTTTGTGGCTTCACAGACCTGACAGTCGGAGGATTTTGGGTCTGCATCTGGTGCATCTGAGACCATGCGGGTGGATCAATTTATGAGGTTGAACCCGCCCAAGTTTATGGGTACATAGGTGGAGAAGGATCCACAAGAGTTTGTGGACGAGATGGAGAAAATATTTTGAGTGATGTATATGGATGAAGTAGAAGGGATTAAACTAGCGGCTTATCAATTAAAGGAGGTAGAAAATCAGTGGTACAATGAGTGGAAAGATTCGAGGGGTGAAAATAATGAGCCTTCTGCTTGGGGAGAATTTGTGGAAGTTTTCCTGGACCGATTCTTTCCCCAGGAGTTGAGGGAGTCCAAGGCTGAGGAGTTCATAAATTTGAAATAGAGGAAGATAAGCGTCAAGGAGTACACCCAGAAATTCAGTCAACTATTCTGTTATGCTCTGGAATTGGCGGGGAATATAAGGGCCCGTATGAGACTTTTGGATGACTTAGTGTTGGAGTGCAAAAGGGCAATGTTGAACAAAGATATGGACTTCTCCATATTGTCAGTTCATATGCAACAGGTGGAGAAGCAGAAGAAGAGGGTTGCTGAACAAGAGAGAAAGACAGACAAGACAAGAGGGCCAGACTGGCAGACCAAAACTATAGTCAGCATCAAGATGGTAAGTGGGGTAACAGGTGGTCGAAGAAAAAGTTCTTGGGTAATGCTCAGCCTGCAGCCAGTGCGCCTGCGCCCAGACCTCCAGTTGATCAGTAGTTTTAGAATTTCCAGCCTAGTCATAGGCCGAGAGTACAGGGCACATAGTCACAAGGGGGTGTAGCGCAACCTTCTAGGTCATATCCTCAATATGATATGTATGGTAAGTACCATCCAGGAAAGTGCACGCTTGGCAGGTTAGTGAGTTATGCGTGTAGCCAGCCAGGTCATATTAAGAGAAACTGTCCATCTGTTAGAGGAAGTGTTGGAGGTGCTAAGTCTCAATCAAACTCCTCCGTGCCACCACCGCCTTCAAAGGGCACTACTTCAACTATCGGGAGCGGTCGCAATCGATTATACGCTATATCAAATCATCAGGAGGCAGAGGCCTCACCATATGTAGTCACGGGTACGTTACAAATCTTCACTCGTGATATGTATGTGTTACTTAATCTCGGGTCAACCTTGTCTTACGTGACACCTTATGTGGCTGTTAGTTTTGGTTTCGAACCTGAAAATATTCCTAAACCCTTTTCTGTCTCCACTCTTGTTGGTGACTCTGTTATGGCAAGAAGAGTGTACAAAATTGTGTAGTGTCTATTTTTAAATTATGATACTGTGGTAGATCTTATAGATCTTGACATGATTGACTTTGATTCTATCTTGGAAATGGATTTGCTTCACTCATGCTACCCTATCCTAGACTGTAGAACTCGGAGGTTACTTTCTTATTTTCGAATGAACCAGTGCTAGAATGGGAGGGGCATTCTTTAGCACCTAAGGGAAAATTCATATCTTTTCTCAGATCCCATAAGTTTATTTCTAAAGGTTGTTTGTATCATTTTATTCAGGTTAAAGATTCAAATACCGAAAGTCCTCTTCAGTTTATCCCGGTGGTTAATGAATTTCCAGAAGTCTTTCTCGATGATCTCCTAGGAATACCACCCGATAGGGAGATAGATATTGGTATCGATCTATTATCGAATACCCAACCTATTTCTATTCTGCCATATAGAATGGCTCCTATAGAGTTGAAGGAGTTGAAAGAACAGTTAAAAGATCTTCTTGACAAGGGCTTTATCTGTCCTAGTATTTCTCCCTAGGGTGCACCTGTACTCTTCGTGCGAAAGAAATATGGTTCCCTCCGCATGTGTATAGACTACCGTCAACTAAATAAGGTCACTGTTAAGAACAAATACCCTCTTCCCAGAATTGATGATCTTTTTTACCAACTTCAAGATGTTAGGTGTTTCTCCAAGATAGACCTTCATTCGGGTTATCATCAATTGAAAGTTAGGGAGGCAGATATTCCCAAAACAGCTTTTCAAACCCGATATGGCCATTATGAATTCTTAGTCATGTCCTTCGATTTGACTAACGCCCCTGTAGCCTTCATGGACCTAATGAATAGGGTGTTCCATCAGTTTTTAGATCTGTTTGTCATATTTTTCATTGAAGACATTTTGATTTATTCTAAGAGTAAGGAGGATTATGCCAATCACCTCTGAATTATTCTTCAGACCCTCAAAGATCATAAGTTGTATGCAAAATTTTCCAAGTGTGAATTCTGGCTTAATGTTATTGCTTTCTTGGGGCATATTGTGTCTAGTGAGGGAATTAAAGTTGATCCCCAAAAGATTTAGGCAGTGAGAAAATATCCCAGACCCATGACTCCAACTGATATTCAGAGCTTCTTGGGTTTGGCGGGGTATTACAGAAGATTCGTTGAGAATTTTTCTTCCATAGCTGCTCCACTTACCAGGTTGACACAGAAAAAGGTGACATTTATGTGGTCTGACTCTTACAAGAATAGTTTTGAGAAGTTGAAGGATAAGTTGACTACTGCACCTATTTTGACTCTTTCGAAAGGTACAGAGGGTTTTGTGGTATATAGTGATGTATCCCGAGTGGGACTTGGATGTAAGCTCATGCAGCAAGGTAGGGTGGTAGCTTATGCATCTAGAAAGTTAAAGGTCTATGAGATAAATTACTCCACTCATGACGTGGAGTTAGAGGTCATGGTGTTTTCACTTAAAATCTGGCGTCATTATTTGTATGGTGTACATGTTGATATATTCACTGACCACAAAAGTTTGCAGAATGTTTTCTCGTAAAACGAACGTAATCTCAGGTAGAGACGGTGGTTAGAATTGTTGAAGAACTATGATATGAGACTGCAATATCATCCAGGCAAGGCCAACGTGGTGTCTGACGCCCTCAGCAGATTATCCATGGGTAGTCTTTCTTATGTTGAGGAAGGAAAGAGGGAGATGCGAAAGATATTCACCACCTTACAAATCTAGGGGTACTACTTCTGAATTCCAAAGATGGAGAAGTAGTTGTGCATAAAATAGCTAAATCTTCCCTATGTGTGGAAGTAAAGAAGAAACAGGATGAGCATCCCATCTTGATGCAAATTAAGAAAAATGTGGGTCAACAGAAGGTGATGTCTTTCAAAATTGGCGGTGATGGTATTTTGAGGTACCAGGGCAGGCTGTGTGTACCGAATGTGCATGGTTTAAGAGAAAGAATACTCGATGAGGCTCATATTTTGAGGTATGTAGTTCACCCAAGCTCTACTAAAATGTACCATGATCTTAAAGCAATATATTGGTGGAATAATATGAAGCGTGATGTTGCTGATTTTGTTTCCAAGTGTTTGAATTGCCAACAAGTTAAAGTGGAACATTTGAGACCAGGTGGTACTTCCCAAGAGATAGCTTTGCCTATGTGGAAGTGGTAGATGGTTAATATGGTCTTCATCATGGGACTTCCAAGGTCCCGAAACCAATATGATTCCATTTGGGTAATTGTGGATCGGCTAACCAAGTCAGCTCACTTTTTGCCTGTGAGGACTAACTATTCGGGAGATGATTATGACATGCTGTACATTGAGGAAATAGTTTGTTTGCATGGGGCACCTATATCCATTATATCCGATCGAGGTACATAATTCTCTTCGCAGTTTTGGAGATCTTTTCAGAGGGTTGTAGGCACCCAAGTGAACCTGAGCATTGCATTTCACTCCCAGACGGATAGGCAAGTTGAGAGCACCATCCATACCCTTGAGGACATATTGAGGGCTTGTGTAATTAATTTCAAAGGTAGTTGGGTAGATCATTTGCCATTGATAGAGTTTGCCTACAATAATAGCTACCATACCAGCATTAAGATGACTCCTTTTGAGGCACTTTATGGGAGATGATATAGATCACCGATTGGGTGGTATAAAGTGGGTGAAACACGGTTGTTTGGGATTGATATTGTTCATCAAGATATGTATAAGGTGAAAATCATTAGGGAACAACTTAAGAAAACTCAAAGTCATCAGAAATCCTACGTTGATGTTAGAAGAAGGGAACTAGAATTTGAGGTTGGTGGATTAGGTGTTTCTAAAAGTCTCCCCTATGAAGGGAGTCATGCAATTCAGAAAGAAAGGAAAGTTGAGTCCTCGCTTTATAGGACCATATTATATTGTGAGAAGAATAGGTGGGGGCGCTTATTAGTTAGAGTTGCCCGCAAGTCTGGCTTCCGTTCATCCCGTATTTCATGTGTCTATGTTGAAGAAGTTCGTTGGAGATCATTCCCTAGGCATAGAGGAGATCAATGTGAAAGACTCTTTGTCATATGAGGAAGAACCTGTTGCAATATTGGATCGTCAAGTTCAAAAATTGAGGAGTAAGGAAATAGCTTCGGTTAAGGTGCTTTGGAGGAATCAAAAAGTTGAGGAGGCTACTTGGGAGTCAGAAGATGATATGCGTGTGAGGTACCCGACTCTTTTTGTGGCCATAGATGATGAATTAGAAGGTACAAAATCCTATACTACTTTTTCTTTCTTTCATTTAGTTCTTGCAATCATGCTTGTTGTGTCTCGAGTCATCATTCAGGGACGAATGATCCCAAGGGAGGGATAATCTAACGACCCACATTTTAGGCTAATATGTACACCGTCATTCCTACGCTTTAATGTTCCAAAAGACTTTCTATTAATAGAGCCTTTATGAGAATTTAAAATATTTTTGGATTTTTTATCCAATAAGCCACCGTGATTCCCCCGCGTTGCGGTGGAAATAGCGATGGAAGCCTCACCGCATCGCGATGGAGGCCAATTTAGCATTTGTCCAATTCCAGTGGATCACCGCGATTGCACCGTGTTGCGGTGAATCCCAAAACAATAATTATCAAAATCTAGTAAGTCACCGCGATTCTACCGCATCGCAGTGGGTATCGCGATGATACTCTCACTGCATCGTGGTAAGGCCTTAAACGGCATTTCAGTTATGGATTTTTAAATCCAACGGCAGCTTGGTCTTTTGCCTAATCCCCCAAAACGTGAAAACAGATGATTAATGGAATTATTGAGAAAAATATGCTTATTTTTCACCAATACCTCTCAAATTAAAAACCCTAGTCTCTCCCCCATAGATCAAGAGTTCATCTTTAAAGTCAATAATTACAAGAACTTAAGCGAGATTCGGGTTCCACTTTTCCTCCTAAGTGATCTAAGGTACGTGGGGTTTTCCTAAAACTACATGGGTTTGTTGAAAACACTTTGAATATGGTTTAAAGTTAGAAACATGAATTTACAAAGGGATTTTGATATTTACATTTACAATTGTGCATTATGAACTCTTTCATAATATTATAGCTTTGGTCTTGAGGCCTCCCCTTAAAAATTGAACTCTTACTTATATATATATATATATATATATATATATATATATATATATATATATATATATATATATATATATAAATTCATGCACTTGATGAATTTAAATTTTGGATTGAGAGCATCAATTATTGGAAATACCTCTCTTATTTAAAGATTTCTTATTTTCATAAGTCATGATTTATTTGAATGTATTTTGTGAAGTATGTTTTAAATTCCTTTATGATTGTTAAGACTTGATTATGGTTTTGCGATGAAGAGGGGGTATTATATTTTGGTGTTAATGGTTAAAGATGTTTATTAAGAAACTTGCTCATTTTGTCATAAATTTCATGGCCACCATATGTATGTTGAAAAGCTGGAAACAATGACTTTTACATAATTTGACAAATGCTTTGAAGTATGAATCTTCTTGAATTGTTTGAAGTATGGTAGTCCAAACTTTATGTTTTGAAGGAGAAAATCGTAAATGATATAGAATGGCTTAGATACGACTTGCAAGTCTTGGTATGATGATACCAATTCAGATAATGCCATAGTAATAATGCAGAACAGAACAGAAAGCAGATTTTCATTCAGATTATCAGATCTTGAACTTAGAATGATTCATGTTTAGAAAAGGCTAAAATTAGGCTTAAAGAGAGTTAGGTGGCTACCCGAAGAAGGCATGAGTTCAGGAAACTCATTGCCCAAAACTGTGTTTTGCCGATACGAGTTTATTACTTCCCCAAAAGGGATTATTTGATGGCCTAGTACCCTGAGGCGTATCAAATTCAGATACTTCAACCCTTGCGGCAAACTTGGGTTAGGGGTTTGGCCGTCGAGTTAATGGTGGATCCCATATTTCTCTTGGGAAACTTTCAAATATGTAGGGTGTACCACCTAGATCAGAAGTAATACGGAGCATAGAATTGCATTGAAAAGATTATTTTAAGATCATTTGAGATGGCTCATGTATTTCAAACTATTTCATGCATAGTGTTTTATGACTTGCTCTCGCCTATGTTATATATGTATAAATTCACTATTTTGGATTGCTCTATGTACCAGTATGTACCAGTACAATTTTATTGACCCCCTTTATTTCAAGGTTTAAGGCTCAATCTAGAGATCCTGCAAAGTCGTAGAGTTTTTCAGACAGGAGTGAAGTGTGCAGTTGGTGAGCCTTCTTAAATCCGGAAGGCCTATTTCTTTCCAGTAACTTGTCATTTATTTTGGCTTAGGTCCACTGGGGGCCTTGTCCCAGTTTCAAATAGTTTGTTACTTTTTGTATGTATTAGAGATTTTGCAGACTGAAACAGATATTGATGGATTTCTTTCTGTATTGTTAAGATTGAACTCAGAGTATGACCATGAATTCAGAAATGAATTATATTTCCATATTTTTTATTTATTATTTGAGTATTGTGCATGATACCAGAAATAGAAGGGCGTCCGGGCCTCCATGGCTCGGGATGCTTGTTACGGCTAGGCCCCGGCTCGGGTCGTGACAAAAGCCTACCTCGATGCTGGACCGTAATCCTTGTCGTCCATAAATCGTTTGTCTTTTCTCAATGAATGCAATATGTTTATACACTATCAAAATAGTAATCTATATGTCATTAGGAGTAAAACAAGACCCACATTAGTATATAAAAGGTCGGGCTGGAAATTGGGTCAAGAATGAGGCCACGGGGCCAACAAATAGAATTCAAAATTGAATCCGTCATGGGGTCCCTTGAAAGACAAGGAATATGTGCTCAAAGGATGAGAACAAATGGTGCATAAATTGGGGCCCAAATTAGCCCCTAAGGTCTAAGGATTTAAAGACCTAATTCCTAATAATTTACAATGAAATAGGATGGAAATTGACAAAGAAAATAATGGGAAATGACCAAGGAGTGTTAGGCGAACTTGCCTTAGCTTCAAAATAGATTATTCTCCACACTTTCCCTCTCTTAAATCTCTCAAAATAGTAGAAAATAGTGATGAAAATTAATGAGAAATTTGAGTGAAGAAAGGGATTTAATAATCCCCAGGAACCGCTAAAGCAGTCACATAGTCACTTAAGCAACTACCGCTAAAGTGGCTCCTTGACAAAGAGGTTAGGCACAGGGACGTGGGCATCAGTAAAATAGTCTCCTAGATGCTAAAGCGGTCTAATGTTGCTAAAGAGACCTAATATTGATAAAAAGACTACCGCTTAAGTGGTCAAATGGCTTCTTAGCGGTTGCACCAGTGCCACAACCCAATTTACAAATCATGATGGCACATACTATATCCCGCCAATAGGTAAGCCAAACCATTGTCCCGAGCTACACGCAATGGGCTAACTTTGTGAAAAATAACCTAAAAGCTGAAAATCAACATTTTAAGAGTTAAAACAGCAATAAAGCAGTTATAATAGTTTAATATATAGATAAAAGGGCAACAATCATCCCAAGACTCAGTAATGTTGGTACAAGAGCTACTACAAACGAACTATAAGTACTGAATCAAATATAATCTGTCTCAAAAATGAAAGACTAGACATTGATAAATAAAAGAAAAAAGGGTAAATCTAACTCTAAGAGCTCACGCAATCTCCGATATCAACCTTGCACGAAGGTCAAGTCATTGGTGGCATCTAGTACTCAGACCTACACCAAAAAGGTGCAGAAGTATAGTATGAGTACCTAAACCATGTGTACTCAGAAGGCATCATTGTTCGACTAAGCTAAATCATGATATAAATACAATAAGATACAAGACAAAAATAAACTAAGTCATGGTTAAAGGAGAAAACCTAGAAATAAGCTCCAACACTGATGTGCATAAGTAAATAACTAAAAATGGAAAGTAACATAAAGATCACACAATTATAACTACTAAATTGAGCCCCATAAGCCAATAAGAGCAGAAAAGTAAATAACCCAACGCAGGTCCCCCATAAACCTGGAGGGTACAATCAAAGAGAAATAAGCAACCGAAGAATCATAACTCTACTAAATATCAACTATAACTATCAAACCATCTTACCGAATCATATCATTTCGAACTCCCAATTCCAAACAAATCAAAACTCATATCATTATCATCATATCATCCTCATTAGTATCAATATTATAACATTAGTTTTTGTACTTGAACAAAAACTCATAGATCAATATCATCATTAATTGTGGAACTTCGATCAAACTCATATATTAATATCATCATTAATTGCCTGACTCGACAGAAAACTCATCTAAATAGACCATAACCATGTGTTATACCAATAAACCCTATAAGTAAAATATACCAATAAACCACTAGATTTTTTTTGGAATTAACATCAACTCCCAAGACCAAACTAGCATACTTATTAAGTATTCAATCTTCTCAAAATCCTAAAAGAATTACTAATAATGGTACAACATGCATAAATAAGTCTGCAAAAGCACAAGTCTTGGTCTAAGGTGGGTCAGAGGGGCCCACTTCTAATTTCTGAAATCTATTTTTAGGCAAACTCTTCCTCGGACTAGGCAAAGGTATCTAAATTCATTTCTAGATGTTAGATACGCCATAATTACCCCTAAGATAGAAATTTATCCTAATACATGAATGGCCTAAATAGTCCAACTATCCTAAATATTTTTAATCATACCTTTAACACCAAAATCATATCCCATATCTAGCATAATATTATAATCATACTATGGAATAGCTCAATCTATGAAGAGGGTAAACCTAGTCTACCTAGATACTGAAGAAAATCCTGAAGAATCTGCTAAACTACTGATTTCCCTTTTTCAAAAGCTTCTGCAAGATACTATGCTATCAAAATCACAATTTACTCATCAAAACGAGAACAATGATATCCATATTGCACTATTGTGCTTCAAGCCCAAAATTACATAAAAATTCCATGCGGGACCTATTTACGGAATCACACTTTCGAAACCAACACAACATTCCTCTATGCTCAAGGAGCGTTTATCTTAAAAATAGGTGAATTCCAAGCTCTAGTGGTGTTATAATAAAGCCATCAAACTTTTAGAGATTTTAGCAAAAGATGGAGAAATAAATGATGAAAATAATGGAAACTTACCATAATTCAAACAAGAAACGCATAAATTAACTTTATCAGTGCTCCAAAATCACCCACAATTAATTCTCTTAGATTTTCCCACTTTTTAGGGTTTAATAATCAAGAGAATGAATGAAGATAGTGAAAATCAGACTAAGTGGGGTATTTATACCCTTCCCAGATATTCGGGTACCGCTTAAGCAATCACTAGGTTGCTTAAGCGGGCACCGCTTAAGTGATGCCTCACTGGGCCAGCTTGACCACATATACGTCTGTATGGCTACATTATTTCATAATGTAGTTATCAATTGTAGTTCACAATATCATGATCAGGCAGTTTATATCTTACAACTAGTAGGTGATGAGTTCTCTTCATTCGGGGACTCGAGTCAGTTGTAGTTCTAGTATTTTGTTTTGATTCATTTGTATTGATTAGGGATAGCTGGGGGTCATGTTCCGGCTATCTATAGTCAGTATTAGTTGAGACTTCATAGACAGTCGGTCAAAGTTGATGTAGTCAATTTCAGTTTTCTTTTGTATAACCAACGTTGTAAATGTTTCAAACAATATTTATTGAACAAGCTTAGCTAATGACAATTTTTTTGCTTAGTATTTTTTGTTTCATGTATTTTTATTCAGTTGCTCATGAATTATGTCAGTATCATGGGTTAGCTTGGGATCACTTATGGTTCTAAGCATTGTGTGACGTTCAAGGGATAGTCTCAGGGCGTTATAAAATATTGATGAAATTTGTGTTTAGTAAATTTTCTTGCCAAGGATCAACTAGAAAATATATGTTAATGTTCTTGTAAAGTAATGATTAACATGTTCATGGACTTGTGAAATTTCTGCAAATCTAATTAACCACAATTATTTCTCATACTCCATTACTAACAAATTAATTATAAATCAATAATGGTTTATTAGCATAGCGACATTAAGAATTTGATATAGTATGTCTAGATTATTCATTAATGGAAAGCATGACTTAATTTCACAAGTTTGACAAATTCCAATTCAAAATATAGTATATCATACACTAGATGGTTTATAAAAATAAGATTAGTCTACCATAGATATCTTGAAAGGTCGATTCTCACTTACTAATATATGGACCGGGGCATGGATATCACTTGAACTCTTTGAATTATGTCACCACTTGATGTGGACTCTCGTATGATGCAACTAAGTTGTTCGTGATGTTTAATTGAGGAGAAGTCTTCGTTTTTAATTTTATTTATTTATAGTCTTTTTAGCTAATAATTATTAATTTGGGGACCATTACTTGTCTTTAAACCCTTTGGATCATGTCACCACTTGATTGGACTCTCATACGATGTAACTAAGTAGTTTTATGATGTTTAATTGGGGAAGAGTCGCCAATTATAATTTAATTTAATTTTTGATTGCCTTTTTTAAGTCTCATCCATGACCCGATCTATAATATTAGTAAGTGAGAATTGACCTTTCGACACATCTATGGTAAACTAAAGTTATAATTTATTGACAATGATCGGTTACATAAATACTTATTTTGGGGTCTGAAGTTTAGGGTTAGGGTTGGAAGTTAGGGTGTGGGTTTTTAGGGACGGGTTTGGGGTTTGGGGTTTGGAATTTTTTATTAGGATTTGTGGTTCTCATACTTGTTCAAATTGAACAGATTATTTTTTAATAATTATTTTCTAGACTTTATCCCCAACTAGTAGTCGATGATAGATTGTTACTGTGATTTAGCAATCATAATGTGTGGTCTATAATTTCCTATTGTTGTCATCTATGATTTATGATATATTGTCTATTAATATATTTATCTGCACATAAATGACCTATTTCTCTAATGGTAATAATTCTCCAACGATTACAATTCTAAAATTCATATATGTTTCACTCCTTGTCTATATAAACCCTTCACTCTTCTAATAAAAATTCTCCTATTCACTTTCATTTTCATCTATCATAAATGTATCAATAATTCAGAGCTTCAGATGCAAAAAAATTAATATGTTTGTTTATAAGGTAAAGAGGTTATTTAAAGATATCACACACCGAAAATTATCTTGATTGCAAGTTCTATACTTTCCAACATTGAGATCTGCAATAGTGGATAACACATCAACCTCTTATTCTTGGACATCTTTCTTGGGGATATATTTTTCAGAAACATCTACTGCTGTATTTTTTACTCTGCTGATTCAGGCACGTCTACATGATATGTTTTATCAATATGATTGGCTTGCTTTATTGACTTCTTAATCTACCTCCACAATCAAAGCACCAGGTTCAACGATATTAACCTTGGATGGTTTAGGATCCCCATCAACCTAATCAACACGTTTGGGAGTATTTTATATTTCTTCCACAGATGAGAAGCATTCTAAATTGGATAAGCATTTCTAAGGCCTCGCTAACATCTTCCACATCTACTCCAGCAGTTTCTTTTTTAATCTCGAAATAAACTCTAGTAGTTTCTTTAACGTCGTCATGGTCAATGATAATTTTTTTCTCATCATCAATCGCATGTTCAGTCACTATATATTTGAACATACATACCAAGCAGCTACTTATACACAAAAAAATATGTAATAACAACAAATGGATAGTGGTCACCTTGGTCTTTGGGAGCCTTTTGCTTTTTCTCCATTTTTTATCCTTTTTATTTCCTTCTGCTTTATATTATCGAGGATGCCATTCAAGACATTCTTGGTATTGAGCACATTCTGAAGCAACCCCTCCTCTACTTCTAGGTCTTTGGAATATCGACCCCTGGTTGATTCCTGATCACCAACATGTACCTTACTTGATTGAACTTACATGCTTGGTCATCTTCCTCTCATAACTCTTGCAGCTGCACCTGCTTCCTCAATGCTATCTCTTACATGCTAATTACTTGTCCTCTTAGGATATAAAGTGAGGACAGTAACTCCTTCCAATTCAGCCTTTAAAGAGTCTATGATTAGATCCTTCACCTCATTTGGAAAAGAAACAAAGGACTTCATGTAGTCCTCATCCATCTCAGGAACCGTAGGGACAATATATGGGTGACAACCTACAAATAGCCAAAATATTAGCGTATAGTTTAAATCTTTGAAAAAAGAATTTATCGCCTAGTCAAAAGTCATACCTCTGAAGCTCCCAATTGGTTGAAAGGATCACCTTCGATAAATCGATCATTTTTTATTTTGTCCTATCTTACGATCCTTGGATAGGCAAAGGAACTTTATCATATTTGCCTTCAGTACATCTAATTGAAGGAAAAGCTTCATATATCTAGATTTGCAATTACACAAATAATTAAAAAAGAGTAAATAAACTAAACAAAATCCATAATCTACTAATCTATTTGTTTATAATAATTACCATAAACGCCTAAGAAAAGACATACAGGGCATAGGATGCATACCTCCTCTCCTCAGCTGCAGTGTGTTGTTTGATCATATCGATCTTGATCTTGAGGTAGTTCAAAGCTAACCCAAAGCTTACTTTACCCCACGAGCACTTCTTAAAGAAATTCAATGAATTTATCATTTTAACAAAATCCATGTCCACTGCCTTAGATCCGTCTATAGCAAGCAAAATGGTATGCAAAAACCAAGCAAGACAATATTTTAACTCGTCGTCCTTGTTCAACCTACTCCCTCTAACAAGCGACATCAGCTTATATTTCGTTACCTTTTTTCCCCGACTAATAGTTCTACAAAAGGCTTCACCTTTTACACTGGCATTTTGTAATTTTTATTCCAGGAAAGAGGATCGACAACTTAAATCCGTCATCAACACAAACTCTTTCAAGCCAAAACACACTAGTTTGTAATCGACTAAAAATTATATTTCATGCTTCTCTCTGTAACACAGCAAAGTAGCAAGTAGTGCACTATTTGACCGTTGAATTTATTGGAATTTACTGACAACTTCCTAAAATGACAAAAGTAGGATCTCTTGAACCTTCTTTTTAATTTCTAATCGGTCAAAGTCCTCTTAAACTCAACAAGCAACAACAATCTATACCTTACTGAATTTTTTGCATGAAAACTTTCTGCTTCATCAAGCCAAATAGTCAGACCATAATCCTCAACATCAATTTGCATATCACAATGAGGCAAGAACAGGGGATTATCACCTACATTTTCTGAAACAGTTTGCCCTACATCAGACTGTCTATAACCATTTTGATCTTCTTCATCAACATACACTTCAATCTTATTTGAGAAAGAAAGATGTTCATCTTCTAACCTTATTTTTTTCTTCTTCCATTGTGCACTCCCTTCTCTTTTTCTTTTTTTACTAGATGAATGTGTGTGTATGTTCTCTCTCATACCTCTACTTTTTGCTATTTTTATAAGATCTACATGTGAATAATCAAATCAAGACAAGTTATGTCCTCATTGTCACAAAACGTGATGTTAAAGCTATAATAGAAAACCACTAGTCTAGTAATACACCACAAAATTCAATGAACAATAACAATAAAACCCTAAATATTTATGAACAGGGATGAACATTACCAACAAAAGAAGCTATTGAATGAAGCAAATAACTAAAAGTAACTTTAAATTTCGTTAAAAAAGTGGATAAAAATAAAAAAATACAAAAAATCTCAAATTTATTAAGTTTAGGGTTACGAAAATCTCAAATTTTTCACCAAATTATACTGATATGAAACTATAAAAGCTTGGTAGAAGATGAAAACTTTTCTGGGAAAGATGAACTTCAACTGCAACGTCTGAGGAAGAAGAATAGTAGCCTTTGATCAATTTAAAGTAGTCAAGGAAGTGTCAATATCGAGGTGGACTATTTATTGAATTTAATGGAGTAGATGATACTAATGTGGTATTTAAAAGACTTAAAAGCCACACTCCTAACTCTTTAAAATTGTAAAGTACCCTCTGACCCCACACTTTGTTGACCAAATTACTTTCAACCACCAAAATAAACTAAAAAAAAAAATAAGTGGCATTTTTGCAATTGAGTTTGTAGGGTAGGCTTATTTGCAACATATCTCTAGTTTCTTTTAAGAAAAAAATTATATAGAAAAATATTCATATTATCAATTAATTAAACAAGGTTAGAATTAATAAAGATAGTTTAGCCAAGTTGTAATTTTTTTAACCTCAAAAGAATTGTTACAAAAAAATTAAAATAAGAAAAGTAATCATAATATCATAAATCATGAGGATGTTACAAAGCAAAATCAGAAGGGTAGTCGTTGAAGTTATGTCAATTTTTTAATATCAAACCAAATCAAATATTATTGATTTCTTTTATCATTTTATACCAAACTAAATCAAACCAACACATTTGATTCTCCACAATTTACAAAGAATGCAATCTAAACAAATCTATCTATATATAATAAGAGAGGCAAAAGCCGTATGTGTCAACACTAGAAAAATCCATTTTAAAAAAATAAAAATCTATCTATAAATATTAAAAATTAATAATTAAAAATAAAAAAATTACCTACATCTGCACATTAACTACCCTATATAAACTGCACATAAACTACCCCTAGATTGGGTTAGTCTTTGTAGGATTTTTCTTTCTCTTTTTTAAAATAGCATTTGTTATCTAATTTTTTGAACAAAAACTCAATTTAGAAAGCAAAAATATTCTTTTAAAAATTATCTGTTTCTATATCTTCTATTTATATATAATAGAAGAGGCAAAACTGTCACATCTTAACACCACAAAAAACAGGATTTATCATTAAAATTAAAATTAAAAATAAAAATAAAATACGTGATAACCGAAACATTAGGGAGAAAAATGAACTCCTGCAAACGATTAATTTTATTGCTCAATACAATAATGCTAAAATTTAGGAATTTATAGTTGTTTAAACTCAAAAAAAAAGTTTTTGAGCACAAAGCAGTTTCAAAGCCTATCTTTGTGGAACTTCTTTTTCACAAAATATTCCTAGAATATAATCGCATGTACATTGCTGAAATTTAAAAATTCAAAATTTATATACCAAAAAAATTTTGTCAATTTTTTTTTAAAAAAAATAATTTTGTCATCTTCTAACAAAATAATTTTTTTCTATTTATTTTTAAAATTCAACACAAATTTTGCCAGTCTGATCTAACTCAAAAACAGTACTTCCACATTTAAAATTTTATTTTTACAAATTCAAATACGGATTTTTTTAGCCAATATAAATAATTAAAATCTCAGTTACAAATTCAAATAACCACAACAACTCAAACACACAGACAAAAAAAAAAATCATTTATCCATACATTCAAATCACTGTTTCTTTACCACGTTCTTCTACTCACATATTATTTATTTTCGTATTTTTTTTCTACTTTTTATCTAATCCCCGTATTTGAAACGATGGCCTCCCCGTCAAATTTTAAGCAACTCGATGAAAATAATTTCGACATCTAAAAAATCCTCAAGATTTTAATAACACTTTAAACTTCGATTCTACAGGAGGAACATATTTTCAGTAACAATTCAAATGTGTTAATACAGGTAACAAGATCCATAATTTGAACATGGATAAAGCTTTGGGAGAGAGAAAGGTTTTGAGGGCATTTTCATTTATGTAGGAAGTTAAACCTTTACAAATTTCTCGCCATCCTCATCTTCAGGATACCATCATTTTCTGTTCTAATATAAAATATATATTTGAAGAAAGTTTTAATATGGTCTTCGAATTAGATGCTTTTATATATGTTGTATTGAACATTACTATTTTTTTACATATCAGTTATGTACAATATCTTTTCTCTGTGTGAATTTATACTTAGAGTTAAATATAGACTAATGTGATTATCACTGGTGGATGTAGGATATAAATGTCGTGCTTGAAATTAAACTTGAAACCTCAAAGTAAAATTAAAATACCCTTAACCACCGAGCCATCCTCTAATCTATTGTCTAGGAGGTTCGAAATCTATGTATATACACAAAAAAAATGCCTTTTATAAATGGTGTATTTTGAGTCTTTTTTCATAGTTGAATTTTTGTTTTACAATTTCTATAAGCTCTTTAGTTATGAACAAGTTTTATATTAGATAGTTATGTTAGTAAATGAAAAATGTGTGCTATGATTTCATATATTCCGGGTCCAATATTTTTTCAACTTATTTTATTAAATCAGTCATGTTTTTGCCTTCATTAAGCATTTGTATTACAATACATATAAGCTCTTTTAATTATGAATGCATATCATCTATTCTAGACGGTCATATGAATAGATATTTTAATTTTATACATAATGGAGTAAATGAAGAGTTCCTTCATATCCCGTCTCGAGCTTGAGTAAACACCTTTTTCTGTTTTTTGAACTTTCCTTTTCAACATCTCAGATGACAAATCATGATATCGCAGCTTGAAAGAATTCTATTAACTTATGCTTTATTAATATGGTCAGTTTCATCTACTAATATTTTTGAAGGATCGTTATCTACTAATATTGTTAATGCTGCAATGACAACAACAACAGAATACCCAGTATATTCTCACGAGGTGGAGTCTAAAAAAGATAATTATAAGTAGTTCGTATCACTACCTCAGAAGTGAGATAGAGAATCTGTTTTCTACAGACCCCGACATATTACCGAAATTGCATTCTATAAAATAAATTTTGTGGAAAAATTTCAGTTACATTACCATTTTACTTGAAAAAAATAATAGAAACTAGAAAGAAAAAATGCTTACAAAAGAATTAGAAAGAAAGGGAGGATCACAACGATGTATGAACTTTTGTCCTCAGTTTTTTTTTTACTATATTACATTTTGCTTATATTATTTTTGAACTCTTTTACCATATTGTAAGAGATATTATCAGTAGCAACTATAGAGAAAATGGTTTATTACCCCTAACCTTTAGTCGAAATTCCAACTACACACTTATACTTTGCGGGGTCCTATGACCCCTCTAAACTATTTTAAAGTGGAATTATTACCCCCTAAACGCTGACATGGTAAGAGAGTGTGTTTCACTCTCTTTAAAGAGAGTGAGAACGAATTTTTTTATTAAAAAATGATTTTTAATACTTCTTTATTTTCTTTATTCATTTTTAATTATTCTTCTTTCTTCTTCTTCTTTTTCTTCTTCTTCTTTCTTACAACCAATGGCATCCAAAAACTTATCAATGACATCCAAAATTAATTTATTATTTTCCTCATCTTCAATCACAAAATCGATTGATTTCGACTTCAAATTCGTCAAAAAATTCAAAATGGGTATTATTTATTGTTTCCAACTTCAATATTGTCAAAATTTTTAAAATTAATATTGTCCATTTTATACTTGCAATAATTATTTCCCACAAAACATAAAGTTGAAAATTCGGCATCTCAATATAGAAATTCAAGCGGATTGAATTTTATTGTCATTAACGAAGAGAAATTTATTGGGCAACAGACCCACCAATGCAGATCGCAAATTCATAACAAAATCACAAGAATTAATCGAACCTTTTGATGTTAGTATGATTAAATCGAAATTAACATTAATCGTTCTTCTTGTACCTTCATCCCAGGTAGCCGTCCACTATCAATTCCCTGAAGCATCATTTGCAGGTCAAAAATAAAAAGCGGAATTTAAAGTGTTCCGATGATGGAATTTCTGTTCACCTCTAGCTTTCATCAAGAACATCAAAATTCAGTTGGTTTTTAAACCTACAATGAAGGTGAAAATGTGGAAGTCATGGATGGCATCTTAGTTGTTCTGCAAAAGCTATTAGTCAAAGTGTAAGAAAAGAAAAGATAAAAAGTAATATAAAAGGAAAAAGTAGAATAAAGAATAAGAAAATAATAAAGTTAAATAATTAATTTTTTAGAGTAAAAAATTTTAAAAAAATGACGTGGCAGTGAGTGCAGCTCACTGCTTGAAACAATGTCTGGGCATGAGCATTTAGGGGTGTAAATATTCTACTTTAAAATAGTTCAGGGGGGTCATAGGACTCCTGCAAAGTATAGCTGTGTAGTTGGGATTTGGGGTAAAGGTTGGGGGGACTTTTGACCATTTTCTCGCAACTATATTAATTCTTTGTTATTGATATTCGTAGTTTTAAGCCAACTACCATGGTCACACATTTTTTTTCAATGGAACCAACAACACTTACAGAGCATATTTTATAGGTTTTTTTAACTCTTTGGTTATTCCAAATCATTGTATCTCACATATTGTTTCCCTAAATAATGATTACAATGGATCTCTTCACATTGTTCGACATTGTCAAGTTGTTCTTGCATCTTCGTTGTAGAATGGACTTAGACTTGAGTTAGCTTTGAATGTTTTATTCTCACCTGTACACTCATTTTTCATTTCTTAATTGGAATTTCAGTGTTTATATTATCCGCATATGTTTATATGAACTTTGCAAAAATTCAACCATTATACAATATGTATATTTAAACACTAAAAGATAGTCATTCAGAGTATTTTTTTTTTTTTTACTGAACTTGCTTAATAAGGATGCAATTCTTATGAGTATGACACAAACAGCTAGCCTAAAAAAATTATATTTACTTTTGTAGACACAACTTTAGAAACTCAAATACACTTATCGCCTTATTAACATCAATTGGTGTCTGAATCTCATCAAATTCTATAACATGTTAAGAACTTTATATATTCCTTATAAGCCCTTAAAAGAATCTTGAAGAAAATCATTTGTTTGAACTTCGACACGTGCTTTAGTTACGTGTCATTCTCAACTATTTTTTATACTCCCTCCGTCCCAAATTATGTGTCGTCAATTTCTTTTTGGTTCGTTTCAAAAAGAATGTCGTCTTTCCTTATTTGGTAAGTTTTTAAAGACACAATTACAATTTTACCCTTAGTGGTCCCACTTAATTTTAAATACTATTACTCCTTTTTTATTTATCATTTCAATTAAAAGTGATCCCACTTGATTTTAAATACTATTACTCCTTTCTTTAAGAAGGGTAATTTTATAACTTTAACAAAGTCAATACTTATTTTTTAAATATCGTGTCCGGTCAAATGGCGACACATAATTTGAGATGGAGGGAGTATGTTTTAACTCAAGTTAAAAGGCCCATAAAGTCATGAACAAAAATACATGTGTTTACCCGGTTTTCTGCTTCGCTCTCACAGACTTATATAGTCCATTAGAGTCACTTGATTGACATTTTCAAATAATAAGTTTGTAATGTTCATACCGTTAAAAAAATAAACTCTTATAGTTTTTGGTATATAGAAGCACTTTACATTCTACACTTGAATAAATTATTTATGCTATCTTGATTATCTTTTTATTAGAAAACACAATGTCTGCTGATTATGTACATAAATATTATGACGAGCATAATAACCCTACATATAAAATGATCCAATAATATATGTAGTCAAATCGAATGTGTTGTATTCTCTTTTATGACTACTATGTTATCCACATAATTTTTTAGTTTTTTGTACATTGCCTAGGTACATAAACTAGTTAAATTTTAGAAAAAAATATTTAAAAAGAACAACTTAAGTTTCAAAACTATTAAAAATTCCTCCACTTTAAAAATATTACTTACATCCCAACATTTACTACTTTTACTAAAAGTTGAGATACAAGTTAAAGGCCCCTCATCATACGACCTTTTTTTACCAAATTAAGAACGACTTCTTCCACCATCTACGTCATTAATTCAGGGGATCATTTCAATCCTTTTTTTTCTTTATTTCAAAATTTGAATTAAGGTAATTTTTTTCCCTAAAATCTTTTTCAATTTCTTCTAATCTTGTATGACAATTTTTTTTCCAAAAGAATTTTTTGGGGAATGTTTTTACAAATATTTTTTTGGTGTTATTGTTGAACAAAGTTTTTTATTATCATTTTTTCAATCTACTTTTCTTGAATTAACATAATGAATAGAGATTCGGGACCATTTTTTAGTCTTGAAAGCTCTCAATTAGACATTATCAAACCGAATGAAGAAGTTAATTATTTTATTCCTGATAGTTTTGAGTACGAATCTGATGATTTTGATGAAAATGAATTCAAGCATAGAAACGATCCACATACTATAAAGAAGTTGTGGGAAAAGAATTCCAAGAAGGATAACAAAAAAGAAGTTCAAGCATCTAAGAAAAGAGGTTCTAAAAGCTCTGGAAGTAAACTTTCCGCTAAAAGAAGAAGACTTGTTGAAGTTATTTCAAGAAAAGAGCTTCCAAAAGTATTTGCATGTTCAGATCTAAAAAATATTTGATCGAGATACATATTTAGCCATGCTTTATACGTTTTTCAATTTCTTGTATAACTGATGCTTTGTTGATGAATTTATATGTATCTATTATTTTTTAAGCATTTTGTAAAATTAACATAACAATATATACATGTTTATAATCTTATTGATACATATTGTATTATCTTGTATCAATGTTTTACTATTTATGCATTTATATGTATCTCGTGTTGTTTAACTTTTCGTGAAATAAGCTCACCAATAGATACATGTTATTTCAACCAAGATACATATTGTATTATCTTGTATATATGGGTACCTGAGTATGTATTTAAATGTATCTAATATTTTTCAAGTATTATTGAATAAGCAAACAAAAGATTCATGTTTGTATTATCTTGTATAACTGTCTCTGTTTATGCATTTATATGTATTTTTTTTATGTTTTAATGAAACAATAATTCAAAAGATTTATATTATTAAGTTTAAAGATACATATTGTATTATCTTGTATCTTTGGTACTATGTTTTTATATTTTTGTATCTACTGTTTTGTGTTTTTGTAGATGTATGCATCTCATGTTATTTTAATAATTTGATTTTTTTTTAGGGATTGAGTTATGTTATAAAGGAAATTCCAGCGCATCCTCTAAGGTTTGGAAGTTGTTGCAACTTAAAGTTTAAAGATGATATTAAAGAAGTTGTCGGTCAAGAAGTTATCGACTTATTTGAAAAGACAATTTTTGGATGTTATCTCAACATCCCATTGTCCAGTTATATTGGACAAATTACCAAATGTCTTCTTATGCTTGAGATCGAGCAAAAAAATTAAAGAAGAGATGTACGTGTGGATTAAAGGCAACATTCTTAGATTTTTCATCTATGAATTTGCGTTGATAACTGGTTTGACGTGTTATGAAAATGTTGATGATTTTAGCTATGAGGATTCTTCTCCAAGTAGGCTTATCAGAAGGTATTTTCCCCAATCAATGAATGGGTTGATAAGGAGGCATTGATTGAACGTTTTCTTTAGGGTAATTTTGACACCATAGAGGATGCTCTACAAATGACAATTCTATACTTCATCGATACTTTCATCTACTCACAGCTGAATGTTTTTCCCGTTTCATTTTTTGATTTCAAGATGGTGGAAGATGAAAAATACAAATTCTTTCCTTGGGGTAAAATTGCTTTCTCCAAGTTGATGGCCTGACTTAGGCAAGAATTTTTTTTGGAGAAGCAGCTTTATAGGTTGGGTGGCATCCCGCAGGTTCTTAATGTGTGGATGTTCGAACTATGTTCAAATCTTGATACCAAAGTTGTTGTGAAAGAGGGTAATAACATACCTCATATATTGAATTGAAAGTTACATTTTTTAAACTACATGTATCTAGTGTAATGCAACATATATATCTAAATAAAGTAATGATAGTAACAACCACCATATTACTTTATGCAAAAATAATTGTATAAGGTACAATAAAATATCATATTAAATAATGACATAATTTTGTATCTCTTTCTATGTTTTTTTTGAATAACAGTTTCAAGTGAAACATAATAGTACATAATCTTTATACTGTTCACAAAATATGATTTAAAGGAGATACAAATTTTTTTAAACATGTA
This sequence comes from Capsicum pubescens, assembly GCA_030864215.1. Classification (NCBI taxonomy): domain Eukaryota; kingdom Viridiplantae; phylum Streptophyta; class Magnoliopsida; order Solanales; family Solanaceae; genus Capsicum; species Capsicum pubescens. Next base: position 270,147,064 of record CM061548.1, read on the forward strand.
TACATATTGCAATAAGTAACAGTAGAGTTATGCAATATGTGAGCAACTCAACAATGTACATGCAGATAACTTTTTATATATCTTTTAGTTACTTTGAAATAATTATTAATTAAACATATTCTTAAGAATTTTCATAAGCTTGTTACGGTGAATAATTTATCTTTTTCAATAGATACATTTTATAAATTTGTATCTTTTTTAAACACTTCACTGTAGCAGAACTATTCTTTTACAATATACTAAAATTGTTATTCAGACATCTTAAAACATGAAAACAAATGTAACTAATTAACTAACCAACAAAAACAATGATTTATTTCACTATTTGATATTCATAAAATTCTGGAAAAAAACACAATAACATCATAAAAAATGAGTTTCAAAAAGCTGAAAAATCCATCAAACTACTAGAATTTTTTCAACATTATTCATTAGTCGACTACATTGTCACTCCTCCTTTGAAAAAAAATTACAAGTATGCCTGTTGTGACCTTCATAACCACATCTCCTGCAATAATTACTGCTCGATGTCACATTTTTGCTTGATTTCTTTGGTCTTCCAAGTTGACTTTTATATTTTGGTGGTAACACAACTTCGTCCATAACTTCCTGTGGCACACCCTAATACTTCTTATCAGGCATTAGAAATATCGATTCTTCATACATCTAACTTTAAAGAGGCCAGTCCCCTGCCGACAAGATGCTTTAAATTTCCAAACACAATCCACCGAACGACATCTTAGGACGTAGTTGTACTCATGCAAACAAAAAGGTCAGAATATTATACTAAAATAAGATGATTCTTACGTACTAGAATAAAAAAATGAGAGATACATTCACAACATAATTGATTACAATTTGTATCTATAACAATACTCATATGTATCTTGAGTACGTATATTTAGCTAAGAATAAAATAACACGACATACACAAATATACACAAATATAGAACCACAGATACAAGAAACAAGAATATGTATCATGTACAAAAAAATGTATCTCAGCTTTATTAACTTAACAATAAAAAAGTGACGTAGAATAATAACCAATTTAACGTTAGATAAATAATTCATTAAATTAGATATAATTTCCAATAACTGATATGTTAACATTTTCTTGTCTGATCTTTTAGCATAGAAATTGAATGAATGCTCAAATTGCATACTTTGCCATGACTGAAATTAAAGTCCACTCGTCCTTGTGGATTTGCCCAACCTTAGCTTCACTATTTTTGAAATCAGTAATGATCTTGTTCCCTTTCATATCGAACAACGGCATAGGAGCAGAAACATTAGATTTATAAGCAATTAATTCCACAACTTTTTCACTAGAATTTTACAAACACATTACAACACCAATTTTATCATCAAACAACATCTCACTAGTAGACCTATCTTCTATTGTGATGATAAATGGATCTATTAAAAAATCAGGCTCATTTTTCTTGATTTCGATATAAAGCCTTACATACATCTCATTACGGATCAACAACGGTGTCACATTACCATTAACTATGTGTCGAGCCTCATTTTTTTCGACTTTTGTCAATTTTCAGTTCTACCACAATTGTCGAAATCAACTTTTCATATGTCACATGTTCACTAACAACGATTCCATCGCTCTTATAGCTTTCGTACTTTATATCGTTAATCCAAATGCCGGAATGACGTAATAACACTGAAATATTCATTGCAATTACCTCAAACAAAATCAAGAAAAAAAATTATTTTAATTTTTTTCTATGTGGAAACTGATTTTGTTTGAGGATTTTGTTTAAAAGGTGGAATAACAAACTAATTACCTTATAACGTGGGATATTATTCTATTTTTACCTTAATTAGTTAGGATAATTGCTATATTAATGCTATTTAGGCCGCTATATCCCTTAAAACAAGCAAATTAATTTAATAATAAATAACATGTATCTGCAGAATATATCTATCGCCAATTGAATGTATCTTCAAAGATCATAAGTTGGGATTTTAGAAAATTTTGAAAAAACTTGTGATATTTAGTAAATACCACTAAACATATCGTTATATATTTAATTTATAATAAATTTTAAGCCTCAAATAGCACAAATGTAATCCACTCATATTCCTGACACCTCGATGGGCGCCAATGCAAAAACTTATTCCCGCTAAATTCAGAAAGCCTTAAAAGTCAATGTCGACTTCACTGAGCAGAGTTATGGACACAATGGCCGGAGAGGATCAAGAAGGAAACTCCATCGCCGCCGTCGCTGTCGCCGGAGAGTCCCACCAACTCCAGCTTCCGGTAAGCCGAGTGAAGAAAATCATGAAATTGGACCAGGACATCAAGAAGGTAAACTCAGAAGCCCTACATCTCATCGCTAGTTCCACTGAGCTTTTTCTCGAATCCTTAGCAGAAAAATCTGCCCAAGTCGCGTTGGAGAAGAACAGAAAAACCATGAAGCTCGAGCATTTAAGAGTTGCCGTTAAAAGGCATCAACCTACAAGCGATTTCCTTCTCGATTCGCTTCCCATGCCGCCTTCACAGCCGTCCGATCCATCTCCCAAGGTTCAAAGTCGTCGATTATCAAAAGACAAGCCACTTCCTTCCGGAACTCGAAGAATTGAGGCATTCTTTCATAATTGCACTTAAAACTCGGTGTTGAATGGTTATGTGAAACGGTTATTCATATTCAGAGTATTGTAATTTGAAAAAAAATGATTATTTTCCCTAGATTTATGATTATGCATTGCCAGGAAATAAACTGCCCATGTGATGGTTCTCTAAATGGATTTAATACAATCAGCTTTTTGATTTCATTGGATAATTATACCATGCGTTCATTAACATAATGATCCATACATGAGCATCAGAATCTGAAAGTAGAATGAATTCCTTATAAAATGAGGTTCATGTTAGTACTCTAAAGACGTCTGCGTAACCCATTAATTCATTCAACAATAGACATTCTGGATTGGATGCTGCCATGTTTCACCTTTGTAACTTTTTGTTCTATCTTGCACTTCTCCAAGGAATAATCAACTTCTGGAACAATAAAGAAATCCTGTAGCCATCATTATTACCTAGATGTGGTGCTTGTCTTTTAAAGCAAAGGTCAAGACTAAGTTGATCTTTTGTAAGGCTAAAGAACGAAATGTTTTAATTGCTTTCTTTATTTGATGAATGATTGCAGTTTAATCCATTTGCATACGATAGCTGTTTGCCTGACTTAAGTCTCCCTAATGCTGGTGAAAATGTTATAAATTTTGCAAATTAGTCATGTAAACAACTCCACTTCATCAATGATCAATGAATAAAAATTTGTCTTACTTTACTTTTTATGTGTTCAAAGTTAAATCATCCAAAGAAGGCAGGTTGTTCGTTAATACATATGCTGCTGATTATAAGATACAAGCTTTTGTGATCTTTCTGAAAAGATCTCATGGCAAAGACAACAAACTGCAGTATTCCCCTTGTATGATGTGTATTGTGTAAGATCATCTTTATGTGCTTGCTCTAAGAAATATGCATAACGAGATTAACAAAGTAGCCTTTGAGCAAAAACAAACAAAAAGTGAATGTATTGATGCTTGTAACCAGGAAACAAGACACTCTACTTGGTTTTTTATTTGTACATACTCCCAGAAAACTGCCCCACGCTCTCTATTTGTGTCCTTTTGAATAAGGTGACACAGTTGTAGAAAGCCTAGACAATGTAAATTGTCTTTTTGCATGATTTTAGCTTCCTATTAAGGAGTTATCTGAATTTATCAAATTAGTGAACTCAAATAAATTCAAGATCTAACACACACAAACTCTAAGGTGAAAAAGGGCCTGAAAATGATGATAATACTGAAGCTGAATCATCTCCGGGATGAAAAACAAAGCGACTATGGGAGAGGATTTTTGTGTAGTGGTCTTTCTTTGCTTCCTTTAACAAAGAAATGCTTTGACGTGGTGTGTTACTGGGAGTTGATCCCAGCTGTTGTATACCCAAAGAAAACGTTCTATTCACAGGTGTACCATTGTTGAACCCTCCATTTAGGCTTCTATCTGAAAGACGTTTGCTGCTGGTGCTTGGCCTTAGGACAAAGAGATTTTCTTGCCCAACCGGCACCTGATTCTGCGTTTTCTTCATTTCCTGCAAGAATAACATTATGTCTTGTAAAAGGAGGTAATGATTAAGTTGAGGTATTCATTGTTAATTTATCTTATGTGAATGTTGGATAGACTGGAAATGTTCCAACTTAGCTTGGGATTGAAATTTTGTTGTTGTTGAAAAGATTGGAAGTTAAATAATATACATAGAGGCAAAGAAAAGTGAAACTGTGAATAAAAAGGAAACTCTATATATGTGTCGTGGGACTTACCCGTTGTCTTTGTTTCTCTTCATCTCTTTCTTTCCTTAGCAAATTATACTCTTCCAACATTGCAAACAGCGGTACCTGGGGATTAGGCACTTCTGGTATGTAAGAGATGACTGGGTAATAACTGAATTAGTCCATAATTGGAGGGCCAAATGGTGTTCTACTTTAGTTGTTTTATCAGAGTTCAATTCTGTTGCATTCAGCTATCCCCCGCAATTAGAATATGTCCAGGTCACTTTAATTCTGTTTGCTAACCTTCATCTAGTTCAACGTAAGGAAAAGATTCCTCTGCCTTCCCTATGTCTCTGGTTGCAACACCTAATCAAAGGGCAATATTGTTAGTGTCATCTCTTTCTATGGCTTCTTGTTGCTGGTCCTCCCGAGTAGCACTTGAGTCTTAAGAGTTAAGATGATGTTTTGTTCTGTTGATCAATTTGCCTATAAATAGGTGCAGCTAGTATCATCATCTCTTATTTCACCTTTTTTTTCTGAAAACAGATTCGCCTAATTCTGCAGTCTTTTCATTGCATCGCAAGTTTCTGACCAAATAACTTTGTTATTTCTTTTGATCCCAACATGGTTAATGTGGTTTACAGTTAGTTCATTAAGATGCTAATGTTTGATTCTACTTTTGTTACTTTTTCCAATGCTTCTTATTGTTTCTTGGTCTCTACCGAAAGGATTGTCTATATTCTCATCAGATAAAAGGTCCCCTACCTCTCCCTTTTTACGTATGCAAAAGCATTTATATAATTGATGAAGTAGACTAGAGTTCAAGATGTTACTGAACTGTCAAGGTGTTTTATACTATCAGCATTAGCTTATGTATTGTCCAAAGGGATGAAAACTTAAAAGAGACCATGGATAACTACAAGTCAGACATTAGCCCAATACTTGCTATAACTGCGAGTAATTCTTTGTATTAACCAATGAAAGTATTTTATTTAGGGTGGACTTGGTAAGTTCTTACCTCATCATATAGAAAAGGTTTCTTTCTTTCTTCTTCCCAGCTTTTAGTCTTAGCTATCAGTATATCCACCAAAGCTGCAAATAAATAAAAAAGACAACAAATGAACAAATCCTTGATGAAGACTCTTACACTGGCTATGTTGTTGTTGTTGCTTGATGAAGACTCTAATCAAGTTTTAAGTTACCATTTCTCAAAAAAAAAAAAAAAAAGACACTAATCAAGTTTTCGCTTTTACTTGATAACACATATTGCATCAGTCAATTGTAGAAGCACAATTTGGTTAATTGATTTAGTCATCTTTTCATATAGCAGGTAGTTTTAAGTCATTATAAGGCTTTATGGCTCCCCATTACTAGATCGATTTTGGTGATGGCAAGCCATTGGAAGAAATATTTTGATACCTGGTATTTTGCTAACCATGACTCTGGCCCGTTCTGCTCTTCTCAAGTTCTTGTGAGCACCTCTGCTCACAGAATACCGGTTGTCATCCTGAAAATAAGGATGGATAAGATGAACACAGGTGATGAAAAAACGTGAATGGGCTACTAAATCTTATAGGTGAAGGAACTGACCCTGCTATATTCTTCCAACCATCGCTCCTCATCACGGGCTAATATCCATTTTTCTACCTTCTCCATTATAGCCTTCCTGCTAGATGCCTCTTCTTGTGCTTGTGTTATATGTTTATTCATGCTTGTGAGGAGATCAGCATGGTCAATCTCCCCTTTTGGAGGTTTTGGTCAGTTTCAATTTCAAAAACAGTATGTCATCTTAATAATTAAAAAGACTACTTAAAATTGGACCAACCAGAGTTCATTAGATTCATAATACTTTCCATCTCTAGCCGTGAGGGAATTTCCATGTGGGATCGCTTGCAGATCTCCTCAAGATCTATTTGTTTTCTATGGAAAAGCTCTTTCATCTTGCTTGCTTTTAGCTGATCCAGTCTCCTGACTTCTGTCTCAGCCTTGGAAGTTTAAATTTTTTTGTCAAATCTCTTACCTTGTAGCACTGGAGGATAAATTATTTATAGTTACTAGTGTAATCCCACGTGCCTCACACGTGTAATGTTTGATTATTTAAAGTTAAATGCTTTTGTCTATTGCGAAGATTTTTAATGAAGTGTAAAATATTCAAATCACTTTTCAAAGATCCGTCACACTTTAATATAATAATGTAAACATAAACATATATTTTAGTGTAAGCACATATATATTTTATCTCCAAAAGTTTCAAATGATTGATGAATCATCACTAGCTATCATCCTAAGGTCACGACCTTGAAAATGTGAAAAACCCTCAAAATAGCTAGGATGTGAGGGAGTTGTTTGGTGGCTGTTTTGGAGTGGGTAGCCTGAGGGAGTAATTTGGTGGCTGTTTTGGAATTTTTACGCGAGGGAGTAATTTGGTAGTAGTGGTAGGTTTGCTAGAAAATGTGAGTGGGGTTAATGGTTTTATAGTAGCAGTATTGGGAAGTTTAGGTGATGTGAGGAAGGAGTAATTAGAGTTTAGGATTAATTAAAATTTGATTTTTGTGTGTTAGCACAGATATGTTGGTTGGATAGTTTGGGACAGTGGATTTAGTAGAGTTTTTTCGTTGGATTAGGCTAACTTGGGGGGGAAAGAAACGTGGCAAAGGTGTATTAGTTAAGAGTTTGGTTTATTTTAGGTTAGTTTCTTATCATGGAAACATTTTATCATAAATATATTTAATTAATTTTCAACTCTTAAATATTTTGAAAAAATAGTGAAAAGACAATTTTGTATAAAGCAAAAACTTTTAATGAAGGGCAAAAAGTGCAAACAATATTTCTAAGGCTCTTCACACTTTTAATATATTATAGATTATAGATATAGATTATAGATATAGATAGATAAAGACACTGACCTGCTGTATTATGTCCAGAGTAAGGCTTCTAGGAGTGGAGATTTCTTCTGATGACAATGATATCAAAGCAGTGACATTGGAGAACCTTACACGGTCTTTCTGGGATGTGTGCATGAGATTCCACAAGTTTGTCAATGCTTTTCCTAGTTGGTGAAGCTACAAATATGCACAGCACAGTGAGGACATTAATTTTTCTGATTTTATTGATTTATATTGATCCTTTTGTCAGTACTTTCGAAACAAATAAAAGGACAGAATTCTCCCTACTTGAATTATGTTTCTTTTACAATTTGCTTAGCATTGGCCTCCTAATACTAAATCTGCAATTTTCATGAGTTGTTGACTACATGAACTGATTAGTGCATACTTGTTTTTAGATAAGGAATGTGGACAGTTGATGAGATTACCTTTTCAAGCCGTGTTTTCTTATCTGCTTCTAGTGACTGAACTGTGCTGCCAAGTTTTTCCAATATACTGTCACTAATGTTTTTCGACAGTCCAGATAACTCATTAAGGCTTGGATGAACCTTTGTAATGATCAAAGAAGAATCTGTTCCCAGCATTGCTGCTAAGCTCCGGATCATGCTAATGTAGTTTTCAACCTTTTTAAGTCTCTCAATCTTTGATGCAAGAACAGAATAGTAAAAGGAAAAAAAGGAAAGAAGATAGAGGGGTAAACAAGAAATTTCAAAACCTTTCAGCTGGCATCTTAGCTATAGTACCAGGCACAAAGGTTAAGTATCTCATACGCACCTTCTCATTTTGAAGCCGTTGAAGCTCGTTTTGGTACTCCTCTAGTTTCTTTAGTGATAGATCATTCCCATTTATTATAACATTTAACGATGAATCATTATACTCTGATCGACCTTCTATTTCAGCAGAAATCTTCTGAATTTGTCCTTGTACAGCTCTGAATTGTTTCACCCTTTCTTCTTTTCTAATTCGAATCTCTCTCAGAGCAGGTGTGATCGACTCTAGCTGTTCTTTTAGTGTTCCAGTTATCCTTTCTGGCTGCCGAATACAAATTCACTCCTCTTTATGTAAGTTGAATCACTGAGTATTTCTTATGCAAAAGATCCAATGACATGTTTCAATATTTTAAAAAGGAAATCCAAGGATTCATGTATGTCCACTCAGATCATTGATCTAACTGACATCCTGTCATAGCCGTGTCATGATGCTAAGAGATAGTATTACTCTGTGTATATGTGCTCACTCCTTGTTAGGGAACGAAGGGGAAGGCGATCTGTTGTCGCACTGATGTTGGGTTTTAGACCGGTCAACCTTTCACCATGAGCTTGTCAATATATACATTTTCAGTTGGATACTTTACGAGTTGATGTCCATTAAGCCACTAGAAGCAAGCTACATTGCATGGATTTAGAGTTCGTTGGTCATGATCAGCTGATATACATTTTCATTCATTCCTTTGACTGTACATCTGTCCTTTTTTTTGAATATTTGTATGATTTTAGTTTTATTAGCATTCTTGATTCTGTACCAACTTGATGAGATGAAATTGCCAAGGTAAGTTTAGCACAGTTACTGAAAACTCACTTTTTAATTTGATGATAATATGTTAGTACATGTTACTAGGAGTGCCTAAGGAAATGCATCACGAGGGTCGAGCCTAATGTACTAGCTCTTTTATCTGTGAATTACTCAAATAGTCATAGCAAGAAATATATAGCACAATTTTTAAATATATCTCACTGCTTCAGTTTTGCTGATGACATTTATATATAGATTCATTACCCTGCTATTTATTTGCAAGCATGTAGAGGTATCTCACCCTCTAAGCATCATATCCTTGGTTTTAGAGCTTTCTACTAGTAAGACAATTTCTTTTAGCATGCTGAACAAGGGAATTCAGAAAGTTACCCTTCCAGGGAGTGATCTTTCATCCAGTAGCAGAAGGAGATGGGTGAATTCAGCCTCTGAATCTGCCAATTCTTGATGCAGTCGAGCTCTGGAGATGTTTGCATTGTCAACCTTCCTTCTGTAAACGTCCAGGCACTCCTGTTCAATGTCCACTAAAACTTTTTCTCTCTCAAACTGATCTTCTCCAACTTCATCCCAAATTATCTGTCTTACCAAACAAATAAGAGTTCCTTTAGTCCACAAATGCACTTAGTAACATTATGATTCACACTATAAAAGAGAACGTGCCTGTAATTCTTGCAGCAAATACCCGCATGATGTCTCGAGCAATGCTGAACTTCTTATTCCAATTGGCGTTTGAACAGATCCCATATGAAAAGATTAGCTTCCAAGTGGAGGGGGCACAAGCCTAGAGCTCCTGAGAAGAGTCTTTCTATGGTAATCAATTTAATTTTTTTTGTCCTTTAGAATAGATTATATGGGAGAAAAAAAGACAATGATGAATTGGGACTTTGGGTATGAAATAGTAGCTTAAAAGACAAGGTTGTTAGGTGATAATGAATCTTTGCGTTCAAGGGTTCCCTATGGCGTTTCGTTCTGAAAGTTCTTTGTTAACTTCTTTTTGAACTCTTAAGGAAACAATATGCATTCATGTCCTTATCTGTCAGATGTAGTTTCTCACTCAGATGCAGAGAGCTAGATTGCCTTATGTTGTTCCTCTTTGAAGCTTTATCCAAACTTCATTTCTAAGCAATACTTATCCAAAATTCGTATTGTACTTTATGCAGTTTTGCAGCATATTCGTCCGTGTTGGAACATGGCTGATACACTTTCTCTTAATAACGGGGGTGTTCGCGTACTTTGAATATTTCATTATCATGGTTACTTTATGCATACTAATTAGGGTTTCAAACCTTTTGTTAACCTTGTTTATAATTGATTGTATTAGTGTCGTTCTAATGTGTTCTCTCTCTCTAGGTTTTGCGTTACAGTGAATGAAGGGTATTGCTATTATTAATACTACTGTTTTTTTTTTTTTTTTTTCCTTTTTAAAATAAAAAATAAAAATTGATTTGTTATGAAATATAAAGTAAATACAAGAAGAATAGAGAGAAGAGAGGACTTCTTTATTTTTCATAAGAAATTCTTGAAGGAGTTAATTACAATGAAGGAAAATTCTTTATTTGTAGGGGAAAACTAATCTTGAGGTTTCTAACTTTTCCATAAATAGACATTCACTATATATGATAAAGTAAACATTCACTATATATGGTAAGTAGACATTTACTATATATGGTAATATATTTATAACACTGCCCCTTAAATGTCTAATTGATAGATAATGTGTCTCATTAAAACCTTAGGAGAAAAAACCCCGTGGGAAAAAAATTTCAGTGAAGGAAAAAGAGTACACATCTTTAACAATACGCATATAGACTGTCTCATTAAAAACCTTACAAGAAAAACCCAGTGGGACAAAACTTTGTAAGGGAAAAAGATTACAACGCATATTAACTCCCCCTAATGAGAACATTTTTTAGCCTTTGCATCCCGATCTTGTGCACCATCTTCTTGAAAGTTGCAACTGAAGGAGACTTGGTTAATAAATCAGCCACACTGTCACTAGAACGAATCTGTTGTATATTAATATCACCATTCTTTGGAGCTCATGTATGTATAAAAACTTTGATGAAGTGTGCTTCGTTCTATCTCCTTTTATAAATCCTTCCTTAAGATATGCTATGCATGTTGCATTATCTCCGTATAAAATTGTAGGTACATTTTCACATTTCACACCACATTTTTCTCGAATGAGATATATTATGGATCTCAACCATACTCATTCTCGGCTTGTTTCATGAATAGCTATTATCTCAGCATGGTTCGATGGGGTGGCTACGATAAACTGTTTTGTATATCTTCAAAATATAGCATTCCCCACATGTGAACACATTCCATGTTTGAGACCGAGATTATGTGGGTTCAATAAATACCCAACATTAGCATAATCAACAAAATCGAGACTGCAATCTTTAGAATAAAATAAGATCATATCTTTTATCCTATTTCGATGTCTCCTAGTAGGAGCAGAACTATATCTTGCTAGCAAATTAATCGAAAAGTCTATATCAGGCCTTGTAGTATTTGCAAGATACATTAGTGCACCAATTGGACTAAGATATGGTACTTTAGGACCAATCCAATTCGGTATGTTTCTCATTTCAGCAAATAATCTTATTATTTTTTAAAACACTCCAAGAGTTTCAATGATTTTCAAACCATCAATTTATCCCTTATAAGGATAATGAACAAGTTTTCCAGAAACTTTCTATGCTTCAAGCATTTTGATCCTTTAGGATTTTTCATATAGATGTTTGTCAAGTGACAGTATTCAGTAGTTCATGTGTCACATCTTCAAGTGTCTGGATTGCAAATCAAATAAGTTTTACGCTTACCAAAATGCATCCTTTCATGTCACTTGATAAATATTTCTACGTCAGCATGTTTTAATAAACGTAGAATTCAGATCCTCGTAATCTTTCACAATATTGCGTCAATATTGTATCAAAGATATCATTAATGATATATCATTTTGTATCAATTCACAATGTGACATAACATTTTGAGATCTCATCACTTCATTATTTTCAGGTACCTGAACCTCTTATAAGGTTTCATGAAGTGTTATGTCGTAGGCTCTTCAAGAGCACATTGTCTTCTTACTATGATTGTTTGCTCCTTATCCTTTTCAAAGATTATTTCATTTGGAACCGATTTGTTTATCATGTTTCACGCATGCATAGACTTTGTCCTTTATGGACACAAAATAGGTTCACTTGCAGCTTAAATATGAGATGCTTTCGACATTTGACTTGAATTGTCTTTTGAATGAGGATCTGATGATAATTCCTCACATATTTCTTAGATGCTTATAATCTCCCCCTTATGTTAGGAAAACTAACATACATCCTCCATCTTCTTTGAAGAATCCATCTTTGTGCATCATGGTATAGTCATTAATCGTATACCGCACATCAAAACTATTAGATGGAATAGTTGGTTCCTGACCTTGAACCAATTGGGAGGAAAGAAATAATCATAATTTATTGATCTAATGCATACAAGTGCTATTGTACGCAACATATCATATTTCAGACCAACACATGAAGCTTTGTTCTCATTAGCAATGGTTTAGCTGTTTATCAAAGGCATCCAATGTCAAACCATCATCATCAAGATGAATTGTCTTGATTGCACAATCTGAAAGTTATGCTCTTAACTCAATTTTATTGAGCAAACACCTTTATTAATAACAAACTGTAGGTTGACAAGAAACGTACAAGTGATCATCTTATATCGATGCATCTTAATAGATCGCATGACTGATGAACGAGCTCATATTCACCTTTTATACTTTTCAGATTTTGAGGGATCAAATCCCAACATTAGTTGGTCCAACCAATTTATCATGAGAACAAGTAACATAAATAATTCTCTAATAATCTTTTATTTCTTCAACATATGTCAATACTCAATATGCACATTTTTCGCAATGTAGCAATAGTTCATGTCAATTTATGAATTTTTATTCTAGTAAACTCCAAGTTTACCATGATATGTGCTTTTTGTTTTAGTAAATTTTAGATTTACTATGACATGAGTAAATTTTCGAATGTACTACTTGACAAGTAAATTTCAAAATAACTCTTATCAGTTATTCTGCTTCATTCGGAGGTGAGTTATGATACCATCACAATCAAGAAATAGATATGTACTTAAAATAATTAAAATTTTCATTCTCCAGGAATGGAATATAATCGTGCCTTAAGTCTATAAAAATTTGATGGTTTATAATCTCTTTCATGATATTGCTACTTCAAGAGCAAATCGAGACATACATATGATCTAAAGAATTTTTTTTCTAACATATCTTATGATCATAATATGCATGTGAAAATATCATCACTTTTGATGATCATTATCATATTGTCCCTTCATGCGTATATTCGTGCATTCAATCACTTGTCTTCTTTCAGACATATTATGCACTGCTACCATATCCACTTCAAGAATGAAGTAAGTTGTCATATTTCAGACTTATCATATATTGCTACTACATTCACTTCATGAAATAAAGCATATTCAATGGGTCAGATTTCATGACTTTGAATCAAATACCTATTATTTTGCCTTAGCCATCATAATATCATCAATATAGTGCATTGACATTCAAACTCAACATCTTATCCATATAAAGGCGTCTTAGGCTATAACTCGATGGGACTTGAACCCAACATCTTATCATCATGGTGCATTGGAACTTTTAACTCAATGTCTTACCCTCTTAATGAGATGAGACTTAAATTCATCATCATATATTTTAACAATATTGTTCTTCATGAACAAATTTAAAGCATAAGTGATTCCAAATCAATTATTTTTCCTCAAATCCAACAATAATTATATCATTAGTAGAAAAAGACAAATAACATTTAGGAATTACTAACCTAAATTACCTTTTGATTTATAATCTCACCTTATTTGGCAGAGTCTCATGCTGATAACGTGTTATGAAATATAAAGTAAATACAAGAAGAATAGAGAGAGAAGAGAGGAGACTTCTTAATTTCTCATAAGGAATTCTTGATGGAGTTAATTACAATGAAGGAAAACCCCTTTATTTATAGGGGAAAACTAACCTTGGGGTTTCTAACTTTTCATAAATAGACATTCACTATATATGGTAAAGTAGACATTCACTATATATGGTAAGTAGACATTCACTATATATGGTAATATATTTATAACATGAATAATATATTTTTTATATTAAATACAAAAGTGACCTAAATTGTCATCTTCTATTCAGATCATACAAAAATATCCTTCATCCATCTATAGGCTTCATAATACTCCTAGTATCACCTTTGTCTTCATATTGCTCTTCATTTTAACAATTTCAAAATTAAATTAAAAAAATTCATTAATGACCTGCTCCTCTCCCCCCTCCCCCACACCCCTTGCACCATTAATTAACCTGTATACCTAAAGGATTTTTACCCATTCCTTACACCTTCATCGACATGTCACCCCAAATTCATCTACTTCGTCCTATTCCTAGGATTAATTCTAATTTTGAATTTCTTAAGCAACCGTTATGTTGGAACGATCAAGTTTAACTTAAGTTACTATTAATTCGGGATGGGAAAGTAATGAATTAGTTAATCACACAATTTAATCTTGCAAACCCACCATAAATGCTTTCAATATTTGAAACATTGTCAGCTTGTATGTGCTATTGATTGGCTATAATTTCTTTTATCGCACGTTTAATTTTTGGAACTATTCTCTATTATTATATGTAATTGTTGGACAATAAAATTTTCGTGACCAAAAATAAATAATCGAGACAAGAAAAATACTACAATAATTAATTTATTGATTTCAACGTGAGTGTTACAATCTCTATGAATCCTCTGATTCGCCTTTTCAACTGTAATTTCAATGGCTTCGAGCTTGATCTTGATCTTGAACTTGAACTTGAACTTGATGGATTTGATCTTGACTTGTGCTTGAATCCAAGGGCTTTTTAGCTTGTTCTTGAATCTTGCGGTCTTGATATTGAACTTGATTTGCAGATTGATGAATTTGATCTCGACTGTACTTGAATTCAAGGGCCTTTGAGATTGTTCTTGAATATTGAAGTCTTGATCTTGAAGCTTGAGCTTGTTCTTGAGTCTTGAAGTTTTGATCTTGAAGCTTGATGAATTGATCTTGAATTCTTGAATTTGTAAAGAAATCTGCAGTGTTTCATCCACGAGCTCGCTCTTGCTTCTTGCTAGAATCATCGATCCCTTTTCTGAATTATGAGACCCCTATTTATAGTTGTAGGAAGTAAAGAGTCATGATAAATATGAACTTCCTTTGACCAATCAGATTTAAGTGACATGGTCTTGATAAATATGAATTTCCTTTGACTAATCAGATTTAAGTGATATGACACCTTTTTATTGGTTTTTAATTCACTAGGCCAGCTGCATCATTTTGGCATATGACATGGTCCCATTGACTCCTTCACTTGACTGGACATGCCACGTCATTCAACACGTGGCGCCAAATTAGGCCTCTAGAATATGATGACATCTTGGGTTTGCTAAAGTGGGCTTAGTCATTTGTAGCCCAAATTAATATTATGACATCTTGGACTTGCTAAAGTGGACTTAATCATTTATAGCCCAAATTAACGGTATAACCCAATTGAGGTTGGACTTTAATTAAATTCATATATGTTTGAACTTAACTAATTAATTCAATTCTATTAATCTGCAATATTTATTTGAGATTAATATATTTTAAATTTAATATAATCAAAATTTCGTATGGATTTAAATTTAATAAAATTTCGTTACATACAAATTGCCCCCTGCTTCAAGGCTGGTTGAGTGCATACTTTAGAGACTAGACTTAAAGTATGATTATTTAGGCATGATATCCAATTTCAAATAGATTTTGAACAATATTTTACCGTCTTAAATAACCAAGAATAAAATTTTTCCAATTTGAATATTTATTGGAGAAGAAAACAACATCCAATTTAAATTTGTATGGGAAAAAGAAACAACTCTCAATTTGAATTTATATGGGAGAAGAAAACAACGTCCAACTTGAATTTGTATTGGAGATGGAAAATCTTCTAATTTGAATATGTATGGGAGACGAAAACATCGTCCAATTTGAATTTGTATTAGAGATGAAAATTTTTTCAATTTGATTTTGTTTGGGAGAAGGAATCACCTCCAATTTAAATTTGTATTGGAGATGAAAAATCTTCCAATTTGAATTTGCATGGGAGAAGGAAACAACCTCCAATTTGAATTTGTATTGGAGATGGAAACTCTTCCAATTTTAATTTGTATGGAAGAAGGAGACAAACTCCAATTTGAATTTGTGTTAGAGATGGGAACTCTTCCCATTTGAATTTGTTTAGAAGAAGAAAACAACCTCCAATTTGAATTTGTATTGGAGAATGAAACATCCATCCTACAACTCTATAAAACGATGTAGGTTCTCACTTTTTCAGTATCAATTTTGGGGTTTCCAAGCCATCAATAATATTGAGGTAATTTCTTTCCCTTCTACTTTTCTCTTATTTTCGTCACTTTTTTTTAGCATAACAGTTTAGTGGTAGAAAATTCATATCTCATTGTAGGAATATCAAAATCATGAACCGTTTGATATTCCAAAAACTAGACTTCGAGATATAAAACATATACAAAATTTAACATTAAACTCCTTCAATATAATTCTTGATAATTTTTTGAAGTTAGCCCTGAGTTTTATCATGCCAAAAATTTCAGATCTGCATACTTCTACTAAAATTTTCATAGCTCGATGTAGGAATGATGAAATCATACGACGCTTGATTTTTTATGAAACTAGACTCAAAGATATATAACATATCCGAAATTCATGATTTAATACCTTTAACATTATTTTAAACAAAATTTTGAAGTTGACTTTAAATTCTGTCATGCTGAAAATTTCAGATCTGCGCGTCTTTACTAAAATTTCAATATCTCAAAGTAGAAACGATGAAATCATGAACTGCTTGATTTTTACGAAACTGGACTCAAAAAATATAAAATATACGAAATTCATGATTTAAAACTGTCAGCATTAATTTAGACAAAATTTTGAATTTGACTTTAAATTTTGTCATGCTAAAAATTTCAGATTTGCGCGTCTTTATTGAAACTTTCATATCTCAAAGTAGGAGCAATGAAATCATGACCCGCTTGATTTTTTCAAAACTAGACTCGAAAATATATAACATATCCAAGATTCATGATTTAACACCTTCAAAATTATCCTAGATTATTTTTTGAAGTTGCCTTTGCATGTTGATACGTTTTTAATTTCAGATTTGCGTGGCTTCACGAGACAAATCATATCTAGGCGTGGGAACGTTGAAATTGTGAGTGTCCTTTTTCGTTGAAAAGATAACTCTAATATTTACAACATTTTTGGTAGGCAAGAAAAATCAAGTGTGTAATTTAATCCATCTTTGCCAATCGAGATACTCGCCATATTTAGGTGAGCATTCCTTATTTTTCCTCTCGTTTCCTTTTTTTTTTTTTGTAGGTGAATGACAAGATCTCATTCAAGAAAATGTCTTTTATGCAAAACTTACTATTTTATGGTGAAAAGAGATTGATACTTGTCATATCCCTAGGAAAAGGTAATTTCATGGTAATCTTACGGTGTACAGGGATGACTACTCATTCCCGCCATAAGAAAAGGTAACTTTATGATAATCTTACAGTGCATAAGGATGACTACTCGTTCCCTCCATAAGAAAAGATAACTTTATGGTAATCTTATGGAGCATAGGGATGACTACTCGGCCCCGCCATAAGAAAAGGTAACTTGCTGGTAATCTTACGGCACATAGGGATGACTACTCGTCTCCACCATAAGAAAATGTAACTTTATGGTTATCTTATGGAGCATAGGGATGACTAATCATCCCTGCCATAAGAAAAGCTAACTTCCTGGTAATCTTACGGCGTATAGGGATGACTACTCATCTCCGCCATAAGAAAAGGTAACTTTATGGTAATCTTACGGTGCATAGGATGACTACTTGTCCCCACCACAAGAAAAGGTAACATTATGGTAATCTTACGGCGCATAGGGATGACTACTCGTCCCCGCCATAAAAAGGTAACTTTATGGTAATCTTTCGGTGCATAGAGATGAATACTCATCCCCGCCATAAGAAAAGGTAACTTTATGGTAATCTTACGATGCATAGGGATGACTATTCGTCTCCGCCAAAAGAAAAGATAACTTTATGGTAATCTTATGGTGCATAGGGATGACTACTCGTACTCGCCATAAGAAAAGATAGCTTTATGGTAATCTTATGGCGCATAGGGACGGCTATTTATCCCCACCATAAGAAAGGGTAACTTTGCGGTAATCTTACGGTGCATAGGGACAATTATTCATCCCCTCCATAAGAAAGGGTAACTTTATGGTAATCTTACGACCCATAGGACAACTACTCATCCCCGCCATAAGAAAGGGTAACTTTATGGTAATTTTATGGTGCATAGGACGGCTACTCGTCCCCGCCATAAGAATAAGTAATTTTATGGTAATCTTAGGGTTCATAGGGATGACTACTCATCCTCTCCCTAAGAAAGGTAAACTCAAGAAAGTTTGAAGGATTTAAAGACTTTAAATTATATATCAAAGCACTTGATGACTCCAACTTTCAGACTTTGAAGGCTTCAATATGGCAGATTTGAAAACTTTAACTTGAAGACTTCAACTTATAGACATAGAAAATATGAAAACTTCAACTTGCGAACTTGTCGGCTTTAGTATGGTAAATTTACAAGCTCTAACATAAAGACTTAGTGAATTTAAAGACTTCAACTTAAGACATAGATCATCTGAAGACTTCAGCTATCAGACTTTAAAGACTTTGATATGGTAAATTTAAAAACTTCAACTTAAAGACTTAGTGAATTTGAAGACTTCAACTTATAAACATAGAGCATATGAAGACTTCAACTTGCAGGATCCAGTATGGTGAAAGCTCCAACATGAATACTTAGTGAATTTGATGACTTCAACTTATAGACATTGGTTATCTGAATACTTCAACTATCATACTTCGTGAACTTGCAGGCTTCAATATGGTAACTTTGAAAGCTCCAACATTAAGACTTGGTGAATTTAAAGACTTCAACTTGTAGACATAGGTCATCTAAAAACTTCAACTATTAGACTTCGTGAACTTGCACGCTTCAATATGGTAACTTTAAAGCTCCAATATGAAGACTTAGTGTATTTGAAGACTTCAATTTATGTCAAAGAAGCTTATATTTCATAGGGGGTTTCCCCCATTGAGTCACCAACACTTAGTGCAAGTTTGAAGATTTATGAAGTTAAAAGTCTCTTGAAGACTGAATTTTTTATATGAGGGGGAACATGTATTTTTTGACACTTGTGCAACTAAACTCAGAATAAAATTCCAAGCGCCTACGTACCTCAATAAAGAGGATCAAGTCACAACGTAGTTTTGGGGTGAGTGTTTTATTATTTTTTTTGTGTCCTAACTTTTGCCTAGGCCACCTCTTTCGAGGTTTTCAACCTAGAGAACACTCTTTTTTAGCCGTACACAGTTTATGCTCTTGGGGGCCAGGAGTGGACATGCAGTTTATACTCGTGCCTTAAGGAGTGTCATCTCCCTTCAAGGATGGTACTTCTTCAAGAACTTGGTGTTGATGGGGCTAATCCTTACTCCATCTACATTGACAAGCTTGTAAGCACCATCTGAATATACTTCTTATATGACATATGGTCCATCCCACTTCGGGGTGAATTTGCCTCCAGACTTACGAGAAGTGATAATGATCCTTCTTACTGCAAGGACTTGATATCCAACTTGGAAGTACCTCAAGCGAACCCTTTTTCTAAAAGAACGAGATAGACGGGCTTGATAACATTTAAGATTTTGTTGAGCCTCCAGCCTCTTCTCATCAAGAGCTTCTAATTCCACAAGATTCATCAGTGAGACCTTCTTGAATAGACAGTCTCTAAGAGGGTATTTAACGCTCAAGTGGCAGGACTTCTTTAACTCTAAAAGTAAGTGAGTATGGGGTTGCTTGCATCGGTGTATGATAAGTTATCCTATACGCCCATAAAGCTTCTTTCATTCGCTCATGCCATTCTCGTTTTTGTTTGGAGACGACTTTCTTCAAAAAGTTGCATAAAGTCTTATTGAATGCTTCATTTAGACCATTGGCGGCAGCATGGTACATAGAAGACTTGCGCTGCTCAAAACCAAAGAGATTACAATTTTTGTTCATTAGCTTGTTATCAAATGGCTTTATATTGTTAGTTATTATGTACTGAGGAATTCCAAATTGATAGATGATATTCACTCGAATGAAGTTTGCAATATTTTCTTTCTTTACTTTCTTGAGAGCAACAACTTTGGCCTTTTTCGAGAAGTAATCTATTGCAGCCAAGATGTATAAGTGTCCACCAGAAAATTTTGGTAGTGGACCAACAACATCTATTCCCTAAGCATTGAACGGCCAAGATGCTACATTTGGATGTTGTACCTCTAGAGGTTGATGTACGAATTTGCATGGAATTGGAAAGCTTTACATCTTCTAGCATAGTCCAAGAAATCTTTCACCATCGTTGGCCAATAATATCCCATCCTTTTAATATGAAAATGAAGCTTCGGTCCAGACTGATGCATCCACAAACTCCCAGTGCGTTTCTTGCAAAGCTTGAATTTCTTCTTTCTCTCCCAAACACCGTAAGAGTACTCCTTCAAATGATCTTCTGTACAGTGTGTCTTTGTAGTAAAAGAAGCGAGGTACACAACGATGAATGTCAGTCCTTCTCCTTGGATCTTCTGGAAGTATCCCATAACACAATTAGTCAATGATAGGTTGTTGCCAATCTCTATTTACAGCTTCAGATACAACAATGAGGTATTCAACCTTATTTTCTATATCCTCATCCTCATTCGATGGTGGTACTACCCACTCTTGGCGGATAGTAACTCGTGTCTGATTCAGAAGAGTTAGAGTTGAGGCCAAAGCAGCTAGGGCATTAACTTTTTTTATTTTCTTTCCTTGGCACATGCTGGAGGGTTACTTCTCCAAGACATCCCATCAACTTCTGTGCATAATCATAATATGGTCTTAACTCAGGTTTCCTGAATTCATAGCTTCCCAAAAGTCGTTTGATAACCAATTGGGAGTCACCAAAGACTTGTAATTGTAGTTGCTTCATGTCGACAACCATTTCAAGTCCAAGTATTAGCACTTGATATTCAGCAACATTATTGGAGCAATGATTTATCAGGGTAAAAGAGTAGGGGATGGCCTCTTCTTATGGTGTGACAAACACTATGCCATCACCAGCTCTATTTTGATGTGCATCACCATTAAAGTACATCTTCCATAGGGATCTAACTTCAACAACCATTGCATATTCATCAGGAAGTTCATCTCTTAGTTCCCAGTCATCAGGTATTGGGTAATCTGCCAAAAAGTCAGCCAATGCTTATCTTTTTATAGCTTTTTGTGGAACATACACAATCTCAAACTATTGAAATTAAAGGTACCATCTTGCAAGTCGATCACTAAGGATTGGTTTCGATATTACAAACTTGATCGGATTTGCCCTAGACACAAGACGAAAAATATAAGCTTGAAAGTAGTGTTTCATCTTTTGAATTGAGAAAGACAATGCCAAGCATAAATTTTTGATCGAATAATACTTTATCTCATTTGGTGTCATCATTATGCTCAGATAGTAAAGAGAGTTTTCTTTGCCTTCACTATTTTCTTGAGACAACAGTGCTCTAACTAACCTGTCTTATGCCGCGATATAGAGTATCAATGGCTTTCCAGGTGTGGGTGCCGCAAGTATTGGTTTCTTTATTAAGTATGATTTGATACTCTTGAAGGCCTTGCTACAAGCTTGGTCCTATTTGAAAGGGGTATCCTTCTTCATGAGACAGCTAAATGGTTGACATTTTTTGGCTAGATTCGAGATGAACCTCCTTAAATATGCTATCCTTCCTTGTAAGTTGTAGGTTTTTTAATTCATGAATGTTTTGAGGCTTTGGAATCTTCAAAATTGCATCGACCTTGGCTTGATCAATTTTAATTTCTCAGTGTCCTACAATGAAGCCAAGAAACTTTCCGAAAGTAACTCCAAAGGCACACTTCAATGGATTCATCCTAAGTTGATATCTTTGAAGTAACTCAAACACCATTCTTAGGTCTTTAAAGTGGTCGTCTCTCCTTCTTGACTTCACCACTAGATTATCGACGTAGCATTAAATATTTTTATAGAGTAGACCATCAAAGATCTTTTACATAGACCTCTGATAAGTGATGCCAGCATACTTCAAACCAAAAGGCATCACCTTGTAGTAATAAATACCTTTGGGCATACGAAATACAGTGAGTTTGTCATCTTTTGGTGCCATGCGGATTTGATTGTAGATGGATGCATCCATGAAGAGCATTGCCTCAAAAATAGTGGTGGCATCAATCATCAAATCTGGTATGGGGATTGGAAAGTCATCCTTTGGGCAGGTATTATTTAGATCTCAAAAGTCGACACAAACTCAAATTTGGCCATTCTTCTTTCGTACTAGAACAATATTTGAAATCCATGTGGGGTATTTGACTTTGTGAATAAATCCATCTTTAATGAGTTTTTTAACTTCATTTTCAATCAATGGAACCAACTCTGGCCTAAAGCGCCTTTGGCTTGCTTAATAGGACGAGCCCCGTTCTTGATTGCCAATTGATGGACTGCTACTTTTGGATCTAAGACAGGTATTTCCTTATAAATCCAAGTGAATACATCCATATATTCTTTGAGCATATCAATATAAGTGATTTCTCTTCCATTTCTAGAAATGCAATCATGTAAGTTGGTCTTAGGTCTTCATCGGTTCCAAGATTAACTTTCTTCAAGAGATCTATTGTGGCCTTCACTCTTTCTTCAAGTTGAGACAGAGCAACTCCTGCATCTTCCTCCTCTTGAGGATCATCGTCGTTGATGGATATATGGTGACGCCAGAAAGTATCTTTCATTTCTTTATCAACCTTCATTTGAGATGAGGCCTCATTCTCATTTTGGGTTGTAATATGGTATGAGGAGCCAATGCTTTCTTTATATTTCCCACATTTCTTGGTATAAACCACAGTATGAGCCTTAGATTTTAACACCTCGTTGTATGAAACCACCAGTTTTGTCTGCCGCCTCATTTTAGAAGGAATCAGACTTTGGAAATCCTTATGAATTTTTAGTGAAGAGTGATTCATCATGCTTTGAAGACTTTTATAATGCTTGTTGCCTTTCTTCTTATTTAGAGGACCCAACCCATCAAACACAGAAGTTTTTGTTGTTGATTCTCCAATTCAGTCAAAGACAGAAGGCCTTTTTTGGATGCAGTAGACTCCTCTTCTATAATTATATGGTTACTAACCACCCTCCTTATGGAGATGTGAATTAGTGGTGGTTGCGTGTATCCTAGGCCTTCACATGCCTACCTTGTTGTATCTTTCGATGGAAGTTTACCTAAATTTGATGGCTCATTAAGATTATATCCAGCCTTTACAAATAACTTGTATGCATTTGGATCAAAGCCCTCTTTTGTACACTTCATAGAGAGTGTCATATCTTGCAGTGGATTTTGAGCCACATACTCTCCAAGTAGACTTGAGGATGGATTTATTATGTCAATCTTCCTGATAGGTAATGTTAACCCTTTTAGAACATTATCTTGGGCATCAGATGGGTGATCTTTCTCTTTCTTTACCTTTGTTAGTAGCAAAGAACAAGAGTTTCCTTTTTTTTGTAGGTGCGACACTTTTTTTTATTTAAAGTGGAGAGAGGCTTCTTGGTGGCGACCTTTTCAACAGTCACCACAACCTTCTTGGCTGCAAGATCATCACACTAGGTCTTGATGACATCGTTAACTCTTTTCATATTCACAACATAATTCTTTAAGTATAATTTTGCATCGGCAACGTGTGACTCAGCTTTAGTGAATGGCTTATCATCAACAACTATCTTTATTTTCACTCCACCTTCGAGGTACTTCAAGTATTGATAGTAAGAGGACGAGATAATTTTGTTCTCATGTACCCAAGGCCTTATAAGTAATATATTGTATGAAGTCTTGGCATCGATCACATACATCAACGCATTTGATCAAAAATCATTCATATGAATCCCTAACTTGTTGGATCCCATGGCCCTCTGTCCTCCTTGGTTGAAGCCTTGGATCATTATACGACTTTCGTCTAGTTTGTTAGTAGTGATTCCAAGTTCCTTCATTATGCGGATAGACAGGATGTTGATTTCGGATCCCTCATCTATCAAGATTCTATTAATCTTATTTTCTAGAATTTGACCCACCATGTATAAGGGATGGTTGTGTAGGGATTCACCAAGAAGAAGATCATTATTTGTGAATGTGATTTTTCTATCACATATATATGCCTCTTGGCTAAGACGTTCAACAAGCTGTTCAGAGGATGAAGGAACTTCAATGGGTATATTTTCACCCTTTTCCCCCTCTTTGGTAGTAATAAAACAAGATTTCTCAATGTTGACTTGAGCAATTTTTACACGGAACCAACTTGGTAATAATTCCTCCAAAGTCACTGGACGTCGTGGTTTCTGGTGGTGAATCTCCATTAATCTCATCTTTTTTTAAAGTTCAACCAACCTTTGTTTCATTGATTTCCTTACCATCCTCCTCCTAGTTGGTTGCTTGACTGACTCCTTTCGTGGACTCGTCTTCTTGTGTCAGCGCCTGGTTACTAGAGTCCAACCTTCATCATCGCCTTCACGAACTGAAGACTTGTCATGCTCTAATAGCGAGCCAAAAGTGATAGAGATTTGATGAGAACTGGTATCTTATGATCGAGGAAGATCTTTTTCTCATTTCCTAATTGCATGACTTTGTATTTAAAGACAAAACACTTTTCCAGAGAGTGACCCTCAAATCTATGATACTTGCAATAATTCGGGTCATTGGTCCTTCCATCTTCATCGGGCCGCTTTATTTCTAGTAGATCAATGAGATTATGCTCAAGAAACTCATTAAAAATCTCGACCACATCTGAATCAAGGAAGGGGTATTCCTTTTCTTGCATCTCCTTTAAAGTTAACTTTTGATTTGGACGTGGTTGAGAAGTCGTCTTCATGCTTTGCTTTTTTCTCACATTCATGGTGACCTTCACAGGAGACATGTCGACATTCATGGATTCTTTGTTATATTTTTAGGGTCAAACTTACCCCATCTTTTGGGGTCCTACTTATCCTTTCCCCTTCGAGGGTCATGGATAGACGCTCTTCCCTTTCCAGTTAAAGACATGCTCAAATCTATGTCATAAGCCCGAGTATCTAACTCTTTAAAGGATTTTGGTTTAATTCCTTGCAAGATGTAGAGAAGCTCCCAGTGTATTCCTTGGACACATATCTCTATTGCAGAAGCTTCACTGAGCCTATCTTTGTAGTTTAGGCTTGAATTTCTCCATCGATTGATGAAATTAATGATTGGCTCATTCTTTCTTTATCAAGTATTTGTGAGCTCTACCATACTCACCGTACGCCTTGTATTGTAAAAGCGATTTAGGAACTCATGCTCCAATTGCTCCTAACTATTGATGGAGTTAGGCTCAAGATCTGTATACCAATCAAAGGCGCTTTTCTTTAGGGAACAGATAAATTGTTTGACAACTAGTCATCGTAAGTTCCAGCATTGTTACATGTTTAAAAAAAGTGTGCAATATGCTATTTTGGGTTCCCTTAGCCCTCAAATTATTGAAATTTGGGGGGTTGATAGCCGACAGGCGTTTTGAGGCTATCTATTCTCGCAGTGTAGGGCTTGGCATACACAAGGGAAGACTTGGTGACAACATCATACTTGTCTTTGAGGGTCCCTTCAATGAATTCCTTCAATTGCTCAATCGGGATCATTCCCTTAGAAGAAACTTGTACCTCTTTAGTTAATGGTGTTTGTTTCACAGGATGTTCTATCTCGTGAACCTCTTAAGATTTTCCCAGTGCATGGATAGACTCTTTGTCTATCAAGCCTTCCAGCCCATCCACTATCTTATCAATCTGAGCGTCTTGATTCTGAACATATTTGGTCAGGCCCTCAATTGCCTTTATCAGATTTACAAGCTTCTCCTCCATAGATGAGGCATCAGTCACTATTTCTTCCATGATCACTGGAGCTATTGGAGAGTAACATGGATTGTTGCATAAGTTGATTTTTGAAGTGCTCAGCTTATGCGGTGTAAGTGGAGATGAAGCATTGGTTGAATAACCATCGCTCTTTGTGCCAGAGTATTTGGAACTGGAATGCTCAAGTAAGGATAGAGTCTTCTTAAGCGATTCCTCCATAATGCTTCCTCCTTCCGAAGCACTTGCATTGGACTTCGTTCCTTTTGGGGTTGAAGATCCAAAAATTGGAGTTGGCACGGACGACACTGGCTGTGATTGTTATCCTAGAAAGCCTGCCTTGCTCCTTGTGACAGCTCCCACGCTTCCGAAAGTAACGCCAAGGATGCTTTCTACTTCAGCAGAGAACTTTGAATCAACATCCTTAGAAGCAGTTGATTGAGAGTTGACCTTCTTGGAAGTTATTTCAGTGTTGTTGAACTTTGAAGTTGGAAAAGTGGAGATGAGAGGTAGAGATTGTCCCACTGGGCGTTCCATAATTTGTTGGACGATAAAATTCTCACGACCAAAAATAATATTCGAGATAAGAAAAATAATGAAAAAATCAATTAATTAATTTCAACGTGAGTGTTATAATCTTTGAATCCTCTGATTCGCCTTTTCAACTGTAATTTCAAGGGCTTCAAGCTTTATCTTGAACTTGAACTTGAACATGATGGATTTGACCTTGACTTGTGCTTGAATCCAAGGGCTTTGTATCTTGTTCTTGAATCTTGCGGTCTTGATCTTGAACTTGATTTGCGGATTGATGAACTTGATCTCGACTTGTACTTGAATTCATTGTCCTTTGAGCTTGTTCTTGAATCTTGAAGTTTTGTTCTTGAAGATTGAGCTTGTTCTTGAGTCTTGAAGTCTTGATCTTAAAGCTTGATGAACTAATCTTGAATTTGTAAAGAAACCTGCTGTGTTTGATCCACGAGCTCTCTCTTTCTTCTTGCTAGAATTATTGGTCTCTTTTCTGTATTATGAGACCCCTATTTATAGTGTTAGGAAGTAAAGAGTCATGATAAAGATGAACTTTCTTTAACCAATCAGATTTAAGTGACATGGTCTTGATAAATATGAATTTCCTTTGACTAATCAGATTTAAGTGATATGACACCTTTTTATGGGTTTTAATTTCACTAGGCCTGCTGCATCATTTTGGCATGTGGCATGGTCCCATCGACTCTTTCACTTGACTGGGCATGCCACGTCATTCGACACGTAGTGCCAAATTGGGCCACTAGAATATGATAACATCTTGGGTTTGCTAAAATGGGCTTAGTCATTTGTAGCCCAAATTAATATGATGACATCTTGGACTTGCTAAAGTGCACTTAGTCATTTGTAACCCAAATTAATGGTCTAACCCAATTGAAGTTGAACTTTAATTAAATCTATATATATTTGGACTTAAATAATTAATTCAATTATATTAATCCATAATATTTGTTTGAGATTAATATATTTTGAATTTAATATAATACGAATTTTGTACTGATTTAAATTTAACAAAATTTTGTTATATACAGTAACATCTTCAAAATCTTTCATTCTTTCAGGCCTTTACAAAAAAATTAGTACCAGACGTTTATTATCGCGATCCAAAAATTTAGGTCATAATAATACCTACTAAACCCAATAAACGGTAAGCCAAATTCATAGTTCGGAATGACAAGTATCTGGCTAATAAAAGAGAAAGAGACTAATATATGAAATAAGACTCGAACATACACAAATAAAGGGAGAGAAAGAATCAAAATATACAAAATACCCCCAATGCCTGATATCAGTTGGTGCGAAAGTTTCTAAACATAATATGAGAACTAGGTAAATATAATATATAAATAACAACCTCCAAATACAATATGAAGACCAATCCAACAAGATAGAGAGAGAAGGAACAACTTTGAATACCAGATGCTCACTCAAAGTCTCTGACTCAAGGCAGCTCCAAATGAGGCACACATCACCGTCGACAATTCGTACTAGGATTTGCAAGGAGTAGAAGTATAGTATGATTACCAAACATGCGGTACTCAATAGGTGTAGGCCGACTGTGCTCTAAAGATAAATGCAAGTACAAATAACACGTAAGGAAGTGATACACAATATAAGTAGCAAGGAAGGAGGCACTTACCTACATAAGTTGACCTAATAGTCTATCATAGTAAGAATCATAATAAATAAGACTATCACAATCAAATTATTCTTAGAGTGTCTACCCACAGTAAGAGAAACAATAAGATAATCTAAATCTAGAGCTAGAAATGCTATAAAGAGAGTCCATGAGAGAATGTTCATAACAAAATAATAACAATCTATGCAGAAATAATCAACAATAACCTAACTAGACCCCCAAAATCCCAAAAGGTACAAACAATAAACATAATTACAAATATCAAATTATAACCTAACCAGGCTTCCATAAGCGCGGGAGGTACAAACAACAAACATATTGGGTATAGGCAACACATAAGAATAAATGAGTGCAATAAAAATAAAACAATGCAATTTGAGATTTGTGTCATGTTTAACTATAGCGTATACACCTCTTTCAACCCCATGGTTCTCAAGGCAGAACCCATGAGGAACACTCCTCCTCCGACACTGTGGCTCATAGACCGAGGGAACCATAGAGGACTCGAGATATTTATATACACTATTTAGTCACAAATTGAGAATTCCAAGAATATAATCAGTAATAATCATAAATATGACAGGTGCCCAGAATCTAACCGTGACTAAAATAATGCCTTTTCGTTCCCTTTTAAAACCAGTATATAGGAAAAATATTGTAATGACCTTTCAGGTCATTTTTATATTTTTGCTATTATATCTTTTCCATAGCTTTCTCAAGTCATTTATGACTTGATGAAACTGATAGTTTGATTATCGGGCAGTTCATTTGGTTTTAAGAGCCAATTTCTTGTTTAGAAGTCTTGGCTAGTTCCAAATGGCCATTGGATGAAAACTTCAGTAAGACAATCTCGGATACAAATTTTGACTTTGCCAACAAATCCAAATATCAATTTTAGGATAGGTAGACCTTTGGTTTGAGTTCCGATGCACCCAAGCATATTTCCATCTATTGGTCAGAAGTTGAAAAATTGAAAATATGGGTGTGGGATCAACATTTAGTCAAAACTATCTCAGATGAAAGATCCAACTTTGCCATTGCATCCAAAATGTTGAATTTAGTGTGTTTACATAGTTCATTTGCGTATATCGAATTCTAAATGAATCTTGAGGCATTAGCAGAAACTTGAAGTTTTTCTAAGTTTCAACTATCAGCTGTGCTGAGATCAATTAGTGCAATCTCACCAAGGAGTATGGAGATTGCCATACCTTCTCCTGCAGCCAAGTAGTGCGATTGTACACCTGGTTGTGCGATTTCCATAACTGAACACGTGACATGGGTATAAAAAGATCCCTTAGGCAGCATTTTTGTCATTTCTCATTCATTCTTGAGATCCCAAAACCCTAAAATAGTTTGCTAACCTTAAATTGAGTCTTTGGGGTGACTTGGGAGCTTGATTAATATATATTATAGCCAATATCTTTGGATTTAAGGTAAGATTTCCTCTCTTTCTTGATAAATTTCTTGGTTATTGACCCTAAACCCTAAATAGCTCAAGGGCTTGATTTTAGCCCCAAATTAGCTTGGTTTTCACCCATTTTTAGGGTTATGATTCCTTGATCATGTATGAATGTTGGGTTGACCTCAAAAACATGATTTCCATAAGTGGGACCCACTTGAGATTTTTGGTGTCGTTTTTGAACTCGAAGCACAATACTGTAATATGGGTATCATTATTCTTGTATTGATGAGTATATTATAATTTTGATAGCGTGATGTCATTTTAGGATTTTGAAATAAATTCAAGCGTTTGGTGAATGATTTAAGGATTTACGGTTCGGCTTTGAGGTAGGCTTTTGTTACTCTTCTTCATAAGATGATGCGTGTTATATATTGAATGTGTATGTGAATGCTAAGATTGATTACTGGTAGGATGAGTAAGTCTTTATTATTTAAGTTTGGGGATTAGATGAGGGTTTTGACCTATAAGGTGAAGTTCTTATTACACTTTTAGAATCCTATTGCCCTCTTCCTAGATTGAACTAATTCATAGAATGAATATGATATGATTCTAGTTATGGGATGTGGTTTTAGTGTTTGAGATGTGATTAGTGTGGTTAATCTTAGTTGGGATATTCTAGTGTCTTGAAACCATAATTTAGGTAGAGTTGACTTAAATGCCCATGCTTCTTGGCGGAAATTCCTATCTTAGGTTGGTTATTGCTTACTTAACATCTAGAAGTTTAACTAGATACCTTAGCCTAGTTGGGGTATAAATTCCCTAAACATAGGTTTAGAAGTGGGTTCTTCTGGCTCACCTTAGGCTAAGACTTGTGTTAGTCCTTGTAGACTTAGTTGCGGATATTAGACATAGTTGAGACTATTGAGCCTTTAGAATAAGGTTACTTTGAGACTTGATAAATAATGATGGCTTTCCCCGGATTATGACATATGGTTTGTATCTATGCTATGGCTTTTCAGACTTGATTTATGACATGCTTAATTTATGACATGGTATACCAACATGCTTGATAATATAGGCATAGACATAGATATGCTATATGGCCTATAGACATGAGATATTTATTTATATATGGCTTATAGACATGGCATATTTATTGATATACTATGCCTCATAGATGTGAGATGTTTGTTGATATATTATGCCTCATAGATGTGAGATGCCTCTTAAATATGAGATGTCTTATTGATATTATGCCTCCTAAATGTGAGATGCTTATTTATATTATGCCTCCTAGATATGAGACGCCTCTTATGTGTGAGATGATTATATATATGCTCTATAGCTTATAGAGATGTTATGTCTCGTGAATACGCCATAGCTTATAGATATGAGATGATCTATAGATATATTTATTGATATGGGTTTCGGATATATATGCGGATTGAAGGACATGATTATGATGTTGTAATTATTTCGGATACATTATTGGGCCCAAGGTCGTGTTATGATATGAGTTGATCATCCGGGAACTATTTATCCTTGTAAAGGATGTGATTGTAGTTTATTGATATATTAATTTTTATAGTTCCATTGTTTTAATACTGGTGATGACATGCATCGATTCGGTTCATTTATAGTTGTTGCATCGACGATTAATACGATTCCGATTAGATTATAATCTTATTACTATTGTTACTAAATAAGGATTTAAGCCCACTTTCTACCTTAAAAATGAATTTCTTCATAATAATAAATGCATGTATTAATGAAGAACTTATATGTAAAAGGGATTAATAATGATGTGTTAAGAGATTTGACTGAGGCAAATTTTGGTCTATGATTTAATACTATTACTTATTCCGACCGTGGGAGATTCTGACCCTTTTTACACTTTTATAATGCTTTAGTCCTAAAGTTCACTCTGAAAAGTGGATTTACAAATTACACTTTCTTTAGCCACGACTTGAGTCCGTACACCTATTATATCTAAATACATATCTCTATGGTATGGAAAGGAGGGAGAAATTGTATTGATGATATAATTTCTCTATGGTATGAAACGGAGGGAGAAATTGTATTGATGATATAATTTCTGGGTAAAATCCGATGTTAGACTTTAGTATTGATGTTATATATATGTGTGTTTATAATTATAATGATACTGCTTATATATCTGGCAAGGCCAGAGGACATTATCATGACATATTGATACTTAAAAAGGGCGGATGATAGTGTGATAATGATATTAATGCCCGAAAAGGCCAGAGGATGATTATGATGATATACCCAATAAGGCCGAAGGATGATTACATTGATGTGCCTATGTGTACATCTACCAATTTGAGTCTGGCTAGCCCTATGTATGGCGATTATATATATAAATATATACCTAAAAAGATGGAGAATGATCATGATGATGATGGTTATGAGAAAGATGATTATCATGATGATGGGTATGATGATGATGGTTATGATGAAGATTATTATGGTTTTGTGGATTCTGTTGCATTCATCCTTGCATGCGCATCACCTATCATCAGTATGCGCCTATATCTTTCAGCCCATATAGGGGGTTGCATAGTTATAGGTGATGACTATGCCTTGTGGTTTGTTGTATCTTAATTGAACCTTTTAAGCCTGGGGCGGTGGGGGTACGTGATAGTCTCACTAGGTATTTGGTTGTCCAAACTAGCTAATTACTCATATTGTTATTATCATTGTTATTATAATTCTTAATATCATTATTATTATCATTGTTATGATCATCGTTATAGATAGTTCATGACAGATTGGTCATTGATTTGGTATCGATATTTGAGGTATGATTCTGGCCTCTTCTATCTTATGATTATATAATTATGCATGATTATTTGATAATTTGATATATGGACTAGAACCCTGAGTATTCTAGCACTAGCTGCTGCTATAGTTAAGATGTCTTAAATAGCTAATCTGGTAATTTAGGTTGTACTTCAAGTAGGCCCTGTGATATATATATGCATACTTAGCTATATCTCTTCCTTTCATTGATTCATATTGTATATTCCTTCCTTGGCCTTGTATACTTATATATATATATATCTTCCTTCTGCTTTTACTTTGTATATTGGCAGGGATATACAGTATAGTGTTGAGATTCCTAAGTATGGCTTGAATAAGATAATGCATTCTTATTACTTCTTTAGCCTTATTATGTTAGTCTCTTGGACATGATTAAGATAGTTTATCCTTGTTATCTCATTGGATGTCTTATGTGATTGCTCGACATTCAGGTGTAGTTTTCCATTTTGTTTATATATTATGTATATTTTCTTTATCTTTGGAGCTCAGTCGAAAGTTGCCTACTGAGTACCACGTGTTTGGTACTCATACTACACTTCTGCAGCCTGCAGATTATAGTACGAGTTATCGCTGTTGATGTGCGCGTTATGCAGAGCAGCCATAGTTTGGAGACTTAGATTGAGCTCTTGACATTCGGAGTATTACTTACCTCCCACTTATGTACTAGACTAGTCTCTACATTTTATTTGGAGATAAGTTGTATCATTATATTCATTTGTACTTCACTCTGGATTCTTGTTATATATAAGCTCTTGTACTGATACCACCAGGTTTTGTGTCGATTTTTGTAATTGGTCCTTTATTATATCTTTTCCGCATTCTTTTCTTTATCTATTTGGGTAGTCTGTTACTAGTTGTTTCAGACTACGAGTTTGGCTTACCTACTGGTGGGTTATAGTAGGTGCCATCATGACCTAAGAAATTAGGTTGTGACAAATATCTACAAATCATGTCCCATGGTTGAAATTAGTAAGTGGAAATTAGGGCAGGCCACTTCTAGAAAATAGTTAAGAAAATTAGTAATAAGGTGTAAACACTGCAAGTGCTCAAAATTGAACCGAAGCATAAATAATATAATTTAATCAAAAAAAAATCGTTCAATAGTAAGAGTGGTTCG
Organism: Capsicum pubescens; assembly: GCA_030864215.1. NCBI lineage: Eukaryota > Viridiplantae > Streptophyta > Magnoliopsida > Solanales > Solanaceae > Capsicum > Capsicum pubescens. The sequence continues at coordinate 270,180,444 of CM061548.1, forward strand.
ACTTGTATTTTAAAAACAATTTATGAGAGGAAAAAGAGAATAAATTTTATTTTTGAAAATATTAGTGAAAATCAATGTTTTCCCCTTGAATCATACCACAATGCCTGAACATGCTTGGAGAATATATCCATGCCATCAAACAATATGAGCATAATCATATGAATCCACCATGCAGCTATCACCAACTTTTAGAGATAGGCACACTAATCTAGAAATCCAACTAGCTCACATCCAAGGCTTCAGGACCACCTATATACCAATTTCTTAATATATATATTTATATATATAATTAACAAATATGAAGAAATGAGGGTAAATAAGGTACAACACTAGACTAGAAGGATCGAACGAGGGAAAACTACCCAATCACAAGTTACTACCCCAAACCTATACTAAGGACCGTTAATCTCATCTTTAAGTTATAACATGTAAACAAGGTTCCTTATCCTAATCTAAGATTAAGATGTAATAAGGCGAATAAGTAACCCGATGATCCATACCAAGTGGATCACACAATAATGAAGAAGTTAAAGGTCCACGCGGTATAAAAAAGTACTATTCTAGGGTAACTACTTTGTGGAATTGCTATGCTAACTATAATATCTCGAGGAACCCATTCTAAGGCATGCGACTACCTTAAACTAAGCTATGACTTCTAATTCTAATCCAAGGATATTATTACATATACTAATCCATGTTAAAAAGGGGGAAATAACTACCTAAACTAAGGATTTCGAAGCATAGTTCTAGTCTAAGGCTTCTAAGGAAGCCCAGGAACAATGAAAAGGATAAAATAACCTCATACCTATCCTGTAAAACCATACCATACATTCAGTTTATACAATACACAATATTGTAGAGAAAAGTCCAGAATAAAGTAGACCATAGATTACCTCAGAGATAAACAACAACCTTGAACTACCCATAAGATGCTCGTCCTAAAAAAATCCACCATTCTATCAAAATCATAATTTGTATGTTAAAATTAGTAAAATGACACACATATCACAATAATACTCTCTGATCTAAAAATTAGGAAAAAATAGGTTTGTGAGACTCACTAATGGAATTCAAAAATTTAGTCCGCCATTAGGTCCCTGGTTGTGCCAGGATCACATGCTCATTTGAGCAAAATCTGGGCCAAAATCAATCTTCAAAACCAGCGTCCAAAGTCAATAACCCAAGATCCTAAATTCAAGAATTAAACCTGAGATTTAGATGGAATAAGCACAAAAACTAGCTTGAAAAGACCAACGAGCACTCAATTAACATACCTGAGTTTACTTCGGTGAATTAAAAATAATTTGCAAGCTTAAATTTCCAAAAATAGAGGAGGAACATGTTAATAATCATTGAAAATTTAGGGAAGAAAGGCTATTAATAATAATAACAGAGACCTCTTAAGCGACCAATGGTACCACTAAAGCGGCTCCGCGTTGATAAGTTGGCATTTTCCCAACTCTTTAGTTGTTTAATATTGAATTATTGTATAATTTTATTTAATTTGATGCATATATCATGTTAATTTACTTACTGTGCAGGTAATCGATAAATTTAAGAATGATCAAACAATACGAGTCAAATATAGTGCAAAAATAAAAAAAAGCATCTTAGAATGATACATGGAGGGAAAACAAGGATTTGTATGGTCATATGCTCTAGAATCTTTCCATATGCTCCCATATATGAGGGGTATCTCAGTGAAAAAAAGCACTGAAGACAAATAGCATGACATGTGTGACCTCATGCACATGTAGATAGGCATGTGCACCAATATCTCAAGTGCACACATTGCTAAGCAGTAAGCTAGACAAAGGCCACTTTTTGACATGCAGAGGTAGAGGCGTGTGCATCTTTCAACACGTGTTGGCATGTTCCAAACGCAGTGGAATTTCATAATTAACTATTGCCCATTTTTCCTATCTATAAAAGGGATTTTTTTAAATTTGAAACTCTACCTTTTGTCATTTTTGAGCTGTAAAGCTTGTAACAGAAACACTAGAGTAGGATTTTAGTTAATTATGCTTGATTTCTTACTTGGAATTTGAAATTTCTCTTGGAATATTTGGATTCTATGGCAGATTTTATGTAAGAATATAGGTATATTTCCTTCTTTTTTGTTATAAGTAGCTAAATTCCTCAACTAGGGGTTATGCCTGATTGAGTTGTGCTTTGTGTATGGGTAGTGTCTATTTTCCTAGATAATCAATTAATTGGTAAGGATTTAACCATAACTCCATGTTATCAACCTACGATTAGAGGTTGCAAACTCTAGTTTTGCTTAGAACCCTTTTCCTTCTTGACAAAATGGATAAGGGTAAGGAGTAGTGATTAACAATAACTTGGTTTTACCATTTAATAGTATATCTTAGACATAAGACTAGTAATATTTGATTGGTTATGAGGAAACATGTGTTAGATGTTCGAAAAAACCCACATATGAAATTTCAATGTTCTATTAAAAGATAGATGTTGACATTTATAACCTAGCCTATCCACAATGATTAGTTGAACTTAGGCATATAAGTACTTACCCATGCATATAACCACGCTTATGAGGGCTTAATCCCAAGCATCTCATACTCTTGATTACACACGTTAGAATTTACTTTTGCAAATCAAAGTTCAAAATTAACTATTTGAACACGAATCTGATTGAATAGATCCCTTATTTAACTTTTTGCATTATTCTTAGCATTAAGAGGAAACATCTAGTTACTTGTGACACTCAAAGGTGAAACTATCACCTTCATTCCCTGTGGAATATACCTTATTCTAAATTGGGTAAAAATCATATTGGTAGCGACTGGATACATCTTGAGGTGTATTTTAACATTATCAAAATGGCACCATTTCCGAAGAATGAAACAAAGTCTTTATTTATTGTATTGTTATAAGTTACTTTTGTTAGTTGTAATGTAAAATTTACTTTGTTTTTTTTTAGATGATAATCTAGATGAACACGATACTATGAGTCAACATGGTAGATACACCGCCACCTCTGATGGCAACTTGAAGACGAAGACCACTTAGGGGATACCAAAAGGGCAAGTGCAATGTGCATCCCACATTCGACTTGTAATGAAGTATTACAAGTCACAAGTATGATTCTTAACTTACTCCAAATAAAATGATAGAGATCAAGATAATGAAAATGCAAACATTCACTTAAATTTTTTTATAGATGTTTGCACCCCATTTGGCATTGCTCATATTTCACAAGAGTCTATCTGTTTGGATGGCTCCTATTTTATTTGATGGGTGAATTAGTATTGTGGTTGAATGAATTGCCTAAGGGATTTATTACATCTTGGTTGTAACTAAATAAAACCATCCATGATTGATTTTCCCTCCATCCCGCATCCTACAATTAAGGGATGAGATTACAAATTTTCAGCAAGCTAGTGGTGAATCATTGCATGAAGCATGGCTAAGGTTCAAGGAGAAATTACTACATTTACAAAACCATGAGTTATAGGATAAAATGATACTTCCACTATTCTATTAAGATTTGGATCAATCGAACAATACGATTGCAGATAACTTGGTCGGTGGGTCATTTATAAATCAAACTTCTCGGGGTAGTTAAATCAAATGACAAAACAAAGTAGAGCATAACACATATAAGATACCAAGGTGGCCTCAAGGGGATCATTTACTGTCTTATGTGGGACAAGAAAAAAAGAAGAAGGATGAGGAAATAGATGAAAACATGACCAAGGATATGGCACAATTGGATTTTCTCAATAAATATGTCATGGGGTCAACTCTAAAAATTGTCAATGTCGTGACTTCAAATGGAACTAGAATATATAATAATGATTATAATGATAATTATGATGGTATGCAGTCACTTGATGAAGAAATTTGGTACTTGTCAAATCAAATAGGGGGTTCCCAACCTACCTGTCAAAGGTAAGACGGGAATCAAGGCTGGAAAGAAAGGGACCGAGATTTGAAGGATTGAGATTGGGGGGACCAAAATTGTGATAGAGATTAGAGAGATAAAGAAAGAGTAGGGATATTTATTAGAGACACAAAGACTGTGACCATGATCAATACATTCCTCAACCTGATAGGTAAAAGGAGAAAGGCTAACAATATAGATACCAAAAGTTATAAGAAAGAGGATGTGCTTGTTCTTATAATTATGGGGGTCAAAGGGAAAGACAAAATGCTAAGGGAGATAAAAACAACTTTTCACAACTTAATCAAGTGGTCACCTTACATTCAGCCTCAATCAAGCAACTTGAAATGCAATTTGACCCAATTTTAGCCCATCTAAATGTATGCAAAAGGTGGTTTACCTAATGACACCATATAAAATTTAAAAAATTATTCCCATATCATGGGAATTGTCACTAGGAGTGGTAGGAATCTTGGTAATAATATTGTGAATCTTGACGAAGACATCAATTACAATGGAGTTAAGGAGCGAACAAGTGGAAAGAGCAAAAGGCTTGATAAATTGAATGATTAAATCCTTTTTCCAAATGATCCAATAGTTGACAAAGCAAAAGAAGTTGAAGAGAAGGTTTAAAGTGAAGAGAGACCACATCCAGTAGATGATAACGTCTCAAAATTATAGGAAAATTTAGTTATCTCAATGCTACAAATCAAAATACCTCCACCATTCCCTCAAAGGCTAAAAAATATAGAGGATGATACAAAGTGTAAGAATTTCCTCTCCAACTTTAGCAACTTATTATTTCATATACCTTTGTTAAAATTGTTGTAAGATATGCCCGGATATACCAAGTTCACGAAGGACCTGGTGACCAAAAAAAGAACCATGGATTTTAAAATGATTGAACTCTCACATAGTTGTAGAACTATTATGTCAAGACCTACGATGATCAAGAAAAAACACCCCAGTGCATTCACTATTTCTTACACCATTGGGGTATATCAATTTGGTAATGCATTGTACGATGTAGGGGCAAGTATTTACTTGATGCCTCTAGCCATATTCAAGAATTCAGGGTTAGTTGTTCCAAAGCCCAAAACCATGAGACTCTAAATAGTAGATCGGTCCATTAAATTATCGGTAGGAATTTATATGATGTCCTCATTGTGAGACCCCAAAAAATCTCAATGATTTTAAATTTGACCCTCCCACATTCATAATATCAATTTTTGACTGGATTTATGTTAGAGGTGTTAAAAGGGTAATTTGGGAAAGTTTAGGAATTTTTGGAAGGGGTTCGGGGTTATTTTGGGATCCCGAGGCAGTGAGGGTCCATAATATTGGCGTGGCAAGAGATTAACCTCCGTAATGTTGACGTGGCATGGAGGCTATCCTCTACGATAGCGATGTGCCACACTGATGTTTTAATTTTATCTAGTTTTTGATTTTTTCACTTAGGGTGAGGGGCTTTTGGTCCTTTTACCCCTTGTACGACCTTAGAAAATAAAATAGCCCCATTCTCTTCACTTTTCAAAGATTAGATTATTCTCTTTCTCTCTCAAACACAAAACCCAAGAACATTTAAGGATTTTACATTGAATTCATCATCCGAGCTCCAAACATTGAATTGACTTAAATTTATTGTGTATTTCAGGTATGTATCTCATTCTCTAAGTTTTATTTTACATTGTGACATTTATTTACTCATTATCCATATGGTTTAATTTGATGGGTTTGAAATTGGGTTAAGGGGTTTTGATTGATATTACTTGAATTACTTTTCCCAAGTTTTAAATTGATGGTTTTTTATTTAAATTTATGATTTTTGGACTGAATTGGTGCGTTGTTATGGAATTTGGAATAGGGAACATGAGTTTCCCCAAATTAGAATTTTTGGCTTGATAATGGCATTAACCCCAACCCACTTTGTGAATTTGGTTTTTGAACATGGATAATTGCATAATTCAACTTATTTATGAACCCAATTGCATTACATTAATGGATAAGGAGTAAAAACAAATTTGAATGGCCCTTGGTGGCCATCGTTTGAATTTTAAAATGGGACTCGGGGGTATAATGGTTACATGGATTGGTTTGGCATGATTATATGATCTTGCAAGCATAATTGGTATAATAATACCAAGTGGTAAATGCCTTAATATAAGACTCTTGGGTTAATGGTTGGGTTTATGTGCAAATTATTTTAAATTGAGCTTAAAAGAGAATTATGTAGCTCACCATGATGGTGTAATCCCAGGGGATGCTAATACTGGATACTATGTTTGCTAACGTGGGGGTTTATATGACCTTGTTCGTGGTTCACATATTAATTTTGGAATGGCTAGCCTTGGTGTCCTTAGCCTTCCTTCAGATTCCTTGGTTTATGCAGTTAACACATACTGGGCTCCTTTTAACAGGGGAGCTGAACCTATATAGCTCATGGGTGCCTTTAGGATAGAGTGAGCTACATATTTCAGGTTAATGGTTTAAACTCACATATTCATCACCCTTGTCCCTATCTCGGTATCCTATATATGTATATATAATTATTGTGCTTATGGTTTTGACTTTTTTATGGCATTGGCATTATTTTACCATTTTTCCTAAGTTACATGCTAGTGCTTATCCAGCTGACCGTCCTTGGAAGTTACATCATTTCATGATGTAGGGTTTGAAGGATTTTTTGTTTCTCCTATGCAGTGTTAGATAGCTGAGTACTTCTTTGGATTTGCTGTGAAGTGGTGAGATTCCATCTTTCAGAAGGCCTGGTCATTTAACTAGTTTTATTACTATTCTAGTATTTTGAATTTCCTTTTTGGTCATAGCTGGGGGCATGTCCCGACTCTGTTGATATTTTAGTTTTAAAGGATTTTGTGGACCTGTGTGGGTTGGATTGTTGGGTTTTACTCTTAGAACCTTTATTTGACTTATTTATCTTTATTGCTATCTTGATTGGGTTTTGCTTATTTATTATTATTGTGCTCATGGGGTTTAAAGAGGTGGTATCCGGTACATGGTGGGCTTGAGATACCCATCACGACTAGGCTCTAGTTTAGGTCATGACAAGTTTGGTATCGGGGCACGGTTTAGGGTCGTTGGATGTCCACTAAGCCGTATTGAGTAGAGTCCCTTTTATAGGTGTGTAGCATGCCACACTTATAATGGTGAGGATACAAGGAATTTAGGAATGTTTCCCTTTCTTCTATTCAATTTGGGCTGTAGAGTCTAGTTGTCTTTAAGCTTCTCTAACCCCTTACTTACTCACATTTTAGATCATGCCTCTCCGAAGATCCGACGTTCGTAGAAACTCTATTGGACCCTTTGTCTTACCTAAGGAAAATGTGGAGGGAACTCACCCTATTTATGGAGTGAAGACCTGGTCTAGGGTCCCTGATCTTGACTGTGCCACCCATGTGGAGTTCTACCGGTCCTCACTAGTCCTCCTTGGGCTTCCCGAGATAGTGATACTTATGACCAGATGCCCTCCAGAGATATTTATAATGCAGAGTTACATCAGTCTATTCATATGATTACTTAATTAGTGGCCTCACAGTCTCATTAGTCTAATCGTGTTGGTTCTGTTGCTCATTTATCTAAGGTTACTCGGGTTGTCTAGTTTATGAGGTTGAATCCCCCAACCTTTATAAGCTTTGAGGTTGAGGAGGATACTCAGGGGTTAGTTGATGATATGGTAAAGATTTTTAGGGTGATGCATGCTACTTATTTTAAGGTGTAGAGTTTGCTGCATATCAATTAAAAGATGTATCTTATCAGTGGTATGAGGAATGGGAAGCAATAAGGGGTGATAATGATAAACAGGTGATGTGAGATGAGTTTTTGAGTGACTTTATTGATTACTTATTTCTTCGGGAGTTGAGGGAAGATAAGACAAAAGAGCTTGTGAACTTAAAGTAGGGGAAGATGAGTGTGAAGGAGTATACTCTGAAATTTCAGCAGTTGTTCCTTTAGGCTCCAAAGTTAGTGGATAACATAGGGTCAAAATAATAAAGTTTACTTCTGGGTTGTCCTGTGGCTTGGTATTTGAGTGTAAGGATGCGATATTGAACAATGATATGGACATCTCTAGGTTGGTGGTTTATAAGAAATAGGCAAAGGATGAGAATAAGATACAGACAAAGATGAGAGAGAGCCAGAATAAAAAGTATAGATATTCAGAGCAGGGTACAAGCTAGAAAAATAGTGGGTGAGATGGTAGATAGTTCATTAAGAAGAAGAATTGGGGAAATTCTTATTCGATGGCTAGTGCTCCTTATCCTAAGCATTTTGGTAATCATCGCCTTCAGACTAGCAGTGGTCCTAAGGCACAGTGTGTCTAGTCTTATGTTAGTGGAATTTAATCAGCCCCACATTATTCTTTTTGTCAATTTTGTGGGCAGCTTCATCGTGGTCATTTTGAGGAGGGAAGGAATTTGTATTTCAATTGTGGCCAGCCTAGCCTTCTATAGAGGAATTTTCCTATAAAAAAGTTTCCATTGGAGCTAATAAAGTTCCGATCGCCACTTCTTCAGCTCCGGTACCTAAGGGCGCTATATCTTGTACCGGTACTGGCTGGAATTATCTCTATGCACTTACTACTCGCTAAGAATCTAAGATATTCCCCATATTGTTACTGGTTTATTACACCTCTTCTCTCGTGATGTTTATTGTTTGCTTGATCCATGTTCTACCCCATCTTATGTGACCCCTTATGCGGCTTTGCACTTTGGTTTTGGTCCTAAAAGTATTTCAGACCCCTTTTCTGTTTCTATAATGGTGGGTGAATCTATTATAGCTAGAAAAATCTATAGAGGTTGTGTGGTATCCATATTTCATAGAGAAACATTGGTGGATGCTATATCTTGTTTTGATGATGAGTAGTTGACAACGAGGGACCAGGTCCCTAGGTCTTCATAGTAACACACAACTATCACATAGCCTGTACAATTTTGTCTTCTAATGTAACAAACTGCGCAAGTGAGATATGTACCTCTTAGGATACTTGGCCCAATCAGATTTCTATCCTAATCATTATTTCACTATTAAAGGAAAAGAATGCTTCTCAAATAGGTGAGTTTTAACAATCCAGATTACTAAGAATTAAAAAAGGCAAAAACTTAATCCAGCTTCATTGCTCAAGTTCTTATTTTCTGAATGTATTGAAAAAAGTTGAGGCCTGAATTGTAAATGAATTACTCATGTTATAAGAGTAATGCTTTATTGTTTTTTTGAGAGTGCTTAGGTATAGTTGCCTAAGTTAAATATTGGAGAGAGTACTTGGTAGAGTTGTTAAGGTAGGCTTATCGTAAAGTTATTACAAGAAGGAGGAGTCTAGAGTTAGGCTCATTGGAGTATGTAATCAAGAGTTTGATTATAGTGGATTTGTGGATGCTTGGGAGGGAAAGCCGTATTTTTTCCTCCCCTTATCAAGGAGGTTTTCACGTTAAAATCTTTGTGTTTTTACCTTTCTGCAAAGTGTTAAGTTTTCCCGTGCTTTATTATTTGATTACTTCTAACTGACTTCAAGGGACCTGGTCCCTCACTGTGTGGTGCAACCCCTCCGAGTTTCATCTATTGGTACAGAGGCAGAACACTCTAAAAGGTTAACACCTAGAGTTATTTGGTCATCATGGATGCTCTACCTGATCTAGAAGAAGGGCAATCTACCACTAGACCACCTAGATTTAACGAGCAATTTTATGGGTGGTGGTAAACCAGGATATTTAACTTTATTATAGCTGAGGACTGTGAGTTGATGTATATAATAATTGATGGACCTCATATACCAATTAAAGAAGTCTAAAAAGGAGAAATAACAAGAATGGTTGTAAAAAGAAGGAGAGAATATGATGATGAAGATAGAAGGAAAGTCGAGAAGAATTATAAGGCCAAGAAACTGCTAGTTTGTGGTATAGGGCCTGATGAATACAATAGGATTTCTTTATGTGAATATGCTAAGGAAATCTTGGACTGCTTGAAAATAGCTCATGATGGAACTACCGATGTGAAGGAGTCCAAAGTTGACATGTTGACTACTCAGTATGAAACCTTCACCATGAAAGAAGAAGAGAAAATACAGAAAATGCATACAAGATTCACTTCCATCACAAATGAGCTACACTGCTTAGGAGAAGTCATTTCTTTGTATAAACAAGTGAGAAAAATTATAGGTGTTCTTCCTAAATCCTGGGAAAGCAAAGTAGATACTGTTACTAAGGCAAGGAACCTGAAAACTCTCACTATGGATGACATTATTTGTAATCTAAAGACTTATGAACTCAAAAAACAGCAAGGGCATGAGAAGAAGGAAGTAGAAAAAGAAAAATCCTTGGCATTGGAGGCTTCTAAGTAAGATTCAAATGAAGAAAACACTAATGTTTCCTATTTGGCAAAAAGAATTGTTAGAGCTATGAAGAAAAGTGGCCAGCTTCAAAGAAATAGAAGTATCAATAGAAAAAGAGCAACTATAGAGGTTACTCACAAATGTAGAATTCCTGAGCATTTCATTAAGGACTATCCAATGAACAAAATAGATTACCAGAAGTATCTCAAGTCAGGAGGTGATAAAGGAAATAATAGGGACCAAGTCACTATAGAGTCAAGAAGTCAAGTTGCTACTGATTTTGCAGTTAAGCAGGCCTTAACTGTCTGGGGAGATTCATCCAGTGAATCTGATGAAGCTGAGGTTGAGGATGTGTCCATGCTAGAAGTGGAGGATGAGAAATTGACCTTTGATTCCTTATTTGCTCTCATGGGAAACACTGAAAATGAAGAAGAAAATGAGGTAACTCTCTCTAACATTAAGAATTTTTTTGATAATTATTCTGCTAGAAAGATAAAACAGCTAGCAAATGTGTTGATTGATTTAGTGTGTGAAATGACTACTAAGAAAAATGCTCTAGAAAAGATAGTTGAGAATCAGAAGCTTGAATTAATTGCTTTAGCTCTACAGATTTATGAAATAGAAGAATTGTTTGCTAAGTTAAAATCTGATAATCTGAATTTGGTGAGTCAACTGGAGAAAGTAGATACTTCTGATAGTAAAGGAAAGAAAGAAGACCCAACGCTTCAAATAGAGTTGTATGAAAAATTGAAGGATTCCCAAAAGAATCTTATGCCTGCACTCCAAAAGAATGAAGGTTAGAAAGGGACCTGATTTGTTTGAGGGAAGAACTTAAAAAAATCCCTACAATGGACTACATCCTCATAGATTCTTTATAACTTAACAGGTCAAGAGTTAATAATGGCAAGGGCCTTGGGTATCAGTACAAGACTCAATCTTTTGAGCCTCAAGGAAAGGTTTCTCAGGATATCAGAAACAAAGTCTACATACCTTTGTGCACTCATTGTGGAAGAGATAGCCACATGAAAGAAAACTATCAAATCTGAATGAGTGCTAGAATGAATAGTGTTAAATATATTCTTGAAGGAAATGTGTACCCTAAAGATTCCAATTTCTTAAAAAATATGAAGAAGCTTTCATTACCAAGATGGGAAAAGAAATATTTGATCATACCCTTGTATTCCTACTGGGAACTCAAACTCAAGTGGGTTCACAAATCTAACAAGTGATTGTGTCTGTAGGTGGGACAAACAGAGTGCAATCAGAACTATCTTCTTGATAAAATATTGTTATAATCTATAAATAGAAGGTCTTACAATATTCTCTCTATCAAGACACTCCAAGGTGGAAATGTATTATGTGGAAAAGGTAAAAAGGATCAAGAAAAGCTATATGTGTGGGCTACACCTAAATAAGGAAGTTATTGATGAAGATGATGGTCAAGGGAAAATTTGATACATAGGGGAGTAATGACAGTGATGGTGATCCAAGATCTCAGTCACAAATATCAACTCAAGTAGAAGAACCTCAAGAAGTATTTAGTTAAAATTTCATAGGGACCTTGTCCCAATGGAATTCTTTTCAGAAGGAGAGCAAATAAGAGCCTAAGTCAGAAATGTCATGGTTTTCTCAGCATTCCTATCCAAAAAGTCATCTCAAAAAGGTGAAAAAGATTTTGAATGATGTTGGCTGGTTCAAAGTAATACAAAAGGAACCATGGAAACTTAAAGGATGCTAAGAACGGGATTTGGTCCTCAGACCCTTTTCAGAACAAATTCTGGTATAAATGACATGACCCAAACCAGGGTATAATCGTGTCGAGCATCTCGAGTCCAACCAGGACTGGAGATCACCGTCAATACCCAACCGTTACCCGCCCTTCACTCCCATGTTGGATGAATTCCAAACATATAACAAGATAAACAATTATAATCTAAAGACAATAAAGTAAGTCTATAATCCTAACGCAACAACCACAACCAAATATCCAACTAATCCCAATCCCAATACCAATACCAATGCCATGGATAACAATAATACCAGCGCCGCCCATGCCCATAGTAGTCCAACAAAGCCTTTAACCAAAATCAAAGATCAACCAATCAGGACATTCCCCCAACACAGACAAAACTAAAACCAAAGTAATAACAATAATGAAAAGATGTCCATAGCATGAAATGGAACCTTCCAAAGTATGTAGGTTCACAAATTCAATCCGACTCAAAGTTGTCCTAAAATCCATGTCATTGAGCATAAGGAATGGTAGTATGGCCGGTTCCTACATCGCATGGGGATACAATGCCTGAAGACAGTTAGCAGGGTAAACTTTAGCATGTAACTCAATGATAAAGATAGGATAATTCCATCAATTCAAAACCAAATCAAATAACCATATGCAATATCATATATACATATATATCTTGACAGGATAGGGAACAAGGTTTAGCATGTATTTAAAAACTTAACCTGGGTTGTATAGCTCTGCCATCCTAAAACCACCCACGGGCTATATGGGTTCAGCTTCTCTAATAAAAGGGCCCCAGTGCGTGTTAGTCGTACGACTGGATAAAGAAACTAGGGATGACTAGTACATCTCTTAAAATATAAGTGTGACATTTTGAAAACGGTCACCAAGACCACCCTCACATCGAAAAATGTGAGTTTCCAGTGTCGTCCTCCCCGGGACCCCGACCTTCCATGGTTTGCTACTCAAGACTCCTTTAAGCCCATATCAAAACAAAGTACACATTCCTACAATTTACCAAGGATTTTTTTAACTAGGCATTAACCATTGGTATCATCATACCAAAACTAGAGCTTGGAAGTCTATTACATTATGCCATCCATATAAACCATTAAACCAAATTAGACTCCACCATTTTTCAGTTAAACCAAAACCATTTATAATCAAACCATGGCCACCAAGGACTTTCCAAAATCATATGAAACCAACCAAAACCAATTTATTTTTCATTTAGCATTTATGCAATACAAGAGTTCCAAGAATAGTTAAAGTATGTGACAAAATCTTTCTCATTGACAATTTCACAAATAGGTTGAGGGAATGCCATTATCAAAACCACAATCATCCAATTTGGGGGCTCAACTATGAACCCTCAATTAAATCACCATAACCATGCACCCATATGTTCAAAACCACAATTAAAAACAAAGAAAACCATAATTAAATCATGAGAAACAATATCCATCCATAAACAACAAAAACCCCAAACCTTTATTTTAAAATGATAACAAAACCATGAAAATCATACATTAAAACATTTGTATTTAGTAAAATAAAAATGAGGGAAGAGTCACATACCTTAGACACCAAGAAGTATGGAGAGAAATCAACCTTGAAAGCCTTAATTGATTATCTTGATGAAACCCTAGCTTTTGCTTTAAGAGAGAGTTTGAGAGTGCTGTATTGGGTATAATGTGTTAATAAAGTCCCAAAAGCTGTTTTAAGTCATGGACTCAAAAGGAGTTAAAAGGGAAAATGTTTAGAATTCCCCCAACTTAAAACTGTAAAAATATTGTAGGTGGTTACAAGTCGACCCTCGCTACTTGTAACCACAACATACGACTCATACCTTTGAGTCATCATAAAAATAGTGAGTTGGACACCCATACACTGTCCACCATTTGACTCCATAATACCACTCGTTACCATACTATACGACTCACATAGTCTAGTCATACCCAGGGCAGAATCGAAAAGGATTGGACATTGGACAACATACGACTAAAACTTACCATCTATAGCCTATCCTCATGACTCTTAGTGAGACACTTGTACTCAAATCCAAGTCTAGTCACTAATTTACTAATTTGAGAAAGGTTTGACCAAATAACTCGTGACCACCCCTAATGACTCGTAAGACCCAATCATTACTAAGACCAAAACCCAACCACCACCCTCTGGACACCTAGAAACTAGGGTCACCTGACCCATACCCATACCATATGAATTATATGGTAAGTCATTACTAGGATAGTGAGCTCAAAGATCAAGAAATTTCTAAGGGCCAAAACCCAGGGTGTTTCAATTCTCATCCACTTGGATCATTCATTCTCGAATGATGGACCAAGGCAGTGACTAGCATAATTAAACACCCCCCAAACATCTCTACTCATACCTTTAAGATAGAAAATAGATTACCAAGGAATTTATCTACCTTTATCAAAGACAGAAAACAAAGATGCTAAGATAAACACATACCTTTAACATAATTTTCCAAAATGGGAAATAGGAATGGATACTTGGACTTCATGTCCTCTTCAGCTTCGCATGTAGCCTCTTCTACCTTGTGGTTTCTCCATAGAACCCTTACCAAAGCTACGTCCTTGGTCTACAACCGACGAACCTGCTAATCCAAGATCTCAACCTTGACCTCTTTATAAGACAGAATACAAAATACCAATATATTTGATAGGCATAATTTGAGATGAACCACCCATACACATCCTCAATATAGAAACATAGAACAGTGGGTAAATAGAGCTCAAACTAGAAAACAACTCCAACTCATATGCAACACTGCCAACCCTCCTCAAAACCACGTACAAACTAATATATCGGGGATTGGGTTTCCCATTCTTCCAAAACCACATCACTCCCTTCATGGGAGATATCTTCATGAACTCCCTATCTCCAATATCAAACTCTAACTTCCTATGCCTCACATCAACATAGGAATTTTGGCGACATTGGGTGGCTTTAAGCCTATCCTAAATCACCTTCAGCTTTTTCATGGCTTGGTGAACCAAATCTATACCAAACATCTCTGCCTCACTGATATTAGGTGTATTTATGCACTCTAGTGTTGTTATCCTAGCTTATTTAGCCTTGTTTTAAGGATAATTCATGTGCTTTATGTGTTTATAATGATAGAAATAAGCATATAAGTTTTCAAGAATTCCATTACAATGTTTAGAAGTGTTTTAAAATGATTATGGACTTAAATCATCCAATAAGAGTTTAGACGAGAAAACTAGTGTTACTAGCTTGAGCTAGGTGTCGTTCTAGTTAGCCTCAATGGATTCTAGTGTGTTAAATTAGTTCCTAATGGTTTGAATGTGTAATATTATGTGGAAATTTTTTTTTAAAGTGTGTAACTTTCAATTCAACTGAGACAAGAGTCAACAATACATTATAGCATAAAATGGTCGAGACTAGCGCTTAGATTTAATTTTTAGTTCGTCGTTCTTGACATTTTAATATGTTGAACTCCCATAGTTTTTGATGATGTATTATGCTTGTGGAGTTTATTATGGTGATATATGGATGTTGAAAAAGCTGGAAATTAAAGAGAAAATAATACCAAAAGCGTGGAAAGAAAGGCAAAATAACGTCACGAGGCATGGGACACAAAGATGGACGTTGAACACTCAACCATATAGTTGGATGCGCTTTCTAGTATCTGCAGGTGATATTCTAGCAATGCAGCTCCAAAGAAGGCCTATTTTCCTTAGGGAAATTTGTGAAGTGCAATTCCAGTGAAGGCATGTTAATAGGCCGCGTCGCATACTCCATAGCTATGGAGTAGTAGCCGCGTCACATGATCCATAATGGTGGAGTGGTGACCGCATCATATGCTTTATTCCTAGTCTCAAAATTCATATGATATCCTACTCTTACATAGCTTAGGATTGGATTACTATATATACACACACGTTTAACACTTTGTGGATATCTTTGGATCTTGGACGTCTTGGTCAAAATGGGAAGATGAAGAACCTCATAGGTTTTAATATTCTCTTTATTTATCTTTTAATTATATCATAACATGTATTCAAGCATTTGGATCATGATTATGAATATTAGTGGCTAAAAATATCCTTTTCGGGGTTAAAGCCAAGAACATGACTACTATCATTTTGGATTAATTTCATTAGATTAACTTATCATATTTGGTTGTTTGTTCATCCTTGTTTTAACTATTTTAGGGATTTATCACCCTTATAATGCATATATTGTCCATATAGTTAACTTAAGAGAGGTAATAGGGAGATAGAACGTGGGGATAAACCAAGTAGGGTTCTTATTCTTTTATAAAATAAGGAATTTGAATTAACATCTAGGACGGGGATGTACCTAAAAGACTTACTTGATTCACATGTAGGATGGTAGATTTAAGCACCTAATTGAATTATTACATCCCCGCTCAACGATGTAGTTGTAATGTCCAAGGTAGGTAAACGATTAGAGGTCGGGAGACCATGGTCATGTGATTAACCCTACAAATCAACAATCAAGATTAGCGAGTTAACGAATAAAGTTCAATAACATAGTATGATTGTTCGAAGTGCTCTAACCCTAGGCTTTCTTTTTTTGATTGTCTCAAGACCTTTATTTTACACAATCATTTAGTTTATTTTAGTTTTCAAATATTCAAAACTTTTTTTGGTTACGCTTGCATCAATTAATCTAAATTGTGAACTAGAATTGAACAGTCATTAGAAAAAGTCCTTGTGGAATCAATATTTGACTTTCTTGAAGGCCACTATATTACTTGATAGACCTAGTACGCTGTCAAGTTTTTGGTACCGTTGTCGGGGACTTGTAATTTGGAAACTGTTTTATTTTTAGTTTTGCTTTTTGGATTACTTTAGTGTTTTACGTTTGGTTTTGGTTTTGTATTTGCAAGAAACAAGTTTTCAAAGTAGTAATCTAGAAATGGATTAGGAATTAGTTAAACCAAGCCCCTAACCTAAGCAACTCTTCCATCAATGAAGGTGAGAATCAATCTTTCGCCCACAAATTCCTCAAATCAAAGAAGATCAAGATAATCTTGCTTTTATGGATGATGAACAAGTAGCCCAAAGGACAGTGAGAGAAGTGTCAATCCCACTTCCAACCAATTTGACCTCTCCATTTCAAAAACTGACCGTGAGAGGTAATTTTGAGCTAAGCAAAATATGGTGCAACTTTTGATCTGCAGTGGACAGTTCATTGGGCTTTAACATGAAAATCCACAGGTCCAATTGCGAAATTTTCTTAAAATCAGTGGCACATTCATCCCTAAAGGTGTGAATGATGACTATGTAAGGCTGACACTATTCTTCTTCTCACTATTGGGGGAAGAAAAAAATGGTTGAATATTGAGCCATCAAATTCAATCACAACATGAGATAACTTAGCCCAAAAGTTTCTCACTCGATTCTTTCCATCTGGAAAGACTGCGAGACTTCGCAGCTAGATTGTGTGCTTCAAATGAAAGCTAGATAAGAATTCATATCATGCTTAGGAGTGGTTCAAGGGACTTCTTCGGGACTGTCCGCACCATCAACAGTCAAATGAGGTACTAGCTCATACTTTTTTAGAGGCACTTGACCATAATACAAAGATTTTTCTAGATTTAGCTGCAGGTGGTCAAGCTCTTGTGATAACTTATGATGAGCTACACTCTTTATTGAATCGTATTGCCCAAGTTAAGACTGAGTGGCATTTTGATGCTAGAAATGCTACTAAGAGGGTTGCAGGTGTATTAGAGGTGGACCAATTTACTGCTATATCTAGCCAGATCTATGCATTGCAAAATTAGTTAAGCAGTCTTAAGTTAGGAGTTCCACAGCCTGCAGCCACAGTTAATGCAATCCAACAAATTGCAGGGTGGTGTGAAGTTTGTGGTAATAATGGCCATTCAGTAACTATGTGTGCTGCCAATCCTGAGTCTGTGATGTATGTGGGAAATTCTCAAAGGTATAATTATGGGAATACCTACAATATGAAATGGTAGATTGATCCACTAAATCAGCCATGGAATGCCTAACATCAGCAAATTCAGCAACCACAGGCACAAGGAAATCAGTCAACTATCAACTTGAAAGAGACGATGAAACAAATTCTAGCTAATCGAACACAGTTAGCTATAGATGTAAAGAACTAGCAAGTATCCATGAGAAGCTTACAGTTGAAGTTGGGGAAGTTACAATAGATACTAAATACCAGGCCTCATGGTGGTTTTCCAGGAGATACTAAAAATCCAAAATAAGTTATGGCAATTACTTTGAGGAGTGGTAAAGAGCTTCATGGAGAACCTTTAAAGAAAACTAAGGAGGTATATGCTAATTCCAGTCCTAATCAGGTGAATTACCAAGTTGCTAAAAAGTTGAGAAAGTCTTAGTACTCAAAAGAAAAGTTGATAAAGAAGATCCAACAACTACCTTTCCGCAGAAGCATATAAAGGCAAAGGAGGATGCATGCTTCAAGAAGTTCTTTGACACGTTAAGAGAGCTACACATTAACATACCTCTTTTAGATGTTTTGTAGGGAATGCCCAAGTACGCTAAGTACTTAAGGGACGTGGTTGCTAATAAAGTTAAGCTACAGGATGTGGAGGCGGTAACACTCACTGAGGAGTGTAGTTTAGTGGTGACTTAAAAGATGCCCAAAAAGCTTAAGGACCCTAGAAAGTTCACTCTCCCAATTTATATTAGCAACATCGATGTGGTTCATGCACTTATTTATTTAGGGGAAAGTATCAACTTTATGCTCTTATCTTTTTTCAATACATTGGGCTTGGGAAAGCCTAGACCGAGCACTGTGCTACTGCAGTTGGAAAATGGGACCATAGTCCATCCTGAAGGAGTAATAGAGGATGTTCTCTTTAAGGTTGGTACATTTATTATTCTTGATGACTTTATTGTTTTAGATTTTTAGGCATATAAAAGAGTATCAGTCATCTTGGGATGTCTATTCTTAGCGACGGAAGGAGCATTGATTGATGTGAGAGAGGGCATGCTAACAATGAGGTTGGAGGATGAAGAGCCAGTTTTTAAAATGTACAAACTGCATAACACACTATCCCACTATAAATACTTATGCATGATTACTATCATAGAAGGGGATAAGTGTGGGGTGGTGAAGCATTTTCCACAAAAGACCTCTTCGGACATCATCATTGGTCAGCCTAAGCCACAACCACCTAAGGCTAATATGATATATATTGATGAGTCTGAACAGGCTATAGTTGAGAAAGCTGTTGACCTTGAGAGTTCACACTTAAGAGGTCAAAAATGAATAAGAAAATGGACTCTAAGTGTGAGGAAAAGGATGAAGGAAGTGGGTTAAGTTGAGTTAGGTCATGCCGCGACACTAAATCAAGAGCTTCTTGGGAGGCAATCCAATTTAAAGTAGGTATGTTTTATTTTCAGTATTTTTAGTTTTTACTTCATGTAGTTTTTGTTGTTTTTGAGTCGCAGGTTGATGGAAAGTCTGAGTACCAAAAAACCTGAGCTAAGGAGCATGGAAAAGATTAAGTGTGGGGTCCTCAGACCCCCTTGATGTGTATAGATGCTACTAGCTAGGCCTATAGGACTTAGTGAGTATTTCTTTCTCTACTTTAACAGTATACTTTGGGGACAAAGTAGATTTTTAAGTATAGGGTGGGGAAATTCCTATTTTTAGGGTAAATTTAAAATTTCTTAGGTTAGGAATAAGTAGGATGTTCTTGTTGGTGCTATATTTTATTTCATGATACAAGTGTTTTGGTTCCAAAAAAACATGTTGATTATGTGAATTACTATTTTTTAGACTTCTAGGCTCTTGATTATGACTCTTGTACTTGTTGTCTTAAAGTTTAATTCATGCTATTGTTTGGTTGAGAGTCAATTATGATCTTACTGAGTTGAGCATGTTCCATGTACGTATAAGGTATTTGTATATTCTTGGTTGCATTTGATGTCTAGAACTTACCTGGTGTATGTGGAAAGAGAAATAAAGAGTGTGGGTTTAGAAGATGATATATGTATTTATTTGATAGCCTTGTTTTATACCTTCTTTTTGACCTACCCTTGAGCATAATCCTAGTAAGCCCTATTGAGACTTTAGCTTTTTCTTTGGCAGCCTCATGTGTAGCTTAATCCCTTCTTTGATAGACCTAAATTTGATCCAAAACTCCTAAGTGCTTTGGTGTAAAATTAGTGAGTTAAGGATCGTGAAATTGATGAAGGGAGAGTTGAAATTGAAGCCCCTAAAGTGTTAGCTATTGGTGTTCAAAATAATTGTTATGTGCTGTGGTAGGGAGTTAAGTAATGAAAATAATAAAAATTTGTTCAAATTGAATGAATTGTGCATAAAATACTCCCACCATAGTGATGAGAATTAGCTTAATAAGATTGTGTAAAAATAAAAGAATAGGGTAGACAAAAATGGTGTGATTTGGTTGTCAGAGTTGAATTGAATGAAAAGTGTGATGTATTAAATCTCTTAGAAATGATAGTCACTATTACTGGACAGAATAGTTCCTACCTGTCACTTAGCCTACATTACAACCTGTAAAGACCTATTTGATTCCGAGCCTTAACATTCTGATATTAGTAGAGTACTACACTAAGGGAAATCCTATAGTTCATCACTTGTAGCTTGTGAATTCTTTTGTGAGAGTGAGCGGAATTTGACTCTAGTACCCATTCTATTATAAATTAAATTATTGCGAGTGATTATGGGTAACACTCTTAATGTGAGGGGAACATTTTTGATGAATTTTGGGGACTTGTATGATGTCCTTTATTGAGCAATATGCATGGGTTTTCCAACTAGGTGAGTCAATTATTGAGGCTAGGATGTTTCGAAGTTGGATTCTTGAACTTTCAATTGTGTACATAACATGCTTAGTTAGTGTAGAAACTTGTATTTTGTGTAGTCATTGTAGTGCTAGCTTGAGTTTCTTACATGTAGTAGAAGGGTAGAGTCTCCTCAGCTTATTATGCTTAGAGTAAAGAGTTGTCCAAGGACGAATAAGGCTTTAAGTATGGGGTGGTGATGTTGGGTGTATTTATGCACTCTAGTGTTGTTATCCTAGTTTATTTAGCCTTGTTTTGAGGATAATTTATTTGTTTTATGTGTTGATGATGATATACATAATCATCTAAGTGTTCAAGGATGTCATTACAATGTTTAGAAGTGTTTTCAAACAATTTTGGAATTAAATTGTTCAATTAGAGTTAAGATGAGAAAACTAGTGTTACTAGCTTGAGCTAGGCGCCATTCTAGTTAGTCTCGGTGGATTCTAGTGTGTTAAATGAGTTCCTTATGGTTTGAATGCATAATATTATGTGGAAAAACTTGCTTAAAGTGTGCAACATTCAATTAAAATGAGCCAAGAGTCAACAATACATTATAGCATAAAGTGGTTGAGACTAGTGCTTAGATTGAGTTTTTAGTTCGTCAGTCTTGTCGTTTTAATGTGTTGAACTCTACTCTATGGTGTGTGATGATGTAGGAAGATTGTGGAGTTGATTATGGTGATATATGGATGTTTAAAAATCTGGAAATTGAAAAGAAAACAACACCAAAAGCTTGAAAGGAAAGGCAAAATAACGTCACGAAGCATGGGACACAAAGATGGACGTTGAACACTTAACCAAATATTTGGATGCAGTTTACAGTAGCTGCAGGCGATATACCCATGATTCAGGCTCCAAAGTAGGACTCTTTGACCTAGATAAATCTATGAAGTGTAATTCCATTTAAGGTGTGCTAATAGCCCGCATCGCATGCTCTATAGCTATGGAGTAGTGGCCGCATCGCATGCTCCATATCGGTGGAGTGGTGCCCGCATCGCATGCTTCATTCCTGGGATCAAAATGCATGTGATATCCTACTCCTACACAACTTATTATTGGTTTACTAGATATACACACACGTTAAACACTTTATGGATATCCTTTGATCTTGGACGCCTTCGACAAAATTGGAAGCTACTGCACTTCGGTTTAGGTTTTAATATTCTCTTTATTTAGATTTCAATTATATCATAACATGTATTCAATCATTTGAATCATGATTATGAATATCAGTGTCTAAAAACTCCCTTTCCAGGGTTAAATACAAGAACATGACTACTATCGTTTTGGATTAAATTCATTAGATTCGTTTATCATATTTGGTTATTTGTTCATCCTTGTTTTAAATATTTTAGGGATTGATCACCCTTAGAATACATATATTGTCCATCTTGTGAACTCGGGAGAGGTAATAGGGAGATAGAACGTGGGAATAAAAAAAGTAGGGTTCTTATTCTTTTATGAAATAAGGAATTCAAATTAGCGTCTAGGACAAGGATGTACCTAGAAGCCTTACTTGATTCACATGTAGGATGATATCTTTAAGCACCTAATTGGATTATTACATCCCCACTCAATGATGTAGTTGTAATGCCCAAGTTAGGTAAATGATTAGAGGTCGAGAGACCATGGGCATGTGATTAACCCTATGAATCAACAACCGAGATAAGCGAGTTAACGAATGAAGTTCAATAACATAGTATGATTGTTCGAAGTGCTCGAACCCTGCTCCTATTGATTGTCTCAAGACCTTTATTTTAAGCAATCGTTTACTTTATTTTAGTTTACAAATATTCAAAAATCTCTTTTGGTTACGCTTGCATCAATTAATCTAAATTGTGAACTAGAATTGAACAGTCGTTAGAACAAGTCCTTGTGGGATCGATATTTGACTTTCTTGAAGGCCGCTATATTACTTTGTAAACCACGTACCTTACGTATGCGCTTGGTCTCTATTACTCACACACCTCGAATCACCCAATAGGAGGCCTATATCTCCTTCCATACAAGGATTTAAATGGGGCTATCCCAATGCTAGAGTGGTAGCAATTATTATACGCAAACTCTATAAGAGGCAAATTATCAACCCAACTATTACCATAGTCAATCACGCAAGCATGAAGCATAACTTCTAATGTCTGAATAGTCCTTTCCACTTGCCCATCCGACTGCGAGGGGAAAGCCACACTAAGACTTACCTTTGTCCCTAAACCTTTATGAAACAATCGCTAAAAGTGCATGAAAATTGCATACCATGATCCGAGTGATAGAAACAGGCACCCCATGCAACTTCACAATCTCTTGGAGGTACAACATCGCATAATTCTCTATCAAAAAATTTGTCCGCACTAGCAAGTAGTGAGCAGAATTTGTCATCCTATCCACGATGACCCAATTTGAATTAAACTAATTTCGATATTGAGGAATACCGGTAACAAAATCCATATTGATTACCTCCCATTTCCAAATAGGAAACTCAATCTCTTGATACAATCCTCCCGGCATTATGTGCTCAACTTTCACTAGTTGGAACACCATGCACTTTGCCACAAAACTATCTACATCCGCTTCATATTATTCCATCAATACATTTCCTTAAGGTCATGATATATATATTTGTTGAACCAAGATGAATAGCACAACACGACTCATGCACCTCATCCAAGATCTTCTCTGTAATCCATCTACATCGGGAACATATAACCTCTCTTGGTACCATAAGGTACCATCACCACTAATCTCGAAGGCCATAAACTTTTGCCCACCTATATCACCCTTAATCCTTATCAAGACAGGATCCAACACTTGCTTCTCCTTTATTTCAACACCAAGGGATGACTCCGCCACCTTCTGTACAAACACACCACCATCCTTAGAGTCCAAGAGACGAACTCCAAGGTTATCCAAACAGTGAATATATTTCATCAACTCCCACTTCCCTTCATCCACATGAGCTAGACTTTCCATGGATAACCTGCTAAGAGCATCAACAACCACGTTTGCTTTACCTGGATGGTAGTGAAGACTCAAGTCATAACCCTTGAGCAACTTATGCCATCTTCTTTGCCTGAGGTTCAACTCTTTTTGAGTAAGCAAATACTGCAGGCCCTTATGATAAAAAATGATATCCACATGCACCCCATACAAATAACAACGCCAGATTTTCAACCCAAATACCACAATTAGCAACTCTAAATCATGAGTTGGATAATTCCTCTCAGGCATCTTTACCTGTCTAGTGGCATAAACTATCATCTTACAATGTTGCATTAGAACGCACCCAAGCCCCACAGGATGCATCACAATAGACCACAAACCCATCAGTGCCTTCAGGAAAAGTCAAAACCGGATCCAAAGTTAGATTATTCTTTATCTTCATGAAACTACCCTCACAAGCATCAGACCACATGAACTTTGCCTTCTTCAGAGTCAACATAGTTAACGAGGAAACTATACAAGAAAAACTCTCCACAAACCTTCTGTAGAAGCCAGCTAAACCCAGGATGCTCAAATGTCGATTGGAGTCATGGGTGTATGCCACTTCTTAACCACTACAACCTTCTGCGGATCTACCATGATCCCTTCACTAGAAATGACATGACCCAAGAAAGTGACAACGTTCAACCAGAATTCATATTTCAAAAATTTGGCATACAACTGCGGATCTTTCAGGGTCTGCAGCATAATGTGGAGGTGATTGGCATGATCGACCTCACTATTAGAGTACACTGGAATATTGTCTATGACTATAATAAATAACTAGAAACTCATAATGCCCATACCGGTATGGAAAGTGGTCTTAGGGATATCCACATCCCTAATCGTTAATTGATGATACCCAGACCAAAGATAAATCTTTGAGAAAAACTTAGCACCCTGAAGCTGATCAAATTATTTATCCTTTGAAGAGGATACTTATTCTTTATCATCAACTTATTCAACTGTCGGTAATCAATACACATCTAAAGGGAACCATCCTTCTTATGAATGAATAAAATCAGTGCACTTCATGGAGACACACTTGGACAGATGAAACCCTTGTCTAAAAGATCCTTTAGTTGCTCCCTAAGCTCCTTCAATGTAGTCGGATCCATTCTATATGGGGGAATAAAGATAGTATGAGTGTCTGGAACAAGATCTATCCCAAAATCATTCTCCCTATTGGGAGATACAGCAGGAAGGTCATTAGGGAAGACCTCAGGGAATTCATTCACTACTTGGACAAAATATAAAGAAAGGCCCTCTGAGTTAGAATCTTTAACCAGAACCAGATGATAGAGACACCCCTTGGAGATTAATCTCTAAGCTCTAAGATATGATATGAACCTTCCCATAGGAGCTAGGGAACCACTATCCCATTCAATAACCGGCTCATTAGGAAATTCAAAGATGACCTTACGAGTCTAACCATCTAGAGAAGCATAGCACTAGTGCAACCAATCCATCCCTAATATGACATCAAAATCAACTATATCTAACTAAAACAGATCCACCAAAGTCTCCAGACCACCCATAGAGACTACACAACCCTATAGACTCTTCTGGCCATCTCAGAGTCACCCACCAAGGTAGAAACAAAATAAGGGTTTGGAATACACTCGGGACCAAAAAAAAATGCACATCCATAAATGGGGTCACATAAGAAAGAGCAGAGCCCGAGTCAAATAAATAGTACACATCATGAGAAAGAGTTTCAACATACCAGTACCGACATCAGGCGATGCTTTAGACTCTTGATGAGTAGAGAGAGCATAGAGTTGGTTTTGACCAGTACCAGAGCCAGATGGGGAACCCATGGTGCTGGAGCTGAAAAAAAGGCAACAAGAACTTTGTTTGCCCCAGAGGCAACCTTACCAACAGGAAAAATTTTAACCGTATGCCCTAGCTGACCACAGTTGAAGTACTTGTCCTTTCCTTCATCATAGTAACCCCGATACAACCGACCATAAAATCTGCAGGGAGGATATGATGGAGCTGATTAAGACCCACTAGCCTGAGATTAGACATCCTGTGCCCTATAATTATTGTCACTCTAAAAATGCCAATTACCAGATAACATTGGGTAGGGAGAACTAGACGTAGAGTAAGACCCAAAATTAGCCCACCTCTACTTGGACCATTTTAAACCATCTCTACCACTCTTACCCTGCTAAAAAAATCTGAACTTCTTATTTTGCCTCTTCCCAATTTTAGCCTACTTCTTCTTTTCTTTCTTGACCTACTGCATATATACAACTAGTTTGGAGATGTCCATATCCTTGTTAAAGAAGGCAGCCTTATTCTCCAAAATCAAGTCTTGGCACAACTTGAAAGCGAACTTTCTTATTTTGGCCTTCATGCTAGAGTACAACTCTGGAGCATACCGCGATAACTGGTGAAACTTCAAGGCATACTCCTTGACTGACATCTTGCCTTACTTAAAGTTAACAAACTCTTCCACCTTCACCTCCCTTATCTCTTGAGGAAAGAAGTGGTCCAAAAATGTATTAGAGAAATTATCCCACAGGGCTGACTCAACATCGTCACCCCTTGACTGCTCCCATTCCTCATACCATTGGTATGCTACATCTTTTAGTTGGTAGGCAACAAATTCCACACCCTTCACGTTAGTAGCATGCATAATGCAGAATATATTTTCCATCTCATCAATAAAACCATAAGGATCCTCCTTAACCTTATAACGAGTGAACACAAGAGGGCTCAACCTCATAAACGGGCTAACCTTTATGGCCTCTAAAGATGGAGTAACAGAAGCACCACGCTTAGCTTGAGATATTGCCAACGGTGCCAACATATGGATAGATGAAACACAACATTCATCATATCTGCTTGAGGAGCTTGAGAGGGACTGGAGAGGAATGGTGGAACTCAAGAAGGGAAATCTAGAATTAGACCCCTAGACCGGGTCTAGATCTCATAAGCAGAGTGTATCCCATTAGGATTGCCCCCAAATGGAATAGAGGAATTTCCATAAGCTTCAGATCATCGGGGAGGCATAATCTGAAAAGAGAAAAAATGGGTATTAGAGAAAATTTCAGGACCTTAGACTCTACAACTCAAAAATAGAACACAAGAAAGAGAAATATACCTAAATGCCTTATAGCCTTTCCCGTATGAGTGTGGCGCACTACTTATACTTAAAAGAGATTCTAGTCAACACAGTTTTTTCGGACACCCAATTTACCATGAACCTAGGGCTCTGATACCAGTTTAACACGACCCAAACCAGGTCCTAGTCATGTTGGGCATCTCGAGTCCAACCAGGACTGGAGACCACCCCTAATATCCAACTGTTACCCACCTTGTACTCCCATGTCGGATGAATTTTGAACATATAACAAGATAAAACAATCATAGTCTAAAGATAATAAAGTAAGTCCATAATTATAACCAAACAGCCACAACCAAATATCCAACCAATACCAATCCCAATGCCAATACAAATACCAAGGCTAACACTAATACTGACACTGCCAATATCCATAGTAGTTCTATAAAGCCTCTAACTAAAACCAAAGAACATTCGATTGGGACATGTCCTCGATCATAGACAAAACCAAAACCAAAGCCAAAGTAATTATAGTAATTAAAAGATGTCCATAGCATAAAATAGAGCCTTTCAGAGTATTGAATCTCACCATTTTAATCGACTTAAAGCTATCCCAAAATCCAAGTCACTAAGCAGGAGGAATAGTAGTATGGTAGATTCCTACATCACATAGGGATACAACGCCTGAAGGTGGTTAGCAGGGTAAATACTAACATGTAACTCAAGGATAAAAATAAGATAATGCCATCAATTAAAAACCAAATCAAATAACTATATGCAATATCATATATACATATATATCATTCTGGAATAGGGAATAAGGTTTAGCATGCATTTAAAACCTTAACCTGAGTTGTGTAGCTCTGCCATCCTAAAACCACCCATGGGCTATATGGGTTTAGCGCCCCTTACTGAAAGGACCCCAGTGTGTGTTAACCATACAACCAGAGAAAAAACCCTAGGATGACTAGTACATCCCCCAAAATTTAAGTGTGACATCATGCACACAGTCACCAAGACCACTCTCACATCAACAAATATTTCTTTTGTTGGCCCCTCTCCCCGCGGGACCCCCACCTTCCACGACTTTGCTACTCAACCCTCTTTAAGCCTATATTAAAACCAATTACACATTCCAAATAATTTACAAAAGAGTCTTTTAATTAGGCATTAACCATTGGTATTGTCATACCAAAATTAGAGCTTGCAAGTCTATTACCTTATACCATATAAACTATCAAACTAAATTAGACTCCACCATTTTCCAATTAAACCAAAACCATTTATAATCAAACCATGGACACCAAAGCCTTTCCAAAACCATATACAACCAACCAAACTAATTTATGTTCCATTTACCAATTATGAAATACAAGAGTTCCAAGAATAGTTAAAGTATGTGACAAAATTATTCTCATTGATAATTTCACAAATAGATTGAGGGCATGCCATTATCAAAACAAAAATCATCCAATTTGGGGGCTCAACTATGCCCCCTCAATTAAATCACCATCCCCATGCACCCATATATGCAAAACCATAATTAAAAATAAGAAAAACCATAACTAAACCATGTGAAACAATATCCACCCATGAACAACCAAAACCACCAACCTTTATTTCAAAATCATAACAAAACCATGGAAATCATACATTAAAACATATGCCTTTAGTAAAATAACAATGAGAGAAGAGTCACATACCTTAGACATCAAGAAGTACAGAGAGAAACAACAGCCTTAATCTATTATCTTGATAAACCCTAGCTTTTTATTGAAGAAAGAGTTTAAGAGAGAATTTGAGAGTGTTATATTGGGGATAATGTGTCAATGCAGTCCCAAAAGGTGTTTTAAGTTGTGCCTAAAAGGGAGCTAAAAAGGGAAATATCCAAAATGCCCCCAACTTAAAACTGTAAAAATATCGCAGGTGGTTACGAGTCGACCCCCGTGGCTCGTAACCATAACATATGACTCGTACCTTTGAGTCGTCACCAAAATAGTGAGTTGGACACCCATACATTGTCCACCATATGAATCTATGATACCACTCGTTACCAGACCATACGACTCAGACGATCCAGTCATACCCAGGATAGAACACAAAGGGATTTGACATTGGACAACATATGACTCAAACTTACCATCTGTAGCCTATCCTTATGACTCTTAGTGAGTCACTCATACTCAGAGACAAATACAATCACTAAGTTACTAATTTGAGAAAGGTTTGACCAAATGACCCAACACCACCCCTAATGACTCATACCACCAAACTGTTACCAAGACCAAAACCTAACCACCACCCTCTGGACACCTAATGACTAGGGTCACCTGACCGTACCCACACCATACCACTAGTATGATAAGCTGTTACTTGAATAGTAAGCTCAAAGCTTCATAAATTTTCAAGGGCCAAACCGAAGGTGTTTTAATAAAGTTGTGTATTGAAACTAACAAGCAACGACTGGGATTGATCAAATTGACCTGACCTACTTAGTGGATTAGTTTCTCTTCCTAAATTTGTGTATGTTTAGTAGGCAGGTATCCTTTGTAAGATAGGTACATCATGATCTATATCAGTATTATACCTTTGTAGGTATACACCCATGGGAACAATTTTAGAAAAAAAATAGTTGAGGTAAGTAAAAAAGGAGAATTTACTCAAGAAAGAGAGGCAATTGGTCCCACTTCTTAGGTTCGTACCAAATCTGAATGCCTTAAAAATCATAAAGTTTCTATTCAAAAAGGTCACATTCCTTTCCTAATCTAAACAAATGCTGTCAATTCACAACAAATGTGAAGAGTCATACCTGTTGGAGTTAGATGTGTTAATTTAAAAAGACACCTTTTAAATGTCAAACAGTCACTTCCATTAATTACAAATTCTAATATTTTTATCTTCACTTCTTCTTGGATTAACTCAAATCATCTTCCTAAATTGTCCCCTTCTCCAAAACTAACTCGGTCCTTTTCTCTCAAAAATTCAAAATTACAAAAGTTCCATCTTTCTCATCCTACATGAAAGAGTCCTCTTCTGATCCTCCTAAAAAATCATAGAGTGTTTAAACCATCTCACCTTCACTTGAAGTTCCAAACATCTTAAATGAACCAAACTCAAAAAATCCCCAAATCAAACATTCTGATTCTTTAAAACCCAGTACCTTAGAAGAAATCACCTCAAGACCTTAATAAGAACCTTTATAAAATCAACATATTAAGTCCTCTCCAAAAAATCCAGAATCCTTGAATGAGTCTGTCGCTTTTAAAACATCCTCAACCATGGAAATTTTTGATGAGTCATCCATGATAGTAGATTCAAATCAAGGTTTTGGTTCACTGATTGAACATGAAATCCCTCAATATAAAGTTACTTATACTTCAGAAGAACCAAATCCCTCTGATGTTTCTTAAATCCCTCTTCCCTATGAAGAATTAGAAGGCACTAAAAATTTAGAAAACTTCCAAGTACCTGGTTCCCTTACTCCTTATAATTCAAACCCAATTTTTGCTTAACTATTTGATGAAAAATACCTATAAAGATGTCTAATCTATCCAGCAACATAGATTGGGCAGCTGAGAATTTACTCTTGCTTGCAAATGATACCAAGGAAAGTTTATTTTGTATGGATGATCAAGTAGAAGGAAACAAAGTTGTTATGCCAAAAAGTAGAGAAATTCTATTACCTCCTAATAAGGAGGGAGAGGATGAACCACTTCTAAGATGGTCCATGAAGAAAAAGAGGGGCAGTAAAGGAAAAGAGAAAGTGAGTGACTCTAGTGTAAAAGTTGCTAGATCCTATTCTACTAGGGGATCTAAAAAATATGATTTAAATAAATTTCTCTTCTCTAGAAATTGGTGTGGGTGAGGAAATTGATTTAGATATTGCCGCTACAACTGAGAAGAGAAGGAAGAAAGTTTATGTTGCAGGAAGGACCAGGTCCTCTAGTCCAAAATCTGGAAGCACTGCTATAAGCAAGAAAAAACATATTGCTATCAAAAGGAATAAAGTTTCTGAGGGAACTGGTCCCATGAACAGAAAAGTTATTGAAAAAGAATCAAGCAGTGATACAAAAGAAGAAAGAAGGAAGATAAAAAGAAGGATGTGTCTAGAGAGCAAATGAATAAGATACTAAAACATAGAAGGTGCTATTAGAAAGGGTTTTTGATCCCAAGATATATGAGAATCCTAGAATGGTAGAGCTGGTAGAGTATGTGAGACACCAAGGTTTGTTGCACCTATTAGAGGAACCAACTCCCATTATCTTTGAGGGTGAGGTGAGAGAATTCTATTACACTATAGAATTATCAAATGGTTGTTTCAATTTTATGGCATAGGTGCAGGGATAGGAAATTAAACTGGATGAAGAAACATTAGGAAAGATGTTGGACGTGCCTGGTATTGGTGTGAAGACTATTATGAAGCAACAACCCTCAACTTAATTCATGATTGATGCTTCTAAGGTGGGAAGGACATCATTAGCCAGTGTGAGAAAGAAGTTTTTCACAAGTGAGTTCCAGTTGGTGTTTGAGTTCATAAACACGGTCATTTTGCTAAGGTTAGAGAAAAGAACTATAACCTCTGCAACTGACTTATTTATGATAATATGCTTGAGCAAGTTTGAGCTGATAAGTTTGCCTTCTATAATGATAGAGCATATGCACAAGGTGATTCATGAGATAGAAGAAAAACATAAAACTCTATATGGATACTTCTTGAACATGGTGTTTCAATAATTTGGAGTAGATGGGACTAAAGGGACCTCATAGAACTGTCAAACAAATGTTTAGTTTGACAATATTTGTGCAGAATGAATACATTGAAGGAAAAATGGGAATCGTATCATAGGTGTCTTAGCTAATAGCTATTCAAGAAAATCTAAGCAAAGAAATAGAAGAGTTGAGGATTAAGTTAGCCTGTAAGGATGTTGAAATAGTACAATTGAAGATGAAAAATCAGTAGCTATCTTCTGAGGGACCAGGTGCTTCTGAACAACTTGCAATAGAAAATACTAAGCTCTAGGTCATGGTTGTAGAACTTACTGGTAAAGTTCAAGGACTAAATACAGAAGTAAAAAACCTTACCAAGTAGTTGCTGGAAGCTCATGCTACAGAGCATGCAAGAATTAAGATATTAATTAAGTCCCTTTCCCCCAAGCCTCCCTCTACCTAAGTTGTCTTATCCCTATCCATTTATCAACTATGTATTAGTTTCCCATTCTTGTGGTCATGTTGGTTTTTGAAGATAGTCATTTTGTTTTTTGGTATAATGTAATGTTACTAATCTCCTTAACAATGAATGAATTTATGTTTGTGTGCTTTATCTATTTTCTGTTTATTTTAAAAGCTATTTTTCATGTTAGTATTTCCCAGTGGCCATGAGTTAACCATCTTGTGCTTACTTTATTTTGGGTTTACTATTATTACTTTTCAATGATGCCAAAAGAGGGAATACTAAATGCATAAGGTGGGTACTACATATGTGTGTGTTCTGATATATAAAGGACTAGGCACTAAATTGGTAAATATGACACTCAACTGAACATTGATGAGTGTAAGCATATTGACAAGGGGAACATTGAAATGAGTTTTTGATGTCAATTGAAATCAAGGGACCAGGTCCCTAAGTTGTGTGGTATACTGATAAAGGGAAGCAAAGTGCAAATTAAAAGAGGGAATATTCACTGATAGTAGTGGTAATCACCCCAACTGTATAAGGTGAATGAGTTTGATGCTCAAAAGATCTGTTGTCATGTTCTGTGGTTTGTCATCATGAAAAAAGGGAAAAATTTCTATATCTTGTTTTAATGATGAGCAACTGATAATGACGGACTAGGTCCATGCAACTTTATAGAAATATACATCTGTCATATGGCATACACAGTTTTATCTTCTAGTGTAACAAACTACGTAGGTGAGATGTGTACCTTTTAGGACACTTGACCCAATCAGATTTCTACCCTAATCATTATTCCACTATAAAAGAAAAAGAATGCTTATCAAATGGGTGACTTTTCATAATCAAAATTATTGAGAATTGAAAAAGGCAAAAACTCAATCTAGCTTCATTGCTCAAGTATTGCTTAAGTGCTTATTTTCTGAATGTATTGAAAAGAGTGAGTGTTCTTGAGTTGAGTCCTGAATTATAAGTGAATTACTCATGTTATAAGATTAATGTTTTCTTGTTTTCTTGAGAGTGCTTAGGTAGAGTTCCCTAAGTTTAATATTGGTTAGAGTTAATCAATATTAGAGAGAGTACTTGGCAGAGTTGTCAAGGTAGGCTTGTAGTAGAGTTATTACAAGTAGGAGGATCCTAGAGTTAGCTCATTGGAGTCTTTAATCAAGAGTTTGATTATAGTAGATTTATGGGTGCTTGTGAGGGTAAGCCATGGTTTTCCACCCTTGAGCAAGGAGGTTTCCATGTTAAAATCTGTGTGTTTTTACTTCCTTGCAAAGCTTTAAGTTTTCCTTTGCTTTATTATTTGATTGCCTCTAACTGACTTCAAGGGACCTGGTCCCTCACTATGTGGTGCAACACCTCTGAGTTTCATCAGTGGATTTGGTAGAGCTTGATATGGTGATTTTGATGTTATCTTGGAGATGGATTGGCTCCATTTGTGCAATGCTTCTCTAGATTGTAGGACTTAAAAGATTAGTTTCACTTTCCTAATAATCCAGTATTAGAATGGGAAGGGAGTTTCTTAGTATCAAAAGGGAGGCTTATTTCCTATCTTAGAGAGTAGAAGTTGATTTCCAAAGGGTGTCTATATCATTTGGTTTGGGTTAAAGATTCTAATTTTGAAAGTCCTTTGAAATCTGTCCCCATGGTTAATGAATTTCTTAAAGTGTTTCCTAATGATATTCTTGGAATTCCTCGTAATAGGGAAATAGATTTTGGGATCGATCTTCAACCGAATACCCATCGCATTTCCATCCCTTTTTATAGGATGACTCTGGCTAAACTAAAGGAACTTAAGAAGTAAATAAAAGATCTTTTTGATAAGGGTTTCATTCATCTTAGTGTTTCTCCATGGGGTGCTCTTGTAATTTTTATTCTAAAGAAGGTTGGGTATTTTTGGATGTGTATAGACTATCATCAATAGAATAAGGTTACAATGAAGAAAAAGTATATTTTTCCTAAAATTGATGATCTTTTCAACCAAATTTAGGGTGATAGATATTTCACTAAGATTGATCTTTATTAGGGCTATCATCAGATGAAAATTAGGGAGGTTGATATTTCTAGACTACTTTTCGTACCCGGTATAGACATTACGAGTTTTTGGTTATGTCATTTGGGTTTACTAATGCTCTGGCTTCTTTCATAGATCTTATGAATCAGGTGTTCAAGTAGTTTTTGGCCTTTTTTATGATAGTCTTCATTGATGACATCTTGGTTTACTCTAAGAGTGAGGAGGATCATGGCAATCACCTTCAAATTATGCTGTAGACTCTTATAAATCAAAAGTTGTATGCTAAAATTTCTAATTGTGAGCTTTGGATGAATGTTGCAAACTTTGTTGCCATATTTTTTCTTGTGAGATGATCAAGGTGGATCCACAGAAAGATGAGGCAGTTAAGAAGTGGCTAGACCTATGACTCCAACCAACATTAAGAGTTTCTTAGGCTTTGCTAGGTATTATAGAAGGTTTGTGGAGATTTTCTCTTCTATTCCTGCACCATTGACAAGGTTAACTCTTAGAAAGTTAAGTTCTTGTAGTCTGATGCTTGTGAGGGTAGATTTTTAAAGTTGAAGGATAAGTTGACTTTTGCTTTAGTTTTGACCCTACCCGAGGGTATTGATGGGTTTGTTGTGTATTCTGATACATCTCATGTGGGATTGGGTTGTGTGTTTGATGTAGCATAATAAAGTCGTTCCCTATGCTTCCATGCACTAAAGGTTCATGAGAAGAATTATCTGACGTATAACCTAGACTAGTCAATGGTGGTATTTGCGTTAATGATCTTGCTTCATTATCTGTATAGGGTGCATGCGGATATTTATTCCAACTGTAAAATCTTATAAGGAGTTAAATCTCAGGTAGAGGGGGTGGCTCGAGTTTCTTAAAGTTTACGAAATAAGTTTGCACTACATTCTAGTAAACCTAATAAGGTTGCTGATGCTTTTAACAGGTTGTCTATAGGGTACTTATCTTATGTTAATGAGGAAATAAGAGGATTGGTGAAGGATATTCATAGGATGGCTAATTTGGGAGTTTACTTTTTAGACTCTGAGGATGGAGGAGTGATTTTTCAAGAAGTGGTTAAATCATCTCTTGGTGCTGAGGTAAAGGAAAAGTAGGTTATGGTTCCCATACTTATACAGATTAAGGTTAATATAGGTCATCAAAAGGTTATGACTTTCGAGATTGGGGGAGATGACATCTTAAGGTATCAAGAGAGGTTGTGTATTCCTGATGTTGATGGGTTACGGGAAAGGATTTTGATTGAGGTGCATGAGTCTAGATATAGTTCATTCAGGTTCAACTAAGATATACCATGACTTGAAGGAAATTTACTGGTGGAACAATATAAAAATAGATGTGGAAAATTTTGTGGCTAAATATATGGTTTGTCAGCAAGTCAAGGTTAAACACTTGAGGCTTGGTGGCATGTCTCAAGAGATAGAGTTTCTTATGTAGAAGTAAGAGATGGTCAATATGGATTTTATTATAGGCATTTTGTGGTCTCAAAATCAGCATGATTCTATTTGGGTCATTGTGGATAGAATGACTAAGTCGACTTACTTCTTGCCTTTGAGGACTAACTATTCAAGAGAGAATTATGCGAAGTTGTTCATTTAGGATATTGTGAAGTTGCATGGGGCGTCAGTGTCCATTATTTCAAACTGAGGTATGCAGTTTTCTTCTCATTTCTAGCATTCATTTCAGAAAGGCTTGGGTACTTAGGTGAACATTAGCACCACTTTCCACCCTTAAATGAAAGAACAAATAAAGTACACTATTCAAACTTTGGACGATATGCTAAGGGCTTGTGTAATTGAATTTAATGGTAGTTGGGTAATGAGTTTGCTTACAATAACAGTTATCATTCTAGCATTTAGATGACTCCGTTTGAGGCACTTTATGGTAGGATATGTACATCTCTTATCATGTGGTTTGAGGTAAATGAGACTAGGCAGTTTGGTCCTGAATTGGTTCACCAAGCCATGGAGAAGGTGAAAGTAATTAGAGAAAGATATACTACTACTCAAAGTCATCAAAAGTCTCATGCTGATGTAAGGCGAATAGAGTTGGAGTTTGAAGTAAGTGATTGCGTATTCTTGAAGGTGTCTCCTATGTAAAGACTCATGAGGTTTGGGATAAAGGAGAAGCTTAGTCCCCATTATATTGGACTGTACTATAAGCAGAGCTGGGAATGTGGTGTATGAGTTAGATTTGCCAGCAAGTTTTGCTTCTATTCACTTGTTTTTCACGTGTCTATGCTGAAAAAGTGTGTGGGTGATCCTTCTTTGATAGTGTGTGTTGAGAATGTTAGCATTACAAATTCTTTATCGTATGAGGATGTCCTGATGAGATATTAGACAGGCAAGTTCATAGATTGAGGACGAAGGATGTAGCTTCGGTAAAGGTTCTTTGGAGAAATCAAAGGGTGGAAGAAGTTACATAGGAAGTTGAGGAAGATATGAAGGACAAGAACCCATTCTTGTTCCCAGTGTTGGACAACAGTGCTTGAGGTATGAATTTCATCCCTTTTTGAGATTATCATTTTATTCTGGTGTATTTTTGCTATTCTCGTGCTAAAAATGTCCCAGATCATCATTCGGGGAGGAATGATCCTAAGAAGGGGATAATGTGATCCCCCAAAAAAACACAATCATTTTATTTTTGACCCTTCTAAGTTTGTAATGTCAGTTTTTGACTTAAATTATGTTTAGCGGTGTAAAAAGGGTAATTTGGAAAAGTTTTGGAATTTTTGAAAGGGGTTCAGGGTCATTTTAGGACCTCAAGGTAGTGAGGGTCTGTGATATTGGCATGACACGAATGTTAACCTCTGTGATATTGGCATGGCATGGAGGCTACCCTCCGCAATAATGGCGTGCCATTCTCATGTTTTAATTTTATCCAACTTTTGTTTTTTCACTTGGGGTGAGGGTTTTTTGGTATTTTTATCTGTTGTACGACTTATAACATAAAATAGCCCCATTTCCTTTAGTTTTCAAAGATCAAATCATTCTCTTTCTCTCTCAAGCTCAAAAGCCAAGAACATTTAAGGTTTTTACGTTGAATTCATCATTCGAGCTTTAAAGATCAAATTGATTTCAATTTCTTGTGTATTTCAGGCATGTATCTCATTTCCTAACTTTAATTTTATAATGTGGTATTTATTTACTTATTATCCAAGTGGTTTAATTTGATGGATTTGAAATTGGGTTGAGGGGTTTTGATTTGTATTACTTGAATTACTTTTCCCATGTTTTAAATTAATGATTTAGGCTTTAAATTTATGGTTTTTGAATTGAATGGGTGCATTGTTATGGGAAATGGAATGGGCAACATAGGTTTCTCTAAATTGTACTTTTTGGCTTTGTAGTGACATTTACCCCAACCTACTTTGTGAATTTGATTTTTGAACATGGATTATTACATAATTCAACTTATTTATGAACCCAATCGCATTACAATAATGGATAATTGGTTAAAATGGATTTGAAAGGCTCTTGGTGGCCATGGTTTGGATTTTAAAATGGAACTTGGGAGTCTAAAGATTACATGGATTGTTTTGGCATGATTACATGAGCTTGCAAGAATAATTGGTATGACAACACCTAGTGCTAAATGCCTTAATATATGACTCCAAGATTAATGTTTTGGTTTATGTGCAAATTATTTTAAATTGGGCTTATAAGGAATTGTGTAGCTTACTGTGAAGGTGTAGTCCCAATGGGACTAACACTGGAAACTATGTTTGCCAGCGTAGGGGTATATATGACCACGTGCTTGGTTTACACATTATATTTTGGAATGGATAGAGCCTTGGTGCCGTTAGCCCTCTCTTCAAATTCCTTGATTCACATGGCTAACACGCACTAGATCCCTTTCAGCAGGGGAGATGAATCCATATAGCTAGTGGGTGGCTTTAGGATGGAGCGAGCTACATAGTTCGGGGTAGTGGTTTAAACTCGCATGTTCATGACCCTTGTCCCTATTTCGACATTCAATATATGTATATATAATTATTGTGCTTATGGTTTTGAATAGTTTATGGCATTGGCATTATTTTCTCACTTTCCCTGAGATATATGCTAGCACCGTCCCTAGATGCTACATCATTTCATGATGCAGGGTTCGAAGGGTTTTGTTTTGCTCCTGTGCAACCTTAGGTGGTTGAGTACTCTTGTGGATTTGCTGTGAAGTGGTGAGCATCATCTTTCAGAAGGCCTGATCATTCACTAGTTTTATTACTATTCTAGTACTTTGGATTTCCTTTTTGGTCATAGTCGAGGGCATGTCCCGACTCAGTTGGTATTCTGATTTTAGAGTCTTTTATGAACAAGTGTGGGTTGGATTGTTGGTTTTGACTCTTCAATCTTTCATTTGACTTATTTATCTTTATTTCTATGTTGATTGGCTTTCACTTATTTATTATTATTGTGCTCTTGGCATTAGGCTAAGGGGTGGTCTTTGGTCCATGGCGGGCTTGAGATACCCATCACGACTAGGCTGTGGTTCGGGTTGTGAAACTTGTGCATGTCGATAAGCTTATATTCTCCACCAATTTTATAATACTAGATTGTGAGATTGACCATAAAGTCCCAATTATTCTCGGCAGGCCTTTTATTTCTATCAGGAGAGCATTTATGAATTTGGAGTGAAACAAAATAAAATATAGAGTAAATCAGAAAGATGTGTCATTCAAAGGGTGCAAGTCCACGAAGAAACCAAAGGACTTGCAAGTTATCTCTGTAATTTACATAAACGATGACAAAGTGGCCGATGCTATATAAGTAGATTTTGTAAGTGAGCTATTGATGGGAGTTTTATGTAGCCTTGTGAGTGAGTAGATTAAAGAATATGATGAGGTAGAGGCATCTTTATGGGTCTTGGCTCCTACACCAAGAATCCTTACAAGTTGGACCTTGATTTGAAAAATTGGGAGTCCTTTACTATGTCTTTTTTGGGGAAGATAACACCTTACTCATTATTATTGCATGAGATTTGTTGCCATGGAAAATGGAAGCCTCAGAGTCAGTAATGATAAAGTTTATTCGGTCCATTGGGTGGAATATTGCAGATATCATAAGGATTGGTCCCGGTCTTTGTACTTACAAGATAATGTTTGAGCCTGATTTTGTATCGAGTGTTGAAAACCAATGAATATTAAATCCTTCAATGCAAAAAATTGTGAAAAAGGAGATAATCAAGTGGTTAAATGCGGGCATCGTGTATCCAGATATGAATATCACATGGGTAAGCCCAATTTAATGCATCCAAAAGAAATGGGGAGTCACGATATTTCCTAATAAAAATAGTGAGATTATCCCCATAAGACTAGTTAAAGGTTAAAGAGTATTCATGGATTATAGAAAATTGAACTTTGGATAAAGAAGGACCACTTTACTATTCGTGGATTATAGAAAATTAAACTTTGGATAAAGAAGGACTACTTCACCATGCCATTCATGGAGCAAGTTCTTGATCATTTGGCGTGTCGGGGTTGGTATTATTTCTTAGATGGGCACTCCAGATATAATCAAATTTGCATCACACCCACGGATTAATAGAAGACTACCTTAATATGTACATTTTGCACTCTTTCCTTCAAGCGCATGCCCTTTGGGTTATTCAATGCACATGCCACTTACCAAAAGTGAATGTTATCAATGTCTTTTGATATGGTGGAGGATACCTTGGAGGTATTTATGGATAATTTTTCTATTGTGGTTGATACTTTTAAATCATTTCTGGAGCACTTGGGAAAGGTACTCGAACGATGTGTTGAAACTAATCTTGTGTTGAATTGGGAGAAGTGCAATTTTATGGTAATGGAGGGTATTATTCTTGGGTACAAAATTTTAGGTCAAGGTATTCAAGTTGATCAAGAGAAATCTGAAGTTATTGCCAAGCTACCCTTCTAATATCCATAAAAGGGTGTTCGAGGTTTTCTTGGGCATGCCGACTTCTATCAAAGGATCACCAAAGATTTCTCCAAGATTGCTCATTCAATGTATAATCTTCTTTAAAAAAGAATAAAAATTTGACTTTGATGGTGATTGTGCAAGGGCATTCAATTTCCTCAAGGAGAAACTTTTGTCGGCTTCCATCATCATGGGCCAAAATTAGACACTTCTATTTGAATCAATATACGATGCAAGTGGCTTGGAATTGGGTGTGGTGTTAGGCCAAAGGAAAGACAAATTTTTTCATGCAATATATTATGCTAGAAAGTCCTTGAATAATGCACAATGAAATTATATGGTTATAGAGCAAGAGTTTCTTTCCCTAGTCTATACTTTTGAAAAATTTCATGCGTATTCATTAGGCGTGAAGACTATTATGCACACTGATCATACGACTCTTTGATATTTAATGACTAAAAAAGAGGCCAAGCCTTGGTTTATTAGGTAGATCTTGCTATTTCAAGAGTTTGACTTCAAAGTTAAAAATTGAAGAGGATGTGAAAACCAAGTGGCGGACCTCCTAACCTACCTCGAATCTAACAATGAAAAGTTTGGTAAAATTAAGATTAATGACGTGTTTCCTAATGAGCTTATCATGACTCTCAAGAGGAGTATGCTACTATGGCATGCAAATTATGCGAATTATGTGGTATGTGGTTTTATCCCCGATGGCATAAATCATAATTAAAAGAAATTCCTCCATGATGTAAAGAAATACTATTGGGATGAACCTTATTTATTTAGGGAGTGTTTGTAGGTGTGTTATGGAATTAAAGATGTAGGCCATTGTTGAGGCTTGAGATTCATCCCTATTTGATGGTCGCCATGGTAGTGTGAGAACAGTATAATGTCCTTTAAAGTAGGTTTTATTGACCCACCCTTCATAGAGATGCTCATGAATTTGTTCAAACATGTACTCAACACCAAATGCAAGGAAGTATTTCAAGGAGGCATAAGATTCCATTAAAGCCTAATCTCAAGGTGTAGTTATTTGATGTATGGGGAATTTTTTTTATGAGGCCCTTCATGAGTTCATATGAAAATAAGTACATATTGGTTGCAGTTGATTATGTGTCAAAATGGGTGGAAGGCATTGTTTTGTGAAATAATGAGAGCAAGTGTGTCATTCTTTTCCTGAAGAAGCACATCTTTACAAGGTCGAGGACTCACTGAGAAATTCTTAGTGATGGAGGCTTGAACTTTTATAATCAGGTGATTGGTTCTTTACTTGAGAAGTATTGGTTGAAGCATAAGGTTTGTACAACCAATCATCCCCAATCAAGTGGTTAAGTGAAAGTTTCAAATTGAGAAATTAAATAAATCTTGGAAAAAATCATGAATATGGGAAGCACTAATTGGGATAGGCAATTAGATGATGCCCTTTAAGCTTATCGAACAACTTTCAAAAGTTCTATTGGTATGTCTCCCTATCAACTTGCGACATATGAGAGCTTGATTCTATACAAAGAGAGAGCGAAAAGGTGGCAAGATGCCAAGATATTGAAAAGAGAGTTTCATGTAGGAGATAAGGTGTTACTTTTCAATTTAAGGTTGTCATGACCCAATTTCTCAGGTTATGATGGAAACTACTATGACCCACCTGTAGGTAAGCCAACCCATAGTACAAAACAACTAGTAATGGACTATCAAGAGAAATGGAAGAAAACAATGTAGTAAATATGGCAAAAGACTAATATATAAATAAAGCAATCCTAAAACATGGTGAAATTAGTAAAAGAGCGTCTAATACATAAGAGTTCAAAGTGAAATACAAAGTAAATATAAGCACAAGCCATGTCTGAATACAATGTAGAGATCAGTTCAATCTAAAGAAAAAGAGTAGTAATATACTGAATGAAAGAAGCTCACCCAAAATATTTGATCCATAGCTACTTTGCAAAATGCACACAGCAATGGCGACAACTCATATGATGATCTGCAGGCTGTAGAAGTGTAGTATGAGTACCAAACACATGGTACTCAGTAGGCATCAGGAGAATAAGCTCCAAATATAATTCTAGCATAAATAACATGTAAGGTGTTTCACCCAAGCGCACACGCTAGTGTACATGGTATGCCAAGTAGTAAAATGGACTTTAAACAAGTGCTAAAGTAGCCACTAACATTTGAGAATTGTAAACTAAGATTAAAAGTAAACAACGAGGTAATGATAAGACTTGAACAATAAGGGAGAGAAACCCAGGGCTGAGGCACTATGAACAATCCTACTTAGATATATAATCTCGTTGGTTCAGTTAATTATCTTGGTTTTTGGTTCACGAGGTTAATGACATAAATATGGTCTTTCGATTCTCTAATCATCTATCTAACTTAGCCTCACAACTACATTATTGAGAGGGGATACAAGAGCTAAGTTAAATGTATTTGTATTTATTCCCATAGTGAACCAAATAGAGTGAGTTAGGTATATTCATATCCTAAACTCAAATCATAACTACAACTTATTAAATGATTACAATCCTATTCCATATATCCCACGTTCTATTCTATCATTCCTCATTCTGGGATCATAATAGAATTATGAGTGTATCCTAAGGGTCACAAATTTGTTGAATAGTAAAACAAGGATATATGAACAACCAATAATGGTAAATAACATAAACCAACTTAATTACAAACTTAAGTACTCTTGTTCTTGGCCTCAACCCTAGATGACGGTGTTTAGCCACTCATGGGATTACAAAGAATCACAATTACGGAATTCATGTTCCTATTCCAAAAGTAGACTATATGAATGAATAAAAACCCTAAGAGTAGCCTCATCAAGTGTATTCCAATACCCAAAGGTTGTCCAAGGTGTTTACAACAAGATTGGATTGTACTATTTATACTAGGAGAACATTGGCCACTTTGTGCACACTAGCATGCCTCGCCCTTATCGCGGAGGATAGGGAGCTTCGCATGCCCCTATCATGGTGAAACACTGGAATTACACTTTTAGTTTGACACTAAGGGCATGTAACTCCCATAAAGAAAAGGCTAGAGAGCGTGGCACACCCCTAAGCCCAAAACTAGCTTTGGTTATCCTTTGCTCCATGCATTTGGCCTTCCGTTCCGGGCTTCGTGGTAGCTTCTCCTCTTCAAAAACTGATTTTATATCATCAAATTATCAATTTTAACATCTCACCAAGCTTCCTATAGCATAAAACACCACAAATTAGAGCTTAAAAGACAAAAGAACCCAACAAGAAAAGCTAGAATAACGCAGAGCTCAAGCTATGAATACTAGTTTCCTCGTAATAACTTAAATGAACGTTTTGCTTTGAAAATTATCTTGGAAACACCTTAAACCTTATAAAAATTCACTTTAACACTTAGATGCTTAATTATACGAATAGAAACTCATTATGCACATGATAAGTCCTCAGAACTAGTCTAATTAAAGCTAGATAACAACACTTTGGTGCATAAATCAACCTAAGATAATCACCCTACACTTAAAGCCTTGTTTGTC
The DNA here is from genome assembly GCA_030864215.1 of Capsicum pubescens. Classification (NCBI taxonomy): domain Eukaryota; kingdom Viridiplantae; phylum Streptophyta; class Magnoliopsida; order Solanales; family Solanaceae; genus Capsicum; species Capsicum pubescens. The sequence goes on from CM061548.1 coordinate 270,223,925, forward strand.
GTCGAACAACTCTTTACATCAAGAAACATAATCAAGGAAGACTCCAACACTACTAAAACAATCAAGACACTCAAGCTAGCACTACAATGACTAACACTCATAGTAAGTTTTACAATAAGCATGTCTCATACACTTGAAAGCTCAAGAACACTACTTCAAAACATCCTAACCTCAAAAATTGACTCCACCAAATTGAAAAACTCATGCATATTACTCAATCAAAGAAATCATAGAAGTCACCTATCTGTCATCAAATATGTGACCTCACCACTAGAGATATTTACCCATATTCACTCACAAAGATGCAATTTACCACAAGAATAAAAGAATGGGTATAAGAATCACATTACGCTCACTCTCACAAATAATTCACATGTCACATAATATTAACCATAGGCTTGACCATAGTGTAGTACTTCACTAATATCAGACTATTAAAACATACGATCAAATATGACTTTAAGGGTTGTAACATAGGTTAAGGGATGGGTAGGAATTATTCTGTCCAGTCATAGTGGCTATCTTTCCCAAGAACTTTAATACATCACATTCTACATTAGGATTCTTTCTAAACAACTAAACTTTTAGCACCTCCACCTTTGGTCTTTTTTTTTTTTTTTCTCACATCTCTTTGAGCTAGTTCACATATAGTAAAGAGGGAGTATCATAAACAAACACATGATTCAATATTTCTTTTTTCATTACATTACTTCCAACCACAAAACATAAAAGTTTTCAACGCCACTAGCTATTACTTTGGGGCTTCACTTTCTCCACTTTTCTTCTTACTTTTTACACTCCATAACCATATTAATTTTTCAACTAAAGTGTTTAAGAAATTTGGATCAAATTATAGTCAATCAAATGAGGGAATAGGCTATATATGAGGCTACCAAATAATGGGCTAAAAGCTCAACAGTGCTAACTAATCATGTCGAAGGGTAGGTAAAATAGGGTATGAACTTGGCTATAAAAGAAATGCCTATATCATCTCCTAAACCCATATTTTTTATTAATATTTACACATACACTAGGAAAGTTCTAGACATCCATATGCAACCAGGAATATAAGAAAACCTCACATCACACATGGTACATGCTCAAATCAAGAAGGATCAATATAGACTCTAAACCAAGTAATATAACAAATTCATAATTAAGCCAACATCGCACAAGAGTCACAAAAATGAGCCTAGAATTTTCCAAAGTAGTCATTTAAGACAATCAACATACTTTTTACATACAAAATCACTTGCATCATGTAATCATACATAGCATATAGCAACAACATGTCACTTATTTCTAACTCAAAAATTTCAAAATCTACTCCTAAAAATGAAAAAGGGATACTAGGATCAAAAGGCGCCCTCTTGAAAAATAATAGAAAAGAACAACCAAGGAGTAGGTGAAGTGTGAAACTACTAGACTCACACCAACTCCTACAAATTACCAAAGAGAAAATCTTTTTGTAATTTTTTCAATTGTTTTTCAAATTTACTCGACAACTAGGAAAATAAATAAAAACAAACCCTGTAGCATCACTTTACCCTAAACCATGGGAAAGTTCTGCACCCACACTTAAAAAAACATTTTGTCCCTAAAATATCATTCAAAGTAAGGATTGAAATACTCACTGAGGCCTTTAGGCCTAGCTAGTAACACCTTTATACATCAATGAGGTCGGGAGGACCCCACACCCATTCTTTGCCATGCTTCTTATCTTGGATCTCTAGTATTAAGACTTCTCTTTAACCCGTGACTCAAAAAAACAAAAACTACATGACATGGAAACTAAAATACAAAAAATAAAATACCTACCTTAACTTGGGTTGCCTCCCAAGTAGAGCCTGATTTAATGTTGCAGAACAACCCATATTTCTATTTCTCATCCATATTTCTTCATCCTCTTCCTTCTTTTCAGAGGCCATCTCCTCACTTTTTCTGAACTCTTAAGTGTGTAATCTCAAGTTTTTCATCTTTTCCAACAACCTTTTTAGTCTCTTCTTTCAGCTTCAACCTTTCGGGCATAATGGGTTATTTGGGAACCCTTATGAGATTTTCCAAAGAGGTCATTGGTTGTTTGGGATCCACCATACACTAATCTACTTTTATAGCCGTAATCATACATATGTATTTATAGTGCGATGGTGGATTTAGTTGTTTCTATACTTTCAATGCCACCTCTTCATAATCCAGTCCCATTTTAAGAGTACCCTTTCTAACATCAATCGGTGCTCCTTCCTTTGCCAAAAATGGATTTTCTAATATGATTGGCACTCGGTCATCTACATCATAATCTAGAATAATAAAGTCAACAAGAATAATAAACTTACCAATCTTAATAAACACGTCCTCAATGTTTCCTTCGAGATGCACTCTGGTTCTATTCGCCATTCGAAGCACCAGAAAGAATGGTCTCGGCTTCCCTAAACCAAAAGTATTAAAGAATGACAAGGGCATCAAGTTTATTCTTGACTTTAAATTACTTAGATCATAGACCACATCATTGTTACCAATTTATATAGCAAGGGTGAAAATCCCTAGGTCCTTCAACTTCTTGGGGATCTTTCTCATAACCACCAACCTATACTCCTTAGTCAATGCCACCATCTCAATATCCTGCAACTTTGTCTTATTATTCACCACATCCTTCAAGTACTTATAATACTTAGGAAAAACCTATAAAACATTTAACAAAAGAAGATTAATGTAAAGTTCTCTGAATATGCAAAAGAAATTCTTGAACAAGAATCCTTCTTAGGCTTTTTAAGCCTTTGAATGAATGGTGGTGGTGTATTTGTTGGGATATGCTCAGCTGCCTTAGTTTTTTGGTACTTAGAATTCCCTAAATTTTTATCCTCTTTACTTGAAACTTCCTTTGCTTCAATCTGCTGTGGGACTAACTCTACTTGAATCTTTTTTTTTTCTTATGAGACCTATCAATGAGGTCTTTGTCACTCCTCAAGTTGATTTACATAACTTTATTTAGATTTTATTTATTACTAGGAAACTCAACTTGAGGCCTGGTTCTATATTCCTGAGCCAATTTCCCCAACTATGTCTCAAAATTCTCTTGAGCAAGTTGATGATTTTTTTTATCTCAGAATCCATTTGTTCTTGGATGGCTAGGATCTTCTTCAATGTATTCTTAATAGTACTGGCCTACATATGCTACTATTGAAACTACTGAGTTTTATTATTTCCCCTTGAATAGTTAGGCTTACTCTGCCACTTGTGGTCGTAGGCATTACCATAAGTTTTCTTATTTTTATGAAACACCCCAAACTTTGACCCTTGAAAAGTTTCTTGAGTTTTGAATATTTTGTACAACATACATCTTAAAGGTTCTATTCATATGCTTGGGTACTGAAACACCTTGGCTTTGAACCCTTAGAAAATTTCCTAAGTTTGAGATTTTGGGCAAGGTACGATTTAAGCAAACTTCTCATATGCTAGGGTATAATCTAATACCCACCCTCTGGTATGATGATCAGTTTAGGTTGATAATATTTGGTCCAAGGTATTTTTTGGCCTCCCCCTAGTCATATGTAAGGGTACCAGTCGTAAGTTGCCAAGTTGTTTGATGTCTTGAGCTTGACCTAGTGTATTCTTCCTAGGGTATGAGCTGTAGGGTACTTCTCATAACTTAGGGTATGAGTTAGATTAGCATTTTCATATGTTGGAAAATTTGGCATTCCATGGTAAGGCCTAGGGTAATTGATAGGGTACCACTCATACCCTTTGGCTTAGGTATGGAGGTTGTACCCTCCGGTGAGCAAATTTCAGCTTTTAAGCTGAGGGCATTCCAAACTTTTACCACCTCAAATCCCTTAAGTACCCATATTATATATCATGTTATGTCCTCTTATAACACTTATTGGAAGATCATAACACACTAAAAATACTCTCTAACTCACTCTTTATGATTGGAGGCTAGTGTTTCCACAAGTGTTCTTCTAAAGGAAAAAAGTGGTCAAGTTCTTTCCATTGATCATCTTGTATAAGGCATATGACTATTCCCTCATTGTTAGTTCAAAATATAATGTGTTTTAAATATTTATTATGACTTCTAAATGGTGGTTTTTGAAACCAAATATTATGGGTTTAGATTCATATTGATGAGCTTTGGTTGCACTTGTTTAAAATTGTGTTTATACATGTTTTTGGTGATGATTTGTACATGTGGGTTCTTTTTGCTTGTGTTTTAACAAATGAGTCATGAGTAACCCTAATCTTGATGATTTCTACCTTGATTTTGGTCTTAGTTAAAGGTATAGCCTCAACATGTTTGTAAGAATGTCTAAGAGAAATTACTAGTCACATGTTAATAGTTTTTTAAACTAGGGAAATTTCCTAATAAGTATGAATTCTTGGTAAATGGAATTGTAAAGGCCTTATTGGCCATGTAATGAGTTAATTGGTGACTTTGGTGATTTGATTGGTTAAAGGGGTTAGAGTTCCTAAGCATGAAATTGAATTATGGTTGGAACTAAAGCTTGATATTATAATTCTAATGAAGAATGAATGGTTTTGTATAGGTCTTGATGACAACAAATTTACTTGAGAGGTGATTTGAGCAGAGGCATTAGCCTATTAAAGTGATTGATTGATAAATTATTTCATAAAGACCTTGGGTCATGTATGGTGTTGAATTATAACCTACAAATTTACTTGAGAGGTGATTTGAGCAGAGGCATTAGCCTATTAAAGTGATTGATTGATAAATTATTTCATAAAGACCTTGGGTCATGTATGGTGTTGAATTATAACCTTGGTTACTTAAATTGGCTAAATAGGTTAGAGTCCCTAATTATTGAATTGTATGGATATTAATTCATGAACAAAGGGTTGGTGTCCCGATGTCGACTGTACTGGTCACAACGGCTTGTGGTTAGAGTCCACTTTTCTAATAAAATAATTTATGCTTAGAGTCCACTTGCTTAATAAGACGGCTAGAGTTTAGAGTCCTCTTGATTAATATTATTAAGAAGTTAAATCCATCTAAACTATAAGGGTGAAAGGTTATAGTCCTCCACTCCATGTCTCATGATAGGGTGCTTCAAAATAAATGCTAAGCCTCATTTCGTTTTTTATCAGTTTATGTATCTATACATAGCTACACATATGCCTATGTATATAAATATGGTTTCTTATGATGGTTTGACTTGGTCTTGAATAATGACACTATTTTATCCTTACCCTTGAGTTATATGCTAGTGATCCAACCGCTAACCGTCTTTGGATACTGTGGCCTCATGAGACACAGGGGTAGAGCTTATTATTTTCTTTATGTGTAGTGACCAAGTGTTCGAGTGATTTGTGTGTTGACATTGAAGTAGTGAGATTCCATAATTCAAAATTCATACATTTCATGGTCTTTCTATCTTATGTCATAGACTTATTTTAGACTTGGTTTTTAACTATTATCGGGGGCATGTACCAACCTATTATATACATTAGATTAGTAAAGTCTTTGTGAATGACTGTGGACTTGGGAATGTTGGCTTAGTTTGTGACATTAATGGATTGATTAGACACTTCTTATGTTATGATTATTAGTCTTGTTTCTACTATCTTGTTATTTGTTCATAGTTCATCCAATAATTGTGGAATGATGTGATGGCTGGGTTAGGTTAATGGGGAAATCTCTGGTTCTTGTTGGGCTCAAGATGCCCATTACGACAAGGCCCTAGTTTGAGTCGTGTCAAGTTGGTATCAAATTTAGGTTCATGGTCAGTTCGGTATCCACAAAGCTGTGTCAAGTAGAGTATCTTTTATGGGTGTATAGCACACCACACTTATAAGAGAGGGGCTACGAGTAATTTAGGAATGTTTCCCTTTCTTGTGGTTCTCTCTTGAGCTATTGAGTCTAAGGTCTTGGATTCCTCTAATTTCTATGTTCTCATCTTTCAGATCATGCCTCCAGGAAGATTTGACATCTAGTCAAACCCTTCTATCTTGACTAGGGACAATATGGATGGAGCTCATCCAACTTCTTGGGTTTAGACCCAGTCAAGGGTCACGACATCTAACTATCCTTGTGAGGTTCTACCTAGCCCCACTAACCCCACTTTTGAGAGTGACACTCCTACTCAATCACCTCAAAGGGATACTACTAATGCTGAGTACCATTGTTCTATTAATGTGTTGAATCAGTTGGTAGCTTCATAAATGAGCATGGTGTTCCTGTCACTCTATCTTCTGAGTCCACAAAGGTTGGCTAGTTCTTGAGATTACACCTTTCCATGCTTATGGGAGTAGAGGTTAAGGAGGATCCTTAAAGTTTCATTGATAAAATGGAGAAGATCTTATGAATTATGCATACTTCGAAGGTTGAGTGTGTTGAGTTTGATTCCTATTAATTGAAAGATATGACATACCAATGGTACAAAGAGTAGGAATAGTCAAGAGGTGAGAATGCCAGTTCTGCCGTGTAGGAGAATTTCTCTAGTGTCTTGTTGGACCCCTTTTTTTCTCAAGAGTTAAGGGAAGCAAAAATATAAGAGTGTGTGAATTTGAGGCAAGGTAGGATGTCTATCAAGGAGTATGCCTTGAAATTCCATCAGTTGCCTAGTTATGCTCATGCGATGGTTTCTAGCATGAGGGCTAGAATATGTTAGTTTACTTCTAGATTGTCTCGTGAGTTGGTCCTTAAGAGTAAGGTGGCCTTATTGATCAAATACATGGACATATCTAGATTGGTTGTGTATATGCAATAAGTGGAGGAAGAGAAAAAAATAGGTATAGATTGATGAGAGGTAGAGTAAAAGGTCTCGGTTTTCACAACAAAGTAGAGGCCAACAGTTTAGTGGTAAGTGGTCCAAGATAAAGAATTGGATGAGTTTTAACTCCTATTCTAAGGCTAGTACTCCCTAATCAAGGCCATCTGGAGATAGATGTTTTTAGAGGGGTAATACTTCTAGGGCACAAGGCGCCCAGCTTAGGCCAGTAGGGCCCAATCAACACGAACCTACCCTCTTTGTAGATTCTGTGGTTAATATTATCATGGTCATTATGAGAAGGGGAGGAACAAATGTTTTAGATATGGTTAGGTTGGGAACATGCAGTGGGAGAGACCCTCTCTAGTGGCCTTTTAAGACAATAGGGTCCCTATTTCTACCTCATATGCTTTTGCACTAAAGGGTGTTGTTTATAGTTATGCTTCTATTTCTGGTATTGGTACTAGTTGGAATCACTTGTATGCACTTTCTACCCGCTAGGAGTTTGAGGCATGTCCAGTAGTGTTAGGGATACATTAAAACTTTTCTCCCATGATGTGTATTGTTTACTTAATTTGGGTCCTCTCTCTCTTATGTGACCCCATTTGTGGCTTTGTATTTTGGTTTCAGTACTGAGTGTCTGTCGGTTTCTTTTAATATTTCTACCCTGGTAGGAGATTCTATGGTTGTTAAAAGAGTCTATAAGGGGTTTATGGAAGCTGTTGGTAGTAAAGAAACTCTGGTAGATTTGATAGAGTTGGATATGGTCAATTTTGATGTTATCTGGGGATGGATTGGTTGCATTCGTGCTATGTTTCCTTAGATTGTCGGACCCGTAAGGTCATGTTTAAATTCCCTAATGAGCCGGTCATTGTATGGGATGGGGTTCTTTAGTGACTAAGGGGAGATTCATCTCATATCTTATAGCTCGAAAGTTGATTTCTAAAGGGTATTTGTATCTTTGGTCTGAGTTAAGGATTCTAGCTCGAAAGGTCCTTCTCTAGAATCTATTCTTGTGGTTAATGAGTTTCCCGAGGTTTTCCCTAATGACCTTCCTAGTATTCCCCCTATAGAAAAATAGATTTTGGGATTGATATTGTTTCAAACTCTCATCTAATTTCTACCTGTCCTTATAGAATGGCTCCGACGGAGTTGATGGTGCTCTAGGAGCAATTAAAAGATCTCTTGAATAAAGGTTTTATCCATCCTAATGTTTCTTCTTGGGGTTCCCCTGTGTTGTTTATGCGTAAAAAGGATGGTCCCCTTTGAGTGTGCATTGATTATCATCAGTTGAACAAGGTGACCATAAAGAATAAAAATCCTCTTCCTAGGATCGATGATTTGTTTGATTAGCTTTAACGTTCAAAGTATTTCCCTAAAATTGATCTTAGGTCAGGTTATCATCAGCTTAAGATTAGGGATTTGGATATCCCTAAGACTTCCTTCAGGACCCGGTATGGTCACTATGATTTCTTAGTTATGTCTTTTGGGTTTACCAATGCCCATATGACATTCATGGATTTGATGAATAGGGTCTTCCATCTGCCTCTGGTCTTTTTTGTCATTGTCTTCATTGATGACATCTTGGTCTATTCTAAGAGTGAGGCAGATTATGTCGATCACCTCCATGCTGTGTTGCAAACCTTGAAGGATCATCGTTTGTATACCAAGTTCTCTAAGTGTGAGTTTTGGCGGAAAGCTGTGACTTTTTTTGGTCATATTATCTCTAGTGAAGGGATCATGGTGGATCCAAAAAAGGTCGCAGTAGTTAAAAAATGGCCTAGACCTGCGACTCCAATCGATATTCAGAGTTTCCTGGGTTTAGCCGATTACTATAGGAGATTTGTGGTAAGTTTTTCAACTGTAGCTGCCCCATTGACTAAGCTGAAAAAGAAGAATGTCAAATTCTTATGGTCAGATACGTGTGAGGGTAGTTTTGAGAAGATGAAAGATAAATTGACTTCGGCTCAAATTTAAACCTTGCCCAAGGGTATGATTGTTTTGTTGTGTATTATGATTCTTCTCATGTTGAGCTTGGTTGTGTGTTGCTGAAACATGGTAGGGTGGTGGCCTATGCTTCTAGGCAATTGAAATTTCATTAAAAGAACTACCTTACTTATGACTTGGAGTTGTTAGTCGTAGTTTTTGTATTAAAGATTTGGCGACACTATCTCTATAGGGTTCATGTTGACATCTTTTCTGATCATAAGAGCCTTCAGTATGTGTTTACTCAGAAAGAGTTGAATCTCAGACAAAGAAGATGGCTTGATTTGCTGAAGGACTACGATATGAGTCTCCATTACTATCCAGGTAAAGCTAACATAATTGTTGATGCTCTTAGAAGGTTATTGATCTGAGGTGATTTTATACACATCGGTATTATTATTCTAGCTTATTTTGTCTTGTTTTGAGAGAAATTCGTGTGCTTAATTTGTTCATATTGATATAAATAATCATTTAAGTGTCCAAGTATGTGATTACAATGTTCAAAGTGTTTTCAAACAAGTTTGTACTTAATTGTGTCATTTAGAGTTCAACCCAGAAAACTAGTTTTACTAGCTTGAGCTAGGTGTGTCTAGTTGGTTTCGTTGGATTCTAATGTGTTTAATTTATTTCAAATGTTTAATGTTGTAATTATATATGGAATAACTTGTTTGTAATGTGCAATGCGCAATATGATTAAGTCGAGTCTGAACATATAAGATCATTGCGAATTAGCCTTATCTTAGCTTTTGTTTTGATTCGTCGTTGAGAATATTGTGCTGTTTTGATCTTTAATTTATGGCGTATGATATTGTAGGAGGTTTTGTGAGCTGAATAAGGTGATATATTGATGATAAAAAGGCTTGAAATTCATTGGAAATACACTATAAAAGGCATGGGAAACAGATAGAACATTCAACACTTAGAATAAATTTTGGACGCAACTTCCAGAGAGTCGACGCGATCTCGATGCATCGCTATTCCCAGTTCTTGTCAACGCGATCATTGACATGTTCCGTCGCTGATCCAAGCACTGCCAAATAACATTCTTTGCCGACACAGTGGACTTTGTCCTATTTTTAATTGAATAAGTTGCACACGTATTAAGGAATCTTGAGGGAATATTGGGGGAATATTTTGAAAGGTGTGCCAATTTCTAATCCTACAATACTTAGGATTATTTTAATATATATGCACACTTTGTGCAATGCTTGGACATGGAGGGATAATTACCTGGGAAACAAAATTGGATTCGGTGGAATTCTTTTGGAGGCTACACGTAAATTAGGTTTTAATATATTTTTACTTAGCCTTGAATTATCATATCATGTATTTAATTAATTAGATGGCGATTATGAATATTATCGTCTCAAAACCCTTTTTCCGGGGTTAAAGCCAAGAACATGAGTACTATTATTTTGGATTAATTTTATTTAATTTTGCTTATCATATTTCGTTGTTTGTTTATTCTTGTTTTAATTATTTAATGGATTGATCACCCATAAAATACATATATTGTCAACCTTTTGATCTTGGAAGAGGGAATAGGGAGATAGAACATAGGAATAAACAAAGTAGGGTTTGTATTCTTTTATAAAATAAAAAATTCAAATTAGTGTCTAGGATAGAGATGTACGTAGATGCCTTACTTGATTCACCGTAGGATGATGGCTTTAGTACACTCAATTGGATTATTACATCCCCGCTCAATGATGTAGTTGTAATGCCCATATTAGGTAAAATATTAGAGGTTTGGAAATCATGATCATGCAATTAACCCTACGAATCAATAACCAAGATAAGCAAATTAGCGGATGAATGTTCAATAACATAGTATGATTGTACAAAGTGCTTTAAACCTGGGTTTTCTCCTATTGATTGTTCCAGGACTTTAATTTATGCATTTTTTACTTTATTTTTAGCTTACAATTATTCAACACTGTTCTTGGTTACATTATCTCAATTGTTAAACTAGAATTGTGTAGTTATCGACACAAGTCCCTATGGGATCGATATTCGGTTTTCTTGAAGGACACTATATTACTTGGTAGACCACGTACACTTGCATGTGCACTGTCAGTTATCCTTAGGGATTTTAGCTCACGTAGATAAGGATAAGCGGGAGTTGGTGAAGGACATTCACTATTTTTCTAATCTTGGAGTTCGTCTCATGGACTCTGAGGATGATGGTGTATTTGTACATCAGGTATCGTAGTTGTCTCTTATCATTAAGATAAAGAAAAAGAGAATATTGGATCCCGATTTGATGAATATTAAGAGTAATGTCGGTCAACAAAAGGTTATTAATATTATGATTGGTGGTGATGGTATCTTGAGGTACAAAGGTATGTTATGTATTCCAGATGTCGATGGATTAAGGGAAAGGATTATGGACAAGGCTCATGGATCTCGTTATGCTATTCATCCCAGTTCTACGAAGATGTATCATGATCTTAGGGAGTTTTATTGATGGAATAATATGAAATAAGTTGTGGCTAGCTATGTGGTTGTGTATGGTGTGTCAACAAGTGAAAGTTAAACACATGAGACCCAAAGGTTTGTACCAAGAGATTGAGTTACTCGAATGGAAGTGAGAGGTAATCAATATGGATGTTGTCACCAGACTTCCCCGATCTCAGAACCAATGTTATTCCATTTGGGTCATAATGGATAAGGTGACCAAGTTCGCTCACTTCTTCTCGGTGAGGAGTAGTTATGCACGGAGGATTAAGCTAAGTTGTATCTTGCGGAGATTATGATATTGCATGGTGATTTGGTTTCTATCATATTGGATCGTGGTACTTTATTCTCATTTTACCTTTTAAAGTCATTCTAGAAAATTTTGGGGACTAAGGTGTGGCTTAGTACCGCTTTCCACCTGCAAATAGATGGATAAGCAGAGAGGAACATTCAGACATTGGAAGATATGTTGTGTTCTTGTATGATCGATTATGGTGGTAGTTGGCATGACCATTTGCCTTTGATTGAATTCTCTTATAATAATAGTGTAACAACCCGATTATCTGAACCGGAACACTACACAGTGCTCATGACCCCGAAGGACCACAAGATAACCCATGATTGATACCTGTACCTATACACTGCATAATATGACAAACAAATGCGGAAATATGCACTGAGAGGCCATAAGGTTCAATACTGAACTTAGCTGAATAATAACAATAACGTCTAACATAGAGTGGTATCTAGATAACAAAACAAAACTAAATTACTGAAGTTTGAAAAACATGAAAAATACTATAGTCGTCTGAAATCCTCTAACTGTCTGACTAAGGAGTTGATGGGACATATCCCCAACTAACTCTGTCAACTGAAAGCTGAACTAATATGATAAAATAAGAGCACGTCCTCAAAGAATGAGGACTCACTGCTAAAACTTTGAACCCTGGAATGCTACTGCTGCTTCTGATCTAGGAGTCGTGTCTCTGAACCTATGGTGTAACATAAAAAGAAAACACCATATCGTAAATACGTCAGTACAAAAGAATGTACTGAGTATACGTGTGAGGTAGGCTGAATACATGGGCCTTACATGCATGAATGATAATAACTGACTGACTAATATGAACGTGAGAGTGCACACATGAATACATAGTAACTGAGATCGTAAGAACATGATAACTGAATCTATATACTGACAATATGAATTTACTGATATCTACCATGAATGATACTGGAGTTCCGATAACTAAAATTACTGATGACATAAGTGACTGCGTCTGACAGTCCTAAATCTGAGGGAACTATCTGAGTTCCATATTGTGACTGATTTGACTGTATTGACAATCCTAAAATCTGAAGAACTATCTAAGTTCTTTTACTGATACTGAAACTGTGGGAATATTTATTTAACCAATATGCCTCAAATGCGCTAGAACAGCTGAGCTGGGGTCCAATCTGTGCCCTGATCGGAAGGGTGTCAATACCACGCCACTGGTAAGGACAACTGTGGGTACCCTCTTCTGACAGTGTCCCCGAAAGAGAATGGTGGGCCCCTCATCTGACAGTGCTTATCCACCTCATCAACCCTCATCTGACAGTGTTGATTTCTCAACCTATGCTGGCTACATAGTTTTAGAACACAAGGATGACTACTAAGAATCACACCCTTATCTGACAGTGTGTGTTCCCACCCTTGGGTTCACTCGGTGCTAATTTCTACTCCCATCTGAAGAGACTGAACATGATTGACTGACTGAACATGGAACGAGTTTACTGAATTCCGTTAACTGATGGAATACTATTGATATCTGATAACTGAATGAGTTCATGAGATTATTGATCTTACTGAGTACTGAGTTCTTGAGATTTCTGAGATTTCCTGAGTCACATGACTGATTGACTTCTATGGAACATGGATTGACTAAATGTATCATGAAAATATGATAGGGCTCTAGGCACACAACTATATTTTTTGAGTACAAGTACCCCCAGGATTCGATAGAAGGAAACTGACAAGGCATGACATTCCTGAATACATGACCAACACCAACAATCCATAATACTTCTTGATCATAGGAATAAAGTTCATAATTCATAATTCCATAAATAAGGGATTTCATGCTTCAAATTCTTATCATAGTATTGATCATGGAAAAGAATTCATATAACATGTACATACTTGCATAATTTCAATATCATGAATGTTGCATAACAAAATAGTCAATACACAACAAGAGCATGGAAATTGTGTTGCATCATAAGGGTTAGCATGGACTTGTCATTTAGATACTATTGAGTCATAAGGAACATGATTCTATCATTCTAGGCATTTTATCAAACACCTTACATGCACACTTTATAGCATAGGTGAAATCATTAATTTAAGAATCTAAAACTACCTAAACTCATAGGTTTTCAATCAACAAATTCACATACTTCATGGAAAGTCATCAAGACACCATCTTGAAACATAAATAACAACTATCAACATGAATATGATCAAATCACAACAAACAAATCACAATAGGTTATTTAAAACATGATTCGTAGACTCCACGAATGAAAGGGATCCGTGGATGAATACTACGCATACCTTAGTTCGTGATTTCGTGAAGATTAACGGAGAGATTCTTGAAATTTGACAATGAATTTCCTTGGAATTGAACCTTCTATGAAAATCGTTGGGCTTGTTCTTGAGAGTTTTTGAGAGTAATTGAGTATAATTTGCTGAATTATGGCCAAATCTCGTGTTATAAGGATTATATAGGGTGGGTAAATTGACCCTTTTAACCCTAGGACACGTGTTTAATTTCTGAGAAAATTTCCCGATTTTTATCCTTGGTGCAATGTGCCACTATCGCGCCAAGTCACTGGAAAGTGACAAATGGGAAATTGCACGGGGGAGCGATGTGGATCTATCACGTTGCCACCTTGTCTGTGACCTGGAAGTTTGGTGCGACGCACCACTATCACGGAGAAACACTGGAAATTGACAATTGCCATTTGAGCTATCTCCGTGACGCGCTCTAACTCTTCCCCCAGGTGTCGGATTTGGGAAAATTTTATATCAATGGAAAGTTTGTTCAATTTTCCACCTGACAAATAGTGAAAATCTTGAAAATTCCTTATGGAATAATCATCATTCACTTTAAAAGCTAATACTAGGCATTCTTGGGACGAAATTATCTAGGAAGTAAATTTGGGGTATTACAATATGTCCACCTTGGGAACATTCATCCTTAAATGAGACTTGCTGAGAGGGGGAACAATAAGATGAACATGAACTGAACATGGATAACTGGAACATGATCTCATGACTGACAAGCTGAACATAACATATTGAACATGCATATCTGATGCATGTGTAACTGATTCATGAATGCATAACTGAGTGCTCTGAGGAACTAAATTTTCTTATAATGAGAATGCATGTCTGATGCATAATTATATAACTGAGATGGTACATGAATGCATGACCGAATATGCAATGGCACTTGATAACAAGTTTGTGATGACACATGAGCATAAAACTAAATACCAAGTTTTCACTGAATACTGAACGTGAAGCTGAATAAACTTAAGGAGAACTGTTACCTTGGGCTTGATCTGGATTGGCGGGAAAGTGGTGAGTATACTTGGCACGCATGCATGCTTCTGCTTCCCAAGTATCTCCCTCGATGAATTGATTTCGCGAAAGAACTTTAACTAGAGAGACTTCTTTGTTCCTCACTCTACGAGTCTGATAGTCTAAAATTTTGACTGGAATCTCTTCATAAGAGAGGATGTTCTGAACAACAATGCTCTGAATAGGGACTATGACTGATAGGTCACCTACGCACTTCTTGAGCAAAGAGACATAAAAGACTAGATAAACTGAGGCTAGATCTGATGTCAAATCGAGCTCATAAGCTACCTTGCCGAAGCGACTGAGAATCTTGAAGGGGCCTACATATCGAGGACTGAGCTTTCCCTTTTTGCCAAACCTCTTTACTCCCTTTATGGGAGATATCTTGAGGTATACATGATCACCAATCTCAAACTCAAGATCTTTTCTACGCACATCTGCATAAGACTTCTGTCGGCTCTGAGCAGCCCGAAGTCTTTCTTTGATCAACTGGATTCTCTCTAAGGCATCAAACACTAAGTCAAACCCTATGATTGAGTCCTCACTAACTTCAAACTAACCGATTGGAGATCTATATCTCCTACCATAGAGAGCTTCGAATGGAGCCATCTGAATACTGGAATGATAACTATTGTTGTATGCAAACTCCATCAAAGGCAAGTGGTTAACCCAACTACCCTTAAAATCAATTGCACACACCCTTAGCTTATCTTCTAAAGTCTAAATGGTCCTTTCTTCTTGACCATCTATTTTAGGATAAAAAGCTGTACTGAGATGAACTTGGGTACCAAGACCCTTTTGGAATACTTTCCAGAAGTGAGAGGTAAACTGGGTACCTCTAACTGAGATGATAGATAATGGAACACCGTGTAATCTGACCAACTCCCTGATATAGAGTTCGGTCTACCATGACCCATATTAAATCATGCTAATAGTGAGTTCGAGGCAAACCTATCATGAAGTCCATGTTCACTTATTCCCACTTCCAAGTAGGAATGGTGAACTCCTGCATGGAACCACTAGGCTTCTGATGCTCTATCTTAACTTGCTAATATGTAGAGCACTTAGCCACAAACTCTGCAATATCTCTCTTCATCCCACTCCTCCAATAGATCTCCCATGAGTCGTGGTACATCTTAGTGTCCCTAGATGAATAGAGTATCATGCACCATACACTTCTGCAAAAATTTGCTTCCTCAAGTCATCTACACATATAACACACATACGACTCTGACAATGAAGAACACCATCTCCCCCTTGGGAGTAAACCACTACTTTCTGATTCTGAACTGACTCTTTTAGCTTGACAAGGCTAGGGTCCCTGTCTTACTTTTCTTTTACCTTGGAAACTAGAGATGATTCTAAACTACTCTGAACATATACACCGCCCTTTGAATAATCGACTAAGCGAATGCCAAGTCTGGAAACCTGATGAACTTCCTGAACTAAATACTTCTTACTGTCCTCAACATGAGAAATGCTATCCATCGACCGTCTACTGAGAGCATAGGCCACTACATTGGCCTTTCCCGAATGATAAAGGATGCTCATGTCATAATCTTTCAAGAGCTCTAACCACCTTCTCTGATGAAGATTGAGATCTTTCTGAGAAAAGACATACTGAAGACTCTTATGATCTGTGAAGACATCTACATGAACTCCGTAGAGATAATGCCTCCAAATCTTTAAGGCAAATACTACGGCTTCTAACTCAAGATCATGAGTAGGATAATTCTTCTCATGGGGCTTTAACTGTCTAGAGGCGTAGGCTATGACCTTACCATGCTACATGAGGACACAACCCAAACCTACTCTAGATGGATCACAATAACCTATGAACCCATCTGAACCATCTAGAAGAACTAGAACTGGAGCTGAGGTAAGTCGAGTCTTCAACTCCTAAAAACTCTTCTTACAAGAATCTGACCACTGAAACTTGACCTTCTTCTGAGTCAATATGGACATAGGGGATGCAATAGAAGAAAATCCCTAAACAAACCGTCTGTAGTAGCTATCCAAGACTAAGAAACTCTTGATATCTGATGGAGAGACAGGGAGAGGCTAGTTTCTTACCGCTTTGATCTTCTGAGGATCTACTCTAATGCCATCACTAGAAATGATATGACCAAGGAATGTTACTGACCTTAGCCAAAATTCATACGTACTAAATTTGGTGAATAACTGATGATCTCTGAGAGTTTGAAGTACTGTTCTGAGATGGTCTGCATAATCGTGCTCTGTGTGGGAATAGACCAGAATATCATCCATAAAGACTATGACGAATATGTCCAAGTACTACTTAAACACACGGTTCATCAAGTCTATGAAAGCTGCTGGGTCATTGGTAAGACCAAAGGACATGACTAGAAATTCGAAGTGACCATACCGAGTATGGAAAGCTATCTTTGGAATGTCACATTCTCTAACTTTGAGCTGATGGTAGCCTGATCTGAGGTCTATCTTAGAGAAATAACTGGCACCCTGAAATTTGTCAAATAAGTCATCGATTCTGGGAAGAGGATACTTGTTATTGATCATAACTTTATTGAGTTGACGGTAATTAATGCATATTCTGAGAGAACCGTCTTTCTTTCGCATGAATAAGACTGGTGCGCCCCACGGGGAAATACTGGGTCTAATTAATCCCTTATCTAATAGATCCTTCAACTGTTCTTTTAGTTCCTGGAGTTTTGCTGGTGCCATTCTATATGGTGGAATAGAGATAGGCTGAGTACCTGGAAGAAGGTCTATGTCAAAGTCTATTTCCCTTTCAGGAGGAATGCCTGGAAGATCTTCGTGAAAGACATTTGAATAATCATTAACCACTGGAACTTATTTAAGACTGGGAGATTCAGAACTAGAGTCCTTAATATGCACAAGATGATAAACACACCCCTTAGATATTATTTTCCTTGCCCGAAGGTAGGAAACAAGCTGACCTCTAAATACTGAAGTATTACCCTTCCACTCTAGGATGGGTTCATTCAGAAATTGAAACTGAACTATTCTATTTCTGCAGTTGACTGTGGCATAGCAGGAATGAAGCCAATCCATGCCAAGAATGACATCAAAATCAGTCATCTCTAACTTGACTAAATTTGCTGATGTGAGTTTCTGAAATATCATAACTGGGCAGTTCCTGTATACCCACTGAGCTATGATTGTTTTACTCACTAGGGTAGAGACTAAAAAGGGCTCTGCTAGAATTTCAGGACTGACTTTGAAATTGCCTGCTATATAAGGAGTAACAAAGGACAAGGATGCACCTGGATCTAGCAAAGCATAAACATAAACATGAAAGATCTTTAACGTACTAGTAATAACATCAGGAGAATTTTCCTGATCCTGTCGGGTTTGAAGAGCATAGAGACGATTTGGGCGTTGCCCACTAGTAGCACTGGAAGTGGCACCCTGCTGGTTTGGGAGATCGAACTGAGTTGCAGAACAATTTTGCTGACCCTGATAACCCAACTGGGGACAATCATCGACTCTGTGGCCTGGCTTGCCACAATTGAAATAGACATCGCTACCAGCTCTGCAAGCACCCTTGTGGTTCTTACGATAAGTTTGACATAGGGCATTAGTTCGGGCATTGTTGACACAACCCTGAGACTTAGAGCCTGGCACTCTATCTTTTTTACCCTCTCTAAACTTAGGAATTGGAGAAATGGATGTAGAAAGAGATGGAACTGGTGACTTAGGATAAAATTGGGAACGATTTCCTCCTTGTGATTTAGACTGTATAAAATTGAAGCTACCTATCCTAGCTTTCTTATTCTACTTAATTTTCTGCTCCTCTATCTGCTGAGCGTGAGTCATGAGTCAAGCTAAAGTCATGTCACTATTTAGCATGGAAGATTTGTACTCGTTAACCACACTATCATTTACCCCTGAAGAAAACTTGCTCATCTTAGCTATGTTGTCTGCAACCACATGAGGGGCATATCTGGCTAATTGAGTAAACTTGAGAGAATACTCTTTCACCGATATTTTGCCCTGCCTGAGGTTGATGAACTCTAGAACCTTCGCCTCCCTTAGCTCCTGGGGAAAGAATCTATCCAAGAAAGTTGTGAAAAACTCTTCCCACTCTATAGGACCTGCACCATCTACCCTTTCGAACTTCCACTGCTTGTACCAAGTATGAGCCACATCTTACAACTGGTATGCGTCTAATTCAACACTCTCAACAGTAGTCACCCCCATAATATCTGTCACCTTCTGGACCTGATCTATGAATTCTTGAGGGTCTTCATCTACCTTAGACCCGAGGAACATTGAAGGATTTATTCGGGTGAAGGCCCGAATCCTAGATGTGGCTGAGTTGGCCACTGGGTTGGTCGAAATAACTGCTGGCCACTCATTATGGGCAGCTAGTGACTGAGCAAGAGTGGTAAATGTGGTTCTGAATTTTGCATGAGAAACATGCTCGCCCAAAGGATCTTCGGGCTGTGGAGCGGACTGGTTTTTTCTCTTTGGAGGCATATTTTGAAATCAAGAGGAGAAACGGATTAGACTGAGAGATTAATTTGTGATTATGCTCATAGACATGACATGAATACTGAAAGAAGGGAAACCGTTTCTTAAAACATCTCATAGCCTCCTGCATATAAATGTGGCGCACAACACATCCATGTATAAGACTCTACTAGATATGACTTTCAGACTTCCTAGGACTCTATTAAACCTTAGGCTCTGATATCAAGTTTGTAACACCCCGATTATCTGAACTGGAATGCTACACGGTGCTCACGACCCCGAAGGACCACAAGCTAACCCATTACTGATATTTGTACCTATACACTGCATAATATGACATGAAAATACGGAAACATACACTGAGAGGCCATAAGTTTCAATACTGAACTTAGCTAAATAATGACAATAATGTGTGACATAGAGTGGTATCTCGATACCAAAATAAAACTGAAATACTGAAGTCTAAAAAACATTAAAAATACTGTAGTCATCTGAAAGCCTCTAACTGTCTGACTAAGGAGTTGATGGGACATGTCCCCAACTAACTTCGTTAACTAAAAACAGAACTAATATGATAAAATAAGATCACTATCTCGGAGAATGAGGACTCACTGCTAAAACTCTGAACCCTAGAATGCTACTGCTGCTGCTGATCTGGGATTCGTTTCTCTGAACCTATGGTGTAATATAAAAACAAAACACCATATCGAAAATGCGTTAGTACAAAAAAATGTACTGAGTATACGTGTGAGGTAGGCTAAATACAAAGGACTTATATGTATGAATGATAATAACTAACTGACTTATATGAACGTGAGAGTGAATATATGAATACATAGTAACTGAGATCGTGAGAACATGATAACTGAATCTATATACTGACGACATGAATTTACTAATATCTAGCATGACTGATACTGGAGTTTCGATAACTGAAATAACTGATGACATGAGTGACTGTGTCTGACAGTCCTAAATCTGAGGGAACTATCTGAGTTCCATACTATGACTGAGTTGACTGTATTGATAATCCTAAAATCTGAAGAACTATCTAAGTTCTTTTACTGAGATTGATATTGAAACAATGTGAATAGTTATTTAACGGATATTCCCCAAATATGCTAGAACAACTGAGCTGGGGTCCAATCTGTGCCCTGATCAGAAGGGTGTCAATACTGAACCACTAGTAAGGACAACTGTGGGTACCCTCATCTGACAGTGTCCCTAAAAGAGAATGGTGAGGCCCTCATCTGACAGTGCTTATCCACCTCATCAACCCTCATCTGATAGTGTTGATGTCTCAACCTATGCTGGATACATAGTTCTGGAACACAAGGACGACTACTAAGAATCATGCCCTCATCTGATAGTGTGTGTTCCTACCCTTGGGTTCACTCAGTCCCTGTACAGTCAGTCAATCATATCTGATATCTGAATTCCAGTGGTCCAGTTGGTAAGGACAACCAGTGGTCCAGCTGACTGTACATGGACTGAGTTTACTGAATTTCATCAACTGATAGAATACTATTTACATTTGATAACTGACTGAGTTCATGAGATTACTGATCTTACTGAGTATCGTTCATGAAATTTCTGAGATTTCTTGAGTCACATGACTGACTGACTTCTATGGAACATGGCTTGACTGAGAGTATCGTGAAAACATGATAGTGCTCTAGGCACACAACTATATTTTTTGGGTAAAAGTACCCCCAGGACTCGATAGAAGGAAACGTACAAGGCATGACATTCCTGAATACATGACCAACACAAATAATCCATAATACTTCCTGATCATAGGAATAGAGTTCATAATTCATAATGCCATAAATAAGGGATTTCATTCTTCATATGGTTATCATAGTCTTGATCATGGAAGGGAATGCATATAACATGTACATACTTACATGATATCAATATCATGAACATTGCATAACAGAACAGTCAATACACAACAAGAGCATGGAAATTGTGTTGCATTATAAGGGTTAACATGGACTTGTTATTTAGATACTATTGAGTCATAAGAAACATGATTCTATCATTTTAGAAATTTTATCAAACACCTTACATACACACTTTATAGCATAAGTGAAATCATCAATTTAAGAATCTAAAACTACCCAAACTCATAGGTTTTCAATCAACAAACTCACATACTTCAAGGAAAGTCATCAAGACACCATCTTGAAACATAAATAAAAACTATCAACATGAACATGATCAAATCACAACAAGAAAATCACAATAGGTTATTTAAAACATGATTCTTGAACTCCACAAATGAAAGGGATCCGTGGATGAATACTACGCATACCTTAGTTTGTGATTTCGTGAAGATTGAAGGAGAGATTTTTGAAATTTGACGATGAATTCCCTTGGAATTGAACCTTCTATGAAAACTCTAGGGCTTGTTCTTGAGAGTTTTTGAGAGTAATTGAGTATAAGTTGCTGAATTATGGCCAAATCTCGTGTTATAAGGCTTATATAGGGTGGTGAAATTGACCCTTTTAACCCTAGGACATGTCTTTAATTTTTGAGAAAATTTCCCAATTTTTATCCTTGGCGCGACGCGCCACTATCACGCCAAGTCACTGGAAAGTGACAAATGAGAAATTGCACGGGGGTGTGACGCGGAGCTATCGTGTCGTCACCTTGTCTGCGAGCTAGAAGTTTGGTGCAATGCACCACTATCACGGAGCAACACTAGAAATTAATAATTTCCATTTGAGCTATCTCCATGACGTGCTGGAGGCTCAGGCGATGCACTGTCTCACTAAAAAGGCTCTAACTCTCACCCGAGTGTCGAATTTGGATGAATTTTATATCAATGGAGAGCTTATTGAATTTTCCACATGATTTCATAAGATTTCCATCAATATAAAATTCATTTAGAAGCTAATACTAGGCATCTTGGGATGAAATTAGCTAGGAAGAAAATTTGGGGTATTACAAATAGTTACCATTCTAGCATTTTTATGGCTCCTTTTAAGTCATTTTATGTTAGGAGATGCCATTCTTCTATTGGTTGGTATGAATTTGGTAAGGGTATGTTTCTTAGCCCTGATTTGGTTCACCAAGCCTTGGAGAAGGTGAAGGTGATTTGTGATAGATTGAAAATAGCTCAAAGTCACCAAAAGTTCTATGCAGATTTGAGGCATAGGGATTTGGAGTTTAATGTTGGCAATTGGATATTCTTGAAGGTATCTCCTATGAAGGAAGTAATGCAGTTTGGTAAGAAGAGGAAGCTTAGTCCCCGATATGTTGGTCAATATTTGGTTTTGAAGAGGGTTGATAACATTGCCTATGAGTTGGAGTTACACTCTAGTTTGAGTTCCATTCATCCGATATTCTATGTATCCATGTTGCAAAAATGTATGGATGATCCATCGTTGGTTATTCTTTTAGAGGATGTTGGTACTTCAGACTCTTTGTCCTATGGGGAGGTCACGATGAGGATCTTAGATCGACAAGTTCTCCTATTGTAAATGAAAGAGGTGGCTTCGGTGAAGGTTCTATAGAGTAATTAAAAGTCTGAGGAAGCCACTTGGGAAGAGGAAGAGGACATTAAGTCCATGTATCCGTATTTGTTCCTCATTCTAGAAACACGTGCTTGAGGTATGTGTTGATCTTCTTCATTATCTATCTTTGTTTTCTAACTTGGTTAAAGTCTAGTTTGATGTGTGTTAATGTGTTAAATCTTATTTGTTCTTGCCTTTTCCGTCATTCAAAGATGAATGATCTAAGTGAGGGAGGATTAAAATACCTTGGCTTTAAACCCTTAGAAAATTTCCTAAGTTTGAGATTCTGTTCAAGGTACGATTTGAGCATACTTCTCGTATGCCAGGGTACGGTCTAGTACCCACCCACTTGTATGATGATTAGTTTATGTTGATAATATTCTATCTAAGGTATGGTTTGGCCTCCCCTTAATTGTATGTTAGGGTACCAGTCGTAAGTTTTCTTAAACTTGGCCTAGTGTATTCTGCCTAGGGTATGAGTTGTAGGGTACTTTTCATACCTTAGGGTACGAGTTATCTTACCATGGTCGTATGTTAGACAGTTTGGAGGTCCATGGTGAGGCCTAGGGTACGATATAAGGAGCCACTCGTACCCTAGGACATGGTGAGGCCTAGGGTACGATATAGGGTGCCACTCATACCCTAAGGTATGACTTAGGTATGGAGGTCGTACCCTCCCATGAGTAAATTTTAGCTTTTAAGCTGAGGTCATTCCAGACTTTTCTTACCCCAAAACCCTTAATACCCCATGACATATATCATGTTGTGGCCTCTCATTAACACTTAAGGAATATCAAAACACACTAAAAAAACTCTCTAACTCACTCTTAAAGATTGAAGTCTAGGGTTTCCACAAGTGTTCTTCTAGAGGCTAAAAGGGGTCAAGTTTTTTCCATGGATCATCTTGCATAAGGCATGTGACTCTTCTATTATTGTTAGTTCAAAATATCATGTGTTTTCAACATTTATTATGACTTATAAATGGTGGTTTTTGAAACCAAATTTTGAGGGTTTTGATGCATAGTGATGAGCATTGGTTGCTCTTGTTTAAATCATATGTTTATACATGATTTTGGTGATGATTTGTACATATGGGTGCTTGTTGATTGTGGTTTAATAAATGGGTCTTGAGTAACCCTAATATTGATGATTTCTACCTTGATTTTGGTCTGGGTAAATGGTATGCGCTCAAGTTGTTTGTGAAAATATCTAAGAGAAATGACTAGTCACATATTAATGGTGTTTTGAACTAGGGAAATGTCCTAATAAGTATAAATGGTTGGTAAATGGTATTGTAAAGTCCTTGTTAGCCATGCAATGAGTTAATTGGTGACTTTGGTGATTTTATTAGTTAATGGTGTTAGAGTCCCTAAACATAAAATTAAATTGTATTTTGAACTAAAGCTTGGTATAAGAATGCTAATGAAGAATGAATGGTTTTGTATAGGTATTTATGACAATAAATTGACTTGAATGGTGATTTGAGCTAAGACATTGACCTTTTAAAGTGATTGATTGATAAATGGTTTCATAAAGACCTTGTGGTCATGTGTGGTGTTGAATTGTAACCTTGGTGACTTAAATTGGCTAAATTGGTTAGAGTCCCTAAGTGTTGAATTGAATGGATGTTAATACATGGTCAAAGGGTTATACTCCCGATGTGGACTAGTAATGGTCACAACGGCTTGTGGTTAGAGTCCACTTGTCTAATAAAATAGTTTGTAGTTAGATTCCACTTGCTTAATAAGACAGCTAGAGGTTAGAGTCCTCTTTCTTAATATAACCAAGAAGTTCAATCCTTCTAAACTATAAGGGTGAAAGGTTAGAGTCCTCAACTCCATGTCTCATGATCGGGTGCTTCGAAATGAATGCTTAGCCTTGTTTGCTTTTTATCACTTCATGTATCTATACTTATCCACACATATACCTATGTATATAAATATGGTTGCTTAAGATGGTTGACTTGGTTTTAAATAATGACTCTATTTTATCCTTACTCTTGAGTTATATGCTAGCTCTCCAATCGCTAACCGTCTATGGGCATTGTGTCCCAATGCGGCATAGGGGACAGAGCTTCTTCTTCTCTTCGTGTGCAGTTTCTGTTTGACTGGTTCATGTGTTGACATAAAATTGGTGATCTTTTATACTTCGGAAGACATATATTTCATGGTCTTTCTATCTTATGTCATAGACTTATTTTAGACTTGGTTTTTGGCTATTGTAGGGGGCATGTCCCGAAATATTATAGACATTTGATTTGTAGAGACTTTGTGGATGATTGTGGACTTGGTATGTTGGCTTAGTAAGTGACATTAATGGTTTTATTAGACACGTCTTAAGCTATGATTACTAGTCTTGTTTCCTCTATCATTTTATATGATTGGAGTTTATCCGATACTTGTGGAATGATGTGATGGTTGGGTTAGGTTAATGGGGTAATCTCCAGTCCTTGTTGGTCTCGAGATGCCCATTACGACAAGGCCCTAGTTTGGGTCATGTCAGGTACAATTTAAGGGCCTTCCACTCATATGATAATAAACATTATTACATTATTTTCTATCTAATATATGCGTCAACATCATACTAGTCGTATGATCTAGTAAGACTGGTACTTTCTACACCCTATGATGCCTATTATGTAGTCTAGTGGATTCTGACCAAGGTATGGTTCCAAAGGTACTACTCGTATGTTAGGATTCGAGTTAGGTAGGTGTGGTCATACGATGGACAGTAGGGAGGTCCAAGGTGATACTAGAGTATAAGATAAGGGTACCACTCAGATACTATGGTATGGTTTAGTAGGGATGGGTCATACCCTCCTGTAGGTAAGTTTTTAGCTTTTAAGTTGAGGTAGTTCGGACTTTTCTCACCCCAAAACCCTTAAGTCCCCATGATATATAACTCTTAGTGGCCTCTCATAACTCACTTGGAAAGGTAGAAATACTCTTAAATCCTTTCTAAACTCTCTTGAGAAGTTTGGCTAGGGTTTTCATCAAGGTGTTCATCTAAAGGTTCAAGAGTCAAGTTATCTCCGTGAATCTTCATTAATAAGGCAATTTATTCCTCCCTCATTGTTAGTTATAACTAAAGTCATATTTTATATATGGTTTTCATGGAATAATTATGGTATGGTTTTGGGTTTTGAATATATGTTAGGGGTTTTGCTTATAAATGATTAGGTATGGTTTCCCCATATTTTAATTATGGTTTTCATATTTTAATGGTGTTTTGAGTATGTGATTGCATGGGAATGGTTAATTGGTACTTCATTTTAGTTTTGAAAACTATATGCCCTCAATATGTTTTATAAAATGCTCTATGAGAATGTTTTTACTATATTGCTGAACTTTCATAGAAAACTTTGCATGGTATAAAGTGGTAATAGAACCCTAACTAGTTTGGATGGTCTTAAATAGTTTAGTGGTAAGGTCTTGGTGGTCATAGGTAGTGATTAATTGAATACAATTGTGGGGTACATGGGAATCCCCCAAGCAAACTTAATAATGATCATCTTGTGGGGTACATGGAAATCCCCCAAGTAACTTAAAAATATAATTTATGGATACAAAGGAATACATCTTTAAAGTGGATGGATAAGGACATTACTTGCAATCTATGGTTGGTATGACGATACCACTACTTATAGCCTTGGCTAATAATAAAGAGAATTAGTGGTTTGGTTGTGTGCTAATGGTTTTAATTGGGCAATAATGGCAGGGTGTTATAGCTAACTGTGATGGTGTGAGTCCAATGTATGGACACTAGATACTCAGGTTTGCCGACATGAGGATTGGTCATGGCGACCATATATAATACTTATGAGGTACACGAGAATCCCCTAAGTGCTCCCTACCTGAAACCATCGGGAGAAAATGTTTTCTGAGTGGTACTACTTCTAGGATACAAGGTACCCAATCTCAGGCCAGTGGGGCCCAAAACCTACCATCCTACCCTCCTTGTAGATTTTATGGTCGGTTGCACCGTGGTTGTTGCGAGTAAGGAAGGAATTGGTATTTTAGTTGATGTCAGTCGGGTCACATGCAGTGAGAGTGTCCCATAAGGATTGCCGCTTTGGCAAATAGGATATCGGTTGACCCTTCTCTAGTTCTTGCACCGAGGGCTGTTACTTTTGGCTCTGGCACTGGTCGGGATTATTTCAATGACCTCACTATATTTCAAGAGTCCGAGGCATCTCCTTATGATGACACTTGTTTGTTGAAAACTCTTCTCTCATTATGTGTACTATTTACTTGGTCCGGGGCCTCTTCTCTTGTATGTGACCCCATTTGTGGCAATGTAGTTTGGTTTTGTCAGGAGTGTATTTCAGAGCCTTTTTCTATTTCTACCCCAGTTGGTGACTCTGTGATTGTTAAAAGAGTCTATAGGGGGTGTGTGGTATCTATTAGTAGTAAGGAGATTTTTGTGGATTTGTTTAAATCAAATATGGTGGCTATCAATGTTATTTTGGGGATGGATTAGTTGCACCTGTGCAATGTAACATTAGACTTCTAGACCCGTAAGGTTATCTTTGAGCTCCCTGGTGAGTCGGCTATTGAATGGGAGGGTGGTTCCCAATCCCTTAAGGGAAAGTGTACATCGTATCTTAGAGCTCAGAGACTAATCTCTAAAAGGGTGTCTCTATTATTATCTGGTCTGAGTTAAGGATTCTAACTCGAAAGGTCCTTCTTTGCATTTGGTTTCAGTGGCGAATGAGTTTCCTAAGGTCCTTCTTGTAGACCCTCATGGTGTCCTTCTAATGGGGATATTGAGTTGGAGATTAATATTGTTTCGAACACTTGTCAAATTTCTATTCCTTTTGAATAGAATGGCTCCGATTGAGTTAAAAGACCTTAAGGAGAAATTAAAGGACCCCATAGATAAAGGTTTCATCTATCCTTGTATTTCTCCATGGGGGTGCTTTTCATCTTTTATGAAATAGGGGGATGGTTTCCCCTAGATGTGTGTAGTTATCGGTGGGTGAATAAGGAATTTAGAATGTTTTTCTTATGGGGTGGACCATATGTGTATATTCTACATGGGGTACTTTGTTAGTAGTGAATGGTGGTTGTAAATACTAAGTTTCAACCTAGATGTTTATTTTGATGAGGGTAGTATGTTAACTCGGGAATAACAATGTAAGAATTATGGAGGTAGATTTGGTAGGTTGGATGAGGTGTGCGAAAGGGGTAAGGTTGATGACTTAGGGGAAATACGGGAGTGGGAAAGTTGGGACATATAGGCTGGGGGTTCAGGTTAAACTGGTGGATTGGGGGTTAAGTCATTAGATAGGTTAGAGCATGGAAGTTTGTATGACTTTGCTGGACTCTAGGTAGCATTTGGATGGATGAGGTTCTAGGTATATGAGAACTAAGCGTCCCTAGTGTACTCCCTTGGTGATACCCATTAGAGCGGAGTATTGTGCTTAAAGGTGAAATAAGATGAAGGTCGAGGGTTAACCTTAAATTTTCTTCTAGTGGTGGACTTTAAGGAAAGGTCGGGGTGAATTTACTCCTATTCTAGTGATTCCTTCCTATCTCGAATAAGAGGGCACTTTTCTAGTGTTGCTTATATTTTGGTAGCGCTTATGCCTAAGGTTCACATTATGTATTTGCCTTGTTCCTAGATATGAATCTTGACCTTATGTTACATTACTTGTGATATACGCAGTCGTGTATTTGATGCTAACAAAAGGCGTGTCTTTGGTGAAGGTTTTATGGTTAAACCAAAAGTTCGAGGAAGCCATTTGGGATGTGGAAGAGGACATGGAGTCCACGTATCCGCTCGGTTTTCTATTTTGGAAATTTGTGAGTAAGGCATGTGTTCTTCATCACATTTTAGTTTTCTAACTTGGTAAAAGGAAAGGTTGGCTTCCTTGCATCTTTGTTTTCTAACTTAATTAGAGGTTCAGATGGATGTGTTGGGGTGTAAGTCATGCTTAGGGTATGTGATGATATTCTCATCTTTGTTTTATGTCTTTATTTTCTAACTTGTTTGGAAGGAAGGTTGATGTGTATCAATGTGTTAACCTGTGCTTGTGCTTGCCTTTACCTTTTACCCATCATTTGAGGATGAATGATCCTAAGTGGGGGAGAATGAAATACCCCAAACTTTGACTCTTGCAAAGTTTCTTGAGTTTTGAACATTCTAGACAACATACGACATAAGGGTGCTAGTCGTATGCTTGGGGTATGATTTAAGAGCCTTCCACTCATATGATAATCATAATTGTTGGGTTGGTTTCTACCCAAGATACAATTTGGCATTGTACTAGCTGTATGATAGGGTAAAAGTGGTATCTTTCCGATCCGTATGATGCCTATTGTCTAGTCTAGTGGATTCTGACCAAGGTCTGGTTCCAAGGGTACTACCCGTATGTTAGGATATGAGTTAGGAAGGTGTTGTAGTATGATGGACAATATGGAGGTCCAAGGTGATTCTAGGGTACGAGATAAGGGTACCTATCGTACCCTAGGGTATGGTTTAGAGGGGATGGGTCATACCCTCCTTCGGGTAAGTTCTCAGCTTTTAAGATGAGGGTAGTTTGGACATTTCCCACCCCAAAACCTTTAAATCCCCACATTATATAACACTTAGTGTCCTATCATAACTCACTTGGAAAGGTAGAAACACTCTCAAATCCCTTCTAAACTCTCTCAAGAAGATTGGCTAGGGTTTTTATCAAAGTGTTCATCTAGAGGCTCAAGCGTCAAGTTCTCTCCATGAATCATCATTAATAAGGCATGTTACTCCTCCCTCATTGTTAGTTCCAACTAATGGCATGTTTTATGTATGGTTTTCATGGCATAATTATGGTATGGTTTTGGGTATTGAATATATGTTAGGGGTTTTGGTTATAAATGGTTTGGTTATGGTTTTCCCATGTTTTAATTATGATTTTCATGTTTTAATGGTGGTTTGAACATGTGGTTGCATGGGAATGGTTAATTGGTACTTGATTTTAGTTTTGAAAAGTATATTCCCTCAATATGTTTGATAAAATGCCTATGAGAATGTTTTTACTAAATTGTTGAACTTTTACTGAAAACTTTGCATGATATAAAGTGGAAATGGAGCCCTAATTGGTTTGGATGGTCTTAAATGGTTGAATGGTAAGGTCTTGGTGGTCATGGTTATGGATTAATTGAATACACTTGTGGGGTACATGGGAACCCCCCAAGCAAACTTAATAATGATCATCTTATGGGGTACACGGAATCCCCCAAGAAACTTAAAAATGTAATCTATGGGTACATGGGAATCCCTTCTTTAAAGAGGATGGCTAAGGACATAGCTTGCAAGCTATGGCCGGTATGAAGATACCACTAATTATAGCCTTAGCTAATAATAAACAGGATTGGTGGTTTGGTTTTGTGCTAATGGTATTAGGCAATAATGGTGGGGTGTGATAGCTAACCGTGAAGGTGTAAGTCCAATGGATGGACACTAGAAAGTCATGTTTGCCGACATGAGGATTGGTCATGGAGACCATATATAATACTTATGGGGTACACAACAATCCCCTAAGTTACACTTGTATATATGAATCATAGAGAGCGAAGGGTACACAAGAATCCCCTACTCCTATGGTATCTCCTCGTTATGCGGCTACACATATTGGGGCATATTCAGGGGGTAAAATTGGACCCATATAGACTGTGGGTGGTTCTATAACAGTTAAGCTACACATACCAGTTAATGATTTTAAAGGCATGCTAAACCCAGTTCTCTTTCCCAGCATAGATTATATATATATATGGTTGTGTATGCATATGGTTGTTTACTTGTTTTTTAAGATTGACATTATTTTATCCTTATCCTGAGTACATGCTAGAATTCACTCGTTAACCTATCTTCGAGCGCTGTATCCCCATGCAATGCAGGAACCAACCATACAACTCCTCCTGCTTAGTGATCGAATTCGGGGGCTGTCCGTGTTGGATTGAAGTGGTGAGCTTCCATTGTTCGAAATACATCCATTTCATATTATTGGTTTCTTTTCATACTTTTGGTATTTCATAGACTTGGTTTTGGCTATGGTCGGGGGCATGTACTGACTAGATATTCTTTGGTTTGATTTAGAGGCTTTGTAAGGACAACTGTGGACTTAAGTATGGAATGATTATGATATGTAGATACATTGGGATGCCATTTTTGGTTTGGTTGGTTATTTGATGGATTGACTTGATTGGGACGGTCTAGGAAGTAGACATATCCCAAAGTCATTATATCTTCAAATATTTTATCTTGTTATATGTTCGGAATTCATCCGACTCAGGGTTTATGTTGGTTGGTTGGATTATGTAATGAGGGTGGTCTCCGGTCCCGGTTGGACTCAAGATGCCCATTACGATAAGGCCCTAGTTCATGTGCTGTCAGTTCATTGCCTAATAAAATTCACAGACTATAAAGTTTCTCCACAATAGTCTGCAGAGTTACCACTAATCTGATAAATCTCATACCAAAATGGGGCCTACTGAACTGCATTCACTTGCACCTGAGATTGATTCACACTAATTATCTAAATTGTGTCGCATGTAATTCCGAAGTGCAGATAATTAGGCAGCTAAGGCTGTGACATTATCAACTTCAATCATCCCTGTAGGATTTTTCACTATGCTCCTAGAGATGTCACCATGCTAGTTATGATTACCTTGCACAATTTAGTTCAGCAAGGAACACAACTCATCATAAGTTTTGTCCAACGCTTGACCACCTACAGCTGAATCTAGCAAAATCTTTGTATTATGGTTAAAAGATTCAACAATAGTGTGAGCCAATACCTCGTTGGACTGTTGGTGATGTGGACAGTTCCATATTAGAGATTTAAACCTCTCCCATGCATGATACAAGTTCTCATTCGACTTCTGCTCAAAGCTCAAAATTTCACTGTGCAGTCTCACAGTCTTGCTGTATAGGAAGAAATGGATGAGGAACTTCATTTACAGATTATTCCATATAGTGATGGAACTTGTTGGATTTATGTTCAATCACTTCTTCACTTCCCCAAGAGTGATAAGGATAAGAGAGTGAGCCTTACATAGTCAGTAGAGACTCCAGTAGGAATGAACGTGGAACTGATCTACAAGAACCTCTATAAATGGACTTGTGGATCCTCATGTGACTAGCCGGTAAACTACCCATTGTTGTGAAAAAAAATGCCCCATGTTCTATTTTAGCTCAAGTCTATCTCCAGGTGACGATCTGTGGATGAAGGAGCTTAAATTAGTTGAAAGAGGGATTGCCACTTTGCAAACTGTCCTGCAAGCTAGTGGATCTTTAGCTATGGGAGTAGGAATATCTTCCTTTGTTGAATTTGAGGTATTCGATAGAGAAGTACTACTTCTTTCCTCAACTGATGTAAGCATCGCTCAGGTTCAGGATATGGGTCAACAAAATTCCTTTCCCTTGCTAGCATACTTGCTTTTCAAACCCGAACCTACAAATTCAGAGGCTAAGATCACATTATTAACACCTGCAAAATGAAATAGTAAAACTAAAAGTATGATAGTTGCCAATTTAAAAGTTCCCGGTAACGGGGCCAAAAACTTATTGCGCCCAATCACACGCGTACGTGTACGTGGTCCACCAAGTAGTAAAATGACCCTTAAAAGCCAAGTATCGATCCCATTGGGACTTGTGCTAAAAAATTATTCAATTCTAGTTTAACTATGAAGATTAAACAAGTACTAAAGTAACCACTATCGTTTGAGAATTGTAAACTGACATTAAAAGTAAAAAATGTGGTAATGAAAAGTACTTGAACAATATTGGGGTGAAACCCAGTTCTAAGGCACTATGAACAATCCTAATTATCTATATAATCTCGTTGGTTCAGTTAATTATCATGGTTGTTTGTTCATGAGCTTAATAACATGACTATGGTTTTCTGATACTCTAATCATCTATCTAACTTAGACTTAGAACTAGATCATTTAGCGTGGATGCATGAACTGAGTTAAATGCATTTGTATTTCTTCCTGTAATGAACCAAATAGGGTGAGTTAAGTGTATTACTATCCTAAACACAAATTATAACTTCAACTTATTGAATGATTACGATCCTATTCCATATATCCCAGGTTCTATTCAATCATTCCTCTTTCTGGGTTCATGATAGAATTATTAGTGTATCCTAAGGGTCACTAATACATAAAATAGTAAAAAAAAGGATATATTAATAACCATTAATGATAAAAAACATAAACCAACATAAGTACTTATGTTCTTGGCCTCAACCCTAGATGAGGGTGTTTAGACACTCATCGGATTACAAAGAATCACAATTGAGGAATTCATGTTCATAATCAAAAATTAAACTAAAGGAAAGAATAAAAACCATAATAGAAGACTGATAAAGTGTATTACAATCCCCAAAGGTCGTCCAATGTGGTTACAAAAAGACTAGAGTGTTCAATTTATACTAGGAGAACATTGGCCGCTTTATGCACACTAGCATGCCACTCCCTTATAGTAGAGAATAGGGATAATGTAATGGAACTAACATGGTGAAACATTGGAATTTCACTTTTTGTTTGATAGTAAGGACATTTCACGCCCTGAAATCAGAGGTTAGAAGGCCTGACATGCCCCCAAGCCAAAAAATTTCCAGCTTTGGTCATCCTTTGTTCCCTGCATTTGGCCTTTTGTTCCTTGCTTTTTGGTAGCTTTTCCTCTCCAATAACAGCTAGTATATCACCAAATTATCAATTTTAACATCTCATCAAGATTAATATAACATAAAACACCTCTAATTATAGCTTACAACACAATATAACTCAACAAGACAAACTAGAATAACTCATAGCTCAAGCTAAGAATACTAGTTTCCCCATTTGAACTCTAAATGAATGTTTTGCTTCCAAAGTTGTTTTGAACTCGCCATAAAGCTTATAAATAAGTACTTTAATATTTATATGCTTAATTATATGAATATTAACTCATTATTCACATAAGAAGTCCTCAAACTAGGATAATTAAGGCTAGATAACAACACTTTAGGTGCATAAATCCACCTAAGATCATAAAGCAGGAATATAAAATAGAGAAAACCATATGAGAAGCTAAAGATGAAAATTCTAGGAGAAATAAGGATAAACCTATCCTATCCTAATAGTAATCAGAGTCTAAAGTGTAGTACCGTGTATCACTAGTCAATATACAAAGAAGCATGAAGAGTCTTATAATAGTATAGAAGGCCAAAAATACATTTACAACATGAATAGAAAAAACAGATAGGGATATACGGAGATATCATATGTGTATATATAAATAGGACTAATAATGTTAATGAATAAGGTAACCAACCTAACATCTCAAGACATCCTAACCATGTAGGGACGCTAGTGCTGGCATAATCAAGGTCCCTAACCATAATGTCTAACTATGAAGTAACCATCAATAATGTAATTTACCATAACAAGGAAAGGGATTAGAATCATACCAATAGCCTTGAGTACCAATCCATAATCAAACTGCCATGAACTAACCATAATAATAACGTTAAAGTTATCAGCTAGTCCATACAACCAATACCTAACCTAGCCCCTATAAGCACAAAAAGTTCAATCAATAATCAGTAAATAACAACCATAACCTATTGATCTTGGGCGTATTTATACGTCTAAGTTTTAGTTATTTGCCATGATTTTATCTAATTAGTGACCTATATGCATACACATTTATTTGATTAAGCTTACTTTATATTTCTTAACTAATGAATATGATCAGTGTTTCATGTCTAGACTTTTGCAAGCATTGAGCTTGATGTGGATGTCACCATCAAGCTTATGGATGAGTAAAGGCGTTAGAAGTGTGGGACTTAAAGACAAGTGGAAGGATTATAATATAAAGGGAAATTTGAGTTTGAAACATGTCTTTGTGCCATAGAAGCTAAAATCCATTTTATTGGTATGGAACGGAGCTTGCCACAAAGTGAATTGTAAGAAATAGTATGGGTGCGCGATTAGAGCTTGCCACACTAGCTAGGCCACGTGATAAAGGTGTGCCTTGCTATCTAGGCCACATGATAAGGGCGTGCTATGTCCTTGGATTTTTTTGATCCAAACTTATCCTACACAGTAAATAGGACACTTAGCTCTATTATATTCACTTTTGAACAACTTTGGAGGGAAAAAATACACAAGGGAGGCTCCAAATAAGGTTTTTCTTCTTTACTTTAGTTATCTTGTAGTTCTTACTTATGAACTCATTTATTGTGATTCTATATGACTATGAGTGGCTAAAAACCCTTCTATTTCTAAGGTTAAGGTTACAACCATGATTACTTAGCATTCAATTATGTTAGTATTAAAGTTGATTATCATATTTAGTTATTTATATGCTCTATTAATTACTATTCTATTGACTCGCAACCTTTAGAATAAATTTATATTTCTATTATGAGCCCAGACGGAGGAACTTTAGATTACGATGTGGAATATATGGAGTTATTCTTAACATTTAAATGAATGGAAGATAAGATTCACTGTTAGGATAGAAATATACATAATTTGCCCTATTTGGTGCAATTACAGGATGACATACAAATGCATTTGAGTTATTTCTCAAATCTTAGATCAATGATGTAGTTATGGGGATAATTTAAATAGATGATTAGAGGATGGTAAGACCATAATCATGCTATTAACCCCGTCAATCAACAACCAAGATAGTTAAATTGACCATGGAGAATGTATAGCTCTGTAAGATTGTTCAAGTTGCCTTAACCCTGGATTCTTCCTCATTATTATTTCAACACTTTATGTTCTCATCATTATTTATTGTTATATTTTACATCTTCAACACTCAAACTATCTCTTGGTTGCAACTCACACTTATTTAATCTCATTAGTAGTGGTTGAATTAGATTGCTAGCTAGCCATCAAGTCTTGTGGGATTGATATTCGGCTCAAAAGAGGCACTTTATTACTTGTACTAACATGTACACTTGTGTGTATGGTGAATACTGTACAAGATATTAGCGCCATTGTCGGTGATTTGAAAAATTAGCAAGTCTCTAATTTTTATTTTTATTGATCTATTTGGTAAGTGTTGACAACTTTGTCTTAGCTACTGAGCTTGCAAGTACAAATTTGAATTTCAAGTAAGCTGGTAAGGAAAAGGGATTTGGCTAAACCATATAATTCTGAACCTGAGCGAGCTTGCACTAATTAATGAGAGAAGTACAGTTCTCTATCCTATCTCAAAAGTTCAACAAGGCAAAGTCATTCCTAAATTCATGGCTAAAGAACAACCAGCATATAAGACAATGGCTGAAATTGAAATCTCACTTGCAACTAATGTTACCTCTAGCATCTACATACCAAAACCTGGGGTAGGTTTGAGCTTAAGAAAAATATAATGCAATTGTTGCACAACAACAGGCAGTTCACAAGATTGTCACATAAGGACCCAGAGGTCCAATTGTAGAAATTTTTAGAGATCAGTAACACTTTTATTTTTGCTTTTCTTGTTCAGGGTCCTCTAGAACTGCAAAACGGTTCGGGATGACTAGGTCCAGTTGGGTCATTCCACTTTGTTGGAGTCTCTACAGGATACATGAGGCTCACACTCTTACCATTTTAATTTAGGGGAAGAGAAGAAATAGTTGAAGGCATAATCCTCAAACTCTATCACAACATAGAAAGTCTTGGCAAAAAATTTCCTCATCTAATTCTTTCCTTCAAACAAAACTGCAAGGTTAAGGAGTGAGATCTTGAGTTATAAACAAAAGTCAGATGTGAACCTCTATCCCTCATAGGAGAGATTTAAATTTCTTTTTAGGGATTCACATAACCAATAGACCAATGATGTATTATCTCATACCTTTGTTAAAGGTCTTGACCATAACATAAAAAAGTTTCTAGATTTAGCTATAGGTGTTCAAGCTTTTGAGAAAACTTATGATGAGCTATATACTCTCCTCAATTGAATTGCATTTGGAAATCTCAATGGCTGGGTACAGGTATGATCGAGGTGGATAGTGTCATAATATGGGCTGGTCATTTGGCATCCTTCAGAACCAAATATTGACATAATCCAGTATATTAAGTGTGAATCAACCTCAGGCACAAGTTAATACAATTAATCAGGGTAAAATTTGGTATAAAAATATAGAGGCGACTCATGTGGGGCAAATTAGAGTTAGTGAATATCGTGGCCAATGCAAAAAAGGGGACTCAAAATTATGGTAATGCCTATAATCGTAATTGGCAGAGTTAACCCAATTATTCATGGGGAAATACTCAGGATCAACCTCAATAATTTCACCAACAGAAAGGTAATAAGAATAACATTTAGGCCATCAATATAGAAGAGAATCTAAAGAAGATCCTATCCAACAAAGAACAAATGGCTATTAAGATAAAAAATCAGCAACTAGCTCAAAAAATTTAGAGACACAGTTGGGCCAGTTGGCTCAGGAACAAAATACAAGATATCAAGGAGGTTTACCAACGATACAGAAAATCCAAAAAAAGTGATGAAAATCACTTTGAGGAGTGGTAGGGACCTGATTGATAGAACTCCAAATAAAAATCACGAGTTACAAGAAGTGTTGGTCCCACAACAAGCTGATGAGAAGCAAGTGGCAGCCAAACAACTGATAATTTAAAAAAGTCTGAGTATCCAAAATCAAAGGTAGATGAGATATCACAAGAGCAACCACTACAACCATTCTCTTAGAAGCTTAAAAAATCCAAAGAGGATGCTTGTTTTAAGAAGTTCATTGACACTTTTAGAGAACTTCACCTTAACCTTCCTTTGTTAGATATTTTGTAAGGAATACCTAAGTATGCTAAATGTTTGATGAATGTGGTGAAAAAGAAGATGAAGATGGGTGACATTAAGATGGCAGCACTTACTGTAGAGTGCAATTCCATGGTGATGCAAGATGGCTAAAAAGCTTAAGGACCTTGGGAGTTTCACCCTCCCTATACAAATTAGTGAAAGTGACGTGGTCCATGATTTGAGTGATTTTGGGGAAAGAATCAACTTGATTCCCCTCTCAGTGTTTAATATTCTTGGTTTAGGAAAACAAAGTCCTTACTCAGTTATTTCCAAATAGAAGACAAAAGTATAATGGTCTCTAAAGAAATTATAGAGGATGTTCTCATAAAAGTTAGTAAGTTCATTATTCCTGATGACTTTATTTTTCTTTATTATGATGCAGATGATAGGATACCAATCATATTGGGACATTTATTTTTGGATACCGAAGGAGCAATGATAGATGTGAGAGAGGGCACTCTGAAAATGAGATTGAATGATGAGGAGATGGTATTTGAAGTATACAAAATACATAATACACCATCACACTACAAATATTTGTGCATGATCATAACTAAAGAAGTGGATGAGTTTGGTTTGGAGGAGTGATAACCTCTAATTGCCTCTCCAAACTCTATCATGGAGTTGCCCAAGTTAACAATTAATCCTGGAGGTGAGAAACTTGAAGAGGATCCTGAAAAGGTAAGTGTGGAAAGATTTGCAGACCTTGAGAGTAAGAAATCAAAGGTTCATAAGAGAGTGAGAATATGGGCTCCAAATAGGAGGAAAAAGATAAATACTGTAGTTGAGAGTTGTGAGTTGATTCGTGCAACGACAATAAATCAGGCGCTACTTAGGAGGCAACCCAAGTTAAGGTAGTTATTTTTATTATTTCTAGTTTTTCTTTAGTATCAAATTTGGTTTTATTTTGTGTTTTGCTAACAGGTTGAAGGGAAGTCTGATTACTGGAGATCTAAGCTAAGAAGCATGGTAAAGACTGAGTGTGGGGTTCTCCAGACCTCTGTGATGAACATGATGCTACTAAATAGTCCTAGAGGCCTCAGGGAGTATCCTAATACTTACTTTTAATTGTTACTTTGGGGATGAAGTATGGTTTTAAGTGTGGGGTAGGGAATCTTCTGATTGTTAAGGGGGAAGTGCGCTATAGTAGTTTTATTTTGATTTATTGTCTAGTCTTTGGCTAAATTTTATAAAAAATTATTACAAAAAAGAATTTATTTTTTCTATTTCTAATTTTTAGTGTTTGTTGCGTTGTCTTTCTTGTATAAGCACACTTCAACCATTCCTTGATTTTTTTTCAATTCTGTTCTGAGGGAAAACCCTTTAAACCAACAGTTATTTTTTTATTCTTAGGGGTAATTTAATTTTTTTTCATCATTTGGAATAAATTGAGATGTTCTTGATAGGTTCTACAGATAATTACATGATTCAAGTGGTTTTGAAAGTCAAAGCATGTGTAGTGAAGTGAATTACTATTTTTGAGACTCCTAGGTTCATTTATTTGACTCTTGTGTGATGTTGGCTTAATTTTAAATTCTTGCTATTACTTCGTTGAGAGTATATAAATATTCTTTTTCATGTGACCATGTTCCATATGTGAGTAAAATTTTGTTATATTCCATGTGCATATTGCTGTCTAGACCTTACCCAATGTGTTTGCAAAGTAAAATAAAGAATGTTGAGTTCAAGAGATGATATAGACAATTCTTTGATAGCCACATTTTATACATACTTTATCTACCCTATTTGCATGATCTTAATCAGCCTCGTTGAGCCTTTAGCCTATTCTTTTGTAACCTTATATGTATCATATTCTTTTTTTTAATTGATTATAATTTGATCTAAAACTCCTAAGTGCTTCAGTTGAGAAATTGCGATGTTAAGGAGTGTATAATTGAGAAAGGGAAAAGTGAAAGTGAAGCCCAAAAATAGTAGCTATTGGTGTGTTGAAAAAGTTTATGTGTTGTGGTTAGGAGTAATGTAATAAAAAAATTGATATTTAATGAATCATGCATTGATAGAAAATATCCCTACTAAAGATTTGTGAACTAGCTTAAAGAGATGGGGTAAAACAAAAGAGATATGGGAAGATAGTCACTATTACTAGCAAGAATAGTTCCTACCTACCCCTTGGATTACTTACAACCTTTAAAGTCCTACTTGATCCTGATCTTGATGTTCTGTATTAGCAAAGTATTACACTAAGGGAAAGCTTATGTACATCTTATGAGACATGTAAGTTCTTTGTGAGAGTGAGCAGAATTTTATTCTTACACCCGTTCTTGTGTTAAAGTGCATATCCGTAAGTAAATGTGGGTGACTCTCTTGTGGTTAGGTCACATATTTAATAATGGATAAGTAACTTATATGATTTATTTATTGAGAAATATGCATGATTTTTTCAACTTGATGATGAGTGGTAATCCTACCACTCATTTACACTAATCATGCATGCATACTACCATGTTTTGTATTAGAAACTGAGGAATTATATGGATTTAAGTGCACTAACACCCACATTTTGCAGGTATAAAGTGGAGAAAATGAGCATATGTAGAATGTAGATAATAAGGAAGCAAATGTAAACAAAAGGAGTGCAGTTGG
Organism: Capsicum pubescens; assembly: GCA_030864215.1. Taxonomy (NCBI): domain Eukaryota; kingdom Viridiplantae; phylum Streptophyta; class Magnoliopsida; order Solanales; family Solanaceae; genus Capsicum; species Capsicum pubescens. The sequence continues at coordinate 270,264,103 of CM061548.1, forward strand.
AAACCTAAAGTAGTTAGCCTCATTTACCACAACCGTGGTCCTCAGGCCATGGTTGCAGTTAGTCCAGGTAGTAAGCAAAGCATGGTTGTGAAACCTAACCACAGTTGTGTAACCGCAATCGTAGACAAACACACACAATCATGGATCAGCGGGAACAGGACTAAGGGCATATTTATAAAATGTCATGGACAAATCCCAAATCATATATAAGAAAAAACCCTTTCTTATTTGGCTATTGCTCACCTCATAACATAGTTTTGAATTCCAAGCTTGAAACCCTAATTGGGAAAGTATGTAATTAACTTGGGAGGCTCAAATTTCTTAGTTTCTTTGTGAAGGATGAATGCTTGGGTTGACCCACATGGTATATTTCTCTTTACTTTCTTCATGAGTCGCTAAGTAATTTAGTCTTGGAGTTATGTTGAACTAGAGTGTAATTGTGTGTGGGTATTGTTGTGTTTGCATGGATTTTAGTTGTTGAGTATGGATTTCACCATTGCTTGAGCTTATGTGTTGGAATTTGATGGGTGAAAACTCTAAATCTCCAAATGGGTTTGATGAGTGGAAGCTCCAAGATCTAGAAACCTTTTTTCATCCTCAAAAAAAGGATTTAGGTGAATATTAGGTAACCCATAACATCCCCGAAAGAGGGTTATCAAGGGACAAAGCAATGATGAACAACTAAGCCTATGGTTTACTACCCTTTGCAATCTTAAAAATAAGTACTTAGGGAGTGTAAATCATGTCAAGAGCATCATCCTAGAAATAATGATGCTTGGTTGAAGTTTTGGGTGGTTATATAAACTCCATACTTATTAGGTGCTCGAAAGAGCTAATGGGTGAAATCATTGGGGTCTTATTGAAAGATTGACCTCAATGATCTTTGACCTAGCCTGTCCATTAATTAACAACTAAATTCCATAATAAACCAATAGTACCCCACATGCTTTACCTCTAAGGATACATAATCCCAAGATCTCTCTAACCCTTGAATTCAAAGCAAAGATAACATTTACCGCATGTTTGTTCAAGGTTGTGTGAAAAGTTTTCAAACAATTCCCTCATTTAATTATAAATGTCATTTTCATTATCATTCCAGGTAACCTTATAGTAATTTGAGTACCCCTAGGTTTGAAGTCTATAGCATTCACTCCTTGAGATTCGACCCCAATTTACATTGGGTTACTTGACAATGACCGCCTCACCCCTCAATCATAGGAGTGAGTTAAGCGTTATCACTTGACAGAGTTAGTTCTTGAGGCTAGGAAGTCTTAAAGTAGTATTCACATTGTTTAAATTGTAATATGACATGCGTAATGTAGAACTTTCTATTCATGAAGTCATTGTAGTTCGAGCTTGATTGTCTCAGTTCAAGTAGTAATGTTAGAGTGTTCCTAGATCAGGCATAGAATAATAGTTGTTTGAGGATTTACAAGGCCTGAAGTGTGGGGTGTTGATCTTGGGTGTATTTGCCCATCCAAGTGTTAGTTATTTCCCATACTTTTGTCTAATTAATGAGCTATATTACATACAAATTCATTTTATTTAGCTTACTTTGTGTTTTTTAACTAATGGATATGGTTAGCATTTTAGGTATAAACTTTAACAAAGATTGATCTTGATGTGGATGTCACTATCAAGCTTGTGGATGAGTAAAGGAATAAATAGCAATATTAGGAAGCAAAACAAGCTTAAAAGGAGTTGGAATGACATCTACAAAGTGTAGGACTTAAATACAAGTAGAATTATTACAATACAAAGGGAAATTTGAGTTTGAAACATGTCTCCGTGCCACGGAAGCTAAGCTCCATTTTATTAGCGTGGCATGGAGCTGGCCACAAAGTTAAGTCCAAGAAATAGTGTGGGTGCATGATTAGGGTGTGCCATGATAGTTAGGCCATGTGATAAGGGTATGCCATGCTAGCTAGGCCATGTGATAAGGGCATGCCATGACCTTATTTTTTTTTAAGCACAACTTATCCTACACTTTAAATAGGACACTTAGATCTATTCTATTCATTTTGGAATGACTTGGAGGGATAAAACACACGAGGGAGGCTCCAACTAAGGTTTTTCTTCTTTACTTTAGTTTCTAGTAGTTTTACTTATGAACTCAATTATTGTGATTCTTTATATGAATATGAGGGGTTAAACACCTACTTTCTAGGGTTAAGTCTACCAACATGATTACTTAACATTCAGTTAAGTTGGTTTAAAGTTGATTATCATATTTGGTTGCTTATATGTTCTTGTAATTACTATTCCATTAACTTGCGACCTTTAGACATATTTATATTTCTATTGTGAGCCCGGAAGGAGGAACGTTATATTAGAATATGGAACATACAGAGTGGGTTTTTATCATTTAAATGAATTAAATATATGTTTCAAGGTTAGGATAGTAATATTCATTATTTTCTCTATTTGGTTCAAATATGGAATGCCATATAAATGTGTTTGAGTTAGTTCTCATATCCCTACTCATTGATGTAGTTGTGGAGCTAATTTAAATAGATGATTAGAGGCTCGAAAAACCATAATCATTTTATTGTCCCTATGAATCAACAACCAAAATATTTAAGTTGACCAACGAGATTGTATAGCTCTATAAGATTCTTCAAATTGCCATAACCCTGGATTCTTCCTAATTATTATTTCAACACTATATGTTCTTGTTATTGTTCATTGTTACGTTTTAAATCTTCAATACTCAAATTCTCTCTTGGTTAAAACTCACACTTATTTAATCTCATTAGTAACATATGAATTAGATTGCCTGCTAAGCATCAAATCCCTATGGGATTGATATTTGACTCAAAAGGTCTCTTTATTACTTACACGACCATGTACACTTGCATGTGCGGTAGACATAAGCACCAAATAATATACCGGTGATAGGCTATGCATATGAATGAATGAATGAATGAATGAATGAATGAATGAAAGGTAAATCCATAATACCATATATGATCCAATTGCCATACTGTACAAAGTGTATACACATCCCCTAGCTCAACAACTTGTAAAGACAGGACCTATGATGACCTCTTTTCTTCTATACGATGTTTCATGGATGAAGGGGTCCCTAAGGGTTTCGAGGATACCCATAAACACTACTTGGTCCTGCTATAGGATTTCCAATAATCATCATTATCAATCTACTTCATCCAATACTGAAGAGATGTTTACATAATAAGTGCATAAACTCAAACTGTGACTAAAGAGTGTAAGTTTGTAAATCCATTATCCGAGATTAACTCTAAGACAAAATCATCATAATAGAGTAAAAAAGGTTGGAATCTCTCACGACCAAAGTAAATGCTAGTGGTAAAAGAGTGGATAAACCATGGACTGAAATCAATCTTGATCTAATTTTCAAACTGTCATCTTTAGTTCAAAAACCATAAATCATTAAATAAGGTAATATGATTTCCGTTATATGAGAATTTGTTTAAAATTAAAAAGTAGGAATAAATCCTTTTTTGAAAACAATAGTGAAATCATGGTTTTGGTGTGAATCGTACCACTAATTGATCATGAAAGACATAAAAGTATGCATGCCATCACCAATATCCAAATAATACAACAATAGGGGCCTACACGTCTATAGGTTGAAGCCAGATCTTTTATAAAGATAGAATACTCACATAGAGTCTATTACCAATGTAACCATGGCGTCAGTCCCAATAGTGTATAACTAGCATAATTGTAATACTATAAACTGGGAAGCTATGATCCCATCTACCAAGTCAAATAGTAAACCTTATACTAAAGAATCCTTATACTAAACTATGATTAATATGCTTATAACCTAGGGTGATATGATTCTATAGCTATAATAAATATCTCATCTTAAAGGTTAGGTTACATTTCTATATAGGCTAAGTCATGAAATTCTAGTCATAATAACTTCCTATAGTACCTACCTAGCATGAAGTATACACATACACCATCTAAAAGAGAAAAGTATACCAAAACCTACTTTGATAACCAAACCAATAGTTTTGACATGTCAAAAATGACTTGGATCCACTGTGGGAAGACTTATAATATTAGAAATATACAAAAATTGAGGAAATAGTCGTTATTACAAAGGTTAGGGAAAGTCAAATCTAAATGGTAGGGATCTTTCACAGTGGTAAATATGTATCCTAGTGGTGCAAATTGAATTGGAGGACCATAAAAAGAGGAGTTTCACTTTGAATGGCCAAAGGTTGAAGCACTTCTATGTTGGTGGATCCGAAATGGCCAAAGTAGAGGCACTCAATTTCAAAGATGCTCGTTGATTAGGACTAACATCATGCCACTATGATTTCTAAGGTTCTTATTAGGAGGCAACCCAAGCTTACTTTTTGTTGTTTTATTCTAAATCATGTATCTATTTTGGGTGTAATTATAAATACATATAAAAATCTATGTTCGGGAAAAGGCTTAACACTTGTTTGATCATGGGTAGGGAACATGGGTGTGCGCATGCCTCCATTTGTGTATGTGGCAGTGAATTTCAAAGTAATGAACCTAAAGTATTTGACCAAACAATTCAGGCCCAGACGTATGTAAAACTTAGCACATGCAATCGTATCTCTAAACGCAAGTCCAGGTAAGTCAGTTTAACACGTACCCGACCCGATTGACCCAACCCCAATTTTTTTTTAATTTTTCACTCCACACACACAAAATTTCACATCCATAACACTCTTCCCCTCTTAAATAATCTTTTCCCCTACTTTCCCAAGGTAATCCAAATCTGGTGAACTATCGACAATTGCACCTAACTCCAGCAAATACTTACTCTTCTTTTTTTATGCTTAATCTTATTATTTAACCTTGAATTTTTATAAGTTAACTCCACTTATTTTAAATATTGGTATGCATGACTATGTGTGAAAGGTAAGTATCTCCCAAAAACATTCTTCTTTGGTGTGTTATTTGAACTTGAAGTTAATAGTGTGACAAAGAATATTGTTATTTTATGTTTTGTGGTGATTGGGAATTTAAATATAAAATTAAGGGAATTCTTGAGTTCCCATAGTTGTCTTTAAGATGTTCAATTTATGATCCCCACTATGAGTTCGATGAAAGTTCTAAGTGATTTTTTCAACAAGATCTTTCATGGTTCATAAGCTAATTGCTACTAGAAAGTATTCTTTATATTATGCCTTTTAAAATTCAAATTTTAGCATCTTATAAGAAGTGTTTGTTGGTAATTCAAGTTGTGTGGTATTTTGTTAGTTGAATTATTTTGTCATGAGCTTTGGTGGATTGAGTAGATTGCAATTAATTTCAAATTTAAGGGTGACATTTTAGTATACCCATTAAGAAAAATGCATGATTTTCTCGATGATAGATTGGGTGACGTCATTCTTAAAGGCAAATCATCATTTTGGTTAATTCAATGTTCATGATCAATTCTTAGTCTAAGTGTAAAGTGTGTTGGGTGAAATTATGCTTGATGTAATTGCATAAATTGAATGTGCATTCTATTATTTTTATGACTTTAATTTGGGATTTGAAACATTTGAAACTAGTTGTGTGTCCTTGAAAACACTTGACGAGAGAGGTTCATAACCATTAAAACTCATGTAGAGACTTTACAAAATACAGACCTTGTGTTAAACCTATCAAAACCTAAAAGTATAGTCAAAAGAGGGTGTATTTCCCTTTGAGGGAAGTCTTCCTAGGCAACTTAGACCACATGTGTGTGTATGTCTTCACTTGGATGTGTATCTTGGCGTGCATCTTATGCCGATTCATTTTGTTTACCCCTAACTTCACATACGCCCACATGTGCTGAGATGTGTCTATATTTCAGTATTTATGGGTCGCAAGGTCAGTGTTTTACAATAATTTGTTTCCTTATGCTATTTTATGTCATTTTACTTTACTTTCCTTTATTTTACCATAGTATTTTTTTTATAACATATAAAAATCCAAGAACATGTTTTAGCTTTTGTCTTTGTGTTAGTTGTTGCCTTGTTTTCTTTTCAGATATGAATTATACATAACCAATGCATTATGATATAAACGAGGACAAGGATAATGGTAAGTGTTAGGCCACCACTTCTAGAAAGAGGACTGCAGCTCAAAATGATGACTTTTTGGACCCTGAGCTATAAAAAGTTATTTATTTTTCTATGTGGTTGGACAAGGATGCTGAGGTTCTTAGAAAAAAAAAGACAAGTTTCAATTTATGGTAGAGGGGCGTGAGCTTTATGATAATTAGGTAAGCACATGAAATTTCAACCTAGATTACTTTTTAAGCTTGAAAAGGGTCCTCAAACATTTTTTTAATATTGTGTAGCAAATTAAGGAGCCTGCGTGGTCAATCTGACATATGGTGATGTTTAACAAACAAATAATATCTAATTTCTAGAGCTTTTTAGGGCGTTCTATGCTTCTTACCATATTCAACATAAGCAACACTAGTATAAAGAAGCTATGGAGCTGTAACCTTGCTTACCTAGTATTTTTGTGAGAGGGGTTGAGGTGCTTTGCACCCAAAGGCTATTAACAGAATTTACCTTGATGATCCTTCTAAGCCCAACATTGCATATAAGGAGTGGGTGAATGGTAGGAATACTTAATTTACTTAGCTTTCTCCAATCATTGCCAAATGCCTTCCTACCTATGCCAATTGTGAATGTCAAAACAAAAGGCGTGGTCTTTCGATTCAAGAGCATTGGCTCGGGTTGGTGGGTTTTTAATTCACTCCTTCCACCAATTATCAAAGAATTACTATTGAGAGGTCCATCCTAGCGGGCTTCCTTATGGGTGGTGTACATATTAATGTAAGAGAAATAATCAAGCTAAAAGCAAAGCAAGATAAGAGTTTGTTTCCTTTTCCAGTTCTCATATCTGTATTGTGTTTTGTTGTCAAGGTTCCTTTATTTCCTCGAGTTTATCAATAAGTGAGTGTAACGAGGTGATTGATATCACTCGTAGGCAGGATAATGGCAACCCTACAAGTAAAATAAGGAAAGCTTCTAAGGTGTCTAGTTTGCCTTTGATAGAGCTACCTAGTCTAATGGGCACAAACACCCTTACTATGATTTCGTTTTCATTAGATACCCCAAAAAGTTCTAGTGGCATAACTCTAACTGTTGATCATCCTCTTGTACCACCTCTTTTTATCCCTACACAACCTTCTTCTTAACCTATTCATCCTCCTAGAGATGGTTCTGTGGTCACGTTTGGTATGATGGCCTCCATGACCCTTGAAAATAACATAACTATAGCTCGGCTTGTCATTGATATACCATAGTTCATCCAAGTCACCATTGAGAAGAGTATTGAGCCCTACAAGCTTAGATACGAGATTATGAGTGGACATTGGCAGTTATTTATGTGAGAGTAAATAGTGAGACAATTTCTACTCTCAGGGTCAATTTTACTATACTTTCAAAGAAGTTATAGCTGGAAAAACATTTATTATCATTTCTTGATGACCAAATTATAGTACCTTATATTTCCCTTAACCTGATTCTACCATTTGCTAATTTGTTTGGTAGCAACACTAAGAGAGGTAAGGCTGGAGTTGTCTTGGGTGCGAGGCTGATTAAGGACTAACAGACTTAGATTTCCATTCAGTTGTCATTGAATGACCAACACACTAGGCTAGTTGGTTCTTGTTCTATCTCATAGCCTCTCGAGGATTATTGTGTTAGTCCAGTTACAGTCACAGGAGCCTAGTATGAGAAGGCTTATGTATTTTAGATGATGATCAATTACAGACCACTTATGATGAGTATACAAATGCCTAGTGAGCTTAAGGGAGTTTTACTCTTCCTTTCTATCATTCTTTATTATTTCATTGGGGATAATACAATGTACTTTAGTTGGGGGTGGGATATTTTATTTTATTATTGACATTTTGTTCTTGGTCTATAATATTGTCTTTTTGATATACTCTCTTGGTGTTGACATTGACCTTATTGCATTTACTTTTTTGATATACTATTGATATTGCTCGCGCTAGTCTTGTGTTTTGGTTAATATTATGTTATCCCCTATTCGGTTGGATTATGTTCTTGTTATATCATTTGAGGCGCATGTGCATTATTCTTGTGTTGGCTATTGATTTTGGGTGATGTCTGGGATAAGCATATTGTTTTATTTTCCCCTTTTAAATACATGACAAATAAACTCCAAGAGTTTTATTCAAAACTTGATTCTTTCAAAAGGAGCACATTTTCTTTGTTGTTGTTTTATTCCTTGTCTAACCAAGGGGAATTTCCATTTGATAGATAGAACGGGAAACTTTCTTAAGGGAAATGGCCTCCTTTTAGAGTTAAGAGTCATGTGAGTGAGTTACAAAGTTCGAAAGGTACCTCAAAAAATTTGTCACTAGCAAGCAAAGGATTTTTGAAAAGAAAAGAGCAAAGATTTTTTGAGCTTTCTATTGAATTGTGACCTTTAGATTCAATTCTTGGCTCTTTCTTCATAGAAGAATAGTTTCCAATTTGGAGTAGTTTGTCAAGTTCATTTGCTCAAATTTTTTGGAAGACCAACTTTCAATTTTAAGAATTTGTGACTTGTGGGGTGAGGTTTCTAATCAATTCTTGTGTATTCATTATAGTTAAGTACTTGCCCTGAGTGAATTTAAGACAAAATCCTAGACAACACTTTGTTTGGAAGATGACCCGATGCCATTTTCGGACCATCACATGGCCTAAATCACACCTAAATATGTTCTCTAGTCAAACCATTTGAAACTCTTTCCATTTTCTTTTTCTTTATGATAACCATACTATTACACCATACCCTTTTTAATAACCTCTCTATTGGTATCTAACCTCCTTGAATGCGTTGCCTTTTTCTAATGTAGGCTGGTGTAGGCAAATGCTTAAGTTTGGGGGTGTATAGTTGTGAAAATGACAAAATTAGGCCAAAGGCCTAATTTTTTGGTGGTGGTGGGGGGGACGGGATGATTGCAAGACTTGGTTATGAGAGTCTATGCTTAGTTATTTTAAAGAATGCTTCATGAAACAAGAGATGAGCTTGTAATAAAAACAAAGAGCCTAGCCCATAGAAAATAATATAAATAAGTGGAAAAACATGAGAAGAGTGGGTATGAATGGCTATTTAGGAGAAGATTTTTTAAAATAACCAAAGAAATAAATGACGAGGATAAGCTCAAAAGTCTGATTAGCAAAGGGATGCAAAAGATTTGGGGAAATAAAATAAAAGTAAAGAGGGTGAATAAGGTGAAGAATTTGAAAAAATTAGGCCAAGGAAGTTGTTTAATCAATTGAGTTTAGGGAGGTTCTTGAGTCACTTGATCGTTAAGTTCCTTCCTTCACCTAACCTTCATCAATTCCCGCAAGTCCTTAGCTGATATAAATCTTGTAGGTCTATATTAGTGGCGAATGATACAAAGAGCAAACCTATTATTCTACTAAATGTTCTTGAATTTCTTTGTGAGGGTTCATGGAAATTCTTTCTATCTCTATGTTCCTTGTGATTTACATTGTGCTATGTTAGTGGAACAAACTCTTGCATATGAATAGCACTTATATTTGAAGTAGAGAGTCATGTCTTACTTTTAATTGGGAGAAAGTAAGGAAGACAAACTTCGAAGTGATTTGAGGCATGTATCTAAAGTCTAGTTTCAAGGCTTGAGAAACTCCTTGTTTGTAAAACCCTCACACTTTGATGACCTCCATCTTTGCAAAGAAAAGTTTTGTATCTCAAAAGGGGATGTGCTAGTTGTTTCTCTGTCAACACTTGTTTGGAGAACCGATCGAACATTGTAATTTTGGTTTCTTAGATTTGTATGTTGTGTTTTTTTGGGAGTCAAAAATACCCTTTGTTGTTGGGAAGATCCTTAATTGCTTTAGGGAAAACAATAGTTTATGTTTGAGGAGTTGATAAGTTGGCATATTTTTAACTTTCTACTAGTTTAGGCTTAAATTATCATCTAGTTTTCTTTGTTTTGATGCATATCTCATGTTGATTTGTTCACTTCTAAATGTAATTGATGAATTTGAGGATGAGCTAACCATATGAGTCAAATAGAGTAAAAAAATAAATAAGGGACTCAAAATGATGCATTGAAGGAAGACAAGGATTTGTGTGATCATATGCTCCAGCATCTTGCCTATACCCTACATGTGAGGTGGAATCTCAGTGGACAGAAGCACTGAAGGAAAATAGTGTGACATGGTGACCACATGAACACGGATGAACATTTATGCTAGCCTCTCAAGTGTCTACTCGGATAAGCAGTAAGCTGAGCGAAGGCTACTTCTTGACATATCTACGCATCTTGCCACATGCACTGGCATGTGCCAAACATAGTGGCATTTTCATAATTCACTATTGCCCATTTTTCTTGGTTATAAAAGGGATTTTTCGGATTTGAAACTCTATCTTTTGTCAAATTCTGAACTCTAAATCTTGTAATTGAAACCATAGAGTGGAATCTTAGTTATTTGTTCTTGATTTCATGCTTGGAATTTGAAATTTATCTTGGAATATTTCAATTCTATGGCTATTTTTAATGAGAATATACATATATTTCCTTCTCTGCTCGTTATGGGTAGCTAAATTCCCAACTTGGGGTAGCTAGATAATCACTAAATTGTTAATGATTTAATCATTACTCCATGTTATCAACCAATGATTAGAGGTTGCAAACTCTAGTTTTGGTTTGTAACTTTTTCCTCCTTGACAAAGAGATAATAGTGAGTAGTAGTGATTAACAATAGATTTTTCTTATCTTTTAATAGTAAATATTAGACATAAGGCTACTAATTGAGGTATTTGGTTGGTTACGGGAAAAAATGTGTGAGGTGTTCTAAAGAACCCACATAAGAAATTTCAACGTTTTATTGAAAGATTGGTGTTAAAATCTGTAACCTAGCCTATTCGCATGATTAGTTGAAGTTAGGCAAATAGGTACTGATGTATATAAACACACATATGAAGGCATAATCCCAATTATCTATTACTCTTGATTACAGACTTTAGAATTCACTTTTGCAAACCAAAGTTTGAACTTAATTATTTGAACACGAAATCAATTGAACAAATCCTCCATTTTACTTTATTGCATTGTAATATGCATTACGAGCAAACATCTAGTCACTTGTGACACTCAAAGGTGAACCAATCACCTTCATTCCCTGTGGAATTAACCTGACTCCAAGTTGGGTAAAAATTATATTGCTAACGACTGCATACATCTTAAGGTTTTTGAATGTTATCACACAACATATATCGACAGTAAAATGATCCTGGCATGATGGATACCTCCTACTAAAGCGGCTCCCTAGCCACTAAATTAGAAGAAAGACCACTTAAGTGATGGACGTTGACATCCTCAACAACCACCTAAGCAGCTCCCAAGTAGCTAAATCTGCTCTTCTTCGGTGAAAAATGGTCGCTAAAGAGGTTGCACCAGATCACCAGCACTAGTGTTTTCAGCCAAGTTATAAAACTCTAATTGGGTATTCATAATTTGTTCAAAACCCCATACATGCAATTAAATATGCTACCATACTTGAAATAATATTCTAAACTCAACAAAATTGACAAAATTTCCACTTGAGGTTTCATCGAAAATGGGTACCACACCTATTATTTCCACTTTAACCAACCATCCAGTAGTCTAAAATATATCAAAAGCCTCGAGACCCAAACAAATGGATCCCTTATCCTAAAATCCATGTTCCACATCTAACAAACCATTAGAATTTTCTTCTGAGACAATTTACTAGAAATTTTGTCCTAAGATGAATTTTTCAACTTTAAAAGCTCTAAAATAGGGAAATTTTCTTAAATCCCAAATGAATTTCTTGAGAGCCAAACCATCTATCCTAGAAATATGACTTGGGGAAACTATAGGAAAGCTTGAAATACAAAAAACACACAAAAATAAAGAAAATGACCTGGAGGTTCATTCCATTTACCCCATGAAAAAAGATGGACCTTAAGTTTTATAATTAGATAAATGATCCTATTAGAATTAGTATATGTTAACTGAAAAGAATTAGGAAGGAAAGAGAGACGAAGATGTAGTATAAACTTATTAAACCTAGCAAATAGATAAAGAAGATAAATTTGGGGGTGAAATATCAATGAACGTGCAAGGAATAAGTTAGGTGTCTTTAGGGTATATATTGTAATTAATGAGATGGGTGGGGGGATCTGGGTTGTGGGTTAGACATTTATAATTAATGTAATTAATTATATAGGGATAGAGGGGAGGGGAGCCACACCATTAATGATTTTTATTTAATTTTGGGATTGTTAAAATGAAGGGTAATCTGGAACCTAAACGTGAACCTAAACGTGAATGTTAGGGGTATTATGGAGCCTATGGTGGATGCAGGGTATTTTTATACCATTTCCAATAAGTGAGGGTAATCTAGGCCCTTTTCCATATTAAATAAAACAAACACCCATCCAAAAAGCTAAAAAAAAAGTTCTAAGTTTCTATTCTTAGCTAAGAGCTTAAGAATGTATAACTAAAAAGAAAAAGTAAAAGTAAAAGCAGTAAGATTTCTCAAATGGATTATCTGTCGATCCCACGTTAAGGATTCAATAGCTTGTAACTACCCACATGTTCACATAAAAAAGTTTAGTGTGATGACCTGTCATGTCAACTTGCTACATAAATTCCACTTCACACATCTTTTTATCATGTGGAAGCTTGCATAAAAAAGATTCTAGAACTTGTGGAATATTTTATAAAAATGTGATATGTCACAACCCGAATTGGGGACCTGGCCATGACGGGCACCCCAATCCAACCAAAGCCTGATATGACCCCTTAATGTCACGACCCAAACTAGGGCCTGGACATAACGAGTATCTCAAGTCCACCATGGACGAGAGACCACCTCACCACCCCCTTAACCCATACTCAAGAGCACAATAATAACGATAACCATAATAACAATGCAAAAGCCAATAAATAGTAATAAGAAGATGGATAAATGACTCAAATAAACTAAGTGTCAAAACAATGACCAACCAACCCATATTTATCCTTAGTAACCTATAAAACCAGAATCCCAAACAGATCAGGACATGCCCCCCACCATGACCAAATGAATCCAAAAGTACTAAGCCAAAATAAAAGAATATGAAAAAGATAAGGCCTTTTGAAGGATGTAGGCTCACTACTTCACAACTACTCGACAAATCTGCTAATCCACCTAATGCTACATAGGGGTAAAGAAGTGTCTTCAGACCCTACATTATGAAATAATATAGCATTCGAGGAAGGTTAGTGGGGTGAGCACCAACATGTAAATCAGGGAAGGGAGAAAATAATGCCATGTCAAAAATCATTCCAAAACCATATGCACGTATTCATATATACATATATATAAGATGCCGGGATAGGGAAAATGGTTTAAGCATGAGATTTTAAAATCATTAACCTAGATTATGTAGCTCTAACCATCCTAAAAACACCCACGGGCTATATGGGTCCGGTTTCCCCCACCGGAAGGGTCCCAGTGCGTGTCAACTGTACGAACCAAAGAAGTCCAAGGAATCCATGAACCCATGCCAATACAAGGTACATATATATCAAGTTCGAACTATACACATGATCATAAAGACACCTATGCCGACAAATGTTATTTCCAATATCGGTCCCCTTGGTACCACCACCTTTTAGGCAAGCTACACAATCCAATTGAGTCCCAATTAAAACACTTGCACATAAACCTATACATTTAACCAATGAGTCATTTATCAAGACATTAACATTTTGGTATCATAATACCAGTTAAACTTGTAAGCTAATTCGTGTAGGATGGGGGAATCCACGACCTCCATCCGCCACCTAAGTAGGGGGAATCAATGACCCCCATTTGACTCTCAAGCTCCAATTTAAAATCAATCCATGGACTCTGAGTCCTTTCAAAATCATTTATGTTCTATTAACCTTTTATGCAGTGAAAAGTTTCAAAAGTGATGTAATTTATGTGTATATCCATTTTTCAAACCAATTTGCCAAGTTGGTTTGAGGTCAAAGCCAATTCCAAACCGTTGAACCATAAAATTTGGGGATACCTATGTTCCCCATTCCAATTCCCACTCCCATGCAATTGTTTAATTCAAAACCATAAGATTAAAGCATAAACAATCAATTCAAAACCATGGGGATCAATTCATGTAATAACCATTCCAAAAACCTCAACCCATATTCAAAATCCAACAACTAAATAACATGGATAATAATTAAATATATGTTTTTGCACAAAATTCAATTTAGGGACGAGATACATGCCTGAAACACATAAGAATTTTTTAAATCAATTTGAAACTTGGAGCCCAAATGATGAATTCTCTATCAAACCCTGGAGTTTTTCTTGGGTCTTACATTTGAGAGTGAAATAGAGTAATATGATCTTTGAAAACTGAAGGAAATAAGCTTATTTTATGTGTAAGGGTCGTACAAGGGTGAAAAGACCCAAAATACCCTACCCCAAGTGAATAAAAACAAAACTGCACAAAAATTATGCCAGGGCGTGGAAAGCCAATATCCCAGAGATTATCCTCCATGCCTCGCCAATATCGTGGGAGGGTAAACTTTATGACATGAGAATAACATAGAGGCTCACTGCCTCGATGTTCAAAAATCGCTCTGAACCCTTTTCAAAATTTCAAAACCTTCTCTGAACATCCTTTCAGCATCCCTAAACACAATTCATGTGAAAAATTTATATCTCAAATACGAGAAGGTCAAAAATAAAATGATAGAAATTTTAAGGGTCTTACATTAAACCCTCCTTAGGATCATTCATCCCCGAATGATGAATTTGGGCACTTTTAGCATGAGAATAACAAGAATATATCATAATTAAATAACGAACTCAGAAAATGACAAGAAGAAAATGAAACTCATACCTTAAGCGCTTTCATCCAACCCGAGGAACAAGAATGGATATTTAGCCTTCATATCTTCCTCAGCTTCCCATGTTGCCTTTTCTACCTTTTGGTTTCTCCAAAGGACCTTCACCAAAGATACACCCTTGGTCCTCAATCGATGAACCTGCTAATCAAATATCTCAATCGAGACTTCCTTATAGGATAAGGAATATGTAACACCAACATCCTTAACAGAAACTATCAAGGAAGGATCACCACACATTTTTTCAGCTTGGACACATGGAACATGAGATTTATTGAACCCAAAATCACTGGCAAGTCCAACTCATAAGAAATGTTCCCAATTCTCTTCAAAATCTGATATGGACCAATGTAACAGGGACTGAGCTTCCCCTTCTTCCTAAATCTCATCACTTCTTTCATAGAAGATACCTTAAAGAATGACCAATCATTCACTTTGAATTCCAACTCTCTTCACCACACATCCACATAAGACTTTTGGTGACTTTTAGCATTCTTAATTCTATCTCAAATCACCTTCACCTTCTCCATGGCTTGGTAAACTATGTCAGGACCAAACAACCTAGTCTTACCTACTTCAAACCATCCAATATAGGACCTACACCACCTATCATAAACAACCTTAGAAGGAGCTATCTGAATGCTCGAATGATAACTGTTGTTATATGCAAACTCAATAAGAGGCAAATCAATCTAATCTTAAAATCAACCACACAGGCCCTTAAAATATCCTCCAAGGTCTAAATAGAACGCTCTAATTAACCATTCATTTGAGGATGGAAAGTGGTGCTAAGGTTCATCTTAGTCCCCAAACCTTTCTGAAATAAATGCTAAAAGTAAGATGAAAACTGTATACCGCGATCTAAAATAATGGACAATGGCAAACCATGCAGCTTCAAAATCTCCTAAATGAACAACTTTGCATAATCCTCTACTAAGTAGTTAGTCCTCATATGCAAGAAGTGAGTGGACTTAGTCATCCCATCCATAATGACACTAATCAAATCATACTGACTGAATGATCGAGGAAGACCTATAATGAAATCCATATTGATAATATCCCACTTTTATAGAGGTAACTCTATCTCTTGAGACATTCCACCAGGCCTCAAGTTCTCAACCTTAAGTTGCCGACAAACCATACACTTAGCAATAACATTTTCTACACCCCTCTTCATATTGTTCCACTAATAGATCTCCTTTATGTCATGGTACATTTAAGTCGAACCCAAATGAAATGTATATCGAGACTCATGAGCCTCAACCAGAAGAGTGGACCACCACCTTACTATGTTGTATCATCACAAAACCCAGTCGTATACGAGATGCATCACAAAACACAATAAAGCTATTAGTACTATCAGGCAGGGTCAAAACTGGCATAGAAGTTATCTTATCCTTTAAATTCTCAAAGCTACCCTCACAAGCATCGGACCCCAAAAACTTACCCTTCTTTTGAGTCAATCTAGTTAATGGAGAAGCAATAGACAAGAAAGGCTACCTCCTATAATACCTGGCCAAACCCAAGAAGCTTTTAATATCGGTCGGAGTCGTGGGTCTGGGTCACTTCTTCACCACATCAACATTTTGAGGATCCACCTTGATCCTCTCATTAGAAAAAAAACATGACTAAGAAAAGGCACAATATCTAACCAAAAATCGTATTTAGAAAACTTAGCATAGAACTTCTGATCCTTAAGGTTCTGCAACATAATTCGGAGTTGATTGACATGATTGCCTTACTCTTTGAATACACCAAGATATCATCAATAAACACCATCACAAATAGATCAAAAAATTATCTAAACACCTGGTTCATAAGATCCATAAATACAATCGAAGCATTGTCAACCCAAATGACATAACAAGTAACTCATAGAGACCATACCGAGTTCAGAAAGTAGTCTTGGAAATATCAACCTCCCTAATATTCAACTGATGATAGCCTGAACGAAAATCAATCTTAGAGAAGCATCTAGCACCCTGAAGCTTATAAAAAGGCACTTATTTGTAATGCCCCAATTTTCTAGAATTGAAACGCCACATGGTTCTCATGATCCTGAAGGACAACAAGCTAACCCTCTACTGGTACCTATTATTGAGCACTGCACAATATACTAAAATAAATGTAGAAAACTAGCGAAAACTTGCCATAAGGTTCAAAACATCTAAAATACTCAAAACTAAAAACTGAATACTCATATATCTATCTGAAAAGCCTCTAAACTGTCTAAACTGTGGAGTTGATGGGATATGTCCCCAACTAACTCCATCTTCTGAAAATAAACCAAATCTAATGCAATAATAAAATATGGATCACCCTCGAATAAAGATGACTCACTGCTACATTTACTGCTGCTGACTGAGTCTGGATTGCTATTGGTGCTTTAGATCCCGTATATCTGAACCTATGGTATAAGACACCATAGCGCAGGAAAGTATGCGTCTGTACTTTAAATGTACTGGTAATCTAGATGAGGTAAGGCTGAATACAAGGGCTTATGCATGAACATTACTCAACTGAATAACATGAGAATACTGAATAGAGATATATGCATGAATGCACAAATCAAAAATAGAATCACAGTAACACTGAATACGAACTCTGAATACTAGTTTTTGAATACTGACTTACTGATGACTGGGTCTACTAATACTGATATCTGAGTTTACTAACTCTGGAATATTAATAACTGAATCTACTCATAGAAATAACTGAGTTCTGAGCTTGCTACTATCGACTGACTAAATCTGAGATCAAACCTCTCCAACGGATGATCTCTGAATATACTAATAATGACAAGGAATGATTGTATCTGAGATTAGACCTATCTAGTAGAAGATCTCTAAATCTTTTAATAATAGAAATAATGGACTGAGTTTGAGATCAGGCCTATCTAACGGGTGATCTCTGGATCTATTAGTACTGATACTAATTAATTTTATATGAGACCATGCCTATATAGCGGGTGGTGTATGAATCTATGGAACTATCTAAGTTCCTTATCGAGATAGGTGACCTTATCTGTCAGTCCTGATTTCTGAGTTCTATTCTGAAGATTGATACTGAAACTATAACTATGGGAGTTCTCACTTAACCTACATGCCCCAAATCTGAACTAGTGAGGTCCAAACTGTAACCCTAGATGGAAGGATGTCAATACCGTGCCACGGGTAAAGACCTCTGCTATGGTTAAGCCTCTCTAACGGGTGACCCTGAACAGAAAATCAAGCCTAAGGCAGTATGATAGTTAGTCTAGCCTTAATCTAATAGGTGACCTGGTCTTGCACTGGCTATGCAGTTCTGGAGTTTAAGGACTATTACTAATGACTTTACCTCTCTAACGGAAAAGCCATCATCCCTGCACTTGCTCGGTACTAGTTTCTAATCCTAACTGAAGGACTCTGAACTGATTCTTAACTGAACTTAGAATGAGCTGAATCTATTACTGTTTATATTTTTTGACTGATCTGACTGAGTTCACTTGGTTCCGTTATGTGACGGAATGCCACTTGGATTCTACTATCACCTAAAATGCTACTGAATTCTTAATAGCCTACTGAGTCTTACTAAAGTCTAAGCTCAATAATGAATACTAATGAGTACTACTGAATACTGATTACTTCTAAATACTGTTGAGTTGGAACTGAATACTAAGTCGGATTAGACTAATACTGAGACTGGATTGCACTTATATTGAGATCACTGAATTTCCTTAAGTTCTGTAACTGTCTGTATTCTACTGATTATGGCTTGATTGAGATTATTCTGAGACTGACTCAGCTCTAGACAAGCAACTAAATTTTGAGTATTAGATACCCCAGGACTCGATAACATAAATATCATAAAATAGGACAACTCGTACATGACATGACAATAGGCTATCATCCACAACATAATCAATGCTAAATCTCACCAATCACTTGAATATCATGAACATGTTATGGTATAGGAAGTACATACCAATATATCATAAATCATTTAATAAGGCTTTTCAACAAACACTTGGCTTACATGAACTTATACATAATTGGGGATTTCTTGCTAACCATGCTATATTGACTTTAGTTCCTTCACATAAGCATTTTGTCAAACATGAGGAGAGTATGATTTAGTTATACAACAAATACTACACCCAAGTATCATAATTTCATCAACCAACATGCAACTTGAAGAGGGTTTATCATGAACATCACACAATTAATCACATGCTAGTATCAATTCTTAATACTTGTAGTCTAAATCATGAATTAAAACTCAACAATACATAATCATGAACTTGAATACATATAAATCATGAAATCTCATAAATACATAAACTTTGTAATTTTAAAATGGATTCTTGGACTTCTTGGGTGGAAGAAACCAAAGAATCAACATCTAACATACTTTAGGAGACTCTTTCTTGAAGGTTCTTGGAGAGATTCTTGATTTTTTGAAGAAGGGTTTTAATCTTATTCTTGGGTTTTTGATCTTTAAATAAACCCTAACTTTTGATTTTATAGATAAATAATGAAGTTGGGAGCCTTGATCTGATATAAATAGGTGCTAAAAAGAGTGGAAAAAAACAAAAAAACCCTTTCTAAAATGACTAAAAATCACGAATAGGACATACGATGGTGGGGTACGATGATCTGTCGCTGGGTCGATGGTCCATTGAGTTGACCGTCGCACCTAGACCAGAACTGGGACTTACTGCCTAGTCGCAATGGCTTGGGGCAACGGTTCGTCGCTAGCTCGTGGTCCGTCGGTCCTGACTGTCGAACTTGGCCAGTGGATGGGGCTACTGAATCATGGTAATGGCTATGGGTGATGGTTCGTCGTTAGCTCGATGGTCCGTCAGCCTGCTCGTCGCACCTGGGCAGTTCAGACAGCTTTCTGTAAAATGTCCATAACTTTTTACCCCGACATCAGATTTTGATGAATTTGGTATCGATGGAAAGCTTATTAAATTCTCCACATGATAGAAAGTTGATATTATGGAAATTCTACATGATTTAAAATATTTCACTTGGGAAGTTATACCTTACTCTTCTTAAGGATGAAACTCAACTTAAAGAAAGTTTGGGGTATTGCATTATTCTTCACTGTTACGTTATTCAATGGGAGATAATCTATACACATTTGATGAGACCTATCTTTCTTCAAAACAAAAAGTACACAAGCACCTCGTGAAGAAATACTAGGATGAATGAAACCCTAATTAAGAAGATCTTTTAATTGATCCTTCAACTCTTTTAATTTAGCCGAAGTTGTTCTATATGGAGGAATGGAAATAAGATGAGTATCCGATAGAAGATCAATCCAAAAATCTATTTCCTTGTTGGATGGAATTCTAGAAAGATTATTGGGAAACACTTCAGGAAACTCACTAACCACAGGGACAAATTGTAATGAAAGACTTTTAGAGTCAAAATCTTTAACCTGAACAAGATGATGCTGACACCCTTATGAAATTAATTTCTGAGCTCTAAGATAAGAAATGAACCTCCCTTTCAGCACTATAAAACTCCCCTTCCACTCTAATACTGTCTCATTAGGAAAGTGAAAACTGACCTTTTAGGTCCTATAATCTAGAGACGCATAGCACGAATGAAGCCAATCCATCCCTAAGATCATATCAAAATCTACCATATCCAACTTTATCAGATCCACCAAAGACTCTCTATGGAAGATATATACAAGACAACCCCTATCGATCTTTCTAGCCATAATAAAATCACCCACTAGGAAAGACACAAAAAAAGGGGCAAAAATACTTTTGGGTCTAAAACCAAAATACACAACCACATAAAGGGTCATATAAGAAAGGGTATACCCCGGATCAAGCAAGCGATACACATCACGAAAGAAGAGTTGTAACATACCAGTGACAACACAAGGAGATGCCTCAGATTCCTGATGAGTAGAAAGTGTATAGAGATGATTCTAGACAGTACTGGTAAAAGAAGTAGCGTTCTTTAGTGTAGGAGCTTAAGAAGTAGCAATTGGGACCTTATTAGCTTCTATGAAAATTCTAGCTACCGAATAATGTCATTTCATATGACCAAGCAGACCATAATTATACCACCAATTCCTCCTCTCATCATATTGACCGAAGTAAAGTTGTCTATAAAATTGACAAGCAGGATATGATGGGGATTACTAAGCTCCATTAGCTTGAGATTGGGCACTGTGTGACTTAAAGCTATTATTAGACTATAAGCAATAATAACCAGACGATTTAGGATAAGAGTCCCTAGCCGAAGAATATAAATGATAATTTCCCCAAGTCTTTTTCTTTCTCCAGTACCTACCATCTCTTTCACTATTCTATTGATTTGCACCCTACTTCAAATACCTGAACTTCTTACTCTACCATTCTCAATCTTTTCCTATCTCTTCTTTTCATATTCCACTTACTGCATATAGACCACAACTTTAGAGATGTCCATATAATTTTTCAATATTATAGCCTTACACTTAAATACTAAGTCACGGGATAACCCAGAAGCAAATTTCCTTATCTTCGTCCTCATAGAAGACACCAACTTCGGAGCATAATGAGACAACTACTAAAATTTAAGGAAATGTTC
The DNA here is from genome assembly GCA_030864215.1 of Capsicum pubescens. Classification (NCBI taxonomy): domain Eukaryota; kingdom Viridiplantae; phylum Streptophyta; class Magnoliopsida; order Solanales; family Solanaceae; genus Capsicum; species Capsicum pubescens. The sequence continues at coordinate 270,285,547 of CM061548.1, forward strand.
CTTCACACTTATCTTTCCCCATTTTAGATTCATAAACTTCTCTACTTTAGCTTTCCTCAGCTTCTGAGGAAAGAAATAATCAAGAAAGGCACCCAAAAACTCATCCCATAAAGTTGGCTATGTATCATCACCTCTCTATAGATCCCACTCCTTATACCACTGATAAGCCATATCCTTTAACTGGTACACAACAAACTCCACACCTTAAGAATCAGAAAAATGCATCACCCTGAATATCTTCTCTATATTATCCACAAACCCTTGAGGATCCTCATCAACCATAGATCCAGTAAAGGTTGCGGGATTCAATCTCATGAATTGACCAACTCTAGTGACCTTAGAAGAAGGAGCAACAGAACAAACACTATTTGAATGATGATACTGAGAGGTCACCAACTGAGTAAGAAAATGGATAGACCAATGGAACTCTGTATTAGAGATGTTACCCTGAGGTGATGAGGCATTATTATTATCAGTTCGGAAAGCTGGTGGAGGACTAGTGGGAACTATTAAAACTTCACGTGGGGCAGTAAAATCTATAGCAGGGAACCTAGACCGGTTCTGCACTCTATTCACAGGGAGAGTCCCCTCCACATTGTCCTAAAGTAGGACAAACTTCCCAACAGAGTTTCTATGAACATCAGATCTTTGGCGAGGCATGATTTGAAATGTGAGGAAGCCAGGAGTTAGAGAAGTTTCATAACACTAGAATCAATAGCCCAAAAATGAAACACAAGAAAGAAAATTGTTTCTAAATGCCTTATAGCCTCCCCCTTATAAGTGTGGCACGCTACAAACCCATAAAAAAGACTCTACCCAACGCGACTTTTTGGACACCCAATGACTCTAAATCATTCTCTGAGACCAAGATTGTAATGAATCGAGCTAAGACCTGACCATAATAGGTATCTCAAGTTTACTAGAGATAGAAGACTACCCCCTTAACCCTAAATCAAGATCATAATAATAAAGGTAACCATAATAATAATCTAGAAGACAATAAATAGTACAAAGAAAATGGATAAATGACTCAAAGAAACTAAGTGTAAAATTAATGAAAAACCAACCCACATCTGTCCACAATATCCTCTAAAACTAGAATACCAAATCGGCCGGGACATGCCCTCCAATCATGACCAAAAGAATTGAAAAATACAGACTCAAAATAAAAGAATATAGAAATGATAAGGCCTTACAAAAAATGGAGGCTCATAATGTCAAGCTACTCGATGAACGTACTAATCCACCTTATGTTGTATAATATTAAAAGACGTGTCTTCGGACCCTACATTATGAAACAATATAGCATCCGAGGAAGGTTAGTGGGGTGAGCACTACAATGTAACTCAGGGAAGGAAGAAAATAATGCCATGTCCAAAATCATTCCAAAACCATATGTATATATTTATATATACATATATATAAGATGTCCGGATAGGCAACAAGGTTTAAGCATGATATTTTAAAATCATTAACCTAGACTGTGTATCTCTAACCGTCCTAAAAATACCCACGGCCTATATGGGTTTGTCTCTCCCTATCATAAAAGCCCAGTACATATTATCCATATAAACCAGAGAAGTCCTAAGAAAGGCCAGGGATCCAAGGCCCTACGCCAATCCATGGTACATATATATCAAGTTTGGACTGTACACATAATCATGAAGAGCCCTGCACTGACAAACATGGTTTCTAATATATATCCCCCTGAGACCTCCACCTTCCATGATGAGCTACACAACCTTTTTTAAGACCAATTATAACACTTGAACATAAATCCATCCATATAACCAAGGAGTCATTTATCAAGGAATTAACAGTTTGGTATAGTCATACCAATTAAGCTTATAAGCTAATCCATGTAAGATGGGGGAATCCACGAACTCTACCCACCTATCCATGTTGGGGAAATTCATGACCCCCATTTGACTCCCAAGTCCCAGTTTAAAATCAATCCATGGCCTCCGAGGTCTCCAATTTAATATATTAGAGCTTCTAATATATTAAGAGTACAAAGTGAAACACCAACAGAACTATACTGATTCAACATATCTCGAAACATAATATAGCTATTGGTCTAATATATAAGAGAAAGATAAGTAATACTCTGAATGTCAGGAGCTCTCTGAACCTTGGCTACTCTACATAATTCACATATAAATAGCGATAACCCATATTATGATCTATAGGATGCAGAAGTATAGTATGAGTACAAAATAAATGGTACTTAGTAGGCAACTGCCAACTAAGCTCTGAAGATAAAGCAGGTATATACAACATATTAATACCCCATACTTTTTATAGCTAAAATTTCCCCCTAGAATATTAAAGAATAGCTTCCAAAATAGATGATAATTATTTCGTGTGGAATTCTTTGAATTTAGACTTTTCATGGTGTGGGAAATTGCTTAAGCGTTAGATCGATACCAAATTCGCCTAATTTTGATACTTGGTGAAGGAGTTATGGCACTTTTATGTTAGCAGTGTGCTACCTGGGCCACTAGCGCATCACGGAGATAAGTAAATTCACATTTGTCAATTTCCAGTGGCCCTTCGCGGTATTAGCACATCGTGGAGAGGGCTAAATCCCTAATTTTCTGATTTCGGTGAAGGTTGGAGATATTAGCGCGTCGCGCCAAGTTTCCAGGTCCCATCCAAGGTGGTAACGAGATACCACTATGTCGTACCACCATGCATATTCATAGTTGGCATTTTCTTATTTCTTGGCGCGATAGTGGCGCGTCACACCAAGGCCTAAAGTCGGGATTATAGTTGTTTTTCCAGTTTTGTTTATGAGTTTAAAAGGTGTATTTTGGTAAAGTACCCAGTCCCAAATCCATCCAAAAAACATAGGATTTATCAAATTTCAAAGCACTTTATGCTTCATTCATCATACTCTCTCAATCAAAACCTTAAGTCTCATACTTCCACTCCAAGAAAACCATAAATTCCTCCATTAATTCTCCAAGATAATTTAAGATTGAGGATTCTCAATACAAGAGCATTAAGAATTCATCTCCAAAGCATCAATAGAGATCAAAGATTCAAGTCTTAGCATCTAGTTCATCAATTAAGGTATATGGGATTTGAACAAGGATAAATCTTTCATCCTTGTGCCCAAAACTTTATTTTTATTACAAATTTACTGCAATTTATATTATTTCCCATGAATTTCAAGTTAGGGTTTATACCCATTATCATTATTTGCAAGATTATGAGATTTCTCATGATTTAAAAGTTGAATCACGTGATTATGTTTATATTTCCATGCATACTATTGAGATTTCCAGATTTTAAGATGATTTATGAATGGTTACATTACCAAGTATGAATTTTGAGCTATTTTAACATGAAATTGATGCTTGGGTCATTCAACCCCATTTAAAGATTATTGTTTCAAGATTATTTGTGCCATGAGCACCCCCAGATAAGATTATTCTCAGATTATTGATAAAGATTTGATCTTTTGGTCCTAAGCTAAGATAAAGAATCCACTTTGTTCTGATAACTTGAGATTTAAAGAAAGAAAAGCATAATTGGTTTTCTTGTAAACCTATGTGCTATTTTTGAAGTGGATTTCTTAAGATTTTGAGCATAAGAATGGGAGTAGTATTTAGTACCGAGATGGATAAGTTACTATGGTTTCATACCCCAGAACTACGTGCCACCGTAGGATTCAGGTTATTCCCACTTCTACGCGGATGACTCTGATTGAGATCACTCAGATTAGATTGTTCTATTCCGATAGAAAGGGTAGAACAACCCTACCTAACGGGGGCCAAGTCATGGGACTCCATGGATGCTCGCATGGTGTATGTCGGTTAGAAGAACCTCCCAAATAGATGTTCCCTACTCTTAAAATAGTTTAATTGATTTGAAGCCTTAAGACATGCAAAATAAGTTTCAGACTTTATTTAGCCTATATGATTTGAGAATAAGAACATAATACAGATTTCAAAACTAAGTGTAAGGGCTCACAAAATTTAGATTGCATGTTTTATTATTCATGATTAACTTTTAGATTTTAGATTACTCAAGCTTAAGAGAGTCATTTACATTTAATATGAATGATATTTTCTATAAAATGTGATGATATTGTTTACTTATTGCATGCACCCCCATATACTCAGTACATCATCAAAGTAATGATCCAGATATACTTCTTTGTGCTACATTATCTCATAATATAGGTTCAGGTGCTCAGTATCTGCTGTGAGAGTGATCTTTGAGCATCTCATCTACATCCCTACAGTTATGAGTCCTCATAGTCGGGGACTTAGCTATTTAGATTTCCAATTGTTAGTAAATGTTTTCATTAATCTTTTCAGACATTCTAATTCAGCTGGGGCCTGTCCTAGTGACTCTTTAGATTTAGTTAGTAGAGGCTTGTCGGACTACTGGATTCAGTCTTATATTTCAGATATTGTATTTAGACCTTTCAGTATTTGTTTTATCATATTGATGTGATCAGTATTTTTAGATATACTCATACTAGTGAGATAGTTTTCCACATTGTTAGTATCGTATATTCATATTTCCCTATTTTGAGATTCAGAGTTAATAGAAAGTAGCCAGGGCTAGCTCAGGATTATTTTTAGTTCGAAACATCGTGTGACATCTGAGAATCAAATTTCAGGGTGTTACAAATTTGGTATCAAAGCCTAAGGTTTTGGGAGTCCTAAGATGTCAGAGAAGCCATGTTATGTAGAGTCTTTATCATCGGTGTGATGTGCGTATGGAGCATTTTAGGAAAATCTTCTCTTTCTTTCATAACCCATCGTGCTTACAACTATCTCTATCTGCTATTAACTTATGATCTTTAATGACAAAATATACCTCCTCACAGAGCTAACGCCCATAGAAATGATAACCAACCACCTCAGCCCGCAGATCATTTGAATGAGAATGTGTCACATACAGAGTTTTGGGCTGCCTTTTAGGTGCTAGCTCAAGTTGTGAAAACAAATGTTCAGGGTAACCATCAGGCTGCATTCCCACCTCAACAAGATGGGGAATTAGCCTCAGTCGGAATCTAAGATTTAATGAGGATGAATCTGCCAGAATTCTTTGGGTCAAAGGTAGGTGATAATCCACAACTTTATCTTGATGAGGTGAAGAAGATCACCCAAATTATGCATATTTCTAAAGAAGAGAGTATAGAATTGACATCCTATAGGCTGAAAGATGTTGCTTATAATTGGGTGGTGATGTGGAAGAAAAATAGAGAAGAGAATGTAGCTCCCATGACTTGGCAGATGTTTTAGGATATGTTTTTAGACATTCCTCCCACTTGAGATAAGGGAAGATAAGATAGAAGAGTTCATTAACCTGAGGCAGGGATCTATAAAAGTGAAGGAGTATTGCCTCAAGTTCAACCAGTTTTCTAAGTATGTCTCTAATCAGATGACTGACCCTAGGTCAAGCATAAGTAAGATTGTGACCAGTGTGTCTGGATTGGTAGTTAAGTAGTGTAGGACTCCTATGCTCAATAGAGACATGGATCTTTATAGATTGATAATACATGCTCAGCAGATTAAGGTAGATAAGATGAAGGAAAGAGAGAGAGTAAATAAGAAGGCTAGAACATGATAGTTTGATTATGGTTAGAATAGGTCTAGAGGAGGAAATTATTCGCAGTTTCAGAATTATTTATCTATGCCCGCACCTTCTTCAGCTAGTGCTCCCACACCCAAATATAGACCAGAATAGTGGGGTAAGTCTTCTATGTCTAGATCTCAGAATAGTGTGAGTGGGAAGCCTAATCATCCCCTATGTCCAAATTATTGTAAGAATTATGGAGGTAAATGTTTGTGGGATAAGAAAGGTTGTTATGGTTATGGCTAGGAGGGTCATGGAATCAAGGAATTCCCGTATTCTAGATGGGGAAATATAGATGAATGTCCCCAGACTCAGGCTAATAGTGCACCACCTCCTCTAGGTCGGCCAGCCCCTCCCCAGGGTACTTCATCTAGTATCGGTGGTTGTCAGCGCCAGAATCAGTTCTATGATTTACCATCTTGCCAGGAGCAGGAGGATTCTCCAGATATGGTTACCGGTATTATTAGTGTCTTTTATTTTGATATTTACGAATTGTTAGACCTTGGGTCGAGTTTATCTTATGTGACCCCATTAGTTGCTGCAAATTTTGAGATAAAATCTGAAAAGATCCCTGAGCCTTTCTTGGTTTCTACTCCAGTAGGTGAGTCAGTTGTTGCTAAGAAAATCTACAAGAAGTGTCCTATCACTTTCTTTCATAGAGTCATGTTAGCAGACTTGATAGAGTTAGACATGGTTGATTTTGATCTTATTCTTGGTATGGATTTTCTCCATTCCTGTTATGCTTCTATAGATTGTCACACCAGAGTGGTGAAGTTTCAGTTGCCAGATGAGCCAGTCTTTGAGTGGGCAGGTAATTCAGTGTCTCCCAAGAGTTATTTTACATCTTATCTTAAGGCCAGAAGGTTGATTTCCAAAGGTTGCATTTACCATCTAGTTTGAGTTAAAGACACAAAGTCTGAGACTCCAACAGTTAGTCCATCAATGTTGTAAGTGAGTTTCCTAATGACTTTCCATAAGATCTCCTAGGGGTACCTCCCGATAGAGAGATAGAATTTGGTATTGACCTTCTTCCAGATACTCAGCCTATTTCTATCCCTCGATATCGTATGGATCCCATAGAGCTTAAAGAGTTGAAAGAGAAACTCAAAGATCTTTTAGATAAAGGTTTCATAAGGCCTTGTGTTTCCCTATGGGGCTCTCCTATCCTATTTATCCAAAAGAAAGATTGTTCTTTACGTATGTGCATTGACTATCGTTATCTAAATAAGGTCACAGTCAATAAAAAATATCCTCTTTTGAGAATTGATGACTTATTTGATCAATTACAAGGTGATAGTTATTTATCAAAGATAGACCTTAGATACGGCTATCATCAGCTTAAAGTAAGGGAGTGTGATATTCCAAATACAACTTTTAGAACCCACTATGGTCATTTTGAGTTTCTAGTTATGTCTTTTGGGCTAACCAATGCTCCAGCATCTTTCATGGACCTCATGAATCGAGTGTTCAAACAATATCTAGACATGTTTGTCATAATATTCATAGATGATATCCTGGTATACTCCCGCAGTAAGGATGACCATGCAGATCATCTTAGAACTATTTTACAAACTCTTAGAGATCATCAATTGTTTTCCAAATTCAGCAAGTGTGAATTTTGGCTAAGATCAGTAGCCTTTCTCGGTCATATTATTTCCGCCGATAGCATTAGAGTTGATCCCAAAAAGACAAAAGCCGTAAGAAATTAGACTAGACCTATCTCTCCATTGGATTATAGATGTTTTATTAAAGGTTTCTCATCTATTGCATCCCCTATGTCTAGACTAACCTAAAAGAAAGTTAAGTTTTTGTGGTCAGATTCCTGCGAGAAGAATTTTTAGAAGTTGAAGACTCGACTCATTTCAACCCCAATTTTAGCATTACCCGATGGTACAGATGGTTTTTTTATTTATTATGATGCCTCTAGAGTTGGTATGGGTTGTGTGTTGATGGAGAGAGGTAAGGTCATAGACTACGCCTCTAGACAGTTAAAACCTCATGAAAAGAATTACCCAACCCATGATTTGGAATTAGCTGCTGTGGTATTTGCTTTGAAAATCTAGAGACATTATTTGTATGGTGTGCATGTTGATGTGTTCACGGACGACAAAAGCTTGCAGTATATGTTTACTCAGAGAGAGTTGAATCTTTGTCAGAGGAGATAGTTGGAGATATTGAAGGATTATGATGTGAGTGTGTTGTATCATCCGGGAAAGGCCAATGTAGTGGTAGACACCCTTAGTAGATTGTCTATGGGCAGTGTTGCTCATGTGGAGAAGGATAACAAAGAGTTAGCTCGAGAAGTTTATCATTTGCCTAATTTGGGTGTTAGGTTGGTTGATTCCGCTGAAGGGAATATTTGGGTTCAGAGTAGTTCTGAATCCTCCCTAGTTTCAGAAGTGAAGGAGAACCAAGACTTGGATCCTAGTTTGGTAAAACTGAAGGACTTTGTTAAAGACCAAAAGATAGAGATTTTCTCCCAAGGGGGAGATAGCGTGTTGAGATATCAAAGTAGATTGTGTGTGCCTGGTGTTGATGACTTGAGATAAAGAATTATGGCTGAAACACATGGTGCACATTATTCTATTCATCCAGGTGATACAAAGATGTACCACGACTTACAGGAAATCTATTGGTGGAATTGTATGAAAAAAGATGTAGCGGAGTTCATAGCTAAATATGTAACTTGTCAATAGGTTAAGGTAGAGCACCAAAGACCGGGTGGTACGTTGGAAGAGTTTAGTATCCCCACCTGGAAGTGGGAAGAGGTGAATATGTATTTTGTGACTGGTTTACCCCAATCGCATCGTCATCATGACTTGATTTGGGTTATTGTAGATAGATTGACTAAGGCAGTGCATTTCTTGCCATTTCACATATCCTATACAACTGAAGATTATGCTAAGTTGTACATCTGAGAATTAGTCAGATTACATGGAGTTCCCTTATCTATCATTTCGGATAGGGGTGCTCAGTTCGCTTCCCAGTTTTGGAGAGCCTTCCAGAAGGGTCTTGGTACCCAAATCCATCTTAGTTCAGCTTTCCACCCACAGATAGATGGCCAAGCAGAGAGGACCATCCAAACTCTAGAAGATATGTTGAGGGCGTGTGCTCTTTATTTGAAAGGTAGTTGGGATGAGCATTTTCCATTGATTGAGTTCGCTTATAACAACAGTTATCATGCTAGTATTCGAATGGCTCCATTTGAGGCTCTTTATGGGAGGAGATGTAGATCACCCATAGGTTGGTTTGAGGAGGGTGAGGCTGCTTTGCTTGAGCCCGATGCTGTGTATGAAGCTATGAAGAAAGTTAAGCTGATTAGAGAAAGATTGAAAATAGCCCAGAGTCACTAAAAATCTTATGCAGATGTGAGAAAAAGGTACCTTGAGTTTGAGGTTGATGATTTAGTGTATCTAAAGATTTTATCCATGAAAGGGGTGAAGAGATTAGGCAAGAAGGGGAGACTTAGTCCCCGGTATGTTGGCCCTTTCAACATTTTGAGTCGTGTTGGGAAAGTAGCTTATGATCTTGAGTTGCCCGCAGACTTGTCAGCCGTTCATCCTGTATTCCACGTCTCTATGCTTAAGAAATGCATCGGTGGTTCCACCATTGTAGTCCCTTTAGAAATCTCAGATATGCAGAATAGCCTTTCATACGAAGAGATTCCAGTTGAGATCTTAGATCATCAAATTCGTAGACTAAGGAACAAAGAAGTTCCCTTGGTCAAAGTTCTTTGGCGGAATCAGTCGGTTGAGGGTGCCACTTGGGAAGCTGATATGTGAGCCAAGTACCCTCACCTCTTCTCCGCAAACTTAGATCTAGCTGAAGGTAATACTCTTTCTTGATTCAGTTATTTTCTAACCATATATTAAGCTATATAGTTGTCCTCATGTAAGTTCATGCACTCACAGAACTACTTAGAAGCTCAGAATGATTTAGATTTAGTTATTCAGTTCATTTCAGTTGTGCATGCTATCTTATATTCTCAAATTCCTTAGAAATTTCAGCTTAACGAGTAATATTCGAGGATGAATGTTTTCAAGGGGGAGATATTGTAATACTCCGTACATTTTCTAGCTAAAATTCATCCCTAGAATGTTAAAGAATAGATTCCAAAATAGATGATAATTATTTCATGTGGAATTCTTTGGATTTAGACTTTTCATGGTGTTGGAAACTGATTAATCTTTCCATCAATACAAAATTCGCCCAATTCCAACACTTGGTGAAGGAGTTATGGACCTTTTAAGTTGGCAGTGTGCCACCTGGGCCTTTAGCGCATCGCGAAGATGAGCAAATTCACATTTGACAATTTCCAGTGGCCCTCCGCGATATTGACACATCGCAGAGAGGGCCAAATCCCCAATTGTCTGATTCCAGTGAAGGTCCACAATATTGGTGCATTGCGCCAAGTTTCCAGGTCCCATCCATGGTGGCAACATGATACCACCACATCGCTCCACCATGCATATTCCCAGTTGGCTTTTTTCAGTGGCTTGGCACGAAAGTGGCGTGTCGCGCCAAGGCCTAAAGTCGGGATTTTGGTCATTTTTCCAGTTTCATTTGAGTTTAAAAGGGGTATTTTGGTAAAGTACTCAGTCCCAAATCCATCCAAAACATAAGATTTATCAAATTTCAAAGTACTTTATGCTTCATTCATCATTCTCTCTCAATCAAAACCCTAAGGCTCATACTTCCTCTCCAAGAAAACCTAAAATTCCTCCATTAATTCTCCAAGATAATTCAAGATTGAGGATTCCCAATACAAAAACATTAAGAATTCATCTCCAAAGCATCAATAGAGATCCAAGATTCAAGTCTTAGCATCTAGTTCATCAATTAAGGTATGTGGCGTTTGAACAAGGATAAATCTTTCATCCTTGTTCCCAAAGCTTTATTTTTATCATAAATTTACTGCAATTTATATGATTTCCCATGAATTTCAAGTTAGGGTTTATACCCATTATCATTATTTGCAAGATTATGAGATTTTCCATGATCTAAAAGTTGAATCACATGATTATATTTATATTTCTAAGCATATTGTTGAGATTTCCAGATTTTAAGATGATTTATGAATGTTTACATTACCAAGTATGAATTTTGAGATTTTTTAACATGAAATTGATGCTTGGGTCATTAGACCCCATTTAAAGATTATTGTTTCAAGATTATTTATGCCATGAGCACCCTCATATAAGATTATTCTCAGATTATTGATAAAGATTTGACCTTTTGGTCCTAAGCTAAGATAAATAATCCACTTTGTTCTGATAACTTGAGATTTAAAGAAAGAAAAGCATAATTGGTTTTCTTGTAAACCCATGTGCTATTTTTTAAGTGGATTTCTTAAGATTTTGAGTATAAGAATGGGAGTTGTTTTAGCACGAAGATTGGTAAGTTGCTACGGTTTCATACCCCAGAACTACGTGCCATCGCAGGATTCAAATTATTCTCACTTCTACGTGGATGACTCATATTGTGATCACTAGATTGTTCTATTTTGATGGAAAGGGTAGAACAACCCTACTTAACGGGGCCCAGTCGTGGGACTCCATCGATGCTCTCATGGTGTATGTCGATTAGAAGAACCTCCCAAACAGATGTCCCCTACTCTTAAAACAGTTGAATTGATTTAAAGCCTTAAGACATGCATAATAAGTTTCAGACTTTATTTAGCCTATATAATTTGAGATAAGAATAGAATACAATTTTCAGAACTAAGTGTAATGGCTCACAAGATTTAGATTGCATGTTTTATTATTCATGATTTGACTTTTAGATTTCAGATTTTTCAATATTAAGTGAGTTATTTACATTTAGCATGCATGATGATTTCTATAAACTGTAATGATATTGTTTACTTATTGCATGCACCCCTATATACTCAATACATCATCAAAGTACTGATCCACATATACGTCTGTATGCTACATTGTCCCATAATGTAGGTTCAGGTGCTCAGTCTCAGCAGCGAGAGTGATTTTTGAGCATCTCATCTACATCCCTGCAGTTGGTGAGTCCTCTTAGTTCGGGGACTTAGCTATTCAGATTTCCAGTTGTTAGTAAATATTTTTATTACTCTTTTCAGACAGTATGAGTCTGCTGGGTCCCATCCCAGTGACTCTCTAGATTCAGTTAGTAGAGGCTTGTCAGACTACTAGATTCAGTCTTAGATTTCAGATGTCGTATTTAGACCTTTCAGTATTTGTTTTATTAGATTGATGTGATCAGTATTTTCAGATATACTAAGACTTTTCAGATAGTTTTCAGCATTGTCAGTATCGTATATTCATATTTGCCTATTTTGAGATTCATAGCTAATAGAAAGAAGCCAGGGTTAGCTTAGGACTACTTGTAGTTCAGAGCATCGTGTGGCTTTTCGAGAATCAGATTTCGGGGCATTGCAAACATATAAACAGAATAGAATTTACACCCAAGGGTCAAAATCATATAACAAGTCAATGAGAATAATAAGGGACAACTATCCTGCTCAAGTCCAAGAGTCTAACATAATAAAACTAAGGAATTATTTGGGTGAACTATCCTATTCCAGCCACAATCAATAGACGTCAATACTATACCGTATATCCCAGGCCAATATACGAATGAAGAACGTAGGAAGATTTATATATATATATATATATATATATATATATATAGCAATACACAAAGCCAAGAAACAATATACAATATGTACAAGCGAAGGAAGGGATATACGGTAGTGCAAGAACTTTATATAGCTATATGTATAGACACACAATCATATAACATGAGGTCATCTAAAAGTATAACCTAGATCATCATATCCTCATTCTAAGATCTCATTGTAATACTGTAAGGATTTAATATTATAATGCTCAGGGTTCTAATCCATATCGCTAGACATGAAATAATCATGCGTAGTAGTGAAATCATAAGATAGAAGAGGTCATTGACATACCTTAGATCTTGATACCGTATCAATGACTAATCTATCATAAGCTATCCATAATAATGATCACAACAATGATAAAAACAATATCAATAACAGTATGAATAAATTGGCTACTTTGGAGAACAAAATATCTGGCTGAGCCAATGCGTACCCCCACCATCCCAGACACAGAAGGTTCAATCAACATACAACAATACAAGGCATACTTTTCACCCATATCTATGCAACCATCCTATACCAGTTGATAAGACATAGGTGCATACTGATGATGGGTGATACACATACAGGAATAAATGCAATGTACACAATCAATATAACAAGCTCATCATCATAACCATCTCCATCAAAACTGTCATCATCATGACCATCATCATCATAATTAATCTTTGGCCTTTCTGGGTATCAATATATCATCACAATATCCTCTGGTATTACCGGGTATAAAAATATCATCACAATATCCTCTGGCCTTGTCGGGTATTAAAATATTATCCGAATATTCTCTGGCCTTGCTGAGTATCAATATATAATCACAATATCCTCCGGCCTTTCCAGGTATCAATATATCATCACAATATCCTCTAACCATGCCTGGTATTAATATTTCATCAATATCAATACACATGTATTTATAGACATATAAAAGTTGCATGGGCTCGAGATGTGGAAAAAAGGAGGGTAAATCGACAAGCCTATTAGTACTCATAATCATAGCCTTATCGTCATAAAAATATCTAACTTATGAATATTTCCCAACTATTCGTTATTAGATAACCAATGCTTATGCTCATTAAACCACTAATTCACTAGTCTTCATATGACCTCTAATTATTAGCCTAAACATTATCCTACACATAATTCTTATTAATGGGACAACAACTAACCATTATTAATTTAGTAGCCAATACCTAACATCTAGTCAAGATTCGTTACTAGGCCATAATTGTCATTTATTCACTAATCATCATTATCAACTAATCAACCTATAGCTGTTAATCATTATTAGCCAAAACATTACCATTTATCATCTAACTATCTTTTATAAACTAACACTACTCATTAAGTAACCATCATTTACCAACTAATCCCCGTTTATCAACTACCTATCATTATTATATAGTCATCTCTTTTAACCAATGTCTATTATTCTCTAGCCTCATTAATACACAACTTCTCGTTTAAAAACTAATCGACATTATAAACAAGATCATCAAGTGCTTTAGTAACCTAACAGAAAACTAGCTACCACATAGCTTAACCCTTAACTAGGAAGAACAAACATAAGATCGTATTTCATCCAGAATCACATCAATTATAGATATAATAATCATGAATGCACCAAATCTATCCATACAATCACCAGTATTCAATCAGTGGAACAATAGGCATCATACCTCACCTTCCTCCATCCCATACCGGAGAGATGTATATACAAACATATATACATATTAACAAACTGTATTCGTATCCTTTATAATAATAAACATTTCTTGAATATCCAATTGATATCATAACATGGCCCTCCGCCAAATAATATGCCCAGAATAATCACAACATCATAATCATGACCTTCAACTCATATACATATCCGAACGCATATCGATAGTCATATTTATAAGCCATAGCATATCTCAAATCATCTGACATATAAGAGGCATCTCGCATATAGGAGGCATAATATCAATAAATATGAAATCATCTCTAACATAAGAGGCATCTTACATCTAGGACACACAATATCAATAAGCATTTAATTATGTCTTACATAGGAGGCATCTCACATCTAGGAGGCCTAATATTAATAATCATGTAATCATCTTTCACATAGGAGGCACCTCACATCTAGGAGGCATAATATCAATAAGTATGTAATAATCTCTCACATAGGAGGAACCTCACATCTAGGAGGCATAATATCAATAAGTATGTAATCATCTCTCACATAGGAGGCATCTCAGATATAGGAGGCATAATATCAATAAGCATGTAATCATCTCTTACATATGAGGCATCTCACATTTAGAAGGTACAATATCAATAAATATGTAACTTCTATAAGACATCTCTTATCTATAGATCATACATCATGACTATGAGGAATGCCACCTCTCTATACCAATTATCATATCTAAGAGGATTATCATCTCTATAGGCCCAATAATTATAACTAAGAGGAAAACTATCTTTTTCGATCCAACATTATGTCTAAGAGAAAATATCATCTCTATGAGCCAAATATCAAGGCTAAAAGAAAATAGCATCTCTATAGGTCAAACATCATATCAAGAGGAAGTAGCATCTCTATAGGCCCAAGTATTATTATCCGGGGAGAAGTACATCATTATTCAATAAGCAACAAAGTAACATTATACTAAGGTTTACTAGTCTCAACTATGCCTAATGTCCGCAAACAAGTCCACAACGTTAAGGTATCTTGTTCCACTTCTAGATGTCAAGTAAACCATATTAAAGCCTAATATAGGAACATCGTCTATAAACAAGGGCATTTAAGTCAACTCTACCCATGATTTCAATACTACCACACTAGTCCAATAAGATTAAAATATGCTAATCATGCTTCAAACGCTAAAGCCCCATCCTAAACCTAGGATCATATCGTATCCATAATACAAATAAATCTAAATTAGGGAGAGGGCAATAGGATTCTCAAGGGTTATAAACATACCATCTTACAGGTCTAAAACCCTCATCTAATCACCAAACATCAAAAATCAAGGCTAAGTTATTCTACACATAATCAAGACCAACATCCACATTCACATGCAATATATATCACACATTATCTAAGAAAAAAAGTAGACAGAAGCCTACCTCGAAGTCAAACCGCAAAACCTCACATCATGCACCACATGCTCGTTCTTACTTCATAATCACCAAAATGCCATCACACTATAAAAACCATAATCTACTCATCAACACGAGTGTAACGGTAACCATATTGCACTATTATGCTTTGAGTCCAAAAAAGACACAAAAACCCCAAGTGGGTCCCACATATAAAAAACAAGATTTCGAGGCCAACCAATGTTCACACATGAACAAGAAATCATAACCCTAAACAATCAAGTAAATATCAAGCTTGTTTGGGGTATAATCAAGCCTCAAGCCATTAGGGGTTTTGGGTCAAGCAATAAGGAATTCAACACTAAAATTGAAGGATTCATACCTTAGATTCAATGTTAATCACGAATATGCTAGTTATTCAAGCTCCCAATCAACACCAAAGACTCAATTTAAGGGCTACACACTCTATTAGGGTCTATGTTACTCAAGACAATGGACAAATGCCCAATTCTTGGAAAAAATGGGTATTTAAACAACCCTTCCTAGACCCTCAAATAAGGAAATCACAAACCCACGTGTACCATGATTGCGACATCACGATCATGGCATCACGATCTCTATGAAGCTACCGCGATCCACGATCGCTATAAATCCATCGCAATTACGATACTTTTCCATACTAAATGATAGCTAAAACTTGGATTATTTTGGCCAATGCCTCGAGATGCATTTGGAATCAAATTTTCGCAAACAAAATTTGACACCACACTAAATTTGACATTCCAAATACATTGGTGAAGTCAGATTTTCAATCCGAGGTCATTTAACCAAATGTGGGCCCCACACCTAAACTTTCAAATTTCAACATTTGAATTAATAGGTTTAAATGAGCTCGGGTGTATTGGGACTCAAACCAAAGGTCTACCTAGACTAAAATTGATATTTCAAATCTGTTGGCGCAATTGAAATTTAGATTCAAGATTGTTTCATTGAAGTTTTTACCCGATGGCCAGTTGGCACCCGTAAAGAGTTGTAAATAGGGAATTGGTTCTAAAAACCAAACGAACTGTCCGATAACCGAATCGTCAGTTCAAGCAAGTCATACATAACTTTGGGCAGCTATGGGAAAGCTCAAACAACAGAAATAAGAGTAAATACGTAAAATAACCGAAGGGTCATTACATTATCCATTAGTAAAAGGATTTTCATCCTCAAAAGTCAATGGATAGAAAGAATCTCAAAAGCTTAAAGGGATGAGGTATTGGGACCACATGCTCTGAGCATGACTTCCCAGATAACCTCAACGAAGAGAAAACACTCCTAAGGAATTTTACCACAGGTATCCATTTTTCAGCCAGCACTGTCATTTTTCTTTAAAATAGAAAAACTCAACCACTAACTGGCCTCAAACTGAACTAGAAAGACTGATACACGCACATCTGAACCATATCATGTGGATACCATCTCCATATCCACCTAAATCGCCAAAGTCTTATCCGAGCCTAAGTCAACCCAAGTCATGAATCAAGCCACCAAATCCAAATCCAAACATACACTCTATTTAGCATTTCACCCATGCTATCTACTCCAAGCCAGGAGGAAAACCACTTGAGTCTCATCATAGGGAACTCAATAAATTAAAGCTGATCCGCTGATAGTCGATATGACAAACCAGAGAATAAGCTTATGAGGCACTATCTGAGCACACAAATGGAGATAATCGAGTAATGCAATCCATGCCAATGCTGTAATTGGCCCAAATGAAAAAAATCAAATTAAGATCTCAAAATCCAAAGTATAACTACTCATCACTGAATATTCCACTCAGGATGTCTTATTTACCGAGAATAAAGTTCTACTGAATCCATCTCAAGTACATTATTCCTAGTGAGTAAATCATCCAATATTCTCAAAGAAAACTGAAACTTAAGGTCAAAATTAAAACAACCAATATGAAGCCCATGGGCTATCATCTGAACACTTATTAACTATAACCCAACTACATCGAGAAGACCGAATAGGAAATCACAGAGTAGGCTCAACTAGCCTATAAATGAAATTTGAGCAAAGATAAGTCTAAAACAAAAGATAGATGCAAGATCAACAACATCAAACTGAGATCTCAATACCAAAGCTAAATTGCTCGATATCAACTACCCAAATCAAATATGAAGATGGGTAGGCATTAATGCTACCAATCTATCATACTTCCAAATCGCCCTTCCAAGGCATCAAATAAAAATTGAGTCAATCAGGCTATATCAATGTTAATTACCCAAATCGACTCTAGTATCCAAATCTAACATTTTTGAGATAAATAACACCAATCCATAGTCGGGACATATCTGAAAAGAAAAAACTACCACAAGGATAACCACTGACTAATAACACAATCAACAAACTCTACCTCAGGTAGAGGATACGAAATAGAGCCATAAAATAAAAATCCTTCCAAAGGATGAATCACTATCTGAAAATGAAAATAACTCACTCCATAATCGCTAGAGGGCATAAACTATCCAAACATACTCACAAACTTCCCAAGGATGAAAACCACACCAGTATTGGCAAGAACTTTAGTAACTCAGAGAAAAGCAACTGTAGCCGGGAACTCACCCATCCAACACCCCATCTAGGAAAAGAATTGCCATAGGCTCAGATCATTAAGGAGCACTCCCCCAAGCGTCATTAGGCTGTACAAACTATGAAATAGGTATCTTCAGAATCCACCCAAGAATCACATCATCAAAGAAGAATTATACCAATCTCAAAATCAAGCCCAAAGTCAAAAGCTGAATTGCTTTTGACTCAAGCTGAGATCTCAATACCAAAGATGAATTGCTCGATATAAACTACCCAAACCAAACCTAAAGATGGGTGGGCATTAATGCTACCAATCTATCAAACTTCTAAATCGCCATTCCAAGGCATCAAATAAAAATTGAGTCAATCAGGCTATATCAATATTAATTACCCAAATCGACTCTAGTATCCAAATCTATCATTTCTAAGATAAATCACACCAATCTATAGTCGAGATATATCTATAAAGAAAAAACCACCATAGAGATAACAACTGACTGATAACACAATCAATAAACTCTACCTCAGGTAGAGGATACAATATAGAGCAACGAAATAAAAATCCTTCCAAAGGATGAATCACAGTCTGAAAATGAAAATAACTGACCCCATAATCGCTGGAGCGCATAAACTAGCCAAACATACTCAAAAACTTCCCAAGGATAACCACGCTAGTATTGGCAAGAACTTTAGCAACTCGGAGAAATGCAACTTTAGCAGGGAACTAACCCATCCAACACCCCATCTAGGAAAAGAATAGCCATAGGCTCATGTCATTAAGAAGGAACACTCTACCAAGCCTCATTAGGCTGTACAAACTCTGAAATAGGGATCTTCCGAATCCACCCAAGAATCACATCATCAAAGAAGGATTATACAAATCTCAAAACCAAGGCCAAAGTCAAAAACCACCCCCAAAAATCAATGACTCAAGACAAAGAATTTCCAACTTGCCAACTCATGAAGTGATCATAGGAAAGGCCACCTGCATCTATCTTTCCAAATCCACTAGACAAAATCATATCACAATAACAAAGGAGTATCCAATCTCCACACTAATAACAAGGCAAACTATCCCAAGGGAATGAACTAAACTAACCTATGAGATGAATACACGATATCTTAACATCAATAACAAAATTGCTATTGAACGATGGACTAGCCACAAACAAAGAATAGACCTAAGAACTAGTTAAGCTCAACACAAGCTATATAAAATAGAATAGCCAAGGAGAAAACCTTCATAAACCAGAAGGCAAGTCTAAGGATATCAAACCTAATAATAGAAAATATAACTAAATTTCCAACTCTAGGGTCATAACTGATCAATAAAAGGTCAACCTGCCTTTTGATACCACAATACATCCCTGAACCAATCTAATACAACTAACTAAGAGGGAACACAGTTAACCTCTCCATGCTAGGGGATATAAATCATCAAATTGAATTATATCTACCCAAGCCACCAAATAATATCACAACAAAATAAAAGTCTAACTAGATGAAACTAGTTTATACAGCTACCCAGCAAGAATCAATTACATCAAGTAATAATACCAAGCAATATCATAACCTCATGTAGTTGTAGAAATAGCAATAATATTATCATAATTAATATACTGAACAGGCGGTACCAAAATGAACATCAATATAATGTACTACTCAAGGGACACAATAGAGCTAATGTGCCAAGATAAATAGGACTCAAACATAAAAACTACACCCATAGGGGGAAACATCAATATAGATCTACTCTATCTACTACTAAAGGAAATAAACCATAGAGTAGTAACATAATCATGAATTTAATAATAAGGCATACAATGACCGATATCAATCCATTAAGGCATATAATCATCAACGGGTATAAGAACCTCAATACACATAATAAGAGGTAAATGCGGGAAATAAAAACGCACAAATTATGGTGACATCGACAACCACATGCCTGACGGGTATATGGAAAAGAAAATCTTAATGGGTCTAACTTAGACTGACTGACTGAATCATCAATTATGGTGCCATATATACTATCTCTAACTAAAGATGCCACAATATCTTAAGGCTGATTTGAATAAGCTAAATTACCAGAAATTCCATGTCAAAGATACTTTCTAGACTATTAGTCAGTCTCTCTACAGTCATAGCAACTTCTAAAATATTAATATGGAGAGAGCACAAACTGAGCCCAAATGGCTAGATGAATGACGTTGAAAGTGAAATTTGAAAATTTATTTCTATATTTATAAAATCATAGCCTATATCTCTGGTGGTGGTCTTAACTTTGACCTTGGTTTTGAGATTGGTATATTCTTCTTCGATGATATGATTATGGAGTGGATTTAGGAAATCCCTATTGCAGAGTTGATTTGGCCTAATGAGGCTTAGTAGAGTGTTTCTCCTTTATAATATATGTCTGTGGCTATTCCTTACTAAGATGGAGTGTTAGATTGATTAGTCATTGGATAAAGTTGCATTTCTCTAAGTTTCTAGAGTTCTTTCCTTTTTTGGTGTGGTTTTTGACCTTGGAAAGTTTTTGAGTATGTTTGGGTAGTCCATGCCATCCAACAAATTTGGAGTAGGTTAGTTGTATTCTTAGCCAGTGATTTATCCTTTGGCATAATTTCTGTTTTGTGGCTATTTTTCTTACCCTCTATTTGAGATAAAGTTAGTTGAATATGTTATCAATCAGTGGTTATCCCTGTGGTTGTTTTTGCTCTTTAGACATGTCTTGACTGTAGATTGGTATGATTTATCTCAGAAATGTCAAATTTAGATACTAGAGCTGATTTGGAGTTGTTGACATTGGTATAGCCTTATTGTCTTAGTTTCTAATTTGTTTCCTTAGAATGGCAATTTAGAAGTATGATAGAATGAGAGTGATTTTTGAAAAAGGGATACCTATAGAAAAATCCCTTGCAAGTGTTATCTCTTAGTTGAGGTTTCCTGGAAAGTCATGTTCGGAACAAATAGGCCCAATACCTAATCTTTTTAAGCTGTTGAGATTTTTTCTATCCATTGACTTTTGGGGACGAAAGTCTATTTAGTAGTGGATATTATAAGTTTCTATATTTATGCCTTTTTTGTGGTTTGAGCTTCCCCATAGCTACCCCAAGTAATTTATGACTTGCTGGAATCAACGGTTTGGTCTTCAGGCAGTTTGTTTGGTTTTAGAACCAATTCCTTATTTAGAAGTCATCGATGGTTCCAAATGGCCACCGAGTGAAAACTTCAATGAAACAATCTCTAATGCAAATTCCAACTATACCAACAGATTCAAAATATCAATTTTAGGCTAGATAGACCTTTGGTTTGGATCCTAATGACCTGACCTCATTTGGACCTATTGATTGGAAAGTTGAAAATTTGAAAGTTTAGATGTGAGACCCACATTTGGTTGAATGGATCTTGGATTGAAAATATAACTTTGTCAATGCATTCAAAACATTGATTTTAGTGTGGTTACATATTTTCTTTGCAAAAATTGAATTTTTGATGCATCCTGAGGCATTGGTCAAAACTTGGAATGAAATTCCAAGTTTCAGCTGTCATTTAGTGTAGAAAAGTACCGCGATCGCGGTGGCTTCATAGCGATTATGATTTTGTTATTACAACACGCATGGGCTTGCAATTGCCCTAGTTCAGGACCTAGGAATTGCTATTTAAATACCCATTTTAGATGAGAATTGGTCATCTTCTTCCTCCAATGAGACCTTGAAACCCTAATATGGTGTGGTACTTATAAATTTGTCATGGTGGGTGACTTGGGAGCTAGATTATCATCTTTTATCATGATTATCTTTCTTTTTAAGGTAAGAATCCTTTGAATTCATACTTGAATTTTGTAGTTTGGACACAAAACCCCATTTTAGCTTAAGTCTTGATTTTAGCCCAAAGTATGCTTAATTATCACCTAATTCTTAAGGGTTATGATTACTTGTTCATGTGTGAACATTGGGTTAGCCTCAAAAACTCATTTTCCATTTGTGGGACCCACTTGGGATTTTAGTGTTGTTTTTGGACCCGAAGCACAATAATGCAATATGGGTATCATTGGACTCATATTAGTGAGTGGATTATGGTTTTGTTAATGTTATGGCATTTTGGGTATTATGAAGTAAAGTCGAGCATATGGTGCATGATGTGAGGCTTTGCAGTTCAGCTTTGAGGTAGGCCTCTGTCTAATTCTCTTCATAGATGATGTGTGATATATATTGCATGTGAATTTGGATGTTAGGATTGATTATGAGTATAATAACTTAGCCTTGATTATTGATGTTTGGGGGATTAGATAAGGGTTTTAGACTGATAAGGTGGTATGTTTATAACCCTTGAGAATCCTATTGCCTTTTCCCTAGTTTAGATTAGTTGGTATTATGGATAAGATATATTTCTAGGTTTGGGATGTGATTTTAGTATTGGAAGCATGATTAGCATATTTATATCTTATTAGGCTAGTGTGGTAGTTTGGAAGTCATAATTGGGTAGAGTTGACTTAAATGCCTTTATTTCTAGGCAAAGTTCCTATCTTAGGATTGGTTATGGCTTGCTTGACATCTATAAGTTGAACTAGATACCTTATCCTAGTCTGGGACATAGTTTACGTAAAATAGAAATTGAGGATTAGAAGTGGGGTTGCTCGGCCCACTTAGACCAAGACTTGTGTTAGCTTTATGAACTTAGTTACGGATGTTATGCATAGTTGAGAGTAGTAAACCTTAGTATAAGGTTAATTCATAACTTGGTAAGTTGTGAGGATATCTCTCAGATTGTGACTTATGAGTTATGGCTGGCTATGTTGTTCCTTATAGAAGTAATAATGGTCCTTTAGAGATACTATTTCCTTTTAAATACTATATCAGACCTTTAGAGACGTTGTTTCCTCTTAGGCTTTATATTTGGTACAAAGAAATACTATTTTCCTCCTAGACTTGATACTTGGCCTATAGAGGTGACTTTACTCTTAGTTATGATTATTGGTCTATAGAGATGATATTCCTTTTAGTTATGATTATGAGTGTATAGAGACGATATTCCCCTTAGATATTACAAGTGGCTGAGAGAGGTGACATTCCTCATAAGTCATGATGTATGACCTATTGATATGCGATATCTTATAGATAATTACATGCTTATTGATATTATGCCTTCTAGATTTGAGATACCTCTTTTGTGAGAGATGATTACATGCTTATTAATATTATGCCTCATAGATATAAGATGCCTCCTATATGAGAGATGATTACATACTTACTTATATTATACCTCCTATATGTGAGATGCCTCCTATATGTGAGATAATTAGAGATACGCTACGACCTATAATTATGATTATTGATATGAGTTTAGGATATATATATGGGCCTAAGGCTGTGATAATGATGTTGTGATTATTCCAGACATATTGTTGGACCAAGGGCCATGTTATGATATTGATTGAATATCTGAGAAGTGTTTATCATTATAAAATATGTGATTACAGTGTATGAATATGCATATATATATTTGTATACACATCTCTCTAGTATGAGACCAAGGAAAATGCATTATGATGCTTATTGTTCCACTGATTGAATACTGGTGATGGCATGCATAGATTTGGTACATTTATGATTATTATATTTGTAACTAATATGATTCTAGCTAATATGCAATTTTTTTGACTATTTTTCCTACTTAAGGGTTAAGTTATGTGGTAGCTAGTTATCTATTAGGTGATGATAACACTTGATGGTTAGGAATCTAATGTATTAGTTAATGAATCTTCCTTAGCTAAAATATGGTAGCTAGTGAGGGTTGATACATGGATAATGATGATGTCCAGTTTAGCATAGGTTAAGATTAGTGATATCGATGACTAAAGTTTACGATATCGATTAGTTGTTAAATGAGAATTTATGTATTAATGAGGCTAGAGAATTAGAGATGTTAGTGATAAGAGATGACTAGATAAAAATAATAGATAGTTGATAAACGTGGAATTATTGGTAAATAATGGTTAGTTAATGAATGGTGCTATTTAATAAAAGATGGTTAGATGACAAATGGTAATGTGTTGGCTAATAATGATTAACAACTATAGGTTGATTAGTGGATAAATGATAATTATGGTCTGGTGATAAATCTTGACTAGATGTTAGGTATTGGCTGCAAGATTAATAATGGTTAGTTGTTGTCCCATTAATAAGAATTATGTGAAGGATAACATTTAGACTAATAATTAGAGGTCATTTTGGTATCGCCTGTTCAATATGTTGATATTGATATTGTTGTTTCTATTGCTACCATTGCATGATGTTATTGATATTTCTTGGTATTATCACTTGATGTTGTTACTTGATATAATAGATTCTTGCTGGGTAACTGTATAAACTAGTGTAATCTAGTTAGACTTTCATTTTCTTGTGATTTTATTTGGTGGCTTGAGTATATATAGCCCAATTTGATGATTTCTTTCCCCTAGCGTGACGAGGTTGACTGTGTTCCCTCTTGGTCAGTTGTATTATATTGATTCGGGGCTGTATTATGATATCAAAGGTAAGTTGACCTTTAATGGTTCTGTGTGGTTTTTGTGCTGGCAATTTAGTTATGTTATCCGTTATTGAGTTCGAGATTCTTAGACTTGCCGTCTGTGATGCAAAATTTTTTTCTTTAGATATCCCATCCTATATAGATTATTTGTAAGAGTGGCTAGTTTGAGGTCTGTTCTTTGTTTGTGGCTATTTCTTCATCCAATAGCGGTTTTAATATTAATAGAGAGATGTCGTAGATTTATATCTTAGGTTTGTTGGGTTGGTTTCCTTGTGATGTGTTGCCCTTGTTATTAGTGTGGAGATTGGATACTCCTTGTATTATTGTGGGATGGTTTTGTCTAGTGGAGTTGGAAGGTTGATGCAGGTGGCCTTACCTATGACCGCTTCTTGATTTGGAAACTAGAAACTCTTTAGCTTGAGTTCTTGGTTCTCTAGTGGTTGTCTCGACGTTGATCTTAGTTTCAAGATTGGTATATTCTTCTTTGATGATACAATTATGGGATGGATTTAGGAATCCCCATTTCAGAGTTGGTACGGCCTAATGAGGCTTATTGGAATGTTTTTCGTTGGTGATATATGTATATGGCTATTCCTTGCTGAGATGGAGTTTTAGATTGATTAGTCGTCGGCTACAGTTGCATTTCTCCTAGTTGCTAGAGTTTTTGCCTTTCATAGTGTGGTTTTCAGCCTTAGGGAGTTTTTGAGTATGTTTGGATAGTTCATGCCCTTAAATTATGTTTGGATAGTTCATGCCCTTAAGTGGTTATGGAATAAGTTATTTGCATTTTTGGCCAATGATTGTCCCTTGGTATGATTCCTATTTTGTGTCTTGATAACACTTAACTCACTCCCATATTTGAGGGATGAGACGGTCGTTATCAAGTAACCCAATGTAAATTGGGGTCAAATATCAAGGAGTGAATGCTATAGATTTCAAACCTATGGGTGCTCAAGTTACTATAAGGTTACCTGGAATGCTAATGGAGCCAACATGTATAAGTAAATGGGGGGAATTTGTTGAAAATTCTTCACACAAACTTTAACTAGTAAGGAGTAGATGCTATCATTGGTCTAAATTCAAGATCTAGAGGCATCTTGGGATTATGTATCCTTAGAGGTAACGCATGTGGGATAATGTTGGTTTATCAAGGGCTTTAGTTGTTAAGTAATGGATAGGCTAGGTCTAATGTCATTGAGGTCAATCTTTCAGTAAAACCACAACAATTTCACCCATTGTCGTTTTTGAGCACCTGATAAGTGTAGAGTTTATGTAACCACCCAAAACCTCAACCAAGCATCCCTATTTCAAAGATGATGCTCTTGACATGATTTAAACTTCCTAAACACTTATGTCTATGATTGCAAAGGGTAGTAAACCATAGACTTAGTTGTTCACCATTTCCTTATCCCTTGATAACCCTCTTTCGAGGATGTTATGGGTTACCTAATATTCACCTAAGTCCCTTTTTCGAGGATGACAAAGGGTTGCCAGATCTTGGAGCTTTCACTCATCAAACCCATTTGAAAATTTGGAGTTTTCACCCATCAAATCCCAACTCATAAGCTCAAGCAATGGTGAAATCTATACTCAACAACTAAAATCCATGCAAACACAACAACACCCATACACAATTAAACACTAATTCAATATAATCCCAAGACTAAATTACTTAGCTACTCATGAAGAAAGTAAAGAGAGATATACAATGTGGGTCAACCAAAACATTCATTCTTCAATAAGAAACTAAGGACTTTGAGTCTCCAAAGTTGATTACATACTTTCCCAATTTGGGTTTCAAGCTTAGAATTCAAAACTATATTATGAGAGAAGAAATACCCAAAAAAGAAAGGGTTTTTACTTGTATATGATTTGGGATTTGTTCGTGATATTTTACAATTCTTCCATCAGGCCAGTTTTTGTTGATCTGCGATTGCGTGTATTGGACTATGACCGTGGTTAGATTCCACGACCGCATTGCTCTGACCATCTTGACTGACCGCGACCACAGCTAGAGGACCGCGATTATGGTAACCAAGGCTGATGCAATCCAGGTCTTCAGCTGCACTCTTCTATGCTTTCTCTTTATCATTTTCAGCTCCAATCCATATTTTTTGACCTCCTTAGCTTTTTCACCTGCATCGAGTGGATATTAGTGCATGTAACCAAAAGTTTGTCTCATTTATGCATTCAAATCAATGTATTATGCATGAATAATGAGTACGAATGAGTGGTAAAAACACCACTCATTAGAAACACCCCCAACTTAAGACTTTGCTTGTCCTCGAGCAACACTACCCTTATATGATGAGACAATGTGTTCCCTCATTCTATCAATCAATGATCATGATGACTTAACTTGAGTGCCACCACTAAAACCATTTCATACATGGAAAAATAAGTTTCTAACCACTCTCCTCATTATAAAGTGGAATAGCAAAGGATTTAATACACTTTGGTGAGCAACCATGTAACAACTACTAACACTCTAAAAATGACTTGCATGCTATACCCTCATTGACCTTACTGCACGGGAGATGACAAAATCACCCACCTCAACTAGCTCGCACGCCTCTTCATGAGAAAGAAAAAATTCACACAAATAGTTACTAATCATGCAACAAGCAGCTTTAAGTGCAAACCCTCATTCTCTCAAGAAGTTCTACATGTTAACAAAGACTATTCCATAAGCTTGCCCCAACTTTCAATCACCACTAAAAAGAAGCTAAGCGGTTGGAGATCTCAAAGGACTTTATAAGTTTGTAACGTAGGGTTGGGGTAGGGTTGGATATCATTTTTGAAACAACATGGATACACCCTTCCTTGAACTTCTACATCACATTTTTCAAAGATCTTTCTTTTTCTCTATAACTATGGGCCACTCTCCTAGCTTTCTTGCTTTTACCATACCTACCCCTCTTTTTTTTTCTTATTTTGCTCACCCAACTTCTTTTATCTCAATTTCTTGCAATGTTAAAGATATCATTTCTTTGTTGGGTCCTTTCCTCTTCTATTCACTTCGTTTCAAAACTTAGGCACATTAGGCATACACTAACTTTTTGTGGCACCAAACTTTCTTCCTTCAATCTTTTCCACCCCCAACTTAGGCTTTTTTTCTCAAATTATATTCTCAAGTTCAAGAAGGGTATGGTTCAAAAAAGGGATAAATAGAATGGTTCATGGCTTGAAATATGTTTGCCAAAGAAAGGTCCAAAGTCTCGAAGTGGGTACGAGGGATTACACTTATGCAAGGGTAGGATATTTAGGCTTAAAGTGGGTACCAAAAATCATAAACATGGCCTAAGATCATTTCTCCAACCAAATATAATCTAAATTATCTATGAAAGAATTGAGGGGAAAGTTCTAGATAGCACAAGCACACAAAAGATGAAGACAACCAACCTTACACACATGGCATGTGAGTACCATCAAGAGGGCTCAATCATTCTACCCGCTTGAGATAAATATGGGGTATTTATTAACTTTCCAAAGTCAACTCTCAGAGTCATAAAAAGAATAAAACTATCATTAAAAAGTTGTTCACGTCTATGCCTTCAGATTTTGTAAAAATTTTCGGACAGAGGGGGTTGTTTACCTTTGTATCTGCACCACACATAATTTGCTAATTATGGCAACAACTCAAGCCATAGTCTCACATTATGAATCATAGGGCAAGATAAATACCCATATGGTTACTTAGACTTCACCAATGGATACGGATGTTATCCTAAATCACCAATGCTACAGGTACTCAAACTTTCCTTGTATTTTGTAGCTTCAATGCCACAGGTACTCAAACTTCCCCTGCATCTACGGATAGAGACCAATCACGATTGTAAGACTCATCTAGTGTAATTCAAACTAAAATGTCCAACTAGCAAAAATAAATAGCTAGTGCATGCAAATATGGCCACCATCAGAGTGCCTGAATATTACAACTCAAATAAAAATAAAGGTAAGGATTATCCAAAATAACAGAGAAGTATGAAGAAATATCAATAATACAGGCCTA
Source organism: Capsicum pubescens (assembly GCA_030864215.1). NCBI lineage: Eukaryota > Viridiplantae > Streptophyta > Magnoliopsida > Solanales > Solanaceae > Capsicum > Capsicum pubescens. Next base: position 270,314,013 of record CM061548.1, read on the forward strand.
AATGTCATGAATAAGGAAACACCCCTAAATAACGAGGTAGCAGTGTCTCCACTGCATAAATAATCAAGGGTAGAAGAGATAAGGGTGCTCCCTAAAACCGCATCAAGGGCTTCTATCACTTGCAGACCCCGTATCATCACCATCCTCCTTAAGATCTGACCCCTCGACCGGGGCCTTATCATCACTGTCCACCTAAGAAGTAGGAAGACTGTTTCAGGGCTTCAGAACCTTCCATAGACCCTTTACCCCTTTCTACATCTTGGTAAAGAACTCATCCCTCTTTTTCTCCCAAGTGATTATTTTTTCATGTGTGCTCAGAAGATCCCGGTATGATGCCGCCAAAGAGGAGAAGTATTTATCAAGATGATCAATAGTAAGTTTTTCCTTTTTTTGGTACACCTTGTACTCATCATAATCGACACGTGACACATACAAGTGATGAGTGGTGAAGGGATCTCCCGGACCTTGAGGCTAGTAAGGCAAGCTATCTTCAAGCTCTTTAATGGTTGAAATATTAACTCCAATCTCTTCAAGAGGTCCCATGGTGGTTCGCCGATGAGGCTCAGGTTTGCTACATGTTGGCACATCCAAGTTGATCTTTCTTTTCTTGTATTTGTCCAGTACACCCTTTTCTCGAATCCTCAATGGGTAGTGGGGGAACTAGGGCACACCCATGTATCACTAGCATATTCTTCCACCCCTGCTCTTTTACACAGCTCAGTGATCAGAGAAGGGTAAAAGAGATTTGTACCACCAAGGTTTTTGAAATAATCTATTTCATTGACCATGAGTTTACCAACATCCATAGGGATGCCATCTAGAATACAAGAAACCATTCGAGCACGTAATTCAGGGACTGACATCATATGGGTACAAGGAGACACTCGACTACAAATGATGTGCAACCATATCTGAGCCCTGAAAGTGAAGTCATTCATGGAGATGTTTCTTTTAGTTTTGGTCCACGAGACTTACTTTCTAGGACATAGCCATCGTGCAAAACGATTCCCCTATTTACACCCTTTCGCCTTGAATTCACCCATGTCTTCCTGCTTGATCCAATAAACATCATTGATTTACTTATCCCCAAATTTCACCGGCTTCTCTCGCATCCTTACAATCACATTGAGTGGATCTGAAAAAGATACTTCACTGATGTTAGGGTAAAATTCATGGACCCATTGATCATTTGCAGGGCATGGATCCGGGGAAAAACACCTCATTCCTATGGCTTCAAGTTTGTCATGAAAATTCAGTAGCTTCTCTGATACATTCTCTAAACAAATTCCTCTTTCCAACAACTTTGTCTTTACAAAATCACTATAGTAGTGAGTGTGAATTCGGGTACCATGAATTTGATGTGATCAAACTTATCCATGAAGTTGTCCTGGATGCGCTAAACACACATTATATCTTTCAACATTTGTTAGATCATGCAAGATTGATCATTAAAGTTCAATGGACTAGGTGCTTGGGGTTGCTAGGCCAAAAATTGGGAGTACCAGATTTTTGATATTATAGGAACCTGCCCTCAGTTACTGCGATCACAGAATAAGAGCCAAGTCTGCGTTATCATAGTCTAGTTCTATGACCACGATCGCGACACCTGAGGCTGGTTCCATGTTAGTTCTGCATATTCAACTTCCTCCCAATTCTAGACTATCAACATGTTCTACATTATGGGTGCAAATGAATGTCAGGTGAACAATGCTACTGAAGTGTGAGAATGTGCCCTTCAAAATTAAATGCCACTATTAAAAGTTCATTTGATCAATTTATCAAACACAAGGTGTGCATATCACATTATTATACCTTTTTTTACACACTATTGGGTACTCAAGGTTTCCCTACTTACGTGCTCATCTCAATCAAGCAACCAACACCACAATAATAATAAGTATGACAACATGTAAACAATAACAATTAAAACTTTAGGACCTTTCTTAATCTTGAACTCAATGGTCTATTTTCCAAAATGAAAGCAAGGGTTCATCTCACCTACCGGAGTTGTGATACAAGAGTGATGTGCACGGAGGCTGATTGAGGGCTTACAACTTGGCCAACAATGCAGTTTAAATTTGAGGGTAAAATCTTGAAAAGAGAGTGTGAGGGAAATAAAAGGGACTAGGGGTTAAATGACTGAAATGACCATGAACACAGTCAGGTGCCGCAACTGCGGGCACCCATGTAGCCACAATTATGAACGGTGGCCGCGATCACGGTAATTGAGAGCAGTTTTTGCTTCCCTGTTTTCCCCTATTCAGCATTTTACTCAATTTTCATAGAATTTTCCTGCTCGGATTTTCAAAGTAAACTTTCACACTTTACCCTTTTAAAAGCTTATTCAATGCAATCCAAAGTTCCAAAAATACGTGGGTAATTCAAATGCAAAAGATAACATCTACACTATGAGAACATAACAAAAAATGATACGAGCCACTCTCGTGGCATTTGTGGGTTGCCTCCCACCTAGCGCCTTTTTTATCATTGTGGAATGACGTCTTTCTTTTTTCAATCGCACGACGAGTCCTCAAACCCCTCATCTTTCACTGTATTATTTTCAACATCCACCATGGATACTACTTGAAGCTCCACAGTTTACTTCATTAACTTGCAAAAATTTTGAATGATACCTTCTCTTCTTGCACCCAAAATTTTATTTCCCCCAACTTTAGATCTATAATGGTTCTCTAGTGGCCAAGAAAGGACGACCAAGAATGATAGGAACCTCTTGGTCCATATCACAATACAATACAACCAAATCCACCGAGAGAAAGAATTTGTCCACCTTCATGAGGACATCAAACAATATACCTATCGGCCTTTTTATGGACCGGTCCACCATCAAAAGTCATATTGAGGTTGGTTTAGGAGTGTCCAAACCATGTTTCTTAAAGATGACATATGACATTAGGTTGATGCTTGCACCAAGGTCACAAAGAGCTATTGCAAACTCATGAGTATCTATGTTTCAAGGGATAGTAAAGGCTCCAGGGTCATTTTTCTTTTCCGCAACTTTGCCATCCATGATAACACTACACCCATGAGTAATTTCGATGGTATCACCCTCAACGAGCTTTTTCTTGGACATTAACTTCTTTATTAACTTAGCGTATCCCAAAATTTCTTGAATCGCCTCAAGTAGTGGGATATTTATTTAATGATTGCTATGTTTTGCCATAAATTTTCTCAATTTGTCACTCTCTTCCTTTTTATGCAACCGTTGAGGGAACGGAGGAGGAACATGGATGGTTGGCTTTTCTTCTCCTTGCAGCTTTTCAACTTTGACCACTTCCTCATTGCTTTCATCTAGCTCTTCTTCATTATTTGATTTTCTTCTTTGAGGTGTCACCTCCTTCGCCTTGGCCTTGGGAAATTTTTAACTCACCTCTCCTCTAAGGGGTTCTTCAAGTGCTTTCCCACTTCTAGTGACAATTGCTAGGAATTGTGTATTATTCTTCACCTCTAGCCCTTGAATTTAGTTGCGTGGAGATTTGCCACACTTGGGTCTCCAATTGTTTAATAGAGGCAGAGTGAGACTCCACCGTTTAGGTGAGTATGGAGAAATCACCCTTCAACTAATCATTAAGGGTCTGCAACACAATTCATAGGTAATTTGCATGATCCTCCTCACTTTTAGAGTACACTAAGATATCATTAATAAATACTATGATGAAAAAATCTAAAAATGTCAAAACACCCTATTTATAAGTTATTTGAAAGCTATCAATGCATTGATTAACCCAAAAGATATGAAAAAAAACTTCATAATGGCCATAATGGGTTCGAAAAGCAGCCTTGGGAATATTAGCTTCCCTAATCTTTAACTAATGATAGCCTGAACGGAGGTCTATTTTAGTGAAACACTTAGCACCCTAAAGCTTATAGAAAAGATCATCAATCCCAGGAAAAAAATACTTATTTTTCATGATTACCTAACTTATCTAATAGTAGTCTACATATTTGGAGAGACCTATCATTATTTCACACGAAAAGCAAAGGGGCATCCTAAGGAGAAATACTAGGATAGATAAAACCTTTATCAAGGTGATCTTTTATTGCTCCTTTATCTCTTTCAGGTCGGTCGAAGTCATCCTATATGATGGAATGAATATGGGATGAGAATTAGGTAAAAGATCAATCCCAAAGTCTATTTCTCTGTGGGGAGGAATTCCAGGAAGATCCTCGGGGAATACTTTGAGAAACTCACTAACCACAGGAATGAAATGTAAGTATGAACTACAAGGAGTGACTTTCAAATTTAGAATATTTGATCCAAATTAAATGATACAAACAACCCTTGGATATAATTTTTTTTTGTCCTGAGATAAGAGATAAATTTCCTCTTAGGTACTAGGGAACTCCCCTCCCATTCTATCAGTCTTTCATTAGGAGAACAAAAAGTGACCTTTCAGGTACTACAATCCAAGTAGCGTAGCACAAGTGAAGCTAGTCCTTCCCAAGATCACATAAAAATCCACCATATGAAGTTCTATCAAGTCTACCGATGGACATAATACAACTAATACAAATTTTTCTAGCAATAATTAACTCGCCCACTGGGGTAGAAACTGAGAATAGGTCAAAAATAGTTTCGGGACCCAAATCAAAGTGTACAACCACATAAGGAGTCACATAGGATAGTGTGGAACAAGGATCAAGCAAAACATAAACATTACGGGAGAAAAGTTGTAACATTCTAGTGAAAACATTTGGGGATGCCTCAGATTCTTGATGAGTAGAAAGTGCACAAAGGGGATTTCAGCTATTCTCTATCCTTGAAGTAGCACCCTTCACAATAATAACTGAAGAAATGGAAACTGAAGTCTTATTAACCTCAGATTCACCCCTAACTAAGGGTGATCTCTCTATATATGACATGGATAACCACAATTAAAGAACAATTTCCTCCCTCATAAGAAAAATCCACAGTGAGGCTTTTTACCAAGGAGGCAAGGAGGGTAAGGTGGGGATGACTGAGTTACACCTTATGACCTAGGACCATTATTAGGCTGGGAATGCCGATCATCTAAATTCATAGGGATTTGAGCACTAGTTGTTGAATGAGAATTGCCCCAAGTCATTTTCATGGACCATTACCTCCCCCATTTCCACTATTCTGCTAGCTCACATCCTGCTATTCATACTTAGTCTTCTTACTTTTCCTTTCCTCTATTTTTGCCTACTTTTTATAATCCTCCACCTTCTGTATATAGACCACCAACCTTGATATATCCATGTAACTATTTAGAATAGAAGCCTTACATTCTAGTACCATATCACGAGAGAGACCCAAAGTAAATTTCCTCATCCTGGACCTCATAATAGACACAAGCTGAAGAGCATACAAGACACTTATGTGAACTTTAGTACATAATCCTTGACACTCATTTTCCCTTGCTTCAAATTTACAAACTCCTCAGTTTAGCTTCCTTCAACTCTCGAGGAAAGAAATGGTCAAGAAAAGTGTCAGAGAACTCATTCCACATTGTTGCCTCAGTATTTTCACCTCTCAATATTTTCCATTTATCATACCTCTGATAAGACACTTCTTTAAACTGGTAAGCTACAAACTCTACGCCCTCTGTAGCACTAGCATACGTAACTCTGAAGTTCTTTTCCATCTAATCCACAAACTTTTGAGGATTCTCCTTAACCTTAGAACTTGAGAAAGTAGGGGGATTCAACCTCATAAATTGACCAACCCAAGTAACCTCATATGAGATAGTGATAGAACCAACATGATCAGATTGATAATACTGTGATGCCACAATCTGAGCAAATATGTGAATAAAGTGATAAAACATAACATTAGAGACATCACTCTGTGGAGACTAAGTGTAGTTAATATTAGCTCGTAGGGCTTGAGCGGACTCGTTGGGGCTGATAGAACCCCAGCGGGAACAATGAAGTGAGGTGTACAAGCCTTACATCGAGTCTGCATTTTGTGGGTAGGGCAAACCTCCATAGCATTAGCCCAATTTTGGATGGAGGCTCCATCTAAATTTGTATGGCCATAATAACTTTGTAGAGGCATGATCTAAAATATGAAAAAGTCAGGAGATAGAAGAAATTTTTAGTAATTTGATCCTTTAACACAAAATATAACACAAAGAAAGGAAACATTTCTTAATGTATTATAGCCTCCCATTAATAAGTGTGGTGCACTACACACCTATAATTGGGATTCTGCTTGACACAACTTTGTAGATACAGTGACCCTAAACTGTGCTCTGATACCAACCTTGTCACTACCCAAACTAGGGCCCTAAATATGACGGGCATCCCAAGCCACCCAAGGCCTGAAATGACCCCTTATCCATACATTATCACATATCATAATAAAAAATTCGCAGAAGAAAAAAAATTATATAAGAAGTTTATCAAACCATAGAATGAAATGCCTAAGTCAATACAAAATCTGAAAATAGTAACCCAATACTGTCGGCAAAGCATCCATCCATAAAACATCTAATAATTTAGGACATGACCTCGAATATGCCATAATAAAAACCAAAAGTACAGAAATAATGAAGTGACTTAAATGTAAGAATGCTTTCTGAATGATGTAGGGCTTACCATTTCTCACCGGCTGTCTAATGGAGGAAACAAATGCCCTAACGCTGCACATGATCATAAGAAAAGGCCTCCAATTATATCATAAAATGATGTAGCATCTGGTGACAACCAATACGGCGAGTAGCATGCAACCCAAGGAAAGGCATAAAATATACATTTACCAAAAATAATCATAAAAAAACATTTCATCATCTATAATAATAATAAAGTAAAAGGCAGGAAACATGAATACATAACCATTTAAAATTTAGTCCTGAACTATGTAGCTTTTCACAGACCTCCTATAACCCACGGGCTATATGGGTTTGGTGCCCCTAATCAGTGAGGCTCAAATCTATGTTAGCCATATGGATTGAGGCTTAGGCTTAAGTAACCAATAGATAATAGCTTTCCTAAAAATAACTATATACAATTATGCGAAGCAAGCACACAACACTCACCCATCATTTCGGACAAGATCCCTTTACATCGACAAATGTGGTTTTAAGTATTTGTCAAAGGGACTACACCTTCTCAGTGAAGCTACACTTTTTCAATAAAGCCTAATTAAAACATTTGATAAACTTTTAAACATAGAGTCTTTCATTAAGGTATTACCACATTGGTATAGTCACACCAATACCTATAAGCTATTCATATCATGCCATGTCATATCCATTAAAACATTTAAACATAAAAGTTTAATTCAAAATCCATAACTGCCCACAATGGCATTTCAAAAACCGTTAAACCTATTTATCCTTTTATGTCTTTCAATATTTTAATAGAAAGAATAAACACATTAAAATCTCATTTAAAAACTAAAACATGATAGAGGTTAAGGTTCCTAACTTTACTATGCAAACTCATAAATATTGTAAAACCATAATATCAATTCCACCATTTATATATGACTCATTTAACTTATAACTCATATTTTTACCATAGGAAACCCAATAAAATAAGAGGAAATCAACTTCAAGTTTTCACCACTAAACCACCTCAACCCTAGTTTTAAACAACTATTAAAGAATACGTAAAAAAAAAGTAAATTGATATAATATAACAATAATTAAGATAAGGAGTATTCAACATGACTTTGGATGAGGATTTTCTCAAAAATTTCAAAATAGATGATCCCAAAGATTGAACTCTATCCTTAAATCTTTCAAATTTTGTTTTGAGGTAGAGAATGACCCTTTTTGAGTGATTATGATTGTTTTAAGGCATAAAAATATATTAAGTGAAAGAGGTATAGTTTATAGGGTGCAAAAGGACCTAAATAAAAATAATTATAAATGATGTTCCATTAACGAAAGGGTAGGGGGTCAGGGCACAAACCCTAATATAGAGGCCTAGCCTCATGTCATAGGGCCTAATGCGAGATATTTTCCTCGCAGTGTGGGTCGTACCATGGGGGTGAGGTAGGAACCCTGACAGTGTCCCTTACAGTATGGGACCATTGTTAGTTGTCCCCCTCGTAACACACAACTTATTTTTGTATCCTAAACCTTTCCCAATGCATCTAAACCTTTCTCAAAGTATTTTACACTCAATTTAGGGAGCACATATACTCATTTTAAGCTCAATATTTGACTCCAAAACACCTAAGATGTTAAATTATCCCCCTTAGTATCATTTATATTTTAATGAGATCTTAGAATACCTTTAGCACAATAAATAAAAGAACATAGAGGGACTCAAGAATAAAATAGAATGTATAAAATAAAGCATAAGATTCATATCTTAAGCACCCTCATACAATGATGGAACAAGAAGGGATATCTAGCTTTCATGTCCTCCTCCGACTTCCAAGTTTCTTCCTCTACTTTTTTGTTCCTCCATAGCACCTTTAAAAAATCTATCTCCTTAGACCTCAATTTCCAAACTTGTCTATCAAGAATTTTGTTTGGAATTTCTTAATACAATAAAGAGTCTTTCACACCAGTATCCTTGATGGGCACTGCTAAGGAAGGATCACTGTAATCCCCTATAAGATCCTAGCTCAATTTATCTCACGATTGCATGTTAATGGGTTCAAGACTTAGAAATTTCATGAAGTGTTGGCACTTAGTCATTTCCAAAGCCCCTAAAATTTGAAGATTTTATTTTTGACCTTCTCGACCTTAGAACGTTGATTTTTAAGTTGATTCATGATTGGGGTTGTTCAAGGTGTATCAAGGGTGAGTTTCAAAAATTTTAAATGAGTGTAGGGGCATGTTTGGAGAAGTAAAATAGTTAGGGAACCGGGATAGACCTGCGGTACAGGGCTTAGCCTACTAGAATAGATCCCACCGCTCTAGAGCCTGCGGCGCGGGGCATAGCCCATCGGTCTTGAGCCTGCGATGGCTCTCTTTTTTGTCTAGCTTTTGTTCCTTGTCATTTAAGGGAATTTGGGTCAATTCCCCTAACCCAAACTCCTCTATAACATGAAATTTAGGTCCCCAAGAAGCTTTATTTGCCCTTTTATTCATAAAATCTCTCAAGAAAACCATCTCTAACCTTAAGAACAAACCCTATCCCATTCTCAAGGAATCAAGGAATTCAAGCTTCAAAACTCAATAAATTCTCAAAAATATTCATGAAATCATCTAGTGAGGTATGTATGATGTTCATCCATGGATTCCTTTCACCCATGTAGTCCAAGAATCTCTTTTTGGTTTTAAATTATGAGTTTTTCATGTTTAAGTTGAAATATCTCCATGAATCTCTTCTGAATTCAATTACAAGTTATGTTTATAAGTGTTTTTAAAGTGGGATAAGCCATTACATATTTTATGTGTTGTAATATTCATGTTAAATCCCTAAATTATGATTTTAGTTTTTTTATTATGTAATTATTGCATGCTTTACCCATTCCCATGCTTAGGTTCATGAGTCTCATATGTTTGATGAAATGCCTAAGTGTTGGATTTTGAATAATGATTCTCTAATACAGTTTTAAAGATTTTATATGGCATTATTGGTAATTCCATTCAGTGCTGGTAAGTTATGAACACCCAATACCTATGTGATTTACATGAATTCAGCTTTTCAAGTACTCAGAGAGTTAATCCATGACCCTTATCAGTATACTTACACGTTGTTTGCCTAACTGATTTACATGAAAAGCCTAAGTGAGAATGATCATGCAGACCATCTGAGAATTATGTTGCAGACCTTTAGAGCTTATTAGTTGTTTGCCAAATTCATAAGTGTGAATTTTGGCTAAGATTAGTAGGTTTCCTTGGCCATACTATTTTTGGTGATATCCTTAGAGTTGACCCTCAAAATACCAAAGCAACGAGAAATTAGACAAAAACCATATCTCTATTAGATATCAAGAGTTTCTTAGGCTTGGCAGGCTATTACAGATGGTTTGTTGATGGGTTTTCTTCTATCACATCCCCATGTCAAGATTGACTCAGAATAAAGTTAAGTTTTAGTAGTCAAATTCTTGGAAGAATAGTTTTTAGGAGTTGAAGACTCGACTTACTTTTGCTCTAGTATTGACTTTGCCAGATGGTTCAGATGGATTTGTGGTTTACTGTTATACTTCCAGAGTTGGTCTTGGTTGTGTATTGATGCAGAGAGGTAAGGTCATAACCTATGCCTCTAGACATCTTAAACCCCAAGAAAAGAATTATCCTACCCATTACCTTGAGTTGGCAACTGTTTTTTTCACCTTGAAAATATGGAGACATTACCTTTATGGGGTTCATATGGATGTGTTCACTAACCATAAGAGCTTGTAGTATGTATTCTCGCAGAAATATTTGACTTCATCAAAGAAGATGGCTTGAGTTGGTAAAAAATTACAATATGAGTGTGTTGTATCATCCGAGAAAGGCCAGTGTAGTCACAAATGATCTTAGTAGGTTGTATATGGGTAGTGTTGATCATGTTGAGGAGGATAAGAGAAAGTTAGTCAGTGAGGTTCATCAGCTTTCTAGATTAGGTGTTCAGTTGGTTGATTAAGTAGAAGGTAGTGTATAGATTCAAAATGGTTTGGAATAATCCTTGGTTTGTGAAGTTAAGAAAAAGCAAGACAGAGATCCTAGTGTGGTTAAGTTGAAGGAGGTTGTTCTAGATCAAAAGGTGGAGGTTTTATCCGAAGGGGGAGATGGTGTACTTCATTGTCAGGGAATATTATGTATTCCGTGTTTTGATAACTGTAGACAGTGAATACTTAAAGAAGAGCATGGTGTGCGATACTCTATCCATCCAGGAGCCACTAAGATTTATCTTGACTTGTAGGAAATCTATTGGTAGAGTGGTATGAAGAGGGATATTACAGAGTTTGTAGCTAAGTGTTCTAATTTTAGTAGGTTAGGTTGAACACCAAAGGCCTAGTGGCACATTGCAGGAGTTCAGTATCCCCACATAAAAGTGGGAGGTTGTGAACATAGATTTTGTGATAGAGTTGCCTCGCACGCGTCGTCATCATGATTTGATATGTGTCATTATAGACAGAATGACCAAATCAGCTTATTTCCTACCAGTTCATACTTTTTACTCAGATGAGGATTATGCCAGGCTCTAGCTTAGAGAGTTGGTTAGGTTGCATATGATTCTTTTTTCTATCATATCAGATTGAGGTACTCAGTTTACCTCTCACTTTTGGAAGGCTTTTCAGAAGGGTTTTGGTACCCAAGTTTATATCAGTACAACTTTTCATCCCCAGACAAACGGTGAGGCAGAAAGGACCATTCAGACCTTAGAGGACATGTTGAAAACATGTGTTATTGACTTTACAGGTAGTTGGGATGATCACTTACCTTTGATTGAGTTTGCCTATTATAATAATTATCACTCCAGTATTCAGATGGCTCCGTTTGAGGCTCTTTATGAAAGAAGATATAGATATCCTATTGATTGGTTTAAGGCAGGTAAAGCTACTTTGATAGGGCCTGATATAGTGTTTGATATGATGGAGAAAGTTTAGTTAATTTGGGAGATATTGTAGACACAACACAGCCGTCAGAAATCTTATGAAGATATGAGGAGAAGAGATCTTAAGTTTGGTGATTTAATTTATATAAAAATATCACCCATGAAGGGAGTGAGAAGATTTGGAAAGAAGGGGAAACTCAGTCCCCGTTATGTAGGCCCATATAAGACTTTGACTTATTTTGGGAAGGTAGCTTATGAGCTAGGGTTTCCTACAGATTTAGCATCAGTGCATCTAGTGTTTCATGTTTCCCTGTTAAAGAAGTGTATTGGTGATTCAGCTGTTGTTTTTCTATTAGAAATCATGGATGTTCAAGATAACCTTTCTTATGAAGAAATCCCAGTTGAGATCCTTGATCATCAGATTCATAAACTAAGGAACAAAAAAGTTCCCTTGGTCAAGGTTCTTTGGTGGAATCAGTTTGTTGAGGGAGACACTTTGGAAGAAGAAGAGGATATGCAAACCAAGTATCCTTACCTTTTCTCTGCGAACTCAGATTCAGCTAAAGGTAACGATTTTCCTCAGATTGACTCTATTCCATTCTCAGTTTCAGCGATGTAATCCATTTCATACATTCAATTCAGTTCATGTATCATGTTTCAGACTTAGTTATGCAATCATGTTTTCAGTCATGCATTTTTATTTTATGATCTCAGTTTCCCCGTGTTCTCAGCTAACCAGCCTGATTCGAGAATGAATATTCCCAAAGGGGAGATATTGTAATACCTCGTAATATCCTAACTCAATTCAACTCATGATTGAATGTTAAATTGGTCCAAGACTTAGAAATTTCACTAAGTGTTGGGACTTAGTCATTTTCAAGGATCCTAAACTTCGATGATTTTATTTTTGACCTTCTCGACCTCTTAACATCGATTTTTAAGTTGATTTATGATTAGGTTGTTCAAGGCATGTTTTGGGTGAATTTTGGAATTTTTAGATGATCATAGGGGAGTGTTATGAGAAGCAAAATAGTGGGGTAATCGGGATATGCCCATGGCGCGGGGCTTAGCCAACTGTAATGGAACCTGCAGCGCCCCATCCCCTTTTTTCCAGATTTTGTTCCTCATTATTTAAGGGCATTTGGGTTAATTCCCCTCACCCAAACTTTTCCATAACACAAAATTTAGGTCCCCAAGAAGCATTATTTGTCCCTTTATTCATAAAATTTCTCAAGAAAACCATCTTCTACCTCAAGAACAAACCCTAACCCCTTCTCAAGGAATCAAAGAATTCAATCTTCAAACCTCAAGAAATTCCCAAGAATCTTCACAAAATCATCTAGTGAGGTATGTGTGATGTTCATCCATGGGTTCCTTTTACTCATTGAGTCCAAGAATCCCTTTTTGGTTTTAAATTATGAGTTTCTCTTATTTAAGTTGAAATATCTCCATGAATCTCTTGTGAATTCAATTACAAGTTATGTTTATAAGAGTTTTTCAAGAGGGATGAGCCAATACATGTTTTAGATGTTGTAATCTTCACGTTAAATCCCTAAGTTATGATTTTAGTCTTGTAATTATTTTATTCTTGCATGCTTTACCCATTCCCATGCTTAAATTCATGACTCTCATGTGTTTGATAAAATGCCTAAGTGTAGGATTTTGAATAATGATCCTCTAATATAGTTTTAAAGATTTTATATGGCATTATTGTTAATTCCATTTAGTGCTGGTGGGTTATGAACACCTGATGCCTATGTGATTTACATGAATTTAGCTTTTCAAGTATTCAGATGGTTAATCTATGACTTTTATCAGTATACTTACATGTTTATAATCATGATGAGCACTATCAGTTATGTAATAATGTTCAGTCCAGTTTAGTCTATCCAAGTATCTTTGTCAATTTAGTTGGGAGTAGGATTTAGCACCAAGCAAACTCAGGGATGGGGGCTTACCTGACATTAGAGGGTATGACCCTTAGTAGCAATCCTCAAGTTCAAGAACTACATATCCAGGGTGGGTTAAAGATGTCTACCTACGGGTTGAGGGTTGACAAAGTGTTTACTTGCCAGTTGAGGATGACACATATCTCATTAGACAACCTGCCAGTCGAGGGTGGCTATTAGTGCTTCAGGACACCAGTTTAGTGGATCTGCACAGCCAGTGTTAGTATCCATGGCACGGTACCGACGCCCTTCAAATTGGGGTTACAAGTTGGACCCTGATTAGCTTATATTGGGGCATGTTAGTTAGATGAAACCTCCCACTCTCTCAGTACAGTATTCAATATAGCTTCAGTTCAGGTTTACCTGACCAAAGCATATAAATTCTCAATTATTCAGTTATCAGATTTTCAATTTACAAATTATTTTAGATATATTTTTATGCTTGGTCTTGCATTCTCATATGTTACAGTTTTACAGTTTTCATGCATTCATTATCAGTTATCTCAAGTTATTCAGTTAGTCCTTATTTCATATGCACAGTACCCCATGTATATCAACCTAACCTCATCTCAGATACCAGTACATTCAAAGTACTGACCACATACTCTTATTGGTGATTTGATGTCTTATATCATATGTTCGGATGCACAGTTTCCCCACCGTAGTTAGAAAACTTAAGATAATCTTGCAGCTGTAGTGGTGAGTCCTCATACATTGAGGACATGTTATCTTTATTCAGTTATTTCAGTATTTCATTTAATTTATTCAGTCAGAGTAAGTTGGGGGTCTGTCCCATCCACTCCTCAGTCAGGTTAGAGGCTTTTACATGTTCAGACAGTCAGTTAGACAATCAGTCAATCACTTTTCAGTTTTATCAGGTTTATCAGACTTATGTTTGATTCAGTATGTCAATATTCAGATTTATATTTCCTTCTCAATTATCTTCCCGACAGGTATTATGTTCATATTTATTTAGTGCTCACAACAGGTACCAGCTCATGGGTTAGCTTGTGGTTACTTATGACTGTAAGCACCACTGTTGCGACTAGGAGGTAGCCTTGGGTTGTGAAAATCACCCACACATTTCTTGATCACGGACATATAAAATACATGACGAGTCAATGCTAAGCTTTCTGGTAAATCCAGTTAATAAGAAACCTTCCCAACTCTCCAAAGAATATGATATGGACTAATATAATAGGGACTAAGCTTCCCCATTTTTCCAAACCGCCTAACTCCTTTCATAAGAGAGACCTTCAAGAACACTAGTTGCCAACTTCAAACTTTAGATCCCTTTAGAATACATCCTCATTAGACTTTTGGTGACATAGAGCAGTATTATGCCTCTCTCAAATAGCCTTGGCCTTCTCAATCGCTTGGTGTACCAATTCAGGTTCGAACAACCTAGTCTCACCCACCTTATACCACCCAAATAGCCATCAACATCTCCTACTATAGAGGAGATCAAATTAGCCATTTTGATTTTGGAGTGACAACTGCTATTATAAGTAAACTCAATAAGTGGTAAATAATCAACCTAACATTCCTTAAAGTCAATTAAACAAGACCTTATCATATCTTCTAAAGTCTGAATAGTATGCTCCGCTTACCCATCCATTTGAGTGTGGAAACTGATGCTAAGGTTGCTAAGGTTCAACTGAGTACCCACCCCATCTATAAAGACCGCCAAAAATAAGAAGAAAATTGCGTACCTTGTTAAGAAATGATAGACACCAGGGCTACATGCAACCAAACTATCTCCCGAATGAACAACTTTGTATAATTTCTCCCTAGTATTTTGTCCTCACCAATGTAAAGTGAGTAGACTTGGTAATCCTATCGAAAATAACCCAAATGGAATTGTATTGGTTTTGGGACTAGAGTTAATGGTAATAAAATTCATGTTAATCATCTCCCACTTCCAAATAGGTTGAACTATATCTTGGGAGGTGACACCTGGTCTCAAATGCTCAACTTTGACTTTCTAATAATTCTTACATTTGGCAACAAAAATTTCTACATCCCCCTTCATATTATTCCATAAATACATCTCTTTCAAGTTATGGTACATCTTTGTGGAATCAGAATAAATATAACTCGACATACGAGCCTCGATCAAAATCCTCTCCCGCAGCCCATCTACACTAGGAACATATAATTTACCCGAATATCTCAGAACACTATCTCCCCCAATTTCAAATGCCATAACCTTATGCTGAACCACATCATCTTTTATTTATATAAGTATGGGATTGAGAGCCTTCTTCTACTTAACTTTAGCCCCAAGAGCTGACTTAGCCACTTTATGGACAATCACTCCCCCATTCTCAGAGTCCAAAAGCCAAACTCCTAAATTTTCTAGCTGGTGAATGTTCTTCACCAATCCTCTTTTATCCTTATCAACATGAGACAATCTCCCTATGGATAACTTGCTAAGAGTATCAACATAAATATTTGCTTTACCTGGGTGGTAGTGCAAGCTCATGTCGTAATCCTTGAACAATTCAAGCCACCTCTTCTTCTTGAGTTTAAATTCTTTATGGGTGAACACATTCTTCAAGGTCTTATGGCCAAGTAAATATCCACATGCACTTCGTACAAATTATGATGCCAAATCTTTAATGCAAATACCACAACCGCTAACTATAAATCATGACTTAGGTAATTTCTCTCGTGCACCTTATGTTGTCTAGAAGCATAAGCCACAACCTTCCCATGCTACATAAGCACACATCGATGTGCTACAAGAGATGCATAACAATATACAACAAACCCCTTAATACCTTTGAGAAATATCAAGATAGGTGAAGTAGTCAAACGACCCTTCAGCTTTAAAAAATTCCCCTCACATGCATCAGACCATAAAAACTTTACCATTTTTGGAGTCAATCTCGTAAGTGGGGTTGTAGTAGATGAGAAGTTCTCTACAAAATTAAGATAATAACCTACTAGACCCAAGATCCAAATGTAGGCTGGAGTCGTGGATCTAGGACATTTATTCACCATCTCAATCATTTATGGATCCACTTTAATCCCTTCACTAGAAACAACCTGTCCAAGAAAAATTGCAATACTCAATCAAAACTCACACTTAGAAAATTTTGCATTTAACTCCAAATCTTTATGGGTCTACAACATGATTTCAAGGTGATTGACATGATCCTACTCACTATTAGAGTACACCAAGATATCTTCAATAAAAACTATGACGAACAAATTCAGAAATTGTGTAAACACCCTATTATTAAGAACAATGAAAACAACCAGAGCATTGGTCAACCCAAAAAATGAGCAAAAATTCATAATGGCAAGTTTAGAAAGCAGTCTTGGGAATATTAGCACTCCTAATATTTAACTGATGGTTGCCCAAATAGAAGTCTATTTTAGAAAAACTCTTAGCACCCTAAAGCTAATAAAAAAGATAATTAATACTAGGAAGAGGATACTTACTTTTCACAATGATCTTATTCAGCTGACAGTCGTCTATATATATTCAGAGAGACCCATCTTTATTTCACATAAATAGGAAAATGGCAACCCAAGGAGAAATACTAGGACAGATAAAACCCTTATCAAGAAGCTCTTTTAATTATCCCTTTAGCTCTTTCATCTCCGTCGAAGCCATTCTATATAGTGGAATAGAGATGGGATGAGTATCAGGTAGAATATCAATCCCAAAGTTTATTTTCTTATCAAGAGAAATTCAAGGAATATCATCGGGAAAATCATTGAAAAATGCATTAACCATAAGAACAGACTGGAAGGAGGGACTTTCAGAGTTAGAATCTTTAACCAAAACTAAATAATACAAACACCCCTAAGATATTAATTTTTGATCCCCGAGATAAGAGATAAATTTCCCCTTGGGTAACAGGGAACATCCCTCCCATTTTGTTATCGGTTCATTAGGAAAATGAAAAGTAACCTTTCCAGTACCTCATTGTTTTGAGCTTTAAGACTCTTTCTATCCATTGACTTTTGCAGAAAAAAGTCCTTTTTGTAGTGGATATTGTAATGATCCTCCGGATATTTCCTTAATTTTAACACATATCCGACATTTTGAGAATAAGACTTGGAAAAGTGTGGGAAATTATTCATTGAAGTTAATGTAAATTATCCCTACACTACTTGTTCATTTTCCATTATTTTTCCCATCAAATTTCATCATTTTTCATTATAAATTCTTAGAATTTAGGTGTTACAATCCTTAACATTAGGGGCTTATTTGGGCGTTGATTTATGCTCCATTTGTTCTCATATTTAGAGCACATATTCTTTGTTGTTCGATGGACCTCGTGAAAAACTCAATTTTGGGTTTTGTTTGTGGGACATGCCCCCGACTATGGAAAAAATCAAAGTCTAACAAAGTCTATGACAAAGAGTTAAAAGACCATGAAATGAATGTCTTCCGAACTATAGAAGCTCACCACTTCAATGTCAACTCATGAGCCACTCAACACCTAGTCACTATGCAGGAAAAGAAGAAACTCTGATCCCTGTATCGCGTGGGGATACAACATTCGGAGATGGTTAGAGGTTCGAATTCTGGCATATAACTCTGGGATAGAGGAATAAAATAATGCTATCATTCAAAACCAAGTCAAATCACCATATCCAATCACATGTGTGCATATATATATAGTGTTGGGATAGGGAAAGAGGCTTAGCATGAACTTTTAAAATATTAACCTGGGATGTGTAGCATAACCGTCAAAATACAAGGCACACACGAGCTATGTGGGCACAACTTTCCCTAGTTTGAAGAGCCCAGTGCGTGTAGCCGCACAAACCAAAGAATATCTATATCTGTATAAGCCATTATGGGAGATTCAAACCTCTCCCGACATAATCAAGGTGACTTAAGCACCAATGTATACAATATGGAGGACTCGAACCTCCCATTCATATATCTATTCAGGCGACTCAAACCTCCCAGTCATATAGACACCTGGTCTGGCTAGCACGGTTTCCAGTGTTAGTCATTCGGACTACACTTTCATATACCCTCTACACATCTAACTTTAAATCCTAATTTAAAATATTCTTTACACATGCACAAAACTATTAGTCCAATTTCTTACCAAATGCATCCCATTGGTATCATTATAAAAACACCACCATTAAGCATACAACATGCCATAACCATTATCATTCGACTTTGGGACTTAAACCCATTGTCTATACAAAGCCATCAAAGTAATTCAAAATTCAAAGACTCAAACCTATTTATCCATTTAAACCACCAAGGTTACAATTCAATTTAACTTATAGCCAACAAGGCCTTTCATGAAACCATTTACCTATCATTTACATTATTAGGCCAATGCCTTAGTTCAAAACACATTCCAATTCAATTTATGGTCATCAAGACCTTTAAAAAATCATTTATCCTTCATTAACATTCTTATACTAAGCATTAGTTCAAAACCCAATTCATCATGTGACAAGATTCTTCTCTTAGGAATTTTCACAAGCAGGTTGAGGGCGTACCATTATTTAAGTCAAAGACCATCAAGTCATGGTTAATCATAACCCCTTTATTAAACCATAATTTCCATACACCCACATGTGCAAAACCATTACCAAATACATGTATAAACACTAGTGATATTATGAGAGAACAATATCAACATTAGACATTCAAACCCCCAAACTATAGGGTTCAAAACCACCATTTATGATTCAAGAACAATGCTTAAAACACATGATTTTTATGAACTAACAATGAATGAAGAGTCACATGTCTTATTCACAAAGATTCACGAAAAGAACTTGACTCTTGAGCCCCTAGATGAACACCTCGCGGAAACCCTAGCCCAATCTTCAAGAGAGAGTTTAGAGAGGATTTTGAGAATATTTTGATACTTTCAAGTGAGGAATGAGGCACCAAATAGTGTTATAAGATGTGGGGTCTTAAAATCTTGGGGTGGGAAATGTCTAAAATACTCTCATCTTAAAAACTGTAAAAGACTCGCAGGAGGGTACAGTTTGGCCTCTCCACTTATACCCACATCATATAAGTGGTACCCTCTACTTGTATATTGATCAAAATATTGGACACAATAACCTATTCAACATACGACTCCTTAGAATGTCCTATACTACCATACGAATAGTACCCATCTACATTGTACCTTGAACATAATGTCAAGACTAGACACTGAACAATAAACAGTTTGGACCTCACCAATCGTATCATAATCATTCGAGTCATATAATGGCTTTTAGTATCAAGAACAGAACTTGGACAATGTCAATCTTCAATTAAAGACATAAAACCAAGATGTCTAGAACAACACCTACCTCAAGAATGATTTTCCAGAATCAGGAATAGGAATAGATACTTAGACTTCATGACCTTCTCGGCCTCCTAAGTAGCTTTCTCAAACTTTTGGTTCCTCCATAGAACCTTCACCAAAGCCACATCTTTTGTTCACAACCTACAAATATGCCATTCCAAGATCCTCACCGGGACCTCCTTATAATACACTGAATCCAAGATACCAATGTCCTCTAAAAGAATAACCAATGAAGGATCACCCACACATTTCCCCAACATAGACACATGGAATACTGGATTAATGGAAGTCATGCTAGAGGGAGATTCCAACTCATATGCAACATTACCAACACTTCTCAAAACCACGTACAGACTAACATACCGAGGACTAAGATTCCCCTTTTTCCCAAACTACATTACTCTATTTATGGGAGATACTTTTAAAAAGACCCAATCTCAAACCTCAAAATCAAAATCCCTTCGCCTCACGTCCGTATAGTACTTTTGGTGACTGTGGGTTATCTTAATCCTATCCTGAATCACCTTCACCATTTCCATAGCTTGGTGAACTAAATCCAAGCCAAACATTTCCACTTCACCAACCTCGAACCAACCAATAGGAGACCTCCACCTCCATACATATAATGCCTCAAACAGTGCCAAACTAATGCTAGAATGGTAAATATTCTTATAAGAAAACACAATCAAAGGCAAACGTTCAAACAAAATACCACCATAATCAATCACATAAGCTAGCAACATATCTTCCATAGTCTGAATAGTCCTTTTGGCTTACCTATCCGACTGTGGGTGAAAAGTCATCCTAAGACACACTTTAGTCTTTAGTCCATTGGAAAGAGCACAAAAATAATAATGAAAATTGAGTGCCATGATTTAAATTAATCAAGACAGGCGCACAATGCAGCTTTACAATTTCCTGTTGGTACAAAGTCATATAATCCTTGGCGGAAGAGGTGGTCCTCATGGGAAAGATGTGAGAAGAATTGGTCATCCTATCCACGATGACCTAAATGGAGTCACATTGATTCGCGAATGTGGAAGACCAATAATGAAATCCTTACTAATTATCTCCCATTTCCACACCGGTAATTTAATCTCTTGGAGCAGCCCACTGGGCCTTAAGTGCTCAACCTTCACTTGCTGACATACTATATACTTAGCCACAAATTTAGCTACATCTTATTTCATGTTATTCCACCAATACATCTCCTTGAGATAATGATACATCTTTGTTGAATCGGGAAAAATCATATACCACGACTCATGGGTCTCGGCCAAAATCCTGCCTCGCAACCCATCCATATTCGAAACACACAACCACTCTTGGTACCTGAAGATACCATCACCCCCAATCTCAAAGGCCATAACCTTTTTCTTACACACATCATTCTTGATCTCCATCAAAAGAGGGTCTAATACCTGTTTCTCCTTTATTTTTGAACCAAGAGATGACTGTACTACCTGCTGCACTATCACACCACCATCCCCAGAGTCTAAGAGACAGACTCTAAGGTTATCCAAATAGTGAATATACTTTACCAATTCCTTTTTATCCTTATCCACATGGGACAAGCTATCCATGGATAACCTACTAAGAGCATCAACAACTACGTTAGCTTTACCTGGATCATAGTAAAGACTCATATCATAGTCCTTCAACAACTCAAGCCACCTTCTTTCCCTTAGATTAAGATCCTTTTGAGTAAATATATACTGTAAACTATTATGATAAAAAAAAATATCAACAAGCACCCCATAAAAATAGTGATGCCAAATTTTCAACCTGAACACCACAACTAACAACTCCAAGTCACGAGTCAGATAGTTTCTCTTATGAAACTTACACTGTTTAGAGGCATAGGCAACCACCTTACCATGCTGCATTAACACACAACCCAAACCAATTCGGGATGGATCACAATAAACCATAAAACCCTCGATACTCTCAGGTAGAGTCAAGACTGGAGCTGAAGTTAAATTATATTTTTGCTTCTCAAAACTACCTTTACAAACATCATACCACATGAAATTTACTTTTTTCTAAGTCAATTATGTCAATAGAGCAGTAATAGAAGAAAAACTCTCCACGAACATCCTATAATACCCTGCTAAACCCATGAAGCTCTGAATATCGATTGGAGTCGTGGGTCTAGGCCACTTATTAACTACAAAAAACTTCTGAGGATCCACCATAATCCCCCCACTATACTCAACATGACCTAAAAAAGTTACAACATTCAACCAAAATTCATATTTAGAGAATTTAGCATACAACTACTGATCTTTAAAGCTTTGTAACACAAGATGGAGGTGGTTGGCATGATCCAAATCACTCTTAGAGTACATCAAGATGCCATCAATGAAGACAATGATAAAAAAATCTACAAACTAACAAAAAACACTATTCATCAAATCCATAAATGTCGCTAGGGCATTGGTCAACCTAAAAGATATAACCAAAAACTCAAAATGCCTATACTGGGTATGGAATGTTGTCTTAGGGATATTCATATCCCTAATATTTAAATGATGATACCTGAACCATAGTTTGATCTTAGAATAAAATTTGGCACCCTGAAGCTGATCGAAGAGATCATTGATTCTCGAAAGGGGATACTTGTTCTTTACCGTCACCTTGTTCAATTTCCATTAATAAATACACATACAAAGGGAACCATCCTTCTTACACATGAAAAATACTGGTGCACCCCATGAGGACACACTAGGATAGATAAAACCCTTATCTAAGAGATCCTTTAGTTGCTCCTTGAGTTCTTTCAACTTTGTTGGAGCTATTCTATATAAGGTAATAGAAATTGGATGAGTTCCTAAAACAAGATTACTACCAAAATCAATCTCCCTATCAGGAGAGATACCAGGAAGGTCATCAGGGAAGACGTTTTGAAACTCATTTACCACAGGAATAAAATGTAAAATAGGACCTTGCGAGTTAGAATCTTTAACTCGAACCAAATGATAGGATACCCCTTGGAGATTAATCACTAACAACTTTGATGGTGCTTCAGTAAATTGTCCATAACCTTTTACTCAGATATTAGATTAAGGTGAAATCAGAGGAGTTAGAAATATAATTCAATTATATATCTTCACCTACCCCTTATTTTTTCGTTTCTTTTCTGATGGGGATTTGTAACACCCCAGATTTTAGCCCTGAAAAATTCCTAAGTTTTTGAACTCACTGCCCTGACTATGACTTACCTTATGAGTTGTAAGGTCACCATACGGGTCATAGGAACCTAATTTTAGGGTGACTAGTGAGGTCTCCCAAGGTGTCTATTATGAGTACGACTAGACTCAACGAGTCATCTAGACTCTAAATGAGTCGTATAGTGCTCCTCATAGACAAACCAGTAAAGGTTCCTGATGTTTCTTCCTTGACCACGACTAGGAATCTACATGTCATAGTGACACCTCAAGAGTCGTAGTGTGTGACACCTAAGGTCAATAGTGAGAGGTCCTTGATCTACTGCTCTAGCTATAAGCCATGCAGATGACTCATTGCCAGACATGATGGGTTGTAAGTTGACTCATGATGACTAGGTGACTTTTTTTGCACTTTTAAGTGGCAGCATTCTAGTCATTTCCCTCCTTTACCACTTAGGATGTAGGTCCACAAAACACCCAAAAGGGTTATTTTCATTACTTTAACAATTAAATATATTCTCCCTTCTCTCTCAAATCCCTACATCAAGAACCCCAGGGTTTTAGAAGGAATTGACAATTAGAGCGTCTAAGGGTTGATTTCACTCCATAATTCTTGGTATCTCAGGCATGTTACTTTTCCCCAAAACTTATTTTGTTGTAATCATGTAATTAAATTGTTACTCACATAATTTAATTATGGTTTATGAATATGGGTTTGAGGATCTTGAAATAAATGTTACTTTAATTGAATCCCAATGATTTAATATGCATTATTTGTGCTTTATCAATGGTTTTCAACCAATTTGGTGCATGGGTATGGGAATTGGAAAGGGGGTTGAGGTATTTCACCCAAATTAATATTTTGTTATTGAAAATTAGTTTGGAAATTGTGTTCCCTCTACCTACTTGCATAATTGGTTTTGAAATATGGTTTGTCACATGATTTGACTTACTTACCTGTACTATTCAATTGCATAAAAGGCTAAACTGATAAACATGGATTTTGAAGGCCTTGTTGTCCATGCATGATTTTTAAAATTTGAAGCTAGGGGGTCAAAGAAGTCCCCTGGGTAAAATTGATAAAGTAAAAGGCGTTGAGGCATTTCCCAAATTTGATTTAATGAACAAAGGTGGTTGTGGCATTATCCAAAATTGATTTAATGAACAAAAGGGGTCGTGGAATCCCCCCACATATTCTTAATAAACAAGGGGCCGAGGCATTCCCCCATGTTAATGAAATTGTGATGGCATAATTATAAGCATACAAGCGTAATGGTATAAAGATACATATAGTATGCCTTAGAGGTCAATTCTGTGGTTAAATGTATGGGTTATGTGAAATTTGATTTAATTATGTAACTCCCCAAATATGATACCCAAAATGTTACACGGTGCTTATGACCCCAAAGGACCATAAGCTAACCCATTACTGATATCTGTACTTGTACATTATAAAACATACTAAATATAATGTAGAAATAAAGGCTGAAAGACCATAAGGTTCAAAACTGTATGACTGATAAAATATAACATCTGAGTGGGGTAATAGTATACCCAAAACTGAAATACTGTCTGAACATACCGTAGTCTGAAAAACCTCTAAAACATAACTGTTTTGATAAGGAGTTGATGGGACATATCCCCAACTAACTTCAACTTATAAATTAATTAATGAGATAATAAATAAATGATCATATACTCGAAAGATAAGGACTGACTGCTAACTCTGACTTCTGAGACTGGAATTGTGATGCACCGGAAAAATTTTCCTTTAAGATCTCATACGAAAATGTGTTGAATTCTGTTCTTTATCATAATTAATAATTTTTTTGTGTGGAATTTCTGGATATGCGATCCGTCATCGCATAGAGAATCAAATAATCTTTCCAACAATATGTGGATCATCCAAAACGGACACTCGAGCGATGAGTTATGATCATTCCGATCTAACCATGAATAGTGGTGAACAGTAAATGTGCAGGAAGAAAATTTTGAGGCCAGGCGAATTTTAGGGTCAAATTCAAACGATCATAACTCCTTGTACATAATGATCTGGGTGAGCTACTGTATATCAATAGAAATCTTTGAAACTCCTCTTTCCAATGAAATTGGTTTCATTCAATTTTTCCATCGGATAAAAACGTTATGGTCGATCTACTTCAGCCTATCAAAACAGTCCACCAAAGGACAGATATGACATTATTTAATTTTTAAGGGTATTTTGGTGATTCCCACTCCAATCAATCCGGGTAAACCATGGATTTAAGTCCATTAAGAGCATTCAATAGCACATTTCTCTCCAAAATTTCCTAAGGCTCAAACCCAAACCCTACTACTCCAAATTTCATCCTTCTATGTCTCTTGATTGAACCGAAGAAATTTCAAATTGATTTGGGATTCGAGTTGATCATGTTAAGGGATTCGAGAAGCACCCTTTATTTTCGTGAATAAAGTCCAAGAGTCGGAAGTTCATATTCATCTTCCATTTTTAGGTATGTGGGGCTTTGAACAAGATTATCCTTTAGATCTTGTGCCTGGTATTTTTGTTGAATTACATTGACATGAGATTTTACATGTTTTACCATGAATTGAAAATATGGTTTTATATCTTATATTATTGTCCATGAGCTATGGGATTATGTCATCCGATATGTGTAGGATGTTGAGATGGAATTGTCCAAAAAGTATTTGATTATGAGAGTATGATGATTTAATTTTTTAAGCCTTGATTTATACTATCATTCCACTATTTCCTTATTATGAATTTATAATTGATATTGGAAATTCTATATCCCTACTATGGGTTGATGTCTCAAGTACCTTTAAATAAGAGTTGGATGGCAAATTGAGAAATATTGATATTGAAGTTGCAATGAGTCTTGGTATTTTCCGGATGGTTTTGATGAGTTAAATTGTTGAAAATATTATGTATTGAGTATTCATATATTTGTCCAAATGTCGAGTCATTTATAGTTCAATGCATTGATACCTTGTTGGTGTTGAGGAAGATTAAATTGTTTTGAGCTAAAATATGTTGAGTTAGGAATCCACAAATTGATATGATTTGATAAATGAGAAAAATAATTGATTTGGTCATTATGATAGACCTTTGTGATGTTGTGGTGGATTTTCTAATGCGTTCCGAGCTTGTCGGAGAGTCGTACTTAGCACCGAGAGGGAAATTTGGTATTCCCCAAACCTATGTGCCACCGTAGAGTTGTTTGATGATTATATTATTGGCTGGAGAGCCCGATTGTGATTATTGCAGTTTTAAGGTCGTACTCCCTGGCAAAGAGTATGACGCTCCCACCAACGGAGGTTTCAAACATTGGTATTCCACGTAGCTCATGTGGGGTTGTCGATTATAGGAAACTCTCTTGTCCATAAGAGTCATGTTTATTGAAATACCGAGTCACTCCAAGTTTTGATGTGGTAAGTCAAGTTGCCTATGATGATCTATAATGATTTATGAGGTTTTCCCCCTACATTTCCTAGCTAAGATGTTATGAGTTGCATGATTCAATGTCACTCAAGCCAGGTGTGTCATTATGGTCCGTATGTATGTTTTTACGAAATTTATGATATTATTTATATTTTGCATGCGCCCTCACATACTCAGTACATATCTTGTGTTGACCCACATATTTCTCTATGGGATACATTCTTACCATGATGTAGGTTCAGGTACTCAGCCGCAGCCGCGACAGTGATATTCGTGTGCCGCATCTACATTCCTTCAGTGTTGCGTCCTCATGGTTCAAAGACCAAGTTGCTAGTTTTGGTGTTGTTGTTTTGTGATCCCTTTGGTCTGTTGAGCCAGTTGGGGGTTTGTCCCAATGGCTTGTTGATTTGGCTATATAGAGGCTATGTCAGACTAGTGTATTGTTGTGTTGGTTTGTGTATAGACATTCCATATATGTACAGTCTAATGATATTCTGTGCCATGTATGATGTGATATGATATGTACTTATATATATATCCTTAGCGTAGCGTGTATATTGTTGTGTTGGAACCCAAGGGTAGTGTTTTGGATTAAGGGGTTAGCTTGAGGCTACGTGTAGCCTTGGGCACCGTGTGGCATCTCAGGATGATATTTTGGGGCGTTATAAACTTGGTATCAGAGAGCCTAAGGTTGTGAAGAGTCCTAGGGAGTCTGAAAAGCCATGTTACGTAGAGTCTTGAGCATCGGTGTATAGCGCGCCACACCTATGATCAAGAGGATGCAGGGCGTTCTAGGAAAAGTCATTTCTTTCTTTCTTCAAGAGTGTATCATGCTTACAACTATTTCCTTCTGCTATTAATTCGTGCGTTCTTATGATAGAAAATGCCTTTATGTCGAGCTCACGGAAACAACAACCAACCTCAACCCATTGATCAGTAGTTACCGCCAATACTCATGCTAATGCTCCACCTCCACAGGAAAATAATTTGGCAGCAGCACGAACTCATAACTTTATGCAGATGAATCCGCCAGAGTTTCATGGGTCGAGAGCAGGTGAGGACCCGCAGATGTATGTTGATGAAATAAAGAAAATTACACAAATTATGCACATGATCGAGGAAGAAAGTATGGAGATGGATTCTTATCGGTTGAAGGATGTTACCTATGACTGGGTGCAGATTTGGAATAAGGGTAGAGAGGAAGATACCGCTCCGGTGACTTGGCAATTGTTCCAAGATGCTTTCTTGGATAGATTTTTTCTTCTTGAGTTACGGGAAGCTAAGATAGAGGAGTTTATGAATTTGAGACAAGGCTCCATGTCGGTTAAGGAGTATTTTCTTAAGTTTAATCAACTATCGAAGTACATTCCTAATATGATGGCTGACTCGAGGACTAGTATGAGCAAGTTTCTAACTGGGGTGTTGAGTTATGTGGTGAAAGAATGTAGATTTTCTATGATCAACAGGGAGATTGATATTCCAAGGTTAATTATTCACGCCCAACAGATTGAGTCAAACAAGATAAAGGAAAGAGAAAGAGTAAGAGGGATTAAGAGAGTAAGATCGAAGAAACAGGGGTTTGGTCAGACTAGATTCTCCGGAGGGAGTCGCCCTCAGTTTTAGAGACGTCCATTTATACTTACGCCTTCCTCATCTAGTTCTCCCGTATATCAGAGAAGGCAGGAGCTCGGGAATAGGTCGGTACCTTCCAGGTCTCAGGATAGTGTAAGCAACCGTCCTCATCCTCCTTTGTGTGCTAAGAGTGGTAAAAACCATTTGGGGGAGTTTTATATGGGGAAGCGGGGCTGTTTTGGTTGTGGAAAGTTGGGCCACATAATTAGAGACTGCCCATATGCCAGACAACGGAGTCATGATGCCCGTCCCCAGAGTCAGGCTACCAGTGCCCCACCTCCTGCAGCCCATCCAGTTTCTCCTTAGAGTGCTTCATCTAGTACTGCTAACGGTTAATACCAGAATCATTTCTATGCCATACCACCTCGTCAGGAGAAAGAGGACTCTCCCGATGTTGTCACTGGTATGCTCCGTGTTTTCTATTTTGATGTCTATGAGTTGATGGACCCCAGTTTGAGTTTTTCTTATGTGAAACCTCTGGTTGCTGTAAATTTTGAAACGAATCCTGAATTGTTTGGATAAGGAGTTGATGGGACATATCCCCAACTAACTTCAACTTATAAATTAATTAATGAGATAATAAATAAATGATCATGTCCTCGAAAGATGAGGACTGACTGCTAACTATGACTTTTGAGACTGGAATTGTGATGCCCCAAAAAATTTTTCCGTTAAGATCTCGGACAAAAATGTGTTGAATTTTGTTCTTTATCATGATTAATAATTTTTCTGTGTGGAATTTCTGGATATGCGACCTGTCATCGCGTAGAGCATCAAATAAGCTTTCCAATGATATGTGGATCATCCAAAATGGACACTCGAGCGATGAGTTATGATCATTCCGATCTTACCATGAATAGTGGTGAACAATAAATTTGCAGGACAAAAATACTGAGGCCAGGCGAATTTTAGGGTCAAATTCAAATGATCATAACTCATTGTACATAAGGATCTAGTTGAGCTACTATATATCAACAGAAATCTCTGAAAGTCCTCTTTCCAATAAAATTGGTTTCATCCAATTTGTCCATCAAAGAAAACAATTATGGTCGATCAACTTCAGCCTATCAAAATAGTCCACCAAAGGACAGATTTGACAATATTTGATTTTTAAGGGTATTTTGGTCATTACCACTCCAATCCATTCGGGTAAACCATGGATTTAAGTCATTTAAGAGCATTCAATAGCTCATTTTTCTCAAAAATTTCCTAATGCTCAAACCCCAACCCTACTACTCCTAATTTCATCCTTCTATGTCTCTTGATTGAACCGTAGAAATTTCAAATTGATTTGGGATTCGAGTTGATCATGTTAAGGGCTTCGAGAAGCACCCTTTATTTTCGTGAATAAATTTTTGGAGTCGGAAGTTCTTATTCATCTTCCATTTTTAGGTATGTGGGGCTTTGAACAAGATTATCCTTTCGATCTTGTGCCCGATATTTTTGTTGAATTACATTGACATGAGATTTTATATGTTTTACCATGAATTGGAAATATGGTTTTATATCTTATATTATTGTCCATGAGCTATGGGATTATGTCATCCGATATGTGTAGGATGTTGAGATGGAATTATGTCCAAAAAGTATTTGATTATGAGAGTATGATGATTTAATTTGTTAAGCCTTGATTTATACTATCATTTCACTATTTCCTTATTATGAATTTACAATTGATATTGGAAATTCTATATCCCTACTATGGGTTAATGTCTCAAGTACCTTTAAATGAGAGTTGGATGGCAAATTAAGAAATGTTGATATTGAAGTTGCAATGAGTCTTGGTATTTTTCGGATGGTTTTGATAAGTTAAATTGTTGAAAATATTATGTATTGAGTCTTCATATCCTTGTCCAAATGTCGAGTCGGTTATGGTTCAATGCATTGATATCTTGTTGGTGTTGAGGAAGATTAAATTATTTTGAGCTAAAATGTGTTGAGTTAGGAATCCACGAATTGATATGATTTGATAAATGAGAAAGAGATTTGATTTGGTCATTATGATAGACCCTTGTGATGTTGTGGTGGATTTCCTAATGCGTTCTAAGCTTGTCGGGGAGTAGTACTTAGCACCGAGAGGGAAATTTGGTATTTCCCCAAACCTATGTGCCACCGTAGGGTTGTTTGATGATGATATTATTGGCCAGAGAGCCCGATTGTGATTATTGCAGTTTTAAGGTCGTACACCCTGGCAAAGAGTATAACGCTCCCGCCAACAGAGGTTTCAAATGTTTGTATTCCACGTAGCTCACGTGGGCTTATCGGTTATTGAAATACCGAGTCACTGAGTTTTGATATGGTAAGTCAAGTTGCCTATGATGATCTATAATGATTTATGAGTTTTTTCTCCTATATTTCCTATCTAAGATGTTATGAGTTGCATGATTCAATGTCACTCGAGCCAGGTGTGTCATTATAGTCCGTATGTACGTTTTTACAAAATTTATGATATTATTTATATTTTGCATGTTCCCCCACATACTCAGTACGTATCTTGTGCTGTCCCACATATTTCTCTATGGGATACATTCTTACCATGATGTAGGTTCAGGTACTCAGCCGCAGCCGCGACAGTGATATCCGAGTATCGCATCTATGTTTCTTCAGTGGTGAGTCCTCATGGTTCGAGGACCAAGTTGATAGTTTTGGTTCTATTGTTTTGTGATCCCTTTGGTCTGTTGAGTCAGTTGGGGGTTTGTCCCAATGGCTAGTTGATTTGGCTATAGAGAGGCTATGTCAGACTAGTGTATTATTGGGTTGTTTTGTGTATAGACATTCCATATATGAACAGTTTAATGATATTCCATTCCATGTGCGATGTGATATGATATGTACTTATATATATATATCCTTAGCGTACCGTGTATGTTGTTGTGTTGGAACCAAGGGTAGTGTTTTGTCTTATGGGGTTAGCTTGAGGCTATGTGTAGCCTTGGGCACCGTGTGGCGTCTCGAGATGATATTTCGAGGCGTTACAGGAATTCTATGGATGCTATGGAGCTCGTGCTTCTGAACCTATGGTATAGGACACTATAGCGCAAATGCGTCAGTACTTTGAATGTACTGGTATGCATAAAAGGTAGGATGAATGCATGGGGTTCATATGCATGAACAATACTGGCTAACTGACTAATATGAATGTAAGAATACATGCATGAATACATTGTAACTATATCTGAGATCCTGATAACACGAATTTACTGATAACTAACTTGACTGATAACTAAATTTTAATGACTGATATTACTGATGACATGAGTGACTGTATCTGACAGTCCTGAATCTGATGGAACTAGCGGAGTTTTGTACTATTTTGAGTTGACTATATCTGACAGTCCTGAATTCTATAAAACTATCTGAGTTCTATTACTGAGACTGAATGACTGTATCAGACAGTCCTAATTCTGTAATTGAAACTGTGGGTAGTAGTTATCTAACTGGCGTGCCCCTAATACACCATTATGGCTGAGTTGGGATCCAATCCGTAATACTAATTGGAAGGATATCAATACCGTGCTACTGGTAAGGACAATCTATGTGTGACCCTCATCTGACAGTGTCCCCCAAAGAGAACGGTAGGGCCCTTATCTGATAGTGCTTATCCACCTCATCAATCCTCATCTAACAGTGTTGATGTCTCAACCTATGCTGGCTACATAGTTCTGGAACACTAGGATGACTTCTAAGAATCACACCCTCATCTAATAATGTGTGTTCCCATCCTTGGGTTCACTCGGTGCTAATTACTACTCTTATCTGAATAGACACTGATCTTGGATTACTGAACTGAACTGGAATGAATTAATTGAGTTTTGTTGACTAACAGAATAGTACTGAGATTACTATATTACTGAGCTTTCTTGAGTCATATGACTGACTGAGTTCTATGGATCATGGCTTGACTGATGATATTGTGAAAACATAACACAGAATCTAGGCACACAACTATATTTTTTGGGTACAAGTACCCCCAAGACTCGATAGAAGGAAACTCACAAAGCATGACTTTCTTGAGTATAAGACCAACATCAACAATACATAATCCATTGTCTAAGACATTTCATCAAACACTTGACATACATAACTTGTACACGAATGGAGATTTCATATTATCATACTAGTATGGAACTTTTCCTTCACATAGGCATTTAATCAAACATGGGGGGAGCATGCTATGGTTATATAATCATTAACACATCTAATAATCAAGGATACATCAATCAACTTGTGAATTGGAGGGTTTATCATGAATACCACGTAATTCCTCACATACTAGAATCAATTCTTGTAATTAATAGTCTATAACATGGAGTGAAACCAAACAACAACATGAACATCACTTTTCAATTCAATCAAATCATGAACATTCGTAAATCTACAAATCTTTGATTTTGAAAAGAAATTCTTGTGCTTCATGAGTGAAAGAGACCCATGAATCAACACATGACATACCTTAGTTCTTTATTTAGTGAATATTGACGGAGATACTTTCTTGAAATTGAATCCCCAATTGAAACCGTAGCTTGTTCTTGAGAGAAAATTAAGTGAAACTAGTATATTTTGGGTTCCAAATAGCTGAATCTTGTGTTAAAGGGCTTAAATAGGGGTGGGAAATTGACCCATTTAACTCTGGATGTGACTTTTAAATTGGTGAAAATTTCCCAACCTGTATCCCTAGTGTGACGTGGTGCTATCACCCCATGTCACTGGGATTTGACAATTGGGAAATAGGGAAATGACGCGACGTGGAGCCATCGCGTTTCCACTTTGATTGCAATCTGGAAGTTTGGAGCGACATGGAGAAATCACACTGGGACACTGAAAAAAGGACAATTGCCATTTTATCTTGTGGCACGACACGCCACAAACCAATATGGCGCTGTTTTACGATGGGAACTTGAAATAGTCATAACTTCTTACCCGGTTATCGGATTTAGGCAAAGTTTATATTGATGAAAAGCTTACTGAATTTCCCACAATTCCCCATGGAATAAACATCATTCAATTTAGATGATAATTCTTGACATTCTTGAGAAAAAATTAGTTAGGAAACTTTGGGGTATTACAAATTAGGTTTAATAGGATTATGTAGCTAAGACGTGAAGGTGGAGGTCCCGAATGACCGATAGTAGAAACTCGTATTTGCCGATGTGAGGTTTAGTCATAGTGACCATGTGCACGTTTCACATTATTTATATTTATTTGTATCCTAGATTGAAGTAGGGTTGGGGAATTACCTGGTCTTCCTTGATACCTCTGGTTTATGCGGCTAAATTGCACTGGGGACCTTTTAACAGTGGGAGTTGAACCTATATAGCCTGTGGGTGCCTTATTATGATGGTTAAGCTACATAGTCTAGGTTAATATTTTACTGGCATACTTAGCCTTGTTCCCTATATCAATATCTTATATATATGTATGCATGCATGTATATGAATATGTACATTGAGTTTGGACAATATTTTTAATTGGCATTATTTTATCCTTATCCTGAGTTACATGTTAGTGCTCACCTTGCTAAATATCTTCGGATGTTGTATCCCCATGCAATGTAGGAACAAAAGACACTTTTGGTTTTCCAGCATAGAGATAAGTGATCTTGGATCATTCATGAATTAACTAATAATGGTGAGCTTCCTTCTTTCGAAAGGCTATTACTACTTGGTTTATTATGTGTTATAGACTATTTCTCATGGTTTATTTTAGCTATCGGTGGGGGCATGTCCTAATTTATAATGTTTTTGGATAGTAGAGGATTTGTTGATTACCGTAGATTGGGATATTATTGAAATCTAAAATTTCTTTTTGTGAGATTCTTATCATATTATTTGTTCAAAATTCATCCGCTGCAAGCTGTATTATGTTATTTTTGTCTATGTAAAGGGGGTGGTCTCTGGTCCTTGAAAGACTTGAGATATCTATCATGCCTAATAAGTGGGTATCAGATCCCTAGGTTCAAGGTCAATTGGGTATCCATAAATTCGTATTGAGTAGAGTCTCTTTTATGGCTGTGTAGTACGCTACACATATAAGGGAAAGGCTATGAGGCATTTTGGAATGTTTCCCATTCATGTGTTCTACTTTCGGACTGTAAAGTCTAGAATGTTGAAATCTCACATAATTTTGTTTGTTTGTATTTCAGATTATGCCTTTACGAAGGTCTAATGTGCATGGAAACTCCTTTGTCCCACTTGAGAACAACATGGACGGAACTCGTCCTGCTTATGGGGTACAAACCTAGTCTAGGGTCACCTACTTTGTATTTTCTCTGTGGAGTTCCACTTGTCCCTACTAGTCCTCTATGGGCTCCTCAGGATGATGGTACTTATTCCCCAATGTCTCAAGGATCTGTCAAATGTTGAATTTTGCCAATCAATTCATTTTCTTACTCTATTGGTGGCCTTCCAGTTGTGCTAGTCTAAGCGTATTGCCCCTGTCACTCCTTATTCTAAGACCATAAGGGTTGGTTAGTTTATGAGATTGAGTCCTCTGACTTTTGTGGGTTCCAAGGTTGAGAAGGATCCTCAAGGGTTCATAGATAAGATGGAAAATATTTCTGAGTGATGCATTCTTCTTACATGAAGGTGTAGAGTTCACCGCATATTAGCTGAAGGATGTGGCATATTAGTGGTAAAAGGTGTGGGAATAGTTGAGAGGACATAATACTGATCCATCTATATGGGATAACACCTCTGGTGCTTTTCTTGATCACTTCTTTCCTTAGGAGCTGATAGAAGCAAAGGTTGATGAGTTTGTGAATTTAAAGCAACGCAGAATGACTGTTAAGGAGTACTTCTTGAAATTTCATTAGTTATCGCGTTATACTCTGGAGATGGTGTCTTCTATAAGGGATAAAATGAGAAGGTTTACTTTGGGCTTGTCTCAGGATTTGGTGTTGAAGTGTAAGGAGTCTAGCAGAATAATGACATGGATATCTCTAGGCTTGTGATATATATATATGCAGTAGGTTGAGGACAAAATGAAGAAATAAGACAAAATAGGGGAAAGACACACTAAGAAATTTAGGTATTCTAAGAAAGGTAGAGGCCAGTAAAGTAGTGGTAGAGATGCAAGAAGTGGTCTAAGAAAAAGTGGGAAAACCAGGTTCCTATTCTATGGTAAGTTCCCTATGTCATAAGCCATCTGTTGATCGTCATTTTTGGAGAAATAGTGGGTTTAAGGAACAAGGTACCCAATATCAGGCTAGTGAGGCCCAGTCAGCTCCATCATATCCTCCTTATAAATTTTATAGATAGTTGCACCATAGTATTTGTGATGAGGGGAGAAATAAGTGTTTCAGATGTGTCCATCATAGCTACATTCAGAGGAACTATAGTACAAGTGATGTCTTTATCTCTAGCATTGAAGGGTGCTACTTTTGGTACCAGCATTGATCGAATTCGTATGTATGTTCTTCCTACCCGTCAGGAATCTAGGGCTTCTCCTAATGTTGTCATTGGTACGTTACAACTCTTCTATTGTGATGTGTATTTCTTAATTGATTGGGGTCTACTCCTACTTATATAACCTCATATGTGTCTATTCATTTTGGTTTTGGTCATGAATGTATTTCTGATCCTTTTTCTGTGTCTACCCTGTTGGTGACTTTGTTGTGGCTAGAAGGGTCTGTAGCAGTTACGTGGTATCTATATATGGTAGGGAGACATTGATGGATATGATAGAGTTGGATATGCTAGATTTCAATGTGATATTAAGGATGTATTGGCTCCATTTATGTTATGCGTTTCTTGATTATAGAACCAAAAGGGTCAGTTTTCAATTTCCAAATGAATGATGATTGAGTGGGAAGAGAGTTCCCTAGTGCATAAATAAAGGTTTATTTCTTATCTAAGGGCCCATAAATTAAATTCCAATAGGTGTTTATAGCATATATTTTGAGTTACAGATTCTAATTTCGAGGACCTTTCTTTGCAATTCGTCCATGTTGTCAATAAGTTTCCTAAAGTATTTCTCGATGATATTCTTGGTATTCCTCTCGATAGGGAAATAGACTTTAGGATTGATCTTCTTTTGGATACCTATCCTATCTCTATCCCTCCTTATAGAATGTCTCTGATTAAGTTGAAAGAACTTAAGATGTAATTAAAAGATCTTCTTGATAAAGGTTTTATTTATCTTAGTATTTCTCTATGGGGTGCTCCTATTCTTTTCGTGTGTAACAAGGATTGTTCCCTTTGGATGTATATAGACTATCACCAGTTAAATAAGCTGACTATTAAGAATAAGTATCCTATCTCTAGGATTGATGACCTGTTTGACCAACTTTAGGGTGCTAAGTATTTTTATAAGATTAACCTTCGATCGATTTATCATCAGTTAAATATTAGGGAGTGGATATCCCTAAGATTGCTTTTCATACCCTGTATGGTCAATACGGTTCTTAGTCATGTCTTTTGGGTTAGCAAATTCTTTGATAATGTTCATAGATCTTATAAACCAGGTATTTTTTCAATTTTTGGATTTGTTTGTCATTTTGTTTATTGATGACATCTTAGTATATTCTAAAAGTGAGGAGGATCATGCCAATCACCTCCGTATAGTGTTGTAAATTTAAGGATTAGCGGTTGTATGCTAAGTTTTTGAAGAGCGAGTTCTGGTTGAATGTTATTATATTTTTAGGTCATGTTATTTCTAGTGGGGGGTCATGGTGGATCCACAGAAAGTGGAGGTAGTTTAGAAGTGGCATACACCTATGATCCAATAGATATTTGAAGATTCTGGGGTTTAGCTAGGTATTACAGAAGGTTTGTGGAGTGTTTTTGTCAATCACTGCTCCATTAACCTATTTGACTTCCAAAAAGGTAAAGTTTCTGTAGTCTGATGCTTGTGAGGGTAGTTTTGAGAAGTTGAAGGATATGTTAACTTCATCTCTGGTTTTTACCCTACTCGAGGGTACTAATAGTTTTATTGTTTATTGTGATACATCCCGCGTAGGACTAGGTTGTGTGTTGATGCAAGGTTGTGATGTTTGCATCTAGGCTGCTTAAGGTGCACGAGAAGAATTATCTGATTCATGATATGTAGTTGCTAGCTGTGGTTTTTTCCTTTAAGAGTTGGCACCATTACTTATATGAATTTTATGTCCACATATATTTAGACCATAAGAGCTTGCAGTATGTGTTCACCTAGAAGGAGTTGAATCTTAGGCAAAAAAGATGTCTTGATTTTACTCAGGGATTACAACATGAGTCTTTATTATCACCCAGGTAAAGATAATATGGTTGCTAATGCTCTTAGCAGTTTGTCTATGGGAAGCTTATCTTATATTGATGAAGAGAAGCGATATTTGGTGAAGGATATTCATCATTTGGTTAATCTTTGAGTCTATGTTTTGGACTCTGAGGATGGAGGTATGATTGTGTAAGAGGTGGTGAAATCATCTATTGGTGTTGAGGTAAAGGAGAAACAAGTTATGGATCCTATCTTGATGCAGATTAATGATGATGTGGGTCAGCAGAAGGTCATGGCTTTTATGATTGATGAAGATGGTATATTGAGGTACCAAGGTAGATTATGTGTTCACGATGTTAATGGGTTGTGAGAGAGGATCTTGGATGAGTCTCATGAGTCAAGGTACACGTTCATCCTAGTTCGATGAAAATATACCATGATCTGAAAGAGATCTATTGGAAAAACAACATAAAGAGGGATGTGGCCAATTATATGGTCAAGTGTATGGTTTGTTAGCAAGTGAAGGTACAACACTTGAGGCCTGATGGTTTGTCTCGAGAGATTGAGTTGCCTTTGTGGAAATAGGATGTGATTACATGGACTTTATGATTGGTCTTCGACTGTCTCGAAGTAAATTTGATTTGATTTAGGTCATCGTGGATAGGATTACCAAGTCCTATCATTTCTTGGCAGTGAGAACTAATTACTCTACAGAGGATTATGCTACGTTTTTCATTCAGGAGATCGTCAAGTGTCATGGTGTACCTATTTCTATTATATCCGATAGAGGCATGCGATTCTCATCACATTTTTGGCGGTCATTTCAGAGGGGGTTGGGAACTAAGGTGAACTTTCTAACCGCTTTCCACCTTCAGACAAACGGACAAGCAGAGACATTCAAACTTTAGAAGATATACTAAGGGCTTGTGTGATTTACTTTTGTTGTGATTGGGTTGAACAATTTTCCTCTCATAGAGTTTGCAAATAATAACAACTATCATTCTAGTATTCAGATAGCTTCGTTTGAGGGTTTGTATGGTAGGAGATATCTTTCTCTTATAAGGTGGTTTAAAGTCAATGAGGCTAGATTATTTGGTCCTGACTTAGTTCATCAAGCCATGAAAAAGGTGAAGGTTGGGATAGATATAATACTGCTCAAAGTTGCCAAAAATCCTATGCAGATGTGAGAGGTAGGGAATTAGAGTTTGATGTTGGTGATTGGGTATTCTGTAAGGTGTCTATCGTGAAAGGAGTGATAAGGTTCAGAAAGAAGGAGAAGCTCAGTCCTGGATATGTTGGCCAGTACTTGATTTTGAGAATTATAGGCCACGTGTCTTATAAGTTGGAGTTTCCTTCAAACTTGGGATCTATCCATCTGGTGTTCCATGTTTCAATGTTGAAGAAGTGCATAGGTGATCCTTCCTTGGTTGTTCCATTAGAGAGTGTTGGTGTTTTGGATTACTTGTCTTATGAAGAAGTCTAGGTTAAGATTTTGGATAGTCAAGTCCATCGTTTGAGGAACAAGGATGTAGCTTCAGTAAAGGTTCTATAGAGGAATCAAAAGGTTGAAGAAGCTAATTGGGAAGCTGAAGTGGACATGATGTCAAAATATCCATTCTTATTTCTCTCTTTGTATAATCCTACTTAAGTTATGTGTAGTCCTTAATATCATTATTTTTTGTATTTGTTAAAGGAAAGTGCAACTGTTTTTTGTTTTAAATCATGCTAGTAAATGCCCCGTCTCATCATTTGGGGATGAATGCTCCTAGGGGGGAGAATGTAACACCCCAGATTTTGGCCATGGAAAATTCTTGAGTTTTTGTGTTCTCTCTAACCACTTGCGTAATTGATTTTGAAATATGGTTTGTCACATTATTGGACTTACTTACCTATACTATTGCATTGCATGAAATGCTAAGCTTATAAAAATGGATTTTGAAGGCCTTGTTGGCCATGCTTGATTTTTAAAGTGGATGCTTGGGGGTAGAGGCATCACCCTGGGTTGACCTGATATACTAAAAGGGGTCGAGGGATTTCCCAAATTTGATTAAATAAACAAAGTGAGTTGTGACATTCCCCCACCTTGATTTAATGAACAAAGAGGGTCATGGCATTCCCCCACATATGCTTTATGAACAAAATGGGTCGAGGTATTTCCCCAAGTTAATGGAACTGTGATGGAGTAATTATAATACTATAGGCATAAAGGTATGACGATACCAATGGTGTTCCTTAGAGGTCAATTCCTTGGTTAAATAGATGGGTTATATGAAACTTGTTTTAATTGGGCTTTGATCTGAGGTGGATTTATCCATGTCAGTGTTGTTAACCGAGCTTATTTAGCCTTGCTTTGAGGACCACTTGTGTTCTTAATTTGTTAATGATGATATACTTAAGCATCTAAGTGTTTATATTCTTAATTACAATGTTTAAGGTGTAGTTCAAACAAGTTTGTACTTAATTTGGTCATTTAGAGTTCAAATGAGAAAACTAGTGTTGATATCCTGAGCTAGGTGTTGTTCTAGTTGATCTCGATGAATTTTAGTGAGTTTAATGAGTACCTAGTTTTATTATTGTATAATTATATGTGTAAAAGCTTGTTAGAGTGTTCAAGATTCAATTGGATCAAGCAAAGAGTCAAAAAATAAGTTGAAGATAAAAATGGGCAAAACTATTTCTTAGCTTAAGTGTCTAGTTCACTGTCTTAAATGTTTTGTTATTTTGAGCTCTAATCCGTGGTGTTGGATGCTATAGGATCCTTTGTGAGTTTATTATGATGATATATGGATTACAAATAAGCTGGAAATCAAGTGGATACAACACTACAATGCATGAGATGGAAGGACTAATGCACACAACTAGTTTAGAATTCTAGATGACTTTCTAGTGAGGGTCCGCGATAGCCCCATGACATGGAACCCATTCCATGGGAATGAGATACGTGCTGAGTACCCTATTCCCACCACGGACAAATTGTCTTTCTATAAATAGGACACTTGAAATTGATGTTAAACACCTTGGACAACTTTGAAACTTGGAGAGGGGCTGGAAAATACTTCAAATTGGGTTTTCTTTCTTTACTTTAGATTACTTATGGATTTTATCATGTATTCATTTATCGTGATTCCGGTTATGTCCATGAGTGGATAAAATCCCCCTTTCGGGGTTAAGTCCAAGAACATGATTACTATTGCTTTGAATTGATTTGGTTTTGATGGATTATCAAATTTGGTTGTTTATTTATCCTTGTTATAACTATTTTAAGAATTTGCGACCCTTAGAATACATCCATTGTCATCTTGTGAGCTTGAGAGGAGGAACAATAGGATAGAACGTGGGGGTAAATAGAGTAAGGTTATTATTCTTTTATAAAACCTGACCACAGAATGTACAAGTAGGAAACGATGGAGCTGACTAAGCCCCACTAGCCTTCGACTGGGCTCTTGGTGCTGTATACCCATTATCATACTAACAAATACAATCACCCATTGACTTTGGATAAGGAGCACTAGCCATAGAGTAGGAACTAGAATTTCCCAACTTCTTAGACCACTTTCCACTATCTCTACCACTTTGTTCTGACCTCCACCTTGATTTGAATAGTGAAACTTCTTACTTTGCCTTTCACTAATCTTTGTTTGCTTTATCATTTCTTCTTCCATGTGTTGCATATACACCATAAGTCTAGAGAAGTCCAAATCCTTGTACAACAACGCAACTGTGCTCTCCAAAATTAACACATGAGATAACATAGAGGCAAACTTCCTCATTCTAGCCCTCATGCTAGACATTAGTTAAGGAGCATAATATAACAAATGATAAAACTTTGAGGCATACTCCTTTACTGACATCCTGCCTTGCTTTAAATTCACAATTTCCTTGTCCTTTGCCTGCCTTAACTCCTGAGGAAAGAATTGATAAAAAAACACTAGAGAAGCCATCCCACAAAGATGACTCAACATCCTCACCCCCAGACTAT
Source organism: Capsicum pubescens (assembly GCA_030864215.1). Lineage (NCBI taxonomy): Eukaryota > Viridiplantae > Streptophyta > Magnoliopsida > Solanales > Solanaceae > Capsicum > Capsicum pubescens. Next base: position 270,355,103 of record CM061548.1, read on the forward strand.
TCTAACTCTTCATACCACTAGTATGCTACATACTTCAACTGATAAGTTGTGAACTCTGCACCCTCCACATAAGTATCATACATCACACATAAGATCTTTTCTATCTCATCAATAAAAATAGAAGGACGTAGCCTCTTAAATTGGCCAACTCTAGTGTCCTCAGATAATGGAGCAATAGAAGCAACACACTTAGTCTGGGAGACTACTAAATGGGTAAGAAAATGAATTAATAGGAGAAACTCAGCATTAGACACGCCATTCTGGGTTGCTTGGGGAGGGATAGGGGGAATCAGTAGAGTTCCATCAAGGTAATCAGAAGCAATGACCCTAGACCAGGTCTAAAATCCTAGATTTAGATGAGCTCTATCCATATTATCCTCAGATGGGGCAAAAGGGTTCCCATGAGCATCAGATCTTCGGGGAGGCATGATCTGAAAAGTGAACATTTTGTAATTAGAGAAGATTCAAAACCTTAGACTCTATAGATTGAAATAGAATAATAAGAAAAAAAATATTCCTAAATTCCTTGTAACCTCTCTATTATAAATATGGCATGATACACATTGATAAATGAGACTCTCCTTGACATGAATTTGTTAGAAACCCAATGACACCAAACCTAGTCTCTAATACCATCTCTGTCACTACCCAAACTAGGGTCTAGCCATAACGGGTATCTTAAGTCCCATATGGATGGGAGATCACCACCTGAACCTAATCAAAACAAACACAACATCCCCCAATGTTGGATGAATTCCAAACACATAACAAGATAGGATGCAACAAACTTAAGAAAAGTCAAAATATGTCAATAACCGACGATCGATGACTGGCCAAACATCCGACCAACATAACCCACTATCTAAAGTAATCCAAACAAAGCCTTCTAAATAAAGAACCAAAACCAGTATTAGATGGGACATGTCCCCAACTCTAAAGATGAAAATAAGAATAAAGATAATAATTTTGATAATAATGAAAGTTACTAACAACTCAAATCTAGGAATGAAAGCTAGTGAAATACCTAAACCTTCTAGGGGATGGAAGCTCACCACTTCACCAAAACATAATGAACCAAGACGATTGACCTAACTCTGTGAAGGAAAAGTAGAAGTGGCTCCAGTGATTTCATGTATAGGGATATAGAGTCTGGAGATGGTTAGTAGGGTGAACACTAGCATATAACTCAAGGATACAGATAACATAATATCATGATCAATAGTTTAAAATCATTTAAAACCAAAGCACACAATCAAATACATATACATATATATATCATATGCTGGGATAGGGAACAAGGCTTAACATGCTTATTAAAACTTTAGCGTAGATTGTGTAGCTTAACCGTCATAACATTCAAAGGCACCCATGGTCTATATAGGCCCAGCTCTCCCCCAACCAGTAGGGCCCATGTGTGTATGGCCACACATACCAGAGGGTATACATATTCACTCTGGTGGACTCAAACCTCCCAGCATATTAAGGTGATACGAGCACAAAATCATGTAATTAGATATGGGGGACTTGAACCTCCCCATCAATTTATTATAATAAAGAGGACTCAAACTACATGATCATATAGACCCCCGCATCAACAATCACAGTTTCTAGTATTGTTCCTTTAAGATCTCTACTTTCACAACCCATCTAGATAACCCTCATTAAAGCCCAATTAAAACAAGTATCACACATTCTCATTCACTGAATCACATTTTATATTAAGGTATACATTGTTGGTATCGTCATTCCAACTACACTTGTAAGGTAACATCAATATGCCAAACCAATTATTCTCTCTTAGGGAAATTCACAACCCCCTTGGTTCAATTATACATTAGCTTGGGGAACTACACAACTCTATAAGATTCAATTCAAAATCATAATGCAATAACATAAGAATAGTTCAATTCCCACATTTCTCATAACTAAAAACCAGGTTATAATATAGGGTTGGGGTCATAACAAATTCAAAAGTCACAAGTTTGGGGAAACTCACAATTTCCTAGTTCATTCACCAAACCCATGCAAGTTCAAAATCATGATTAAAACATGAATAATCATATGGTTATTCTGTGGTCGTTAAGAGAGCCTATAGAGGGGTGTGGTATATATTGGTAGTAGGTAGACCTTGGTGGATTTGTTTAAACTTGATATGGTTGATTTAGATATCATTATGAGGATGGATTGGTTACACTCTTATTATGCATCCTTATATTATCAGACACATGAGGTTTTCCTTAGGTTCCCTGGTGAACCAGTTATTAAGTGAGAGGATGGTTACCTAGCTTCTAGGGTGAGGTTTATTTCTCATCTTATAGATCAAAGATTAATCTCCAAAGGGTATCTCTATCACCTGGTTTGGTTTAAAGATTCTAACTTAGAAGGTCCTTCTTTACATTTAATTTTGGTGGTAAATGATTTTCATGAGGTCCTTCCAGAGGATATTCCTAGTGTTCCTCCAGATAGAGAGATTGAGTTTTTCATTGATTTAGTTATAGACACTTATTGAATATCTATTCCTTCTTATAGAAAGGCTTGATTTGAGAAAAATCAAGGGGAAACTTAAGAATCTGTTAGATAAGGGTTTCATCCACCCTAATGTATCTCCGTGAGGTGCAATAGTGTTATTCATGCAAAAAAAAAGATGGTTTTCTTTGGACGTGCATTGACTATCGATAATTGAATAAGGTAACAATTAAGAACAAGTATCCTCTTTTGAGGATAAATGACTTATTTAATCAATTGCAAGGTTCTAAATTTATTCTATGTTAGATCTTTGGTATGGGTATCATCAGCTTAAGATTAGGGATGAAGATGCCCCTAAGATGGCTTTTCATTCTTGGTATGGGTACTTTGATTTCTTGGTTAGTCATTTGGTTTGACTAATGCCCTAGTACCAGTTATGGATTTAATAAATAGGGTTTTCAGCCAGATTTTGGATCTTTTCTTCATTGTGTTCACTGATGACATCTAAGTGTATTCTAAGAGTGAGGTGGATCATGCTAATCCGCTCTATGTGGTGTTGTAGACCTTGAAAAAATAGCAGCTATATGCCAAATTCTCTAAGTTTGAGTTTTGGTTAAACGCTGTAACTTTACTCAATCATATTATTTCTAGTGAGGGAATCATCATGGATCTACAAAAGGTGGGGGTTATTAAAATAAGGCCTAGACCCACGACTCCGATGATATTCGAAGCTTCATAGGTTTGGCTGGGTATTATAGGCTATTTATAAAAAGTTTCTCGATGATAGCTACCTTATTGACTAAGTTGACTCAGAAGAAGGTAAAGTTTTCTTTGAGAAGATGAAAGATAAGCTAACTATGGCTCTGGTTTTGACATTACCTGAGGGTAATGAGGGGTTTGTAGTTTATTTTAATGTGTCCCACGTGGGACTTGGTTGCATTTTGATAAAACATGATAAGTTGATTGCCTATGCTTCCAGGTAGTTGAAGGTGCATGAGAAGGATTATCCTACTCATGATTCAGAACTTTTAGCGGTAGTTTTTTCTTTGAAAATCTAGCGACATTATTTGTATGGAGTGTATGTGGACATCTTTTTTTATTATAAGAGTCTACAATATGTGCTCACTTAGAAAGAGCTAAATCTCATGCAGAAGAGATAGTTGGAGCTTCTCAAGGACTATGATATGAGTCTTTACTATAACCCAGATAAAGCTAACATGGTTGCTAATGCTCTTATAGGTTTTCCATGGGGAGTTTAGCTCATGTGGATCAGGAGAAATAAGAATTAGTGAAGGATATTAACTGCTTGGCTAATCTTGGAGTTTATCTCTTAGACTCCAATGATGGTGGTGTGATAGTACAGGAAGTGGTTTGGTCATCTGTTGGTGCAGAGATCAAGGAAAAAAAAATGCTATATCCTATCTTGATGAAAATCAAGAGTGGGTTTGGTGGAGCACCTACCTTTGGTAGAGTTTGCTTACAACAATAGCTATCATTCTAGCATTGGGATGTCCATGGATTGTATGGTAGGCAATGTTCAAACTTTCTTTGATTATATTCTTCTAGGTATACATTTTAGGGGTACTAATCATATGTTTGGGTACGACTTGGGTTGGGTAAGTCGTATGGTGGATAGTGTTGGGTCTAAGGGGGAGGCCTTGGGTATGAGTGGTAGGTACCACTTGTTTTGGGTACGACTGGTATGGGTGAGTCATACTATCTGATGGGACTTTTTAAGCAGTTTAAGTAGAGGTAATCTGCATATTTCCCAACTTAACCTATTAAGGACCCACGACTTATATCACACTTGAGCGGTTATTTACCCTATTATTCTAATCTTAAACACTCAGAAACACTCTGTAGTTTTATTTAATGATCTTGGGTAAAGAAAGGCTAGGGTTTCATCTAGAGGAGCAATTTGGGTCTTGTCTCACCAGTCTTAGTGTTCCCCTATGGAGTGTTTTGTTCTTGCATGCAAAAGGGGAATGGCTTTCCCTAGAAATTTCTAGGTTGTTCGTAGGTGACTAAGGTATTTAGAGTGTCCTCCTTGTGGGGTGGACCATGCTTATGTATATTCTATAAGGGTACATTGCTAGTAGTACATGGTGGTTGGTGATTCTAGGCTTCAACCTAGATGTTTGATCATTGTAAAGAGAGTATATTAACTCGGGATAGCAATGTAAACATTACTGAGGTAAATTTTTAGGGTGGATGGTTGATGACTTGGGAATTACAATATGTAAAACCCCGAAAAGTTCCCTCGTAGTCCGAGCCTTAGAGCATGTCAAGTGAAGTGTAATTCTGACCCTAAAAGATCGAGAAGTGACTTCCTAAGTGATTGGTGTTTAAACCATATAGAATTTTTTTAAATTTGACTCTTTTTCATGCAGACAATTGAATTAGCTTTCCAACAATACCAATTTCATCCAAATCCGGTATCAGGGAGAGAAGTTATGGCCATTTTATCGACAGTTGTCAGAATTACCCAGGTGCGATGGATGATTCGACAAACCGTCGAGTCTACGATGGACCGTTGCTCGGCCCATTGCAACCAAGGTAGTAACTCCCTTTTCTGGCCCAAGTGCGATGGCTAAGACGACGGACCGTCGAGTTTGTGATGGACCATCTTTGTGACCGTCACGCTGAGTCAGTGTGGCCTCACCCTGGTCATCATGCGACAAACGATACGATGGACCATTGGACTTGCGATGGACCGTCGCTTCAATCATCGCAGCCCCCGTTCAGTGTTTTTAACTTGTTTTAACAAGGGGTTTTGGGTCTTTCCCCTTTTAACCCTCAGATATATTCCAAACGAACTTGATAGCCTCATTATATTCCAAAACATCCAAAGGCTAGGGTTTTTTCCTCAAGAGTAAGTCTAAAACCCTTCTCCAAGAAATCCAAGAACTCACCATAGATTCAACAAATTGAGTTGAGCATTGAGCTCCCCAAGTTCAATGGTTGCAAGAACCCTCTCTCAAGAGTAAGAAGAACAGTTTAGAGAAAGCTTGTTCATCTAATTTCATAATCTAAGGTATGTGGGGTTTTGAACAAGGGTAATCCTTTCACCCTTGTGCCCAAAGGCTTATTTAAACTACAATTTCTCTGCAATTTATGAGATTTTACATGAAATTGAATTAGGGTTTTTCACCCATTGTTATTGGTTGCAAGCTTTTGATGTTTCCCTTGAATTGAAAGTTTAAATGGCATGAGTTTTACAGGTTTTCTTGAGAAATTGCAGCAGGGTCTATACCCCATGATTTTAATCTTTGAGAAGTTAATAGTTGAAATATTTGAGATGTTGAAGTATATGAGTATGTTGGGATTTTGAGACAAATTGCTGAAATTTTCAAATTTCTACATGAGTTATGAATCTATATTCTATCTATTATGCTTTTGATGAGTTTTAACTTGAGATTGAATTATGGGCTATTAAGCCCTACTTGAGACTTGAGATTTTATGAACTCTTGTGCTATAAGCACCCATGATTTGAGTATTCTGAGACTATTGAGAAATGTTTTCACCTAATGGTCATTGAGTTTTGAAATTCACTCTACTACATGATATTACCGATTTGATTATTAGGATCATGATGAACCACGAGATTATTTCTAAATGTTGATTTTTACGAGATGAGCGCAGATAATCTAATGAGAGTAGTATTTAGTACCGAACGGGTAAGTTACTATGGTTTCTTTCCCCAAAACTACATTTCACCGTAAGTTGGGCCTGAGGCCGAGTTTATGATTATTATTGGGCTTAAGGCTGAGTTGATATTAGGCCCGAGGCTGAGTTTATGATTATTATTGGGACTAAGGCTGAGTTGATATTAGGCCCGAGGCCGAGTTTGTTTAGTAATCACTGGACCTAGGTTATACTCCTTGGCAAGAGTATGATGCCTCTCCCCAACGTGAGATCTCTTCCTTAGGAGAACAAAACGTCAGACTCCATGTAGCTCGCATGGTTCATGTCGATTACGAGAAACTCCCCAAACTAAAGTATTTTCCATTGAGACAAGATATTTTCCTTTAAAACTAACGTGAATGAAATGCCTTTAAGTACGTACCAAAGGTATATGATTTTGAATTCCAAGTATTTGAGTAAAAAAGAGTTACAAGTTCTTGAGCATTGAAGAAGTTTTACTCTCCATGAGACATATGCATGAGTTGAAAGTATTTCTTAAAGTTTCCTTTAACCTTGAGTAATGGGAAAAATAGAAGAGTACAAATTTCAAAGATGAAAGTATAATGATTCCGAGATTGTGTTGCATGTTCCATTTTACATGATTCATGAGTTTCAATTTTTATACTTAATCAAGCCATGTGAGTCATTACTTATTACATGCATGATTTGATTAAAGAGTATTGATGTTGTTTTATAACAATGCATGAACCCCCAAATACTCAATATATTCCCAAGTGTTGATCCATATAAATGTCTATGTGCTACATTGTGTTATAATGTAGGTTCAGGTGCTCAGTGCCAACCTCGTCAGTGACTTTCGAGTACCTCTGTGTACATCCCTACAGTGGCGAGTCCTCATGGTTTGAGGACCTATCCCCAAATATTTCAGTATTTGAGAGACTATGTTACTACTTTCAGTTCATTTTGAGTCAGTTGGGGACCTGTCCCAATGGCTCTCTAGTTCATGGATTAGTAGAGGTTTTGTCAGACTAGTTATCAGATTGTGGTTGTGTTGAGGTTTCTAGTATTGTGGTTGTTTGGAGCGCGCATTTTCTCCGTATTTCCTTTTATATGATATGACTATGCTAGTGCTTGAATTATTTCATCTTGAAATGAGTGTTAATACTAGAAACAGGCTCAAAGGGTTAGCTTAGGGCTACTTGTAGCCTTAAGCACTATGTGGCATCCCGGGAGGGGATTTTGGGTCGTTACAAACTTGGTATCACAGCCTAAGGTTTTAAGGAGTCCTAGGGAATCTGATAAGCCACGTTGAGTAGAGTCTTGATCATCAGTGTGTAGCGCACCACATCCATGAGCAAGAGGCTAAAAGACATTTTATGAAAAAAAGTTTTTTCTTCTTTCAGATTCTACCGTGCCTACAGTTATCCCTCTCATTTAATAATTCGTTCTCTTCTATTTTCAGAAAATGCCTCTCCGAAGAGAGAATGTCTGTAGAAACAATGATGACCAACCCCCACCTGTTGACCCTTTGCATGAATTAGTGTCACATGCTAAGTTTTGGATGGCCTTTCAGGCGTTAGCCCAAGCAGTCACGGTCAATGTTTGGGACAATAACCAAGACGCAGTTGCTAATCTGTAGGGAGGTGATGTAGCCGTAGCTAGAATCCATGATTTCATATGGATGAATCCGCCAGAGTTTTATGGGTCTAAGGCAGATGACGACCCACAGTTATACCTTAAGGAAGTGAGAAAGAGCACGTAGGTGATGCATATTTCTAGGAATAAAGTGTCAAGTTGGCATCCTACAGGCTGAAGGACATTGCTTATTATTGGGTTGTATCATGGAGGAAAGGTAGAGGAGAGAATGCCACTCCTATGACTTGGCAGGTGTTCCAAGATACATTCTTGGACATGTTCTTTCCGCTTAAGATGAGGGAGGCAAAGATTGAGGAGTTTACAAACTTGAGGTTGGGCTCCATGAATATTAAGGAGTATTGCTTGAAGTTAAATCAGTTGGCCAAGTATGCACCGATTTGATTTCAGACACCCAGACTAGTATGAGAAAGTTCGCGATATAAGTTTCTAGTTTGGCACTGAAGGAGTGTAGGACTGCAATGCTGCATAGGGATATGGATCTGGCTAGGTTGATGATGCATGCCCAACAGATAGAGGTGGATAATATTAGGAAGAGAGATTGAGTGAGGGGTAACAAGAGGGATGGATCTCAGAAGCATGAGTATAGCCAGCCTAGGTTCCATAGAGAGAACTTCCCTCAGTTTCTGAGACGTCCATCTATGCCAGGACCTTCATCAGCTAGTGCTCCCGCGCCTAGAGGTAGGCTGGAGCAAGGGAAAGGTCTTTTATTTCTAGGTCACAGAACAGTGTTGGTAATAGGCCCCATTATCCTCCTTGTCCTAAATGTGGTAGAGATCATCCCGGTGAGTGTTTCGTAGACTTGAGGGGTCGTTTTGGTTATGGAAAGAAGGGCCACAGACTTAGAGATTGTCCTTATGCTAGAAAGGAGAACAGAGATGCCTGACCTCAGCACAGGATACTAGTGCACCAGCTCCTGTACCCCGTCCCGCCCCTGCTCAGGGAACTTAATCTAGCACTGCTGGCAGTCAACGCCAGAACAAATTCTATTCCTTACCATTCCATCAGGAGCAGGAGTTCTCTCCCGATGTTGTTACCGGTATGCTCTGTGTCTTTTGATTTGATGTCTACGTGTTGTTGAACCCTGGGTCAAGTCTCTCTTATGTGACCCCACTTGTAGCTGTGAATTTCAAAATGAATCCCAAAAAGATTTCTAAGCCCTTCCTAGTTTCTACACTAGTAGGGGAGTCAGTTGTTACTAATCAAGTGTACAGAGATTGCCCTGTTACTGTTCTTCATAGGTTCATACTTGCGGATTTGATAGAGTTAGAAATAGTGGATTTTGACCTCATTCTGGGTCTGGATTGGCTTCATTCTTGTTATGCATCTATAGATTGTCGCACCCATGTGGTCAAGTTTCAGTTTCCTGATGAACCAACTTTTGAGTGGTCCGGGAGTTCGGTATCTCCCAAGAGTCATTTTATCTCCTATATTAAAGCTAGAAAGCTAATATCCATGGGTTGCATCTATCACCTAGTTAGAGTCAAAGACACTAAGTTTGAGGCTTCAACTATTCAGTCAGTCAAAATTATTGATGAGTTTTTAGATATTTTTTTGGAAGATCTCCCAGGGGTACCTCCTGATAGAGAGATGGAATACAGGATTGACCTTCTTCCCAATACTCGGCCTATTTCTATTCCGCCATACCGTATGGCACTTGCAGAGCTTAAGGAGTTGAAAGAGCAAGTCAAAGATCTTTTAGACAAAGGTTTTATTAGGACCAATATTTATCCTTGGGACACACCTGTCTTATTCATGCGAAAGTAAGATAGTTCTTTGCGTATGTGCATGGACTATTGTCAACTTAATAAGGTCACCATCAAGAACAAGTAGCCTCTTCTGAGAATTGATGACCTATTTTATCTGTTGCAAGGTGCAATTTCTTTCTTAAAGATAGACCTTAGATAGGGCTATCATCAACTTAAAGTGAGGGAATGTGATATTCCAAAGAAAGTTTTCCGAACCTTCTATGGTCACTTTAAGTTTTTAGTTATGTCTTTTGGGCTAACCAATGCCCCAGTAGCCTTCATGGACCTCATGAACCAAGTATTCAAGAAATATCTTGATACGTTTGTCATTGTCTTCATAGATGACATCCTTGTGTACTCCCGTAATGAGAATGACCATTATAACCACCTTAGAATCATCTTGCAAACTCTTAAAGATCACCAGTTGTTTGCCAAATTCAGTAAGTGTGAATTTCGACTATGGTCTGTAGCCTTTCTGGGTCATATTGTTTCAGCCGAAGGTATTAGAGTTGATCCCCAAAAGATAGAAGCTGTAAGAAATTGGCCTAGACCTATCTCTCTGTCTGACATTAGGAGTGTCTTGGGTCTAGTGGGATACTACCATCATTTTATTGAGGGTTTCTCTTCTATTGCATTTTCCATGAACCGGTTGACCCAAAACAAAGTTGAGTTCCAGTGGTCAGATTCCTGTGAGAAGAGTTTTCAGGAGTTGAAGACTCGACTTACTTTAGCCCTTGTGTTGACTTTGCCTGATGGCACAACTAGTTTTGTGGTGTATTGTGATGCCTCTAAAATTGGTTTGGGTTGTGTGTTTATGAAAAGAGGTAAGGTTATAGGCTACACCTATAGACAGTTAAAGTTGCATGACAAGAATTACCTAACCCATGATCTTGAGTTAGCTGTTGTGGTTTTTGCTTTGAAAATCTGGAGACATTATCTTTATGTTGTCCATGTTGATGTGCTTACTAATCATAAGAGCCTATAGTATGTGTTTACAAAGAGGGTGTTAATCTAAGGCAGAGGAGGTGGTTGGAGTTGTTGAAAAACTATGATATGAGTGTGTTGTATCACCCTGGCAAGGACAAGGTAGTGACAGATATCCTTAGAAGGTTGTCTATGGGTAGTGTTGCCCATGTAGAGGAAGGTAAGAAAGATTTAGCTCGTGAGGTGCATTATTTAGCTATATTGGGTGTTAGGCTGCTTGATTCAGTTGAGGGAAGTACATTGGTGCAGAGTAGTTCCGAATCCTCTTTAGTTTTGAAAGTGAAGGAGAAGCAAGATAAGGATCCTAGTTTTGTCAGACTGAAGGAGACAGTTAAGGACCAAAAGGTAGAGGTTTTCTTCCAAGGGGGAGATGGCATGTTGAGAGTGCAAGGTAGATTGTGTGTTCCGTGTGTTGATGATCTGAGGTAGAGAATTATGGATGAAGTGCATGGCACGCGGTATTCTATTCATCCCAACACCGCCAAGATGTACCGCGAATTGCGGGAAATCTATTGGGGGAATGGTATGAAGAAAGATATAGTCGAGTTCATAGCAAAGTGTGCAATGTGCCAACAACTTAAGGTAGAGCACCAAAGACCTGGTGGTGTGATGCAAGAGTTTGGTATACCCACTTGGAAGTATGAGGTAGTGAATATAGACTTCGTGACCGGGTTGCCTCTTTCGTGTCGTCATCATGATTCAATTTGGGTTGTTGTGGATAGGCTGACTAAGTCCATGAATTTCTTGCCCTTCATACATCTTATACAGATGAGCATTATTCTATATTGTATATTTGGGAGTTAGTCAGGCTGCATGGAGTTCCCTCGTCCATCATTTCAGATAGGGGCACTCAATTTACTTCTCAGTTTTGGAGGGCGTTTCAGCAGGGTCTTGGTACCCAAGTTCTTTTGAGTTCCGCTTTTCACCAGCAGATAGATAGTCAGGCTGAGAGGACATTTAGATCCTAGAGGACATTCAGATCCTAGAGGATATGTTGTGGGCGTGTGCACTTGATTTCAAAGGTAGTTGGGATGAGCATTTGCCATTGATAGAGTTTGCCTATAACAATAGTTACCATGCTAGCATTGAGAAGGCACCATTTGAGGCCTTGTATGGTAGAAGATATAGATCACCCATAGGTTGGTTTTATGTGGGTAAATCTAGCGTGACTGGGCCTGATGCAGTGTTCCAGGCTATGGAGAAAGTTAAGTTGATTAAAGAGAGGTTAAAGACCGCTCAGAGTCATCAAAAGTCATATGCTGATGTTAGGAGAAGATATCTTGAGTTTGAGGTGGGTGATTTGGTGTACTTGAAGATTTCACCCATGAAAGAGGTGAAGAGTTTTGGTAAAAGGGAAAGCTTAGTCCCCGTTATGTTGGCCCGTATAGAGTCTTGAGCCGTGTCGGTAAAGTAGCCTATGAGGTTAAGTTGCCTGCAGAGTTGTCAGTTGTTCATCTTTTTTTTCATGTCTCTATACTTAAAAAGCATATTGGTGATTCCGTTGTAGTACATCCCTCAGAGAGTGCTGATATTCAGAATGGTCTTTACTTCGATGTGATTCCTGTTGAGATCCTAGATTTTTAGATCCGTAGACTAAGGAACAAAGAAGTTCCCTTGGTCAAAGTTTTATGGTGGAACCAGTCTGTTGAGGGTGCTACTTAGGAGGAAGAAGCAGACATGCGAGTCAAGTACCCGCACCTCTTCTCCGCGAGATCAGGTCAATCTGAAGGTATTATTCTTTCTCAATTCAGCCCTTCTAAACTAAAGTGCAGTTATGTATCTATTCTTGCTTGAGTTATTGCAATTTCAGAGGTATTGAAGAGTTTAGAGAGATTCTGCAATATTTACTCTATTTTTCCTATGTTCCTAGTCTAACTAGAGACATTTGAGGATGAATGTTTCCAAGGGGAACATATTGTAAGACCCCGCAAAGTTCCCTCATAGTCCGAGCCATAGAGCATGTCAAGTGAAGTGTAATTTCAACCCTAAAATATTGAGAAGTTACTTCCAAAGTAATTGGTGTTTAAACCATATAGAATTTTCTTAAATTTTACATTTTGTCATGTAGAGAGTTGAATTAGCTTTCCAATGATACCAATTTCATCCAAATACGATATCAGGGTAAGAAGTTATGGACGTTTTACCAAGAGTTGTCGAAACCGCCCAGGTGCGTCGGATGATCCGACGGACCGTCGAGTCTGCGATAGACCATCGCAACTAAGGCAGTAACTCCCTTTTCTGGCCCAAGTGCGACAGACAAGACAATGGACCGTCGGGTTTGCGATGGACCATCGTTGTGATCGTCGCGCTAAGTCAGTGTGGCCTCACCCTGGACATCGTGTGACGGATGATCCAATAGACCGTTGTACTTTCGACATACCGTCGCAGCCCACATTTAGTATTTTTAATTCGTTTTAACAAGGGGATTTTGGGTCTTTTCCTTTTTAACCCTCAGATATATTCCAAACGAACTTGATAGCCTCATTATCTCCCAAAACATCCAAAGGCTAGGCTTTCTTCCTTAAGAGCAAATCTAAAACCTTTCTCCAAGAAATCAAAGAACTCACCATAGATTCAACAAATTGAGTTGAGATTTGAGTTCCCCAAGTTCAAGGGTTGCAAGAACCCTCTCTCAAGAGTAAGGAGAAGAGTTTAGAGCAAGCTTGTTCATCTAATTTCATAATCTAAGGTATGTGGGATTTTGAACAAGGGCAATCCTTTCACCCTTGTGCCCAAGGGCTTATTTAAACTATAATTTCTCTGCAATTTATGAGATTTTACATGAAATTGAATTGGGGTTTTATACCTATTGTTATTGTTTGCAAGCTTTTGATGTTTCCCTTGAATTGAGAGTCTAATGGCATGATTTTTACATGTTTTCTTGAGAAATTGCAATTGGGTCTATACTCCATGATTTTAATCGTTGAGAAGTTAATAGTTGAAATGTTTGAGATGTTGAAGTATATGAGTATGTTGAGATTTTGAGACAAATTGCTGAAATTTCTAGATTTCTACATGAGTTATGAATCTATATGCTATCTATTATGCTTTTGATGAGTTTTAACTTGAGATTGAATTATGGGCCTTTATGCCCTACTTGAAACTTGAGATTTTATGATCTCTTACGCTATAAGCACCCATGATTTGAGTATTCTGAGATTATTGATAAATGTTTTGACCTAATGGTCATTGAGTTTTGATATCCACTCTACTACATGAGATTACCGATATGATTATTGGGTTCGTGGTGAACCATAAGATTATTTCTAAAATTAGATTTTTACGAGATGAGAACAGATAATCTAAAAGGAGTAGTATTTAGCACCGAGCGGGTAAGTTACTATGGTTTCTTACCTCAAAACTATGTGCCACCGTAGGTTGGGACTGAGGCCGAGTTTATGATTATTATTGGGCCTAAGGACAAGTTGATATTGGGTCCGAGGCCAAGTTTGTTTAGTGATCACTGGAACTAGGTTATACTCCTTGCCAAGAGTATGACACCTCTCCACAATGTGAGGTCTCTTCCTTAGGAGGAAAAAATGTTGGACTCCATGTAGCTCTCATAGTTTATGTCGGTTAAGAGAAACTCCCTAAACTAAAGTATTTTCCATTGAGATAAGATATTTCCTTTAAAACTAAAATACTTTCCCTTGATATGAGTATTTTCCCCTAAATCTTGAAATGACATATTTTCCTAACGTGAATGAAATGCCTTCAAGTATGTTCCAAAGTTATATGATTTTGAATTCCAAGTATTTGAGTTCAAAAGTGTTATGAGTTCTTGAGCATTGAAGAAGTTTTACTCTCCATGAGACATATGCATGAGTTGAAAGTATTGCACAAAGTTTTCTTTATCCTTGAGTAATGGGAATAAGAGAAGAGTACAAATTTCAAAGATGAAAGTATAATGACTCACGAGATTTTGTTACATGTTCCATTTTACATGATTCACGAGCTTTGTATTTTATATTTAATCAAGCCATGTGAGTCATTACTTATTAGATGCATGATTTGATAAAAGAGTATTGATGTTGTTTTATATAAATGCATGCACCCCACATACTCAGTACATTCCCAAGTGCTGATTCATATATATGTATATGTGCTACATTATCTTATAATGTAGGTTCAGGTGCTCAGTCTCAGTCTCGTCAGTGACTTTCGAGTACCTCTTTCTATATCCCTACAGTGGTGAGTCCTCATGGTTCGAGGAACTATCGTCTGATATTTCAGTATTTGAGAGACTATGTTACTACTTTCAGTTCATTTCTAGTTAGTTGGGGACCTGTCCAAATGGCTCTTTAGTTCATGGATTATTAGAGGCTTTGTCAGACTAGTTATCAGATTGTGGTTGTGTTGAGGTTTCCAGTATTGTGGTAATTTTGACCGAGAATTTTCTCCGTATTTCCTTTCATATGATATGACTATGCTAGTGTTTGAATTATTTCATCTTGAAATGAGTGTTATTACTAGAAACAGGCTTAAAGGGTTAGATTGGGGATGCTTGTAGCCTTAAGCACTGTGTGACATCCCGGGAGGCCATTTTGGGTCTTTACACAATAGTGAGAAAGTTGTGACTTATAGGCTAGGGATTTAGGTTGAATGGATGGATATGGATTGGGGGTCTAGTCATGGGATGGATCATGGAGCTTGCATGTATCTTTGTCCCTATACTTGCACTTTATTTTGGCATGAGATTGATTATCAAATTCATGGTTATAAAATGTGGGTTTTGACACAATTGAGAATTTTGACATGATTACAAACTTAATCGATTCTTTCATGTATTGTGTCATACCCATGGATTGTATGGTAGGCAGTGTTCAAACTTTCTTTGATTATATTCTTCTAGGTATACATTTTAGGGGTACTAATCATATGGTTGGGTACGACTTGGGTTGGGTAAGTCGTATGGTGGATAGTGTTGGGTCTAAGGGGGAGGCCTTGGGTATGAGTGGTAGGTACCACTTGTTTTGGGTACGACTGGTATGGGTGAGTCATACTATCTGATGGGACCTTTTAAGCAGTTTAAGTAGAGGTAATCTGCATATTTCCCAACTTAACCTATTAAGGACCCACGACTTATATCACACTTGAGCGGTTATTTACCCTATTATTCTAATCTTAAACACTCAGAAACACTTTGTAGTTTTATTTAAGGATCTTGGGTAAAGAAAGGCTAGGGTTTCATCTAGAGGAGCAATTTGGGGCTTGTCTCACCAGTCTTAGTGTTCCTCCACATTGCTCATCTAGAGGAGCAATTTGGGTCTTGTCTCACCAGTCTTAGTGTTCCTCCACACTAAGACTGGTGAGTCAAGCCCAAAATTGCTCCTCTAGATGAAACCCTAGCCTTTCTTTACCCAAGATCCTTAAATAAAACTACAGAGTGTTTCTGAGTATTTAAGATTAGAATAATAGGGTAAATAACCGCTCAAGTGTGATATAAGTCGTGGGTCCTTAATAGGTTAAGTTGGGAAATATGCAGATTACCTCTACTTAAACTTCTTAAAAAGTCCCATCAGATAGTATGACTCACCCATACCAGTCGTACCCAAAACAAGTGGTACCTACCACTCATACCCAAGGCCTCCCCCTTAGACCCAACACTATCCACCATACGACTTACCCAACCCAAGTCGTACCCAACCATATGATTAGTACCCCTAAAATGTATACCTAGAATAATATAATCAAAGAAAGTTTGAACACTGCCTACTATACAATCCATTGGCAGTTCTCTCTATGGAACCTAGGCTGGCTATACTCATGCTTCTAAGATCTATCCCTCTTGTTACCCCTCACTCAATATCTCTCCCTAATATTATCCACCTCTGTCTATTGGGCATGCATCATCAACCTAGCCAGATCCATATCCCTATGCAGCATTGCAGTTCTACACTCTTTCAGTGCCAAACTAGAAACTTATATCGCGAAGTTTCTCATACTAGCCTGGGTATCTGAAATCAAATCGGTGCATACTTGGCCAACTGATTTAACTTCAAGCAGTACTCCATAATATTCATGGATCCCATCCTCAAGTTTATAAACTCCTCAATCTTTGCCTCCCTCATCTTAAGCGGAAAGAACTTGTCCAAGAATGCATCTTGGAACACCTACCAAGTCATAGGAGTGGCATTCTCTCCTCTACCTTTCCTCCATGATACAACCCAATAATAAGCACTGTCCTTCAGCCTGTAGGATGCCAACTTAACACTTTATTCCTAGAAATATGCATCACCTACGCGTTTTTTCTCACTTCTTTAAGGTACAACTGTGGGTCCTCATCTGCCTTAGACCCATAAAACTCTGGCGGATTCATCCATATAAAATCATGGATTATAGATGCGGCTACATCACCTCCCTACTGATTAGTAACTGCAGCCTGGTTATTGTCCCAAAGATTGACCGTGACTGCTTGGGCTAACGCCTGAAAGGCCGTCCAAAACTTAGAATGTGACACTATATCATGCAAAGGGTCAACAGGTGGGGGTTGGTCATCATTGTTTCTACGGACATTCTCTCTTCGGAGAGGCATTTTCTGAAAATAGAAGAGAACGAATTATTAGATGAGAGGGATAACTGTAGGCACGGTAGAATCTGAAAGAAGAAAAAACTTTTTTTCCTAAAATGTCTTTTAGCCTCTTGCTCATAGATGTGGTGCGCTACACACTGATGATCAAGACTCTACTCAACGTGGCTTGTCAGATTCCCTAGGACTCCTTAAAACCTTAGGCTCTGATACCAAGTTTGTAACGACCCAAAATCCCCTCCCGGGATGCCACATAGTGCTTAAGGCTATAAGTAGCCCTAAGCTAACCCTTTGAGCCTGTTTCTAGTAATAACACTCATTTCAAGATGAAATAATTCAAGCACTAGCATAGTCATATCATATAAAAGAAAATACGAAGAAAATGCTCGCTCCAAACGACCACAATACTGGAAACCTCAACACAACCACAATCTGATAACTAGTCTGACAAAACCTCTACTAATCCATGAACTAGAGAGCGATTGGGACAGGTCCCCAACTGACTCAAAATGAACTGAAAGTAGTAACATAGTCTCTCAAATACTAAAATATTTGGGGATAGGTCCTCAAACCATGAGGACTCGCCACTGTAGGGATGTACACAGAGGTACTCGAAAGTCACTGACGAGGTTGGCACTGAGCACCTGAACCTACATTATAACACAATGTAGCACATAGACATTTATATGGATCAACACTTAGGAATATATTGAGTATGTGGGGGTTCATGCATTGTTATAAAACAACATCAATACTCTTTAATCAAATCATGCATGTAATAAGTAATGACTCACATGGCTTGATTAATTATAAAAATTGAAACTCATGAATCATGTAAAATGGAACATGCAACACAATCTCGTGAATCATTATACTTTCATCTTTGAAATTTGTACTCTTCTATTTTTCCCATTACTCAAGGTTAAAGGAAACTTTAAGAAATACTTTCAACTCATGCATATGTCTCATGGAGAGTAAAACTTCTTCAATGCTCAAGAACTCGTAACTCTTTTTAACTCAAATACTTGGAATTCAAAATCATATACCTTTGGTACGTACTTAAAGGCATTTCA
Source organism: Capsicum pubescens (assembly GCA_030864215.1). Classification (NCBI taxonomy): domain Eukaryota; kingdom Viridiplantae; phylum Streptophyta; class Magnoliopsida; order Solanales; family Solanaceae; genus Capsicum; species Capsicum pubescens. The sequence goes on from CM061548.1 coordinate 270,373,202, forward strand.
TTCACGTTAGTTTTAAAGGAAAATATCTTATCTCAATGGAAAATACTTTAGTTTGGGGATTTTCTCGTAATCGACATGAACCATGCGAGCTACATGGAGTCCGACGTTTTGTTCTCCTAAGGAAGAGACCTCACGTTGGTGAGAGGCATCATACTCTTGCATAGGAGTATAACCTAGGTCCAGTGATTACGAAACAAACTCGGCCTCGGGCCTAATATCAACTCAGCCTTAGGCCCAATAATAATCATAAATTCGGCCTCGGGCCTAATATCAACTCAGCCTTAAGCCCAATAATAATCATAAACTCGGCCTCAGGCCCAACTTATGGTGGAATGTAGTTTTGGGGAAAGAAACCGTAGTAACTTAGCCGCTCGGTGCTAAATACTACTCTCATTAGATTATCTGCGCTCATCTCGTAAAAATCAACTTTTAGAAATAATCTCGTGGTTCATCATGAACCTAATAATAAAATCGGTAATCTCATGTAGTAGAGTGGATTTCAAAACTCAATGACCATTAGGTGAAAACATTTCTCAATAATCTCAGAATACTCAAATCATGAGTGCTTATAGCACAAGAGTTCATAAAATCTCAAGTCTCAAGTAGGGCTTAATAGCCCATAATTCAATCTCAAGTTAAAACTCATCAAAAGCATAATAGATAGAATATAGATTCATAACTCATGTAGAAATTTGAAAATTTCAGCAATTTGTCTCAAAATCCCAACATACTCATATACTTCAACATCTCAAATATTTCAACTATTAACTTCTCAAAGATTAAAATCATGGGGTATAGACCCAGCTGCAATTTCTCAAGAAAACATGTAAAACTCATGCCATTTAAACTTTCAATTCAAGGGAAACATCAAAAGCTTGCAACCAATAACAATGGGTGAAAAACCCTAATTCAATTTCATGTAAAATCTCATAAATTGCAGAGAAATTGTAGTTTAAATAAGCCTTTGGGCACAAGGGTGAAAGGATTACCCTTGTTCAAAACCCCACATACCTTAGATTATGAAATTAGATGAACAAACTTTCTCTAAACTATTCTTCTTATTCTTGAGAGAGGGTTCTTGCAACCATTGAACTTGGGGAGATCAATGCTCAACTCAATTTGTTGAATCTATGGTGAGTTCTTGGATTTCTTGGAGAAGGGTTTTAGACTTACTCTTGAGGAAAAAACCCTAGCCTTTGGATGTTTTGGAATATAATGAGGCTATCAAGTTCGTTTGGAATATATCTGAGGGTTAAAAGGGAAAAGACCCAAAACCCCTTGTTAAAACAAGTTAAAAACACTGAACGGGGGCTGCGACGATTGAAGCGACGTTCCATCGCAAGTCCAATGGTCCATCGTATCGTCTATCGCATGATGACCAGGGTGAGGCCACACTGACTTAGCATGACGATCACAAAGATGGTCCATCACAAACTCGACGGTCCGTCGTCTTGGCCGTCGCACTTGGGCCAGAAAAGGGAGTTACTGCCTTGGTTGCGATAGGCCGAGCAACGGTCCATCGTAGACTCGACGGTTTGTCGGATCGTCCGTCGCTCCTGGGTAATTCTGACAACTCTCGGTAAAATAGCCATAACTTCTCTCCTCGATACCGGATTTGGATGAAATTGGTATCGTTGGAAAGCTAATTCAATTGTCTACATGAAAAAGAGTCAAATTTAAAAAAATTCTATATGTTTTAAACACCAATCACTTAGGAAGTCACTTCTCGATCTTTTAGGGTCAGAATTACACTTCACTTGACATGCTCTAAGGCTCGGACTACGAGGGAACTTTTCGGGGTTTTACATATTGTAATTCCCAAGTCATCAACCATCCACCCTAAAAATTTACCTCAGCAATTTTTACATTGCTATCCCGAGTTAATATACTCTCTTTACCTTGATCAAACATCTAGGTTGAAGCCTAGAATCACCAACCACCATGTACTACTAGCAAAGTACCCTTATAGAATATACATAAGCATAGTCCACCCCACAAGGAGGACACTCTAAATACCTTAGTCACCTACTGACAACCTAGACATTTCTAGGGAAAGCCATTCCCCTTTTGCATGCAAGAACAAAACACTCCATAGGGGAACACTAAGACTGGTGAGACAAGCCCCAAATTGCTCCTCTAGATGAAACCCTAACCTTTCTTTACCCAAGATCCTTAAATAAAACTACAGAGTGTTTCTGAGTGTTTAAGATTAGAATAATAGGGTAAATAACCGCTCAAGTATGATATAAGTCGTGGGTCCTTAATAGGTTAAGTTGGGAAATATGCAGATTACCTCTACTTAAACTGCTTAAAAAGTCCCATCAGATAGTATGACTCACCCATACCAGTCGTACCCAAAACAAGTGGTACCTACCACTCATACCCAAGGCCTCCCCCTTAGACCCAACACTATCCACCATACGACTTACCCAACCCAAGTCGTACCCAACCATATGATTAGTACCCCTAAAATGTATACCTAGAAGAATATAATCAAAGAAAGTTTGAACACTGATAACAATGATGGGGCTCTTTATAATTAAAGTGAATTGACAACTTTTGTTCATATAAAAGAAGAGGTGTGGCCTTTTTAAGCAAAGTCTTTATGAGTTTTTAAGGCACATTATTTTGTCACTAACTTGAGAGATAGGATAAGGTCCCTCTTTTTTGACTGAATTATGTACTTGTGTTTGCTTCAACTATTTACCTCCTTAGCTATTCCCATGGTTGTATACCTGCAAAAGTATGGAACTGAGTTAGATTAACATGCCCTTACTTTATCATGGATACTTGTCTCCTTAACATAGAAATTTTTTATTAGTGACACTGAGTCAAATATTATGTTAGAGTATTTTTGATCAAGCTTACTCTCAATTTTCTTTTGGAAAAGGTCTGAAGACTATGTCCCAAACTTTACTTCACTCATTCTGCCTCAGGTTTCTTCTTCTAATATGAATTCCCTTAGGATTAGGTCCCTTGAAATCAACTATTTAAAACTGAGACACTTTTACCTTAAAGTGTATGGAGAGAGAGAATCTAATCAGATTTTCCAATATTGAGCTTAGAACACATACTATCAACAACCCAGTACTAACTGCAATCCCCTTTCTCATACCTAGAATCATGATCATAAGTTGGATTTGGGAACCCACTTGATCTTGAGTTCTGAGTAGGAAGACAATGGTATGATCAAATCTTTCTTGACCCATCTTGGTAGAGAGTTCCTTTTTACCCTTTTCAAATACTTAAAGCCCTTAGACTGTGTATTCTCCAGCTGAACATATATGAGACCATTAATTCTTGCTCTCATCCATCTTTGATAATTTTCCTTAGTGTGCCCATATTTTCCACATTGAGTGTATAGGAGTTTGTTTGCTTTGTTTTTAATATCATTGACAGTCTTCCCTTGAGACCCAATAATTTGGAATTATCCTTGATAGCCCGGGCCTTTGCCATTATTAACACCCTGACTAGTAAAATTAGAAAGAACCTGTGAAGAAATAGTCTATTTAGTAGACTTGTTGAGCTCTTCTCTCAAACAGACCAGGTCTCTTAAAATAAATCATTATTTTTGTGAAGTACAGACATAAGGTATTTTTGAGAATCCTTCAGTTTCTCCACAAGATCGACCTGAACCCCTGAAGCTTCCTTCTTTCCTTTACAATCTAATAGGGCCCTACTTTATCATGGATACCTGTCTCTAAAACATAGCTAATTTTGAGTGAAATTGAGTCAAATGTTAGGTTAGAGTATTTTTTTTATCAAGATGAGTCTCAATTTCTTTTTGGAATAGGTCTAAGGACCATGTCCCAACCATTACTACACCCATACTACCTCAAGTTCTTTCTTATAAGATGAATTGATTTAGGACTGGGTCCCATGATATCAACTATTTAAAAATGAGACACTTCAACATTGAAGTATATAGAGAGAGAGAATCTATTAATATCTTCAAATATTAAGCTTAGAAAACATACTATCACCAACCTATTACTGAATGCAATCCCCTTTTTCATACCTTAAATCATGATCACAAGTTAGATTTGGGAAACCACTTGAGCTTGAGTTCCTATTAGGAGGACAATGGTGTGATCAAATCCTTCTTGACCCATCTAGGTAGAGAGTTCATTTTTACACTTTTTAAATACTTAAAGCCCATAGACTTTGTATTTTCCTATTGAACATATCTATTACCGTTAATTCTTGCTCTTATCCCTCTTTGACAACTTTCCTTAGTGTGCCCATCTTTTCCACATTCAGTGTACAGGAGTTTGTGTCCTTTGTTTCTAACATCATTGACAGTCCCCCCTTGAGACAAAGTAAGTCTGAATTATCAATAAAGCCCAGGCCTTTGCTATTATTAACACCCTAACTTGTCAAATTAGAAACAACCTATAAAGAAATAGTCTATTTAATAGACTTGTTGAGCTATTCTCTCAAATGGACCAGGTCTCTTTCTAACTCTTTATTTTTGTAAAGTGCAGACATAAGGTGTTTTTGAGAATCCCTCAGTGTCTTCCCAAGATCAATCTAAATCCCTGAAGCCTCCTTTTACCCTTTACCATCTAACATGCACCTACTTTATCAAGGATACCTGTCATCTTAATATAGCCAAGTTTGAGGAATGACATTGACTCAAATATTATGTTAGAGTACTTTTTTATCAAGCTGATTCTCAATTTGCTTTTAGGAATAGGTCTAAGGACTAGGTTTCTAAAATTACTTCACTCATACTACCTTAAGTTTCTTCTTCTAAGATGAATTTCTTTAGGATCAGGTCCCTTGTAATCAACTTTTCAAAATGAGACATTTAAACCTTGAAGTGTATTAAGAGAGAGAATCCAGTAATATCTTCCAATATTAAGTGTATAACACATACTATGAATAACCCATTACTGACTGCAATCCCCTTTATCATACCCATAATCATGATAAAAAGTTGGATTTAGGAAACAACTTGAGCTTGAGTTCCCAGTAGAAGGATAATGGTGTGATCAAATCCTTCTGGACCCATGTAGGTAGAGAGTTCCTTTTTACCCTTTTAAGATACTTAAATCCCTTAGACTATGTATTTTCCTTCTGAACATATCTGAGAATTAATTCTTGCTCTCATCCATCTTTGACAACTTTCCTTAGTGTGCCCATCTTTTCCACATTGAGTGTTTAGGAGTTTGTGTCCTTTGTCTCTAACATCATTAACTGTCTTCCCTTGAGACCTAGTAAGTTGGAATTATTCCTGATAGCCTAGGCCTTTGCCATTATTAACACCCTGACTAGTCAAATTAGAAAGAACCTGTAAAGAAACAGTGTATTTAATAGACTTGTTGAGCTCTTCTCCATCACGGGCTAGGTCTCTTGAAATAACTTATTATTTTGTGAAGTGCAAACATAAGGTGTTTATGAGAATCCCTTAGTTTCTCCACAAGATCAACTAAATCCCTGAAGCTTCCTTCTTCACTTTACTATCTAACATGCCTCTTCTTTATCGTGCATACCTGTCTCCTTAACATAGCCAAGTTTGCGGAGTTACATTGAGTCAAATGTTAGGTCAGAGTATTTTTTATAAAGCTGAGTCTCAATTTGGTTTTTGGAATAGGTCTAAGGAATAGGTTCCAATAATTACTTCACGCATATTGCCTCAAGTTCCTTCTTCTAATATGAATTTCTTTAGGATCAGGTCCATTCTAATCAATTTTCAAAATGAGACATTTAAACCTTGAAGTGTATTCAGAGAGACAATCCAGTAATATCTTCCTATATTAAGAGTAGAACACATATTATGAATAACCCATAACTGACTGCAATCCCCTTTCTCATACTCGGAATCATGATCACAAGTTGGATTTAGGAAACCACTTGAGCTTAAGTTCCCAATAGGAGGACAATGGTGTAATCAAATCCTTCTGGACCCATCTAGGTAGAGAATTCCTTTTTACCTTTTATGATATTTAAATCCCTTAGACTGTGTATTTTCCTGCTGAACATATCTGAGATAATTAATTCTTGATCTCATCCATCTTTGACAACTTTCCTTAGTGTTCCCATCTTTTCCACATTGAGTGTTTAGGAGTTTGTTTCCTTTGTCTCTAACATCATTAACTGTCTTCCCTTGAGACCCAGTAAGTTGGAATTATTCCTGATAGCCTAGGCCTTTGCCATTATTAACACCCTGACTAGTCAAATTAGAAAGAACCCATGAAGAAATAGTGTATTTAATAGACTTGTTGAGCTCTTCTCCAACACGGGCTAGGTCTCTTGAAATAACTTATTATTTTGTGAAGTGCAAACATAAGGTGTTTATGAGAATCCCTTAGTTTCTCCATAAGATCAACTAAATCCTTGAAGCTTCCTTCTTCACTTTACTATCTAACATGCCCCTTCTTTATCGTGCATACATGTCTCTTTAACATAGCCAAGTTTGAGGAGTTACATTGAGTCAAATGTTAGGTCAGAGTATTTTTTATAAAGCCGAGTCTCAATTTGGTTTTTGGAATAGGTCTAAGGAATAGGTTCCAATAATTACTTCACGCATACTACCTCAAGTTCCTTCTTCTAATATGAATTTCTTTAGGATCAGGTCCCTTCTAATCAATTTTTCAAAATGAGACATTTAAACCTTGAAGTGTATTCAGAGAGACAATCCAGTAATATCTTCCTATATTAAGAGTAGAACACATATTATGAATAACCCATAACTGACTGCAATCCCCTTTCTCATACTTGGAATCATGATCACAAGTTGGATTTAGGAAACCACTTGAGCTTAAGTTCCCAATAGGAGGACAATGGTGTGATCAAATCCTTCTGGACCCATCTAGGTAGAGAATTCCTTTTTACCTTTTAAGATATTTAAATCCCTTAGGCTGTGTATTTTCCTGCTGAACATATCTGAGATAATTAATTCTTGATCTCATCCATCTTTGACAACTTTCCTTAGTGTGCCCATCTTTTCCACATTGAGTGTTTAGGAGTTTGTGTCCTTTGTCTATGACATCATTGACAGTCTTCCCTGGAGCCCCAGTAAGTTGGAATTATCTCTGATAGCCTAGGCCTTTACCATTATTAACACCCTGGCTAGTCAAATTTGAAAGAACCTGTGAAGAAACAGTGTATTTAATAGACTTGTTGAGCTCTTCTCCCACACGGGCCAGGTCTCTTGAAATAACTTATCATTTTTGTGAAGTGCAAACATAAGGTGTTTATGAGAATCCCTCAGTTTCTCCATAAGATCAATCTAAATCCCTGAAGCTTTCATGTTCCCTTTACTATCTAACATGCCCCGACTTTATCATGGATACCTGTCTCCTTAACATAGCCAAGTTTGAGGAGTGACATTGAGTCAAATATTAGCTTAGAGTATTTTTTATCAAGCCTAGTCTCAATTTTCTTTTCTAAATAGGTCTAATAAATAGGTTCCAACAATTACTTCACTCATACTACCTCAAGTTCCTTTTTCTAAGATGAATTCCTTTAGGATCGGGTCCCTTCTAATCAATTTTTAAAAATGAGACATTTAAACCTTGAAGTGTATTGAGAGAGAGAATCCAGTAATATATTCCAATATTAAGAGTAGAACACATACTATGAACAACCCATTACTGACTGTAATCCCCTTTCTCATACCCAAAATCATGATCACAAGTTGGATTTAGGAAACCACTAGAGCTTGAGTTCCCAGTAGGTGGACAATGGTGTGATCAAATCATTTTGTATCCATCTAGGTAAATAATTCCTTTTTACCCTTTTAAGATACTTTAAGTCCTTGGACTATGTATTTTCCTACTGAACATATCTGAGATAATTAATTCTTGCTCTCATCCATCTTTGACAACTTTCCTTAGTGTGCCCATCTTTTCCACATTGAGTATTTAGGAGTTTGTATCCTTTGTCTCTAACAACATTGACAGTCATACCTTGAGACCCAGTAAGTTGGAATTATCCTTGATAGCCCAGGCCTTTTCCATTATTAACACCCTGACTAGTCAAATTAGAAAGAACCTGTGAACAAATAGTGTATTTAATAGACTTGTTAAGCTCTTCTCCTACATGGGCCAGGTATCTTGAAATAACTTGTCATTGTTGTGAAGTGAATACATAAGGTGTTTATGAGAATCCCTCAGTTTCTCCACAAGATCAATCTAAATCCCTGAAGCTTCCTTCTTCCCTTTACTATCTAACATGCCCCTACTTTTTGTGGATACCTATCTCCATAACATAGCCTATTTTGAGGAGTGTCATTAAGTCAAATTTTAGGTCAGAGTATTTTTTATCAAGCTGAGTCTCAATTTGCTTTTGCGAATAGGTCTAAGGACCAAGTCCCAACCAATACTTCACTCATATAGCCTCAAGTTCTTTCTTCTAAAATGAATTCCTTTAGGACCATGTCCCTTGAAATCAACTATTTCAAAATTAGACACTTCCACCTTGATGTGTATTGAGAGATAGAATCTAGTAATATATTCCTATATTGAGTTTAGAATATATACTATCAACTACTCATTACTGACTGTAATCCCCTTTCTCATACCTAGAGCAATGATCCCAAGTTCGATTTGGGAAACCACTTGAGTTTGAGTTTCTAGTAGGAGGACAATGGTGTATTTTCCTGATAAACGTATCTGTGACCATTAATTCTTGCCCTTATCTATCTTTGATAACTTTCCTTAGTCTGCCCATCTTTTCCACATTGAGTGTATAGGAGTTTTTGTCCTTTGTTTCTAACATCATTGACAGTCTTCCCTTGAGACCTAGTAAGTTGGAATTATCCTTGATACCCTAGGCCTTTGTGATTATAAACACCCTGACTAGAAAAATTAGAAAGAACTTGTGAAAAAACATTCTATTTAATAGAATTGTTGAGCTCTTCTCTCAAACGGACCAGGTCTCTTTCTAAATCTTTAATTTTATGAACTGCAGACATAAAGTGCTTTTGAGAATCCCTCAGTTTCTCCGCAAGATCAATCTGAATCCCTAAACCTTCCTTCTTTACTTCAGCCTTAATCTGTATAAGAATAGGATCCATAACCCACCTCTCCTTCACCTCAACGCCAAGAGATGATTTAACCACTTTCTGAACAGTCACCCCTCCATCTTCAGAGTCAAAAAGACAAACTCACAGGTTATCTAACTGGTATATATCCATCACTAATCATATTTTCTCCTCATCCACATGAGATAAGATTCCCATGGACAACCTTCTAAAAGTATAAGAAATAATATTAGCTTTACCTGGATAATAGTGAAGACTTATATCATAGTCTATGAGAAACTCTAGCTATTGACTTTCTCTGAGATTCACCTCCCTCTGAGTGAAAACTTACTTAAAACTCTTATGATTAGAATATATATCAACAAGCACCCCATACAGATAATGATGCCAAATATTAAATGCAAACACAACACCATCCATCTGTAGGTCATGAGTCAGATAATTCTTCTCATTCACCTTAAGATGCCTAGAAGCATAAGCCATAACTTTACTATATTACATCAACATACAACCCATTCCCACATAGGATGCATCAAAATAAACCCCAAAACAATCTGTACCCTCAGTCAGGGTCAAAACTGGCAGAAGTCAGCTTATCTTTCAACTTCGTAAAACTACCCTCACAAGCATTGAACCACATAAACTTCACCTTTTTCTGAGTCAACTTAGTCAACGGAGTAGCAATAGAAGAGAAACTTTCCACCAACCTCCTATAATACCCATCTAAAACCAAGAAGCTCTAAATGTTGGTTGGAGTCATTGGACTAGGCCACTTTTTAACCACCTTAATTTTCTATGGATCTACCAAGATCCCCTCAATAGAAACAACATGACCAAGAAAGGTCACAACATTCAACCAAAATTCACAGTTCAAAAACTTGGCATACAATTGTTGATCCTTAAGAGTCTGCAACACTACTCGAAGGTAATCGACATATTTCTCCTCACTCTTAGAATACACCAAGAAATTCTCAATAAACACTGTAACAAATTAGTCTAAGAACTGTCTGAATACCTGGTTCATAAGGTCTATAAATGCAGTTGAAGCATTAGTAAATCCAAAAGACATTTTCAAAAACATAAATTGACTATATCGGGCCTCAAGTGCTTAACCTTCACTTGCTGATAAACTATGCACTTAGCCATAAAATTTTCCATGTCTCTCTTTATTTTTTTCCACAAATAAATCTCTTTTAAATCATGATACAGTTTTGTCGAACCAGGATGAACTGTATACCTCGACTTATGAGCCTCAGTCAAAACCTTTTCTCAAAGACCATTAATATTTGGAACACACAATCTACATTGGTACCTTAAGATGTCATCACCTCCAATATCAAAAGCCATAACCTTTTGCTGGCCTACATCATCCTTAATCTAAATTAAGATTGGATCAAAAACTTAATTCTCCTTTACATTAGAACCAAGAGATGACTTAGCTACTTCTTGAAACATCCTGCTTCCATTTCTAGAGTCCAAAAAATGAACATCCAGGTTAGCTAATAGGTGAATATCCTTCACCAACCCTCTTTTCTTATCATCCACATGAGATAAGATCCCCATGGAAAACCTTTGAAGAGCATCAACAACCACATTAGATTTACCTAAGTGATAATAAAGACTCATATAATAGTCCTTGAGTAATTCAAGCGATCACCTTTTCCTGAGATTCAATTCCTTCTGAGTGAAAACATACTATAATCTCTTATATTCGGAATAAATGTCAACATGAACCCCATACAAATAGTGGATCCAAATCTTCAACGTAAACACCACACCCTCCAACTCAAGATCAAAAGTAGGATAATCCTTTCATGGACCTTGGGCTACCTAGAAGCGTAGGACACAAGATGAGATCCTAAAGCAGTCTTAAAGCAATCCTTTGTATTTTCACAAGCTGATACATTTTCATCAGAAGTCCTAAAGAAATTCCAGATCTCCTTGAAATTTTTACAAATTGAGATCCTGTTATTTTCATCAGGTCCAATACCACACGTTCGCAGTTTCTTGGCCTTATAGATTTTCTAAATTTTTTTTCTATCTTTATCATTTAACTCTCTTCTACTCTTTACTACCATTATTGTTATTCCTCCTTGTTTAACTTCTTTAGCTAGAACATAAGGACCATTAAGAATTATGTCCATAAGTTCACTGTCCTCAGTCATAAAAATTCAAACATCCCAGATTTCCACTACCCATAATACCACCCATTAAATCTAGGTTATCTAATGGTAGATTGCCTTTCTTCCAGGTTGGGTAGAGAAACCATGCTAACCAAATCACTCTAGGTATGGACCTTTTAGAGTGTTCTGACTCTGATACCAATGTTGAAACCTTGAGGGGTCTCACTACACTGTAAGGAACCAGGTCCCTCAAAATTAATCACAGACCCCCTAGTTGAATAGGATTTTGTAACTTGTACACCAGTGTCAACCATTTTCCCTTTTCCTTTACAATCCTTTAGTTTATAAAATTCAAATCCTTTTAGATTAAAGAAGAAAATAATTTAGAAAAATGTTCTGATTTAATTAAGAGGAGAATGAAATAAAAGGATTTGAATTTATAATTAAAGAGGTGACTATTTGACAGTTAAGGGATACCCTTTTTGAATAGACGTGTCAGATAACCACGGCGTGACTCTTCATATTTGAATTGAATTGACAACTTTTATTCATATAGGAGAAGACATGTGTCCTTTCAGAAAAAATGTAAGGAACTTTTAAGGGACATTATTATGGTACAAACCTAAGAGATAGGACCAATTCCCTCTTTTTTTGACTGCATTCTGTACTTGTGTTTCCTTTAGCTGTTCTCCTCATAAGTTGTCCCCATGGTTGTATACGTGCAAAGCTATGGAACAAAGTTAGATTAACATGCCCCTACTTTATCATGGATACCTGTCTCCTTAACATAACAAATTTCGAGGAGTGATATTGAGTCAAATGTTAGGTCATAGTATTTTTTATCGAGCTGAGTCTCATTTTGCCTTTTGAAATAGTTCTAAGGACAACGTCCCAACCATTACTTCACCCATACTTCCTTAAGTTTATTATTTTAAGATGAATATCTTTAGGACCAGGTCCCTTGAAATCGTCTATTTCAAAATGAGGCACTTCCACCTTGAAGTGTATTGAGAAAGAGAATCCAGTAATATCCTCCAATATTAAGCTTAGAGCACATACTATCAACAACCAATTACATACTGAAATCCCTTTTCTCATACCTGGAATCATGATCACAAGTTGAATTTGGGAAACCACTTGAGCTTGAGTTCCCAGTAGAAGGGCAATGGTGTGATCAAATCCTTCTTGACCCATATAGGTAGAGAGTTCTTTTTTACCCTTTTCAGATACTTAAAACCCTTAGACTATGTATTTTCCTACTGAATATATCTGAGACCATCAATTTTTGCTCTCATCCATCTTTGACAACTTTCCTTAGTGTTCCCATTTTTTCCATATTGAGTGTATAACAGTTTGTGTCCTTTGTTTCTAACATCATTGACAGTCTTCCCTTGAGACCTAGTAAGTTGGAATTATCCTTAATATCCCAGGCCTTTTCTATTATTAACACCCTAACTTGTCAAACTTGAAAGAACCTGTGAAGAAATTGTCTATTTAATAGACTTGTTGAGCTCATCTCTCAAATACACTATTTCTTTTTCTAACTCTTCATTTTTTTGAAGTGCAAACATAAGGTGTTTTTGAGAATCCCTCAGTTTCTCCATAAGATCAATCTGAATCCCTGAAGCTTCGTTCTTCTCTTTACCATCTAAATCATGTGCCTTCTTTAGTTGACTCATACCACTCATATTTTTAGATTTCAATTTAGTGACCATTTCTTTAGTTTCAGTTATTTGAAGAGTTAAGGAAATCAAAATAATGCTCTTGATTCTCTACTTTCTCCTCTTAGGCATTTTCCTTAGCATTTAGTTCACATATAGGGTCTATCAACACACTTGCCAATATTTTTATCTTCCTAGCACTGTAGTTATCTAGGTTTCTTTAATATTAGAGAGAGTTTCCTCTTTTTCTTCTTTATCTTATTTGTTTTCCATGAATGCAATTAAGGAATCATCGATAAATTGACTATTCTCCATAGCTAGCATAGAAACATCCCCAGGCTTCTCATCTTCATCTTCATCAGATTTACCGAAAAAATCTCCCCCTACTGCCAGAGCTTGCATTACTGCATAGTCAGCTGCTTCCTTCCTTCTATAATTTTTAGGGACCTGGTCCATGTTCTTTCACTTGTTAGTTCCAGTCTTGAGATTCTCCTGATAATCTAACTTGAGCATTGGACAGTCCTCAATGAAATACTCAAGACTTTCACATTTGTGACATACTTCAATATTGCTTCCTCCTTTGTTGCTGCTTCCTCTTCCTTGGAACTGACAACTCTTCCTCATGGATTTGACAATCCTTTTTTCCAAATAGGCCACGTCAGTGTGCTCTTCTGTTGAATCATGTTTGGAAGTCTTCAATGCCTAGGATTTTCCCCTTTTTTACTTTATTTCTCTTTATCCCTTACTTTTTCTTGATCTCATGGGTTTTTAGATTTCCAACCAGTTCATCCATAGTGAGGATCTTCAGGATTGTTGCTTTAGTTATGGAATCCATTTTTCTTTCCCAGGACTTGGAAGAACACCAATAATTTTTCTCACCTGCTTATACAATGAAATCACTTCTCCCAAGCAGTAAATCATATTTGTGATATAAGTGAATCTATTATGTATTTATTGGATTGTTTCTCCTTCTTTCATGATGAAGGTTTCATATTGATTAGTCAACATATCTAATTTTGAATCCTTCACATTAGTGTCACCTTCACGAGCAGTCCTAAATAAATCCCAGATCTCCTTGGCATTTTCATAAACTGAGATCCTGTTATATTTATCAGGTCCAATACCACACACTAGCATTTTCTTGGCCTTGTAGATTTCCTCAATTTTCTTTCTATCTTCATCATTGAACTCTCTTCTACTCTTTATTACCATTCTTTTTATTTATCCTTCTTTGACTTCTTTAGATGGAACATAAGGACCATTAATAATTATGTCCATAAGTTCATTTCCTTTATCCATAAAAATGTAAACATCCTAGTTTTCCACCACCCATAATACTGCCCATTAAATCTAGGCGGTCTAATGGTGGATTGCCCTTCTTCCGGGTTAGGTGAAGTAACCATGTTAACTAAATCACTCTTGGTGTAAAACTTTTAGAGTGTTCTGACTCTTATACCAATTGTTGAAACCCTGAGGGGTTGAACCACTCTATAAGGGAACTAATTCCTCAAAATCAATCATAGAATAAAATGCAATAAACCAACCAAGAACAGGAAACAGTGCAGGAAATGTAAGAAACACAAGATTTAATGAGGAAACCCCCTTGCTCAATAGAGGAAAAAACACGGCTTGCCCGCACAAGTACCCAAAACTTCACTACAATCAATCTCTAGATTATAGTCATTTGTGAACCTAATTCTAGGTTCCTCTTGCTTGTAATAACTCTACTATAAGACTACATTAGTAACTCTGCTAAGAACACACTTTGATATTAATTAACTCTATCCAATATCAACCTTAGGTAACTCTACTTAGATTCCTCTTATAACTTGAGTAATTCAATTAAATTCAAAACCCACTCAAGAATACTTTCTCTTTCTACTTACAAAATAAGAACTTGATCTATAGTTGAGCAATGAAGTTGGATTAAGTTTTTGCCTTTCTCCCACTCTTCATTCTTTGGATTTATAAAAATATATTTGATGAAGAAGAATCCTTTTACTTTTATAGATGAGTGATGATTAGTGTTGAAATTCCATTGGACCAGGTGTCATAAATAGTACAAGCAACACCTGCATAGTTTGTTACACAAGAGGACAAAATTATACAGATGCGTGATTGGATTTGCAAAATCTAGTTAATGAAGATGCCTTTTTTTCCTTTTATAGATAAGTGATATTAGGGTAGAAATGCCATTGGAACAAGTGTCATAAATAGTCCAAGCAGCACATGCACAGTTTGTTACACAAGAGGACAAAATTGTGCAGACGAGTGCTAGCTATACTATTGCCTTTATCATCTAAGGACCTGGTCCCTTATAGTAATGTTCTCATCATCAAAACAATACAAAAAATCCTATCCACAAAGACCTAAATGGAATCATGTTAACTACAAGACCGTAGAGGACAAGTAATAAAATCCATATTGATTATCTCCCTCTTCCACATAGGTAACTCAATTTCTTGAGACATGGCACCAGGCCTCAAGTGCTCAACTTTCTCCTGCTAACAAACTATGAACTTGGCAACAAAATTGGCCACATCTCTCTTCATGTTGTTCCACTAATGGATCTTCTTCAAGTCATAATACATTTTTGCTAAACCCGAAAGAACTGCATACGTTGACTCGTGATCCTCATCTAAAATCCTTTCTCGTAGCCCGTCGATATTAGGAACACAAAACCTACATTGGTACCTCAAGATACCATCAACACCAAATTTTTAAAGCCATAACCTTTTGCTGACCCACTTTAGCCTTAATCTGTATAAGAATAGGATCCATAACCCAACTCTCCTTCACCTTAGCACCAAGAGATGATTTAACCACTTCTTGAACAATCACACCTCCATCTTCAGAGTCCAAAAGACAAACTCACAGGTTAGCCAACAGGTGAATATCCTTCACCAATCCTATTTTCTACTCATCTATATGAGATAAGCTCCCCATGGAAAACCTTCTAAAAGTATCATTAACAACATTCACTTTACTTGGATGATAGAGAAGACTTATATCATTATCCTTGAGAAACTCAAGCCATCTACCTTCCCTGAGATTTAACTCCTTCTGAGTGAACACATACTGCAAACTCTTATGATCAGAATATATATCAACATGCACCTCATATAGATAATGACGTCAATTCTTCAACATAAACACCACACCAGCCAACTCTAGATAATGAATTAGATAATTCCTCTCATGCCCCTTAAGCTGCCTAGAAGCATAAGCGATAACCTTACTATGCTGCATCAAAATACAACCTAGTCCGACGTGGGAAGTATCAACATAAACCACAAAATATTTAGTACCCTCAGGTACGGTCAAAACTGGCAGAAGTCAACTTATCTTTAAAATACTCAAAACTACCCTCACAAGCATTGGACCACATAAACTTTACCTTTTTCTGAGTCATCTTAGTCAACGGAGTAGAAATAGAAAAGAAGCTTCCCATAAACTTCTATAATACACAACGAAACCCAAGAATCTATAAATGTCGAATAGAGTCATTGGACTAGGCCACTTCTTAACTAACTCAATTTCTTGTGGATCTACTATGACCCCCTCACTAGAAACAACATAACCAAGAAAAGTCAAATTACTCAACCAAAATTCAAACTTTAAAAACTTGGCATACAATTGCTAATCCATAAGAGTCTGCAACACAACTCGGAGGTAATCGACATATTCCTCCTCACTCTTAGAATACACCAAGAAATCCTTAATAAACACGATAATAACTTAATCTAAGAACTATCTAAATACTAGGTTCATAAGGTCCATAAATGCAGCCAGAGCATAAGTCAATCCAATAGACAAATTCAAAAACTTATAATGACCATATCAGGCCTTGAGTGATTAACCTTCACTTGCTGAGAAACCATGCACTTAGACACAAAATTTTCCATGTCTCTCTTTATTTTGTTCCACCAATAAATCTCCTTCAAATAATGATACATTTTTGTCAAACCAAGATGAACTGTATACCTCGACTTATGAGCCTCAATCAAAGCCCTTTCTCATAGCCCATCAATATTTGGAACACACAATCTACATTGGTACCTCAAGATGTCATCACCCCCAATATCAAAAGCCATAACCTTTTTCTTGCCCACCTCATCCTTAATCTGCATCAAGATTGGATCCAAAATGTGATTCTCTCTTACCTCAGCACCAAGAGTTGACTTATCCACTTCTTGAATAAATATCCCTCCATTTATACAGTCTAAAAAATGAACTCCTGGGTTAGCTAATCGGTTAGTATCCTCACAACCCTCTTTTTTCCTCATCCATATGAGATAAGCTCCCCATGGAAAACATTTTAAGAGTATCAAAAACCACATTAGCTTTACCTAAGTGATAATAAAGACTCATATTATAGTCCTTGGTAAATTCAAGTCACTGCCTATGCTTGAGATTCAATTCCTTCTAAGTGAAAACATACTGCAAGCTCTTATGATCTGAATAAATATCAACATGAACCCCATATAAATAGTTTCACCAAATCATCAACGTAAACACCACATCCTCCAACTCAAGATCATAAGTCGGATAATCCTTTCATGGACCTTGACCTTCCTAGAAGCGTAGGCCACAAGATAAGATCCTAAAGCAGTCTTAAAGCAATCCTTGGCATTTTGACAAGCTGATACATCTTCATGAGTAGTCCTAAAAAAATCCTAGATCTTCTTGATATTTTTACAAGATGAGATCCTATTATTTTCATCATGCCAAATACCACACAGTCGCAGTTTCTTGGCCTTGATGATTTTCTCAATTTTGTTTCTATCTTCATCGTTGAACTCTCTTCTACTCTTTACTACCATTCTTTTTATTTCTCCTTATTTAATTTCTTTAGTTGGAAAATAAGGAATATTAAGAACTATGTACATAAGTTCACCATCCTCAGCCATAAAAAATTAAACATTTAGTTTTCCACCACCCATAATACTGCCCATTAAATCTAGGTGGTGTAATGGTAGATTGCTCTTCTTCAAGGTTGGGTGGAGTAACCATGCTAACCAAATCACTCTAGGTGTGAACCTTTTAGAGTGCTCTGACTCTAATACAAATTATGTAAACCCTGAGGGGTTACACCACACTATAAGGGATTAGGTTCCTCAAAATCAATCGTAGACCCCTAGTTGAATATGATCTATTTACTTGTTCTGTAGTGTTAACCATTTTCCCTTTTCCTTTACAAGCCTTTATTTTATTTGATTTTTAACTCAAAGGTTGTTCATTCTTATCTCTTTATCTTCCTTATTTGGAGTAAATATGGACTCCCTATTCTTTGTCCAATTATTCTTTTCTCCTCCTATTTGCTCCTTTTCACATACTAAACTTTTCATGGATTCTTTTGCAAGAAAGAGTAAATTCTTAGCTACCTAATTTACACTGTTAAATAGATCAAATTTCTTCAGAGAAATCTCTTCATAAACCAGTTGGGCTAATATAAGTTTTGACTTAGAGGAAGTGGGGGAACTAGGTACTTATAAATTTTCTAAAATTTTAGTACCTTACAATTATTCAGTAGAGCAATAGATTTGAGAAACATTTTAGGACTTATTTTTTTCTAAGATAAGTGGTCCTTCATATTAAGGAATCTCTTGGTCTATTGGATAACCAAATCCTTTATTTAAATCAATTTCCAAGGCTATCTTATATAGATTTCCACTAGAGCTTAAAATTTTGATTGGAAAGTTTCACTTAGGGTTTCAGGAATTTCAAGAGAAGAGCTTAATGGTAAAGCACTTTGTGACTTTTGAGGATGATCAGAGGATAGTTCTTTCATGGGTCTTGAAGAAGATGGAGTTTCAAATATTTTGAATGTTTGAGAATGGAAAGAAAAAGGACCAATTTAGATTAAGGAAGGAAATAATTTAGAATGATGTTCTGAGTTAATTTAGAGGAGAATAAAATTAAAGGATTTGAATTTATAATTTAAAAGGTGACCATTTGACAGTTAAGGGATACCCTTTTTGAATAGACGTGTCTGACAACCACAATGTGGCTTTTCATAATTGAATTGAATTGACAACTTTTGTTCATATAGGAGAAGACATGTGGCCTTTTAGAGAAAAGTGTAGTGAATTTTTAAGGAATATTTTTTTGGTACTCACGTAAGAGATAGGACCAATTTTCTCTCTTTTTGACTAAATTTTGAACTAATGTTTGCTTCAGTTGTTCTCCTTCTAAGTTTTCCCCATGGTTGTATACATGAAAAGGTACAACACAGAGATAGATTAACATGCCCCTACTTTATTATGGATACCTGTCTCCTTAACATAGCTAATTTTGAGGAGTGACACTAAGTCAAATATTAGGTCAGAGTATTTTTTATCAAGCTAAGTCTCGATTGGCTTTTTGGAACAGGTTTGAGGACCAGGTCCCAACCATTACTTCAATCATACTGCCTCAAGTTCCTTCTTCTAAGATGAATTCCTTTAGGTCCAGGTTCCTTGAAATTAACTATTTCAAAATGAGACACTTACAACTTGAAGTGTATAGAGAGAGAGAATCTAGTTAGATCTTCCAATTTTAAGCTTAGAACATATACTATCAACAACCCATTACTGACTGCAATCTCCTTTCTCATACCTAGAATCATGATCACACGTTGGATTTGGGAAACCACTTGAGATTGAGTTCCCAGTAGGAGTACAATGGTGTGATCAAATCCTTCTTGACATATCTAGGTAGAGAGTTTCTTTTTATCCTTTTCAGACACTTAAAGCCCTTAGACTGTGTATTCTCTTGCTGAATATATCTGAGACCATTAATTCTTGCTCTCATCCATCTTTTACAACTTTCCTTAGTGTGCCCATCTTTTCCACATTGAGTGTATAGAAGTTTGTGTCCTTTGTTTCTAACATCATTGGCAGTCTTCCCTTGAGACCTAGTAAGTTGTAATTATCCTTGATAGCCCAGGCCTTTGCTATTATTAACACTCTAACTAGTCAAATTAGAAAGAACCTATGAAGAAACAATCTATTTAATAGACTTGTTGAGCTTTTCTCTCAAACGGACCAGTTCTCTTTCTAACTCTTTATTTTTGTGAAGTACAGACATAAGGTGTTCTTAAGAATCCCCCAGTTTCTCCACAAGATCAATTAGAATCCATGCAGCTTTCTTCTTCCTTTTACCATCTAAATTATGTGCCTTCTTTAGTTGACTCATACCACTTAGATTTTCAGATTTCAATTTGGTGACCATTTCTATAATTTCAAATATCTGAAGTGTTAAGGCAATCAACTTATGCTTTTGATTCTCTACTTTCTCCTCTAAGGCATTTTTCTCAGTATTTAGTTCATATATAGAGTCTATCAAGACATTTGCCAGTTTTTTTTATCTTCATAGAAGTTTAGTTATCTAGGTTTTCTTTAATATCAGTGAAAGTTACATCTTTTTCTTCTTCACCTTCTGTTTACCATGAATGCAAACTAGGAATCATAGATAACTGGACTATTTTCTAGAGCTAGCATATAAATATCTCCAAGATTCTCATCTTTATAAGATTCACAAGAAGAATCTCCCCACGCTTCCAGAACTTGCTATACTGCATATTCAACTGCTGCCTTCCTTCTTTGAATTTTCAAGGACTTGGTCCATGTTATTTCCTTTGTTACCTACAGTATTGAGCTTCTCCTGATAATCTAATTTGTGTATTGGAAAGTACTTAATGAAATGCTCAAGACTTCTACATTTGTGACACACTTAAATATTGCTTCCCCTTTTGTTGTTGCTTCCTCTTTTTTGGAACTAACAATTATTCCCCATGGCTATGATAATCTTTTTTGCCAAATAGGCAACAAAAATGCCCACTTCTACTGAATTATGTTTGGAAGCCTTCAATGCCAGGGATTTTTCCCTTTTTACTTCATTCTTCTCTAGCCCTTGCTACTTCTTAAGCTCAAGGTTTTTTTGATTTCCAATTAGTTCATCCATAGTGAGTGTCTTAAGTTTTCTTGCTTTAGTTATGGTATCCACTTTGGTTTCCCAGGACATAGAAGAACACCAAGAATCTTTCTCACCTACTTATATAATGGAATCACTTCTCCCGTGCAGTGAAGCTTATTTGTGATAGAAGTGAATCTTGTATGAATTTCTTGGATTGTTTCTCCTTTTTTCATGATGAAAGTTTCATACTGAGTAGTCAACATATCTACTTTTGAATCCTTTACATCTCTGGTACCTTCATGAGTAGTCCTAAAGTAATCCCCGATATTCATAGTTTTTTCACAAGCTGAGATCCTGTTATATTCATCAAGTCCAATACCACACACTAGCAGTTTCTTGGCCTTGTAGATTTTCTTAATTTTCTTTCTATCTTCATCATTGAACTCTCTTATGTTCTTTACTACCATTCTTGTTATTTCTCCTTTTTTGAATTCCTTAGATGGAACATATGGACCATAAAAAATTATGTCGATAAGTTCTCTATCCTAAGCCATAATAAAGTTAAACATCCACCACCCATAATACTGCCCATTAAATCTAGGTGGTTTAGTGGTATATTGCCCTTCTTCAAGTCAGGTGGAGCAACTATGATAACCAAATCACTCTAGGTGTGAATATTTTAGATTGTTCCGACTCTGATACCAATTGTTGAAACCCTGGGGGTTGCACCACACTTTGAAGGACAAGGTCCCTCAAAATCAATCATAGAAAAAAAACATAGTAAACTAACCAGAAAGATAACACAGTGCAGGAAATGTAAAGAACACAATATTTAATGAGGAAAGCCCTTGCTGAATGGAGGAAAAACTACGACTTGCCCTCACAAGAACACAAAACATCACTATAATCAAACTCTTTATTAAAGTCTTCAATTAAACTAATTCTAGTTTCCTCTTTCTTGCAATAACTCTATAACAAGCCTACCTTAGCAACTTTGTTAAGAACACACTTTGATATTGACTAACTCTAAACAATATCAACCTTACATAACTCTACCTAAGTTCTCTTCAAGCAAATAGAAAAGAAAAATTACTCTTATTACTTCAGCAATTCAGTTAAAATTCATACCTCACTCAAGAACACTCTCTCTTTTAGCTTACAAAATAAGAACTTGAGCTATATTTGAGAAATAGAGCTAGATTGAGTTTTTGCCTCTCTCTCACTCTTTAATTTTTGGATTTTCAAAATCTGCTTGATGAAGAAGCATTCTTTTCCTTATATAGATTATTGATGATTAGTGCTTAAATGCCATTGAACGAAGTTTCCTAAATAGTATAGGCAGCACCTGCATAGTTTATTACACGAAAGGACAAAACTATGCATATGCGTGCGAGCTATACTATTGCCTTGAACATCTAGGGACCTGGTCTCTTGCAGTAATTTGTTAATCATCAAAACAATATACAACATCCTATCCACGATAATCCAAATCAAATCTTGTTGACTACAAGACCGTGAAAGACCAGTAATAAAGTCAATGTAGATTATCTCCCACTTCCACATTGGTAACTCAATTTCTTGAGGCATGCCACCAGGCCTCAAGTGCTCAACTTTCACATTATAACAAACCATGACTTGGCCACAAAATTTTCCACCTCTCTTCATATTGTTCCACAAATAGATCTCCTTCAAGTCATGATACATCTTTGTCGAACCTAGATAAATTACATACAACTTTGTCGAACCTAGATAAATTACATGCGTTGACTCGTGAGCCTCATCCATCAACACCAATCTCAAAAGACATAACCTTTTGCTAACCCACTTCAGCCTTAATCTGCATAAGAACAGGATCAAAAACCTTCTTCTCTTTTACCTCAGCACCTAGAGATAATTTAACCACTTCTTGAACAATCACCCCTCCATCTTCAGAGTCCAAAAGAAAAACTCACAGGTTAGCCAACTGGTGAAATCCTTCACCAATCCTCTTTTCACCTCATCCACATGAGATAAGCTCCCTATGGGCAACCTGCTAAGAGCATCAGCAACAATATTAGCTTTACCTGGATAATAGTGAAAACTCATATTATAGTCCTTGACCAACTCAAGCAATCTCCTTTGACTGAGATTTAGCTCCTTCTGACTGAACACATATTGCAAACTCTTATGATTGGAATATATATATCAACATACACCACATACAAATAATGACGCCAAATATTTAATGCAAACACCACACCATCCAACTCTAGATCAGGAGTTAGATAAATCTTTTTAGGCACCTTAAGTTGGCTAGAAGCATAATCCACAACCTTACCATGCTACATCAACACACAACCCAGTCCTACGTGAGACACGTTGCAATAAACCTCAAAACCATCAATCCCCTAAAGTTAGGTCAAAACTAGCGCTAAAGTAAGCTTATCCTAGAACTTCTTAAAACTACCCTCAGAAGTATTAGACCACATAAACTTCACCTTTTTCTGAGTCAACTTAGTGAACAGAGCAGTGGTAGAAGAAAAACTCTCCACATACCTCCTATAATACCCAACAAAACCCAATAAGCTCCAAATTTTGGTTGGAGTCGTTGGACAAGGCCGCTTCTTAACTACCTTAATTTTTCGTGGATCTACCATGACCCCCTCACTAGAAACAACATGACTAAGAAAGGTCACAATATTCAACCAATATTTAGACTTTGAAAACTTGGCATACAATTACTGATCCTTAAGAGTTTGCAACACTATTCGGAGGTGATCAGCATGGTCCTCCTCAATCTTACAATACACTAAGAAATCTTCAATAAATACGATAATAAACAAGTTTAAGAAATGTTTGAATACCCATTTCATAAGGTCCATAAACATAGCTGGAGCGTTAGTCAATCCAAAAGACATGTTCAAAAACTTATGAAGACCATAACGGGCCTCAAGTGCTCAACCTTCACTTGTTGACAACCATGCACTTAGCCACAAAATTTGCCATAACTTTCTTTATGTTGTTCCTCAAATAAACCTCCTTTAAATCAGGATACATTTTCGCTTAACTAGGTTGAACTATATACCTTGACTCATGAGCCTCAGTCAAAACCCATTCTCATAGCCCATCAATATCGGGAATACACAACCTACCTTGGTACCTCAAGATGCCATTACCCCCAATCTCAATAGCCATAACCTTATGTTGTCCCCCTCAGCCTTAATCTGTATCAAGATAGGATCCAAAACCTGCTTCTCCTTCACCTAAGTACCAAGAGATGACTTAGGCACTTCTTGAACAACCATCCCTCCATCTTTAGAGTCTAAAAGACAAACTCCCAGGTTAGCCAACCAATGAATATCCTTCACCAATCCTCTTTTCTCCTTATCCACGTGAGATAAGATCCCCATGGAAAACCTTCTAAGAGCATCAACAACCACATTAGCTTTACTTGGGTGATAATGAAGACCTATATCATAGCCCTTCAGAAATTAAATCCACCGCCTCTTCCTAAAATTCAATTCCTTATAAGTGAAAACATACTACAAGATCTTATGATCTGAATAAACATCAACATGAACCCTAAAAAAATAATAGCGCCAAATCTTCAGTGCAAACACCATATTCACCAAATCAAGATCATAAGTTGGATAATCTTTTCATGTACCTTCATCTGTCAAGACGCATAGGCCACAACCTTAGCATGAAATATCAAGAGACTACCTAGTACCACACGAGAAGTATCATAGTAAATGACAAAACCATTGGTACCCTTGGGTAGGCTCAAAATTAGAGAAGAAGTTAACTTTTCCTTTAACTTCTCAAAAATATCCTCATAAGAATCGAACCACACGAACATCACCTTTTTTGAGTCAACTTAGTCAATGTAGCAGCAATAGAGGAGAAGCTCTCCACAAACCTCTTATAATAACTGGCTAAACCTCAAAAGTTCTAAATGTCAGTTAGAGTTGTGGGTCTAGTCCACTTCTTAACCCCTCAACTATTTGTAGATCCACCATGATCCCTTCACTAGAAACAACATGACCTAGAAAGGTCACAATATTTAACTAAAACTCACAGTTTGAAAACCTTATATACAATCATTGATCCTTAATAGTCTGCAACATTACTTAGAGGTGATTGACATGATCCTCCTTACTCTTAGAATATACCAAGATATCACCAATTAACACTATCACGAACAAATCTAAAAACTTCCTGAATACCCGATTCATGAGATCCATAAATATAACTGGAGCATTAGTTGAACCGAATGACATAACCAAAAACTCATAATAACCATATTGGGTTAGAAAAGCAGTCTTAGGGATTTTCACCTCTTTAATCTTCAACTGAAGATAGCCCGACCGAAAATCAATCTTTCAAAAACATCTAGCACCATGAAGATGGTTAAAGAGATCATTAATCCTAGGAAGAGGTTACTTATTCTTTACCATCACCTTATTCAAATGACAATAGTCTTTTCACATCTGAAGAGACCCATCTTTCTTACGCATGAAAAAAGATAGGAGCACCCTATGGAGAGATACTAGGATAGATGAAACCCTTACCAAGAAGATCCTTTAATTGCTCCTTAAGTTCTTTCAACTCAGCTAAAGCCATTCTATATAAAGGGATAGATATAGAATGGGTATCTAGTAGAAGATCAATCCAAAGTCTACCTCCCTATCAGGAGAAATACCAGAAAGATCATTGGGAAACACTTTAGAAAATTTGATAACCACCACGACAGATAGCAAAAGACTTTCTGAACCAGAATCCTTAACACAAACTTGATGGTATAGACAACCCTTGGAAATCAACTTACAGATTCTAAGATATGAAACAAATCTTCCCTTAGGTACTAGAGAACTCCATTCCCACTCAATCACTAGTTCATTCGGGAATTAGAAACTAACTATATGGGTCCTACAATCCAAGGAAGAATAGCCTGAATAAAGCCAATCCATCACTAATTAAACATCAAAATACACCATATCAATTTCTATCAGGTCCACCAATGTCTCCCTGTTAAAGATGGACATCACAAAACACCTATAGAATTTTCTAGCTATAATAAAATCACCCATCGAGTTAGACATAGAGAAGGGATAAAAAATTCACTCAGGATCAAAATCAAAATAAACAACCACATAAAGGGTTACAGAAGAAAGGGTAGACCCTAGGTCAAGAAGATAATATACATCACAATAGAAAATATATAATGTACCAGTAACAACATCAGGATATGCCTCAGATTCCAAATAGGTGGCAAGATCATAAAGATGGTTTCAGCCAGTATTGGTACCAAAAGTCATACCATTTGATGTAGGAGCTGATGAAGTAGCAATCGTAACCTTATTAGGTCTAGAAGAAACCTAGCTTGAAAATATTGCTACAAATGCCCTGGATGACCATAATTATAACACTTATTCCTCCCTTTATCACACTGACCATGATGAAGATATCCATAGAAATGAAAGAGAGGATAATATGGGGATTACTCAGCTCCACTAGCCTGAGACTGGGCACCTTGTGCCTGAAACCCATAGTTACTCTAAAAGTAAAGATCACCAAACAACATAGGATATGGAGCACTAGCCACAGAATATGAACTGAGTTTTCCCAAGTCCTTTTCTTTCCCCACTGCCTACCATCTCTACCATTGTTCTATAGGCCTCCACCCTACTCTGAATATCTGAACTTTTTATTTTGCCTCTCTCTAATTTCTACTTATTTTTTCTTTTTATCTTTAACAAACTGCATATATACTATATGACTAGAAATTTCATAGCCAACATTTAACATTGTATTCTTACACATTAGTACCAAGTTTTGAGACAAACCTGAATCAAACCTCTCTAGTCTTACTAGACACAATCTCAAAGAAATAACGGGTAACTGGTGGAATTTTAATGCATACTCCTTCATACTCATCCTTTCCTACTTCAAATTAATAAAATCTTTAACTTTAGCCTTCCTCAACTCCTGAGAAAAGAAACTATTAAGGAAAGCACCAGAAAACTCCTCCTACATAGCTGGATCGACATCATCACCCCTCGACTACTCCCACCCCTTATAATACTAATAAGCCATATTTGTCAATTGATATGCAATAAACTCCACACTATCTACATCACTAGCATGTATTACCCTAAATATCTTTACTAATTCATCAAAAAACCCTTGAGGATCCCTGTAAAGGTTTGAGGGCTCAACCTCATAAATGGGAAAACTCTAATAGCCTTAGAAGATGGAGAAAAAGAACCATCATGATAAGGCTGATGAGATTGACAAGTCAACATATATATGTAATACCCCATAAAATTCTCTCATAGTCTGAGCCTTAGAGCGTGTTCAATAAAGTGTTAATCCATCCTTAAAAGGTTTAGAAGTGTCTTCCAAAGTGAGAAGTATTGTAAATCGTGTAGAATGTCATGTAAAGAATTGAATAAGATTTCCATCAATACCAAATTCGCCCAAATCCGACACTCGGGTGAAGAGTTAGAGCCATTTTAGTGAGACAGTGTGTCACCTGGCACTTTAACGCGTCGCAGAGCCAGCCAAAATGCCAATCGTCAAAATTCAGTGAGCCTCCACATTTATGGCTCGTTGCGCCAAGTCATAATTTCAGAGTTGTCAATTTCTAGTGCACCAACGCGATTCCACCACGTCGCGGTGCCTTTTCAATTCGCAACCAAGGTGGCAATGCGATTTCCACCGCATTGCGCAACTAACTAGTTTCCTAATTGTCCCATTTCCAGTGAGATGGCATGATTCCACTGTGTCACACCAACATGTGAAATCGGTATTTTCAGATTCCATTTTTAAATTTCAAGGACCAATTGATAATTTCCTAAAGCCCCAAACCAGTATATATAAGGGAACTATACCCTAAATAACAAAAATACTTCATTATTCATCAATTTTTTTCCCTAAATCAAAATATTTTCTCTCTCAAGAAGTCAAGCACCCTAGCCAAGAAATCAAGAACGAGCCTAAGTATTTCTTCAAGAACCTTCAAGAAAGAGTCTTCTAAGGTATGCGGATGTTGATTCTTGGGTCCCTTTCATCCAAGAAACTCAAGAACCCTTTTCTAAATTTCAAAGATATTATGTTTATGGGTTTTCATGATTTATGTGAATTGAAATTGATGTCCATGCTATTATTGAGTTTTTATTTATGTTTGTTTACAAGGTTTTCAAGCTTTGACCCTAGTATGTGATATTCATGTGATGTTAATGATAAATCTTCTTCAAGTTGATTGTTAAGTGATTTGTTCATGTCAAATAAGTGTAGAAATTGTTGAATAAGCAAAGCATGCTCCCCATATGTTTGATAAAATACTTATGTGAAAGAATTAGATCCATTATAGCATGTGGACTAGAAATCCCCAATTGTGTGAAAACCCATGCATGCCAAGTGTTTGTTGAAAAAACTTAGTGAATGAATTATGATATGATAGCATGAAATTCCCCAATTATGTGCTCTTGCATACATGCTAAGACTTTTATACATGCCGAGTGTTTGATGTAAGATCTTGTTGAATGGAGTCTGAGCCAATAGCATGTCTCCCTATACTATCACATGTTTAAGATTTCTAAATACTTGAAGAGATGCTTTAGTGATTGTGATAGTGAATGAATGTCCATGGTCTTGATTATTAAAGAATGGTTATGTTTTACTTTTATGTTATAGAGTCCTGGGGATATTTATACCCGACAAATTAGCTGCAGTCTAGAGCCCATGTCAGTTTCCTCGATAATCTCTGTTAAGCCACGATTCTCATAACTCAGTGAGTTATAAAACTCTATACTCTCAGACAGATACAAAACTTAAGAAATCTCAGAAATCTTAGTAATCTCAGTATTGCTAGTATTCTAGCCTTAGTTCAGTACTCAGCTCAGATCTAGCAGTATTTAAGTGTTCAGTTCGAAACTCAGTATCATGCAGTCAGATAACGAGATTCAGTAGTATTCCGTAAGATGCAGAACCAAGTGAATTCAGCATAACTCAGTCAGATTAGTCGAGAAATATGGCTCAGTTTAAGTTCAATTAAGAATCAGTTCAAAGTTTTTCAGTTAGGAGTAGGAGCTAGTACCGAGCGAGTGCAGGGATGGCTGCTCCCCGTTCGAGAGATAGAGTCATTAGGAGCAATCCCTGAACTCTAGAACTACGTAGCTAGCGCAGGATGTAGGAGTCACCCATTAGAAAAAGGCTAGTCACCTGTTAGAAAAAAGGTTTGACTATTATATTGCCTTAGGCTTAACTTCCTATGAGGGTCACCCGTTAGAGAGGCTTGACTAAAGAGGTCTTTACCCGTGGAATGGTATTGACACCATTCCATCTGGGGTTATAGGTTGGTCCCTACCAGTTCATATTTGGGGCATGTCGGTTAAGTGAGAACTCCCATAGTTACAGTTTCAGTATCAATCTTTAGAGTAGAACTCAAAAATCAGGATTGTCAGATACAATCACCTATCTCAGTAAGGAACTTAGATAGTTCCATTGATTCATGGACCACCCAATAGATAGGCATGGTATCACATAAAGATATTCAGTATCATTATTATCAGATCCAGTGATCAATCGTTAGATAGGCTTGATCTCAGTCTCAGATTCCATTGAGTAATCTCATTATTAGATCCAGAGATCACCCATTAGATAGGCTTGATCACAGTCTCATATTCAATTGGGTAATCTCATTATCAGATCCAGAGATCACCCGTCAGATAGGCTAGCTTGATCTTAGTCTCAATTTCATTTGAGTAATCTCATTATCAGATCCATAGATCAACCATTAGATAGGCCTGATCTCATTGTCAGATTTAGTTGATTATTCTCATTATCAGATTCAGAGATCCTCTGCTAGATATGTTCGATCTCTGATAAAATCTCTTCTTATCATTGATAGTAGATTCAGGGATCATCCGTTAGAGAGGTTTGATCTCCGATTAAGTCAGCTGAGAGAAGCAAGTTCAGAGTGAAGTCATTGATGTGAGTAGATTGAGTTAATCAGCTCTCGTAACATCAATTTCCGAGATCACTTGCTAGAGAGGACTGATCTCAGCTCTAGTACTCGGTTATCAATATCAGGAGATTCTGTTGTTCAGTATCTCAGTATTAGTAGTGAGTTCAGATGACAGTAAAGCAGTATCTAAGTTTCAGTATTTCGAGTTGCGATGTTTTCAGCTATGGTTTGTGCATTCATGCATATGTCCTCAT
The DNA here is from genome assembly GCA_030864215.1 of Capsicum pubescens. NCBI lineage: Eukaryota > Viridiplantae > Streptophyta > Magnoliopsida > Solanales > Solanaceae > Capsicum > Capsicum pubescens. The sequence continues at coordinate 270,403,075 of CM061548.1, forward strand.
CAAGTATTCTCATGATGATTAAGTTAAGTAATTGTTCATGCATAAGACCTTGCATTTATCCTTACCTCATCTTCATACTTAGTATATCCCCGTAATGATGCATTTGAGCTATGGTGTTTTATTTGACACCATATATTCAGAGGCACGAGATCCAGAGTACCCCTAGCAGCTTCGTCCCAGTCAACAGCAGTAAATGTAGCAGTGAGTCCTTTTCATTCGAGGATGATCCTTATTTTATTATCGTATTAGATTTAGTTTATTTTCAGTAGGTTGAGTTATTTGGGGACATATCCCATCAACTCCACAGTTCAGACAATTTAGAGGCTTTTCGGAAAAATGTATCAGTATTTAGTTGTCAGTTTTGAGTATATTTAGATATTTTGAACCTTATGGCCAGTTTCCACATTTATTATCTATATTATGCAGTGCTCAGGTACAGATATCAGTAGAGGGTTATGTTGTGGTCCTTCGGGATCATAAGCACAGTGTGGCGTTCTGATTCCAAAAAATTAGGGTGTTACACTAAATCATCAGGTGAATGGATCGACGAAACTCTGCATTAGATATGTCTTCTTATGGAAGTGGGGCATGAACATAATCCACCTAAAAAGCCTCAGAAGGATAGGTAGGGATATGTGGAAATCTATGAAGAGTAGTACAATCAGGATTAGGGACCCTAGAACGGGTCTTAACTCCATAAATAGGGCAAGTTCTATCCATATTTTCTTCAAGTTGAACAAAAAAGTTTCTACGAGCATAAGATCTTTGAGGAGGCATGATCTAAAATGTGAACAAATGTATATTAGAGGAGTTTTCAATACCTTAGACTCTATGGCTCAAAAAATAAATCACAAGAAAGAGAAACATTCACTTTCTTACATAGTTGGTGACTTCACATCATCCGCCTGAAAAGCCTGAGGAACACTGGTAGGGATCGGTGGAACTCTATGAGGTGTAGTACAATCAGGAGAAGGGACCCTAGATTAGGTATGAACACTATAAATAGGCCGAGTTTCATCTATATTGTATTCAAGTAGGATAGAGGAGTTTCCACGAGCATTAGATCTTCGAGGAGGCATGATCTGAAATATGAGCAAATGGATATTAGAGGAGTTTTCAAGACCTTAGACTTTATGGCCCAAAAAATAGATCACAAGAAAGGGAAACATTCCTAAATATATTGTACAATCTCCTCTATAAGAGTGGCGCGCTATGCTCTCATAAATGAGACTCTACTTGATATGACTTTGTGGACACCCAATGACCATGAACCTAGGCTCGAATTCCAAGCTTGTCTCGACCCGAACTAAGCCCTAGTCGTGTTAGGTATCTGAATTCCACCAAGGATCGGAGACCACCCCCATTAATCTAGCCAACTAGAATATAATACAACTAGAAGTGGATGAATTCCGACCATAGAATAAGATAGAACTAAGTTCCAAGCATATAACAAGATAGGTAAAGTAATACTAAGAGGGATATAAGAACCCATGACATAATCCACACACACTTCATCCATAAAAGCCTCTAAAAAACCAAACATCAACTCGAGACATGCCCCGTACCAATAGCCAAAAAAGAACCGACAGAAATAGTGTAAGAAGACAAGACCATGAAATAAGGGCCCTTTGGAGAATGGATACTCACACTTCAACGATAGCTCACGGACATTCAAAAAATCACCTACCACTGTGCAAGGAAAAAGAAGTGCCTTCGTACCTTGAATTACTTGGTGATACAACATTCGGGGCCGGTTAGCGGGGTGTGCGCTTGTATGTAACTCATAGAAGGGATAAAATAATGACATCATCAATCAGTCCAAAATCATATGCACATGATCATATATGCATATATATATATAAAATATGCTGGAATAGGGAATAAGGTTTATCATGTGAGTTAAAAAACATTAACGTGGACTATGTATCTCTAACCATTGTCTATAACATAGGCTATATGGGTCCAGATATCACCCTACTGAAAGGGTCCTAGTACATGTTAGTTGCATAAAATTGGGTAACAAGTAAGGACAGGTAATCAACAACCCTTTGCCAATCAAGGATAAAAATATATAAAGTATGTCACAAGCACACAATCATCAAGACCAACCCTCACACCGATAAATTTGGATTTTCAATATCAGTCCCTCGGGACCTCCACCTTCGCGTCTTTGTAAGGCACATACCGATGGTATCGTTGGACCAATTATGCTTGCAAACTAATATCATTTATGACATTTTTATTGACCATTAACATAGGGAAATCCATGACGCCCATGGTCCAATTATCCATTAATTTGGGGAAATCTACGACCCCCATGGTCCAATTATACACTAACTTAGGGGAATACACGACCCTCAAGGTTCAATTTAAAATCAAGTAATGGCCATAAAGGCCTTTCAAAGACATTTGTATTTCATTAGCCTTTTATGAAATGCTATAGTTTCAAATTGGGTTTAAATATACATATATCCATGTTTCAAAGATAATTTCATAAGGTTGGGTTGGGGTCATTACCAATTTATTACCAAAATCCATAAAGTTGGAAAAATCCATGAACCCTATAAGTTTATCAAATTAATTTAGAGGAGTCCACGACTCCTATACCTATTTACTATACTAATGCAGCCAATTGGTTCAAAATCCATCAAATCAAAACATATATAATTCACAAAGCAATTTAATCATGGGTACCCAAAAGCACTCAATCAAATTTCCAAATCAACAATTAAATCACATGGATAATAATCTTAAACACATCATTTTAATAGAAAAAAGTTTTAGGAAAGAGATACATGCCTGAGAATATCAAGAATTTGGAGAAGAAACCACACATATTGACCCTTAAATGCTCAATCGATTGAAAACCCTAGTTGTTATTTCTTGGAGAATTAGAGAGAGTTTAAAGGTAGTTCATAATTGTCTAAGTGATGTCAATAATCCCATTTGGATGTTTTATAATCATAGGTTATGATTGGGGAAAGTGGGAAATAACTAAAGTACCCTCAATTAAAAGTGTAGGACATTGGTCACCAATTTTTACGAGTTATATAACGAAGGGTATGAGTAATTTCCTAGACTCGTAGTCTGGGAAGTGACTTAAGGTAGCCTTCACTGGTTTGGTCATGATTCACACCCTATAACTCATGACCAAACGTTATCGTTTGCAAGGTTCTAGTCATACTCAGGATAGAAACATTAGATACTCCACTTGTTTAGTTACAAGTCGTAGGCTCGTGACCACACCTTACGACTCGTAAGGTGCCAGATATTGCCTAGGTAGTGAGCTCAAAACTCAAAAATTTCAGCAACAAAAATAAGGAGCGTTACAACACATCACAGAGAAAAGTTGAACGTACCAATGACAACATTAGGAGATGCTATAGATTTATGAAGAGTGGAGAAAGCATAAAGACGATTGCGATTAGTGTCGGTACCAGAAGTAGCACCCTTTGGCGCAGGAGCTGATGAAGTGGCAACCAAAACTTTATTATCTCTAAAGCAACCTTAGAGAGACAATGTCGCTGCAAATGCCTCGACTGACCATAATTATCACACCTATTCCTCCCCTCATCACACTGAATGTGGTGCATTTGCCCAAAAAATCTGCAAGGAGGATAAGGTTGGGCTGATTGAGCTACACTAGTGTCACAAACCGAACCAGGTCTTGGCTGTGATGGGTACCTCAAGTCACACATAACTCGGAGATCACCCCTGCACCTAACTAATCCAAACACAACACACCCCAAAGTTAGATGAATTCCAAAAACATAACAACACAGCGTGCAATAGCTTAAGAAAATTTTAATGCATATCCATAACCAACTACCAAAAACTGGACAAATGATAGACGACATCGCCTAATAACCATGTAGTCCAAACAAAGCCTTCTAACAAGAACAACAACTAAATATCAATAAAATGTCGGGATATACCCCCGACTATAGACAAAATAAGTCTGAACAGTCTATAAGGTAACAGAACAAAACATGAAATATAGACTTCCGATGTATGGAAGCTCACCACTTCAATGACCACTAACCAGATGATATTGGATCCTAATCATTGAGCAGGAGGAGTAGAAGTATGACCAATTCTTGCATCGCGTGGGGATACAATATTCGAATATGATCAGCGGGATGACCGCTAGCATATAACTCTGGGATAGGTATAACATAAAGTCAACAATATTTTAAAATCATTCAAAACCAATACACATAATCTAAAGTATATACATATATACTTCACATGACAGGATAAACAACAAGGTTTAACATGCACTTAAAACTTTAGCCTAGATTGTGTAGTTCAACCATCATAGCATATACCTATGGGCTAAATGGGCCCTAGATATCACCTCCTGGTTAGGCCACAGTGCGCTTTCCCACACAAACTAGAGAATAATCTCATATATATGCACATGGGGGACTCAAACCTCCCAATATATAGTAAAGTTACTTAAGAACCCAATCATGTAATTGTTTATGGGGAACTCAAACATCTCTAATCATGAAATAATAATAAGGGGACTCAAACCTACTTAGTTAATTTTACCCCCACATCGGTAAATGCAATTTCCAGTATCATTCACGCGGACCTCCACTCTCACGACTCTGGTACACAACCCTTATAAGACCCAATTAAAATAAGTATCACATATGGCCATTCATTGAACCATATACCTCATTATGGCATACATTATTGGTATCTTCATACCAACTACACTTCAAGGTAATAACATCATGCCAAAACAATTTCCATTAACATGAGGAGAACAACTCCCTTTGTTCATTAATCCAAGGTGGGGGAAGACCAACTCTCTTTGTTTATTAAATCAGACCATTGCGTTTCAAATACCTCTTTATATCATGCAATAGTTCAAGACTAAATCAATTTCACAAATTCCCATATTTTTTATAATTAAGAATCAATTTCACAGCATGGGATGAGGGTCATGACCACTTAAAAAGTCATAAGTTTGGGAAATTCACAATTCCCTAGTTCATTTACCATAACCAAGCACTTACAAGTTTAAAACCATAATTAATGCCCGAATAATCATATGTGAACCATCGAAAAGCACTGTTTAATAATAAGCATTCAAAACTCCCAACCCTTATTTCAAAATCATCATAAATATCTTATGAACAATACTTTAAATCATTTGAATTTACAAAATTACCAATGAGGGAAGAGTAACATTCCTTAAACACCAAGAAATTTGGAGAGAATTCGACCCTTAAGCCCTTAGATAACCAACATAATGAAACCATGGATTGTCTTGCTTAAGGGAACTTAGAGAGCCTTTGGAGTGTTTGAGGAATTACTTGGTCTAGTTTTTGAATGTTAATGACTCCCTAAAGATAAAAGGGAAAATGTCCAGAATGCCCTTAAAAGCTGAAAAAGTGTCGTCTTTGACAACGGTTCAACCACTGACTCATAGCCACTCCTTATGACTTATCACCACAACATGTAACCAAGGCATTACCACCAAGACACCCTACATTACTAACCTTATGAATCAACCATAAGAATTATAATGGAAACCTACAACTCGTAGGTCCTTGTCATAATAAACACAGAACCTATTTGGGGTATACACTGGGCACCTTATGATTTCCACCCCATGACTCATAACATTTCCTTATGTCTATTAGTAAGCCACTCGTACGGTAGGTAGAATCATGCCACAAACTTACGTGATTTGGTTAAGACTCGTCCCAATGATTCATCTTGAGTCTTTATGACTAGTACCCTCAAGTAGTACCCCAAATAGTAACTTTAACACCATTTTTTGGGCACATTATGACTAGTGTCACATGATCTATCAAGACAGTCTAGGACTCATAGGGAATGTCATAGTCAAGGAAGGGAGATCAAAACTCTAAAAAATTTCAAGGACCAAAAACTCGGGGCATTACAAATAGCCTGAGATTTGACACCCTATGCCTTAGGAACACTACTGGCTTGAAAACAATAATCACCAGAAGGCTTAGGATAAGGAGCAGTAGCAGAAGAATATGAATTCCCCTAATTTTTCTTCTTACTCCACTGTCTACCATCTCTACCACTATTTTCCTGAACTCCACCCTTCTCTGAATAACTGATCTTTTTGTTCTTTCTTTCTCTTATTTTTCCTACCTCTTGTTTTCATCTTTAACCTACTGCATATACACCATAATACTAGAGATATCCATGTCATTATTCAACATCACCGCCTTGAACTTTAGTACAAAGTCCCGAGACAAACCCGAAGAAAACTTCCTCATTCTTGCCCTTATACTGGACTCAATCTCTGGGGCTTAATGAGACTACTAGTGGGATTTCAAAGAATTCTCCTTTACAGTTATCCTAACCTACTTCAAGTTCACAAACTCCTAAGCTTTAACTTCCATCAACTCCTGAGGAAAGAAATGATCAAGAAAGGCACTCAAAAACTCATCCCAGACTGCAGGCTCAACATCATCAACCCTCAACATCTCTCACTTCTCACACCACTGATAAGCTACATCTTTCAGGTGGTATGCATCGAACTCTACACCCTCAGAATCAAAAATGTACATCACCCTGAGTATCTTTTTTATTTCATCCACAAACACTTGAAGATCCTCCTACACCTTAGATCCTCTAAAGGTTACGGGATTTAACCTTATGAACTGGCTAACTCTAAAGGCCTTAGAAGATAGAGAAACAGAACTAGCACGTTCAGGCTAACAATACTGATAAATCACAAACAGAGCAATAATATGAATCAGTTGATGAAATTCTAAATTAGTTACCTCACCCTGAGTAGGACTAGTAGTAACCAGTGGAACTCCAGAAATATCAAGGATGGGACCCCTAGACTGAGTATGGATCCCCCTGAATAAAATGTCTTCCTTCAACATTGTCCTCAGTTGGGATAGTTGAGTTACCTTGCATCTCAGATCATCTAGTCATGATCTAAAAAATGAACAAATGGGGATTAGATAAAATTCCAGGGCTTAGACTCCAAGCTTGAAAATAGAATACCAAGAAAGTGAAACATTCCTAAATGCATTGTAGCCTCTCCCTTATGAGTATGGAGCGCTACAGATCCCTAAAATAGACTCTACTCGACATGTCTTGTGGTTTCCAAATTAACCATGAATATAAAGCTCTAATACCAACTTGACACGACCCAACTCGAGGCTATGTCGTAATGGGTATCTCAAGTCCACCTAGGATCAGAGACCACCCCCAATACCTAACCCAACCTGCATATACCCTGAGTCAGATACATTCCAAATGTATAATAAGATAACATATTTTATACAACTTTTAGACTCTGGGGACGGAACGAAACATTACCAACCATCAAAACCCATAATATTAACCAATTACCAAACAAAACTATGAGCTAATAACCAAAACAATAACCAAGCTCTTGTCCATAACATAATATAAAAAGATGGAACAATCATAAATCCAGTTCAATGGTATCAACTCTATTACCAATGACAATACAAAGGCTGACACCAATATCGATCCCGCCCATTCCAACCCATAGTAGTCACACAAGTCGCTAACAAAAAGAAAAATCATATTCAATTGAGACATGCCCACAACGATAGCAAAAACCAATATCCATAGAATCAACCAAGTATGTAAAGACATCAATGATATGAAGTGGAGTCTTTCAGAATATGGAAACTCACCTCTTCAATCCAGTTGTTGACCCCAAATTCAATCACTATGTAGGAGGAGTAGAATGGACGGTTCTTGCATCTCATAGGGATATAGCTGTCGAAAGATAGGCTAGTGAGTGAATACTAGCATGAACTCAGGATAAGGATAAAAATTTGTCATCCAATAAAACCAATTAAACCAACCAAATTCATACAAACCATACATATATATATGTAACCATGTCGGGAAAGGGGACAAGTTTAGCATGCATCTAAAACTATTAACCTTGGTATGTGAAGCTTAACCATCCTATAACCATACATGGTCTACATGGGTCCAGTGTAACGCCCTGAATGTGCCACGATACATTTAGCCGCATGAACCAAAGATACCATAAGAGTAAGGGATTCTTGAGTACCCTTCACTCTCCATGATACATATGTACAGTGTACTTATAGAATTCCCATGTACCTCGTAGTATCATATATGGTTTCTATGAAAAACCCTCATATCAGTAAACATGATTTTCCCATGTCTATCCATTGGACACGAACCATCATAGTTAGCTATCATACCCCTCTATTATTTCCCTATTAAAACCATTACCATCTATCCAATCCATAATTCTATTATTTTTAAACAAGGCTTTAAGTAGTGGTATCATTATACCGACTATAGCTTGCAAGAAATGTCCTTATCCAATATTTTAATGTAAAGGGACTCTTATATACCCATAGATTACATTATCAAGTTAACTTGGCGGAATCCTATGTACCCCATAAGTGTTTCATTATTATGTTTTCTTGGGGGAATCCCATGAACCCGATAAGGAAGTTTAATTAACCATAACCAAAATCACCAAACCTTACTATTTAACCATTTATGCCATTTTGGGTTCCATTACCAACCATACCATGCAATAGTTTCATTAAAAGTTACATAATATAGTAAAAGAATTATCATAGGTATTTTATCAAATATGTTGGGGGCATAATGTTTCCAAAACCAAATCCAATTACCAATTAACCATTCCTATGCAACCAATTGCTCAAACCATGATTAAAGCATGTAAAAATATAATTAAAACATCGGAAAACCATAACCATATAGTTCATACCAATACCCCAACATATATTTTAAACCCCTAAAACCATAAAATAATCATGCAATAAAAACATTGTATAAATCACGTCTTTAGTTGGAACTACTAATGAGAGAGGAGTACATGCCTTAGATTATGAAGATGATCGAGGGAAATCACCCAAACAAGCCTCAAATTACTCCTCTAGATAAAATCCTATCCTTCCTTTACCCAAGAGCCTTAGAGAGAATTAAAGAGTATTTTTAAGTATTTTAGATTAGAATAATAGGGTAAATGATTTCCCAATAGAGTTATAAGACGTGGGGTCATAATAGGTTAAGTGGGGAAATATCTATATTACCCCTAACTTAACTGCATAAAATCCCTACAGGTTGGTATGACTCTACCATACTAGTCATACCCTCCAGTACCAGTGATAACCACCTGTAATGACCCTTTAGGTCATTGTTCTTATTCTTGCCTATTTTACCGATAAAGCTTCTCTATGGCTACCCCAAGTCATTAGTGACTTAACAAAACTGATAGATTGGTTACCTGATGGTTCGTTCATTTTATAGAAATTCTTTCTTAATTTGAAGTCTTTGTTGGTCCTAATTGACCAGCAAGCAAAATCTATAGTAAAATGACCTTAAATGCAAAATCTGACTTCACCAGCGCATTTGTAACATCAAAATCTATATGGTTACATATTTTTTTTGCTCAACATGGACCCCGAATATGTCTCGACTTATTGGTTGAAGCCCACAACCAAGTTCCACGCTTCAAATATGCCTGTCATAGCAAGAGATGATGTAACCGTACAGGTCTAGGCACGAATATGGTGCCACATTCATGGCTAGGTGGAGGGTTTGATTGTGCTACCCGAGACCTGGATGGAACCTATTTAAGGTTTGTGTTGCCCAAAATTTTGGCCATTTTGTGCCTCCCCCTTAAGCTACAAATCTTAATAGAGTGTAAAATCTTCTATGTGAGTCTTGTGGGTTGATTAGGATCTTAAAACACTTGTGAAATTGAATCTTGCTACAAATCTAAGGTAAGATTCCTTCTAGTTGGTATTAAATTCTTGACTTCTAGACCTATAACCCCTTAAGTCTTTGAGGCTCAATTGTAGCCATAAATGTGATTTATTTACTCAAATTTTTTTAGTGTTATAACTCCCTAATTATAGTTTAACAATGGGTTGGTCTCAAAAGCTCATTGTCCAAAGGTGGAACCCACTTAGGGGTTTGGTGTCATTTTTTAACCCATGAAATAATTGTGCCATAATGGGTATTGTTATTCTTATTGTAATGCTTAGATTTTATTATTGGTGGCTTGGGTCATGGAAGAAGAAGCTTCAAGAAAAGGAAAGGCAAAGCTTGTTGGTTCATGAGTTTCTTGGACTCAAGGTAGGTTAGGCTTACTTGTAGTTAGATTAGCCTTAATTATCGCATAATTGTTGATATCTTGTGATATTGGGTGGATTTTAGATAATCTATCATTGAATGGTGATATTTGGGATTTGTTTACTCTTATTGGTTATTGAACTGGCAAAGGGTGATTCTTGACCCTTAGCCTAGAACCTTGGATAGTTCTACTAGTAGTTTTATGAACAGTAGGAGAATACTTTAGTTTCTCTAATAGATGAGAATGATGTTGTTCCTTAACTTTAAGGGTATGTTGACCTAGGTATTTCTTAGTTAGGAAATGACCCTGATGTTGGGTTTACTTAGAAATAATGCTTGAAGAAGACTTCCCCTATAGTCTTAGTAAGGATTGATAAGCCCGTATGGTGTGATTTAGATAACTTAGCCTAATTCCAAGTAGAAGTTAATCTTGTGATAGAGAACTTTGGCATTCATGGGATTTAGTAGTGGGACTTGACCCGCCTTCATCTTGAACTATGAAATCCCTTAGAGACGTAGATACTTGATAAACATCTAAATTACGTTATTGAAATTATAATGGTTAAACCTGATTTTCAGATTATGCATATGGTTGATGGTTGGATAATGTGTATACTTGATTTATTATCTTGTAGTCATGATATGGATAGCCTTTAAAAGTTTGTGACTATGTATAACATATAAATGCCCATGCTAATACTTATACTCATATTATGTGGTGATGATGAATAGTAAAGTAGGATGGTATATGCATCTTGCATCCCTATTACCCTATTATTGTGAACTTGTGTATGTTAATTGATTTGTCTATGTATATGGATGTATGTTATTGTCTTGGGGGAATGTGTAATGGTATGATGATACCCGATAAATTTGAAAGAGGTAATGATGTTGTGATGATACCCAATGAATCTGGAGGATATATTAATGTTATAATGATACCTGGTGAATTCGGAAGAGGTAACAATATTATGATAATACCCGGTGAATATGGAGGATATGTTGATGGCATGATGATACCTGGTAAATTTAGAAGAGGTAATAATGGTATGATTCCGTGTGGGGTAACTTTATATAAGTTCATGTATATATGTGAGGTTATGGCGTGATGGCTAAACCATTGGTGTACTCGAGACATGATGTCTGCCTTGGTGATTGATACTTATTCCTTGTTAGTAACCACTAAATAAGAGGTGTGACCCTCGTCGACTCTAATAGGTAACTAGAGGTAATTTATGCCTATTCTTGGGTTAGGGATAATTGGTAAATGTAATCTTGTGTAGAACCAAAGGCTCACCTAGTAAATCTACTTGACTCAAATTAATGGTTACATCATGGAATTTTACTTAGTAAAGTGGCTTATGTAATAACTAGTTGTCTCTAATAAATGACTATGACTTGTGGGCTAGGAATCTAGTAAACTAATTGGTGGACATTACTTGGTTAAAATATGGAAACTAGTCCTTAAGGTTGTAACATGCCTATAGTAATAGACATAGTATGATAACATGATTAGTTAAGTTGTCATCTAGTATGTGATTCCATGATGGTCAAATTGATGACTTATATAATGAGAATCCTAACTAGAGAATAGCCTTGTGATGGTCAAATAACTAATAACATTGTTAGGGTGTAGTTTTTCCTTATTTGATGACTAGTAAACTATAAAACCCATAAACTAGTATTTCATGGATATGGAGATTAGCTAATATAGACTAAAATTGGAGTTCATCAATTAAATAGAGATTAAGTAACTATATAACTATGCTACAATGATATCAGTTTCATTACGGTTAAATTATGGTAATTATATTGATTCTAGACCTTGGTAAGAGGTCATGATGGAAATGGGAACCCACTTCTTTGGGGGTGTGTATGGTTGTTCCTTGACATATTGATGGGTTAATATCTTGGTGTACTCTCCGGAAGTATGGGACATCGTGATGACTTCTTGTATTGCATTCCTTGTGTGTACTCTCCGATGGTATGGGACGCCGTGGTGAGTTCTTTGTTGTGTACTTTTTGTGTACTTTCCTATGGTATGGGACATCGTAGTAAGTTCTTATGCTTTATATTATAAAGGTGGTTGGTGTTGATTATGGTAGATACATGTTTGTTATCTTGTAGATGTGGCTTTATTCTTCCAAAACAATTACTCTTTTGTATGATAATTATGGTTTATGCCGATATGATATGTTATGCTATTGTCCTAGTAGTCTAGTTATTTTATATAGTGATATCGAAAAGGATTCAGGTTCTATCTTATACCTTGACTTTTAAGTTATTGTCTTACCTTTTATTATCTTTATATTCTAATTTAGCTCAGTCGGCCAATGATGCCTACTGAGTACCTATTTTTTGGTAGTCACACTATACTTCTATACCTTTTTGGTGCAGACCCAGGTTCTAGTTGCCATCATTGAGTCGGGATCGTGTTGAGTTGACCATTCAGAGATAGGGTGAGCCCTTGAAGTTTGAGTTGCCTTAGTTATCTCTATGTTTATTTGTCTTTTGTTTTCGAGACAAATGTATGAGATTATTTAATACATTTTCGACTTTGAGTTGTAAATTCCTATTGTCAAATCTAGATGCTCTTGTACTAATACTATCAGGTCATGGGAATGGTATTTGAATATCGGTTGTCTTAGGTTGTGGAATGCTATTGTTTATATTGAGTTCTTATACAGGGTCCATGTTGGACATTCCTTCCTAGGTAACCCAGTGCATTAGCTCTAGGTTACTGTATCGGTTTACCTACCGGTGCGAAGTGGTAGGTGTCATCATGACTCAGAAATTGGGTCGTGACACTGCCTCTCATAGCCTAGACCTACCTTACACCCCCACACTGGTCAATATACGAGAATACAAGACAAACCGTATCTAAGGATACGACTAGAACCCTTAACCCATACCTATAATAGTACCAAGAAGAGCTGACACTATTATCCAACATACGAGTGGGACAAACTGACTCGTACCCTATATCACGACCCATGGTGAGCGACTCATACTCAGATCCAAGTTACTTTACTAAGTCTCAGATCAAGTGAAGAAAAACCCAACAATACGACCCATCAACCACCGTATGGCTAGTACCAACCCAAGTCATACCCATTCCAGAAACCAATCCAAACCGTACCCCAGTATACAACCTGTACCTCCTAGTCGTATCTTGTCTAGAAACTAGAAATCTAGGAAATTTTCTAAGGGTCAAAACCCTAGGGTGTTTCAGTCTCCCCCACTAGGATCATTCATCCCCGAATGACAGACAAGGTAGGACAAACACAAGAATAATTTATTTTAATTATAATATATCAATCCAGCCTTTAACTAAGTTAGAAAATAAAGATGTAATGAAGAACACATACATTTCACACGAATATCGAGAGAAAAAAAACAAATGTGGATATTTGGACTTCATATTCACTTCTTCTTCCCATGTAGCCACTTTCACTTTGTGGTTCCGCCATAGAACCTTAACCGAGGCCATATCCTTTGTCCGTAATGGATGTACTTGTCGATCCAATATATCAACCAGGACCTCTTCATAAGACAGAGAATTCAAGATATCAAACCTTTCCAAAGGAACCACCGAAGAAGGATCACCAAGACACTTTCTCAACAAAGAGACATGAAATATCGGATGAATGGTGCTTAAACTAGAAGGCAACTCCAATTCACACGCCTCCTTACCAACCCTCCAAAAAACCATATAAGGACTAATATACCATGGATAAAGCTTCATATTTTTACCAAACTACATCACTCCCTTCATAGGATATACCTTTAGGAACACCTTATCCCCAACCTAGAATTCCAAATCTCTACGCCTCACAACCGCATAGGACTTTTGGAAACTTCAGGCAGCCTTAAGCATATCCCGAATCACCTTTACCTTTTACATAGCCTGATAAACCAAATCCAGACTGAACATATTCACCTCACCAATTTCAAACACCTAATACGAGATCTATACCTCCTACCATACAATGCCTCAAAAGGGGTCATCCCAATACTGGAATGATAGCCATTGTTGTAAGAAAACACTACCAAAGGTAGATGCTCAACCAAAATTCCACCATAATCAATCACACATGTATGAAGCATGTCCTCCAGTGCCTGAATAAGACAGTCTGCTTGCCCATTCATTTGTGGATTAAAAGCAGTACTCAGACTAACCTTAGTAACCAACCCTTTCTAAAAAGACCGCCTGAAATGAGATAAAAATTATGTATCACAATCAGAGATAGTAAAAATAGATACCCCATGCATCTTTACAATCTCCTGAAGATATAACCTTGCATAGTCCTCAGCCAAAAAGTCAGTCCTTACTAGCAAAAAGTGAGAGGACTTTTTCATCCTATCCACCATGGCCCAAATTAAATTAAATTAGTTCTAAGTCCAAGGAATATTGGCAATGAAATCCATATTTATTACCTTTCATTTCCATTTAGGTAATTTAATTTCCTGAGCCATTCAAGCCTCATATGCTCAAGTTTAACTTTTTGGCACACCATACACTTGGACACAAATTAGCCGCATCCCTATTTATACTACTTTACAAATTTATCTCCTTAAGATCATGATATATTATTGTCAAACATAGCGTGATTCATGTGCCTCATCCAAAATCCTTTGTCGTAATCCATCGACGTCAAGAACATAAAACCTCCTTTGGTGCCTCAAGGGACCATCACCACTGATCTCAAACACCATCACCTTTTTTCCACCAATATTACTCTTGATTTTTATCAATATGGAATCTAGGATTTTCTTTTCATTGATCTCTATACGAAAATATGACCGAACCACCTTTTGTACCATCACCCCACTATCACAAGAGTCTAAAATATGAACACCATGATTAACCAAGCGACAAATATCCTTCACCAATTCTCGTTTCTCCTTATCCACATAAGCTAAATACCCCATGGACAACCTGTTAAGACCATTGATGTTGGGTGTATTTATGCATTCTAGCATCACTATTTCTAGTCTTTTTAGCCTTGAATTGAGGATGATTCGCATGCTATATCGGATGAAAATGAGATAAAAGTGTATCAAAGTATTACATAATGTTTTTATAATGTTCAAAGTGAATTCTAAACAAGTGTGTAATTAATTAAGTCATTTAGAGTTCAACCCAAAAAACTAGTGTTACTAGTTTGAGATAGGTACTTATCTAGGTTGATCCCATTGAATTTTAGTGTATTTAATAAGTTAGTTATGGTTTAAATGATTGATTATAAGTGGAATAAATTGTTGGTAGTGAGAAAATTTCAATTTGAGTTAGTGTACAGTTGGAGCACTAAGTGAAATATCAATGAGAACTAGCCTAGTTTAGCTCTTATTTTGATTCATCGTTATGAGTAGTGTTGTGATTATCTCTTAATTCGCATTTTGTGATTGTGTAGTATGCTTTGGGAGATGAATATGATTATATTTTAATGTTAATAAGGCTTGAAATCCATGGGAAAGAAACCACAAGACAAGGGACTATGAGGGGAGACTCAATAGTTAACCAAAATTCAGAGGTGCCGCCCTACCTGGAGTAGGGATATGGGAAGGGTGAAGACATGCCTGGAGCTGCGCTCTAGCCAGGGCTCAGCCTCACCTAGAGAGGGGATATATCCAGGGTGGCGTACCACCTATTCTCAGGCTTAATAACTTTCAGTTTTCAACTCCAACACGGACTTGGCTTAATCCTATACTATAAATACATGTTATATCAAGTTTATACATATTTTTGGACATATTTTGGAGATCAAGGGGATGATACTTCTTCTTCATTATATTTTTATTATTTTAGTTTAGTTCATTCATATTTTAATTCATTAAGTATTACTTTGTGATTACGATTATGACTATGTGTGGCTAAACGCCCTTTTTCGGGGTTGAAGCCAAGAACATAAGTACTATAGTTTTGATTTTAATTTGTTTTATTTGCTTATCATTATTGGTTGTATGTTCATCTTTTGATTTAAATATTTTAATGATTTGTGACCCTTAGAATATATCAATTATCTACCTTTAGATCTCGGCAGAGGGAATAGGGTTAGAATATGGAGATGAACAAAGTATTGTTTGTATTCCTTAATGAAATAAAGAATTCTAATTAGTGTCTAGGACAGGTATGTACTTAGATTACTTACTTGATTCACACATAGGATGATATCTTAATATACTTAAGTGGACTATTACATCCCCACTCAATGATTTAGTTATAAGGTTCAACTTAGGTAAAGGATTAGAGATTGGGAAACCATAATCATTCAATTAACCCTACGAATCAACGACCAAGATAACCAAGTTAACAAATGAAATTCAATACATAGTATGATTATTTAAAGTGATTCAACCCTGGGTTTTCTCATTTTGATTGTTTCAAGATCTTTATTTACGCATTGTTTCCTTTTCTCCAGTTATAAATTACAAACTCTCTTTTTGGTTACGCTTGCATCAACTAAATCTAAATTGTGAACTAAAATAGAAGTGTTTTTGAATCAAGTGTCTATGGGATCGATACTTGGATTTCATTAGGCCACTTTACTATTTAGTAAGACCATGTACACTTGCGTGTGTGCTTGGGTGCTTTCAAGTTTTTGGCGTCGTTGCTGGGGACTTGTTATTTGGAAAATGTTTATTATAGTTTTTTTTTAAATTTATTTGGTGTTTTTACACTTAGTCTTGGTTTTGTGGCGGCAGGAAATAGCTTTTAAGGTTAGGAAGCGGGAAAGGGATAGGGATTTGGTTGAACCAATCCCCGACCCCGAACAACACTTCCATTAATAAAGGAGAGACACAAGTTGTCTCCCCTAATTTCTACAAATAAAATAAGACCAAGTAGTTATTGCTCCAATGGCTGAAGAACAAGCAGCCCATATGACAGTTAGGGAAGTGGAAGTCCTACTTCCGATGAACTTGACTTCCCCAATTCAAAGTCCGGCTTCTAGGGGGAATTTTGAGTTAAAGCACATCATGGTGCAGCTTCTCATCAGCAGTGGATAGTTTGTAGGGATTTTACACGAGGATCCTAAAATCCACTTAAAGGCTTTCATTGAGCTTACTGACACATTCATTCCAACTAGGGTGAGTATAGATTATGTGAGGCTGGTACTTTTTTCCCATTCACTGTAGGGGGAAGCTAAAATATGGTTGAATACGGAGCTGGAAAATTCAATCACATCATGGGATGACTTAGCTTAAAAATTCCTTATCAGTTTCTTTCCATCAGGAAAGACTGCAAGACTTTGCAATGAGATAGTGAGCTCCAAACAAAAGCCTGATGAAAATCTATATCATGCTTGGGGAATGCTTCAAGGCTCTTCTTTAGGATTGAAAATCTATATCATGCTTGGGGAATGCTTCAAGGCTCTTCTTTAGGATTGCCCACACCACCAACAGTCTGACGAGGTACTTGCTCATACTTTTGTAGAAGAACTTGATCATAATATAAAGATTTTGCTAGATTCAGCCGCAGGTGGTCAATCGTTGGAGTTGACTTATGATGAGCTGTACACATAGTTGAACCATATAGCACAAGGAAATCCTGAATGGCATTCAGATTCTAGAAGTTCCACAGAAAGAATTATGGGTGTATTAGAGGTAGACCAGTTTACTAACTTATCAGCTCAGGTTACAACATTATAAAATATGATAAACACTCAATTCAGCAACCTAAAATTAAGAGCTCCACAACCTGCAGCCACGTCAATTCTATCCAACAATCTGTAGGTTGGTATGAAGTATGAGGTAATAATGGTAACTTAGCGATTATGTGTGCTTCAAATATAGAATCGGTGATGTATGTAGGTAATGCTTAAAAGCTAAATTATGGTAATTCCTACAACATGAAGTGGCAGACTAAGACATGGAATGCACAACAACAACAAATTCAGCAACCACAGGCTTCACCAAATCGGTCAACTAGCAACATGGAAGAAATATTGATGCAGCTCCTATCTAGTCAGACACAATTGGCTGCAGACATAAAAAATTCTCAAGATGCTCAGAGAAGCTTAGAGATTTAAGTGGGGTAGATACAACAAACATTAAATACTAGGTCAAAAAGTGGTTTGGCAGTAGATACAGAAAATCCAAAAAAAGTTATGACAATCACCTTGAGGAGTAGTAAAGAGCTTTAAGAAGAACTTTCTAAGGCAACAAAGGAGGTAGACAAAGATTTGACTCCCCAGTAGGTTTCTAAAAAAGTTGCTGATAAGTCAAGAAAGTCTGGGTACTTGAAAGAGATAGTTGTTGCTGAACCAGAAAAGAAGAAAGTACCATCACTACCCTTTCCTCATAAGCACATGAAAGTAAAAGAGGATGCTATATTTAAGAAGTTCTTTGACACGTTCATAGGGCTTCATATTAACTTAACTTTGTTAGATGATTTGCAGGGTATTCCCAAGTACGCTAAGTACTTAAGGTATGAGTTGATAATAAGGTGAAATTGTATGATTTTGGAGCGATAATAGTCACTGAAGAGTGTAGCACTGTAATGACATAGAAAATCCCCAAGAAATTAAGATATTGGAGGAAGTTTACTCTACCTATCCAAATTAGGAGTAAAGTGGTCCACACATTAAGTGACTTAGGGGAAAGCATAAATTTAATGCCCCTATCTCTGTTTGAAACATTGGGCTTGGGAAAGCCTAGATCGACCACTGTGGTTTTATAGCTCGCAGACGGATCCATGGCATATCCGAAAGGAATTATTGAGGATGTCCTCATAAAGTTGGTAAATTTGTTATTCTTGCTGACTTTATTGTTATTGTTTTTTAGGAAGACGAATAGGTACCAATCATATTAGGTCATCCATTCTTAGCAACCGGAGGAGTGTTGATTGATGTTAGAGAATGCATGCTCAAAATGAAGGTAAAGGATAAAGAGGTGGTACTTAATGTTAACAAAGCACCCAATATAACTTCCCACTATAAAGATTTATGTATGATCAATGTTATTGAAGGGGACAAGTGTGGGGTGGTTAATCCACCAAAGACCTCTTTGGACTACCTGATTGAGCAGCCTAAGCTTCTATTGCCTAAGCCTGATATGATAGAAATTGATGATCCTGAAAAGGGTAAAGTTGAAAAACCTGTTGATCTTGAAAATTTGCACCCAAGAGAGGTGAAGAAAATAAGAAGATGGAGACCAAGTGTGAGTAAAAGGGTGAAGGAATATGGTTGAGTGAGCTAGGTCATGCTGCGACACTAAATAAGGCGCTGCTTGGGAGGCAACCTAAGTTAAGTAGGTATGTTTTATTTTCAGTTTTTATTTTTTATTTTATATAGTTTTTAATTTGGTTGAGTCACAGGTTAATGGGAAGTATGAGTACCATAAACTTGATCTTAGGAGCATGGAAAAAATAGATTATGGGGTCCATAGATCTCATTTATATTTTAAGATGCTACTAGCTACGCCTAGTGGCCTCAGGGAGTATTTCTGTCTCTTGTTTTTAAATTCACTTTAGGGACAAAGTAGATTTTTTAAGTGTGGTGTGGGGAAATTTCTAAATTTTTTCTCAATTTAAAATTTTTTAGGTGTAAGATATTCTTGTTGGTGCTATTTTATTATTACATGGTGCAAGTGTTTTGTTTGGTAAAAGCATGTGGTGTAAGTGAATTGCTACTTTTGAGACTCTTAGGCTCATTTTTGTTACTCTTATACTTTTTGGCTTAAATTTAAATTTGTGTTATTGTTTAGTTGGGAGTCCATTATGATCCTATTGAGTTTAGTATGTTCCATGTGCGTGTGAGATTTTTGTATAGTCCTTGTTGCATGTGATGTCTAGAACTTGCTCGTCTTTTTAGCCTTGTTTTGAGGATGATTCACATGCTATATGGGTTGACAATGAGATAAATATGTATCAAAGTGTTAGATCATGAGTTTATAATGTTCAAAGTGAATTCCAAACAAATGTATACTTAATTAAGTTATTTAGAGTTCAACTCGGAAAACTAGTGTTACTAGCTTGAGCTAGCTGCTTGTCTTGTTGATCCCATTGAATTCTAGTGTGTTTAATGAGTTCCTTATGGTTTAAATGTGGGATTATGAGTGGAATAAATTGTTGGTAGTGACAAAATTTCAATTTGAGTAAGTGTACCGTTGGAGCAATAAGTGAAAGATCAATGCGAACTAGCCTAGTTTAGCTCTTGTTTTGATTCATCATTATGAGTAGTGTTGTAATTATCTCTTAACTCATGTGGTGTGATTGTGTAGGATGATTTGGAAGCTGAATATGATGATATTTTTATTTTAATAAGGATTGAAATCCATGGAAAATACACCACAAGACAAGGGACTAAGAGGGTATACTCAACACCTAACCGAAATTCAGAGAGTAACTTCCAGAGGCCCAAGGTGATATTGAGGTGCCGCCCCACCTGGACCAGGGATATGGGCAGGGAGCAACATTTCCTGGAGCGGCGCTCTAGCCAGGGCTCAACCTCACCTGGAGAGGCAATATAGCCAAGGAAACGCCCTATCCATTCTCGGGCTCAATAACTGACTGTTTTGGACTCCAACACGGACTTATAAATACATGTTATATCACATTTTTACATATATTTGGACATATTTTGGAGATCAAGGGGATTATACAATTTCTTCATTAGGTTTTTATTATTTTAATTTAGTTCATTCATATTTTTAGTCGTAATTACTACTTTGTGATTGCGAATATGACTATGCGTGGCTAAACGCCCTTTTCCGGGGTTGAAGCCAAGAACATGAGTACTATAGTTTTGAATTGAATTCATTTAATTTGATTATCATTATTGTTTGTGTGTTCATATTTTATTTGACTATTTTAAGGATTCTCGACCCATATAATATATCAATTGTCTACCTTTTGATCTCGGGAAAGGGAATAAGGGGTAGAATATGGAGATCAATAAAGTATGGTTTGTATTCCTTTATGAAATAAGGAATTCGAATTAGTGTCTAGGAAAGGGATGTACTTAGATACCTTACTTAATTCACACGTAGGATGATAAATTAATACACTTAAGTGTACTCTTACATCCCCGCTCAACGATGTAGTTGTAAGGTTCAACTTAGGTAAAGGATTAGAGATTGGGAAACAATAATCATGCAATTAACCCTACAAATCAACGACCAAGACAAGCAAGTTGACGAATGAAATTCAATACATAGTATGATTGTTAAAAGTTCTTCAACCCTAGGTTTTCATCTATTGATTGTTTCAAGATCTTTGTTTACGCATTGTTTCCTTTTCTCTTGTTATAATTTACAAACTCTCTTTTTGGTTACGCTCGCATCAACTAAATCTAAATTGTTAACTAAAATAGAAGTCTTGTTGAATCAAGTCTCTGTGGGATCGATACTTGGCTTTCATTAGGCCACTTCACTACTTGATAAGACCACGTACACTTGCATGTGCGTTTGGGAGCTGTCAAGCATCAACAATCACGTTAGCTTGACTTGGGTTATAGTGAAGGTTCATATCATAGTCCTTGAGATGCTCCAAGCATCTTCTCTACCTTAGATTTAACTTCTTCTGAGTGAACACATACTGTGAACTCTTATGATAAGAAAGTATGTCCAGGTGTACTCCATATAAATAATGCCACCAAATTTTCTAAGCAAAAACCACCGCTAAAATCTCAAAATCATGAGTAGGATAATTTCTCTCATGTACCTTCAAATGCCCGAAAGCATAGACAATCACCTTACAATGATGCATCAAAATGCAACCAAGTCCCACCCTGGATGCATCACAATAAATTGCAAACACCTCATTACCTTCAGGCAACGTCAAAACTGAAGCTGAAGTTAGCTTATCCTTCAGCTTCTCAAAACTCCCTTCATAAGAATATGACCCAGGAAAATTTACCCTCTTCTGAGTCAACTTAGTCAATAGGGCAGAAATCATTGAGAAACTTTCCATAAGCCGCCTATAATACCCTGCCAAACCCAAAAAGCTTTGATTGTCGGCTGGAGTCGTGGATTTAGGCTACCTTTTAACCACAACCACCTTTTCCAGATTCACCATGATCCCCTCACTATAAATAATATGACAAAGAAAATTTACAGCGTTTAACTATAACTCACACTTAGAGAATTTGGCATACAACTGCTACTCTATTAAGGTCTGCAACACCACACATAGGTGATTAGCATGATACACCTCACTTTTAGAATAAATCAGAATGTCATCAATGAATACAAAGACAAAAAGATCCAAAAACTACCAGAAAACCCTATTCATTCAATCCATAAATATCGTGGGGACATTAGTCAATCAGAATGACATAACCAAGAACTCAAAGTGCCCATACTGAGTATAAAAAACCATCTTAGGGATATCTTCCTCCCTAATCATAAACTGATGATACCCAGACCAAAAATCTATCAAAGAAAAGAATTTGGCATCTTGCAGCTGATCAAACATGTCATCTATCCTCAAAAGAGGATACTTGTTCTTAACTGTTACCTTATTCAATTGCCGATAGTCAATGCACATTTGAAGTGAACCATCCTTCTTTGGAATGAATAATATCGGTGCACCCCATGGGGATACATTAGGATGGATGAAACCCTTATACAAAAGATCCTTAAATTGCTCTTTGAGTTCCCTCAATTCAGTCGGAGCCATTCTATAAGGAGCAATAGATATTGGACGATTGTCCAGAACCAAATAAATATCAAACTCGATCTCCCTATCGGGAGGAATACTAGGAAGATCATCCAAAAAGACCATAGGAAACTTATTTAACACCAAAACCTAATGTAATGAAGGACCTTTTGAGTTAGAATCTTTAACCCAGACCAAATAATGGAGACACCCGTTAGAGATTAGTCTTCAAGCTCTAAGATAGGAAATAAACCTTCCCTTAGGAGCTAGGGAACCAACCTCCCACTCAATAGCTGGTTCACCAGGGAACCTAAAGACAACCTTACGGGTCCGACAATCTAAGGATATGTAACAAGAGTGTAAGCAATCCATCCATAGAATAACATCGAAATCTACCGTATAAAGTTCAAAATCCAAGAAACTCTTCCTACTACCAACAGATACCACACACACCCTATAGAGCCTTTTTGCAATCACAGTCACCTACTGGGATAGAAATAGAAAAGGGATTCAAAAAAACCTCAAGATCAAAACCAAAATACACAGCCACAAATAGGGTAACATAAGAAAGAATGGACCCTAAATCATGTAAACAATATACGTCATAAGAAAAGAGTTGTGACATACCTGTAACAACATTAAGTGATGGCTCAGATTCTTGCCGAGTAGCAAAAGTATTTAACCGATTTCAACCAGCGTCGGTACCAGAAGCAGAAACAGATGCAGAAGTAGTACCCTTTGGTGTCGGAAAAGAAAAAAAAGCAACTATAGCCTTACTAGCCCCCGAACCACCCTTACCAACTGGAAAGTTTCAAAGCATATGGCCTGTATGACCATATTTGAAACAACTGTCCCTCCCCTCATCATAGAAACCCCTATGCAACCTATCATAAAACCAACAAGGAGTACATGATAAGGCCGAATGAGCCTGACTTGCCTGAGATTGGGCACTCTGTGCCCGGAAATTATGCCACCCTGCTGACACCTATCACCCGACTGCTTTGGGTAAGGAGCACTAGCTATAGAGAAGGAACCAAAACTCCCCTATTTCTTTTTTGGCCACTTGTCACCATCTCGACCACCTTATTGTTGCCTGGTTTAAAAGACCTGAACTTCTTACTCTACCTTTCCCCAAATTCAGCCTGCTTCCTCTTTTCATTCTCAAGCTGTTGCATATGAAACACCAATGTAGACATGTCTATATCCTTGATCAGCAACACATTCTTACTTTCAAGGATCAAATTCCGAGTCATTCCAGAAGCAAACTTTCTCCTGCCCTCATATCATACACCAATTCTGAAGATTGATAACTAATGAAATTTCAAGGCATATTCCTTGACAGATATCTTCCCTTTAGATTGACAAATTCCTCCGCCTTCACTTCCCTCAACTCCTGAGGAAAGAAGTGATCCAGAAATGCATTAGAAAAAGTCTCCCACTAAGTTGAAACTTCAACATCATCTCTCACTCTATCCCACTCCTCGTACCATTGGTATGCCATATCCTTAAGATAGTAAGCAAAAAAATTCACCGCTTCCACATTCGTGGCCAGCATCACCCTAAAGATTTTCTCCATTTCATCCAAGAAACCCTAAGGATCCTCTTCCACCTTCACACCAGTAAAAGTAGGAGGATTCATCTTTATAAATTGGCAAACCCTTATGGCCTCAGTAGATAAAACACCAGATACATCCCGCTCAGCCTAAGCAACAACCAACTGAACAATAACATTAATCGATTGATTAAATTCTGCATTAGTCACCTCACCCTGAGGAGGACTTGTATCAACTAGTGGAACTCCAGAAGTATCAGGGACGGCACCCCTAGACCGAGTATGGATCCTCTGAGTAGTGCGTGTCCCTTCAACATTGTCCCCAGTTGGGGCAGTAGAGTTACCTTGTGTCTCAAATCATCGAGGCATGATATGAAAAGCGAACAAAGCTTTATTAGAGAAAATTCCAAGACTTGACTCTAAACTTGAAAATAGAATACCAAGAAAGTGAAATATTCCTAAATTCCTTGTAGCCTTACTTTATGAGTGTGGCACGCTACATACCCTTAAAAGAGACTCTACTTGACAAGTCTTATGGACTCTCAATTGACCATGGACCTAAAGCTCCGATACCAACTTGACACGACCCAACTTAGGGCCTTGTCGTAATAGGCATCTCAAGTACACCCAGGATTGGAGACCACCCCCGATACCCAACCTAACATGCATACACCCAGGATGTACAACTTTTAGACACTAGGATAGGTCTAAGTCTGTGACCGACCAAAATGATTCCAACCGTCCAAACCCATACCATTAACCAATTACCAAACCAAACCATGATCCAATAAATAAAATAATAACCAAGTTGTAGGCCATAACATAATATAAAAGGATGGAACAATCATAAATCCAGTTCAATGGTACTAGCCCCAATACCAATATCAATACTAAGAATGACACCAATACCAATCCCGCCCATTCCAACACATAGTAGTCATGCAAGCTTCCAACCAAAAGAAAAACAATATTCGGTTGGGATATTCCCCCAACTATAGCCAAAACCAATATCCATAAAATAAACCAAGTATTTAAATGCATCCATGATATAAAGTGGATCCTTGCAGAATATGGAAGCTCACCACTCCAATCCAGTAGCTGACCCTAAATTCGATCACTAAGTAGGAGGAGTACAATGGTCAGTTCCTGTATCACGTGGGGATACAGCCGTCCAAAGATAGGTTAGCGCCCGAATGCTAGCATGAACTCGTGATAAGAATAAAATAATGCCATCCAATCAATCCAAGTAAACCAACCATATGTATACAAACCATATATATATATATATGTAACCATGTTGGGAAATGGCACCAAGTTTAGCATGCATTTAATCTATTAACCTGGATATGTGAAGCTTAATCATCCTAGAACCACCCACAGGCTATATGGGTCTAGTGTAACCCCCTAAATGGGCCCCGATATGTGTAGCTGTACGAACCAAAGATATCATAATAGTAGAGGATTCCTGAGTACCCTTTGATCTCCATGATACATATGTACTGTGTACTTAGAGAATTCCCATGTACCTCATAGTATAATATATGGTCTTATGACCAATCCTCATATCGGCAAACATGAGTTTCCAGTGTCCGTCTATTAGACTCGCACCTTCCCGATTAGCTATCGCACCCTGCCATTATTGCCTAATGAAAACCATTACCATCCAACCAATTTATTATTCCATTATTATTAACCAAAGTTTTAAGAGTGGTATCATCATACATGCTATAGCTTGCAAGCAATGTCCTTATCCAACCTTTTAATGTAAAGGGATTCCCATGTACCCATAGATTACATTATCAAGTTAAATTGGGGGAATCCTGTGTACCCCACAAGTGTTCCATTGTGAAGTTTGCTTAGGGGAATCCCATGTACCAAATAAGGAAGTTTAATTAACCATAACATAACTACCATACCTTATCATTTAACCATTTATGCCATTTATGTTTCAATTACCAACCATACCATTCAATAGTTCCATTAAATGTTCCATAATATAGTAAAACCATTATTATAGGAATTTTATCAAACATGTTGGGGGTATAGTCTTTCTAAAACTAATTCCAATTACCAATAACCATTCCCATATGCAACTAATTGCCTAAACCACCATTAAAGCATGTAAGAATATTATTAAAATATGAGAAATCCATAACCAAGTAGCTAATACCAAAACCCAAACATATATTTGAAAACCCCAAAACCATACAATAATCATGCCATGAAAACATTCTATAAATCATAGCTTTAGTTGGAACTAACAATGAGGGAGAAGTACATGTCTTATATTATAAAGATGATGGAGATAAATCACCCCAATAAGCCCCAAATTGCTCCTCTAGATAAAACCCTAGCCTTCCTTTACCGGAGAGCCTTATAGATAATTAGAGTGTTTCTAAGTGTTTTAGATTAGAATAATAGGGTAAATGATGTGCCTATAGAATTATAAGTCATGGGTTCATAATAGGTTAAGAGGGGAAATGTCCAGAAATCCCTGCAGGTGGGTACGACTCCACTATACTAGTCATACCATCCAATATGAGTGGTACTCACCACTCGTACCTTAGACCTCCCTTATACCCCCATACTGGTCAACATAGGAGCATGCAAGCCAAACCGTATCTAAGGATACAACTAGCACCCATAACCTGTACCCATAAAAGAACCAAGAGGAGTTGATACTATCCAATATACAAGTGGGACTATATGACTAGTAAGCTATCTCAGGACTCATGGTGAGCCACTCGTACTTTGATCTAAGTTACTTTACTAATTCTCAGATTAAGTGATGGATAACCCAACTATACAACTCATTAATAACCATATGACTCGTACTAACCCTAGTCGTACCTATTCCAGAAACCAATCAAACCCACTAACCATCACTGGTCAGTGTACGACCAAACCTTACCAACCGTACCCCAGCATACCATATGTACCCCCTAGTCATATCTCTTCTAGAAACAAGAAATCTAGGATATTTTCTAAGGTTCCAAAATTAAGGGTCTACTTGACACGGCTTTGTGGACACCTAATAACTATGAACCTAGGTTTTGATTCTAAGCCTGTTGCGACCCAAATTAAGGCCTAGTTATGAGAGGTATCGAAAGTCAAACAAGGACCGGAGACCACCCCCATTAACCTAGCAAACAAGAACATAATACAACTAGAAGTAGATGAATTCTAAACATATAACAAAATAGAACTAAGTTCAAAAAAAATAACAATATAGGTAAATTAATACTAAGAGGAATTGAAGAACCCATGACATAATCCACACACACTTCATACAAAAAAGCCTCTAAGAAACAAAACATCAACCTAAGTCGGTACATGCCTCTGACCAATAGCCAAAAAAAACCCACCGAAATAGTCTAAGACTTAAGTAAAGACAAGACCAAGAAAAGAGGGACTTTTGGAGAATGAAAGCTCACCACTTCAAATATGACTCACGAATAATCCATAAATAACCTACCATTGTGCAAGGAAATAGAAGTGCATTCAGACCCTGCATTCCATGTGGATATAGCATTCGAGAACGGTTAGCGGGGTGTGCTCTAGTATGTAACTTAAAGAAGGGATACAATAATGCCACGATTAATCAGTACAAAATCATTCCAAAATCATATGCACAAAATCATATACATATATATATAATATACCATGATAGGGAACAAGGTTTAGCATTAGATTTTAAAATATTAACCTGGACAGTGTATCTCAAATTGTCATTTATAACCACGGTCTATATGGGTCTAGTTCTTACCCTACTGAAAAGGTCCCAATGCATATTAGTCGCATGAACAATGGTATTAAGGAAGGCTAGGGAGTCTATGATCCTTCACCAATCCAGGATAGATATATATATAAAGTGTGTCACAAGCACACGGTCATTAAGACCAACCCTCACACTGAAAAACGTGGGTTTGCAATATCTGTTCCTCGTGACCTCTATCTTTACGTCTTAGCTACACAACTTCCTTTAAACCCAATTAAAATATTTTTAAATTCTCGTTCATTAAAAAGAGGATCCTTAAGTAAGGCACATACCGATGGTATCATCTTACTAATAATGTTTGCAAGCTAATATAATTTATGACATTTTCATTGACAATCAAATAAGGTAAATCCACAACTCCCATGGTCTAATTATCTATTAATTTGGGAGATTCCATGACCCCCGATGGTCAAATTATTCACTAACTTGGGGGAAAACACGACCCTCAAGGTTCAATTTAAAATCAAGTCATGGCCATAAAGGACTTTCAAATCCATTTACATTTCATTAGCCTTTTATGCAATGCAATAGCTTCAAATTGGGTTTCAATATACACATATCCATGTTTTGAAGACAATTTCATAAGGTTGGGTTAAGGTCATTCCCAATTCAATTACCAAAATCCATAAAGTTGGGGGAATCAATGACTTCTGTAAGTTTATCTAATTAATTTGGAGGAATCAACGATCCCTATTCCCATTTACCATGCCAATGCACCCAATTAGTTCAAAATACATCAATTCAAAACATAGATGATTAACAAATGCCATGTGAAAAGAAATTTAATCACGAGTACCCAAAATCCCTCAACCCAATTTCCAAATCAACAATTAAATCACATGGATAATAATCTTAAACATATTCTTTTAAAAAACAAGTTTTAGGAAAGAGATACATGCCTGAGAATATCAAGGATTTTGGAGAAGAAACCACACAAATTAACCCTTAAATGCTCAATCCCTTGAAAACCCTAGTTGTTCTTTCTTGGAGAATTAGAGAGAGTTTAAAAGTAGTTTATGATTATCTATGTGATGAAAATAACCCTCATTGGATGTTTTATGGTCATGGGTTATGATTTGGGAAAGTGAAAAATGACCAAAGTACCCTCAATTAAAGGTGCAGGAAATTGGTTGTCAGTCATTATGAGTTACATCACGACTGGGTATGAGTCACTGCCTAGACAAGTAGTTTAGGTAGTGATTAAAGGTAGCCTTCGCTGGTTTAGTTATGAGTCACACCCTACAACTCTTAATCAAACCTTATGGTTCGTAGGGCCCTTGTCGTACTCAGGACATAAATATTGGCTACTCTACAAGTTTTTTCATGAGTCTCTCCCTACGACTCATGACCACACTTTACGACTCGTATGGTGCCAGTCGCAGCATGGGCAGTGAGCTCAAAACTAAAAAATTAAGAGGAAAAAATATAGAGTGTTACAACACATCACACAGAAAAGTTGTAACATACCAGTGACAACATCAGGAGATGCCTCAGATTCTTGATGGGTGGCAAGAGCATAAAGAGGATTGCAGTTAATTTTAGTACCAGAAGTAGCACCCTTTTGGTGCAGGAGATAAAGAAGTCCTAACCAGAACTATATTATCTCCAGAAGCAACCTTATCTGGACAATATTGCTGCAAATGCCCTAGCTGAAAATAATTATCACACCGATTCCTCCCCTCATCGCACTAAATATGGTGCATCTGCCTACAAAATCTGCAAGGAGGATAAGGTTGGGAAGATTGAGCTCCACTAGTGTCACTAACTAAACTAGGGCCTGGCCGTGATGAGTATCTCAAGTCCCATGTGGATCGGAGATCACCCCTAAATCTATCTAACCCAAACACAACACACCCCAAAGTCTGATGAACTCTAAATATATAACAAGACAACGTGCAATAGCTTAAGAAAATTTTAATGCATGTCCATGACCAACCACCAATGTTTAGCCGAACGATCGACCGACACTGCCTAATAACCACAGTAGTCCAAAGAAAAAGAAAAACTAAATATCAATAAAGTATGGGACATGCCCCCAACTATAGAAAAAACAAGTCTGAACAGTCTGAAAAGTAAAAGAACAAAACATGAAATGTAGACTTCTAATGTATGGAAGCTCACCACTTTAATGTAAACTAACGAGCTAATCCCAGATCCTTATCACAGAGCAGAAAAAGTATAATTATGACCAATTCCAGCATCACATGGGGATACATCTTTCAAAAATGGTTAGCGAGGTGAACGCTAACACGTAATTCATAGATAAGGAT
The DNA here is from genome assembly GCA_030864215.1 of Capsicum pubescens. Lineage (NCBI taxonomy): Eukaryota > Viridiplantae > Streptophyta > Magnoliopsida > Solanales > Solanaceae > Capsicum > Capsicum pubescens. The sequence goes on from CM061548.1 coordinate 270,433,407, forward strand.
AACATAAAGTCATGATCAACAGTTTAATAACATTAAAAACCAATGCATATAATTAAATACATATACATAAATACTTCACATGCCAGTATAAGAAACAAGTTTTAATATGCACTAAAAACTATAGTCTAGATTATGTAGCTCAACCGTTATAGCATGTACCCATGGTCTATATAGGCCCCATCTCTCACCCCCTGGTCGGGCCATAGTACGCTTATCAGCACAAACTAAAAAATAATCTCATATATATGCACATGGAGGGACTTGAACCTCCCAACGTATACTAAGGTGGCTTAAGTACCCAATTATGTAATGATATATGGGGGACTCAAACCTCCCTAATCATGAAATAATAATAAGGGAGACTCAAACCTCCCTGGTTAATTTGACCCCCACATCAGCAAATGTGTTTTCCAGTATCGATCACTCGGACCTCCAATTTTATGACAAAGGTACAAAACCCTTATTAGAGCCAAATTAAAATAAGTATCACATATTCCTATTCATTGAACCATAATCTACATTAAGTCATACATTGTTGGCATCGTCATACCAACTTACTTTCAAGGTAATAACATCATACCAAAACAATTTTTATTAACATGGGGAGAACAACTCCCTTAGTTCATAAATATAAGGTGGGGGAACACCGACTCTCTTCGTTAATTAAATTAGACCATTATGTTTCAAATACCTCTTTCTATTATGTAATAGTTCAAGACTAGTTCAATTTTACAAATTCCCATATTTCTTATAATTAAGAACTAATTTCACATCATGGGGTTGGGGTCATAGCAACTTCAATAGTCACAAGTTTGGGAAATTCACAATTTCCTAGTTCATTCACCATACCCAAGCACTCACAAGTTCAAAACCATGTTTAAAGCATGAATAATCATATGTAAACCATGGGAAAACATTATTCAACAATAAGCATTCAAAACCCACAACCCTTATTTCAAAACCATCATAACTATATTATGAACAATACTTTAAATCACGTGCTTTTACAAAATTAACAATGAGGGAAGAGTAACATGCCTTAAACACCAAGAAATTTTGAGAGAATTCGACCCTTGAGCCCTTAGATGACCAACTTAATAAAACCCTATCTTGGCTTGCTTGTGGGAACTTAGAGAGCCTTTGGAGTGTTTGAGAAGTTACTTGGATTAGTTTCTGAGCATTAATGACACCCAAAAGGGGTTATAAGATAAGGGTTTCAATTTTGATAAGTGTGAAAATATCATAAATGCCCTTAACTTAAAAGATGAAAAAGTGTCGCCTTGACTACGAGTCAACCATTGACTTATAGCCACTTCTTATGATTTGTCACCATGAGTCGTTATCAAGGAAGTACCACCAAAGCACCCTACACTGCTGACCTTATGACTCAACCACAAGAATCATAATGGGAACCTACGAATCATAGGTCCCTATCATAATCAACACAAAACCCATTTGGGGTATACACTGGGCACCCTGCGATTTACACCCCATGACTCGTAACATCTCCTTATAGCTTTTAGTGAGCCACTCGTACTAAGAGCAAAATCATGCCACAAACATACATGAATTGTTTAAGACTCGTCCCAATGACTCATCGTGAGTCTTTACGACCAGTACCATTAAGTCCTAACCCAGGCAATAACTTCAATACCATTTTTAGGACATATTACGACTAGGGTCACATGACCTATCAAGACACCCTACGACTCCTAGAGAGAGTTATAGTCAAAAAAGGAAGCCTAAAACTCAAAAAAAAATCAAGGACCAATAACCAAAGGCATTATAACTAGCCTAATATTGGGCATCCAATACCTTAGGACCACTGTTGGGCAAAAAATAATAATCATCGAAAAGCTTAGGATAAGGTGCACTAGCAGACGAATATGAATTCTCCTAATTTTTCTTCTTGCTCCTTTGTATACTATCTCTACCAGTATTTGTTGATCTCCATCTTGCTCTGAATATTTGAACTTCTTATTTTTTCTTTCTCCTATCTCTACCCGTCTCTTCTTTTTATCTTAAACCTGCTGCATATACACCAAAAGCTTAGAGTTATCCATGTTATTATTCAACTTCATCGCCTTGCACTCTAGTACTAAGTCCCTAGATAAACCCAAAGCAAACTTCCTTATTCTTTCCCTAATGCTAGACACAATCTCTAAGGCATAACAATACAACTGGCAGAATTTCAAAGCATACTCCTTTAGCGTCATCCTTCCCTACTACAAGTTCACAAACTCCTCATCTTTAGCTTTCCTCAACTCCTAAGGAAAGAAATGATCAAGAAAGGAACTCAAAAACTCATCCCATATAGAAGGCTCAACATCTTCACCCCTTAACTGCTCCTACTCATCATACCACTAATAAGATATATCTTCAGCTGGTATGCGGAAAACCTTACACCCTCAGAATTAGAAACGTACAATGCCCTGAATATCTTCTCTATTTTATCCACAAACACTTAAGGATCCTCCTCAACCATAGAGCCTGTAAAGGTTAGGGGATTTAACTTCATGAACTGGCCAACTCTATTGGCCTCAGAAGATGGAGCAACAGAACCAGCAAAGTTAGGATGACGAGACTGAGAAGTCACCAACTGAGTCAGTAGATAAATAGATTAATGAAGCTCGACATTATAAATGTCTTCTTGGGGGCGGTAGGTCATGGATATCATCAACTCAAGAAGTTTGAAGAGACTAGTAGGGACTTATATAACTCCATGGATGGCAGTACCATCAGAGGTAGGGACCCTACACTGAGTTTAAACTATATAAAATGCGCGAGTTCCATCCATATTATCCTCAAGTAGGATACAAGAGCTTCCACAAGTATCATATCTTCGAGGAGGCATGATCTGAAATGTAAACAAACCAAGATTAGATGAGTTCTCACCACCTTAGACTCTATAGTCCTTAAAATATATCACAAGAAATGGAATACTCTTAAATGTATCATAGCCTCTCTTTTATAAGTATGGAGCACTACATATCCATAAAAGAAACTCTACTTGACACAATTTTATTGACACCCTATAACTATGAACCTAGGCTCTAATACCAAGCTTCTCGTGATTCTAACTAGGTCCTAGTCGTGACGGGTATCTGAAGTATGCCAAGGACTGCAGACAACCCCTATTAGCCTATCTAACTAGAACACAATGTAACTAACATCAAATGAGTTCCAAACATACAACAAGATAGAGATGAGTTCTAAACATATAACAAAACTGAGATATCAATAAAAAGAGGGATCTAAGAATCCACAACACAATCCACCTACACTATGTCTACAAAAGCCTCTAAAAAACCATAATTCAACCTAAGTTGGGTTATTCCCTCGACCATAAAAAAAAGGAACCCAAAAAATAGTCTAAGATATATGTAAAGAAAAGAACATGAAATGAGGGTCTTCAGGAGAATGGAAGCTCACTGCTTCAAAGCTGACTCACGGATAATCCAGAAATCACCTACCATTGTGCAAGAAAATAGAAGTGTATTCTAACCCTGCATCGCATGGGGATACAGTGTCCAGGGACAGCTATCCGGGTGAGTGCTAACATGTAACTCAGGAAAGCAAAAAAATAATGTCATGACCGATCAGTCCAAAATCACTCTAAAACCATATATACACAATCATATATATATATATATATTTATATAATATGCTTGAATATGGAACAAGTTTTAGTATAAAAGTCAAAATATTAACCTGGACTATGTAGATTCAACCATCATAAAAGTCACCCATGACCTATATAGGGCTGGCACCCCCCACAAGAAGGGCCAAGTGCAGTCTAGCTACATGAATAAAATTTATCTAAGAAGGTTGGGAAATACACGACCCTTGGCCAATCCATGATAAATATACATAAGGTGTAATAAAAGCACACGACCATGAAGACTAACCCTAAAGCAACAAATTCGAGTTTCCAGTATTGATCCCTCAGGACCTCCATATTCATGGCCATCTACACAACCTTCTTTAATCTCAATTAAGACATTTACATATTCTTGTTCGTAAAACCAAGGACAATACATTAAGCACATAAAGTAGGTATTTTCATACTAATTATGCTTGCAAACTAATATCATTATGCCATTTCTATAGACCATTAACTTGGGGGAATCCACGACTCACCTGTTCCAATTATCCATTTATTTGCAGAATCTACGACCTCCATGATCTAATTATCCATTAAATTTGGGGAATCCATGACCCCCAAGGTTTAATTTTAAATCAATTCATGGTCATAAAGGCCTTTCAAATACATTTGTATTTGGTTAGCCTTTTATACAATGCAATAGTTCAAATTTGGTTTCAATATGTATAGATTATTGTTTTAAAGCCAATTTTATAAGGTGGGTTGAGTTATTACAAATTCCAACACAAAAATTTATTTATTTGGGAGAATCCATGACCCTTTATTCCCATTTACAATTCCCATTCACCCAATTAGTTCAAATCCATCAATTTAAAACATAAACAATTCACAAAACCTATGAGAAAAGAAATTCTACCAATAGTACCCAAAATCCCTAAACCTATTTTCCAAATAAATAATTAAATCACATGAGTAATAGTCTTAAGAACATTCTTTTAATAAAATAGGATTTAGGGATAAGATACATGTCTGAGACACCAAGAATTTTGTAGAATAAATCACCCTGTGAGCGCTAGATTACCAATCCTTTGGAAAACCTTAGTTGTTCTTCCTTAAAGATTTAAGAGAGGTGAAAAGTATATTTGATGTATTTTTGGATGACAATGGGTACCTAATGGTGTTTTATAGATGTGGGTTTTAATTGAGGAAAGAGAAAGATAACCAAAGAGACCTTACTTAAAAGTGCAGGAAAATGTTGCCCAGTCATTACGGGTCATGTCACTACTCGTGATGACTGGATATGAGTCTAATCCTGGAATCATACCTTGATCATACTCGTAGACCCCCTTCACTAGTATGGTCATGAGTTACTCCATATGGCTCGGGACCTCACCTTACAACTCTTAAGGGTCAAGTCGTGACATTAACAGACACTTGGGAATCCTTCACTAGTTTTTCTACAACTTCAGCCCTATGACTTATAATATGTCTTCATGAATAATTAGGTGAGTCGTTACCTAAGAAGTGAGAACAAAATTTAAGAAATTTTTAGAGGCCAAAAATCTGGGGTGTTACATAAATATTATGGATCATTTAACAAATACTTGAAACAACAAGGTATTAGACACCAAAATGCTCCTCTTAAGAATCCTTATCTTAAAGTTATGGCAGAGAGGATGAACAAGACCTTTATGGAAAGAGTTAGGTATTTTCTTTCAGAAGCAAAGTTGCCAAACTCTTTTTGGGGTGAGGTTCTATGACCATTTGAGAGTGTTGATTGCTAAGCTTTTGTACATGTGCCCAAAGATGAGAGGTCAAAGTTAGATGCCAAGATAAGTCAATGCATCTTTATTGGTTATGACCTTGATTATTTTGGTTATATGCTATAAGATCTAGTTGAAAATAAGCTTGTAGGAAGTTGAGATATTTTCTTTATGAAGAATCACACCATTGAAGATACTAACAAAACAAAGAAACTAGAATCATTAAGTTTTGATGGTGTGGTTAATCTTGATCAATTTTCTCATACAAGTGTGCATAATATTGGTAGGCTTGATAATCATGGAAATGCCCATGTCCAAAATAAGCATGTTAATGTTAATAATGATAATGATATTGTCTTTGACGATTCTCCTATTTAAAAAGCTATGGATGAGTGAAATGCTCTACTTAGAAGGTCTACAAGATAGTGTGTTCCTTCTTCTTTTTATTCTTCTAATGAGTATGTGTTACTCACTGATAGGGGAGAACCTGAATGTTATGAGGAAACCATGGAATATGATCACAAGGATGAATAGATTGAAGCCATGCAAGATGAGATAAAATCTCTGCATGAGAACCACACCTGTGAGTTTGTGAAATTGCCTATGGGCATGCGAGCTTTGAAGAACTAGTGGGTGTTCAAGGTAAATTTGAAAGAACATAGCTTGAAGCCCAAATACAAAGCTAGATCAGTTGTCAAAGGATTTGATTAGGGTATTTCGTTTGATGAAATATTTTTTCTTATCATCAAAATAACCTCTATCGTTCGGCTACTAGTCTTGATTTAGGGATTGAACAGATAGATGTAAAGATAATTTTTCTTCATGTTGACCTCGAAAAGGAGATTTATATGGAATAACCTGAGGGCTTCAAGATAAAAGGTAAAGAATATTATGTATGTAAACTTAAGAAGAGTCTCTATGGCTTGAAGTGATCTCTCAGATAGTGGCATAAAAAGTTTGAATTTGTCATGGGGGAGCAAGGCTACAAGAAGACTTCTTCATATCACTGTGTATTTGCACTAAGTTTTTCTGATAATGATTTTATCATCCTCTTGTGATATATGGATGATATATTAATTTTGGCTTGGTCCATGTTTTTTCATTATTTAAAAGGGTTTCCACATAAAATTCTTGGTGTCATTATTTTTTATTTTTATTTCTCATTATTTTGCTATAATACTTTTGTTGTTATCCGCATTAACCCAACAAAAGTAGGTGTACGAAATCAACAAGCATGTGTAATCCTCATATATAGTTAATAGATAAGGAAATATAGACCAAATTAGCTAAAATGGATAGATGTATTTCATAAAGATAGTACACACATCTGCTAGATACTTTTAAGCTCAATCTAGCGAATATTAATTAGGTTTCACCTTCATGTACATGTAATCTTCACCATTGCCATGCTGAAGTTGGTTACCTTTTTTGTTTTGTTGGCCCTCTTTTTCTTCTTTTACAATATCAAATTCATAGTCAAATTTTTGCATTAGAGGAATATGAAATTTTGGGTGGTGAAAAAAGATATAATATGATCAAGAAAGTAAAGATGTAAATAATAAATGAAATCAAATAAAACAATAAGAAACCTTTTGCTTATTAATGGTGTTAAGTGTTTGTCTCAGCACTTGAAAGAATTCCTTCTTTAACAAGATTTTCCAAAATATCTATAAACAAAAAAGCAGATTAATAAACTTTGGACAGCTTAAAATCCAGAAAGAATACCTTTAATCATTTGATTCTTTTATTTGGCACAAAAACTTTGGGAATTGGTACTAGGGTATTATATCATTGTTCTCCTCTATTGAGGAGTTCAGGTTGAGAACACCTTCATCATCTGCTTAAAAGGTCATTTCATTGCCTCAATATTAGGTGCAAGACTGGGTAGTAAATGATAGGAAATTGACACTTGATGAAAAATTCAGTAGAAGTATCTTACCATAGAGATGTCTAGGAAATTTGAGAGAACACATTGTCATTTCAACTCTACCAAGGCGGTATGTGCTGATCCAGTCCTTAATTCAGCCAAATTGGTTCATCTTTTATAGGATATTGAGTATCATCTAGAAAAATCGGAAAAACCAGTAAATGCATTATAGTTCTTGATAACATGGTTTAGCAAGAAAGTAGATAGTATTTTCTGCAAATGAAAGTACCTTCATCAACCTATCACCTTTATCTTGAACATTTTGCTTTTCTTCGAAGATTAATTAGCTTCTCTTTTTAAAATTTTAATATTACAAAAAATACTAATAAAATGATTATAATGTACAAGACAGGTCAAATAGAGTCACGTGTCATCGTTAGAGTCGCTAAACTGAAATTGATGGATATTTCACAAATTCAGGGCATGAACATACTTAGAATTATAGAAAATAAAGCCAAACTTTATAAATAATTGAGGCAAGGGGAACCAATATTGCACCTGACTATCAGATGCACTGCCATCTCACTAGGAAGAATCACCTCCCAAGATCATAATTTCATCTTAATTGTCAACATTGTAATCCTCGAAAAGATCAAGCACACTCTTAACCTGTGGGAGAAAAGATATCCGTCTGAACTGATTGACTATGTAAAATAAACTAGTTATATTCATTTTCCTATGATCTAGCTCACGCCTTCAGAGCTAACACAAAATGCTTGTTGTTAACCTTTCTAACCTCCAATTTTAGAGGATTTTCATCCATAGATTAAGAGCCTCCTAATTAGTGCAGCCTCTAAACAAAAGAGACTCATAATCAGTAGGCTACACAATGAGAAATTCTATTACAAAAGCTCTATTTTACCAAAATATGACAAGCTGAGTGACTTTTTGAAGCAAAATGATATCTAAAAGGTGAACTGGAAATAAGTAAGCTGGGAACATTCTTGAAATGTATTTTGATATGGGTAAGCAGTGTTTTTTGTGCACGAGCAACCTAAAAAATAGACAGCATGGTGCACCAAAGCTCCCGCAATGCTTGGATCCAAGCTGTGCATAGTATCCTCAGAGCTTTTTATTGACCCAACTAAAGAAATCAATTTGGGGTTCAAACTAAAAAATTAAAATGACCCAACTAAAGGAATTAATTTGGGGTTCAAACTCAAAAATTAATGTAAGCTGCGTAATTACAAAAGTGGGATGACTTATAATATGGAAAAACCTTATTTCCTGAATATCAAAAAGGGATAATAATAATTGCAGCTTTTTAAAGGCAATGTGCTTATGGAATACCCCAAACTTTCCTTAAGCCCAATTTTGTCCCTATAAGATTAAGGAATGACTTCTAAAGTATGTAATGTTTAAATTATATAGAATTCTCCTAATTTTACTTTTTATTGTGTGGAAAATTGAATTATCTTTCCAACAATATAAGATTCACCCAAATCTGTTAACCGGGAAAGAAGTTATGGCTAGTTGAAGTTCTTGTCGTAAAATACCATCATTAAGACCCTTAGCGCATCGCAGAGAGGAGTAAATATCCCAATTATCAGTTTCCAGTATCCCAGTGCGATTGTGGCGCATCTCGCTGAAGTTTCAGGTCCCAACCAGTAGGACAACACGATGGCTCCGCATCGCGGTGACCCTCAAGTTCCCTTTCATCAATTTCCAGTGAGCCACCGCGATAGTGGTGCGTCGTGGTGGCCCATAAAATTGGGCTCCCAGTTATATTTTCCAGTTTTATTTAGAAGTTAAAAAGGGTATTTTGGACTTTTTTCAAGCCACTTAAATCGTCCAAACACCTGATTTAAGGTCATTACAAGCATCATGTACCATCTTTCTCAAAAATCCCTCAACCAAAAACCCTACTTCATCAAACTTCTCCTCCAAGAAACTCAAGATTTCTCCATCAATTCTCCAGCTTAAGTCAAGATTCCAAGTTCTTAGTGTAAGAATTCCAAGAAGCCTCATTCAAGAGTTCCAATAACATATCGCAAGCAAGTTATTAATTCAAGTTTATCAATCTAAGCTATGTGGGGTTTGAACAAGAACAATCCTTGTGTTCTTGTGCCCAAAAACTTCTTTTAAGATATAAATTTCTAAATTTTACTATGATTTCCATGAACATCAAGTTAGGGTTTATACCCATTACTATTATTTGCAAGGTTATGTGATTTCCCATGGTTTAAAAGTTGAATTACATGATTTTGTTTATATTTCCATGCCTATTTCTGAATTTTCTAGGTTTTAAGATGATTATGAATGTTTTGTTATCAAAGCATGAATTTTGAGATGTTGAAATCATGAGATTCATATTATGAGTTATTTTTCCAATATCTTGATTGAGATAATTGTAAGCTTTTTATGATGATGGTTGAGCATGAGGTTTAAATATGATTTTGATGCATTAAAGGTTTACATTTTGAGTCCTAAGTACAAGTGATGAGTCATAGCTTTAGATTGAACTATGGGACACTAAGCCCTACTTGAGAATTGCAATTTTATGAACTTTTGTGCTATAAACACCTATGATTTGAGTACTTTGAGATTATTGAGAAATATTTAATCTTTTTGGTCCTAATAGAGTTGGAATCCATATTGATGTTCCATTAAAGCAAATAGTAATACATTTTTGGCCTTCAGTATAGACCCTTGAGTCATTTGAGGTGGATTTCCTTAGAGTTCTGAGCTGTGTATGTGAGTAGTATTTAGCATCGAGTTGTGTATGATTTTGAGGTCTCATACCCCAGAACTATATTCCATCGTAGTATTGAGATTTATGGGCCCGAGGCCAATATAGTGATCACTGAGTTGAGGTTATACTCCCTGGAAAGAGTATGATGCCTCTCCCCAACGTGAGGTTTCTTCCTTAGGAGGACAATATGTTGGACTCTATGTAGCTCACATTGTTTATGTCGGTTAGAAGAAACTCCCGAGTGTCCAAAGTTATGTAATTCCAAGAGTCACAGAGTTCCCAAGTCTTAAAGTTTCAAAGTGTCCTAATTCGTTGAGTTTCAAAGAAGTTTTACTCTCCATGAGATAAAAGTATAAGTTTTGAAAGATATCATTTTATGATTTCTCTTGCTTACAAGTTTTGATAATACGATGGAGAATACAAATTTTAGAAGTAAATAGAATGACTCACGAGATTCTTACTATATGCTTCATTATACATGATTTATGAGATTCAGATTACAGCTCTTACTCAAGTTATGCGAGTCATTTATATTAGCATGCAGACTTTCTATAAATATTTATGATATTGTTTACTTATTGTATTGCACCCCATATACTCAGTACATCCTCAAAGTGCTGATCCACATATATGTCTATGTGCTACATTGTCTCATAATGTAGGTATAAGTCGTAGTATGTGCAGTCAAAATTAGACAGTGCAGATTCCAGCCAGCAGATGATGAATCCTCCTATTTTGGGGACTTCAGTTAGATTTACTATTGTTCTTTACTTTATTATTCACATGTATTGATTAGTGATGGTTGGGGTCGCATCCTTGCTATCTATAGTCAGTATTAGTAGAGGCTTCATAGACAGTCAGTAGAGTTAATGTATACAGTTTCAATTTTCTTTGTAAAAGTAGAGTTATAATCATGTGAATTCAATTTTGTATTGATTAGATTCAGAGAAGACATATATTCCACTGATATTGTACAAATTTATGCATTTTATTCAGTTGCTTATGACTTTGCCGTAGAAGGGTTAGCTTGGGGTCACTTGTGACCCTAAGCACCATGTGACATCTCGGGATCCATTTTCAGGGTGTTACAGTTTATAGATACAAATATATTATCTGCATGACTAAAATTTATAAAAGTCTTAAATTCTCCTAAAACTCAAACATCGAGAGGCAATTTGAAAGAAGAAAGGGGAAAGAAAAAGAACAATAGAAACAAATAAAATTGAGAAAAGGGCATGCCATAACATCATCATGATAAAGAAGCTTCATCAGTATAGTACTATAGTTCACTGAAAAAAAAACAAGAGAATCTGACAGCGCCCAAGCACACACACAAGTGTGCGTGGTCTAATCAAGTAGTAAAGTGGCCTTCCAGAAGCCAAGTATCGATCCCACAGAGACTTGATTCAACAACAATTCTATTTTAGTTTACAATTTTGATTTAGTTGATGCAAACGTAACCAAAAAAAGAGTTTGTAATTTATAACTCGAGAAAAGTAAAAAATGTATAAAGTCTCTGTAGGATTATAGTTTGTATAAAGTTTGTAATTTATACAAACCCTGGGTTAGATTTTTATAAAGTTTGTATTTTCGAGTTAAAGCAGGGTTAAAGTAAACCCAGGGTTAAAGCACTTTCTAAAAATCATACTATCTTATTGAACTTCATTTGTCAACTTGCTTATCTTGGTTGTTGATTCGTAGGGTTAATTACATGATTATGGTTTCCCAACCTCTAATCCTTTACCTAAGTTCAACCTTACAACTACATCGTTGAGCGGGGATGTAATGGTCCACTTGAGTTCTTTAAGATATCATCTACGTTTGAATCAAGTAAGGCATCTAAGTACATCCCTGTTCTAGATACTACTTTGAATTCCTTATTTCATAAAGCGATACAAACCATACATTGTTTATTCCCATGTTCTATCTCTCTATTCCCTCTCTCAAGATCAAAAGGTTGAAAATTGATGTATTCTAAGTGTCACGAATCCTTAAAATAGTTATAACAAGAATAAACAAACAACCAATAATGATAAGCAAATCAAACAAACTTAATTCAAAACAATAGTACTCATATTCAAAACATGTTTTAAGACGTTATATTTATCCTGATTTTTGTGCTCACCTCTTAGCGGTATTATGCTCATTGCTATAACACCGTTGAGTGGTATAATCGCATTGAGCTGCTATTTTTGGGCAATTGTGATTTTACCTATCACCGCTGATTAGTGGGTTACCATTTTTGGCCCCTTCTGAATCTAATGGTGCATCGAACGCGCTAATAATCCTTTCCACGCACCGTCACTCGCCCAAGACATTTCAGGTGTCTAAATTGAGTCCAAGTTGAATATTGTGTTTCTGTGATCCATTCCAAGCCTTTCTGAGTTGTTTCCATTTGATTTGAAGTTTGTAAATCCTTCATATATCATCATAATCCATTCACAAAGCATCCTATAGCATTAAAAACAAAAAATTTGAGCTCAAAAAAACACAACATCCAATAAGGTAAATCAAAAACACGAGCTAAGCATAGGCTAAATTCAATTTGATCTTTAACTCATTGTTTTGACCCTCGACTTGATCAAATTGACCCTTGAACATTATTACCAAGTTGTTTCTCATATAAATACATAATAAAAACCTTGGTAACTCATTAAAACACATTAGAACCCAACACAAGAGACTAGACAAACACATAGCTCAAGATAGTCACACTAGTTTTCTCGGTTGAACTCTAAATGATCAAATTGAACAAACACTCATGTGAAAACACCATTAAACATTGTAAACATATACTTGGAAACATAAATGCTCATTTATATCATTATCAACACATATAGAATAAGAATCATCCTCAAAACAAGGCTAAGAAGGCTAGAATAGTACACTAGAATGCATAAATACACCCAACATCAGAATCGAACTGTTAATAAGCCTCCATATTATAAGTGTGGTGCATAACACACCCCTAAACAAGAATCTACTAGAAAAGACTTTGTGGACACCCCATGATACGAAATCCTAGGATCTGATACCATTTTTTTCATGACCCAAACAAGGGCCTGACCGTGACAGGTATCCCAAGTCCATCGAGGACCAGAGACCATCCCCTAAGCCTATTCTAATATAACTAACAACAACTAGCAGCAGATGAACATCAATATAAGACAAATATAATAAGATATCCAAGAAGGTTATGTAAATTATCAAAATAAAAAATATACACAATACCCAAGCCCACAGTATCCACAATGCTTCTAACAAAAACCAAGTACAAATAAAGTGTTGTACATAACCCTAATAATAGCCAAAACTAGATTAAGAAAAAGTATATGACATAAGTAAACCAAATCATGAAATAGGGTCTTCCGAAGTATGGAGCTCACCACTCCAGTCTGACTCATGAGCTATCCTACGATTACCTAGTCACTCTGCAGGGGTAGTAGTAGTATGGCATATCCCTCCATCAGGTGGGGACACATCATTTGAAGATGATTAGCGGTTGGAGCGCTAACATGTAACTCAGGGATAAGGAAGTAAAGTAATGCCATGATCCATAGTATGAAAAATAGTAAAACCAATGCACTACATCTCATGAAATATGTATATATACATAGACATATTTCATATATTGGGGAAAGAGAACAAGGTTAGCATGCTCTTTAAAACTTTAACTTGGACTATGTAGCTCAACTATCACAAACATTCACCTATGGGCTATATGTGTTCATCTCCCCCTGCTAAAAGGGTTTCGGTGCGTGTTAACCACATGAAACAGAGGTATCAAGGAAGATCGGTGAATTCCCCGACCCCACGTTAATCCAAGATACAATAAATGTATTTCAATAGTGTAAACCATACACATAGGTCATCAAGACCAAACCTTATGTGGACAAACACGTGTTACCATTTCAAGTTTTCCAAGACCCATACCTTCACGGCTTTGCTATAAAAACCCCATTAAGCCTAAATTAAAATAAGTTGCAAATAACCCATTTATTAATCAATGAACCAACTGTTATGGGACACACATGGATATCTTCATACCCTTACACTTGAAATCTTATCTCTATGCCATAACAATCATGCTTAACTTGGGGGAATGCCTCGACCCCTTTTAGTTCATTAAATCAAATATAAGGGGAATGCCTCAACCCCCTTCATGTTCATTGAATCAAAACATAGACAACAAGGACTTTAAAATCCATGTTCATTGTTTAACCTCTTGAAGCCATGCAAATACATAGGTGGATAAATCAAACCAAGAGACAAAATCATATTCATTGATAATTTCACTAATATGTTGAAGGAACATAATTTCCAAAGACATAAATCAAGCCAAAATTATCAAATTTGGGATTAACCATGACCTCTTAGTTTAATACCATTCCCATGCATCCCACAAAGTTCAAAATTGTAAGTAAATTATTAATGTTACATAAATAACCATGGAAAAAATCAATTAAGCAACTAACCAAGTCAAAAGCCCTCAACAATGTCAAAACCCATATCAAAACCATGCATTTAAAATCAATCAATGCCATTACAAAAATATTAATTCAAGGGAAAGAGATACATGCCTTAATTACAATGAAACTTGAAGAAGTCAACCTCCCTAGCATTATAGATGACCATCTCCTTGTACCCTAGTCTTAACTTGAAAAGGGGACTTTGAGAGAGGATTTTTTAGAGTGAAGTAATTGATGTTATGTCATGAAAACTAATGGAAATAGGTTAATATAGTGTTTAGGGGTCATTTATAAGTGAAAGGATTTCAATACCCCTCCCCGCAAGTCAAAAAAACTAAAAATTACAAAAATTAAAAGCATTAGCGCATCACAGAGGGTAATTTTTGTGATAAGCTCCGCGCCAGGCTGCTATCACGGACCCTTACTGCATCTTCATAAAAATCTTTATAAATTTTCACTCGGGTATCAAATTAAGGAAAAATTGAATGCTTTGTAAAGAGGACACATTTATCTATAATTTAGTGAGTCTTGATCCCAAAAATTCCACATATGCAAGTAGTTGTACACGTTCAAAGTGACCTTGGTAGAATTGAATTCTAAAATTTGGTCGATAATGAAAGTTCCTAACTCCACTTTACTCAAAGTGATTACATCAAACATTCTTTCCCTTAAAAGCACTTTTCACACAAGGATAATGATCATGACACTTATATTTTATAGAAATAATTAGATTCAATTTTATATACATAGAAACAATGGCTCGAATTCTAGCTTGAAAAATCCAGGTTGTTACCCAAAGATATATCACAATCCACTTCACGACATACAAATGTTCTCTTCATGAATTATAAAGAAAATGGATAACAATACCAACAACATGAGAAATATCCAATCTTGTACAAACCATTGCATACATAAAACTACTAATGACTAAAAAATAAGAAACTTTCTTCATATATTCCTTTTCATCATAACTGGAAAGAGACTGCTTCATACTCAATTTAAAGTGCATATCTAAAAGTGTACTGACAACCTTAGCCTTATTTATGTTGAACCTTCTAAGTACTTTCCAAATGTACTTCTCTTGTGATAACTGCAACATCTTGGCCTTTCTATCACGGACAATCAACATGCTATGAATATGCCTTGCTGGTCCTAAGTCTTTCATAGAAAAAGACTTACTCAACTCTTACTTTAATTTTTGAATCCTGTAAGAATTATGACTAATAATAAGCCTATCATCAACATAGAGCAATATAATAATAAAGTCACCATCGGAGAAATTTTACAGAAAAACACAATGTCCTAAAGTAGTCTTCTTGAAGCCCTGTTCACTCATAAAAGAACCAAACTTCCTATACCACTGCTTGGGAGATTGTTACAAACCAACCATGTTTTTCTTCAATTTGTAAACATAATTCTCTTATCTATTGACTTTAAAACCTTTTAGCTACCCTATGTAAATTTCTTCATCTAAGTCGCCATGGAGGAAGACCATTTTAACATCCATTTGCTCAACCTCTGAATCTAGACTTGCAGCTAAGCCTAGAACTACACGAATGGATGACAACTTCAAAATTGGAGAGAATATCTCATCAAAATCAACTCTTTTTTCTTGTTAAATTCCTTCACAACCAACCTATTCTTTTACCATGGAACTGGGTTACCATATTCATGATTCACCTAAAAAGCCCACCTATTTTTTAAATTTTTCTGTCTTTAGGTAGCTTAACCATGTCAAAGGTATGATAACCATACAAAGATTCAATCTCATCTTTCATAGCATCAAAACACTTTTTTTCATCACTTTCCATGGACTCATCAAGACTCTTAGGTTCTCTTCCATAAATCAAGAATACATTCTCATTTGGAGAATAACGACATAAAAGTATTCTCTCTCTGTTAGATCATCTGAGAGAATTCTCTAGAAAATCAATAACTGGTTTCTAATAAACCATATCACATTACACTGGAGCATTAACAACATTATGATGGACACTTTGAATATGATTATCATCTTCATTATCAACTTGACTTTCATGATCATGAAGATTTTCTTCAGGAACAATAGTTAAAAGAACTGGATCAACATCAACTAAGAATCAACCTTCTCAACATTATCAAAATCTTCAATTGTTTAGTCTTTAAAGAATACAACATCATTGCTTCTAACAAGTTTCTTCTCAAGTGGATCATGGAAACAATCTCTAAATTCATATTGACCATAACCAATGAAGATACACTGCCTAGTGTTAATATGCAACTTTGACTGTAATCCTTAGGAACAATAACAAAGGCTTTACATCCAAAGCCTCTAAGATGATCATAAGAAATATTCTTACCATACCAAACTCTGTTATGGACATCACTATCCAAAGCAATAGTAGGAGATAAATTGATAACATAAGTAGCAGTATTAAGTGCTTCTTTCCAAAAGAAACCTAACATCTTAGAATCTAAAAGCATACATCTAACCCTCTCAATTAGAGTTCTGTTCATTTTTTTTGCTAAACCATTTAACCGAGGAGTCTTTGGAGGAGTTTTGTATGCTGAATACCCAACTCTCTGCAATACCTATCAAAAGGACTAGTATACACACTACCATTATATGAGAGGATGCATTTTAATTTCTTCCATGCCTGTCTCTCAACCAAGGCCTAAAAAATCCTTAAGTATATAAAGTACCTAATCCTTAGACTTCAAAGAAAATACCTTGAGTTTGTGAGAATGATCATCAATAAAAGGACTAGTATCAAAAGGACTAGTATATATACTACCATTATATGAGAGGATGCATTTTAATTTCTTCCATGCATGTCTCTCAACCAAGGCTTGAAAATCCTTAAGTACATCATGTACCTGATCCTTAGACTTCAAAGAAAATACCCTGAGGTTGTGAGAATGATCGTCAATTAAAGTCATAAATTAAAGTTCACTACCATGAGACATTACTTTAATAAGACCATATAAATCAAAATGTACCAACTCCAGCAAACAAGATTTCTTGATTACTGATGACTCTAAAAAGAATTTTTTTTTATATTTACCAGCTAAGCACTTAACACACTTCTTCAACTTTTCTTATTTTACTCCAAAAACCAAATTTTTCTTAGCCAACCTATCAATCCCTTTCTCACTCATTTGACTCTGCCTTTTATGCCAAAACTTTGATAAAGTATCATTCTCCACCAAGTTCATCTGAGCCTATATAAATGGACCCTTAAAATATGTACAAGTTAGACAACTTATCACCTCGAGCCACAATCATTGAACCTCTAATAAACTTGTTCTAACTAACACCAAGGGTATTAACATAACCTTCAACATCTATATTCCTTACGAAAAATAAATTCAATAAAACATATGGAGCATGATTGATATTTTTAAGAACTGTTTCATACCATTTTTACTTTCCAACCAAATAGTACCAATGCCAAGTACTTCAGCTATATCATTATTTCCCATTTTCAAAATTCAATAATTATCTATAATATAAGAAAAAATGAATACTATATTTGGCATAACTCGAAAACTAGTACCAGAACCCACAAACTAGTAAAACTCGATCAACAAGATTAATGGCATTCTCATCAAAACTAACAAGAAGATCATCATTAGCAACAACAACAACAACATGATTTTTATTATCACCTTCTTTCTTATGTCATCTTATATCTCTTTTATGCTTCTGATAATATTTCACAATATGCCCATTCTTTTGGAAATAGCCACATATTACATTCTTGAATCTGAGCTTTGACTTACTTTTACTTGTACCTCTGTTATTTTGTCCTATGTACATGTTTCTCCATATATTTAGAAAGAAAAACATTTAAGAGTGAATCTGAAGAGGATGATGCCTGATAATGTAATACCCCATACTTTTTCCTAGCTTGAAATCATCCCAAAAATGTTAGAAGATTACTTTGAAAGATGAATCCACTTTGGTACACATGTAATTTTTAGGATTTTCACTTTTTATTATGTGGAAAATTTAATAATCTTTCCAACGATACCAATTTTGTCAAAATATGGTATCGGAGTAAAAGGTTATGGATATTTTACTCAGAGCTCCAAAATCACCCGGTTGCAACGGACAGGTTGACGAACCGTCGGCCTAGCGACAGACCATCGCCTTGACCGTCATAGCCAAGAAAGTTAGGCAACCTTCTGGATAAGGTGTGGTGGAAAGGTTGATGAACCGTCGAACTTGCGATGGACCATCGCCCAAGTTGTCTCTACTTAGATAGTGAGTTCTTATCCTTGTCCACCTACAACGGTCGAAATGACAAACCATCGCATGAGCCGACGTAGGTTTCGTTTAGTTATTTTTAAGTTATTTTTAAAGGAGATTTTTGGTATTTTACCACCCGTTTATATACCTAGTAATATCCGACCAAGGCTCCTAAATCCATTATTCATCTACAACATAAAAATTAGTGTTTTCTCCCTAAGAGCAATCCTCAAGAACAAAATCTAAATCTTTTTCAAGAACTAAGAGATTTTAATCCTTCAAGTTCAAGAACTTCAAGAATCTCATTACCAGGTACGCATACTGTTCATTCATGGAATCCTTTCATCCATGAAGCCCAAGAATCTCCTGTGAATCCATGATTAAACCCTTGAATGGTGAAATTAGAGATGAACCATGATTTTTAATTGTTGTATAATGTTATCTACATGTACTATGCCTACCATGTGTTTGATTAAATTCCTATTTGAAGGAAAAGTGCCCAACTAGTATGATATTATGAAGTCCCCATGTATGTACAAGTTTATGCATATCACATCTTTGATGAAATACTTCAATAAATGAATTATGGATTATGAAGTTAATTATGTGTTCAAGAAAGTCATGCTTTGTCGATTTCTTTCCAATGAGTCCTAGGGGTACTTGTACCCAAAAAATATAGTTGTGTGCCTAGAGCCAGTGTCATGTTTTCACAATACTCTTAGTCAAGCCACATTCAGTAGAATTCAGTCAGTTATGTGACTTAGGAAATCTTTGTACTCTGAATAAACTCATGAACTCAGTCAGTTATCAGATATCAGTAGTATTCCGTCAGACACAAAACTCAGTAAACCCAGTCGATGTATAGTTCAGTTAATCATGTTCAGAGTCTAATCAGATGGTAGTAGGAATTAGTACCAAGTGAACACAAGGATGGGGACAAGAACTGTCAGATGAGGGTATGATTCTTAAAAGACATCCTTGCGTTCTAGAACTATGTAGCCAGCATAGGTAGAGACATCAACACTGTCCAATGAGGGTTGATAAGGTGGATAAACACTGTCAGATGAGGGTCCTACCATTCTCTTTAAGGGGATACTATTAGATGAGGGTCACCCAAATCTTGTCCTTACCGATGGTACGGTATTGAAACCCTTTCAATTGGGGTTACAGATTGGATCCCAACTCAGCTATAATGAATTATTTAGGGAATGTTGGTTAGATAACTACTTCCTACAGTTTCAGCTATAGAATTCAGGACTGTCAGATATAGTCAACTCAAAATAGTACAAAACTCATCTAGTTCCATCAGATTCAAGACTGTTAGATACAGTCACTCATGTTATCAGTTATATTAGTTATCAGAACTCAGTATCAGTCATGATAGTTATTAGTAGATTCATGTTATCATGATCTCATTCATAGTTACTACGTATTCATGCATGTATTCTCACATTCATATTAGTTAGTTAGCCAGTATTGTTCATGCATATGAACCCCATATATTCAGCCTACCTTATATGCATACCAGTACATTCAAAGTACTGACGTATTTATGCTATGGTGTCTTATACCACAGGTACAGAGACACAAGCTCCAGAGCATCAGTTGATTCCATATATCTGGAGACAGAGTTAGCGGTGAGTACTCATCCTTCGAGGACCTGATCATTTCATATTTATCTCATTAATTAGTTTATTAGTTGTAGTTAGTTGGGGACATGTCCCATAAACTCCTTATTCAAACAGCTCAGTCAGTTAGAAGCTTTTCAGACTATCATGTTCAGTCAGTTTATTTAAGTCATTTTGGGTATTTCATACCCCACCCAGATGTTATATTTTTTTTTAGATATTATATCTCAGTTTTGAACCTTATGGCCTTTCAGTTCATGTTTCTGCATTATAAAATATTTTATGCAGTATATAGGTACAAATATCAGTCATGGGTTAGCTTATGGTCTTTCAGGGTCATGTGTACCATGTAGCATTCCGGGTAAAAAATTTGGGGCATTACAAACTTGGTACAGATCCTAAGGTTCAATAGTGTACTAGGAAGTCTGAAAGCCACATCTAGTAGGGTCTTGTACATGGGTGTGTTGCGCACCGCATTTATGTGCAAAAGGCTATAAGGTGTTTTAGGAATAGTTTCACTTCTTCCAGTATTCATGTTGTGCCATTGGGCATAGTCTTAAGTCAATCTCTCAGTCTAATCCATTTCTCCCTTTCTTCTACAGAACGTGCCTCCAAAAAGAAAAAACAAGAATCAGTCAGCCCCTCATCCCAAAGTACCTTTGGCCGAACATGTGTCTCATACAGAGTTCAGAGCTACATTTACTACTCTTTCCCAGTCAGTTGCTGCTCAGAATGAATGACCAGTTATCATTCAGGCTGACCCAGTGGCCAATTAAGCTATAGCTAGGATTTCGGACTTCACCCAAATGAATCCTCCATCGTTTCTTAGGTCTAAGTCACATGAGGACCCTTAGGACTTCATCATTCAGGTTTAGAAGGTTACTGATGTTATAGGGGTGTCAGCTGTTGAGAGTGTTAAGCTAGCTGCATATCAGTTGCAGGATGTTGCTCACACATGGTACAAGTAGTGTAAGTTAGAAAGTCCATATGATGCAGGGTCTATTGAGTAGGAGGAGTTTGTAACCACATTCTTAAAGAGGTTCTTTCCCCTAGAACTGATGAAGCTAAAGTGGTAGAATTTATCAACCTCAGGCAGGGCAACATGATGGTGAAAGAGTACTCTCTTAGGTTTATTCAATTAGCCAGATGTACCCCTCATGTGGTTGCATACCGCAGGGCCAAGATGAGTAAGTTTATTTTTGGGGTGAATGATAGTGTGGTCAATGAGTGTAGGTCGGCGATATTAAATAGTGACATAACTTTAGCCAGGCTTATGAATCATGATTAACAGATAGAGGAGTAGAAGATTAAGAAGAGGGAGTAGCAGAATAAGAGAGCAAGGATAGGTAGTTTTAACTTTTCTCAACCTAAATTAGAAGGAGAAAAACGTTCTCAGTTTCGTCCTAAGTCATCAGTTCCAGCTTCTTCTTCAGCTAGTACTCTAGCATTGAAGTTCTGAGATGGAAACAGAGATAGATCTCCAGGCTCTAAGTCTCAAGGTAGTGTTAGTAGTGCCCGAACTAATCCCCTTTGTCAGGCCTGTGGTAAGAACCAAAAGGGTATTTGCAGAGCTGGCAGTGATGTCAATTTTGGTTATGGCAAGCCTGGTGATAGAGTTAGAAACTGCCCCTATTCAGGTAATCAGATTTATATCTGTTTCTCAACTCAGGTCGGTCACCCGAATCAGTAGGGTGCCACTACCAGTGCTACTAGTGGGCAACACCCAAACAGAATTTTTGCTCCCTAGTCCTGGCAAGATAAGGAAAATTCTCCTGATATAGTTACTGGTGCGTTACAAATCTTTCATGTTCATGTTTATGCTTTGCTAGATCCAAGAGCTTCTTTATCTTTTGTTACTCCCTATATAGCAGTTGATTTTTGAGTCATTCTCAAAATTCTAGCAGATCCCTTTTCAGTTTCTACCCCAGTAGGTAAAACCATCATAGCTCGGTGGGTATACAGGAATTGCCCGGTTATGATATTTCAGAAAGTCACTTCAGCAGACTTAGTCAAATTAGAGATGACTGATTTTAATGTCATTATCGACATGGATTGGCTTTATTCCTACTATGCCACAGTCAACTTCAGAAACAGAATAGTTCAGTTTAAGTTTCCAAGTGAACTCATCCTAGAGTGGAAGGGTAGTGTATCCTCTTTTAGAGGTCAGTTTGTTTCCTACCTTTGGGCACGAAAAATGATATATAAAGGATATGTTTATCATCTTGTTCAAGTTAAGGACACTAGTTTCGAAACTCCCAATCTTGAATCAGTCCCAGTAGTGAATGAATATTCAGATGTCTTTCCTGAAGATCTTTCAGGAATTCCTCCCAAAAGGGAAATAGACTTCGGCATTGATCTTCTTCCAGATACTCATCCTATATCTATTCCACCATATACAATGGAACCTGCAGAACTCAGATAATTGAAAGAGTAGTTGAAGGATCTTATAAATAAGGGATTCATCAGGCCCAGCTTGTCCCCTTGGACTGCACCAATTTTATTCATGCGCAAGAAATATGGTTCTTTCAGAATGTGTATTTATTAGCATAAGCTTAATAAAGTCACGGTCAAGAACAAGTATCCTCTTCCTAGAATCAATGACTTATTTGACCAACTTTAGGGTGCCAGTTATTTCTCTAAGATAGACCTCAGATCCGACGATTATCAGCTTAGAGTTAGAGAATATGATATTCCAAAAATAGTTTTTTATACTCGGTATGGTCACTTTGAGTTTCTGTTTATGTCCTTTGGTCTTACTAATACCCCAGCAGCTTTCATAGACTTGATGAACCTTGTGTTCAACTAGTACTTGAATATGTTCATCATAGTCTTTATAGATGATATTCTGGTCTATTCCCATAGTAAGCGTGATCATGCAGACCATCTCAGAATCATACTTCAGACTCTCAGAGATCATCAGCTATTTGCCAAATTTAGTAAGTGCAAATTTTGGCTAAGGGCAGTAGTATTCCTTGGTCATATCATTTTCGATGATGGCATTAGAGTAGATCCTCAAAAGACCAAAGCAGTAAGAAACTGGCCCAGACCTTTCTCTCCATCAGATATCAGGAGTTTCTTAGGTTTGGTTGGCTATTACAGATGGTTTTTTGAGGGATTTTCTTCTATTGTATCCCCTATGTATAGATTGACTCAGAATAAAGTCAAGTTTTAGTGGTCAAATCCTTGCGAGGAGAGTTTTCAGGAGTTGAAGACTCGACTCACCTCATCTCCAGTCTTATCTCTTCTTGATGGTCCATATGGTTTTGTAGTGTATTGTGATGCATCCAGAGTATTTTTGGGTTGTTTCCTCATGCAGCATGGTAAGGTCATAGCCTACGCCTCCAGACAGCTTAAACCCCATGAGAAGAATTATCCTACTTATGATCTTGAGTTAGCATCCGTAGTTTTTTCCTTAAAGATTTGGAGGCATTATCTATATGGTGTTCATGTAGATGTGTTCACAGATCATAAGAGCCTTCAGTATGCCTTTTCTCAGAAAGATCTCAATCTTCGTCAGATAAGGTGGTTAGATCTCTTGAAAGATTATGTGATAAGTGACCTTTATCATCTGGGCAAGGCCAACATCATAGCTGACGCTCTCAGTTGACTATCTATGGGTAGTGTTCCTCATGTCAAGGAAAGTAAGAAGAAGTTAGATCAGAAAGTCCATCAGTTTTCCAGACTAGGCATTCACTTAGTAGATACAGAAAAAAGTGATATATGGGTCCACAGTTGTTCAGAATCATCACTAGTGTTTGAGGTAAAAGAAAAGCAAGATAGAGATTCCAGTGTTGTCAAGTTGAAAGAGTCAGTCAAAGATTTGAAAGTAGAGGTTTTCTCCCAATGGGGAGATGGTGTTTTGCGTTGTCAGGGTCTTCTGTGTGTTCTGGGTGTAGATGACTTAAGGTAGCGAATTCTTGTAGAAGCGCATGGTGCGCACTACTCTATTCATCCAGGGGCCACAAAGATACACCGCGACTAGTGGGAAATCTATTGGTGGAGTGGAAAGAAGATATATATTGTATAGTTTGTGGATAATTTCTCTACATGTCAGTAAGTTAAGATAGAACATCAGAAGCCTAGTGGGTCCATGCAGAAGTTCAGTATTCCTACTTGGAAGTGGGAAGAAGTGAACATGTACTTTGTGATGGGTTTGTCTCATACTCATCGCCAGTATGATTCAGTTTGGGTCATTGTACTTAGGATGACCAAATTATCTCATTCTCTTCAAATCCATACCACCTATTCATCCAAGGATTATCACAAACTCTACATCAAAGAGTTGGTCATATTGCACGGTGTTCTATTATCTATTATCTCATATAGAGGTACCCAATTCATCTCTCTCTTTCAGAAAGCATTCCAAAAGGGTCTTGGTACCCAATTTCATCTCAGTACAACCTTTCATCCTCAGACAGATGGTCAAGAAGAAAGGACCATTCAGACCCTAGAAGATATGCTAAGGGCGTGTGCAATTGATTTCAAGGGTAGTTAGGATGAACACTTATCTTTGATTGAGTTTCCATACAACAATAGATATTATTCCAGTATTCGGATGGCTCCATTCGAAGATCTCTATTGTAGGAGATATAGATCACCAGTTGGTTGGTTCGAAGTTATATAAGCCTCAGTTATAGGGCCTGACTTAGTATTCAATGCCTTAGAAAAAGTCCAGTTGATCAGAGAAAGACTCTGAGCTGCTCAGAGCCGATAGAAGTCTTATACAGATATTCGTAGAAAGGATCTCGAGTTTGAGATCAGTGACTATGTCTATCTAAAGATCTCTCCCATAAAGGGAGAGAAGAGTTTATATATCGGTCCCTTCAAGATTCTCAATTGCTTTGGCAAAGTAAGTTATGAGCTTGAGTTACCTTCAGATCTATCCTTAGTTCATCCAGTCTTCTATATCTCCTTGGTCAAGAAGTGCATAGGTGAACAATCAGTGGTAGTCCCTATTCAGAGAATTAGTGTTCAGAACAGTCTCTCTTATGAGGAGATTCCAGTCGAAATCCTAGACTATCAGACTCGTAGATTGATGAACAAAGAAGTCTCTCTATTCAAATTTCTTTGGCGAAATCAGTCTGTTGAGGGAGTTACTAGGGAAGAAGAAGAAGATATGCGAACCAAGTATCCTCACCTTTTCTCCGCAAACTCAGATCAAGCTCAAGGTAATAGTTCTTCTTAAGCTTTTAAGTTTTATGTTCAGACTTCAGTTACAAGCTTGGTATACAATTCATGTTCAGAATTTCATCACAAACTACCATTGCATATTCAGCCATGCATTCATGTATCAGTTTAGTTATATAATCATGCATCAGACATGCATTCTCATTGTGATAACCTTGGTTCATCAGAACTCTCAGCCATGCATTCATGAATCAGTTACACAAACATTAGCTATGCATGCTTAGTATGATATATTCAGTTATCAGTCATGTCAGTCATAAAATCATTTTTCAGTCATTCATGTTAAGTATGTACATCGGTTTATCTTCTCCTCTTATTCGAGGATGAATGTTCTCAAGGGGGAGATATTGTAATACCCCATATTTTTTCCTAGATTGAAATCATCCCAAGAATGTTAGAAGCTTTCTTTAAAAGATGAATCCACTTTTGTACACGTGGAATTTTTAAGATGCGATGGACAGGTTGACGGACCATCGTACTTGTGACATACCGTCACCTAAGTCGTGGCTACTTAGGCAGTGAGTCCCTATCCTGGTCATCCTATGAAGGTCAAAACTACGGACCGTCAATCTAGCAACGGACCATCGCATGAGCCATTGTAGGTTCTATTTAGTTATTTTTAAGTCATTTTAGAGAGGATTTTTGGTCTTTTACCACCCGTCTATATACCTAGTAATATCCGACCACGGATCCTAAATTTATTATTCATCTACAATATTAAAATTAGGGTTTTCTCCCTAAGAGCAATCCTCAAGAACAAAATCAAAATATTTTTCAAGAACTAAAAGATTCCAATCCTTCAAGTTCAAGAACTTCAAGAATCTCATTACCAGGTATGCATTGTGTTCATTCATGGAATCCTTTCATCCATGAAGCCTAAGAATCTCCTTTTCAAAGTTCAAGTATATGAATCAGTATGAATTCCATGTTGGGTCTGTTTTGAGCATCTTGATAATGACCAATTGAATTCTATTCCATGTTTTCAAGATAAAACATTAAGGGGAACTTATTATTATAGGTGTAGCCTCGTGTGAATCCATGATTAAACCCTTGAATGGTAAAATTAGAGATGAACTGTGATTTTTAATTGTTGTATAATATTGTCTACATGCACTATGCCTACCATTTGTTTGATTAAATGCCTATATGAAGGAAAATTGTCCAACTAGTATTATGAAATCCCCATGTATGTTCAAGTTTATTCATATCACATGTTTGATGAAATGCTTCAATAAATGAATTATGGATTATGATGTTAATTATTTGTTCAAGAAAGCCATGCTTTGTCAGTTTCTTTCCAACAAGTCCTGGGGGTACTTGTACTAGAAAAATATAGTTGTGTGCCTAGAGCTAGTGTCATGCTTTCACGATACTCTCAGTCAAGCAACGTTCAGTAGAATTCTATCAGTCGTGTGACTCAATAAATCTCAATACTCTCAGTAAACTTATGAACTCAGTTAGTTATTAGATATCAGTAATATTCTACCATTTACGAAACTTAGTAAACCCAGTCGATGTACAGTTCAGTTAATCATGTTCAGAGTCTAATCAGATAGGAGTAGGGATTAGTACCGAGTGAACCCAAGGATGGGGACACACACTGTCAGATGAGGGTGTTATTCTTAGAAGTCATCCTTGTATTCTAGAACTATGAAGCCAGCATAGGTTAAGACATCAACACTGTCTGATGAGGCTTGATGAGGTGGATAAACACTGTCAGATAAGGGTCCTACCATTCTATTTTAGGAGACACTATCTGATGAGGGTCACCCATAGCTAGTCCTTACTAATGGCGCGGTATTGACACCCTTCCAATTGGGGCTATAGATTGAACTCCAACTCAGCTATAATGAGTTATTTGGGGCATGTCGGTTAGATAACTACTTCCACAGTTTTAGATATAGAATTCAGGACTGTCAGATACAGTTAACTCTGATCAGTATGAAACTCAGCTAGTTCCATCAGATTCAGGACTGTCAGATACAGTCACTCATGTTATCAGTTATATCAGTCATTAGAACTCAGTATCAGTCATGATAGTTATCAGTAGATTCATGTTATCACGATCTCAGTCATAGTTACTATGTATTCATGCATATATTCTCACGTTCATATTAGTCAGTTATCTAGTATTGTTCACGTATATGAACCTTATGCATTCAGCCTACCTCACATGATTACCAGTACATTCAAAGTACTAATGCATTTGTGCTATGGTGTCTTATACCATAGGTTCAGAGATACAAGATCCAAAGCATTGTAGATTCCAAATATCAGCAGACAGAGTTAGCGGTAAGTCCTCATCCTTCGAGGACATGATCATTTATTATTTATCCCATTAATTAGTATATTAGTTGGAGTTAGTTAGGGACATGTCCCATTAACTTCGTATTCAGACAGCTCAGTCAGTTAGAGTCTTTTTAGACTATCATGTTCAGTTAGTTTATTTCAGTCATTTTGGGTATTTCATACCCCGCCCAGATGTTATATATTTTTTCAGATATTATATCTCAGTTTTGAACCTTATGGATTTTCAGTTCATGTTTTCACATTATAAAGTATTTTATGCTGTATACAGGTACAAATATCAGTCATAGGTTAGCTTGTGGTCCTTTGGGGTCATGAGCACCGTGTAGAGTTTTGGTACAAGATTCGGGGTGTTACAGATATCTTCTTCTTATTTTTTCATTTAGAACACTACTCTTAGCCAATTCCATATTTACAATACCACTAGGAGCAGAATTAGTCAAAGAAACTTAAAGATTTTTCCAAGTGTACGCCAGAGTATTAAGAAACCAAAGTCCTTGAATTTCTTCGTTCAACTTTAAATCCATTCTAGAAATCTCATCAAGGACACCATGAAAATTATTTATATGATCAGAAATAGGACTGCCCTCTTTATATATGATATTCATCAATTTTTTCAGTAGGAACAACTTGTTATTGCCAGTCTTTGAAGCATAAAGTATCTCATGCTTGTCCCGAAACTGAATACTGAATTAAGTTCTATTACAGAAATTGGATATGAAACTGTGACTATGGGAGGTAATCATCTAACCGATATGCCCTAAAATTGAACTGGTGGGGTCCAACCTATAACCCCAGATGGAAGGGTGTCAGTACCGTGCCATGGGTAAAGACAAAATATGAGTATAACCTCTCTGAAAGGGAGATCTTCCATCAACCCCTCCTAGTAAGAAACTCAAATGAGATGTATAAATCCCTAAACACGTAGGGTGCATCGCAACCTACGCTGGTTACGTTGTTCTGGAACACAAGGATTGCTTCTAACGATCATACCCTCCACTGATTAACAGGTGACTCCCCATCCTTGGGTTCACTCGATGTTGAATCCTACTCCCAACTGAATAGATACTGAACTGATTAACTGAAATAAACTAATACTAATGGTATTATTTAGCGGAGCTAAACTGAGTTCACTAAGTTCCATTGACTGACGGAATGCTACTACGATTTGAGGACTGATGGAGAGTACTGAAATTACTAAGATTTTTAGGAATACTGAGGTTACCGAGATTACTAAGTACTAATGTTACTGAGATCACTGAGGTCACTGAGATTACTGAGTAGGACTAGAATTATACTGAATTTACTGAGTTTTTCTGAGTCATGAGACTGACTGAATTCTAAGGATCATGGCTTGACTGGGATTATCATGAAAACATGACACTGGCTCTTGGCACACAACTAAATTATCGAGTACAAGTAGCCCCAGGACTCGATAGCATAAAACTGACAGGACATGACACTTTTTGAACATATGACCAACATCAACAATTCATAATACATTAATTTGGAGAATTCATAAAGCACATGGTTATCATAGTCTTGTACATGAATGGAATTACATATAAACATGTCATACTTTCATCAACCTAATCTCAAGGATATTCCCTCAACCATTCATAATGTACACAATATCATGGAAGTCATTATTACTCATAAGGTAAAGCATACACTTATCACTTGGGTCACAATTAAGATATAATGCATAATTTCTATTCTCTTAGGCATTTTATCAAACACTTAGGATGCATGACATAGGGCATAGGCATGACTATCAAATTAATAGAACAAAACTCCATATTTCAACTCAATTTCACATATTCCATACCACATACTAGAATAGGTTCATGAACAATACATAAAGATTCCAACGTGGGAATCATACAGCCATAATCACATGAACATAATCAACCCACAGAAAAATATTCACAATACAAGATTTAAAACTTGATTCTTGGGCTTCATGGAGTAAAGGAATCCATGAATGAACATTGTGCATACCTTGGTTCTTGATTTTGCAAAGATTGATGGAGAGATTCTTGAATTTGAGTCTTGGATTTGAATCCCCAATTGAAAACCCTAGCTTATTCTTGAGAGAAACTTGAGATAAACAATATATTTTTGGTTAATTATGGATGAATCATGTGTTATTGGTATATATATATGGGTGAGAAATTGACCCTTTTAACCCTTCGACGCGTATTTTAATTCTGTGAAAATTTCCCGACCTGGACCCCTGGCGCGACGCGGCGCTATCGCGCCGTGTCACTGGAATTTGACAACTCTAAATTTGAGCCTGGGTGTGATGCACCATAATCATGGAGGCTCACTGGATTTTGACGATTGCTATTTTGGCTGGCTCCGCGATGCGTTGATGGCTCAGGTGGCACGCTGTCTTACTGAAATGGCTCTAACTCTTCGCTCGGGTGTCGGATTTGGGCGAATTTGGTATTTATGGAAATCTTATTCAATTTTCCATATGATAAAAAGTAAAAATATTGAAAATACCACATGTATAAAAGTGTATTCATCTTTGAAATAAGTCTTTAATATTTCTGGAATAATTTTAAGCTAGGTAAAAGTACGGGGTATTACATAACTAGTACTTAGTAGTGTAAACCTGTGCAAGTATGTGTCAGGTTTACTGAGTTCCCAGTTGTGATATAATCTAGAAATTTCCCAGTTTCTTTTACCTAGGTTTAGGATGTTTAAGCAGGAAATGACCATAGGCCATTGTTGCATGAGTCCACTCAAGCCTAAAATGCCTTAAATAAATCCCCTTGATCTAAATATTTGAGCCTTTATAGACCAATTTTTCTCTTTACACCTATCACCTTCTTGTTTAACTAAAAAAGAACCTGTTTTTGCCCTGGTTCTTCTGTGGACAATATGCACCTCAACTCAGGAAAATTGCCTAAGTTAATAGTGGTTATTATAGGAGTACGTAAGAAGAAAACAAGTATAAACATAATGGGTAGGATAAAAATAGTTGAAACATGGGCAGGTGTGATAAAAAGAAAACAAAGAAAAGAAAATTAATATGAAAAATAAGTGCTAGAAAGTCATACCTGACCCAAGTAGAATGTGCTTAAAAGAAAAAGAGAGACATAAGTTTGGAAATAAAGGAAGTCAAAAGTTAGTAAACCCTGAGTAGAGCGTAGTATCCAGGAGGATTAGTCACTAAGTGAATCTTAAAATATATCATACCATCCCCAAGCCAAAATTACAAGCAAAATAAAGTACTATAGTGATCTTACTATGACTGTCTGACAACTTAGGAAAAGACCATAAGGGTAATCCTATGGTATTTTGTGCAAACTGGTGATACTTCTTTGTGTGAGAGAGTGTCATTTGTTATATCCCTGAATAGAGTAGTCTATCCATGAAGAGTGAATGGGATTTCTTTGACTGTAAGTGCTCATGGGTTATATTCTAGGTTTCTAGATTGTTTGACAAATTTAAATTATGTCTATGCCAAAGCGTCTATTGCTAATTTTATGCCATCATCTGATTCTTTTGTGTTTCTACATATTCTAAATTTCTATATGCAAAAATGAGTTGAAAAGTTGAAAAAGTAATAGGGGAACAACGAGATTGAAATGTAATTCAAAATCAATGCTATAGGTTTGCTTGTGGTCTTCCTGTTTAAGCATTGGCTCTGTGCTAGAAAATGTGGTTTTGTTTGCCTGAGGACATGAAAAGTCTAAGTTGAGAGTGTTGATGTGGAGTAGAAACACAACACTTTCAATGCTTAAAACTGCGAATTTATGCGTGAACTTAGGGTGTATTGTTGGATATGATGCACTTTGGTGTGAGTTGCAAGTAAAATAGGTCTACAATAGTATTTGAACAAAAAGAGAAGAAAAATAACTAAAAAAGATGTACTTTTATTAGTATACGAGTCAGCACCTGAGTTATAAGCATTAGATATAACACTTATACTGAATCGTATAAGTAAAAAAACCAAAATTGAAATAAAAAAACCATGTATGAAGAAGAAATAACTCAATCATCTATGCTGTAAGGAAGGATACGAGTCGTATGCTGAAGTCATGAGCATAACAGAATCTAATCTACCATCCAGGAGTTGACGAGTCAAAAGTATACGAGTCAAAAGTCTAAGTACAACTCATATACGTATGTTGTATACAAACCATTATTCAAGACTTTGAAGGGAAGAAGTCCCAGGTGAATACCAATGAAGGACACGAGTCATACACTCAGGTATGACTCATAAGTGAAAGTCGTATGCTATAAAGAGAGTTGAAGCATTGGGAAAATCAGATACTAGAATGGATACGACAAGACAGGGTACAACTCGTAAGCTGAGGATATGAGTGAAGACTAAGTCATACCGATAGCCAACTTAACTTTACCTTTCCTATTTTAGATGGGATTTTTATGTTATTTTAGATACTATAAATACCCTAGGGTTTATCTTTTATTAGGTTATGTGTTGTGATATTCTTTTGCTTACTATTACTCATTACTATATTATTTCTTGATATTTTAAGGTCTTATTAAATTAAGGACTTTGGAGCCTATTCATATTTTTCTTATACAATAGATTTTATGTGTTCTTCATTGATAATCATGATTTTTTGCACAAACTTAGGTGTCTAATCTCCTTAGCTAGGGTTGTGGGAACCCTGGCGAATTGTACATAGAGAAAGTGTGAGACTTAATTTTTCTAGGGATTTTTCATGTATCTTAATTATTCTTTGCAATAATTAAACTCATAGAAGCTGCAGGTGCTTAAGATTTCCTATATTCTCATCCATTCGATAACCAAAAAACTTGCAAATAGGAAAAGAAAATTAAGATAGTGGTTTGAGATGCGATAACCAAGCATTCTATCTTATCACTTGATCCTACCCCAACAAGAGTAACTCAGGTCGTAGAAAAGTGCAATAAGGCAATACCCTAATACGATAACCAAGTCAAAATTGTGAACTTTATCTTCTATCTTACCCGATAGTTTATAATAATTATCTTGATGGCTTTGCATGAAGGAAAATAGAATACTTCTAGTTGACATAGTAAAGTGTGTGACTACTTCATTATTTCAAAATTGAATATTGGGAATTTTAAGCCTTTTTATGCACAGCTTATAGCTAGAGATGACATCTGGTGCCTTGAGCAATTCTAAAAAAATATTAGGTTTTGAGGTGTTAAATAGAATTCTTTGTTGGTTTCATAGTATGAGATTGGGTTTCTTAAATAGGCCATACATACTCCTATGTTATATCCCTCAGAGAAAGAGATGGTGCATGGATTTATCGAAGAATTAGATTTGCTACTTTATTTGGAAATGGAGTAGTTGATAAAAGTTAGGTCTTCTTTCTCTTAAGTAATTGATCATATGACAACCATAAAGAGACATATATTGGGATGAATAGAGGGTACGGTAAGAGGCCATGTCACTAGTACAATGTTATTATTATTCATTCCAAGAGTAGGGATTATTTTATCGAGGATCAGCTTCACTTGCAGCCTGTCAGTTTCACATAGGTAGCATCGCAGACTATAGATAGCTCTCAGTTGTGGTGGTCATAGTAGGAAGAGTTCTCTCTAGACCTTGTAAGTATTCAATATCGGTATTTAGTCCATGGCAGACATTCTGGATCAGTCTATACAATAACTTAAGGTATTTCAAGAGCTTGTTTTTTTATGGATAGATTGGCCATTTTTTAGGGTTATTCAAATAGGGTCAGCATATGTTCCTCACCTTCCTAGAAATCCTAGGGTATTTTATAATTTCAAAAAGGATGGTTATTTTAATAGGGTGTGTCCCTGACATTAGTTGGTGAGCTAGTTGGGCCAACTCATATTTCTTTCCAAGTTAAGACTTCAAGGTTTGTTACCACTATAGGAAGACCAGTCACTTATCTAGAAAGAGTTCCTAGTGTGGGATTATTAGTTTTTTCAGCTCATCCAGATCAGTCTCATAGTGTTGTGGCACCTTTAATTAGAGGCAGTGCACTTAGTGCCCAGTTGGTGATTCAAATTCTCAATTTGAGTTTGCACCCGCTCAAATTAATACCCCTTTGGGCATATCAAGTTTATCAATTTAAATTTCCAACCTGATAGGTGCACCTTTTATTTCCTACCCATACCTTTAATTTAATTTTAATTTGGGTTTTTATACCCATCGATTATCATATGCCTTGGTATTTTTATATTTGTTGTTGTGTGCTAGATTTCATACATAGGTGACTACTCCCGTAGATGATTTCTATTAGTAGTCGATATAGTGGTTCATTATCGTATTTTCCTAAGGATGGAACATTTGGGTTAAAGTCTTTTTACTTTTTGGCATGTTGGCCTTCTTATGGACCTAAAGTGGTACATGATATTGATTGCTATTTTTGGTACCACCAATACTTTATACTGTTGATGTTATTGTCTTTGTTATTATTATTATCGTTGTTTTGATGTTGATCAATCATTACTTGATAAATAACTAGACTAGCATTATCTAGTTAGAATTTCCTTTCTCACAATTCTTATTTGTTGACCAAGGTGGCTAGCGTAGTTGGACATTATTCTTTGTTTTGGCGGGGTAATGTTGGACTCTTTTTCACTAGCAAGGTTAAATTAATTATTGAGTGGGCTATAAAAGTGAAGGTAGGGTAGCCTTCTATAGTTTTGTTATGGTTCTAGAGTTTATAGTTGGGTTTTAATACCCATTTATGAGTTTGAGATTCTAGGATTTACCTTCTAGTTTATTAGGAATTTATCATTGGCAATCCTTCTCTATAACCCATTTATGAGGTCGAAAAATCTAAGGCTTATTATTTGATTTGGCTAGTTTATCACCCCGTAATCGTCCTGATATTGATATTGAAATGTTTAAGGTTTTTCTTTTTTGTTGTTGGGTTTTCCTTTTGATGAAAGCTTTAATCTTAGTAGTGGTTAGGAGTTAGATACTCTATCCTTCCAATGATATAGTTCATGATTCAGTTGAGTAAAAGTTAGTTTCAAAGGATGAATTCAGAAGTTATTTAGTTTGGTAATTGGTTAAGCCTAATATGATTTCATGGAATGCCTCTTCTCGAATATATATGATTGGGTATCAATTTTAGGAGACTATGTGGGTGTCTCTTTAGATTAAGTATTGGTTTGGCCATATTTAGGATAAGATCATACTTTTTTTAGTTGATCGAGTTTTGGATTTTACTAGTACTGTTTGTAGCCTTGGTGAGTTCATTGCTTTCCTTTGATGTATTATACCTTCAGAAGATGTGGGGCTGACTTTTTGTCTCTTCAGCCAATAGTTTTGCAATAATTATGGTTAGGCTCTTCGGTAATAATTTAGTTTTAATTTTTGGCAGGGATCGTGGGGTAATATACCTATTTTTTGAAACTGAGGTTGATTTGGGTATTTGGACTTGGCTTAGATTTATTGTCTCAAGTTTTAGGATTTTGAATCTATAGAATAGTGACTTAAAGGTTATGATAGATTTGGTATTTGGATGCTACTCATCTACATGTCTGGTTTTGAAAGTTGGGATCGAGTAGTTCGACTTCGATGTTGAAGTTATAATTTTGTATTGCGTGACTTGGTTGCAAATTTTGGTTGAAGTTTCACCCAGTTGGGATGTCATCTACAGTATGGCTAATCTTACTCTTTACATACCATTTGGTCTTCCTCAGTTCAGATAGATTATAGTTGATAAATGTTCGGACGATTGCCTATTGGCATATGATAATGATTTCTTTTTCTTTTTACCTTGATTCTCAGTTTTTATTAGAATTTTAGATTGTCTGGTCTACAGGAGTAGTGTGCTCTAGTTGGATTTAGAATGGCTTTATTCTCAATTGATGGGGCACCTTGGAGAAGATCATTCAATTTTGAGTGTTTGTACTTCAAACTCCTGACTATCCATTTTGGGGGTCATCCAAACTATTTGTAGCCTTGGAAGGAGATCACAGTCTTTGACCATTTCTATTTAGGTGTCCAGGTAGCTCCTTATGGTCTTATTCTCATGCTTGACATCTTAGATTTTTGGTGGATCGACTTTATTTCCTTTAGGTTAGTGTGATGGGGTTGGGTAGATAAGATTTAGATGACCTTTTGTGGGGTTTGGAGTAGATAAAAGATTTATAAAGGTAAAGGAAGATTATATTTAGTTAATAGAGTTGGTTTCAAGGTTCATCCCTTGGATTACATTTAGCTTGGCTAAGTTTCCACTTGGTTGTGCTCGTTTTGGGCTGATATTAGTGTGCTGCAATTTTTATTTGCATAAATCATTGATTCTCGATTCAATTGGGGGCCAATTAGTTGTTGAGGTTGAGTTTTGGAATTTTTGAAGGTAAAGTAAGGAAATTGGTTGAAAAAGTGATACCTATAGAAAAATCCCTTGGAAGCATTGTCTCTTCGTAAAGGTTATCTGGGGTCCATGCTCAGTGTATGCGGGACCAGTACCTCATTCATTCGAGCTCTGAAGTTCTTTCCATCCATTGACTTTTCCGAATAAAAGTCCTTTTAGTAGTGGATATTGTAATGACCCTCCAGGTTATTTCCTCAATTTTTATGCATTTCTGGCATTTTGAGCCTTCCCGCAATGGCTATAAGTCATTTATAACTTTCTAGAATTATCAGCTCGGTATCATGGAAATTTATTTGGGTTTAAGGATCTTTCCTTAATTTGGAGCTATCATTGTTAAGGAATTGATCTCGAATATAAAATTCTTAGTAAACGACCTCAGATAAAATATTGACAGTGCCATCAGCTCTATAATGTTGGTTTTAGACTAAGAGGGACCCTTGGTTCAGTTCCAAGGCTTTCAAACTTGTTTTAGGCTATTGGATGAATTATATGAAAAATGGAACTATATGTGTGGTCCCTATATTTAGTAAAAACATTTTCGGATGGAAGTTTCAATATTTACATTGAGTCCTAAATGTTGAATTATGTATTATAGCATAATTCATTTATGTGCACGGGGTTCTGCATGAATCTCGATCACCACATTGAAGTCCATTTGGACTTAGCAAAATCTGGTACCTAGCATCAGCTAGTGCAACCGCTTAAGCGAACTTTTGGTCATTTAAGTGGTGGGCGCTTAAGTGACCTGGGGATCATTTCAGCGATCAGCCTTTGACCCTGCCTTGTCACTTAAGTAGAGGCCTCATCGCTTAAGCGGTCAAATGATCACTTAAGAGATCCTCCACAAAAATACAACCTTTGCTTAAGTGATTGAGTATTCGTTGTTGTGTGCTAGATTTCATACATAGGTGACTACTCCCGTAGATGATTTCTATTAGTAGTCGATATAGTGGTTCATTATCGTATTTTCCTAAGGATGGAACATTTGGGTTAAAGTCTTTTTACTTTTTGGCATGTTGGCCTTCTTATGGACCTAAAGTGGTACATGATATTGATTGCTATTTTTGGTACCACCAATACTTTATACTGTTGATGTTATTGTCTTTGTTATTATTATTATCGTTGTTTTGATGTTGATCAATCATTACTTGATAAATAACTAGACTAGCATTATCTAGTTAGAATTTCCTTTCTCACAATTCTTATTTGTTGACCAAGGTGGCAAGCGTAGTTGGACATTATTCTTTGTTTTGGCGGGGTAATGTTGGACTCTTTTTCACTAGCAAGGTTAATTTAATTATTGAGTGGGCTATAAAAGTGAAGGTAGGGTAGCCTTCTATAGTTTTGTTATGGTTCTAGAGTTTATAGTTGGGTTTTAATACCCATTTATGAGTTTGAGATTCTAGGATTTACCTTCTAGTTTATTAGGAATTTATCATTGGCAATCCTTCTCTATAACCCATTTATGAGGTTGAAAAATCTAAGGCTTATTATTTGATTTGGCTAGTTTATCACCCCGTAATCGTCCTGATGTTGATATTGAAATGTTTAAGGTTTTTCTTTTTTGTTGTTGGGTTTTCCTTTTGATGAAAGCTTTAATCTTAGTAGTGGTTAGGAGTTAGATACTCTATCCTTCCAATGATATAGTTCATGATTCAGTTGAGTAAAAGTTAGTTTCAAAGGATGAATTCAGAAGTTATTTAGTTTGGTAATTGGTTAAGCCTAATATGATTTCATGGAATGCCTCTTCTCGAATATATATGATTGGGTATCAATTTTAGGAGACTATGTGGGTGTCTCTTTAGATTAAGTATTGGTTTGGCCATATTTAGGATAAGATCATACTTTTTTTAGTTGATCGAGTTTTGGATTTTACTAGTACTGTTTGTAGCCTTGGTGAGTTCATTGCTTTCCTTTGATGTATTATACCTTCAGAAGATGTGGGGCTGACTTTTTGTCTCTTCAGCCAATAGTTTTGCAATAATTATGGTTAGGCTCTTCGGTAATAATTTAGTTTTAATTTTTGGCAGGGATCGTGGGGTAATATACCTATTTTTTGAAACTGAGGTTGATTTGGGTATTTGGACTTGGCTTAGATTTATTGTCTCAAGTTTTAGGATTTTGAATCTATAGAATAGTGACTTAAAGGTTATGATAGATTTGGTATTTGGATGCTACTCATCTACATGTCTGGTTTTGAAAGTTGGGATCGAGTAGTTCGACTTCGATGTTGAAGTTATAATTTTGTATTGCGTGACTTGGTTGCAAATTTTGGTTGAAGTTTCACCCAGTTGGGATGTCATCTACAGTATGGCTAATCTTACTCTTTACATACCATTTGGTCTTCCTCAGTTCAGATAGATTATAGTTGATAAATGTTCGGACGATTGCCTATTGGCATATGATAATGATTTCTTTTTCTTTTTACCTTGATTCTCAGTTTTTATTAGAATTTTAGATTGTCTGGTCTACAGGAGTAGTGTGCTCTAGTTGGATTTAGAATGGCTTTATTCTCAATTGATGGGGCACCTTGGAGAAGATCATTCAATTTTGAGTGTTTGTACTTCAAACTCCTGACTATCCATTTTGGGGGTCATCCAAACTATTTGTAGCCTTGGAAGGAGATCACAGTCTTTGACCATTTCTATTTAGGTGTCCAGGTAGCTCCTTATGGTCTTATTCTCATGCTTGACATCTTAGATTTTTGGTGGATCGACTTTATTTCCTTTAGGTTAGTGTGATGGGGTTGGGTAGATAAGATTTAGATGACCTTTTGTGGGGTTTGGAGTAGATAAAAGATTTATAAAGGTAAAGGAAGATTATATTTAGTTAATAGAGTTGGTTTCAAGGTTCATCCCTTGGATTACATTTAGCTTGGCTAAGTTTCCACTTGGTTGTGCTCGTTTTGGGCTGATATTAGTGTGCTGCAATTTTTATTTGCATAAATCATTGATTCTCGATTCAATTGGGGGCCAATTAGTTGTTGAGGTTGAGTTTTGGAATTTTTGAAGGTAAAGTAAGGAAATTGGTTGAAAAAGTGATACCTATAGAAAAATCCCTTGGAAGCATTGTCTCTTCGTAAAGGTTATCTGGGGTCCATGCTCAGTGTATGCGGGACCAGTACCTCATTCATTCGAGCTCTGAAGTTCTTTCCATCCATTGACTTTTCCGAATAAAAGTTTAGTAGTGGATATTGTAATGACCCTCCAGGTTATTTCCTCAATTTTTATGCATTTCTGGCATTTTGAGCCTTCCCGCAATGGCTATAAGTCATTTATAACTTTCTAGAATTATCAGCTCGGTATCATGGAAATTTATTTGGGTTTAAGGATCTTTCCTTAATTTGGAGCTATCATTGTTAAGGAATTGATCTCGAATATAAAATTCTTAGTAAACGACCTCAGATAAAATATTGACAGTGCCATCAGCTCTATAATGTTGGTTTTAGACTAAGAGGGACCCTTGGTTCAGTTCCAAGGCTTTCAAACTTGTTTTAGGCTATTGGATGAATTATATGAAAAATGGAACTATATGTGTGGTCCCTATATTTAGTAAAAACATTTTCGGATGGAAGTTTCAATATTTACATTGAGTCCTAAATGTTGAATTATGTATTATAGCACAATTCATTTATGTGCACGGGGTTCTGCATGAATCTCGATCACCACATTGAAGTCCATTTGGACTTAGCAAAATCTGGTACCTAGCATCAGCTAGTGCAACCGCTTAAGCGAACTTTTGGTCATTTAAGTGGTGGGCGCTTAAGTGACCTGGGGATCATTTCAGCGATCAGCCTTTGACCCTGCCTTGTCACTTAAGTAGAGGCCTCATCGCTTAAGCGAATACTCAATCACTTAAGCAAAGGTTGTATTTTTGTGGAGGATCTCTTAAGTGATCATTTGACCGCTTAAGCGGTGATCACTTAAGTGATCATTGGGTT
The DNA here is from genome assembly GCA_030864215.1 of Capsicum pubescens. NCBI lineage: Eukaryota > Viridiplantae > Streptophyta > Magnoliopsida > Solanales > Solanaceae > Capsicum > Capsicum pubescens. The sequence goes on from CM061548.1 coordinate 270,473,491, forward strand.
TCTTTATTGGCACCTCGGGTGTTAAATCCCCTTTGCCCCCTCTTTTACCCAATTTTTCCATTCATTTATCAATATTTTCCACTATTTTTGAGAGCTTGGAGAGTGGGAACTGTGGAGAATTATCCATTGAAGCTAAGGTAAGTTAGACCAAAATTCCTTGGTCGTTTCCCATTTTTTTCCCCATCAAATTCCATAGCTTTTCATTGTAAGTTCTTAGAAATTAGGTTCTAAAATCCATAGGCTTTAAAGGCTTATTTTGGCTCCGATTTAAGATCTATTTATTCTTATAATGACTCTCTAGGTCATTTTTTGTATTTCTGCTTATTTCAGTATTTTGAGCATTCCTATAGGCTCCCATATAATTTATGACTTACTAGAACTGACAGTTCGATTACTAAGCAGTTAGTATGGTTATTAGAGCTAATTTCTTATTTTAAAGTCATCGTTGGTTCAAATTGGCTATCAAGCAAAAATTTCAGTCATATGACCTAGTGTACCAATTTTGACAGTTTCAACAACTCCAGAACATCAATTTTAGGTTGGGTGGATCCTTTGTTTGGGTTTCGGGGCCTCCGAACTTATTTCGGTGCTATTGGCCAGAAGTAAAGAGAAATAGCACATGGGTGTGGGACCTATTGTTTGTTGAAATGACCTCGGGGTGGATATTTTAACATTGCCATTGAGTCTAAAATTTCAAATTTGATAGGGTAGCATGGTACTAGTGCATCGCGTACGCGAGCAGACGGTTTCTTAAGCAACCTGGCATTAACTCACTAGCATCACTTAAGAAAGGATTCAATTGTATACATGAGAGCCACTTAAGCGACGCCAGTGTCACTTACACTACATATGATGAGGCTTCCAGTATCACAAAAGTGACACCTATTCGCTTAAGCGATGGTCGCTTAAGCCACCTGGTGTCTGCTTATGAGACACCCGAGTACTTGGAAAGGGCATAAAAACCATACTTAGCTCAATTTTCTCTACTTTCATTCCTTATTTAAGTGTGTGAAACTGTAAAGAGTATATAAATTTGGGAGAACCATTAATGGGTGATTTGGGAGTATTCATAGGCTCGATTAACACATTTCTTCTTTGAATTCTTGGTAAGTTTAATCAAATTTCATGTTTATTTTCTCATGATTTCACCAAAATCTCAAAATTATTGATGTGTTGATTATATCACATTCTGAGTTGGAATTTACCTATTCTTGAGGGTAAATATTCCTAGAGCACAGAGAGACATTTCATCGGTTTTTAAAGTATGATTCTGCAAATAGGCCTCGCATGGGATTTTTACATAATTTTAGACCCGAAGCATGATAGTTCAATATGGGTATCATTATTATTGTATTAATCATTAGATTGTAATTTTGATAGCATGACACCTTGTGAAAGCTTCTTAAAAGGGACAATCGACAGTTTAGCAGATTCATTGAGCATTTCTTCGGCGTCCAGGTAGGATAGGTTTTCCTTCTTCATAGATTAAGCTAATTTGTAGTATAATTATTATATTATGCTAGATATGGGTTGGGATTTAGGTATTGGAATCTTGATTCGTATGGTTAGTCTTATTTTGATTGTTTAGGCTATCTTGGAACCATAATCTAGGAGGAATTGACTTAGTTGCTCATGTTTAGGTGGAATTGCCATAGTTGCTCATGTTTTATGTGGAATTGACTTAGTTGCTTATTTTTTAGGAAGAATTGTTATCTTAGGTCTATTTATGGCTTATTTAACATCTATAAATGAAGTTAGCTACCTTAGCCTAGTCTGGGTAGAAATTACCTAAATATATGGATTTTGAGGATTAGAAGTGGTCCCCTCCGGCCCACCTTAGGCTAAGACTTGTCTTTGCTTTTGTATACTTATATAATCATGTTACACCCTTTGAAATGCTTACTTTTGGAATTTCAGGGGATTAAGTACTTAATGATTATGCTAGTTTGGTATTTGGAAGTTGGTGCTATCTCCGAGTAAAACTTGATTGTTTTTTGATAAAATTTATGGGTATGCCTTATTGATATGGTTTATAGGTATGGTTTATTGATATTGTTTATGTGTATGGCCTATTTATATGATTTATGGGTATAGCTTATTGATATGGTTTATGGGTATGGTTTGTTGATATGGTTGATGGGTATGGTTTATTGATGTGGTTTATTGTCACGGTTTATTGAAAATATGATTTCTAGTTCAAGCCTGGAAAATGATGTTATGATGTTGATACTATTGAGAATGTTTTGATATATATAATATGAGTATTAGTTCAAGTCTAGAAAATGATGTTACGATATTGATATTATTGAGGATGTTCTTATGATGATGATACGATTTCCAATTTGAGTCTGGCATTGAGAGTTGGGTATTATATGACACGGTATGGATAATTAGATGGTTATAGATAATATTTGGTAGATTTATGGAACTTCTATCTTTTATTTTTCTTTAATTATACCCCAGGATTATGGGGACTTACATTGGGTTATATACTTTTTTTGCACTTACTGGCTTATGGGGGCTAGTTTTGTAGTATTATTTATGCTTTGTTTCATATTATGTCTTTATCAATTATTTATTTATAGTGTTGGAGCATATTTTTAGGTTTTCCCTTTTATCTCAATTTATTTTATTTTATCTTGTGTTTTATCGTATTCATATCATGATTTAGCTCAGTCAGCCATGATGTCTATTGAGTACCCATGGTTTTGGTACTCATACTATACTTTTGTATCTTTTTTGTACAGATCCGAGTTCTAGTAGCCACTGCTAACATCAATTGTATCAGCGGTAGTAGCCCAACCTACTATATGTATACTGAGGGGTAAATATGTTGGATAGATTCTTGAGATTGGCTCCGCCTACGTTTTTTGGCGTACTAAGCGAGGATGTAAATGATTTTTTGATTGCTTGTGAGGGTAGGCTCCATAATTTAGGCCTAGTTGATATGCATGGTATGATTACCCTACATTTTAGTTGTACTTGGTAGCTAGACATTGATAGGAGGTCATCTTGATTCTAGTCTTGATGGATCTCCCTAAAACACCCTGGGTTTTTACCCTTAGAAATTTCCTGAGCCTTGAGCTCACTATTTTTTTGATTACTTCACCATATAAGTCGTATAGTGTAGTTACAAATTGGGTGACCCTAGTGGTGGGGTGTGCAGTGGATGGTGGTTAGGGTTTTGTTATGGTTACAACTTGGTTGTGCGAGTCGGTAGGGGTAGTGATGATCCATTAGGACAAACCTTAACCAAATCAGTAACTTAGTGACTTAACTTGGATCTAGGTATGAGTGGCTCACTAAGAGCCATGAGGATAGGTTATGAGTGGTAGGGTTGAGTCATATGTTGTCTAGTGTCCAATCCCTGTGGGCTCTGTCTTGTATACAACTAGACCATACGAGTCATATGGTTTGGTAACGAGTGGGATTATGGAGCCTTCTGGAGGACAGTATATGGGTGCCCAACCCACTGTCTAGGTGATGGATGACTCAAGGGTACAAGTCGTAAGTTGTTGTCACGAGTTCGCTACCACCTGTGAACTTTTTAAGGTTTTAAGTTGGGGGCATTCTGGACATTTTCCCCTTTAAGTCCCTTTGATACCATGACTTAAAACTAACACAACCCGAACCAGGGCCTTGTCAAAATAGGAATCTCAAGTCCATCCAGGACCGGGGACCACCCCCATTTCCCAGACCAACCTACAAATATGCATACCCTGAGTCGGATGAGCTTCGAACGTATAACAAGATTGAATTTATTTTGATACCAGACTTTGGAATAGGTCTATAACCATGACTAACCCAAGCAAGTACAACCATCCATTGCCAACCAATAACCATAACCAAGAAAATATAAAAAACAAGTTCCCATCAATAACATAACAAACAAAGGATGAAACAATCATAAATTCAGTCAAATTGTATCATCCCCAATACTAATGCCAATACTACGGCTGACACCAATCCTGACCCCATTTCAACCCATAGTAGTCACACATTCCTCTAACCAAAAGAAAAACAATAGCTGATTGGGATATACCCCCAACTATATCCAAAGTATTTAAAGACATACATGATACGAAATGGGGCCTTCCGAAATATGAAAGATCACCACTTCAATCCAATAGCTGATCCCGAATTCGATCACTAAGAAGGAGGAGTAGAAAGATCGGTTCCTATATCGCGTGGGGATACAACCTCCCGAAGATGGGTTAACAGGTGAACTCTAGCATGAACTCATGATAAGGATAAAATAATGCCATCCAGTAAAACCAAGTATACCAACCATATGCATAAAATAATACATACATATATATATAATCATGTTGGGAAAGGAAACCGGGTTAGCAAACATTTAAAACCATTAACGTGGGTATATGTATCTTAATCGTCCTAGAACCACCAATGAGCTATATGTGTAAAGTGTTTCTGAACAAACCATAGATACCATAAAATTAGGGGATTCCCAAGTACCCTTCGCTCTCCATGATACATATGTGCAGTGTACATAGAGGATGAATTCCCATGCACTTCATAGTATCATATATGGTCTCTATGACCAACCCTCGTGGCGAAAAACATGAGTTTCCAATATCCGTCCATTAGAATCACACCTTCATGGTTAGCCATCACACCCCGCCATTATTTCCCAATTAAAACCATTACCATCCAACCAAGCCATTATTCCATTATTATTAACCAAGGCTATATGTAGTGGTATCGTCATACCGACTATAGATTGCAAGCAATGTCCTTAGCCAACCTTTTTATGTAAAGATATTCCCATGAACCCATATATTACATTATCAAGTCAACTTGGGGGAATCTCGTGTTCCCCACAAGTCTTCCATTATTAAGTTTTCTTGGGGGAATCCCATGTACCCCACAAGTGTTCCATTAACATGATTACTTGGTGGATTCCCTAGTACCCCTCAAGGAAGTTTAATTTACCATAACCATGACCACTAAACCTTACCATTCAAGCATTCCAAACCATTTAAACTATTTATGTCATTTAGGGTTTCCATTACCAAACCATACCATGCAATAGTTCCATTAAAATTCCAATAATAAAGTAAAATCATTATCATAGGCATTTTATCAAACTTGTTAGGGGCATAGTGTTTCTAAAACCCAATCCAGTTACCAATTTACCATTACCATGCAAGCAATTGTCCAAACCACCATTAAAGCATGTAAAACCATAATTGAAACATGGGAAAACCATATCAAAGCATTTAATACACAAACCCCAATATATATTTGAAAACCCCAAAACCATACAATAATTATGCCATAAAAACATTGCATAACACATGCCTTTAGTTGGAACTAATAATGAGAGAGGAGTACATGCCTTAGATTACAAACATGATGGAGAAAAATCACCTGTACAAGCCCCAAATTGATCCTCTATATGAAACCCTAGCCTTCTTTTACCCAACAGCGTTAGAGAGAATTAGAGAGAGTTTCTAAGTGTTTCAAATTAGAACAATAAGGTAAATGATGTTCAAATAGTGATATAAGTCATGGGGCCTTAAGTGGTTAAGTGGGCAAATTTCCATATTACCCCCAACTTAAAATGCTTAAAATTTCTGTTAGATGGTACGACTCCCCCATACCAGTCATACCCTCCAATACGAGTGGTACCCACTACTTGTACTCTATGCCTCCCCCTTGGACCTAACACTTTCCAACATATGACTTGACCAAGTCAAGTCGTACCCAGCCATATAACCAGTACCCCCATATCGTATTCCTGGAAGGATAGAACCAAAGGAAGTTTGAACACTTTCTACCATACGAGTCAATTCTACGACTCGTACCCTATCTTACGGCTAATAGTGAGACACTCGTACTCGGATCTAAGTTAAGTAACTAAGTCTAAGATTAAGTGAAGGAAAACCCCAAACCATATGACCCATAACCAACCATACGACTCGTACCCACTAAGTTGTACCCATTCTAGAAAACAATTCAACCTAAAAACCAACACTGACTAGCATGTGACCAAGAGTATACCAATCATACCCCATTATACGATTGGTACCCATAAGTCGTATGATGTCAGAAACTAGGAATCCAGGAAATTTTCTAAGAGTCCAAACCTACGGTGTTTCAGTCTCCACCATTAGAATTATTTATCCCCGAATGACGGACAAGGTAAGTCAAACACAAGAACAATTCATTTGGATTATCAAATATCAATCCAACATTATCCAAGTTAGAAAACAAAGATGTGTTCAAGAACAAATACCTTTCGCATGAATATCCAGAAATGAAAATAATTATGGATATTTAGACTATATGTCCGCTTTCACTTTCCATGTATCCTCTTCCACCTTATGGTTCTGCCATAGAACCTAAAGTGAGGCCATATCCTTGGTCCGTAACTGATGAAACTAAAAATCCAATATCTCAACCGGGACCTCTTCATAAGATATAGAATCTGAGAGACCCAATCCTTCTAATGTTACCACTGAAGAAGGATCACCAAGACACTTTCTAAACAAAGGGACATGAAATACCGAATGAATGGAGCCCAAACTATAAGGCAACTCTAATTCATAATACACGTTACCAACCCACCACAAAACAAAATAATGACCATCATATAGGGGACTGATCTTCCTTTTTTGAACTAATCGCATCACTCCCAGAATGGGAGATACCCTTAGGAATATCCAAGTCTCTACATAGGACTTTTGGCGACTTTGGGCAGCCTTAAGCATATCTTGAATCACCTTTACCTTCTCTATAGCCTGATAAACCAAATTCAGATCGAACATATCTGCCTCACTGAGCTCAAACCACCCAATAGGAGATCTACACCTCCTACCATACAATGCCCCTAAAGGGGCCATCCCAATGCTAAAATGATATCAATTGTTGTAAGCAAACTCTACCAAAGGTAGATTCTAAACCCAATCGCCACCATAATCAATCACACACGCACGAAGAATGTTCTCCAATGTCTGAATAGTCCTCTCTTCTTGCCTATCTATCTGAGGATAAAAAAAGTACTCAAACTAACCTTAGTACCCAACCCTTTCTGAAACGACCGCCAGAAATGATATAAAAATTGCATACCAAGATCGGAGATAATTGAAACATGTATCCCACGCATCTTTTCAATCTCATGAAGATACAACCTCACATAGTCCTTATCCCAAAAATTAGTCCACACTGGGAAGAAGTGAGCGGACTTTGGCATCTTATCCACTATGACCCAAATAGCATAAATTGGTTCTGAGTGTGAGAAAGATCGGAAATGAAATCCATATTGATTACCTCTCATTTCCATTCAGGCAACTCAATTTCTTAATACAACCCTCCAGGCCTCATGTGCCCAACCTTGACTTGTTGGGACAATATACACTTAGCTACCAAATAAGCCATGTATCTCTTCATACCATTCCACCAATACATCTCTTTGAGATCATGATACATTTTTATCTAACCGAGATGAACCATGTAGAGTGATTTATATGCCTCAGTCAATATCCTTTGTCACAAACCATCAATATTAGGAACACATAACCTCCCTTGGTACCTTAAGGTACCATCACTACTGATCTCAAACACCATCACCTTTTCCCTCCAACATCACCCTAGATTTTTATCAAGATAGGATCTAGTATTTGTTTCTCCTTGATTTATGCACCAAGAGATAACCAAACAACTTCCTGTACCATCACACCACCATTATTAGAGTCCAAGAAATGATCTCCACGATTAGCCAAGTGGTGAATATCATTCACCAATTCCCATTTCTCCTTATGTACATAAGTTAAACTCCCCATGGACAACCTGCTAAGAGCATTAACAACTGTGTTAACTTTACTTGGGTGGTAGTGAAGACTCATATCATAGTCCTTTAAGAAGCTCTAACCATCTCCTCTTCCTGAGATTTAGCTCCTTCTGAGTGAACATGTACTGAGACTCTTATGATCAGAAAAGATGTCCATGTGTACTCCATATAAATAATGCCATCATATTTGTAAAGCAAAACCGCCGCTAAAAGAGCCAAATCATGAGTAGGATAATTCTTTTCACGTACCTTTAATTGCTTGGAAACATAGGTAATCACCTTCCCACGCAATATTAAAACACAACTAAGTACCATTCGGGATGCATATTAATAAACCAGCCCTCATAATCTTCAAGAAATGTCAAAACTGGAGCCGAAGTTAGCTTATCCTTTAGCTTTTAAAAACTCCCCTCACACACATCCGACCAAATAAACTTTTCCTTTTTCTGAGTCAACTAGCTATTATCGAGAAACTTTCCATGAACCGCCTATAATACCTAGCCAACCCCTAGAAGCTCCAAATGTCAGTTGGAGTCGTGGATCTAGGCCACCATTTAACAACATCCACCTTTTGTAGATCCACCATGATCCTCTCACTTGAAATAACATGACTAAGAAAAGTTACAACGTTCAACAAAAACTCATACTTAGAGAACTTGGCATACAAGTGTTGCGCCTTTAAGGTCTGCAACACCATACGGAGGTGATTCGTATGATCCACCTCACTCTTAGAATATGCCAGGATGCCATCAATGAACATAATGATAAAAAGATCTAGAAATTGCCTGAAAACCCTGATAATCAAATCCATAAATGCCGTTGGGGCATCAGTTAAACCAAATGACATAACCAAGAACTCAAAGTGCCCATGTCGAGTACAAAAATCTATCTTAGAGATATCCGCCTCCCTAATCTTAAGCTTATGATACCCATACCAAAGATTATCTTAGAAAAAAATTTAGCACCTTGCAACTGATCAAACAAGTCATCTATCCTTAGGAGAGGATACTTGTTTTTAACCATCACCTTATTCAACTGTCGATAATCAATGCACATTCGAAGGGAACCATCCTTCTTTTGCACAAAAAACACCAGTGCACTCTACGAGGATATACTAGGATGGATGAAACTCTTATCCAAAAAATCCTTAAATAGCTCCTTGAGTTCCCTCAACTCAGCCGAAGCCATTCTATAAGGAGGAATGGATATTGGACGAGTGTCCGAAACCAAATCAATACCAAACTTAATCTCCCTATCGGGAGGAACACCAGGAAAATTATTCGGAAAGACCTCAAAAAACATATTTACCACCATAACCAAATATAAAGAAGGACCTTCCGAGTTAGAATCTTTAACCCAAATCAAATGATAGATACACCCTTTAGAGATTAACCTCTGAGCTCTAAGATAAGAAATAAACCTCCCCCTAGTAGCTAGGGAACCACCCTCCCATTTTATAACCAGTTCATCAGGGAACCTAAAAATAACCTTATGGGTCCGATAATCTATGAATGCATAACAAGAATGTAACTAATCCATCCCCAAAATAACGTTAAAATCTACCATATCAAACTCAAACAAATCCATCAAAGTTTGCCTACTCAAACAGATACCACATACCCCCTATAGACTCTTTTAGCAACCATTGAGTCACCTACCAGGGTAGAAACAGATAAAGAATCCAAAATAACCTCAGGATTAAAACCAAAATAAATAACCACATATGGGGTCACATAAGTGAGAGTGGACCTGGGATGAAGCAAATAATACACGTCACAAGAAAAGAGTTGTAACGTACCAGTCATGATATCTGGTGATGCCTCAAATTCCTGTCGAGTAGGGAGAGCATATAACCTATTCTGACCTAAACCAATACCAGAAGAAGAAACTGATGCAAAAAAAGCACCCTTTTGTACAGGAGCAGAAGATGAAGAAATTGGATCCTTACTCGCTCCCAAAGAATCCTTACTGATCGGATAGTTTCTAAGCATATGGATTGGCTGACCATATTTAAAACACCTGTCCCTCCCCTCTTCATAGAAACCCCTATTCAACCTGCATCAAAAATGATAAGGAGAGGATAATGAGGTCGACTAATCCCCACTTGCCTAATTTTTGGCACCCTATGCTCGGAAATTATCACACCCTACTGACGTCGATTACCTGACTACTTTAGGCAAGTGGCACTAGCTATAGAGAAGGAACCAGAAGTCCCTCAGTTTTTCTTTGGCCACTTCCCTCCATCCCAACTACCTTGATGTTGAGCACTACCCTTTTTAAAAGATCTGAACTTCTTACCCTGCCTTACCCCAAACTCATCTAGTTTTCTCTTTTCCTCCTCCACCTGCTGCATATGAACCACCAACCTAGAAATATCCATATTCTTGATCAATAATTTTGTATTTCTTTCAAGAATCAAATCCCGAGATAGTCCAAAAGTGAACTTTCTCATCCTCTCCCTTATATCCAACACCAACTCCTGAGCATACTTTGACAACTGATAAATTTCAAGGCATATTCCTTGCAGAGATTTTTCCTTGCCTCAGATTAACAAATTCCTCTGTCTGTGCTTCTATTAACTCCTGAGAAAAGAAGCCATCCAAAAAAGCATTAGAGAAAGTCTCCTACAAAGTTGACTCCTCAGCATTACCTCTCAGCCTATCCCACTGCTCATACCATTGGTACGCTATATCCTTAATCTAGTAAGCAGCAAAATTCACTTCTCCATATTCATTGCCTGCATCACCCTAAATATTTTCTCTATTTCAGCCAAGAAACCCTGATGATCCTCCTCCTCCTTCACCACAACAAAAGTAAGAGGATTCATCATCATAAACTGGCCAACCTTTATGACCTCAACATATAAAACACATGATGCATATCACTTAGCCTGATCAGTAACCAACTGAGCAATAATATGAATCGATTGAAGAAATTCCATATTAGTCACCTCACCTTAATAAGGACTAGTAGCAATCAGTGGAACTCCAAAAATATTAGGGACTGGACCCCTAAACCAAGTATGAACCCCCTGAGTAGATTGTGTCCCACAAATATTATCCCCAATTGGGATAGAAGAGTTACCTTGCATCTCAAATCATCGAGGCATAACCTGAAAAGCGAACAAACAAGGATTAGCGAAGATTCCTGGACTTAGACTCTAAGCTTAAAAGTAGAATACCAAGAAAGTGAAACATTTCCTAAATGCCTTATAGTTATTCTCTTACAAGTGTGGTGCGCTACACACCCTTAAAAGATAATCTACTCAACACAGCTTTGTAGAATCCCAATTGACTATGAACGTAAAGCACTGATACCAACTTGACATGACCCAAACCAGGGCCTTGTTGTAATGTTCATACCAAGTCCATCCAAGAATAGAGACCACCCCGGTTTCCCAGCCCAACCTACAAATATGCATACCTTGAGCATCCCAACATATAAATATGCATACCCTGAGTCAGATGAACTCCAAAAGTATAACAAGATAGCATTTATTTTGATACCAAACTTTGGCATAGGTCTATAACCGTGACCAACCTAAGTAAGATCAACCATTTATTGCCAACTAATAACTATAATCAAATCAATATGAAAACCAATTTCTTGTCCATAACATAACAAAAGAAGGTAGAATAATCATAAATTCAGTCCAAGGTATTAGCCCCAATACTAATGCCAGTACTGAGGCTGACACCAATACCAACACCTCTCATTTCAACCTATAGTAGTCACACAAGCCTATAAAAAACAATATCTGACATGGACATGCCCCCAACCATAGCCAAAACCAATATCCGTAAAATATCTAAAGTATCTAAATACATCCATGATATGAAATGGATCCTTCCTAAATATGAAAGCTCACCACTTCAATCAAGTAGGTGATCCCGAATCCGATCCTTAAGAAAGAGGAGTAGAATGGACGGTTTATGGATTATGTAGAGATACAACAGCTCGAAGACTGGTTAGTAGGTGAACACTAGTATAAACTCTGGATAAGAATAAAATAATACTATCTGGTAAAACCAAGTAAAACCAATCATACATATACATATAACCATGCTGGGAAACGAAATTGGTTTTACCATGTATTTAAAACCACTAATCTGGGTATGTGTAGCTTAACCATCCTAGAACCACCCATAGGATATATGGGTCCAGTATAACCCTTTAAAAGGTCCCTGACGCATATAGCCACATGAACCAAAGATATAATAAAAGTAGGGGATTCCTAAGTATCCTTCGCTCTACATGATACATATGGACAGTGTACTTAGAGGATTCCCATGTACCTCATAGTATCATACATGGTCACTATGACCAACCCTTATGTCAGCAAATATGAGTTTCCAGTGTCCGTTCTTTGGACTCACACCTTTACGATTAGATATCACACCCTACCATTATTGCACAATTAAAACCATTACCATTCTACTAAACCATTATTCCATTATTATTAACCAAGTCTATAAGTAGTGGTATCGTCATATTAACTATTACTTGCAAGCAATGTCCTTATCCAACCTTTTTATGTAAAGGGATTACCATTTACCTATAGATTATATTATCAAGTCAACTTGGGGGAATCCCGTGTACCCCACAAGTGTTCCATAATTAAGTTTTCTTGTAGGAATCCCATGTACCCCACAAGTATTCCATTAACATGTTTACTTGGGGGATTCACTTATGACTCTCAAGGAAATTTAACTAACCATAACCATGACAACCAAAGCTTACCATTCAACCAATCAAAACCATTTAAATAATTTATACCATTCAGGGTTGTATTACCAAACTATACCATGCAATAGTTCAATTAAGAGACAATAATAAAGTAAAAGTATTATCATAGGCATTTTATCAAAATGTTGGTGGCATAGTATTTTCAAAACCAAATCCAATTACCAATTTACCATTCCCATGAAACTAACTGTCCAAACCACCAATAAATCATGTTAAAACATAATTAAAACATGGGAAAACCATAACCAAGCTTTTAATACCAAAACCCCAATAAATATTTGAAAACCCCAAAACCATACAATAATCATGCAATGAAAACATTGTATAACACATTCCTTTAGTTGGAACTAACATTAAGGGAGGAGTACATGCCTTAGATTACGAAGATGGTGGAGAGAAATCACCCTTACAAGCCCCAAATTGATCCTCTTGATGAAACTCTAGCCTATCTTTACCCAAGAACCTTAGGGAGGATTAGAGAGAGTTTATAAGTATTTTAGATTACTATAATAGGGTAAAAGATGTCCAGATAATGATATAATTCATGGATACTTAAGTGGTTAAGTGGGAAAATGTCCAGCTTACCCCTAACTTAAACTTCTTAAAATTCCCGTCTGATGGTACGACTCCTCCATACTACTAATACCCTCTAATACATGTGGTACCCATCACTCATACTTTATTCCTCCCTCTTTTACCCAACACTATCTAGCATAGGACTCCCAAACCAAGTCGTACCCAACCACATAAATAGAACCCTCAAATCATAGCCTGGCAGGATAGAACTAAAAGAAGTTTTAAAATTGTCTACCATACGAGTCAATGGTATTACTCGTACCATGTCTATTGGCTTGTGGTGAGTCATTTGTACTCAGATCTAAGTAATGTTACTAAGTCTCAAATTAAGTGTAGGAAAAATGCAAACCATATGACCCGTAACCAACCATACGACTCATACCCACCAAGTCATACCCATTCTAGAAATCAATTCAACCCACCAACCAACACAGGATAGCATATGACCAAGAGTAAAAGAACCGTTACCCATCATACGACTGATACCCATAAGTCCTATAATGTTCAAAAACCAAGAATCCAGGAAATTTTCTAAGGGTCCAAACCCAGGGTGTTTCAAAAACACCCTTTGGGACTTCATTAACATATTATTCTCAATTAAAAACTCTCAAATTATATATCAAACTCTTTGTTCAAGAAAAATCTAGGGTTCTATCAAGATAATCAATAAAGGCTTTCAACGGTGGTTTTTCTCCGTACTTTTTGGTGTCTAAGTCATGTTACTTCTCCCTCATTGTTATGTTACTAAAGGAATACATTTTAATGTATGGTATTTATGGTATTTTTATGGTTTAGAAATAAAGGTTGGGGTTTTTGGATGTTCATGGTTGATTAATGTTTCTCATGATTTAATTATGTTTTTTTTTATATTTTATATATGGTTTTGCACATTTGGGTGCATGGGAATTCTGATTTAATTAAGGGGTCATGGTTGTTCCTAAAATTTGATAATTTTTTCTTTGATAATGGTATTACCTTAACCTATTTGTGAAATTATCAATGAGAATGATATTGTCACCAATTTAATTGTGTTTTTGAACTAAATCTATGGAATAACCTTAGAAATAACAAATAAAGAACTTATAAGGGCTTTGATGATCATAAATTGAATTGGATTAAAAACCTTGTTGGGGACATGAGATTCCCCTAAGTGATTTTAACAATGGAGTCTGCAGGACACATGGGAATCCCCTAAGGGTTTTCTAATGGCATTGCTTGCAAGTTATAGTTGGTATGTCGATACCATCTCATAATGACTTAACAATTGACTCCTTGAATTGGTGGTTTGGTAATGTACAAGAGGCTTAATTAGTAAATAATGGTGGGTTAATAGCTAGCTGTAAAGGTGCGAGTCTAATGGACAGGCATTGAAAACTCATATTTGTTAATGTGAGCTTTTGTCAAGGTAAATGAGTGCATGATGTAAAACTTATATTTTGGATGATGTACTAATTATCCAAGGTTTTTTTCTCTATTATGTGCGGCTAACATACACAGGTGCCTTTTCAGTAGGGGGATGAACCCATATAGCCCATGGGTGGATTTATGACAGAAAAGCTACACAATCCAAGTTAAGGTTTTAAATGAATGCTATATCTTTTTCCCTACCCAACACGATATATATACATAAATATATATATATATATGTCTGATTTCATATGGTTATTAATTGGGTTTTGAATTAAAGGCATTATCTTATCTTTATCTCAGAGTTACATAATAGGATTCACTCTGCTAACTATCTTTGGGCATTGTATCCCAACGTGATGCAGCAATCAGCCATACTACCATTCTTTCTACTCAATGAATTGGATTCGAGGATAGCTTTTGCGTTAGATTAAAGCGGTGAGCTTCCAAACTCCAGAAGACCCTATTTTATGTTATAAACTTCTTTTCATTATTTTTATTTCTTTTGTTTTTGTCTATGGTAGGGGAGATGTCACAATTAGATATTCTTTAACTTAGGTTAGAGTCTTTTTCAAACTACTATTGGCATAGGTGGTGTTAATTTTAGTGTTAGCATTGGTATTAGTATTGGCATTGGGATTGGTAATGGATGGTTAATTGATTATGATGTTTGAAATTGGTTTTAATCTTACTATCATGTTTTTAATTTAACATTATCATACCTTATTATAGTCAGGTTTAACCTGACATGGTGGTGCGGGGTAGGTAACAATTGGGTATTGGGGATGGTCTTTGATCCTTGTTGGACTTGAGATACCTGAATTGACTAGATCCTAGTTTTGGTCATGCCATACTGGTATCACTGCCTTAGGTTCATGGTCTATTGGGTGTCTGACGAAGTCTTGTCCAGTATAGTCTCTTTTATAGGTGTGTAGAGCACCACACTTATAAGGGAAAGGCTACGAGGAATTTGGAAATATTTCTCTTTCTTATGTTCTATTTTCTAGTGGTAGAGTCTAAGGTACTAAATTCTCCTCTAATTCCTATTTGTTCACTTTTCATATCATGCCTCTTAGATGATCTAAAGTTCACAAAAACTCCTCTGTCCCACCTAAGGAAGATGTTGATGGGTCATGGCCTACTTATGGGATATAGACCCGGTCTAGGAGTCCAGTTATTGATTTCCATCCTAGAGTTTCATTAGTACCCTCCTTCCCTTCGCGAGCTTCTTAGGCTGATGTGAAACATGTTGAGTTTAGTTAGTAAATCCATTTTTTAGTTCAGTTGGTAGTTTACCAGGATAAGCGTGGTACTTTTGTTACTTTATCTTCTGAGGCCACAAGGGTTGTCTAGTTTATAAGGTTGAACCCTCCGACCTTTATTGGTGTTAAGGTTGACGAGGATCCTCAGGATTTTATTGATGAGATTGTAAAGATCTTCTATGTTATGCATACTACTAACATAGAGGGCATGGAATTTTCTATCTACCAACATAAAGATGTAGCATACCAATGGTATAAGGAATGGGAATAGTCTAGGGTTGACGATGCTAAGTTATCCCTAAGGGGTAATTTGTCTAGTATTTTTTAGACCGCTTTTTTTCTCAAGTTGAGGGAGGAAAAAGTAAAAGAGTTTGTTAACTTGAAGCAAGAAAGATTTCATTCTATGAGTATGACTTGAAGTTTCACCAGTTATCACAATATGCTTCTGAGTTAGTTTCTAGCATGAGGGATAGAATGAGAAAGCTCACTTCTGGATTATCTTGAGACTTGATTTGGAGAGTAAGGCTACTCTATTTTATTGGGACATGGACATCTCTAAGTTGGTTGTGTACATACAACAGGTTGAGAAAGGGAAGAAGATATAAAAGGTGATGGGGGAGAGGTAGAGCAAGAATTTTAGATTTTTTGATCAGGGGTCAATAACAGAGTCGCAGGGAAGGTAGAAATTGGTCCAAGAAGAGGTGGGGCCATTATGGGTCTTACACAATGGCTAGTTCTCCTTACCCAAACCCATCTGGTGAATAACATACTCAGGGTCACAGAAATTATAGGTAACATGATATCCAATCTCAGGCTAGTAGGGCCCAATTAACTCCATCGTATCCTTCATGCAGATTTTATGGTCGATTGCATCGGGTTTACTTTGATGAAGGATAGGAAAATTTCATTAACTCTGGAAACCAATACATATGCTTAAAATAAATCCTATTGGTAAGGTTGCCTCTGCGTGAAACAAGGTTCATGTTGCCTTTTCATCAACTCTGACACCAAAGGGTGCATTATCTAGCTTCGACACTGGTCAAAAGGGTCTTTATGCACTCACTACTCATCTGGAGTCTGAGGCATTGTCTGATGTCATTACTGGTCTATTGAAACTCTTTTCCCATGATGTGTATAGTCTTCTTGACCCGAGGTCTACTCTTTCTTATGTGACCCCATTTGTGGCTGTGCATTTTGGTTTTGGTATTGAGTATACTCTTAACCCTTTTTTGTTTCTACCTTGGTGGGTAACTCTATGGTGGTTAGAAAAGTCTACACAAGTTATGTGGTGTCTGTGGGTGATCGGTAGACTTCAGTGGATCTATTTGAATTAGATATAGTGAATTTTGATATCATATTAGGGATTGATAGGTTGCACTCGTGCTATGCGTCTTTAGAATTTCAAACTCATAAGGTCATTTTTAAATCACCTAATAAGCTAGTTATTAAATGGGAGGTGGTTCCCTAGCTCCTAAGGTAAGGTTCATATCATATCTTAGAGCTGAGAGATTAATATCTAAGGGGTGTCTCTATCATTTGGCCTAAGTTAAAGATTCTAACTTGGAGGGTCCTTCTTTACATTACATCTCGATGGTGAATGACTTTCCTGAGGTCTTTCGTGATGACCTTCCTGGCATTCCTCCCAATAGGGAGAATGATTTTGGGATAGATCTTGTTCTGTACATTCATCCTATTTCTATTCCCCCGTATAGAATGGCTCCAGCTAAATTAAAGTAGCCTAAGGAGAAACTAAAAAATATTTTAGATAAGGTTTTCATCCATCCTAGTGTGTCTCTGTGGGGCGCACAAATTTTATTTATATGTAAGAAAGATGGATCCCTTCGGATGTGTATTTATTACCAATAATTGAATAAGGTAACGGTAAAGAATAATTACCCTCTTCAAAGGATAGATGATTTGTTTGATCAGCTTCACGATGCTAAGTTCTCTCTAAGATTGATCATCAATTCAGGTATCATCAGTTAAAGATTAGGGAGGTGGATATACCTAAGACTGTTTTCCGTACATAGTATTGGCATTTTGAGTTCTTGGTTATGTCTTTTGGGTTGACTAATAACTTGGCAGAAATCATACACTTGATGAATAAAGTCTTCTATTAGTTTATGGATTTATTTGTTATTGTGTTCATAGATAATATTCTGGTGTACTCTAAGAGTGAGGTGGATCATGCCGATTACCTCTGCATTGTGTTGCAGACCTTGAAAGATCAGCAATTATATGCCAAATTTTTTGAAATATGAATTCTTGTTGAACGTTCTCAATTTTTTAGGTCTTGTCATTTCTAGTGAAGGGATCATGGTGGATCCACAGAAAGTTACAGTGATTAAGAAGTGGCCTAGACCTACGACTCCAACCAATATTAGAAGATTCTTGGGTTTAGTCAGTTATTATAGAAGGATTGTAGAAAGTTTTTCTATAGACGCCTCATTCAATAAGTTAACTTAGAAGTAGGTGAAGTTCTTATGGTCTGATGCTTGTGAGGGTAGTTTTAAGAAGCTGAATGGTAAGTTAACTTCGACTCCAATATTGACTTTGACTGAATACACTAATGGATTTGTGGTCTTTTGTCATGTGTCCTGTGTGGGGCTTGGTTACGTATTGATGCAGCATGTCAGAGTGATAGACTTTGCCTCTAGATAGTTAAAGGTGTATAAGAAGAATTGTTTGACTTATGACTTGGAATTGTTAGCTTTGGTATCCATATTGAAAATCTGGCATCACTATCTATATGGTGTGCATGTGGAAATCTTTTTCGATCATAAGAGCCTACAATATATGTTTACTCAAAAAGAGGTTAACCTAAGGCAAAGAAGATAGCTTGAGCTGCTTAAAAATTACAACATGAGTATTTACTACCATCTAGGTAAAGCTAATGCAGTTGTTGATGCTCTTAACAAGTTATCCATGATAGGTCTAGATCAAGTAGATAAAGGGAACTAGGAGTTGGTAAAAGATATTAACTATTTGTCTAACCTTGGAGTTTGTTTCTTTGACTCTAAGAATAGCGGTGTATTTATGAAGAAGGTAGCGCATTCATCTCTTGGTGCTAAAATAAAGGAGTAACAAGTGTTGGATCCTATCTTGGAGAGGATCAAGGTGGATGTAGGTGGGCAGAAGGTGATGGCCTTCGAGATTAGTAGTGATTTTAACTTACGGTTCTAAGAAAGGTTATGTGTTCCCAAAATAAATGGATTGTGAAAGAGGATCTTGGTTGTGGTACATAAGTCGCACTACTCTATTCATCCTAGTTTGAAAAAAATGTATCATGACCTTTAGGAGATGCATTGGTGGAACAATATGAAGTAAGAAGTGGCTTATTTTATAGCTAAGTGCATAGTGTTCTAGCAAGTGAAGGTTCAGTACATGAAGCCTGGGGGATTGTATCAAGAAATTGTGTTTCCTATGTGGAAGTGGGGAGTGATCAATATGGATTTCATTATCAGTCATCCTCAACCTCAGAAACACTTTGATTCTGTTTGGGTCATCATGGAAAGGATGACGAAGTCTGCTCATTTCTTGCCAGTAAGGAAAATTTTTTTGGCAGAGGATTATGCTAGGTTGTACCTCCAAGAGATTGTGAATTTAAATGGGGTGCCTATTTCTATCATTTTAGATCATGGTACGTATTTTTTATCCTACTTTTGGCGGTCATTTCATAAAGGGTCGGGGACTAAGGTGATTCTTAGTATAGTTTTCCACCCGCAGTCAGATGAACAGGCAAAAAGGACTATTTAGACATTGGAAGATATGCTTCGAGCTTGTGTGATTGACTATGGTGGTAGTTGGGTTGAGTATTTTCCTCTTTTAAAGTTTTCATATAATAACAACTACCACTCTAGCTTTGGGATGCCTCCATTTAAGGCATTGTATGGTAGGAGGTATAGGTGTCCCATTAGGTGGTTCAAGGTTGGTGAGGCAGAGTTGATTGGCTCGAATGTGGTTCACCAAGCCATGGACAAGGTGAAGGTGATTCAAGATTAGATTAAAGCCACCCAAATTTACCAAAAGTCCTATATGGATGTAAGGCATAGGAAGTTAGAGTTTGAGGTTGGGATAAGGTGTTCTTAAAGGTTTCTCCCATGAAAAGAGTGATGTGGTTTGGGAAGAAGGGCAAGCTCAGTCCTCAGTATGTTAGTCTA
This sequence comes from Capsicum pubescens, assembly GCA_030864215.1. Taxonomy (NCBI): domain Eukaryota; kingdom Viridiplantae; phylum Streptophyta; class Magnoliopsida; order Solanales; family Solanaceae; genus Capsicum; species Capsicum pubescens. Next base: position 270,493,455 of record CM061548.1, read on the forward strand.
TACATAGTTTAAAGACGGGTTGGTAATATTGCATATGAGTTAGGATTTCCTTCTAGTCTAAGTTCCACTCATCTGGTGTTCTACGTATCTATGTTGAGGAAGTGTGTGGGTGATCCTTTGCAAATTATACCTATAAAGGATATTGGTATTTTAGATTCCCTAACTTATGAGGAGGTCCTAGGTAAAATTTTAGATCGGCAGGATAATTGATTGTGGACCAAGGATGTAGCTTGGGTAAAGGTTCTACGGAGGAACCACAAGGTTGAAGAGGCTACTTAGGAAGCGAAAGAGGACATAAAGTCTAAGTATCCATTCCTATTCCCTATTCCAAAACATTGTGCTTAAGGTATGTATGGTTCTTAACATCTTTGTTTCTGTCTTTGTTAAATATAAAATGTAAAATCCTTTGGTATTTTGTTTTCTATCTTAAAGAAAAGAGTAGGGGTGTTTGGTGGCTTAATTGTTCTAGTCAATGCCTTTTCCTATCATTCAAGGACAAATGATCCAACTGGGGCAGAACTGAAACACCCAAGGTTTTGGCCCTTGAAAATTTCCTGAGCTTTGAGTTCACTTTCATATTGACTACTTTATCATATGAGTCGTAAGGTGTGGCATGGGTCAGATGACCCTAGTCATGAGATGTCCAGTGGATGGTGGTTAGGGTTCTATTATGGTTATGACTTGATGGTGTGAGTTGGTAGGGGTGGTGATGACTCTTTAGGACGAACCATAACCAAATTAGTAACTTAGTGACTTGACTTGGCTCTGAGAATGATACTCTCACTAAGAGCCATGATGATAGGTTATGAGTGGTAGGTTTGAGTCGTATGTTTTCCAGTGTCAAATCCCTTTGGGTTCTATCTTGGATACTACTAGACCATACAAGTCATATGGTCTGGTAATAAATGGGATCCTAGAGTCGTATAGTGGATAATGTATCAGTGTTCAACTCACTATCTTGGTGACTAGGGTATAAGTCATATATTGTGGTCATGAGTCAAGAGATCGACTCGTAACCACCTGCGACCTTTTAAAAATTTTAATTTGGGGGCATTCTGGAAATTTCCCCCATTAACTCCCTTTGATACAATAACTTAAAACACCTTTTGGGACTTTATTAACACATTATTCTTAATAAAACACTCTGAAATTCTCTCTAAAACTCTATGTTCAAGAAAAAGTTATGGTTTAATCTAGATAATCAATTAAGGCTTTCAAGGATGATTTCTCTCTATACTTCTTAGTGTATAAGGCATGTTACTCTTCCCTCATTGTTATGTTACTAAAGTCTTATGTTTTAATATATGATTTCATGGTATTGTTATGGTTTTAGTGTTTTGGATGTTCAAGGTTGATTAATATTTCTCATGATTTTTTTTCATTTGATAATTATGGTTTTGCACATGTGGGTGCATGGGAATTGTGATTTAATTGAGGGGTCATGGTTGAGCCTCAAATTTGATAATTTTGGCTTTTATAATGGCATGCCCTCAACCTGTTTGTGAAATTGTCAATGAGAATGATATTGTCACCAATTTAAATTATGTTTTTGAAATAAATCTTTGGGATAACCTTGGAAATAACAAATGAAGACTTATAAAGGCTTTGATGGTCATAAATTTGATTGTATTAAAAACTTATGGGGTACACGGGATTTCTCCAAGTGATTTTAATAATGGAGTATGCAAGATACATGGGAATCCCTAAGGGTTGGCTAATGACATTGCTTGAAAGCTAAATTCAGTATGATGATACCACCTGATAATGCCTTAACTATTAACTCCTGGAATTATTGGTTTGGTAATGTGTAAAAGGTTTAATTAGGAAATAATGGCGGGTTGTGATAGCTTGTCGTGAAGGTGTAAGTCTGATGGATGGGCACTGGAAACTCATGTATATTGATATAAGGTTTGGTCAAGGTGACTGTGTGTATGATGTCACAATTATATTTTGGGGGATGTACTCGTCGTCCCAGGTCGTTTTGCTTTTATACGTGTGGCTAACAAGCACTGGGCCCTTTCGGTAGGGAAAGTTGAACCCATACAGCTCATTGGTGTATTTATAATAGAAAATTTACACAACCTAGGTTAAGGTTTTAAATACATGCTAAACCTTATTCCCTTTCCCGGTATGATATATGTACATATATATGTGATTGCATATAGTTATTAATTGGGTTTTAAATTTTATGGAATTAAATTATCTTTATCCTTTAGTTACATGCTAGTGTTCACTCTGCTAACAATCTTCAGGTGCTTTATCCCCACACGATGCAACAATTGGCTATAGTATCATTCCTCCTTCTTAGTGACTTGGATTAGGGGATAGCTTTTGATTCAGATGAAGTGGTAAGCTTTCATACTCTGAAAAACCCTATTTCATGTTATGTACTTCTTTTAATTATTATTATTACTTTGGTTTTGGTTTTTAGCTATGGTCGAGGCATGTCCCGACTAAATATTCTTTAACTTTTGTTAGAGGCCTTGTTGAACTCCTATGGGCATGGGCAGTATCAGTATTAGTGTTTTGCCATTGTTATTGGTATTCGGATTGGGATTGGTAATGGATGGTTAATTGGTTGCGGTTTTTGACTTTGGTTTTAATTTAATATTATCATATTTTTTATATGTTGGAGTTCACCCAACATGGGGGTGCAGGGCAAGTAATGGTCGGGTAATGGGGGTGTCTCCAGTCCTTATTGGACATGAGATGCCTGACACAACTAGACCCTAGTTTGGGTCATGTCACTCCCCCCATTGACATAGACTTAGTTCTATAAGATCTTCTTAAAGAAGTATATGCCTCATAACCTTAGGGATCATTTGAGGAATTAGTTCTCGAGGTTGGAGTAGTGCTCCATGACTATTATGGAGTATGAGGTTTAATTTCATGAGTTCGATTGGCATGTTACTTCTATTTTTAGTATAGAGAATGAGAAGGCTCGTTTCTTTATTTGAGGATACCAACTTCCTCTTTGCATATCGACATAGAGTTTGGTTTCTACGAATAGGTCTTATGTTGAGGTTTCTAATCATGCTCAGGTGATAAAAAAGATATATTGTGAGGCCCAACGGGGCAACGATGCAAGGTCACAATAGTAGGGTAGTTTCAATGGAAGTCATAGTGGCTCACGGTTTAGATGCAGTGGTTCTTAGGGTAGGTACCCTTTGTATCATCCGTATTAGCATTAGGGTCAGTCTAGTAGGACTGTTAAGGACGCACTTCAGATTACCAATGGAGGCCAGTCTAGTTTTAGTAATCGTCCTGGATAGGATTGTGGTCTGTCTTTAAGGGTTTCTTCTTCTGGTTATTCTTGTCGTGATGGTTATTTTGATTTAACTAGATCTTTTAGTTTCAGTATAGCGTTTAGGAAATGTTATGGTTGTGGTACTTTTGGTTATTTATTGAGAGAGTTCCTTAGTTGTGGAGCAATGGTTCCTTTAATTCAGAGTGTTCCATTGATTTGGGTAGTTCTGCCCCCAGCTAGAGGTGATATGCATTATTGTAGGGGTTGTCCATAGGGTTTCTATTGAGGATCTCGGGCAGATAATATAGGTGATCATTTAGGAGCCTAGCTAGGTGGAAGGCATGGTCAATTACTTGTCGTACTTACTAGACTCGAGGATGAGGCTTCAAATGCTGTTATCACAAGTATAATCTTCGTGTGTCGTCTATCGAGTTTTGATTTATGTTATCCTATTCTTATGTCTCTTCTTACTATGCCATGCAGTTAGAGTTATCTTAGGATTCATTGTCTATGTCATTATGTGTATCTACTCTTATGGGTGATTCTTTAATAATGGACCGGGTTTATAGATTATATGTTGTTATTGTTTGAGAGTTTGATACTCAGATTGATCTTATTATATTAGATATGGAGGATTTTGATGTGATCCTGGGCATGGACTGGTTAACCCACTATCATGTGGTCTTGGATTATTTTGCCCAGACCATTACCTTATCCATGCTCGGCGTACCACCACTTGTGTGGGAGGGAGCTATTAGTCATATGTCGATGGGGATTATTTATTATATTTATGGTAGGAGACTTATTTAATGGGGTTGCGAGTATTTCCTCACTTATATTGGTGATGTTAGTATGGATACTCCATTATTTGACTCTGTTCCTATAGTTTATGAGCTTTATGATGTTTTCCTACCGATCTACCAGATCTTTCTCCTAAGTATGATATAGAGTTTGTTATTGATCTTGATCCTGGCACCCAACCTATTTCCATGCCACCTTACTGTATGGTTCTTTACGAGTATAAAGAGCTAAATTCTCAACTTTAGTATCTTCTTTGTAATGGTTTTATTAGAGAAAGTGTGTCTCATTTGGGAGCTCCTGTGTTGTTTCTAAAGAAGAAGGATGGTTCCGTGTAAATGTGTATTGATTATAGGCAGCTTAATAAGGTGTCGATGGAGAACTAGTATCTTAGGCCTTGCATTGATGAATTGTTTGAACAGCTTCAAGGAGAAGCAATGTTTTCTAAGATTGATTTGAGGTTCAGCCACCATCAATTGAGGATTCAGTCTGAGGATATCCCAAAGATAGACATTAGGACCTGGTATGATCATTATGAGTTTCTAGTGATGTCTTTTTGGATGGTCAATGCCCTAGGTGCATTTATTGATTTAATGAACTGTGTGTTAAGAACTTATTTGGATTCTTTTGTGATTGTGTTCATCGACGACATCCTTGTGTATTTGAGGAGTAGAGAGGATCATATGAAATATTTAAGGATTGTGCTCCAAGCTTTCAGAGATCATATGTTTTTGCAAAATTCTCTAAGTGTGAGTTTTGGATTCGGTCAGTGACATTCCGTAGGCATATGGTGTCTAAGGATGGGATTATTATAGACCTAGTAAAGATCGAGGCTACTCTTGATTGGGTAGGCCTACATGTCTGTCTAAGGTTCGTAGCATCATTGGTTTGGTTAGTCATTATTAGTGGTTAATTGAGAGTTTTGCTACCATTGCCACGCTAACGACCAGATTTATTCGGAAGGAGGTTCCTTTTCAATGGTTTGAGGAGTGTAAGTCGAGCTTTGGAAAGCTCAAGGGATTTCTCACTTTAGCTCCTACCTTGGCTCTTCAAGTTGAGGGTGAGGGATTCATCGTGCGTTGTAATGCTTTTGGTATTGGTTTGGGTTATGTATTGATGTCGCAGGGTTGAGTTATTTGCTTTTGTATTAAGAAAGTTGAAGATGCACGAACATAACTACCGCACTCATGATTTAGAGTAGGCGGAAATAGTTTTGCACTTAAGATTTGGAGGCATTATCTTTATGGCATGTAATGTAAGATCTTCACTGTTCATTGCAGTCTTTAATATATTATGCCCAACAAAAGCTTAATTCTAGACAGTGTAGATAGATGGAGTTGCTTAATGATTATGATATCTACATCTTGTATCTTCCAGGAAAAGAAAACGTAGTAGCGGATGCCTTGAGTTTGAAGGTGGCGAGTATGGGTAGCTTGTCTTGTATTTCAGTTTCTCAGAGGCCGTTGGAATGGGACATTCACTCCTTAGTCAAATTGATGTTGCAACTTAATATTTCAGACCCTAGGAGTATTCTTGCTAGTGTTGTGGCGAGGTCTTTACTATTTGAGCATATTTACAGTCATCGGTTTAAGAAGAAAAGGTCTTGCTTCATCCGTGATTAGGTGTTGAGTGGTGAGTCCAAGAGGGCTACCATAAATTTTGAGGGTGTTTTGAGATTTGACAGTTGAATTTATGTTTCGAGGGTGGATGACTTGATTCAATCAATTTTGTGGGAGGCTCACATCCTTATAAATTCAATTCCCCCGAGTATAGCTAAGATGTATAGTGATTTATGGCAGCAATATTGGTGGAGTGGCATGAAGGGATATATGATAAACTTTGTAACGCGTTGCCTATGTTGTCAACAGGTAAAGGCCAAGCATTAGAGACCTGCTGGCTTGATTCAGAGGTTTTCCATTCCTGATTGGAAATGGGAGAAGATTACCATAGACTTTGTTAGTGGTTTGCCTCATACTTCTCGTGGTTCTGATAGTATTTGGGTCATTGTCTATCAGTTGACCAAGTCGGGAAAATTCCTTCCTATTCAAATGTCCTTTTATGTCGAGAGGTTGGCTCGTATCTATGTTAGTGAGGTAGTCCTTTTGCATGGTGTTCCTATATCTATCATTTCAGACTAGGATTCAGTGTTCACTTCTAGATTTTGGAGAGATTTTTAAAAGGAGTTGGGGGAACTCAGGTGGATATTAGTACAACCTTCAATCTTCACACCGGCGGGTAGTTGGAGCAAACTATTCAGCTCCTCAAGCATATCCTTCAATCCTGTGTTTTAGAGTTTAAATGTCAGTACGAGTAGCACTTAGCTTTTGAAAAGTTTGCATATAATAATAGCTACCATTACAATTTTGAGGTGGCGCCTTTTGAGGCTTTGTATGGTAGGCTATGTCGTTCTTCGATTGGATGGTTTGAGCATTTCGAGATTAGACCCCGTGGTAATGACTTGCTTCAAGAGTCATTGGATAGAGTAAGGGTGATTCAGGATAGTTTTAAGGTATCTTAGAGTAGACAGATTCTTTTGCGAATTATAGACTTTGTGCCTTAGGATTTGGAGTTGGTGACTGGGTATTCCTTCCGAGTATAGAGTGTGATGAGGTTCGAGAGGAAAGGGAAGCTCAACCCTATTTATATTGGACCCTTTGAGATTCTTCACACAGTTGATGAGATAGATAATAAGTTAGCCTTACTCACGATTTCGCTACTATCCATCTTGTTTTCTATGTTCTATGTTGCAGTGATACATTCTTGACCCTTTTCATATAAGTAGATGAGATGCAGTTCAGTTGGATGAGCAGTTGACATTCGTGGAGGAGTCGGCATTTATATTGTCTAGTGTTGTCCAACGGTTGTGCACTAGAGAGATTTCAATAGTTAAGGTTTAGTGGAGGAACCACTCAATAATAGAGAATACTTGAGAGATAGATAGTGCGATGCGAACAAAGTATCTTCACCTTTTCGAGGCTTTAGGTACATCCTAATCCTTTACTTTAACAGACAAAAGTTCTTTTAGTAGTGGATATTGTAATGACCATCCAGGTCATTTTATATATTTTTGCTCATTTTCATCGTTTAGATCTTTCTTATAACTGTCCCACGACATTTATGACATGCTAGAACTGACAATTCGATTGACGGGCAATTCATTTGGTTTTTAAAGTCAATTCTCTATATTGAAATATTTGTTGGTTCAAATTGTCTATCAGGTGAAAACTTCAATGAAACATCCTCATATGCCAATTTTGATAGTTCTAATAGTTTCAAAAATTTAATTTTAGGTTAGGTGGACCCTTGGTTTGGGTCTCGAGGCTTTCAAACTCATTTTAGACTATTATCCGAAAGTTAAGAAAAATATCACATAAGTGTGGGGCCCATTTTTTATCGAGACGATCTCATATAGAAATTTTAATTGTGCCATTAATTTTGGAATGTTGAATTTGATAAGGTATCATAGTTTATTTTCATATACAAGATTTTGGATGAATCTTGAGGGGTTGGCGGAGACTTCTAAGTCTCATCTGGTGTTGGTCCGTTGCGTACTTGACCAATTGGTCACTTAAGCGAATGGCATTGGCCTACTGGTATCGGTTAAGAGAGACTTTGATCATGTACATGAGAGCCGCTTAAGCGACGGTAGTGTTGGTTATACAACATATGCTGAGGCTGCTAATATCGAGAAAGCTACACCTGGTCGGTCAAGCTATATTCAGTTAAGCAACCCGGTGTCCGCTTAAGCGAGACCGTGTACTTGGTAGGGGTATAAAAACTCCACCAAGCCTAATTTTCTTTGCATTTTTCCAAATTCAAGTATGTGGAACCCTAAAGAGAGTAGAAATTTAGGAGAATCATTAGTGGATGATTTGGAAGTATTCATAGGCTCTATTAACGCATTTCTTCTATTAATTCTTGGTAAGTTTCACCAAATTTCATGGCTAATTTCTCATGCTTTCCCCTAAAATCCCCAAATCATTGATAGGTTTATTGTAGCACCTTTTGAGCTCGAAATTCATCCATTCTTAAGGGTAAATGTTCTTTGAGAATAGAGAGATGTTTTGTCCATTTTGAAAGTATGATTTCGCAAATGGGCCTTTCATGGGTTTTTTACGTAATTTTTGACCCCAGACATGATAGTGAATTATGGGTATCATTTTTCTTGTATTGATATGTACATTGTGATTTTGACAGCAAGGAACTTTGTAGAAGCTTCTCAAAAGAGGAAACCCCTGGCTTAGTGGATTCTTTAGGTTTACTTTGGCATCCAGGTAGACTAGGTTTACCTTCTTCATAGATTGAGCTAATTTGTAGTATAATTATGATATTATGCAAGATATATAATAGGATTCAGGTACTGGAAGCATGGTTGGTATGGTTAGCCTTATTTGTGTTGGTTAGGTTATCTTGAGATCATAATCTAGGTGGAATTGACTTAGTTGCTTATGTTTAGGTAAATTTGCCTTAGTTTCTCATGTTTTAGGTGGAATTGACTAAGTTGGTAATGTTTTTGAAAAATTTTCTATTAGGTCTAATTATGGCTTATTAAATACCTAAAAATGAAATTAGATACCTTAGCTTAGTCTAGGGTTAAAATTACCAAAAATGGATTAAAAGTGGACCCTTCCGACCCACCTTAAGACAAGACTTGTGTTAGATTTTGTAGACTTATATACTCATGTTACACCCTTTGAAATGCTTTTTTGGGGACTTTAAGGAGATTAAGTACTTAACGATTATGCTAGTTTGGTATTTAGAAGGTGCTAATTTCATATAAACTTGATGGTCTATTGATATGGTTTATGGGTATGGGTTATTGATATGGTTTATAGGCATGGTTTATTGATATGGTTTATGGATATGTCTTATTGATATGGTTTATAGGTATGGCTTATTGATTATTTTTATGTGTATGGATTGCTGATATAGTTTATCGGTATGGTTTATTAATATGGTTGATGAGTATGATATATTAATATGGTTTAGTGGTATAGTTTATTGATAATATGAGTTCCAGTTTAATTCAGATAAATGATGTTCTGATAATGATATTATTGAGGATGTTATGATGATGATGATACAAGTTCCAACTTGAATTTAACATTCAAAGATGAGTATGATATGATATGGTATGGATGGTTTGATGGTTATAGCTGAAATTTTGTAAAGTTATGGACCTTTGGTCATTTGTTTTCTTTTGATTGTACCATTCTAGGTTTAAGAGGGACCGCATTGGATTATTTACTTTTTTGCATTTACTGTCTTATGGGGGCTAATTTTGTAGTATTATTTATGCTTTCATATTATCTCTGTTTTGGCTATTTATTTATAGTGTTGGAGCGTATTCTAGGTTTTCTATTTAACCTTGACTTATCTTATTTTATCTTGTGTCTTATCGTATTTATATAATGAATTAGCTCAGTCGACCGATGATGCCTACCCATGTACCCATGGTTTTGGTTCTCATACTATACGTTTGTACATTTTTTATGTAGATCCGAGTACTAGTAGTCACCGCTTATGTGAGTTCGTGCTAAGTTGATTTCGGAGATAGGGTGAGATCTCAAAGTTGAAATTGGCCTTTTTTCCTTCTATTGTCTATGCCAATTTTTATACGAATAGTATTTGACTATTCAGTATTTATGTTCCATTTGTAGTAGATGTTTTTTCCCAAATTCCAACCAAAACTTTTATATAGTAATATGCATCTTATTTTACCCCTATTGACGTGTAGGTTATTATTTTGATAACATCTAAGTTTTTTGGGATCGTAGAGGAAAGATGAGCAATTGGTGGATGATTCAAAACTTGGCTTCGATATTAAGGTAGCCTTCAGTCGTCCACTTTTATTCATGAGATGGTGTATAGTGTATATTGCGTGATGTAAGGATGATAGGACATGTTTATCGTGTGTCATTACTTAGCCTATTTAGGGAAATTCGGGTAGAAATGTGACCCGAACCTTAGTATAAAATAGTTTTTATGGCTATAGATTCCTATTACCCTAGATTACAAGCAAGTTGACCATAGTTTGATCCTAAAATGCTAGTTATTTACTATTGGGCCTGAGGTCGTGGTTACGATACTAATTGGTTTCCATGTGAGTATTCTATCTTTATAAAGGAAGAGACTTTAATTTATAGACGCTCAAGCGCATATGGTTGTATTATTTTGATACTGGTAATGACATGCATACTTGTAAGAATATTCATGCTTACTTTGTGGTATAATTCCAACCAAAATCATTATTTCACTACTGTTTCCTAAAAAGTGATTTATTCCCACTTTCCACTTTCAAAATGGATTCTTTTATAACGCCAATCGTACTATCATATTTAATAATTTATGAGCTTTTGGAACTAAAGATGATATTTTGGAAATTATACCAAGATAGATTTTGATCCATGGTTTATCTATTATTTTACCATTACTATTTACTTTGATCGAGAGTGATTCCAACCCTTTTTACCCTACTATGTTGATTTAGTGCCCGAGTTGATCTCGGGTAATGGATTTACAAAGTTACACTTTTTTAGTCATGATTCAAGTCTGTTCACTTCTTATATATAATCCCTCCAATACTAAGAGTAGTAGATTGATAACAATGATTATTGGAAGTCTTAGATCAAGACTGGGTACTATATACAGATATTATCGAATCCCCTAGGGGCCCCTAGATTCGTGAGCCACAGTACCTGAGAATAAAGGTCATCATAGGTCCTTTCTTTGTGAGATGTGTAGCTAAAGGAGGTGTATACACTTGGTATATTATGGCACTCACATTAGATATGGTATTACGGATTTACTTTGTGTTAATTCATTCAAATGGATTGCATACCACTAGTATATTGTTTGGTGCTTATATGTATCAGCCTTATGGGGAGAGGGATTGTATAGGTATAGGCTATTATTGATGATTGCAAAGTGTTTATTGAACTTTCTAGGATTATGGTGCCCAGTTAGGTGTTAGTTATCTAGACTAGACGGTTATAATTTGTGGTAGGTTGATTGTGGACTGGTACCTAAGGTTGTTGGTATTATTCTGATCCATTTTCTCTTTATGGTGAATTACATTATTAACAGACATCTCATTGTTAGACATTATTATTAAGGATCCTGATTATGACTGCACTAGCTTTTCTACTTAGTTGGGATGCCTTGAGATGTTAGGTTGGTTACCTTAGGTCATTACCTTGAGTTAACCCTATATATATACATATGTATATATATATATATGATATCACCGTATATCCCTATTTTCTTTCCCATTCGTGTTGTATATACATATATGTATCTTTTGCCTTGTATACTATAATATAACTTCTTTCACTCTTTCTTTTTATATAGGCTAGTGATATACGGTGTTGCACCTTAGACTCTAATTACTATTAGGATATGATCAGTTTATCCTTATTACTTCCTTAGCTCTATTCTGTTCATCTTCCACGATAGTTGTTTGTAGTTATATTCTTACTTTATATGTTATTTATGCTAGCATATCTTTGAAGTTTATTCGACCGATGACTACTAAGTATCATTTTGGTACTCATAAAATACACTTATGTAGCCTATAGATAATAGTTTTGTTCTCTCCTTTGGTGTGTGTATTGTGGAAAGCATCTATGCATCGGAGACTTAGGGTGAGCTCCTGGCATTCGTAGTATTCCTACTTACCCTCGTATTGATTAGAATGATCTCTATGTTATGTTTAGAGACGACTTGTACTTATTACTCTGTATTTCATTTTGTACTCTGGTTGTATTAGAAACTCTTGCACTAACTTCACCAGGTCTAGGGGTTCAATTATATATATTAGTCTCTTCATTATAAATATTCTGCTTCTTTCTTTCATTTCTTCTGATAATCTGTTAATAACTGTTCCGAACTATGGGTTGGCTTACCAATTAGTGGGTATAGTAAGTGCCCTCATGATCTGAGAAATTGAGTCGTGGCTTAAGGGATTTCATAACTCAAACCCAAAGATCAAGAATTGACTCAAACCCAAAGATCAAGAATTTATCAGTATAATCAGAGTTCAAAGTCACGAGTATGTAAAGATGCTCAAATTTATGGAAAAACCTATATTCATTGTTTTGTCAAAGCAAGAAACTAAAACTAAAGGAATTCATATTTATCATGGAAACCCTAATCTTGAAAGGTGAATTAGACTTGAAGAACTGAGTTAACTTTGCCTCTCAAGGGGTGAAATGGAACCCATTAATGAAATCCCACCCACCTGGAGATAGAAACTTTGGTGAATTCCTTAAAATTTGGAGCTTAAAGAAGATGAAACCTAGTTATTGCTTTGAGGAAGAAATTTTCTCATTCCTTGTTTTCTCTCTAAGTTTCAATTGTTTTTATGAGTAATAAGGGAATCAGCGTATAACCTACCTTGATATAACTTAAATGACATAGTTTAATGGTTTAAATAGTGGAAAAATACTGGAATGCCCCTTATCATATGTAACTAAAAAAGCTGCAGAATGTGACATATGAACCATCCCATGATCGTGAGACCTACCTATGATTATGAGTGGTGTTTGTGGTTGGATGGCAGAATTGTGGCTCTCAGGACTTCATCAGATGAGCCTTAGTACTACTCATGAGACCCACCCAAAAGTGTACCTTGGTTCGTAGGTTGGAAGTCTAAGTTGAATAACCATTAGGAGCCAAGATCATGGTTCCCTTTCGTGGTGGAGAGTTTGAGGACTAATTTGTTTGCACTTAATGGAGGTCTGAATTTGAATGATTCAGATTTCAGACCATTAAGTGCATTTGTTTTAATTAAGATTTTAGCTCTTATTAGGTTTGAATAGGTCTTAATCATCCAGATCTAGAATCAAGTCTTAATAGGTCTGAAGAGGTATTCTGGTATTCGATAATATTCAGCGCCACTCTATTCATAATCATCAGTCACCACCTCTTTCACCGCCATTATTATCAACCACCACCCACTACCACCAACCACCTACACCATCACAACCATCATCGACAACAAATATCCTTACCAACCACTATTGTCAACCGCTACCACACCTACTACCTTTATTTTTCTAATTATATTTACCGCCATCAACAGCACCACCATCATCAACCACTACCGGTCAATCCTTACTATCTACCAACTCATCTATCACAACTTGAACCTCCACTAACTACCACTAATACATCACAACCTCCTCACATTCTTCGGCGGCCACCACCATTGTCACTAGTAACTCCACCTCTACCATCACTTTTATCACTATCATCGCTATAATTTATCTCTACTAACAACTATCTCCACCATCACAACTAACAACATCTCCAACTATCACCAACACATCTTCAATTATCATGCATTCATATTTTACTCATCACAATCAACACGTCCAACTACTAACATCAAGGAGCATCACATCACAACCACTACCACCACTATCAACCGTCACCATCGTAACAGTTACTATAATACTAATCATCACAACTATCACCACTAACATTACTAATCACTAACATCAATCATTGTCACCGCAACCACCATTATAAACCATCTCCTCTATCACTAACAAACATAAATAATTTTTTTTCAATCAAATAATAATTTTATTGTATTAAATTACATATTTTTCTGATATATAATTAATTTTTTATTTGAATTATATTTTTATTTTATTATTTATACAAATAAATTTTTTTGCACATTCGAATATTGAAAAACAAATAGTCTTAATTATTCAGTTTTCAGATCTAGCGACAATATCTTAATCATTCAGATATGCATTCAGATTTAGACGTCTAAATCTTAAAAAAAAACAAATGCAGCCTTACTTGTCAACTATCAGGTTTTAGGGGTTGTTTCATGTATATGAATGGATTGTTTGGTCAAAAAATCTAACTACAATTGTGGTTTAATTCGTACTATCTCAGTGTTGGACAATACTTTACTAAAATGGACGTAACTCTTAGCTCAAGAATTGGATTAACTCAAAATTTGATGCGTCGAAAAGAAGACTCAAAGAACTTACATTTGGTTGGTATTGAGATCAAAATTATTTTAGAATCTAGGAGTTATGGTAATTTTATGTTGACTATAGCAAGATTCTTCACAAAAAAATCAATCAGTAAGGAAGTTTCAACTGGGCTATGAACTAGGAGTTACTTGTAGACTTAATACATGTAAAAATAACTTCTCATACAACAAAAACATGAGGTTTGATTCTACAAGTACTTTTATCATGGTTATAATATTATCTTGGATTTTTGGGGTGTTACAATATCTCCCCCTTGGGGTCACACGTCCCCAAATGAAATTAAATTAAGCTGAAATGTTAAGGAAGGAGCTTCAATTCAAACACTGAATTTCCAAGAGATGAATACCAACATGATAACTAAGTTTGTAACTAAAATGTAGACTAAAGTGGATCCATGAATGCCTATTGTGACATGATATTAATTGAGTGACATGATACAGAAAAAATTAATTAAGCAAAAACTCTTACCTCACACTGGAACTAAGTTTGGAGGAAGATATGGGAGTACTTGGTCATCATATTTTCCCCTGTTTCCAATTACCTCTCTCAACTGACTGATTCTACCAAAGAACATTTAGAAAAGTTACCTACTTACTTCTCAACTTACGAACCAAATGGTTAAGGATATCAATTGGAATCTCTTTGTAAGAGAGACTATCTTTCACATCCACACTCTCAAAGGGAGAAACCAATGGGAGATCACTAATGTATTTTTTAACAAATCCATATGGAAAATCGAATGCATAGATACTAAGATTGTATGCAATTCTAACTCATATGCTATATTTCAAAATGACACACTATATTATAAGGACCAACATAGCGGGGACTGAGCTTCTCTTTATTGCCAAATTTCTTTACCCCTTTTATTGGTGGAACTTTCAAATTTACAAAATCACCAATATAAAACTCAAGTTCCCTTCTCCTCACATCTACATAGGACTTATGAAGGAACTAAGTTATTTTTAGCTTTCTCTAATTAGTTGAACTTTCTTCATAGTCTCATGAATTTAATCTAGCCCTTTCAAGGTAGCTTCACCATATTTAAACTAACTAATTGGAGATCTATACCTCCTATCATAAACTAATTCAATGGGGTCATCTGAATACTGGAGTGATAGCTATTATTATAAACATACTCGATCAAAGGCAAATGATTATCCTACCTACCCTTTAAATTGACCACACACGCTATCAACATGTCTTCTAAAATCTCGATGGTCCTCTCTACCTAACCATCTATCTGCAGATGAAAGGCCATACTAAGATGACTTGGGTACAAAGATCCTTCTGAAAAGTCTTCCAGAATTAGGAGGTAAATTGAGTACCCTAATCTAAAAAAATGGTCAAAGGGACTTCATAAAATTTCACCAAATCCCAATGCCCGAGTCTAGCCTAATCCTCGACTAAATTTGAAAAGTTAACTTGAAAAAAATAGGGCAACTTAGTTATCGGGTCCATGATAACCCAAATAGAATCACGTTATCAATGAGTACGAGGAAACCCTATAATGAAGTCTATATTCACCACTTTCCACATACAAGTAGGAATAATGAGATCCTGAAGCATACCACCAGGTCTCTCAGGCTCAACCTTAACCTGCTGGCAATTCAAACACTTAACCATAAGTTCCACAATACCCTTCTTCATTCCATTCTACCAATAAACTTCTCATAGATCACAGTACATCTTAGTGTTTCCTAGATGAATAGACTATTTAGAGCTATGAGTTTCTATTAGAATTTGTTGTCTTAAGTCATCTACATCTAGAACACATAGTCTACCTTGATAACGAAGAACACTAATTTTTCCTTGGAGAAAACCTCAGCCTTCTGACTCTGAACTGCTTTTTGCCACTTAAGCAAAGTAAGGTCATTATGTTAATTTTCTTTCACCTCAGTTATCAACAAGTATTCTAAACCATTCTGGACAAAGATATTACCTTCGACTGAATCAACTAACCAAACTTCCAATCTAGCAAGCCGGTGAACTTCACGAACTAGAACTTTTTTCTCATCCTCAATATGCGCAACACTTCCTATGTACAATATACTAAGAGTGTCAGCCATAACATTGGGTTTGCCTAGATTGTACAACACTTATATCACAATCCTATAAGAACTATAACCATTTCCTCTGATAAAGATATAGATATTTCTAGTTGAACATATACTAAAGGATCTTGTGGCTTGTGAACAAATTAACAAGAACACCATAAAGATGATGTGTCTAAATATTTAAGGTATCAACCGCTACTGCCAAATCAAGATCTTGATTCAGGTAATTCTTCTCATTAAACTTGAGTTATCAAGAGGCATATGTTATAACCTTGCCGCACTGCATCAACACATAACCAAAGACAACTATGGAATCTTCATAATAAACCACAAACCCATTTGAACCCTCTGGAAAATTCAAAACTAGAACGAAGGTGAGTCGAGTCTTCAACTCCCAAAAACACTTCTTGCAAGAATTTGACCACTAAAACTTGAGTGTCTTCTCATTAAATCTGGACATAAGGGAAGCAATACAGGAAAATTCCATAACAAACTTCCTACAGTAACCATCTAAACCTAGAAACTCTTGATATCAAATGGAGAGATGAGTTTTAGACAATTTCTAACTGCTTTGGTCTTTTAAGGATCAACCTGAATGACCACATCAAAAATAATATGATCAAGGAATACGATTGATTTCTACTAGATTTTACACTTACTAAACTTAGTGAATAATTGGCGATCTTTGAGTCTTTAAGATAATTCTCACATGGTCTACATGTTTATTCTCACTCCAATAATAAATGAGGATATCATTAATAAAGATTATGAAGACCATGTCCAAATACTCGCTTGAACACTATTTATCAAGTACATAAAAATGGAAGGAACATTCGTCAGTCCAAAAGACATAACAATGTATTCAAAGAGACCATACCAATTTCTGAAGGTTGTTCAAAATGTCACTTTCTCTAAGTCTGAGATGATGATAACTTGATTTGAGGTCTATCTTAGAGAACTAACTAGAACCTTAAAGTTTGTTGAATAAGTCATCAATCCTAGAAAAGGGATAATTATTCTTGAATGTGACTTTGTTCAACTGATGGTAATCGATATGTATTTTGAAAGAATCATTTTTTCTTGCACGTGAAAAGAATTGAAGCATCCCATGGAGAGATGTTGGGCCTTATAAAACTTTTGTCTAAAAGGTCTTTTAACTTCTCCTTTAATTCTTTAAGCTCGAATAGAGCCATTCCATAGGGTGAAGTTGAAATTGGTTGGGTATCTAGATGGAGATATATTCCATAGTTAAATTCTGTCCTGAGAGAAACTCCAAGTAGATCTTTTGGAGTCACTTTTAAAAACTCATTAACCACTAGAACTGACTCAAGAGTTGAGGTCTCAAACTTTAAATCCTTAACCCAAAAAAGATGATAGATGCACCCTTTGGAAATCATTTTTCTAGATTTAAGGTAAGAGACAAACTGACCTATAGGCACTGAGGTACTACCTTTCCACTCTTTGACTGATTCATTTGGAAATTGAAACTAGGCTACTATTCTTCTACAACAAATAAAGACATAGCAAGAGTAGAGACAATTCATACAAAGAATAACGTCAAAATCAGTTATGTCTAACTCTACAAGATCAACCGAGGTGACTTTTTGAGAAATTATGACTAGGCATGTCACAACCCAATTTCTTAAGTCATGATAGCGCATACTATAGCCTACCAATAGGCAAGCCAAACTTGCATTCTGGGATGGCTAGTAATAGACTACCAAATATACAATGAAAAGAATTGCAGAATAGATTAAAAATAGAATAATTACATAATTGTAACTTCCGAAATCAGGTACTCGGAATGCTACACGGTGCTCATGACCCCAAAAGACCACAAGCTAACCCATGACTGATATCTGTAACTGAGCACAGAATAATATATTGTAATTATGTGGAATAAAAGTTGTAAGGCCATAAGGTTTAAAACTAAACTAATAATGAATATAAAACAATGTCTGTAATGGGGTATAACAATACCCAAAATAGAAATAAATTGTCTGAAACATGTTGTGGTTTGAAAGCCTCTAAACTATCTAAAAATTGTGAAGTTGATGGGACAGAAAAGAACTTCTCTCTTGCTCCTACCTTCCTCTAGGTGCGGTAACATTAGCTAATGAAGGCACTGGAATAGAGGACGTCTTTTAAATTAAGGGTGGGCGGTTTCCTCCATGGAACCAAGGCTCACTATACTAATGCTGCTCAGATCTAGCCCTCTTGTTACCTCTTACTCTGTCTCTCTCTCTAATCTTATATGCCTCTATCTTCTATGCATGAATCATTAACCTAGACAGATCTATATCCCTATGTAGCATCGCAGTCCTACACTCTTTCAGCACTAAACTAGAAACACCTATCACGAACTTGCTCATACTAGCTCGGGTGTCAGAAATCAAATCAGGAGCATACTTGGCCCACTTGTTGAAATTCAAGAAGTACTTCTTAATAGTTATGGATCCTTGCCTCAAGTTCATAAACTCCTCAATCTTTTTTTCCCTTATCTCAAGCGGAAAGAACTTGTCCAAGAATGCATCTTGGAACACCTGCCAAGTCATAGGAGCAGCATCCTCACCTCTACCCTACCTCCATGATACAACCCAGTCATAAGCTATGTCCTTCAACCTATAAGACGCCAACTCAACACTTTCTTCCTCAAAAATATGTATAACCTGCGTGATCTTTCTCACCTCCTTAAGGTACAACTGTGGGTCCTCACCTGCCTTGGACCTATAAAACTTTGGCGGATTTATCCGTATGAAATCACGGATCCTAGCAGTAGCTAAATCACCTCCCTACTGATTTGCAACTGTGGCCTTGTTATTGGCCCGAACATTAGCAGTGACTGCTTGGGCTAATGCCTGAAAGGCCACCCAAAACTCAACATGAGACATAGGTGGGGGTTTCTCATCATCATTTCTGTGGGTATTCGCTCTTCGAAAAGGCAATTTCTGAAATAGGAGAGCACAAATTATTAAATAAGGGGGACAACTGTAGGAACGATAGAATCTAGAAGAAAGAAGCAACTTTTTCTAAAATGTCTTGTAGCCTCTTGCTCATAGAAGTGGAGAGCTACACACCGATGATCAAGACTCTACTTAACGCATCTTGTCAGACTCCCTAGGACTCTTTTAAAACCTTAGGCTTTTATACCTAGTTTGTAACGCCCTAAAAATGGGTTCCGGGACGTCACACGATGCTTAGGGCTACAAGTAGCCCCAAGTTAACCCTTTGAGCCAATCACTTCTCATAATAACTTATTCAAGAAGAAATATACCAAACACTAGCCCTATCATATCCAATGAAAGGAAATACGAAGATAATATTCGGTCCAAATGACCACAATAGTGGAAATCTCAACACAACCACAATCTGATAACTAGTCTGACAAAGCCTCTACTACTCTATGAACTAGAGAGCCATTGGGATAGGTCCCCAACTGATTCAAACTGGACTAAAAGTAATAACATAACAACTCAAATACTGAAATATCTGAAGATAGGTCCTCGAACCATGAGGACTCACCACTAGAGAAATATAGACAAAGGTACTCGGGAATCACTGATGAGACTAGGACTGAGCACCTGAACCTACATTATAAGACAATGTAGCACATAGACGTATATGTGGATCAGTACTTGGGAATGTTCTGAGTATATGAGGGTGTATGCATTTACATAAAACAATGTCAATACTCTTTAATCAAATCATGCATGCAAATAGGAATGACTCACATGGCTTGAATAAGTCTAAAATGTAAAGCTCATAAATCATGTAGAATGAATCATGTAACACAAATCTCGTGAGTCATTATACTTTAGGTTTAAAATCTGTACTCTTCTCTTATTTTCATTACTTATAGGCTGAAGGAAACTTTAACCAATACTTTCAACTCATGCATATATCTCATGGGGAGTAAAACTTCTTTAATTCTCAAGAACTTATAACTCTTTTGAACTCAAACACTTGGAACTCGGAATCATATAACTTTGGTTTGAAAATTGGTGATCAACTCGTATTAGTGGAGAAAACTACTTCCTTCTTTGGAAAATACTCAAAGCAATTCATTCATTTTAGAAAATATCTCATCCCAAAGCTTTAGGGAAAATATTCTATCTCAATGGGAAATACTTTAGTTTAGGGAGGTTCTCTTAACCGACATAAACCATGCGAGCTACATGGAGTCTAACGTCTTTTCCTCCAAAGGAAAAAACCTCATGTTGGGGAGAGGCATCATACTCTTGCTAAGGAGTATAACCTCAACTCAGTGATCACTTATCTCAGCCTAGGGCCCAATCATCTCGGCCCCAGGCACAAAATCTGAAACCTATGGTGGCACGTAGTTATGGTGTAAGAAACCATAGTAACTTACCCAACTCAGTGCTAAATACTACTCCTTTTAGTTTTCTCGCTCATCTCATGAAAATCCACTTTCAAAATAATCTCATGGTTCATAAGAACCCAACATTCAAATCTATAAATCTCAGGTGGTAGAGTGCATTTCAAAAATCTATGACCATTAGGTCAAAACATTTCTCAATAATCTCAAAATACTCAAATCATGGGTTCTTATAGAACAATAGTTTATGAAATTGCAAGTCTTGAGTAGGGCTTAACAACCTACAATTCAATCTCAAGTTAAAACTCATCATAATGCAAAATAGATAGCATATAGATTCATAAATCATATAAAAATCTGGAATTTACAGCAATTTAGATCATAATCTCAACATACTCATATACTTAAATATCTCAAACATTTCAACTATTAACTTCTCAAGGATTAAAATCATGGTGTATAGATCCAACTGTAATTTCTCAAGAAAACATGTAATAATCATGCCATTAGACTCTCAATTTATGGGAAACATAAAAAACTTACCACCAATAACAATGGGTGAAAAAATCCAATTCAATTTCATGTAAAATCTCATAAATTACAGAAAATTGTAGTTTAAATAAGCCTTTGGGCACAAGGGTGAAAGAGTTACCCTTGTTCAAAACCCCACATACCTTGAATTAGAAGCTTTGGATGAACTCTCTCTTTTGGGACTCTATTCATACTCTTGAATGAGGGTTCTTGAATCCCTTGACATGGGAATCTTGAATCTTGAATCAATTTAGTAAATCTATGGTGGATTCTTGAGATTCTTGGAAGAGGTTTTAGATACTTAGGTTTTTTGTTGAGAGAAAACTTGAAAAAGACTTCATAGTATGTTTGTAAATGACTTTAATTTGGTGTTTTCACAGTTTAAGAGGATTGGAAAAAGTCCAAAGTGCCCTTTTTATCTTCTGTACGAAGCTGGAAAAATTAAACTGGGAAACCGATTTAAGGGCCACCGCGATGCGCCACTATCACAGTGGCTCACTGAAATTGACAAATGGGAATTCGGGAGTCACCACGATATGGAGCCATCGCGTTGTCCCACTGGTTGGGACTTGGAACTTCAGCGCGATGCTTCACAATCGCGTTAGGCCAATGGAAATTGACTATTGGGAAATTGGGGTCCTCCGCAATGCGCCACAATCGCGGAGTTCCACTGGAATTTGACAATTGTAAAATAGGCCCTTTCCACGACGCACGAAGAACTAAAATGATGTTATTTTATGACTAGAACTTAAATTAGCCATAACTTCTTGCTCGGGTATTGGATTTGGGAGAATCTTATATCGACCAAAAGCTTATAAAATTTCTCATGTGATGAAAAGTCAAAATTAGGGAAATTTTATATGGTTAAAATGATACTCACTAAGGAAGTCACTCCTTAACCTTCTCGAGAAAAAATTAAGATTAGGAAAAATTCAGGGTATTACATGAATCATGAATTCTGATAACATGGATTTACTGATATCTGAGTACTAATATTGGATTCTTAATGACTGAGTCTATTGAGTACTGAAGAACTGATATCATATTACTGATAAGGGAATGACTATTTCTGACTATTTTGATTATGAAGAACTAGTTTGATTGACTATATATGACAATCTTGAAACTAAATACTGATAACATGAGTTTTGTATAATTAATATACTATTAACTGGGTTCATGATAATATGATTACTGAGTATGAGTACTGATAACATGAGTGACTGTATCTGATAGTCTTGATACTGAGGGAAATAGCGGAGTTCCGTACCGTACTGAGTTGACTTTAGCTGACAGTCCTGGATTTCTGTAGAACTAAACTGAGTTCTATTTCTGAGAGTGGATCTGAAACAGAGACTGTGGGGGGTTAATCATCTAACCGACATGCCCCAAAACTAATTGGTGGGGTCCAACCTATAACCCCTGCTGGAAGGTTATCAGTACCATGCCACGGGTAAAGAAAAGTTATGAGGTAACCTTCTTTGATAGGAAGCTCTTCTGTCAACCCTGCTATAGGAATAACCCCAAACGAGATGTATTAGTAGCCCTACACATAGGGGTACATCTCAACCTAGAAGTTCTGGAATGCAAGGGTTGCTTCTAAGGATCACACCCTCCACTGAATAACAGGTGAGTCCCCATCCTTGGGTTCACTCGATGCTGAATCCTACTCCAAACTAAATAGACACTGAACTGATACTAATGGTATTGTTTAGAGGAGCTAAACTGAGTTCACTAAGTTCCGTTAACTGATGAAATGCTACTGAGATTTGAGGACTGACGGATAGTACTGAAGTTACTAAGATTTTTGGGAATACTGAGGTTATCGAGATTACTAAAATTACTGGACTACTGAGATTACTGAGTTTTCCTGAGTCACATGATTGATTGATGAGTTCTATGGATCATGGCTTGACTGAGAGTATCGAGAAAACATGACACTGACTCTAGACACATAACTAAATTGTCGAGTACAAGTACCCCCAGGACTCGATAGCATGAAACTGACAGGACATGACACTTCTTGAACACAAGAATAATATCAACAATTCATAATACACCAATTTGGGGATTTCATGAAGCACATGGTTATCATAGTCTTGTACATGAATGGAATTGCATATAAACATGTCATTCTTTCATCAACCTATTCTCATGGACATTCCCCCAACCATTCATAATGCACACAATATCATGGAAGTCATTCTTGGTCATAGGGTAAAGCATTCATTTAACACTTGGGTCACAATTTAGCTATATTGCATAATTTCTATTCTCTTAAGCATTTTATCAAACACCTAGGATGCATGACTTAGGGCATAGGCATGACCATCAAATTAATAAAAAAAAAACTCCATATTTCAACTCAATTTCACATGTTTCAAACCACATATTATCATAGGTTCATGAACAACACATAAAGATTCCAACTTGAGAATCATATAACCATAATCACATGAACATAATCAACCCACAACAAAATATTCATAATACAAGATTTAAAACTAGATTCTTGGGCTTCATGGATGAAAGAAATCCATGAATGAACACTGTGTATACCTTAGTTCTTGATTCTACGAAGATTGACGAAGAGATTCTTGAATTTGAGTCTTGGATTTGAATCCCCAATTGAAAACCCTAGCTTATTCTTGAGTGAAACTTGAGAGAAATAATATATTTTGGGTGTAATATGGTTGAATCACGTGTTATTGGGTATATATAGGGGTGAGAAATTGACCCTTTTAATCCTTGGATGCGTATTTTAATTCTGTGAAAATTTCCCGATTTGGACCCCTTGCGCGACGCGGTGCTATCGCACCGTGTCTCTGGAAAATGATAACTGGGAAATTTCATAATGGCGCGATGCGGTGAAATCTCATTACAATACTGGATAGGACCTGAAAGTTCACCGCAACGTGGTGGTATCGCGCTGAGACACTGGAAAAAAAGATAATTATAAATTTGAGCCTTGGCGCGACGCGCAATAATCGTGGAGGCTCACTGGATTTTGACGATTGCATTTTGGCCTGCTCCGCGATGCGTTGATGGCTCAGGTGGTATGTTGCCTTACTAAAAAAAGGCTCTAACTCTTTGCCTGGGTGTCGGATTTAGGAGAATTTGGTATCGATGGAAAGCTTATTCAATTTTCCACATGATAAACAGTAAAAATCTTTAAAATACCACATGTATAAAAGTGGATTCATCTTTAACACAAGTCTTTAACATTTCTGGGATGATTTTTAAGATAGTTAGAAATACAGAGTATTACAATAATATATTCCCACAAACTATTGGTATCTGTAAAAGACCTTCTAATATAATAAGAGTACACAAGTAGAATAGATGAAATCGATTACACTGATACAACTTATCTCCAAATACAACATGAAGAAAAGTCTAATACATAAGAGAAAGATAAGTAATACCCCAAACATCAGGATCTCACTTTAAGTCTCTGAACCATGGCCGCTCTGCATGACGTACTTATCAACGATGATAACCCGAACTATGATCTGCTAGCTGCAGAAGTGTAGTATGGGTACCAAATGAATGGTACTCTGTAGGCAACTACCAACTGATCTCCAGAGATAATACAATTATATATAACCTATGAAAAGAGTGGAAACTATACCCAAGTGTTCAGCAACCACAAAAAATAGCCAATGAGATAGTAAGGATAACCTATCCTATTCATGTCTAAGAGACTAACATAATAAGGCTACAAAAGTATCAAGGATGAATTGTCCTATTTTATCCATGCTCAAAAGGCTCAACACTATACCATGTATCCCTGGCCAATATATGAATGAAGGATGAAAGAATATCCTATATCTATATATGAGGCCAAGTAATGAATATACAATACGAACAAGGAAGGATGGGATACACGGGAATACCATAGGTACATATAGCTAGATACATATGTATATATAGATATAGGGTCAACTCGAAGTATAACCTAGATCATCATATCTTTATTTAAGGCCTTATTATAATCCTATTAGGATTTAGTACAAACAGCTCTAGGTTTTTAATCCATATATCCCATCATAAACTAATCATGTGTAATAATGAAATTAAAAAATAGAAGTGGTCAGAATCATACCTCAAATCGTGATACTGAATCAATGACCAATCTATCATTACTAGACATAACAATAATCATAAAAATGAGGATAACAATATCAATATCAGTGCAAGTAGCTGGCTATTTTGGACAACCAAGTACCTAGCCGAGCCTATGTGAACCCCCAATGCCCTAGTCTTGGAAGGTTCAAATAACATACAAGAACGACATAAGGCATAGTCATCACTTATATCTGTACAATCTTCCCATACCAGCTGATAGACATAGGTTCATACTTGTAGTAGGCGATGTGCATGGAAGGATGAATGCAAGGTATACAATCAATATAATCGTGTATCAATATCATCATCATAAGGTCCTTCGTCCTTGTCGGGCATCATCACATTATCATAATATCCTTAGTCCTTATTGGGTATCACCGTATCATCATAATATTCCCTGGCTTTGTCAGGCATTATCAAATCATCATAATATCCTCCGGCCATGATGGACATCATCACATCATCATAATATCCAAATCAATATCAATAATAGAGAGCGAGCCTTAAGGGGCCTAAAGTAAAGTACAAGTCCCACAACGGCTAAAGTAATTGATCATGAGAAGAGAAGCAAGGCAGAGTATATTTCCATAATTCACCATTAATTGTCAATATCACATCATTAATAAGTATATGTATAAAAGGTGAACAGACTCAAGCCATGGCTAAAATAGTGTAAATCTATAAGTTGGTTGCTTGGAGTGAACTTCGGGACTAAATCTCTGTAAAAGTGTAGAAAGGGTTGGAATATCTCACATCCAGAGTGAATAGTAGTACCAACTAATGGACCGAAATGTATCTTGGTCAAATCTTTAAATCATCATTATTAACCTCTTTTATACATGTAAATTATTCATTAATTTAGGCAGTTATTATTTTGAAGAAATATATTTTAAGGTAGAAGATGGGCTTTAGCCCATAGTTAGTGACAACAATAATAAAAAAATAATCTAATTGGAATTGTATCAATCATCGATGCAAAAATCATGAATGTACCGAATCTATGCATGAGATCACCTACTTATTCAAGCATTGGAATCATAAACATCATACCACATCTTCCTCCATCCCATACCGGATAGATGTGTATATATAAACATTTATATATTCATAAACTACAACCGTATCATTTACAAGGATAAATACTTTTTTGATATCTAACCAATATCATAACACGTCCTTTGTCCTAATATTGTGTCCAGAATAATCATTACTTCATAATCACGGCCTTAGGCCCACATATGTATCTGGAACTCGTATCAATACTCATATAAGTAAGCCATCTTATATTAATAAGTCATAGTCCAACGATGAGGCATAACATGTTTATAGGTCATAAAGCATATTAGTAATTGTTTTATACCTAGGAGGCATATTATAAGTAAGGCATCTCACATCTAGGAGATATAACATATCACAAGGCCATAAATCATAACTATGAGGCACATCACATGTATAAGGCATCTCACAACTATAGGTCAGATATCAAGACTAAGAAGAATATCGTCTCTACAGGCCAAATAACATATCTAAGAGGGATAACATCTCTAAAGGCTCAAAATCATATCTAAAAGGAAATAACATCTCGATAGGCCTAATATCATGGCCATAAGACATTAGTCACTATTCGGGGGAATATAAATCATTATCCATAAATTCACCAACACTCATAAATAAGGATCCTTAGTCTAAACTAGGCCTAACATCCGCAACTAATTCCATATTGGCAACACAAGTCTTGTCCTAAATGGGCCGAACGAACCCACTTCTAATCCTCAATTAACATATTTAGGAAATCTACGCCCCAAACAAATCTAAGGTATCTAGTTCAACTTCTAGAAGTCAGGTAAGCCATTACCAATCCTAAGATAGGAACATCAACTAGGCATTTATGTGAACCCTATCCAAATTACGGTTTTAAGATCAGTAGACTAGCCCAACTAAGGTTAAGCATATTAACCATGGTTGAAACACATAAACCACATCCCAAACCTAGCATTATATCATATCCATGCTATAATTTATTCTAATTTAGGGTTAAGGCAATAGGATTAAAAAAGAGTCCTAAACATACCACCTTACGAGTCCAATCTATGGTTCTACGATAGGTTCTCTAGATCTCTTGGGAAGTCCTGGACATTGCAAATTATTCATACTCTTTGTTTGTATAGAAGCCATCACAAGTACCTTCTTATCTACTCTCGGTATCTCAGGTATGCCATCCTCATCATCTAGTCTCTGAATTATTTAAGGGAATAACAGATTAGTCGCCTCCCCAAATACTTTGTCCTGGATCTCATATCAGAAGGTGGCTGCAAAATAAATAGCATATCCTCTTATTATACTAGCAACTAAGGATGTTTTTTCCCAAGTCAACAGATTATTTGACATGGTAGGGAATAGTCAATATCGAATGAGCAACCACTAAAACTTGGCATCAGAGGTCAATGGACCCTTCTTGATCATACCATACCCTTCGATTTATGGGGTCACATCACTCAAAGGTGAAATATAGTTGGATGTCCACCTAGCCATCTCAACCCTACTTGTCTATGCTTGGCCTCTCGCATAATATTTCAATCGCATACGATGCTCAGTATATAGTCGTCCTCTGCGGTAGATGTGAGAATGATATAATCTGGACCAAATGACCCAACGGATAGTCTCTTGTAAAAGATCAAATCCTACCTCTCTCATAAGTTTTTGATAAAGTTATGGTTGCTCTATGTGTCTCATTAGGCCTATGCATGGAAAAAATAATATGGCTCAGTATGATGCATAAAACTCACGTACTATGGCTAGGCTATAATAACAGAGTGGTCTAGTCATCCACTCTAACTGATAGCAATCAAAAAAAGCCCGCAACTTTGGTACTCTACTCAACCCTAATAGATCAATTCTATGCTTCTCATAAATAATCCTCTTAGGTCTTCCAGTATCTGAGATATGATTATCTATATCATAAATCACCCACATATCCTCTACACACCACCTTGAATGTGTTATCGAGGCATGTGTGGGTGTAGTACTCTTCCCATATTGTACTAGTACCTCATGGGAAGCCTGCTTTATATTCTCCTCAAACTAGGTTATATCTGACTACATTGCATGTGTGTCGGTACCTTCCTAAGACTGGGGTACCACTGATGACTCCTCCTGCTTTGTATCCTCGAATAAATCCTAGGCACCCTCCTCAGACTTGGGGCCCTGAGCTTCAACTTGTGGGGTTGTCTCAAAATTTGACTCATCTTTATCATCATCATGATCACTTAGAAGAGGAGAGTATATCGATGAAATTCTAGCCGACTTCATCCTCGGTCAGGATGCAACTACTTGAGTAGCCTGGGGTATCCGTCCTCTAGTAATACTGTGTATCACCCTACCAGACGCAACTTTACTCCACTAAATTGGGTACTGCTCGACCGAACTACTAGGATCAAGGGACTCATCCCATCTCCTCAAAGAATTATCTTTCTTTTTCTTAGTATATTTTGGTGTTGTCTGTACCTGAAAAACAAGTCGTTAGTTTCCAACAAAGATGAGGGATAGCAAAAGTTGAAGAAAAACTCAAAATTTGGAAAGTTCAAATTTTTCCTCAATTTTCACACCCCCATAACCTATTTAAATTCCCAACAAGTTCAATGTGCACACATCTATCATGAATAATGATTTTCAAAGAAAACTAAACATGCTCAAATTGTGGTATTACTTTACTCATTCAAGTTCAAGTTCTGATTAGGGTCTAGCCTTAGAACGTAATTCAAAACAAGGCCCTACATTAAGATTATAGGCTACTGCAAGGATCCTACATACAAGTGTGATAGATTATATATATTTTGTATGTTAATACAAATATCAACTTGTTTATTCAATAAATTAATAAATACATAACTATTAAGAGCCGAGAAAGTTACCTCTTTTATGAAAATCTGAAAGTGAACAATGAAGAAGTCAAGCAAAACCAACATTGGAATTTGTTTTTAGTGTGTTTGGACAAGTTGGTATCTCAAAAAAATTTCAATTTATCCCTTACTTAAGTGAGAGGTTAGTTTATATTTTAAGAGGAAAGTTTGAATTTAAAGGGAAAAGTGAAGTTTTGAGTATTTGAATGAGTTAGAATGAGGCTAAGGATGCTTTGATATAAATGGGAGGCTGATTTAGGTCTTAAATATGTGTTGGTGGGCCCAAAATTTTGATTAAATTTTGGGACCACAACTGAACTAGACACGACAGCTACATGCGCCTGCCACATGTGGCCAGGCATGAGGCGCATGTGCCATATGCGGCCAGCATGTGCAGGGCCAAAATTTTTGGCCCACTTTCCTACAGTTCGGACTTGGAATTTTTATATGTTAAAGATATTCATGGTCCCGAAACTTAATTTTATGGTCCCAAAAGTATAAATATGTACCAAAGTCCACAACTTACCATTCTCATCCTTAAAAGTTCATCTTTTCAATTATTTCTCAACTTATCTATCCCGTGTGGGACTTGTGACCGTGATGGGTTGATCACACAGTCCCTTTACCTGGAAATAGATGAATGTATCAATTTTACTATATTCTTGGTAAGTCCAAGACATAAAAATCCAACAAAATAAAAACAACAAAAATGTGAACACTAAAATAGTGGGTTGCCTCCCACTCAGTGCTTGATTTAACATCGCGACACGACGTGGCTAGGTTGGTTAGCCCATGGGTTGCCTCCCAAGAAGTGCTTGATTTAACATTGTGGAACAAAACATCTATCTTGATTACTCAAAATTTATCAAGATACCCATAGGAGTACCCTCTAGGGTCATCAATGCAATCGATAACTGACACCACTCTCAAGTCTATTGGCTGCTTTATTGATTTTTGGATATTGAATGTGGCCTCATCTTCATTGACTCTAAACTTTAGCTCTCTTTTTTTCATGCTAACCATTGCTCTACCTGTGGTAAAAAATGATCTCCCTAATATGATGGGCATCTCATTGTCAACCTCACAGCCCAAAATGACAAAATGAGCCGAAAAGATAAAGTTATCAACTCTCATAATCACATCAAAAAGCTTCCCACTAATTTCTTCACCATACGGTTAGCCATCAACAGCTACATTGAAGTAATTTCTGGAGGGTTCAAACCCAATTACTTGAATACGGTAAGCGACATCACATTTATGTTGGCTCCTAAGTCACATATGGCTCTGGTAAATTGGGCTGACCAAATAGTATATGGTATAGTGAATACTTCAGGGTCACCTTTTTTATGAGCCAAAGACCTTGTAGTGATTGCAAGACATCAACATCCTTGATCGTAGCTCCTTTCTTCTTTATGACCAATTGCTTCATGAACTTGGCATATCCAGGCAACTGGGACAATGCCTCGAGAAGAGGAATATTAAAGTGCAACTATTTTAGCATCTTAATGAATTGATTGAATTTTCCTTCCTCTATTTTCTTCTCTTGTCACTAAGGAAAAGGTGGGGACAGTCTCTGAATTTATCTTATTTCTTGCTGAATGATCGAGCCCTTACCTCTTTCCTTAGAAATAACATTATCACTACTTGTTACCTTTTCTGACTCCACAATAGGTGTCTCAATAATAACAGCTTCCATAGTAGGTAGTGGGGGATCCATAATAGTCATACCATTCCGTGTGGTAATGGTAAGAACATAAACATCATTTTTCAGATTTTGCACAGTGTTGCTCGGAAGGGTACATGACTGCCTTTCGTTCAGAGTTGTTGATATCTTCCCAAATTTGTGCTCCAACTTCTTGATAGCTTTTGCATGAGGTTCAACCTTCTGGGTCAATGTTAAAATATCAGACTTAATCTCCTTAAGGCTGATCTCCTAATTTTCTTGACCCTTTACAAACTTGGTCAGTGTCTCTTTCATACTTGATTTTGGATCTCGTCTGCTAGGTGGAATGTACCTATCTCCTTTCTGTATGTAGTTGTCCTTCTTCCTCCAGTCACCATCTCGTTCTCTACTATAGTCCTTGTATCTGTCATAGTAGTTCTGACATTTGTTCCTTTTCCCTTGGGCTCAGAATCCCACCAACTGGCGATCCAGATAATTCGCTTCCTCCTCTAATTCTGACATAAGCATTAAAGGTTGAAACCCATGCTGCTGCTACATTCACTTTATCAAAATTCATTGTTGTAAGCTTCTTTGCTAATACGCCCAAGTCAGTTCTTAGCAACGTAATTTCTTGCGCTACTAAATCATCAACTACTTTTTGGTCGCAGGAAGCACCAATAGCATATGTACCAGATCCCCTCTTAGACTCTTGAGTTTGCAACCCTCAATTAGTAAGCGAGATATAATATATCATCTATGAAGTTTCCTCTCAGCATAGTCTCATAAAATCTTCTCTATATATGGTGTCTGTCATGGCTATAGAGATGATGGTAAAGCCTCGGTAAAATGTCTCCAATAAGCTCATCTCTGACATCCGATGGTTGGGCACCATATGCAGCTTCTTCTTAAACCTGAACCATCCCTCGTACATAGATTCTGAAAACAACTACCTGAAATTATAGATCTCGTCCTTAAGATGAAACAACCTAGATGGAGGAAAGAACTGGTTCAAGAATTGCCTGCATAACTTATTTTATGTAAACAATAAAGATGATTCTCCTGTACGTGAGAAGGGGAACAACCTCAGTCTAATTTCTTCCTTATTCATCCCTGGAATGGTATACGAACTGCAGATCCCAATAAAATTTTCAAGGTTCATATTTGTACCATCTACAGGCAAACCCACTAATACACCCTTCAGATTTAAGAGTTGGATCATTGCGCTCGTGATGTCAAACTTGATGACCGAGGGTAAAATAGGTGAAATAATAGCTCCAGTCTATGCTGGCTCAATACACTTCAGATCTTCTTCATCATCTATATATGGATACAAATACTGATATGTTGGGATCACTTAAACACAAGAATCTCTAGAACTATTCTGATTTCTACTGAGTGTTGCTCGACAGAATGTTTCTTGTCTCGGCTCATCTAGATTTGCCTCCCTAGCTACCCACTGAGTTTCTTCTATTACCTTCCTCTAATTTTAAGCTTGACATACAAGATCATCAGTTTGCTGATCAATAATATCCTATACTCCTTTATGAGAAGGGGAGGTACAACATCACGAACCTATTCAGGGTTATCATCTATTTTTTGTTCCACCATCCTACTCAGTGTTTGTAGGATACTCTCTGGATTCGAATTCACAGGGAGTAAGGGATTGACTCTACTCCATGTGTTAGGAATACAATGGCATATACCCAATTAGGAACAAAAGACAAAAAATAAAACCCGAAAACTTCAACAACTTACAATCATACATCAACATTATATTCCCCGAAAACAACACTAAAATTTCATGACGTCAAGGCTACACCTGTTATAAAAAGATGATACGGTCACTACCAAATAAACTAACCCAACAAAGGTTGGGGTCAAATCCCAAGGGAATACATGAAATCGTGTCTCTAAGCTGTTGTAATCAATGGGTAGAACTAGAAAAGTAAATGGCGGTTTTGAGTATCAATGCCGAACAATTGGTGAGTATCACCTACAATTGTAAACTATTAAAGTGAAGATAATACAATACATGCATGGGTATTGTTGAAATTTTAGTGGGACTCTTGCATGGTTTGGTTTGGTAATAGAACTATTAAAGTGAAGATAATACAATACATGTTAGACTCAAACATATTGAGGGCATACATTTACAATGACCAAAACCAATGCTTAAACAACCATAATTTGGGTTAATCAAGATCCATTTGTTAAACCATGATTATCAATAACCACATATGCAAACCATTACCAAAAATATGTAAAAACATAGTTTAAATCATTAGAAAACATATGTATCAAGATCCCCAACATATATTCCGAAAACCATAATTTATGATTCATAAATCAATGTTTAAAATACAATACACACGACTTTAGTTGGAAATAACAATGTGGTAAGTATTAGATGTCTTATCCAAGGAAATTCACGAAAGAAATCTTGACCTTTGAGCCCTTTGAAGAACACATGAAGAAACCCTATCCTTCAATCTTCAAGAGTGAGTTTGAGAGAGTAATTGAAGTGTTTTAATACTTTAACAAGTGTTATGGAAGGACACTAAGGGTTATATCATGTGAGGACATAAAGGTTTTGGAGTAAGATATATCTGGACTACCCTTGACTTAAACTTTAAAATAAGCCACTTCCAGAAGTATGACTCCCCTTACAATCTGTATCCTAGGGTACGAGTGGTACCCCAACTCGTACCCAAGACCATACCAATACCCTACCTACTAGTTACTATATGTATCACACCTCTATATTCATACCTTAAGGGAAAGAGTGACACCCCCAATGATACCCACCAACCGTATCTAGGGAAAACTCCATAAGACCAAGACGATCATGCACCATACGACTTGAACTACACTACTTGTATGCTCCTATATGATTCGTATCCTAGTGAGTCATTTATTTGGTAGTATCCAAGCCAACCATACTTCTTAGGGTATGAATGAACCCTCAAGACAGCCTACGAGTCATATTCAAGGGTACGATTGGTACCCTTGAGTCGTACCAAGTCAAAAAGGTCCAAAACATGAGAAATTTTTCAATGGTACAAATCCTAGGGTGTTTCAGTCTCCCCCACTAGGATCATTCGTCCTCGACAAATGGGGAAATTTAATAATAAGCACTAGGTAACACAGTAACACATATCCAACTTTTCTCTAACTGAAATAGAGGACATGAACACCAACCAAGATGAGAAGATCATCACATATCCCAATCACCCAAAGGACCCGAGATACCAATATCACCCAAAGGAACTAACCAACCTTGGACCATCCACAACCCCACGCAACATAGATTATTGAATGAATGGACTCATGCTAGAGAGCAAGTCCAGTTCAACTTAGAATTTATCGAGACACATCACTATGAGAGCTTAAGTCTAAATATACACCACCACTTCCATGTTCAAGTCTATCAAAAGCTAAAAGGAGTTAACTTAGGCCACCGGGCTCTACTCCTTACATCTATCCTAAAACATCACTCCACTTTCATTCCCATTGTAATATGGAAACCATGAGTAAAGGACATTGACAAACCATATCTAACCACTATAACTAAAACCCCCAACATATAATTGAACATCTAAAATTGTACACTACTATGCCATCAAAACAATTCATAAAACCATGCCCTATAACATATATCAAGTACCCAACACAAATATTGGTATATCTACCAATCACAAAATTCAAGACTACGACTTATATGCCTGCGGTATGATCTATCCATCAAAAGATCTAGCACCCTTTATCATTTATACAAGGATTTTCCACCACCTATTCTTTTCCAAACCTTTTTCTGATGACAACCACCTTACCTTACCTTCCAAAGCCTTAATTCTGGTAGTCACCCTAGGCTCTCCCCCACTTAAGGACTTTTATACTCCCCATTTCAACATATCACCATGCTTCCCCAATGCCACTACCATTCTAACACAAGAAAAATTATTTAAGGAACTGAATTAGAAGAATTACCCATCCATATAATAAGGGATTTCATAACTCAAACCCAAAGATCAAGAATTTATTAGTATAATAAGATATTCAAATTTATGGAAAAACATATATTCATGGTTTATTCAAAGAAAGAAATGAAGTCTAAAGAAAGTCACACTTTTCATAGAAACCCTAAGCTTGAAGGGTGAATTAAACTTGAGGAATTGAATTAACTATGGGACTCAACGAGTAAAATGGAACCCATTGATGAAATACCATATACTTGGAGATGGAAACCATGGTTGATTCCTTGAAATTTGGATCTTAAAGAAGATGAACCCTAGTTATTGCTTTGAGGAAGAAATTGCCTCTTTCCTTATTGTCCTTCTAAGTTTGATTGGTTTTTATATAATGAGGGACTTATGGTAATAGTAAACCTAATAAATAGACTTGGAATTACTTAAACGACATTTTTAGGGGTTTAAAATAGTAGTAAAAGACTAGAATTCCCCTTATAAAATGTAACTAAAAAGGCTATAGAATATGACGTCAAACCATACTACGATTGTGCGAGCCACCAAGATCATGGGTGGTGTTAGTAGTTGGGTGGTTGAATTGAGTCTCTGTTAATTTATTCAAAGAGACTTGGTATGACTCATCAGACCCACCCATGATCGTACCTTGATTTGTAGGTTGGAAGTCAAAGCCGAATCAACTTTAGAAGCCAAGATTGTGCTAAAGATTGTGGTTCTAACCAAAATCGTGGTACCCTTTCATGGTTTGGAGTTTTACTTGTCAACTCTCAGGTTTTTGGAAATGTTTCATGCATACTAATGGATTTGATAGTCGAACAATCTAACCCCAATCATGGCTTCATTCATACTATCTCAGTGTTGGACAATGCTTTACTAAAATGGTCATAACTCTGAGCTCCTAAATTAAATTAATGGAAATTAGGATGCATTGTAAAGAAATCTTAAATACCTTTTATTTTATGGTTCTTGAGATAAAAAAACAATTCAGAATAGGAGTTATGCGTATTTGAAGTTGACATTAGAAAGATTCTTCACAAGAAATCAATCAGTAAGGAATATTTCAACTTGGCTATGAACTAGGAGTTACTTATGGATTTAAATACATGTCTAAATCACTTCTCATAATACCAAAATATGAGTTTTGATTCTACTTGTACTTGAAACATATTTATAATCTTAGCTTTGATTTTTGTGGTGTTATAATTTAACATTGACCCTCACAATCGCGAGGCTTGGGCTACGATCATGAGGTATTGTTCACAAAATAATGTATAAGTTCTATTTTCAGATTTGTTTTAATTTTTGAATCTTGGGAGCTCGAGTAGAGGCAATTTCAAAGGGTTTTCACCAATAATTCATGAAGCTAACTTCTAAGACTTTATTTTTTTTCAATTTAAATTGATTTCTTTACTAATTCACCTTTAAAAATCATGATTTCAAACTAGAATTTTGGTGGTTTCCCACTAAACTAAAAATTAGTTTTTAATCTATTTGAGCCTCGATTTAAACTTATTTTAACATGGGTTTTCAAATGTAGTCTCTTATAGATATGGGAACATATTTGAAAAATAAAATTTTAGTTTTATCCTTTTTGATTTTAAATTTATTTTTCATACTGAATTTGGACCCATTCAAAATATGGGCAATATAGGTATAGTTTTAACACATAGATTATGTGTTTGATAGTTCTAGGTTATTCTGAGACCTTAAGAAAAGGGAAGGCTCCATGTTGAAGGGTCTAGTCTTAGATTTTTGACACTTTGAAGTTGGTTATTACTTAAATTTCTTCAGACTAACATACATGCAAAACAAGTTATGGGTTGAGTAATTAGCCATGGGAAGTTATATTATGATTTTATTATTATTATTGTATGCCCGTGTGGGGGATTATACAAATATTATTATTGATTTGATAGGTCATATATTGCATATTGCCCTTTGTAAGGGCTTTATATGACATCATCAACCTTATTTGTGCATTAAATTCCGTAATTAATTTTTTGATTCTTGTGTGGGGACTTAAATTGACATTATAATCTTGTTCAAGTATTATTTTTTTATATGATAATTATATTCCCGAGTGAGGGGTTTTAAATGATTTTATTGATGTCTTATATAACTATTCTTTCAAGTGGTGTCGAGCAATTGCTGATATCATGAATTATTAACATATAAGTTAATTTTGAGCTCATTTATACCTGTATTGAATTGATTATTATCTTTATACTGTTTGGCTTTGAGTATTACATCCTTGTTTCATTTATACAAATTTATGGATTGATATCGTTGAGAAACACTTATTTTGTTAGAAAATGAGTCATTCTATAAAACACCTATATAAAAGATGTGCCAGCAATGTTGGTTGAAAAATATTAATTTTGTATGAAAAATGAGACACTTTATTAAATGCCTATACAGAAGGATGTGTTGGTAAGGTTGATTGAGATTTTAGATTGAAATTATACTAAGTATATGGGTTTTAAACCTTCCATGGGTCCTATACTAAAGTATTGAGGTTTGGAAGATGTCTACAAAAGTCCCACCATCAATGCATTGCATTGCATTTGCATAATTTGTGTTACTTCTTATGTACCCTTGATGTGTACCTAGCTTTCTTATATATTTCATGTGTAGTTGTTCCTTTTTACTTTCTATTATAGAACAATTAGTAGAGACGGTGTGAGCTACTATTTGGGAACTTTTTTATTTGTGGGTGACGTTCTCGTAGCATCTTTTACTTGTATTATTTTTTTACTTTGCTCAGTTGGCCTATGATACATACTGAGTACAAGTAGATCATAATCACCCTTACTGTACCTTTTTGATACAAATCCTAGTTTGATTACGACTTGCGACAACTTATTTTCTTCTATTAGAGTTGATAATTGAGGTACTAGAATGCTCCAATGTCTTGGGATAATTCTTGACCTACTCTTATTTTTACCATGTCTTTACGTACATTTAGAGATAGACTATTGTATTTTAGCATTCATACATGGTATTAGATGCTTTTTCCCCTTATAATACTAGTATTTTGGGATGTATTATATTTCGTTTAGATTTCTGCTATGTTTATATAATTGGCTTGACTTTATTTTAGAAATCTTACTTTTATCTGTTTAATTCATATTTGGGTTTTTCTTTCCTTTTTGAGTATTTGGCTTACCTATGAAGGCTGTGTCGAGGTAGGTGTCATCATGACCTCAACTTTTAGGTCATGAAAACATGCTATTAAATGTTTACTTACTGGATAAATTTATAAGTTTTTTTATCATGTGACATTAGTTTATATAAAAAGTCTTGTTTTAAAGTGCATGTGTAGTTGAATTATCTCACTATATGATTGTACATGTTATGACATAGATTATATTATGAGATGAACTTGTAAAGGTTGATTATCACAAAATTGGTGAATTTTAGGGAGTAAGGATGGAGACGTTGGAATAAGGATGGTATAACAAAGGGTGGTATAATACTTATTTTGAAATAAGGTTGACATGTACTAGTTTTCTGAGTTATTTGGTACATAGAATGAGATCGTCCCTACAAGTAATGTAAGTGGGTATTTATAAGTCCCTTAGCAAGTGTATATACGGTATTAGAGAGTTTGATGGTTCCATGAGTGAATAGAGTTATGTTGTTATTGTTATTTTTGTTCTGTGAGTGAACTGGAATATGTTGTTGTTTTTATTTTGATTCTATGAGTGAACTAGGTTGTATTATCATTGTTGTTTGGATCCATGAGTGGTCTGGCTATTGATATATTTGAACGGAGTTAATATTATTGAAGAGAAATAAAGAGGTGTTGTGATGATTGAGCTATCTGTTTATGAATCATGGTAATTGACTTGGTTTAATATTTGTATTTGTATTATGCTTTCCTTATTTACTAGATTAATTATTATGGAAGATTGTAGGAAAAGACTAAGTGAAAGTATAATTACTAGTGCTGCATAGTTGCTCTTTATTTACCAATTATTGGTTGAGTGATGCTATTAAGTGACGTGCTTAGGTTGGTCTTATGAGTTTAGTAATAGTGGTGACATTGGTTTGTACAAACACCCCAATCTGTATTAGAGAAGTCATATAATCTGAAAGGTGATCTTAAAAGTAGCCTTAGTCCATAGTTGATTGTTCTTTTTACATATCTTATAATTCTTTTCCTAACTTTGAGATGCTCACTATTTGTAGATTGCAAGAATAAGCTTTCTAGATTATCTATGTGAGAGAGGTTAGGTCTTATCAAGGTGAGGTATTGGAGGCTTCCTACAATGCTTATGTAAATTGAAACATCAATTTGAGTTCCTACTGCTTTTTACAATCTATGCTTCTAAGCTAGTAGTGTGCTTATTGACTTGGCAAGTGCCCTGTTTGTTTTGTTAAGTACTCAGCAATGTATTTTTTTGACTTAGATAAACACGTTTGGTGAATTTTTTTACCTCAACTCCTAAGAAGAAATGTAAAGGTCCTATATCCTTTATTGCAAACTCTTTGGAAAGATTTGTGATGATCTTCATTTTGAACTCATAGGAATTTCTTGTAATTTATTATCATCTACATAGATGAGTCAAAAAACAGTACCTCTCTTACATTGAAGTGTAAGCAATGATGGATCTACTGTACTACAATTGAAACTAATATATAGTAAGTGTACACTGAATATATCAAACCATTCTCGTGGTGTTTGTTTCAATCCATACAATGCTTTATTCAAAGACCAAACATGATTTGGGAACTTAGGATCTATAAAACCTGGTGGCTGGCTGATATAGACTTCTTCCTGGAGATGTCCATGCAAGAAAGCATTTTTAACACTAACTATCTCATAGACCAGTATAGGCCTACTATTACTGACAAGATCAATCTTATAGTAGTTGCTTTAACCGCCTACTATGACTTGGACTCAGTTATCTGAGGCCTTCTTAGAGAGACATATGCCTTATAGTTTGAGAGATCAGATGCATGATTAGTTTAGTCATTTCAAGTAGGGTTCCATGACTATTGCTAAATATGAGGCTCATTTGCACACTTTATCTAGATATTCAGTCGCTAGCATATCCATCGAGTCTGAGAGGATATGGAAGTTTGTGAAGGGGTTAGATGGTACTTATCACTTAACTATAGCTCAAATGATAGTTTCAAGGGATTCTTTTAAGAGTATTATTAAGCATTCTAAGATGACCAAGTATATCATTCAGGCAACTTAGGGAGGCACCAAAAAAGTGTGTTGTCATAGTGAGTTTGGTGGACATGCCTCTCGAGGTAGAGATTTCTCTAGTAGATGTTCATGTAGTTATTATAGTAGGCTAATTCAGGCCACATTATTGGGTTTAGATAGAAGACCTTCAGTTTCCATGGCTTTAAGTAGCCAGGTATCAAGTTATGTGGGTAGAGGTTCCAGAATTGAATTTTTAGATCAGAGTGGTCGCTTTAGTTCATCCACACCTTTTCACATTAAGTCAGGATATAGGAGATGTTTTATATCTAATGGGTTTGGCCCTATGGACAAGGATTTCCCTCAATATGTATATTGATCCACTCAGTAGGGTTCCCAGCTTCAGCCTTGTTCGACTTTAATTTTTATAGTGAGAGATGGTTCACAGAGTGTTAAAGGTAGTAACAGTGGTGCCACGATGTTAAATGTAGAGGTAAGGGTTCTCATGGAGGTGTTCATGGACTTACTCAGATTGGGAGCAGATGTAGTCACTATTATGGTATACTTGGATGACCCGAGGTAGAGACATCTGATGTAGCTATTATAGGTATCGTCCTAGTTTAATACAGATCAATTTCCATGTTATTTGACCTTAAGTCTACATTATTCTATGTTTCTACATATTATGCTTTTGGTTTTGATGATGCATGTGAGCCTCTTGTCATGCCTCTTTATATTTCTACCCTTATAGGAGATTCTTTAGTAGTGGATCGGGTGTATAAATCTTGTATGGTTACTTTTTTGGGCTATGAGACATAGTTAGACTTGATTATCTTAGATATTGTTGATTTTGATGTTATCTTAGGTATGAATTTGTTAGCTTCTTACCATGCTATTTCAGACTGTTATGCCAAGATCTTGATCTTAGCTATACCGAGTGTGCTGAGGTTAGCTTGGAAGGGTACAGTTAATTTGTGTCCAAAGGGTGTTATATCTATCTTGCATGCTTGCCACATGATAGAGAGAGGGTGTTTGTCTTATTTGT
The DNA here is from genome assembly GCA_030864215.1 of Capsicum pubescens. Lineage (NCBI taxonomy): Eukaryota > Viridiplantae > Streptophyta > Magnoliopsida > Solanales > Solanaceae > Capsicum > Capsicum pubescens. The sequence goes on from CM061548.1 coordinate 270,534,313, forward strand.
CTTATGTTTGTGATACTAATGTTGCCTCACCGCCTCTTTTTTATTCAATTTGAGTTGTTGATGAGTTCATGGATGTGTTTTCTATAGATTAGCCTTGTATGCCTAAATATTATGATAGTAATTTAGCTATTAATATGGATTCGAGAACTAAGGTCCATTTCTATCCCTCCCTATAGGATGTCCTTATTTGAGTTGAAGAAATTAAAGAAGCAATAGCAGGATTTGTTGGGTAAGGGGATTATTAGGCCTAGTGTATCTCCTTGGAGTGCTCATGTCTTGTTTGTGAAGAAAAATTATGTTTCTATGAGTATGTGTATTGATCATAGGTAGTTGAACAAAGTAACAATTAAGAATAAGCATCCTCGTCCTTGCATTGATGATTATTTTGACTAGCTTCAGGTTGTTGTGGTGTTTTCCAAGATTAATTTAAGATCTAGGTATCACTAGTTAAAGTCTTTTTAGACTCAATACAATCATTATGAATTATTGGTCATGTATTTTATATATAGTAGCATTCATGAAGTTGAGAACTGGGCAATTTGATCGTGTCTCGACTCCTTTGTGATTTTTTATAGATGACATCTTGGTTTATTCCAAGAGTGAAGCTAACCATGTGAAGCATTTGAGGGTTGTACTATAGAGGTTTTGTGATGAGAAGTTATGTGCTACGTTAACCAAGTATGAGTATTAGTTGGATTCTATCTCTTTCTTTTGTCATTATGTGACCACGAATGGTATTATGGTCTATTCAACAAAGACAACAATGATTCATAATTGGGATAGATATTCTTTTCCTACTGAGATTTGAAGTTTCATTAGTTTGGTAGATTTTTATTGATGTTTTGAAAAGTGTTTCTCATCTATTGCAGCTTTTTTAACAGAGTTACTTAGAAAAAGATGGTTTTCAACGGTTGAATGTGTGTAAGAAAATATTTCAAAATATAAGTTGTTGACTTTGACTTCTATTTTAACTTTGCCCAAGGAGGGTGTGTCTTTTACCATGTTTTGTTGATGCTTTTGGTGTTGGTTTAGGTGCGGTATTAATGCAGTAGGGTAAGGTGATTTCTTATGCCAATCGTCAGTTAAAGACTTATAAGAGAAATTACCCTACCCATGATTTGAAGTTGGTAAGCCATAGTTTTTGTGTCCAACTTATACCATCATTACTTATATAGGGCTCTTTGTGAGATTTTCTCAGACTATTGTAGCCTTCAGTACTTCTTTAATCAATGAGATCTTAATAGAGGCAGTGACATTCGCTTGAGTTGCTTAAGGATTATGACCTCACTATTTTGTATCATCCGTGTGAGGCTAATGTAGTTGTAGATAACTTGAGTTGAAAGTTGACTAGTATGGGAGTTTTTCTCATCTATTTACCTAAATATGGCCTTTACCCTTGGAGGTTCAGTCTTTATCTAATCATATGGTTAGTCTTGATATTTTGACATCTGGATGTATTTTAGCCTTAGTTGATGCTAGATCTTCCTTGATAGAGTAGATTCGAGCTCACTAGTTTTATAATGATAGTTTGAGGGTGACTTGAGAAAGGTGTTGAGTAGAGAGGCTAAGGCGACATATCTTGATTCTAATGGTGTTTTAAGGATTGAAGGTAAGTTTTTGTTTGAAGATTTGGTGTATGGGAGAGTTTAATTTATGAAGATGTATGTTGTTCGAGATATTCTATCCATCAAGGTATGACTAAGATATATTGTAATTTGAAGCAGCTCTTATGGCGGGGTGGTATGAAGATGGATTTGGCAAATTTTGTAGTTCACTGTTTGTGTTGCCAGTGGTTGAAGGTGGAGCATCAGAGATCAGGTGGTTTGCTCAAGAGATTACCCATTTTAATTGAAAGTGGGAGCAAATTAGTATGAACTTCGTAACTGGGTTGCCAGGTACTTCTCATGATTTGGACAATATTTGGGTTATTGTGGATTGGTTGACCAAATCAGCCCATTTCATACTTATACCAATTTTCTTCATTGCCTAGAGGTTGGCTCATATTTATGTTCCCGAGACATTCATCTTGATAGAGTACCCATGTCTATTATTTCAAATAGAAGCTCAGTGTTCACCTCTAACTTCTAGCAGACTTCTTAGGAGGAGTTGTGGTACTTGAGTAGACCTTATAACTTTTCATCTCCATACTAACAGTCAGTCAAAGTGGACTATTCAGGTTTTGGAGGATATGCTCTGCGCAGGTGTTATGGAGTTTAGAGGTATGTGGGAGCAGCCTTTTGGAATTAGTGGAGTTTGTTTTTAATAATAGCTATCATTCAAATATAGAGATGACATTATTTTAGGCCTTGCATGGTAGGCATTATCTATCTCTCATTATTTTGTTTGATTCTTCAGAAGTTAGAACTCTTGGTACTGACTTGCTTTACGAGTTTTTAGATAGGGTTTGGATGATTCAACATATGTTTTGGAAATCTTAAATTAGGCAAAAGAGTAGGCTTTATGACTTGAAGTTTGGGATTGGTGATCGAGTTTTCCTTTGTATGTCACCCTTGAAGGGCATGCTGAGGTTTGGGAAGAAGGGAAAGCTTATCCCTAGGTATATTGGACCACTTGAGATTTTTCAATCTTTTGGGGTATTTATGAGTTGTCCTTACCTTCAGACTTTTCAGCTATTCATCTAGTTTTTCATGTATCTATGCTTCAATGCTATATTCTGGATGAGTCTCACATGCTTTATTGGGATTACATCATTAGGATTTAACTCTATTGTACGAGAGGTTGAACTTTGTTAAGGAGACATGCCACTGTCTATTTTAAACACTGATATGAGACAAGTGTATTCTAGAGATATTCATGTGGTTAAGGTGCGGTAGAGACACATTCCTATTGAGTAGCTAATTGGGAGTTCAAGCCGGACATACATAGTAGCTACCCTCAGTTTTTTACTAATTCAAGTATCTCCATGCTTTTTAGTTCGAGGATGAACTAGAGTTTTACTGGTGGATACTCTAATGACCTAAAATTATGAATTTCTAATTTTATGTGTTTTGACATATGACCTTTCCCGTAGTTGTTACATGTTGATTTTGGGGTTTGGGAATGGTTGGTGATAACGTCCAAGCTACACGTTCAATCAGAATATTATGCAGTAGCTATCAAATAAAGTAACCCTACAAAGGTTGGGGTCGAATCCCAAGGGAAACACGGAATTGCGGCTTTCAGTTGTTGTAATCAACTGGAAAAATTGGAAAAGTAAATGAAGGGTATGTAGTATCAATATCGAACAAGAAGTTAATATCAAATTTTGTTGTAATCAGTCATTGGTGAACACTAGGATTGTATCCCCCCTGGCTTCTAAACTCTATAGGCTTATCATGCTTTATTGAACCAACTGATACTTTGCATGCATAATCTGATAAGTTATGTACCACCACACATCATTTTGACTAGCTGACAGATTTCACCCTTTACTTTTTGAGTCTCAGGATGTCGCCTTACTAACCCTTATCCTAGATCCTAGTTAACTATTACCTTTTGAGTCTCTAGTTATAAGATGACAACTAACCATCTTACTTAGATAATGCCTAGTAGCGTGGATCGACAGCTAAACTTCAAATTACTGTTGTAATTATCTTTTCCTAGTCACTACTTCTCTTTTGGCGTAAGTAGAAATAATCTTGGTGGGATCCTAACATTTTCAACCGCAAAGATAGCAATTAAAGTGAATACAATACAATGCATGCATGGATATCAATTAAGAACAAAGTAGCACTTCCCCTACTTCGTCAATCCGCTAGGATTTCCACAACCCTAGCTAAGGGTTTTGGACGCTCACGCTGGTGAAAGAATAAAAAGCATTCATAATTAAAAGCATAAGATGTAATCACAATAATCACAACTTTAAAACCAAAACTTTAATTGAATTAATCAATAAAAATCAATGCAAGAGAATTCCAAGACCAAAATTGAATCTCAGAATCAAAATATGTTTTTGAGTATCAAGAGTGCGTAACTTCTGCTAAAAACATATAAAGGGTATTTATAGTACATAAAAAACCCTAAAATCAAGGCCTGGACAAAAAAGGACAAAAAAAGGTTGGTGGACACTTACTTGTGTGAACATACGATCTGGCCTTGGGTGCATGTTCCACATGCAGCCTGACCCTGGGCATATGTAGCTATGGGTATGTGCAAAACAAATTTCCTTCACCTTCACCCATATGTAGTCCACATGTGCTATATGTTGTCCGCATATTGACATAGGTAAGTGTCAGAAGTTTTTTTTCATCTTTTTCACCCTCTAGATCTTCAGTTCTAGAACTTACCTTATTCAAATACAGACCACATGTACTACATGTGGTCCACATATAGATATAGGTAAGTGTCAGGCCTTCTAAATATTGTAACCAAGCTTCCAATCTTCAGGTTTCAACACATGCTCTTGTCACGTACATTTGGATAGTGTCACAAATACCCAAAAATGATCAAGTAGCTAAAAATTTCATTTTTCATCTTTTCTTGAACTTTGCATCCAAAACCTAGTTTCCTGCAAAATATACCCAAAATATATCATATCTAATAAAACAACCTAAGAAACTTGCATATTTTCATAGTTTTAAGCATTGAAAATGTTATATTTATAAATCACAATAACACCCTTAACTTAGAACGTTTGCATGTCCTCAAGAAACACAATCAAAATAAAACAAAACAAAACACAACGCTTAACTAGGAGAATCTAAGCTATTCAACACAGTTAATTAACACTTGAAGTTCAAACCACAATACCCTATCCTATTCCAACCTTCCAAAATCAACTGTGTATAAGCATTAAACACAATAACGTGACACAATGGGATCAAGGTATTGCACTACCTTAGCAACAGATAACCATGCATATGTACAAGTTACACTTCTCAAACATATAAGCAGCTAGCTATATGACTTATGTGCCCTCACAAAAAGGATGTCCCACTCACTCATATGAAATAATACATGTCAATTTTGGGAAAGTCAAGATACACTTACACTCATAAGAGAAGTTTCGATCAATGTGTATTAAGTACCATAGGCTTGCCCTTATTTTCTTTACATTATTATTCATACAATCAATTAGGATAACTATAGGACTTTTCTAAACTTGTAATGTAGGATTAGGGGGCGGGTATGGTACATATGTATATAAAGTGACTACACCTCCTTGACACTATGCTAACTTTTGGGGTCCACTCTTTAACTATATTTTTCTTTTCATTCCACCTTTATCTCTCCCTTTTCATTCTGTATTACATATTTAGGTTGGGTGTGATCTTTTATTCTTTCTTTTTCACTTTTTCATAATTTTTACTTTTTCTTTTTCTTTTTTTCTTTTCATTTGCTACCACGCCTAGCCCTACTAACTTTTTCTCTCATTTTACCCTTCTACATACCCACATTAAATCACACACCCCTATGATAGTGAAAAACCCTTGGTTTGGGACCCTTAGAAAGTTTCCTCGAATTTTGGATTTGAGACATCATATGACCTGTAGTGTCACGACCCGAACTGGGGCCCTGGCCATGACGAGCATTCCAAACCATGAAGTCCCAAAACACCCCTATCTATCTGGTAATCATGCACATAATTCATATGATAAAAAGAAATACGGAAGATACACAATATTATGAAAACATGGTCACGAGTCTAATGAAATCAATAATGGGAAATAATGTCCCACAACATCTATCGACATATGAAAACCATCTGCGAAATCTCTACTATATGACTAAAACAAACAACTCTCTGAAAACTGGGACAAGGCCCCAAGTAGACCCAAAACTATTAAATGATAAACAAACTGCCATACATCAGGATTTTCGGAATATAGAAGGCTCACCACTTGACTCTGCAAATCTATCTGAAGAATCTACTGATTATCTGGACCCCTAGACTGTGCCTCCAAACCTGGGAGGGAAGGGGGTCAATACAAAGTACTGGTACGCAGAGTAATCCAATACAAAGTAGAGATTTTTATATAAACTAAACGAGAGCTATTATAAAACACATTATTGCAAAATGATTTCGAAAATAGATGGGCATAGTATACTGATTTTTCAACAACAATGCAACACATCTGAGCTTGGTGGTACACCCTACAATTTCATATTTTCATTAACTGTCAAATCTCGATTGCCGCCGAGATTAGAGTATAAGTGAGGGAAAGACGCACAAGATCACACAACAGGGTGTCTTGACCCAGTCAAGTATGGTAGAGCACAAGATCATAAAGCAGGGCTCCTAACCATAGTCCCAATTTGGGATGACATAATGTCAGGTACATAAGATCACACAGTAGGGTACCAAGTTCCTAAGTCGGCAAACACGGTTTCCAGTGTAGAGTCATTTGACTCATCCTTTTTTTGGGTAACCACCTATCTCACAAAATCAATGCATAAAACTTATTTTAATCAATCACATGTCATACTCTACAGGGTATCGTCATACCCGACTTGCAAGTCATCAATATTATATCAACTTTCCAACTTCTCATACCATTTACAACATGCACATATGTATGACTTTCACACCATTAAAACACATACACCGTGGTTCTCAACATGTAATTATTCAAGAAGTTTAATCATTTATGAGTAATGTCATATCAATTGCAAAACTCATGCTCTCAATGGTTTAACACTAGTATAATATGGGGTATAAACATTATCATGGGGAATTTAGAAAATTCACAACTCATGTACATCACACCCTTTTGAAATTTCAGGTCACACGTTCACAATTCAACCACTTAAATACATTCAAACAAACAACCCCATGATATCTCAATAATTCTTTCTAAATCATTTATCAAAACATGTTATTTGTATCAATTGAAAACCCCCATTTGTAAAAAAATATATATACTTGTATAAATTTAAAGTCTTACATAAATTCCTTTCTGAAAACATGCCCATGAAATTTAGGACAACCCCACGTACCTCTATTTTGGAGAATAATGAATGATTCTTGAAGCTTACGGATTGGGGATTCCAAATCCCTAATTATCTTCAAAAAGTCACAGTTGAATCTTGAATTATTTGAGATTCTTTTTTGAAACCCTAGAGAGTGTTCTTGATGAATTTTGGTGAAAGTGTATGTATTTAGGTGTATTCACGATTAAATCCCGTGTTTGGATGGGTTTGGGGCCATGGGAAATGTCTAGTTTGACATTAGAATTTAAAATTTGGGACTGGAACGCCGTATAAGGCTTCACCGTGACGTGCTGGAAATTGCGATGAGCTAATGGAATTGACTATTGTCAATTTAAGGCTCATCGCGACGCAGTGGCCAGTCAAACGGGAATGCTGACACTAAAAATGCTCTAACTTCTTCACCGAGTGTCCGTCTTAGGCAAATTTAGTATCGATGGAAAGATAATTCGAAGATCTTTCATTTGATATATAGTAGGCCACTCAGTTCGTCATATATAATGAGTTATGATCGATTGAAATTGACCCAAGTTTCAACGTTCACTAAAACTTGAACGATAGGAAAGTTTTCGACCCATCTTTGAGTTAAGGGACTTCTATGATCTCAATTCATGCTCAACTAGATGCTCACACTACATAATTGATTACAAACTAAATTTTCATTGGATTCATGAAATTTACAACCTCGATGTGAAAGAATAACGGTTTACGTTCTAGCCCGAAATGCGAGGTGTAACATTATCTCCCCCTTGGGATCATTCGTCCCCGAATGATGGGTAGGGACTTGTTGAAGTACTAAAAGTGTAGAATAAAGAGCGTAGTCTCACATTAAACATTTTTCCTTGACAAAATTTGGAATGCTAGCAAACAAGCTTCATGATAACCCCTAGCAAAACTTGTAAGCACGAAACATGATATAATGAGACTTTACCTAGGGATGATCTTGCACATGAGCTCTATGCATAATAATTTTCCAAACATAAGGCTGGGATTTATTTGGTGATCGTAGAACGAATTTATATTGGTACTAATAATGAAAGAAGATTTTTTGCGGAAGGTAGGGATAGAATTATTCTCCATCTCTCATGATACAATGAAATAGATATTGCACTTTGAAACACTACTCATCCATGTCCAAACAACTAACAACACACTTCATCACTTCCAACTTACAATTCTTCCAACACACATCTAACCACAAGAGTTTGAGCCTCAGTGCAAAGCGCTTTTTATGTTGAAGCCTAACTCGGAGTAACAAGGTGGTAACTTAAGCTACAGGACCCTGTACTATACATCCTTTTAAGAAATTCTTTACCTTATCAATGTCATCAAACACTCTTGGGTTTATAATTAAGAGGGTACTAACCACATAGCACACAGATTTGTGTTTTCAACAGTCACAACATTCAAGCCTAATCAACTACACCAACTTCATGGATCTGCACACCAAGACCAATAATTTCAATCACTCTACAAATATTTTCACCATATTCCTCCTTCTTAGCTAATTCACACAACAAAAGTTCACCTCCTTCTTTTTCCTTTTCACCTATAACCTCAGCTCGAGAATCACATCAATTTTTTTACCTTCAAGCACATCTAATCCTCTACCCAACACATCACCACTTTTCTATAGCCATCATTATACTATCATACGGAGGGTCATTAAGAGACTCTAGCATAATTGTCAAGAATGGAAATAACACCATTAAACCATAACTTCTAATCATTGCACTGCTCAAGAAAGGACATGAAATGAAGATATGGTAGAATAACCACAAGGTGGTCCATCTAACAAGTCTCTGGATTATAAGTAAAGAGTCATTCGGAAAACACAATACAACATGAATTCTCAGGACAGAGCACAGGGAGAAATATTGGTGCATATATCAAGACAAAATAGGGGAAAGAGACGGGATTCTCCTCCTAAATTTGGAAAAATCAGTAAGATATACTAGGCACCCGATGCAATAGGAGACGCGACGCATCGAGATCGCGTCGAGACACTAGTTTGGACAATGCGATTACCGATGCGACACGTAGATATCACATTGATCCACTGGTTTGCTTACTTAAACGCATCTCAAATGTGGTCCAAAAAATCTAAAACTTTACCCGAACCACCCCTTTAAACTTCTGAACATGAATCAACTCAAAAACTTTCGCCTTGGGGTCGAGAAGATCAATTTAAAATCATGGAAGTTAAGAGCTCATAAATATGACTAAATCTTTTAACCATTAGAAAAGTCTTTAGGTTACAAGCTCTCCATACGTGCCACTAAGAGGGGTATTGAGTCGAGAATGCTACGGACTGTTACATCTCAACTAAGACAAGGATTTTCGCTTGACGCAATTTCTACTCATTTAAGGAACTGATATTTTTGCCATAAGTTTGCATAAACCTTATCACTTTGGCTAAACTCAACATAGGATGAATCAGTGACATATAGAATCATATTTCCTTAAGACCAAGCATGCTGAGAGACATAGATTTTCATGGATCATGAACAACATAACATATGGCCTGAATACATGAAAGAATGGATTACTGAGAGACATAATTGCTTCTAGTTTAGAGGTCATATCATAGACATAAGTCCATGGGAAACTCAAATCATAGGCACAGGCATAACTTGAACAGATGACGTAAGACATTAGCGGAATAATCTCTGAAATAGAAGTAGGAGGAATATGCTTGAGTAAGAATAGACTTATCATGATTTCTCCCCCACAACTTGTCGAATTGAGAAAAATTTGGGAACTAACTTAATTCCCCATCTCTCCCTTAGATCAAAGTCACACCTCTAGACTTGCAAACATAACCTCACATCAAAATCTGTAGCCACAACCTCCACACAAATGAGACATCACCATAAACTTCAACTCTAAACTCTCCCTGATGAACTATACTCGGAAGGCGTCTTGCTTTCCAAAAAAAAATATTACTCTTAACATTCGCTAGCGTCAATAGCCATCACTCTACAACTCTCACTCTCGTGAGTGCACGTACCCATACTCCTTATCACAAAAGGGGTATCAGTATATACATGAACTCAAACTTCTCTCATTAATCCCTAATACAAAGGCACTATATTATTTTCTAGGACATTTTCTTCTAACTTTCAAAGTCATCGACTTATGAATAATATTTCCATGTGCATAGACACCCACACTTCTAAACACTTAACACTACATCTTCAATTTCCATAGGATACTATCATTACACCTCAAATCACATAATTAACAACTTAACGAAATCTGTAAAACTATATCAAAGGCACATATTTCTTACCTATATTTCCAGAATTCAACTATAATGAACACCATACAACAACAACAACCCTTGAGTCTTCCTCAGACGCCCCCCCATACTACAAATTTCAAAAACACAGACTAGGTACAACATACACTTATACGTACAAAATGTTATTAACAACCTGCTACCTGAGGTTCAACTTATTCCAATATACCCATGTTCTTAACCATTAATGATTCAACCACAATTCATCATTTTAACACTAGTCCTCATGTACACATATCCTCCACGATTACCTCTTAAATTTTTCATAAATCTTCAACCTTGGCTCTTTCACAAATCATATCAAGCCTACTAATTCATTCCCATAAATCATACATCATTAATCATAAAATACTATTCTCACCACCATATTATACAATCTATAATTCAAGCCTATAGTCTAGCATCCATTATCTACCACTAATAACGCAAAGCATGCAACATAATATACTAGTCCATCAAATTGGGAAATCAACTCCAACTACTCATTTCATTCAAATACTACCTACAGTCACAATCCCCTCCATGACATCACTATTATAACTCAAAATCCACCTCATACCTTCTCACATGAAGTACTAGTTTACATCTACTAAGGAAAAGAAGATCAAGGGGTTAAAATCACAGAATAAACATGGTCAACCTTAATCTTAATCATACCCCATACAATCTTATCTACTTATACGGCTTTCTAACATCACACTTACTTACTCAAGCACACATTTAAACTACCTTCCAATTCCACAAACAACTATGAGTCTATAATTATAACTTCCTGGATAATCTAGCCATTTTCATGCTTCAAGCAAACAACAATTCACCTACATTACCAACTCAATCTCATGCAATAAGATTCGGCTATACATATATTCAATAAATTGCCCTTACCATATTTTTTGCCATTTTGCCTCTAAACCCCCAGTTTCAACCAACACAAGAACAACTGAAAGAACAAAAAATTGCTAATGGATCGAAATAGGCCTCACACGGCTTCACTAGACTTTGATTTTTTTAACAAGGAAATAAAATGAATAACAAAGCAACTATTCTATTGAATCGAAAGAGCCCCACACGACTTCACTAGATTTTGTTTCCAACAACACAATGATATAAAGATTACAAGAGATAAAAACTTGACACACAATATTCAATGGCCCAAGAATACACAACTTACTCTGTATAAATAAAATTCTAAGTCAAATACTTCCTCCACAAACTACCATACAATCCACACATGATACTAGCTACCACATTAGTCTATCACCATAAAGGGGTAAATCATCCTCAAACGTCGGTTATTCAACTAAAATACTTATTTACACAAAAGTCATCCTCACTCTAACTTTAAAATTTGGGACTTCACATCACCAACTTCCTGATCCAACATCACTACCAATAGGTCATAACACCGACACTTAACTTATACTACTACTACTCGGGTGGAAATACAGTTCCAATATTCTATTACACATCATCCCCCTTAAGTGTGACATCTGCAACATAAATTCCGAAAGGGATTGAATACACTTAATACCGTAGGCTGGAAAGCATGATTTCATCAATATCAAAGTTTACACCAGAATCAATATACTCTAAAGAACTAACAGACTCTTCTCAAGTCCTTGCACAATATTTTTTTTTTTATAATCTTTATGGCTCAATTAGAAAGGACTATACCATTTAGATTTTGAACTTCTGCACTTGATTCACCCCAACAATGAGACACATCTGAGCACATCAAAGAAAAGAATTGGGATGAATTTACTTTTGTATGGACAACACTGTAGCATAAATTAAAGTACGGAAGAGGAATATTCTGACTCCATAGCACGAACTAGAACAAGAAGAAAGAGAGACATTCCTAAACGCCTTGTAGCCTCCAGCTTATAAGTGTAGTGCGCTACACACCCATAAATAAGACTCTACCCGATGCAATTTCGCAGATACCCTGAGACCATAAACCGTTATTTGATACCAAGTTTTTCATGACCCGAATCGGGTCCCTAGCCGCGACGATCATTTTGAACCATGAAGGCCCAAAACACCCCTATCTATCTGGTAATCATGCACATAATTCATATGATAAAAAAAATATGAAAGATACACAATATTATAGAAAACATGGTCACGAGTATAATAAAATCAATAATGGGACATAATGTCCCACAAAATCTATCGATATCTGAAAACCGTCTAGAAAATCTCTACTACATGACTAAAACAAAGAACTGTCGGAAAACTGGGACAAAACCACCAGTAGACCCAAAACTATTAAATGATAAATAAATTGCCATACATCAGGCCTTCCAAAATATAGAAGGCTCACCACTTGACTCTAAAATCTTTCTGAAGAATCTACTGATTATCTGGACCCCTATAATGTGCCTCTGAACCTAAGAAGGAAAAGGGTCAATACAAAGTATTGGTACGCATAGTAATCCAAAACAAAGTAGAGATTTTTATATAAACTAAATGAGAGCTGTTATAAAACACATTATTGCAAAATGATTTCAAAAATACATGGGCATAGTATACTGATTTTTCAACAACAATGCAACACATCTGATCTAGGTGGTACACCCTACAATATCACATTTTCACCAATTATCAAATCTCGGTTGCCGCCAAAATTAGAGTATAAGTGAGGGAAAGACACAAAGATCACACAGCAGGATATCTCGGCCCAATCAAGTATGGTAGTGCATAAGATCACAAAGCAGGGATCCTAACCATAGTCCTAATTTGGGATGACATAATGTCACGTACACAAGATCACACAGCAAGATACCAAGTTCCCGAGTTAGCAAACACAATTTCTAGCGTAGAGTCATTTGACTCGTGCTTTCTTTGGGCAACCACCTATCTCACAAAATCAATGCATGAAACTCATTTTAATCAATCACATGTCATACTCTGCAGGGTATCATCATACCCGACTTTTAAGTCATCAATATCACCTCAACTTTCCAACTTCTCATACCATTTACAACATGCACATATGCTGCCTATGATTCTAGGCAGTTGAAGATACATGAGAATAATTATCCAACTCGTGATTTGAAGCTTTTAATGGTGGTTTTTGCTTTGAAAATCTGGCAGCATTATTTTTATAGAGTCCACATGGACATCTTTTCTGATCATAAGAGTCTACAATATATATTCACTCAGAAGGAGCTTAATCTTAGGTAGAAGAGATAGTTGGAGATTCTCAAGTACTATGATAGGAATCTTCACTACCACCCAGGTAAATCTAACATGGTTGTTGATGCTCTCAGTAGGTTGTTCATGGGGAGTTTAGCTCATGTTGATAAGGAGAAGCAGGAATTGGTGAAGGATATTTACTGCTTAACTAACCCTGGAGTTTGTCCCTTAGACTCTAATGATAGTGGTGTTATGGTACAGGAAGTGGTTCGGTCATCTCTTAGTGCAGAAATCAAGGAAAAGCAAACGCTAGATCCGATCTTGATGAATATCAAAGATGATGTTGGTGGGGAAAAGGTAATGGTATTTCAGATTAATCTGATGGTACTTTGTGGTACCAAGAGAGGTTATATGTTCATGACGTCGATGGTTTGCGACAATGGGTTTTGGATGAGGCTCTTGAATCGTGCTATGTTGTTCATCCCAGTTCAAAAAAAAAATATCATGATCTCAAGGGGATGCATTGGTGGAATGGTATGAAGAGGGATATATCCGATTTTGTGGCCAAATATATGGTGTACCAATAAGTCAAAGTTGAGCACATGAGGCCTGGAAGCTTGTATCAGGAAATTGAGTTGCCTAAATGGAAATGGGAAGTAATAAATATGGATTTGTTTACCGGTATTTCTCGATCACGGATTCAATATAATTCAATTTAGGTCATGGTGGAGAGTATGACAAAGTCCGCTCACTTCTTACCGGTGTGGACTAACTTTTTTTCTGAGGACTATGCGAGGTTGTATTTTTGTGAGATTGTAAAGATGCATGGGGTACCTGTTTTGATTATCTCTGATCCTGGTACACATTTTTCATCTCACTTTTAGTGGTATTTTCAAAAAGGTTTGGGAACTAAGGTTAGTCTGAGTACTACTTTTCATCCGCAGACTGATGGGTAAGAAGAGAGGATTATTCAAACATTGGAGGACATGCTTCATGCGTGTGTGATTGATTATAGTGTAAATAGGGTTGAGCATCTACCTTTGGTAGAGTTTGCTTACAACAATAGCATAGATATCATTCTAGCATTGGGATATCCCCTTTTGAGGCATTGTATGGTAGGAGGTATAGATCTCCTATTGGGTGGTTTGATCTTGGTGAGGTAGATATGTTTGGTCCGGAATTGGTTTATTAGGATATGGAAAAGGTATAGGTTATTTGGGATAGGCTTAAGGCTGCCCAAAGTCACCATGAGCCGTAAGATAGGGTATGAGTCATACCAATGATTCGTATAGTAAACAGTGTTCAAATTTTCTTTGATTTTAATCTGCCAGGGATACAGTTTAGGGGTACTGGTCGTTTGGTTGGGTACGACTTCAGTTGGGTAAGTCGTATGGTGGACAATGTTGGGTCCAGGGAGGGAGGCCTAGGGTATGAGTGGTCGGTACCACTTGTATTAGAGGGGACGATTGGTATGGGTAGTCGTACCATCAGACAAGAATTTTAAGCAGTTAAGTTGGGGGTAATCTGTACATTTCACCACTTTACCACTTAAGGCCCTACGATTTATATCTCTGTTGGGACATTATTTACTATATTATTCTACTCTTAAAAACTTAGAATCACTCTCTAATTCTCTCCAAGGATCTTGGGTAAAAAAAGGCTAAGGTTTCATCTAGAGGATCAATTTGGGACGTGTACGAGTGATTTCTCTCCATCATCTTTGTAATATAAGTCATGTACTCCTCCCTCATTGTTAATTCCAACTAAAGTCATGTTTAATACAATGTTTTCATGGCATGATTATTATATAGTTTTGGGGTTTTCAAATATATATTGGGGTTCTGGTATCTAATGTTTGATTATGGTTTTCCCATGTTTTAATTATGTAAATACATACTTTAATGGTGGTTTAGACAATTGGTTGCATAGGAATGTCTAATAGGTACTTGGAATTGATTTTGGAAACACTATGTCCCCAACATGTTTGATTAAATGCCTATGATAATTCTTTTACTATATTATTGAAATTTTAATGGAACTATTGCATGGTATGGTTTGGTAATGGAACCATAATAGGTATAAATACTTTAAATGGTTTGGAATGGTTAAAATGGTAAGGTTTGGTGGTCATGGTTATGGTTATGGTTAATTAAAATTTCTTGTGGGGTACAAGGGAACCCCCCAAGTAAACATGTTAATGAACATCTTGTGGGGTACATGAGATTTCCCCGAGCAAACTTAATAATGGAACACTTGTGGGGTACACAGTATTCCCTAAAGTTAACTTGATAATGTAGTCTATGGGTACATGAGAATTCCTTAACATAAAAAGGTTGTCTAAGGACATTGCTTGCAAGCTATAGTCAGTATGACGATACCACTTCTTATAGCCTTGGTTAATAATGATGAAATAATTTTTTGGTCGGATGGTAATTATTTTAATTGGGAAATAATGGCGGGGTATGATAGCTAATCGTGTAGGTTCGAGTCCAATGGACGGACACTGGGAACTCATGTTTGCCGACATGAGGTTTGGTCATAGCTACCATATTTGAGACTATGTGGTATATGGGAATCCTCTAAGTTTATTGTACATATGTATCATGGAGAGCGAAGGGTACTCAAGAATGCCCTACTCTTATAGTATCTTTGGTTCGTGCAGCTATACGTATTGGGGCCCATTCAGGAGGTTACACTGGACCCATATAGCCTGTAGGTGGGTCTAGGACAGTTAATCTACTCAAACCCAGGTAATGATTTGTATGTATATGGTTAGTATACTTGGTTTTACTGGATGGTAGTATTCTATCCTTATCCTGAGTCCATGCTAGCATTCACCCGCTGACCCGTCTTTGGGCAGTTGTATCCCTACATGATACAGGAACCAGCCATTCTACTCCTTCTACTTAGTGATCAGATTTAGGATCAGCTATTGGATTAAAGTGGTGAGCTTCCGTATTTCGGAAGGCTCTATTTCATATCATAGATGTCTTTACATACATTAGTTATTTTATGGATATTGGTTTTGGCTATGGTTGGGGGTATGTCCTAACAGGATATTTTTTTTCTTTTGGTTAGAGTCTTTGTGAGACTACTATGGGTTGAAATGGGCGGTGTCGTTATTGGTGTCAGCCTTAGTATTGGAATTGATATTGGGGATTATATTGTTGGGTTGAATTTATGATTGTTCCATCCTTTTATGTTATGTTATGGATAGGAACTTGGTTTTTATATAGGTTTGGTTATGGTTGTTAGTTAGTATTGGATGGTTGGACTTTCTTGGGTTGGTCCAGGTTATAGACCTATCCCTGAGTATGGTATTATAATAAATGCAATCTCGTTATATATTTGAAATTCATCCGACTCAAGGTATGCCTTTGGATGGTTGGGTTAGGTATAGGGGATGGTCCCCGGTCCTGGTTGGACTTGGAATGCCAATTACGACAAGGTCCCGAGTCGGTTCGGGTCGTTTTGGGTCGATAGCCACCCTCAAATAGTAGAAACTTTTCCAAAGTTGAGGTGCACAATATCTAAGGAGGAACCAGCCAAAATAGGTTACTACAACACAAATGGGAAGGTGACAAATGAAACAAGAAAAATAGGATATAAGGTTCAAATAGGGATCAAGGTATACTATTTCACATTAGGAAGGTCATTTAGGCTAAAAGTGGACTAAATTAAAAAAATAACCTATGATCCTTTCCTAGCCGACTATCCTACAACCTAGGCAATATTAACTGGGCAAATTCTGAATTAAACATACAAAGAGAACTAAGTAGCATCTCATACACACATGGCACAGAATCACTATTAAAAGCTACTACTTGTTTTGTTCATGCAACTGTTAGCAAGTGATTATCATGTCCCTAATCCTAATGCCATAACAAGATCCACAATGTTCACCCATATATACATTTGCACAGTTCTAAAATTTTAGAGGGGTGTCATTTTTCTCAAAAACATGACAACTTTCTTAAACACTTAAAAATCTCCTAATTACACAAAAACACAACACAATACGAAATAAAACACAATATGATACAAATTTTATCCTAGACATACTGATTCAACAACCATACCACGACCGAAAAGAAAGAAATTATGACAACAAAAACTCTCGATAGCTATGGTATACCACACCATAATTGAAAATTTTGCATGCATTAAAATAATATAAAACAAAGGGAATAACGACATACCTAGGATGCACTAAGTATCTGTGTCATTAGCAGTCCTAGATGGGGGTATATCCATAGGCGAGGCAATGGTAGTATCTTTGGATTACTATAAAATGTATCTACTACTATCTCTGCATGCCTCTGCCTGTCAACAACAACAGAAACTATCGAATCATATCTGGCCTTTTTAAAGGCCTGGTCATATGGCATGTTGGGATCCTATAGATCTCCTATGTGTCCTCTCTTGGCCCCAACTACTGGGACCTTCTCATGATTCTCTACAAATAAATCAAAATATCTGGGCCCGCGCAGAGGTGATAGCCAAACCACTGGGTGTATGACTGGAGAAGTGACCATTATATAGATCTTTGTGAGAGAGCATACCTCTGCTCATAATGTATCCACCTCCTCTCTAATATGACCTAGGTCTGGTTTATTAATCTCTACCAATCCGGATATAACATGCCTCTCAAATGCATTAATACATGCCTATAAATTAGCACATAACTCTGACATAGAAGTTATGTGTACGACATCCCATTTGGCCTCTGCTATCTCTAGTTTATTCTGGACCTATGGACGGATCTGCACTGATAGAGTAACCATCTCAGTCTTAACAATATGTAACCTATCATCAGTGACTCTCTGACTATACACTAGCCTCTATAAGAACTCACAAGATAGAAAGTCATACATGTAGTAGTATGTGTAGTGGACAGGTAAGGGGGCAATGAAGAAGTACCCACATGCTTTGAACAGGAAGGTGGGGCTAATGAAGAAGTGGATGGTGTCCCCTCACCTTTAGTAATCAAATCTGGGGCCTCTATCTGATCCCCCATATCAAGATCAACACTAACTCCTATATCACCTCTATGCACATCACTAGGCTCTGTGGAAACTGAAGGTCTCTCAGATTGGACCCGAGGTATTACTGCAGGTTTAGTAGGTCTCTGATGTGTGAGCAGATTCTAACATTTTTGAGACTTTTAACTCTAAATAATTTCAAGGTCTTAATTAACTTTTGTCATTTTTAATTGTGTTATCCTTGATTTTGCAGTATAAGTCAAGATGTAAGAGAACCCAAAATAATGGAGGTGAAAAAGATGAATTTTGATGCAAATAGAAGAAAAGTGTGGCTGACGACATTTCTGATAAGTCGTTAGCCCTGTGATAGGCTATCAGAGTTGTCGTCAACCTAGACAGAAAATAGACTTCAGCTGAACTAAGTGACAACATTGTGTGATAAGTCGTCAGAAGTGTGATAAGCCATCAGGATTTCCGTCAGGCTTAGGCCGAGAATCAGATTTAGAGTGACCAAGTGATGATATTTATGATATGTCATCACATATCTTATAATCTGTTAGGTTTCATTGTCAGCCTTAAACAGGAAGTGCCAAAACTAAAAAAGGAGCTGACGATATTTCTGATCAGTCGTCAGACTCCTGATAAGGCGTTACAAATATCGTCACCTGTCTAAGAAAAATACTACACTGTATGATTTTATTTCCATAATTAGGCTGAAGTATTTAAAGCATAATTTAGGATTTTCTTATATAAGGAGGGATCTGCACCTTGAACTGTAGGGTAGGACTTGGTCACTTTTCTCTATAGTTTTGGCTCTTAACTTTGATTTCAATTTTTAATTCTTTGACTGAGTTATGGGATATTCCTCTTGGATTTATTAGAGAATCAACTTCTGACTATATATTTTGTAAGTTTAATTACCTTGAGTTATAGATTCAATTGTTGTTATCTTTTTCTATTCCATGTGGAACTAAAACCCACAACTAGGGTTGTGGGATCTATGATGATTCCTCCATTGATTTAATAGTTGGCTAGGATTTGAATGATTGTGGGAACTTCTTGATAATGCTTTTATATTAATTATTTTCTGTTGGTTGCAAAAAATAGATCTTACCTTATGTTGATTTGCTCGAACTGAGAAATAAATTAAAGGTAGTGAATTATGAACAAGGATTTGGGAAGGTTAAGCTCCCATCTAATGGTTAATGTTGTAACAATATTGACCAACTTGAGATAAAATCAGTATGAATAGGAGGGTTTCCTATGTTTGAGAGAATTAGGAAGCCAAACATCTAAGTAGGCTGAGAAACACTTAGATGAACTGTCGAAATTGATAATTTGGTATTTCCCACAAGTCATGAGAACCCAGTACTACAGTTATTATTCAATGGAGGATTAATAGTCATAGTGATCACAACCCTAGTTTCTCTCTATCATTGATTTGAACCGTTTAAATCATAGTTTTGAGTTCTGAAACAAGTTGAACACTTAACCATTGTCTAATTATCTCCATTTTATCTTTTCGTGTCATTTGTCTGAATTTAACTTGTAGCTATAGTTTTAAATTAGTTTAATTGCCACTCACATTGTTCCCTGTGGATTCGACCCCAACTCCAATGTTGGGTAAATATATTGACAACGACCGCCTTGTACTAAATTGACGTGTAAGTTGAGCGTTATAAAAAATGGCACCGTTTCCTGGGAAGAATTTGGCGTATTGAGTTGGTTTGAAATTTTAGTTTACTTGATTGAATTCAAACTTGTAAATATTTGTTTAGTTTATTTTTTTTATTTATTTATTTTTTTTTCTTTTATTTTTATTTTTCTCACACCTTTCTTAAGATGCCAGCCTGGATAGATGGTTTTTTGAGTGATGACGATTCTTGTGATGATTCTTGTTATTATTGTGGGGAACCATATTTTAAGGATTGTTGTCCAGATTTACCTGGAAGTGCATGGATGGGACCTTCACAATATGATGTGGATATTGTCCTACTTACTGTTGTAACTTGGTGTTTGGCTTGTGGTCAAAGTGATCATACTGAAGATATATGTGTTGTCATGATTCAAGTGAACAAATTGATGAAACGAATCTTAGAGAACCAAGAACAGCTGTGGGAAAAGCTAAAAGAGCTACCACTCCCACCATGTTTACGGTGGCTAAACAAAGAAGAATATAAGGGGGACATTAGCAAATTTGAGAAAAAAACTCAAGAATCACAACCACTCGATTGTCATCTTGATCTTGAGACTGACATTGAGAAGGTGAAAAAAAGTGAGTGTGTAGTAGATAGTGTAAATTTTGAAGTAGAATTAGTTAGTCCTCAATCGAAGCATTTTTCTACATTATGTTTGGATGATATCTTGTCTGTGGAATCATATAAAATAGTAGAAGAGTGTGAAGATGAGGAACAAGAATCCTATATTCTAGATTTTACATTAGACAAGCAACATAAAAACACACCTCACTTTAAGGTCGAGTGGTTTACCACACTCAATCCATTACTCGACTTCTTAATTTTTGTACCACCCCCCTATGATTGAAGCAAGAAGGTGGACTCTAAGTTGGGGGAGAAATTCAAATCATCTAAGTGGACAGATAAAGTATAAAGCATTTTTAAGGTATCTTGATGAATTCTGAGTAGTCAAGATAACCTAGTCGTGCCGCGACACTAAATTAGGTGCTTCTTGGGAGGCAACCCAAGGTATTTTGTTGTTTGTATTCGTATTATGTGATTGACATCAGATCTTTGCACCCATGGTTCCACGGGTATGTTTCTAACACTCTTCTTTGGTTTGACGCATTGGGGACAATGTATGATTATAAGTTGAGGGTGGGACTACTTATGGGTATAGATGTCCTATTGGAGTTTATGTTGCGTGCCTCTTTTCTCCGGAGTCTTATTCCTAATAGAGCCAGCATATTTAGGCGTATTGTGTTTGTTTTGTGATGTGTTCTGCTTAATTGGAGGAAAAATAAGTATCTAGGGCAGTTGACATATTTTTGTTGATTTTTCTTGGAATGATAAACACCTCTCAATTTATATATCTAGTAACTGTGTGAATTACATCTATTTGTGACCACTCTGCATCTTGCTTTTGGCATTATTTCTAGCGACATGATAATCATTGTTAAAAATTGCATGAACCGGATAAGTAGCAATGTGTGATATACTTGTGTGCCATGTTTGTGTGAGGTGTACTAAGTTCCCTTTGTATGATTGAATCTAGAACTTGCCTAGTTAGTCTTGTCTATGTTATAGGATATGAGTTAGGAAAGGATCATAGGTCATTTTGATATTAGTCCACTTTTATCCTAAATAACCTTCCATGTTTGAATGATATCCCTTGATCCCGATTTTGAGCTTGAATGTCTATTCTTTTTATTATACCTATCACCTTCCCATTTGTATCACAATGAACCTATTTTGGCCCTGGTCCTCCTTGGACATTGTGTACTTTGACTTAGGCAAATAGCCTAAGTTGAGGGTGGCTATCATAGGGGTGCATGATGAAAAATGAGTATGAAGAAAGATAGACTAAAAGCATAGAAAAGTAAAAAAAACTGTGCGGTGGAAAAAGAAAAAGAAAGGAAAAGTTGTGAAAAAAGAAGAAATGATTGTCGAAAAGACCACACCCATCTTGAATGTGCTTTAATCAAGAAAGAAAAAAAAGGTTAAGAAGTGAGACCCCAAGAGGTTAGTGTAGTGTCAAGGAGGCGTAGTCACTCTAAATGTCCTTGAATATCATACTAGCCCCTAGCCTACATTACAAGCCAGAAGAAGACCTATAGTGATCCTAACTGACCTGTCTAAAAACCTTGGTAATTAATATAAAGGCAAGCCTATGGAATTTGGCATACATTGATTGGAACTTCATTCTGAGAGTGAGTATCTTTTGATTATCCCTGTACCTACACATGTGATTGCTGATATGAGTAATGAAAGGATTTCTTTATTGTGAGGTCACATTGAGTATGTTACTAGTTGCTAACTTATTTGGGTAGTGTAATATTGATACATGCATGGTTGTTGTTGTTGAATTTGGCCATATCTTGATTCCGGTGTGTTACATGGTTGTTTTCCAATAATAGACACAGTTGTTGTTGAATTGATTGACCTTGGAGAAGGTGATGATATTTTGAGATTATATGAGTAATTAGCTGCCAATTGTACTTTGTATCCTCTTAGTTGTGTTTTGGTTGCTTGAGGACAAACAATTGTTTGAAGTTGAGGGTGTTGATGTGTGAGCAGATGCTAACACATTTGAGGATTTTAACTCAAAATAATTGCATGGTCTTAAGAAACTTTTATTGTTTTTGATTGTGTTATCCTTGATTTTGCAGTATAAGTCAAGATGCAAGAGAACCCAAAATAATGGATGTGAAAAAGATGAATTCTAATGCAAATAGCAGGAAAGTGTGGCTGACGACATTTCTGATAAGTCGTCATCCCTGTGATAGGCTATTAGAGTTGCCGTCAACCTAGACAGAAAATAGACTTCAGCTGAACTAAGTGACAACATCGTGCGATAAGCTGTCAGAAGTGTGATGAGCCATCAGGATTGTCGTCAGGCTTAGGCCGAGAATCAGATTTGGAGTGACAAGGTGACGATATTTCTGATATGTCATCACATATCTTATAAGACGTTAGGTTTCATCATCAGCATTAAACAGGAAGTGCGAAAATTGAAGAAGGAGATGACAATATTTCTGATAAGTCGTCAGACTCCTGATAAGGCATCACAAATGTCGTCACCTGTCCGAGAAAAATACTTCACTCTGTGATTTTGTTTCCATAATTAGGCTGAAGTATTTAAATCATAATTTAATGTTTTCTTATATAAGGAGGGATCTGTACCTTGAACTGCAGGGTGGGACTTGGTCACTTTTCTCTGTAGTTTTGGCTCTTAACTTTGATTTCAATTTTCAATTCTTTGATTGAGTTGTGGGATATTCCTTTTGGATTTATTAGAGAATCAACTTCTGACTACATATTTTGTAAGTTTAATTACCTTGAGTTATGGATTCAATTGTTGTTATCTTTTTCTATTCCATGTGGAACTAAAACCCACAACTAGGGTTGTGGGATCTATGATGATTCGTTCATTGATTTAATAGTTGTCTAGGGTTTGAATGATTGTGGGAACTTCTTGATAATTTTTTTGTATTAATTATTTTCTGTTAGTTGCAAACAATAGATCTCACCTTATGTTGATTTTCTCGAACTGAGAAATAAACGAAAGGTAGTGAATTATCAACAAGGATTTGGGAAGGTTAAGCTCCCATCTAATGGTTAATGCTGTAACAAGATTGACCAACTTGAGATAAAATCAGTATGAATAGAAGGGTTTCCTAAGTTCGAGAGAATTAGGAAGCCAAAAATCTAGGTAGGTTGAGAAACAATTATATGAACTATCGAAATTGATAATTTGGTGTTTCCCATAAGTCATGAGAACCCAGTACTACAGTTATTATTCAATGGAGGATTAATAGTCATAGTGATCACAACCCTAGTTTCTCTCTATCATTGATTTGAACCATTGAAATCTTAGTTTTGAGTTTCTGAAACAAGTTGAACACTTAACCATTGTCTAATTATCCCAATTTTATCTTTTTGTATCATTTGTATGAATTTAATATGTAGATATAGTTTCAAATTAGTTTAATTGCCACTCACATTGTTCCCTGTGGATTCGACCCCGACTCCAAAGTTGGGTAAATATATTGACGATGACCGCCTTTCTCTAAATTGACGTATAAGTTGAGTGTTATCAATCTCATGGGAAGGGTCAGACATACCGGATGCTTCATAGTCTTCCTCTATGCAGAGGTTGTCACAAGTACTCTCTCATTGATTATCTGTAGGTCTGGTACACCTGCCTCATTACACAATCTCTGAATAAGGCATTGACAAATTCATCACCTCTCCAAAGGCTCTATCATGGATCTCATACCGAAGGACGTCTGCGAAGTCAATAGTATACCCAAACATTACAATAGAAATTAGGGCAGCTCCCTCCCAAGTCAATACATTATCTGAAGTAGTCGGGGATAGTCGATATTTGATGATCAACTACTAGAACTTAGAATGAAACATCAATGAAGCCTTATTATTACACCATGTACCTCAATCCACAGGGTCTAATCACCCAAGGGTGAAATGCAGTCGGCTATCAACCTATCCATCTCAACTCTCTCACGTCTATGCTCTGCCTCCCTCATGATATATCTATCCTGTGTGACTCTCAATCTTTAGTCACACTTTGTGTTGGATGCAGGAGTGATATAATCTGGAAAAAAAATAACCCAATGGATAGTCTCTACTGAAAGATCAACCCTGACCCCTATCACAAGGGTCTACTCAAGCTGTGGCAGCTCCATATATCTCATCAGGCCTAGAAATATGCACATTGGAAGAACTACTGTGGAACGATATGAAACATAAAACTTTTGTAACAAAGTTAGGTTGTAAGAACTTAGTGGTCTAGTCATTCACTCTAACTGATAATGATCAAAGGTGGCCCATAACTATGGTACTTACTCAGCCTAGATAGATCAATCGTATGCTTCTTAAAAATAAGCCTCTTAGACTTTCCGTTCTCAGAGATACAATTTTCAATATCATATGTCATCCGCATTCCCTCTACACACCACCTCAGGTTATCCTCATCTAGAGATATCTCTAGGGTATGTCTGGGGTTGGTGGAACTCTGTCCCTGCTTTGTTGGTGCCTCCTCATCTAGAACGGGGACCTCATGAGAAGCCTGCTTTTACCCTCCTCAAACTAGGGTACACTTTATTATTGTATATGAGTTGTGGTACCCTCCTCATATTGGGGTATTTCTAATAACACCTACTGCTCTGCAGCCTTGGAAGAATCCTGAGACCCCTCTTCACATAAGGGGTCCTAGTTATACCCTATGATGATGGTGAGGATGAAGTAGATCATCCTCACCATCATCATCACTCGGTGAAGGAGAATATGGAGGTAATATCTATGTTGTATTCATCTAGTTCAGGTTATAATTGCCTAGGTAGCCGGACAACCTGAGTATCCTTATCCAGAGATCTAGGAAAAGTGAACGCTGGCCTTCTGCCCTACTGTGAGTGTTAAGGTAGAGGTTATCCCATCGTGCCTAAAATGATAGTCTGAGCTACCTGGCGCACCTGTCCTTTAGTCACTCGACAATTCACCCTACCTACAACATGTTTAAGTCATGTAATCGGGTACTTCTCCACCAAACCACTGGGATCGGCAGACTTATCCTGTCTCCTTGATGTATCAACCTTCTTCTTAAAAGATATTTGTGCCATGTGTACCAAAAAAACTAGTCGTTAGTTTACAACAAAAAATGAAGGATTGCAAAAGTTGAAAAAAAAAGTCAAAATTTGAAAAGTTTGAATTTTCCCTCAATTTTCATACCCCTATAACTTATTTGAAGTCCCAACAAGTCTAATGTGCACACATATATCAAGAATCATGATTTTCAATGCCAACTAAGATGCCCAACTTTTGGTATTCCTCCAATTGTTCCCGTTCAACTTTCGTTCAGGACCTAAGCTTAGAATTTAATTCAAAAGAAAGCCCGACATTAAGATATTAGGCTATTTCAAGGCTACACAAGCATGATCATTTCTATATATTTGCATGGACATAACATATCAACTTGTTTTTAATAATTAAAATAAGATATAACCAGTAGGATCCGAGAAAGTTACCTATTTTTTGATAATCTTGAAGTGAAAATGAAGAAATAGAGCAAAACCCAACTTTGAACTTATTTTTAGTGTTTTAGGACAAGTTGGTACCCCAGCTAAGCTTCAATTTAGTCTTTTTCTAAGTGCGGGATTATTTTATGCTTAGAGAGAAAAGTTTAGATTTAAACAGAAAAATGAGATTTTGAGGATTACAATGGGTTAGAATGAGACAAAATATGTTTATATAGTGAGGGGTTTGCATTAAGTCTTACATAAGCATTCGTGGGACCAAAATTATAATTAAAATTTGGGCCCATAAATGAACCACTTGCGGAAGCCACATGCAGCCTGCCTGTGGGAGCATGTCTGACATGACACAAACCAGGTCCTTGTCGCAATGGGCATCTTGATCCCAACAAGGACCGGAGATCACCCGATTAACCTAATCCAACTATCAAATCATTCCACAAGTATCGGATGAACTCCGAACATATAAAAAGATAGTGGAAAAAAGACTAATAATCATAATTTGAGGAGTGTATAATTAATCCATTTATGTCACATACTAAGCCGACATACCCAAGTCCACAGTCATCCACAGAGCCACTTCAAATCTGATGTCTATAATATATCGGTGCATGCCCCCGATAACAGCCAAAAACCAAGTCTATGACATAAGATATAAAGACCATGAAATGTATGCCTTCCGAAGTATGGAAGCTTATCACTCTGTAGTCTATAGAAAAACCACTCGAACACCTAGTCATTGTACAGGAAGAGAAGAAGAAGCTTCAGTCCCATTGTCTCGTGGGGACACAATATTCGGAGATGGTTAAAAGTTAGAGCGCTAGCATATAACTCAAGGGTAAGGATAAAATAGTTTCATTATTCAAAACCAAGCCAAACCATCATAAACAACCACATTTATATACATAGGCATATATATAGATATGTATAGATACATAAAGTGGAAAAAAGAAAACAAAACTTAGCATGCATTTTGAAGAACCCAATCATGAGACATGGAGTGGAGGACTCTAACCTTCCACCCTTATAGTTTGGACGGATTGAAATTCCCGGTTATATTAAACAAGAGGAGTCTAACCTCTAGCTGTCTTATTAAGAAAGTGGACTATAACCACAAGCCATTTTAATAGACAAGTGGGCTCTAACCACAAGCCATCTTATTAAGCAAGTGGACTCTAACCATAAGATGTTGTGACCATTACGAGTCAACATTGGGACTGTAACCCTTTGTACATGCATTAACATCCATTCAATTCAACACTTAGGGACTCTAGCCCATTTAGCCAATTTAAGTCACCAAAGTTACAATTCAACGCCATCTATGACCACAAGGTCTTTATGAAACCATTTATCAGTCAATCACTTTAATAGGACAATGCCTCAATTCAAATCACCATTTAATTCAATTTGTTGTCATCAAGACCTATACAAAACCATTCATTCTTCATTAGCATTCTTATACAAAGCTTTAGTTCAAAACACAATTCAATTTCACGCTTAGGGAATCTAACCCCTCTAACCAAGTAAACCACTAAAGTCACCAATTAACTAATTACATGGAAAACAAGGCCTTTACAATACCATCTTCCAACCATTCATACCAATTAGGCCATTCCCCTAGTTCAAAACACCATTAATATGTGACTAGTTATTTCTCTTGGACATTTTCACAAACACCTTGAGGGAATACCTTTACCAAGACCAAAATCAAAGTAGAAGTCATCAAGATTAAGGTTACTCATGACCCATTTGTTAAACCACAATAAACAATAACCCACATGTGCAAACCATCACCAAGAACATATATAAACACGAGTTTAAACAACAGTAAACAATACTCATCACAATACATCAAACCCTCAAACATTGGTTTCAAAACCACCATTTACAAATAATAATATATGTTTAAAACACATGATATTTAGAACTAACAATGAGGTAAAGAGTCACATGCCTTATACAAGGTTATTCACGGAAAGAACTTGCCCCCTTTTAGAATTTAGATTAACACTTGTGGAACCCTAGCCTCCAATCTTCAATAGTGAGTTAGAGAGTGTTTTTGGTGAGTTTTGATCTGCCAATGAGTGTAATGATAGGCCACAACATAATATATAATATAGGTACATAATGTTTTTGGGGTGGAAAATGTTTGGAATGCCCTCAGCTTAAAAGCTGAAATTTGCTTGCATGAGGTACGACCTTCACACCTAAACCGTACCCTAAGGTACAAGTGGTACCCTTAACTCGTATCCTAGGCATTACGTAGGACACCCATACTGACCAACATACGACTACAAGATCCTAGGCCATATCTTATCATAGGAGAAGTACCATCGGAACCGTACCTTTGCCAGAATCACCTATACCAAACTTGGGCATCATACGACTTGGCATCATACATCTCATATCCTATTATATGACTAGTATAATGCTCAGTCGTATCTTTGACAGAAACCAACCCAAACACACTGCCTAACATATGAGATAGGGTCCCTAACCTATACCCAAACATACGACTAGTACCTTCTAGTCGTATGTTGTCCAGAAAATTCAACTTATAAAATTTTTTAAGGGTTCAAAGCCAAGGTGTTTCAATTCTCCCCCACTTGGATCATTCGTCCTCGAATGATGGGTAAGGCAAGAACAAGCACAAGTTAACACATTATTACATATCAAACTCACCTTTAACCAAGTTAGAAAACAAAGACATACTACAAAGATGAAAAAATCAACACATACCTCAAGCTCGAGTTTCTTGAATGGAAAACAAATGCGGATACTTGAACTTCATGTCCTCTTCCACCTCCCAAGTAGCTTCCTTAAACTTTTGGTTCCTCCATAGAACCTTCACCAAAGCCACCTCTTTCATTCACAACTGGTGAACTTATCGATCCAAGATCCTCACCGATACCTCCTCATAGGACAAAGAGACCGAAATACCAAAATCCTCCAAAGGAACAATCAACAAAGGATCACCTATACATTTCTGCAACATAGAGACATGAAAAACCGGATGAATAGAGCTTAAACTAGAAGGCAACTCTAAATCATAGGCAATATTACCAACCCTTTTTAAGATCAAATATGGACCAACATACGGGGGACTAAGCTTTCCCTTCTTACCAAAATGCATCACTCCTTTCATGGGAGATACCTTTAAGAATACCCAATCGTCAACATTAAACTCCAAATCCCCATGCCTTATATTTGCATAGGACTTTTAGCAACTTTGATCGGCTTTCAACCTATTACGAATCACCTTTACCTTCTACAAGGCTTGGCGAACCAAATTGGGACCAAGTAACTTACCCTCGCCAACTTCATACCACCCAATAGGAGAACGACATCCTGTACCATACAATGCATCAAAAAGAGTCGTACCAAAGCTAGAATGGTAACAATGATAAGAGAACTCAATAAAATCAAAATGGTTGTATCAATTACCACAATAATCGATCACACAAGAACGCAACATATCTTCTAATGTCTGAATTGTCCTCTCCACTTGTCCATCCATCTGCAGGTGGAAAATGGTACTAAGGCACACCTTAGTTTCCAAACCTTTTTGAGAAAACTTCTAAAGTGAGATGAGAATGGAGTCCCACAATCCAAAATGATAGAAACCTGAGCACCATGAAACTTCACAATCTCCGCAAGATACAATGTAGCATAATCTTCCATCGAAATAGTCCTCACCAAAAAAATGTGAGCGGACTTGGTCATCCTATCCATAATGACTGAAATAGAATCATATTAGTTCTGAGATTGGGGGAGTCTGGTGATGAAATCCATATTGATTATCTTGCACTTCCACTCAGGCAACTCAATCTCTAGGTACAAACCTATGGATTGCATATGCTTAACTTTCACTTGTTGACACATCATACACTTAGCCACTTAGATAGCCATATCTCATTTCATATTAATCCACTAATAAAACTCCATCAGATCATGATATATCTTCGTAGAATAGGGATAAATAGTATAATTAGATCTATGAGCCTCGTCCATAATCCTTTCTCTCAATTTATCGACAGTGGGAACACTAAACCTACCTTGGTACCTTAAGATACCATCACCACCAATTGTTAAATCAACAACCTTTTGTTGACCCATATAACTCCTAATCTTCATCAAATTGATATCCAACATTTGTTTTTCCTTTATCTCAACCATAACAGATGACTGCGATACTTGATGTACAA
This sequence comes from Capsicum pubescens, assembly GCA_030864215.1. NCBI lineage: Eukaryota > Viridiplantae > Streptophyta > Magnoliopsida > Solanales > Solanaceae > Capsicum > Capsicum pubescens. Next base: position 270,564,592 of record CM061548.1, read on the forward strand.
ATACACCACTATACTCGGAGTACATGAGATGAACTCCAAGATTAGCCAAATGGTGAATGTCCTTCACCAACTCCCGTTTATCCTTATCCAAATGAGCTAAATTTCCAATGGATACCCTGCTAAGAGTATCAACAACTTGTTATCTTTACCTGGATGGTAATGGAAAATCATATCATAGTCCTTTAGTAACTCAAGCCATCTCCGTTGTCTAAGATTCAACTCCTTCTGAGTAAACAGATACTGAAGTCTCTTATAATCACAAAAGATGTCAACATGAACCCCATAGAGATAGTTTCGCCAAATCTTCATCGCAAAAACTACGGCTAACAACTCAAAGTCATGAATAGGGTAGTTCTTCTCATAAACTTTCAGTTGCCTAGGAGCATGGGCAACCACCCTACAATGCTACATCAACATACAACCAAGCCCGATACAAGAAGCATCACAATACACTACAAAACCAGCATTACCCTCGGGCAAGGTCAAAACTGGAGCCAAAGTTAATTTATCTTTAACCTTATCAAAAATAACCTCACACATATTGGGCCAAAAGAATTTGACCTTCTTCTGGATCAACTTAGTCAAAGAGGAAGCTATAGTCAAAAAACTTTCCACAAATCTCCTATAGTAATCGCTATACCCAAGAAGCTCTAAATACCGATTGGAGTCGCACGTCTAGTCTATTTTTTAACCACAAATACCTTTTTTGGATCCACCATGATCCCTTTACTAGAGATAACATGACAAAGAAAATTCACAGCCTTTAACCAAAATTCACAGTTAGAGAACTTGGCATACAAACGATTATCCTTCAAAGAATGCAACATAGCTCGGAGGTGATCGATATGATCCACCTCACTCTTATAATATACCAAGATATCATCAACGAAGACAATGACAAACAAGTCTAAGAACGGATAGAAGACCCTATTCATCAAATCTACAAATTCCACCGGAGGATTTGTAAACCCAAAAGACATAACTAGTAACTCATAATGACCATACCGAGTCCTAAAGGTAGTCTTAGGGATATCCGCTTCCCTAATCTTAAACTGATGATAACTAGACCAAAGATCAATCTTAGAGAAATATTTCGTACCTTGAAGCTGATCAAACAAATCATCAATCCTAGGAAGAGGATACTTATTATTTGTGGTCATCTAGTTCAACAGATGATAATCAATGCACATTCGACGGGAACCATCCTTCTTACGCACAAACAACATAGGGGCACCCTAAGGAAACACACTAGGATGGATAAAACCTTTATCTAACAGATCCTTTAATTTCTCCTTAAACTCCTTCAACTCCGCCAAAACAATTCTATAAGGAGGGATATAAATTGGATGAGTGTTTGGAATGAGATCAATCCCAAAATCAATTTCTCTATTGGGAGAAATATGATAAAGGTCAACAGGAAAGACCTCAAGAAACTTATTAACTGCAGAAATAGATTCTACAGAAAGACCTTCCGAGTTAGAATCTTTAACTTGGACCAATTGATACAAACACCCTTTAGAAATCCACTTTTGAGATCTAAGATATGAGATGAACCTCTTCTTTGGCACTAAAGGACCCCCGTCCCATACAATGACTGGCTCATTAGGGAATTTAAACATTACCTTATGGGTCCTACAATCTAAGGAAGCATACTACGAATACAACCAATCCATCCCTAGAATAACATCAAAATCGACCATCTCCAACTCTATGAAGTCTACCAAAGTTTCTTTACTACCAACAACTACCACACCCCCTATAGACTCTTTTAACAACCACAAAGACTCTTATTTGGGTAGAAATAGAAAAAGGAACCGACAAACAATTAGGACCAAAACCAAAATTCACAGCCACAACTAGGGTCACATAAGAGAGAAGACCCCAGAAAAAGTAAACAATAGACATCACAGGATAAATGTTTTAACATACCCATAACAACATACGAAGATGCCTCAAACTCATGATAAGTAGCAAGTGTATACAAGTGATTTTGGTAAGTTCCGGTACCAGAAATAAAAGCAAAAGCAAAAATAGCACCCTTCGATGTAGGAACAGATAAAGTTGCAATAGGGACCCTATTGTCCTAAGAAGCGACTTGAGAGGGGTACTCCCACTGCATATGCCCAATCTAACCATATCTAAAATATTTTTTCCTCCCCTTATCATACTGAACACAATGATGCTAACCACAAAATCTACAAGAAGGGTAGGATAGAGCCAACTGAGCCCCACTAGCCTGAGATTGGGCACCCTATGCCCGGAACCCACCATCAAGCTGAGACCAATGATCAGCCAACATCTTTACATAAGGAGCACTAATCGAGGAGAAAGAATTGAAAATCCCCACTTCTATCTTAACCACTTACCACCATCTCTACCATTTTTCTCTGAAGGCTTAAATATTTTCCCTTGCCTTTCACTAAACTTAATATGTTTCTCTTTATATTCCTCTATTTATTTCATATACACGACCAATCTAGAGATAATCATGCCTTTGATCAACAATGTTGCCTTACTCTCGAGGACCAACTCACGAGACAATCCCAAAGTAAAATTAAGCATTCTATCTCTCATGCTAGAAACCATCTCAGAAGCATACCTAGACAACTGATGGAATTTAAAAGCACACTCCTTGACCAGAAGCCTACCTAGCATCAAATTCACAAACTCTTCCACTTTTGCTTCCCTTAACTCTTGAGGAAAAAAATGATCCAAAAAGGCACAAGAAAAATTCTCCAACATGGCAGAACTATCATTCTCACCTCTCAACTATTCCCACTCTTTGTACCATTGGTACACCACGTCTTTCAATTGATAGGAAGCAAACTCAACACCCTCAACCTCCGAAGAATGTATAATTCAAAAGATCATCTCTATTTCATCAATAAAACTTTGAGGATCTTCCTCAACCTTTACACTAGTAAATATAGGAGGGTGTAACCTCATCAACTGGACAACCCTTGTGTCCTCAGAAGATAGAGCCACAGGAACACCATGCTCATACTGTGAAGCTACAAACTAAGTCAACAGATTAATGGAGCGATGGAACTTAGCATCAGTAGAATCCCCTTGAGAATGATTAGGAGTGTCACTCTCAAAAGTAGGGTTAGTGGGAGCAGGTGGAACCCCATAAGGATAGTTAGATTTTGTGACCCTTTACCGGGTCAGAACCCCAAAAGTTGGATGAGCTCCGTATATTTTGTCCTTAGTCAAAATTGAAGGGTTTGACTAGACAACAGATCTTTTTGGAGGCATGCTCTAAAGATGAGAAAACAAAAATTAGAGAAATATAAGACTATAGACTCTATACCTTGAGATAGAACCAGAAGAAAGGGAAATATTCCTAAATCTCTGATAGCCCATCTCTTATAAGTGAGGCGCGTTAGACACCTATTAAAGAGACTCTACATAACAAGTCCTTTAGGTCATCCAACTCACGATGAACCTAGGCTCTAATATTAACTTGACACAACCCAAAATTGGGCCTTGTCATAATAGGTATCTCGAGCCTAACAAGGATCGGAAATCACCTTGTTAACCTATCCCAACCATCTCATCATTCCATAAGTATAAGATGAACTTTGAACATATAACAAAATAGTAGAAACAAGACTAAAAAATCCATTAATGTCACATACTATGCCAAGATACCCAAGTCTACAGTCATCCACAAAGCCTCTATAAATCTGATGTCTATAATATGTTAGGACATGCCCCCGATAATAGCCATAACCAATTCTATGACATAAGATAGAAAGACCATGAAATGTATGCCTTCCAAAGTGTGAAATATCACCACTTCAAATTCAACACACGAACCGCTCGAATACCTAGTCACTGCATAGGAAGAGAAGAAAAAACACTAGCCCTTGTGTTGCATAGGGAGATAATATCCGGAGGCAGTTAACAATTGAAGTGCTAGCATATAACTCAAGGATAAGGATAAAATAGTGTCATTATTTAAAAAAAAAGTCAAACCATCATAATCAATAATATTTATATAGCTAAACATACCTTTATCTCTCCTCTGCCTTAATCTTTGAGAAAAAAGAGGGGTGATCTTATAATTTTTCTTATTTTTGGATCAATGTCCTAACCCTTACCTTTGTACTTACCCACTTTATCATCACCACCTGTTGCCTTTTTTGACTCCACAACAGGTGTCTCATTTATTGTAGCTTCACTATGCCTTGGTGCTTTCGCAACAAGTAGTAAGGGATCCGCAGTAGTTATACCACTCCTTGTGGTAATAGAAAGAACATGACCATTATTTTTGGGATTTTGCATAGTGTTGCTCGAAAGGCTACTTGACTATTTCTGGTTCAGTATTGCTAACACCTACCCAAACTATTATTCCAACTAATTAATAGCAGTAGCATGAGATTCAACCTTCTAAGTCAACTCATAAATTTAGCCTTAATATCCTTAAGGTTGTTCTCCCAATTTTCTTGACCCTTTACCAGGTTAGTCAGCATCTCTTCCATTCTTGATTTTGTATCTCATCGTCCAAGGGAAATGTAGCTATCTCTCTTCTCTTTGTAGTTATCTTTCTTTCTCTAGTTACCATCTTGCTCCCTACTACGGTGTCTGTACCAGTCATAATACTTTTGAATTTAGTTTCCTTTCCCTTCGGCTCGGAAACCTACTAACTGATGATCTAGATAGTTTGCTTCCTTCTATAACTTTGACTCATAATCTTTGGAAGTTGAACCTTGTGCTCCTACTATTTTCACTTTCTAGGAACTTGCGACTACAAACTACTTTGCTAGTAACCTGAGATTAGTTCTCAATAGCACAATTTCTTGGGCCACAAAATCATCAGCTACTTTTTGGTGCAGAAGGCACCAATAGCATATGTACCAGATCCCCTCTCATCCTCCTAAGTTTTCCACCCTCGATTACTGATCAAGATCTGACCTAGCATATTCGAAGTTACCTCCCAACGTAGTCTCATAAAGGGACCTCCAATGATGATGTCTTCCATGGCTCTGGAATAGATGGACAGGGCTCTATAGAATATATTCAACAATCCCATACCTAAAATCCAATGGTTGGGCACCATACTCAGCTTCTTTTTGAACCTGAACTATGCCTCCTACATGGACTCAAACAGTAGCTACCTGAAATTATAAATCTCATCCTTAAGATATAACATCCTAGGAGGTGGAAATAACCTATCCAAGAATATCCTGCATAACTCGTTCCATATAGTGATAGATCCTATTGGCAGTTCCCCTAGCCATTAAGATGCTTCTCTAGTAAATGAGAAGTAAAACAACCTCATTCAAAGACCCTCTTAATTTACCCCGGGATTTATATACAAACTACAGATGCCAATGAAGTTTGCTAGGTGCATATTTGCATCATCAGTAGTAGAACCCACAAATACACCCTTCAGATGTAAGAGTTGAATCATTGTGCTTGTTATGTCAAACTTAATGCCTAGGGGTAAAATAAGAGGAATAAGGGCTTTAGTATCTGTCCGCTCAATGTACCCAAAATCCTTTTCATCATTTTCATATGGAATTAAGTATTGGTACACTGAGATCATTTGAGAACAACCATCTCTAGCTCTATTTTGATTACCACTGAGTGTTGCTCGATGATCTGTTTCCTACCTCTGCACAGCTAACTCTGTCTCTTAAGATATCCGTTGATCATCTTATTCCCTTCTCTGATTAGTAGCTTATGCTAAAAGCACCCCTGTCTAGTAGCCAATAATGTACTATATTTCTTTATGAGAAGGGAAAGTCAAATCATCACGAACCCCTTTGGGAATATCATTTCATTTTAGTTTCATCAACCTACTAGGTGTTTGTAGGATCCTCTTTGGATTCAGATTCATTAGGAGTAAGGGAATGCCTCTACATCATGTGCAAGGCATACACCGATGAATACCCAACCAATAACAAAAAAAACCTGTAACCTTCAACAACCTCGATTCATAACTCAATAATGTAGTTCCTCTGTAATTGTGCCAAATATTTAAAACGCCCAAGCTATACCTTCAATCTTAAGATTATGCGGTCGCTATCAAATATAGTAACCCAACAATGGTTGGTGTCAAATCCCAAGGAAATATGTGGAATTGCAGCTTTTAGATGTTGTAATAAATAGGAAAAAGTAAAAAAGTAAATGGGGGGTTTGTAGTTTCAATATCTAACAAGAAGTTAATATCAACTTTTGTCGTAATCGGTAGTCGGTGAAAACTAGGATTTTGTTCCCTCTGGCTTCTCCACTTCTTATCCTTATCGTGACTTATTGAACCAACCTAATAACTTCCATGCAGAATCTGATAAGTTATGTACCACCAACAATCTTTTGGACTAGATGATAGATTTTATCCTTTACCCTTTAAGTCTCAGAAAGTCGCCTTAGTAACCAGTATCCTAGATCTTAGTTAACTATTACCTTTTGAGTCTCTGGTTATTAGATTCCATCTAACCATCTTATTTAGATAATACCTAGTAGCGTGGATCGATAGTTAAACTTTAAATTACTATTGTAATTATCTTTTACTAGTTACTACTCCTCTTTTGGAGTAAGTAGCAATAATCTATATGGTATCCTAACATTTTTAACTATTAAGACAGCAATTAAAGTGAAGATAATACAATGCATGCATGGGTATCAGTTAAGAACAACATAGTACTTTCCCTACTTCACCAATTCGCCAGGGTTTCCACAACCTTAGATAAGGGTTTTAGCTGCTCATGCTTTTGAAAGAATAAACAACATTCATAATTGAAAGCATAAGATGTAATCATAATAATCACAACTGAAAAACCCAAAAATTTAATAGAATTAATCAACCTAAATCAAATCAAGAGAATTCCAAGACCAAAATCGAATCTCAGAACCAAAATATGTTTCTAAGTATCAAGAGTGCGTATCTTCTACTAAAAAACACATAAAGGGTATTTACAGTAATGAGGAATCCCTAAAATCAAAGCCAATATGAAAAAGGACTAAAAAGGGGTGGGGCCACTTAGATTTGTCTGTATGCGGCTTGGCCTTGGGCGCATGTGCCATATGCAGCCTGATCTTAGGCGCATGTAGATATGGGTAAGTGCCAAAAAAATTCTTTCACCTTCTTCTCTCTGGACTTTGGAATTCCGGCACTTACCTTACCCACATGCAGTCCACATATGCTACATATGGTCCCCATGTTGACACAGGTAAGTGACGGAAATTTTATTCAGCTTTTGCACCCTATGGATCTTCAATTTTGGTACTTACTTTAGTCCCATACATACCATATTTTCTACATGTAGTACACATGTAGACATACATAAGTGTTAGGCCTTCCAAATCTTGTAACCAAGCTTCCAATATTCATGTTTCAACATATGCTTTGGTCACGTACATTCAGAAAGTATCACAAATACCTAAAAATGATCAAGTAATTAGTCAATAACTCCATTTTTCATCTTTTTCTTGAACTTGGCATACAAAACCTAGTTTCCTATAAAACATACCCAAAACACATCTTATCTAACAAAATAACATAAGAAACTTGCATATTTTTATAGTTTTAAGTGTCGAAAGTGCTATATTTCTATAGCTCATGGGTTGGCATAATTCTTGATGCTATTGGGAATAATTTGTGACATTTAGAGGCTTGAAATGCCATATAGTAGACTTCAAACAATATTCCTTATTCTGAGTATTGGATGTCAATTTAGACTGCACCAATAGATCTAGAATATTAAATTTAGGTTATTAAAATAGGTGGTTCGGGTTTGGGACCTTTATATCTCATTTTGACCTATCATTCTGAAAATAGTAAAAAAGGGTCCTGAGGGTTAATTCAGTAAAAATAATCATTTTTCAAAAAATCCGACCTCAACATTGAGTCTGGCACATCAAAATTAGTCTAGTAGCATAATTTGTTTGTATTCATGGGATCCCAAATGAATCCCAAGGGTGCAATTAAGAACAAGACATTTATGCCAAGTTGTTGATATAGCATCAGTTGGTGAAGCTGCTTAAGCGAACAAAGGGTTTCTATAGTGGAGTGCACCTTAGCAATGCGAGGACCACTTATGTCAAACCCAACCATTGTATTTTGGTATCTAAAACGACGTCCCAACTGCTTAACTGACCATTTGTCCACTTACGTAACCGACACTAGTAAAATATATATTAGTTTATTTTCATGTTTTTTTTTATTTTTGAACCTTTGAGTTGCATGTTTGGGTGATTCTTGAGGATTTCTTCACCATTTGAGCTTGGGTAGGCTCGAAAACCTTATTCCTATTATTTTTCATCGATTATATCATAAAAAATCTTTAAATCATGATTTCAAATTAGAAAATTGGGATTATTTATTGGTAAATTTTAAAAAAAGGTTTTTCTTCAATTTGAACCTCATTTTAAAACTAGTTTGCATGGGTTTTCACCTATAGACTCATATAACCTTGAGAAATGCATTTTTAAAATAAAATTCTAGTTTTACCCTTTTTGTTTCAAACTTACTCTTCAAACTCGTTTTGGATTTGACTCAAATATGAGCATTATGGTTATAATTAGCTATCGTGTAATTTGTAGGTGATATGTTTGAATTTTGTAGTTGATTTTGAGGTTGTTCATATTGGGAAGGCTCCATTTTGAAGCACCTTAGTTTGGGATTTTGTCATTTTAATGTAGGTTATGGATTAAATTCTTTTAGATTGAGCTAGGTAGTTAATAAATAGGTAAAATGTGTTATGGGTTAAGGAGGATAACTATGGAGTTTATATTCGAGATTATGTTATCATTGTGTGCCCGTGTGGGGTATTATATTTTGATGTTGTCATCTTGTGATATCTGATATTCTTTGTTGCCCTTGTGGGGGATTTATTTGACATCATTGGTTGTATTTATGCATTTATATATTTCCATTCTAGATATAATGCCCGTAAAGGGGCTTATTTTTAAAATATAGGCCTTATTTGAGAATTGGTTTCCTTTATCTTGATTGAGATAATTGAGTTAGGGGTTTAGATAATATAAATGATGTCTTCCATGCATATTTATTCCAATGGCCCTAAATTGATTTGTTAATCATGAACTGTGGATTTACTAAGTTGATTTCTAGGCTCACATATATATTTCATGTTTGATGAATTGGATATCATCATATCGAGTTGATTATGAGCGTTACATCCTCATTCCATACATACACATTCATGAGACATTGGTACCATTGAGAAATACATTTTTTGAAAGAAAATGAGACACTTTTATGAAAATACTAAAAAAGTGAGTTGAGACAGAGATATGAGATATAGTATATGTGTTACTAACCCCCCATGGTCCTACTTGGGAGTTGTGAGCCCGGTGGGTGTATACATAAAGTCATGTGAAAGCTTTTATCATTCATCCTATCCACATTGCATTGCCTTAGCACACACATCTTTCTTGATTTCCTTAGTTTACTTGACTTGTGCTTAGTTTCACTGTATTTTCGTGTATACCTATGTTGTTTCCATTTCTATGTATTTATATATTAGAAATGTTAGTGGAGATAGTGTGAGCTACCATTTAGGACTTTTCTAATTATAGGTGACATACTCAAAGTATGTTTTACTTATCTTATTTTCTGCTTTGCTCAGTTGACGTATAATACCTACTGAGTACAACTGGTCTGTACTCACCCGTATTGTGCCCATTTGGTGCAGAACCTAGTACGAGCACCTCCCATGGTAGTTGATTTCTTGAGGAGATTCTAGAATACAAGGTACTAATTTTGTTTAGAGTGGGGCTTATTTGAACCACATCTATCCTTATATGTCTTTATTTTGTTGGTAGTGATAGATGTGTATTTTTAATTTTTTGAATATTGTATTAGATGTTTTTACACTACGCCACCATATTTTGGGGACTTATGAGAATTTTTCAAATTTCCATTTTAATTATGTTTTTTATTTGTTTGAACTAGTTCTCGAAGTCTTTCCTTGGGTTCATAGTTATTGTTTACAATTTTCTTTTATCAATTTGAGTGATTGGATTACTTATCAAGGTTGAGCCGAGAAAAGTGCCATCAAGACTCATATTTAAGTCATGATAGTAGACAATTTTCTTAGCGCTCATGTAGAAGCAATTAAAGTCCAGCCCCAAAGGGGAGACATTTTCAAAATAAAATAAGGAGATAAGGAGATGCTTTAAGAGTTTGTTGTGAGATTTCAGAATGAAAGGATGCAACTGCCATTGGTACCAGACAAATGGGTTGTTGAAGCTTTTAATAAAGGACTGAATCTTGAAACATCTGTCGCTTCACTCACTAAAAGAGAAATTAACAAAGTTTGAAGCCAAGATGTGGGATGACGTTCAAAGTAGGTATGATTTGATAATCTATATTTAGTATGGCTAAAGAAGGGTTGTAGGTAGGACCCCTAGGGTGAAGAATCATTCAAAGACTGAGAAAAGTCTATGGCACTCTGGGGGTTGTTTGATCAGGAATGCCCCACAGTGGGGTATTCTAAAGGCCTCATTGTAAGCTAGATATGTGCCTTACATGAAAGACTTAAGAACTAGAGTAAAACGACACAACAACCCTCACATCTTGATCCATTCTCATTTTGAGAAAAGAGATTCCCAATGGATAGGGATGCAAGCTAAGAAATCCTTAAGCCCACAGTATATGTCATTGATGGGTTTACCCTACTATTACACCCCATACTAGATGAGGCGAACAACAACTATAGGAACACATACTATAAAAATAAACTAGATGATAAAATGAATCACTAAACAAATGGAATCACTGATAAAAAGATATAGATACAATACCTACCAATTAGCCAAATCGATGCAGATGACATGTGAACCTATGAATACATATGACTTCTTTACAATGTCTACAAAGCCTCTAATGGAATCCATGACTGTAAAACCATAAAAATATATATGATAAAGACTCGAAAAGGCCCCAAATCAACTTAAAGCTCACCAACAGCCGCTGAGTATCCTGTGTTCTATTAGGGAGATCTACTCACTAAAAACCTGTGCCTGCAACATAGAACATTGGTCCCCCATGAGGTATGTCAGTACGAAGTAATGTACTGAATATGTAAGGCATGAGATAACCATAAGTGAAATAAGAAATTAATGAAACTCGGGGTCAATATATATAAACATATAGATAAGGATGAATGAACCACCTTTACTTACACTTGTGGAAGACTGTACATTACATGTTTTTCTTTACTTTACTATTCTTTTCTTTATAATATTTATAAGCCATGTGATACATATGACCAGATGTGCAGTGGTAAAATAGGATGACCCATGCTAGGTATTATACCCCTGGGATACGTTCCTTATCAATACACAAATTGGTATTGACCCATGCTAGGCTTTCATTTCACCCCTGGCATACCACCTGATAATGGGATCGACCTAGGCTAGGTGTTTCTTTCACTCCTGGGATACCACCCATACATCAATAAATTGAGATCGGCCCATGCTAGGCTTTCGCCCCTGAGATACCACTCACACATAAGTATATTTACTTTACATCACTTATTTAATCTTTTAGATTGTTATTTTGGTGGTCATAACATTATTAAGCTTTAGAGTTATGAACCAATTGAAGAAGGCATGCGAACGACACAAGAACAATGATATAGGAAATAAGGGTAATACTTTGAAACTTATATGACACCATGAGCATCACTGGGCATAAAACATATTCACTAATAGGCCAAGAAGGCATGTGACAAGTGAGGAGATGATGACCTACAACAAATAAGCTAGTAAGGTGTATAACTAGTAAGCAAGTGACATTACATAGCATATATGGGTTGTGGCAGATTCTAGTGATCTTACCTAGCATATAGAAATTAGGGCAGATTCAAGTGTAGAAATTTAGACATTTCAAAATATGTGCATACCAAGTTGAGATATATAACTCCTCGACTAAACAGGTTTGGACTGTACAATAAATACTTACTAGGTAATAACAAATAGAAGGGTACGTAAGAATGGGTACTATTGAAGAACGTGGGAAGATTCTAATTAGGAACAAATGTATATCCCACATAAGGACATATAAACTACATACTAAATAGGAAAAAACTCTATAAGGTCACCTTATGCCAAAACATGATGGGAATGATATTCGAAAAAAAGAACATGTGTAGCCAAAAAAAGTACACAATCAATTAAAGCAATTTTGGAAAGATTGTAATCCAGTATGTGACACTCTTTAACTTGTATAATCTTGGATCTTATTGACTCATATAAGAGAAACATGTGACACTTTGACACACTTTTAGACCATGGGCAGTAAATAAAAGGTCGATTAACTATAGTGGGGTTGGTACACCATCACAATGTATCTTTTAACATGAAAGATCATCTATGAATTTCACTTTATTGGTACACAAGTACATGACACCATGCCAAAGAATATGAACTAGAATAGCCTTACATACATTGTTGTGCAACCTGCTTATTACAATGAATTAGCCTTCTTTCCTTTAAGGTGTTAATAGACAATATAAGCACATAATTGAGCTAATATTAGCAACTAATCACAATGTAACCCTTGTAAAATAATAGCTAAACACTTTACGAGCAGTAAGACTATTCATCCCCTCAAACACTTGGTGTATCACCACACTCTCCTTCTATACTTTAATACAACTCCACTTCACCATTCCATAAGGTTACCTACTGCCTCCAACAACAACACCTATAGACATCACCGAATTAGTCCCAAAATACTTCAACACAATATAATATATTGAACTCATGGCTTTTGATCACCATCCCATGAGTTCTTAACAACAACATATATAAAAATCATCCATCAAGGCCTATACAAAAGGAGGAATAAATTAGGGCAGTAACCTTACCTTTATTTCTGAAATTTTCTTTCTTAAAGTGCACTCCATTAAGACGATAAGTTTCCCTTCAAGTTGAAACAAATACTATTGGAAAATATCTTGGAGATTAAAGAGAAGCGGACTGCCAAGCTTCGTAAAAAGGGTTGTCCTATACTTCAAACAAATAATAACTTGATTTCCATAACTTCCCATGATAGGATTAAATATAAACCATATTTATTTTCACTTACCTTGACTGGAAATAAGAAGGGTTTTCTTCAAGAACCCTAGGAGAGAAAAGTGACAGCTTTTTTAGGCTTGAGAGAAAAGAGAGTGTGAGCTAATTATAATCTAATTTTTCTGCAAGTAAGAATGAAGAGAAAATGAACTAATTGGACCTTATAAATCCTTCCCCTTGACCGCCTCTTTTTTGCTCATTTCCAGACACATATTGGTCAAAATTAGTCCAAGAAGGTGATGCACCTACTTGGATATTTAACCTACTCAAAAAGTCCAAATAGGTGATGCACCTACTTGGTTTATTTCTAATTGGATCACACCATATTGGTCCTTAAATAGAATAGGTATTGGGCTGGACATCTTTCCCTTTTTCTTTTACTTAATTTGGGCCTTTAATATGTCCAATAATATAGGTCTCAATTCAGTCCAATAGTATAAGTAGGTGATGCACCTACTAGTCACCTACTAGCTTAATTAAGTCAAGCAAGCACCTCACTTATTTTCTCTTAATTTTTCCAAAATCTTGATCCCTCTACTTAACTTAACACTTATCTTTAATTTTAAGCTCAAATACCTATCTCGAGTTTAAAAAATTTCATCTATGCTAAGTTGGTCTATTTTTGGGATGTACGGAGCATTACATCATCCCCCCTTTTGGATCATTCGTCCTAGAATGAAAGGTATAGCTAATGACTTGACTAACCCTAGAATTTCCCAAAAAAAAAAAAATTCTAGAGTTTCCTTTTTAAATAAGACTACACTAAATCTATGGGCTAACTAAAATAATGTATATAAAACTAACATGGAATATCAATAGATATCACGCATGAAATGAGAATATGATAAGTAAAACCCCTCTCCTGACCATGTAACTTAATGAAAACTATTTTAGTATAGCTTGATTTCCCTCATTTTCTATATAAACAAGTAGAACACATAGAATTATGAAATTTAATATACATGAACACATGACTTGTAAATGACATATCAAATGAACAAATGCTAGTAGAACTTAGGATCATATAGGGGAGCACATGATATAAGATCCTCTCATTGATGCTTAAAATGTGGAGGGGATTTAGAATTTCTACCATCTTCTATTTCCAAGTGGCTTATTCTATATCCTAGTTCTTGCACAATACTTCAATGGAGGTAAACCTTTTATCCCTAACTTCTTGCCTTAGAAATTAAGAATGGTTGTGGGGACTTGTTTACATGATAGGTGGGGTCATTTACTATAGTTAAGGGAGCACAATGAAGAATGGATCACCCACAAATTTCTATAAAATGGACACATGAAATCATAGGCTTCTTAGTCTAACATATTGGGCTCAACTTTCCTTTTATTCCACATTTTATCTCATAGGAGAATCTCTTAAGAGCAATAGTTGTCAACATAAAACTAACACTTTGTGTCGTACCTTAGAATAGGTTATTAGACTAAGATACCCACCTATGAGTAAGTTTCATACTGGAATTCGTTCATATGCCTATCCTGTTCTAGACACCATTCTCATTATATCCTAATATGAGAAAACTTTATCCAACTACATTAATACTCTCATCAATAAGCATAGAGGGGAATATAATATGTAGATAGGTCGCATTGAATCTATGACACACACGCAGATCAGCACAAAAGAGAACTTAACATACAAATATATGAACCTAATAAGCTTGTGACATATAGACAATTAAGTTATAGAAATATGGGATTTATGTAAAAGAAAAATATTAATGCATGTAGCAAATGAGCATATGAACCATTAAAAATGTGATAAAATGAATTATGAGACTTGTAAAATATAGGCAGGTGAATTGAAAGACTTATAGTATGTGAGAAAGTGAAATAAAATATTGGGCTAGATGTGCACATAATTCAGAGGACTAGGTTATGACAATTTATAAAATATATAAACAAGTGGGCTACAAGAATTAACATGATAAGAAAGTGAACTATGAAACATAAATCACATTGAGCAAGTGGACTAGAGCATGAATAACTAGAATAACACATGAATAATTATACAAAGCATGTAGGCTATGAGGAATGTAGCATATAGGCAAATTGTCTATGAAAGGTAAAACATGTAGGCAAGTTATAGGTGATACTTTAACTCATAACAACTAATTGCAATGCCTATAACGCACAGTCAAGTTAATCTGTGATGCATCAAATATACAGACAAGTGATTTGTGGTAAATAATTAGCATAATTACATATACAACAAATTCCCATGAACATATATAGCAATAAATGAGGGTTCAATGAAGTAGATAACATCTACATGTAAGTATTCCTTGACATATGTTATAAGTGATAAAATAATCAACAAAAGAAATACGACCTATAAACAGACAAGCTACAGAACTTGTAGCATGCATAATAACGTAACAGACCAGATTCTTTGGAAGCTAGGAGACATCTTAAGGGGTTACTCTACCCAATGAATTTCGAGCATACTACCGCTAGTGGTAAATCACTGGTGGGATAGTTCTGCTCGTGTTTGTTACTATACTAAAAACATATGCAATTAGTTTCCCTATATTATCTTTTAAGTTTCTATGAATTCTCCTTATCAGTGTTTCAGGGCCATGATAGAAAATAAATCCTTAACAGCTCATTTGTAGGAGTAGGAGGTCAAGATCAACCTTATCTTTTCTACTGACCTAGTTTATCATTACAATCAATGTTTGGTACCATATAAAAGTTTAAATAAACAAATTACAAATAAAACTTAAAGGCACTATAACACATAAACTCTTATTTATAGTAACTCACACTTAAATGTCAAGTACATGCAAATTATATGATGATTCTAAAACATCTGAAGATTAGTCACTCTGGGCTTAACTAAATAGGTCTATCCATGCTAACTATTTTTTCGTAACAAGGAAGGGCTAAAAACTTGTGTCTTAACAAGTGATGGCAATCCAATACCTTTAGTCAAGAAATTTAGGTAAGTTATGCATCAAGGGAATTTCCATATCAGGGACTCAAGTGAAAAAAAAGGTACCTTATACTTCACGACAATTTTGATAAGCTAATAAAACTCTATACATATGCATAACAAACTACCTATTATATTAATAAGGATAATACAAATGCATTAGGTTAGTCCAAGTGTACTTCTTCTGATCGTCTCTCTATTTCTACATTTAATAAGATTAGGCATCCAAACATGCATTCATATTGTCATTTGGGTGTCACTCTTACCTGCTTCATGTCTAACAAATACCCTTTTTAACCAAAATGTCTCACTTCATGTATTTTAATACGCAAAATAATCTAGATAATCACCACATAGGTCTAACCAGTCAATATTCCTTTTTCAACCATAAGTTGTAGTCTTATACTAACCTTCTATAGCCAAAACATAGTTCACCGTAGGAACCAAGTTTACATATACTCTAATATAGAATAATTGGAAATACTCATTCTAGAGTTTTCTAACCACAAAAGGGATTGCATGTTATTATTACCTATTTGGGGTGGTCATACACACATACCTTATAAAATGATAATAAATAAAATCTAGAATGATATCTAGTAGGTGTTTGGTCCTTATCTTCTAACTAGGGTATAGGCGCTATCACATTGAAAGGTTCACCCTTTAGACCATGTACTAGCCTCTTTCAACTAATACAAACCTAGTTTAGCAGATTTTATTTTAAAAATATGTGTAACTCTAAAACCCTATATATTTACTAACGAAGTACTAAATGTCCTCCGCTGTATTAAATCCCATATATTGAAGGAGTCATATGAAAGAAATATCAAACCTAAGAACCATTCACAAACTCTTTAGAAGTGCACTAAGAAATATTTTCAACCCATCTTTATAACTAGTTAATCATTGATTATACAAAAATATTAATAACCTTATTATATTTTTCTCAAATAAACCAAGGCAATATAAATAGTATAAATACAGCCTTATGTGCAAGTAACACAAAAACCTTGGTGATGTTCTCTATTGAGGGTCGTGAGGGTCGAACTAAATTGGTTCACCTTAATCTGAATTTTGATATCTTAAGACCCTTCATTGTACGTTGCCTCTTGGACATTAGTGGTGTTGGAGTTTATTTCCACCATTGACCTTAGCTATAGTAGGCATAGTATGAATATATGAGATTATAGTACGAGTGGGAATGGACTTCTTAAAATTTCTCTATCGCATGATCTGGATTATAAAAGAAAGTGACATTTCTTGAATGTCCAAGTAGCCCCCTAATTATAAATGTGGTGCGCAACACATTTATAAGTAAGGCTCTACTATACACGGCTTTGTAAACTCCCTAGGATGAATCGCTCTGATACCACTTTTGTCAAACCTCATACTAGATGAGGTGGACAACAACTATAGGAACACATACTATAAAAATAAACTAGATAAGAAAATAAATCACTAAACAAATGGAACCACTGATAAAAATCTATAGATACAATACCAACCAATTAGCCAAGTCGATACAGTTGATATGTGAACCTATGAATACATATGATTTCTTTACAATGTATGTAAAGCCTCTAATGGAATCCAAGACTGTAAAACCATCAAAATATATATGATAAAGACTCGGCAAGGCCCCAAATCAACTTGAATCTCACCAACAGCCGTTGAGTATCCTGTGTTCTATTAGGGAGATCTACTCACTAAAAACCTGTGCCTGCAAATAAAACGTTGGTCCCCCGTGAGGGACGTCAGTACGAAATAATGTACTAAATATGTAAGGCATGAGATAACCATAAGTGAAATAAGAAATTAATGAAACTTGGGGTCAATATATATAAACATAAGATAAGGATGAACGAACCTCCTTTACTTACACTTATGGAAGACTATACATTACATGTTTTTCTTTACTTTACTCTTCTTTTCTTTATAATATTTGTAAGCCATGTGATACAGATGACCAGATGTGCAGTGGTAAAAGAGAATGACCCATGCTAGGTATTATACCCCTGGGATACGTTCCTCATCAATACACAAATCGGTATTGACCCATGCTAGGCTTTCCTTTCACCCCTGGTATACCACCCAAAAATAGGATCGACCCATGCTAGGTGTTCCTTCCACCCCTGGGATACCACCCATAAATCAATAAATTGAGATCGGCCCATGCTAGGATCTCGCCCCTGAGCTACCACTCACACATAAGTATATTTACTTTACATCACTTCTTTAATGTTTTAGATTGTTATTTTGGTGGTCATAACATTATTGAGCTTTAGAGATATGAACCAATAAAAGAAGGCATCCGATTGAGACAAGAATAATGATATAGTAAATAAGGGTAATACTTTAGAACTTATATGACACCATGAGCCTCCCTGGTCATAAAACATACTCACTAATAAGACAAGAAGGCATGTGACAAGCGAGGAGATGTAGACGTGCAACAAATAAGCTAGTAAGGTGTATAACTAGTAAGATAGTTACATTACATAGTATATATGGGTTGTGGCAGATTCTAGTGATCCTACCTAGCATATAGCAATTGGGGCATATTCAAGTGTAGAAATTTAGACATTTCAAATGGGGGAATATGTGCATACCAAGTTGAGATATGTAACTCCTCGACTAAAGAGGTTTGGATTGTACAATAAACACTTACTAGGTAATAACAAATAGAAGGGTACAAGAGAATGGGTACTATTGAAGCACGTGGGCAGATTCTAATTATGAACAAATCTATATCCCACATAAGGACATATAAACTATATACTAAATAGGTAAAGACTCTATAAGGTCACCTTATGCCCAAACACGATGGGAATGATATTCATAAAAGAAAACATGTGTAGCCAAAAGAAGTATACAATATATTAAAGAAATTTTGGACAGATTGTAATCCAGCATGTGACACTCTTTAACTTGTATAATCTTGGATCTTTTTGACTCATATAAGAGAAACATGTGACATTTCGACACACTTTTAGACCATGAGCAGTAAATAAAAGGTCGATTAACTATAGTGGGGTTGGTACACCATCACAATATATGTTTTAACATGAAAGATCATCTACGAAGCTCACTTTATTGGTACAAGAGTATATGATACCATGCCAAAGAATAAGAACTAGAATAGACTTACATACCTCGTTGTGCAACCTGATTATTACAATGAATTAGCCTTCTTTCCTTTAAGGTGTTAATATACAATATAAGCACATAATGGAGCTAATATTAGCAACTAATCACAATGTAACCCTTGTAAAATAGTATCTAAACACATGACGAGAAGTAAGACTATTCATCCCCTCAAACACTTAGTGTATCACCACACCCTCCTTATGTACTTTAATACAACTCCACTTCACCATTCCATAAGGTTACCCACTGTCTCCAATCACAACACCTATATACATCACCGAAATAGTCCCAAAATCCTTCAACACAATATAAGATATTGAACTTACGGCTTTCGATCACATTCCCGTGAGTTCTTAATAATAACATATATAAAATCATCCATCAAGGCCTATACAAATGGAGGGGTAAATCAGGGAAGTAACCTTACCTTTAGTTCTGAAATTTACTTTCTTAAAGTGCACTCCATCAAGACGATAAGTTTCCCTTCAAGTTGAATCAAATACAATTGGAAATTATCTTGGAGATTAAAGAGAACTGGACTGTCAATCCTTGCAAAAAAGGGTTGTCCTATACTTCAAACAAACAATAACTTGATTTCCATAACTTTCCATGATAGGATTAAATATAAACCATAGTTATTTTCTCTTACCTTGGCTAGAAATAAGAAGGGTTTTCTTCAAGATCCCTAAGAGAGAAAAGAAGCAGTTGTTTTAGGCTTGAGAGAAAAGAGAGTGTGAGCTAATTATAATCTGATTTTTTTGCATGTAAGAATAAAGAGAAAATAAACTAATTGGACCTTATAAATTCTTCCCCTTGACGGCCTCTTTTTTGCTCATTTCCAGACACATATTGGTTAAAATTAGTCCAAGTAGGTGATGCACCTACTTGGATATTTAAGCTACTCAAAAAGTCCAAGTAGGTGATGCACCTACTTGGTTTATTTCTAATTGGGTCACACCATATTGGGCCTTAAATAGAATAGGTATTGGGATGTACATATTTCCCTTTTTATTTTACTTAATTTAGGCCTTTAATATGTTCAATAATATAGGTCTCAATTCAGTCCAATAGTATAAGTAGGTGATGCACCTACTAGTCGCCTACTAGTCGCCTACTAGCTTAATTATGTCAAGCAAGCACCTCACTTATTTTCTCTTAATTTTTCCAAAATCTTGATCCTTGTACTTAACTTAACACTTACCTTTAAATTTAAGCTCAAATACTTATCTCGGGTTTAAATACTTTCATCTATGCTAAGTTGGTCTATGTTTGGGATGTACGGAGCTTTACACCTACATTCAAACTATTGATTTATTATCAGTTTGGGAAGATGTTATTGACAATCTAAGGCATCCCATTTTCTCTAGTCGTAACCCAGGAAATACTTATGGTGTGAGTTTCATAGTATGCATGGCATCGCACCGACGATTATAGGTACCTCAAGAAAGTAATATCTAAATTTCTTTAAAATGGTCACTTGAGGGAGTTCCTAAGAATCGATCGAAAGGTAACTATGCAAAAGAGTGTTGAGGAAAGGAAGAAACCAATTAGCTCTGGCATACACAAAAAAAATAACAAAGTGAAAGACAGTAAGAAAAGTAATATGTACGTTTTCTTTTCTTTTAATTTTTTCTTAACTATTTTTTTTCGTTTTGAGGTATTACAAGTTATCAGGTTCAACTTTGTTACTAAAACAAAGGAGACCACCCTTCAACAAAACTAGAGCGTAGTGCCTGATATTAGAAATATGTAATCTCTCTAATTTCACTAGGCGAGAAGGATCCCAACTTTTAGGAAAAAAGAACAAAGGTCCTAAAGAATGAGTTACACTCTTTATTCCTTTGCCTAAGTTTTTGTCTCCGAAAGCTTTTGCTAACAAACTTTTTAATGACGTAGGGACATCCAAGAGGAATCTAGGATCCTACCCATTTATATTTAATTGACCAAATGGTCTCCTAAAAGTTATGACATGAATAAATAAGAGTTTTGGGAAATATTTTCTATCTAACTGCAAACAGAAATGGTACAAATATACCCCTGAACTATTATAAATGGTACATATATGCCCCTCATTATACTTTGGGTGCATTTATACCCTTGCCATTAATAATTTGGTGCATATATACCCCATCCCTAATGGTGAACCACGTGTCAAAATCCTAACGGTTAAACTTTTTGTAAAAAAATTTATTAGTCTAAATAATTAAATTATCCTAAATCAGTTCCCACATCCGAACCAGACCCAACTTGATACCATTTCTTCTATTTTTTCAAAGAATACACCACAGTACCACACATTCATACACTTTGTCATTGAAAACACATACACCATTATAGATGCATATAAATATACACACAGCCTCACATATATACAGACCGACCCATACACCATACACATCAATACAAAACACAGCACACATACAGAAAAATGCACACGATACACATACTTCACCGGAAAAACACATAACACTCACTGGAAAATCGACGCACACTCTCACAGCTTCACACAGCAACTCTACACACCTAATCGGAGAGATCGAGAGATGCATACAGAGTAGAAATAGAAAATTAAGGGAGATAGAGAGAAAATAGAAAGTTCAAAGAGAAAGAAGAGTCGAGGGTTGAATGAAGAATGATTTGAAGATACTTACTATATTTCTTTTAGGGAAAGAGAGAGTGCGAGAGTTAGAAAGACGCTTATTATGATTCTCCTGAAAATTCCATGGATTGGGTCAGGTATGAAATTTGATTAGGATAATTTAATTATTTAGGCTAATAAAAAAAAATTAAAAGTTTAACCAGTAGGATTTTGACACGTGGCAAGCCGTTAGCGCCAGGGGTATATTCGCACCAAATTATTAACGGCAAGGGTATAGGCGTACCCAAAGTATAATAAGGGGAAAATATGTACCATTTACCATAGTCAGGGATATATTTGTACATTTTCCATACTGCAAATATCTCATAAACATGGGAGCGACATGCCATAAAAATATAATGGAAAATCCCAAAATAAAGGCGTTGTCCTGTTCTCAAGCAAATAAGGTTAAAATGATCCCACTACTAGAAATTATCCCTATGGTGATAGTTGTAAAACCATTGCAATAGACAAAAAAATTATTTCCATATCTCTCGCACAATGGTTCAACAAGCGTCCTATATATCGGCGTTGCGATAGGTCTATGGCAATGATTTATGCGGCGATTGTCTAAAATCGTCATCATAGTTTAAGTTATGGTGACGGTGTCTGAAACCGAGGCCATATCTTGATCTATGTCTATGGTTATTTTTTGATTTATTGAGACAACTATTTTCATCTATTACAACGGCTACTAACCATTGCAATAGATTCTATTGCAATGAAATTAAATCATTGCAATAAGATCTACTGTGATGTTTTTTTTATTCTGTTGTAACACCTTTTTAGTACCATTATAGCTATTTTATTACTTATTGGGACACCTATTTTCATCTATTACAACGGTTACTAACCGTTGTAATAGATTCTATTGCAACGACATTAAACTGTTGCAATAGCATCTATTACGATGCTTTTGTTATTTTGTTGCAACACTTTTTGACTACCTATTGCAATGGTTTATTATTGATATATTGCAATGATGTTGCCATATGTTATTAAATTGAAATGATTTATATAAATAGTCACTCGTATTATGTATGTAAATTTTTATTTACATACATAATAATTTATAACACAATATATACACATCACAAAACAAAATCATTCATTAATAATCTCATAATTCAAAATATGCAATAAGCTAGTAATTTAAACCCAAAAGCAAAATGTAATCAAGTTCAAATAATTAGTTAAGTTTTTACATAGTAGTAAGTTCGAGTCATGATAAGTTTCAAGAAATTCAACACAAAACTATTGATATTAGAGCATTTATCCACAACCCAAAAATCTTCTCAAGTAAGGTCAATGTTTTCATCAATTTCTTCATCTCTTTCTTTATTTTGGACACCTATAAAAAGAGAACAAATATTATAAATTAGTACTTAAAGAACAACGTAAAAAGATTAGAATCACAGTGTAGCATGATATAATGGGTCAATGCCGTGTTGGAGTTCTACTTCAAGCATTTTTGAGTTTACATCGGGGGGATTAGGTCGGACTCTTAGTCATATCTAGATTCTCATATAACATATAATACAATGAGTCTACCCGGTAGACATAATTCTAGTTACTCACAGGACAGTAGGCATATAAAATCTACATTCAATACAAATTGTGTTCAAGGAGAAGAGTTTAGGGGCTTATTTAAGGAGTGGCTTTATACTACTAAGTCCTACTTGGAAAAGGCACCAAAAAGATTAGAAAGTTTGAAGACCACAGACATTATCTCATGAATTATAATTATTGGGTGGGCATCAGGCAACAGTTTGATGGGTCATAATTATTCTTACTCGACTGATTCATCAAATAATGTTAATATATCACTGTTACAAGGTAGAAACAAATAAAGATGACACTATATATACAGAGGTAGTGTTTTTATTTATTTTGTATGGTATATGCAGTAAGTATTGCATAGTTCAACTGTGACAATGATGCATATTGGGGGGAAATAACAGCAATTACGTAGTCCAGTAATTTGGCATTTCTCATATCAGTTCCAGTTAGTAAGGCTTTAATATATTAATTATTGATCTTATACGACTAATGAGGATTATAGCTAGGTAGTATAAAAATTAAATTTAGAGATGAACTGAACAATGAACGTGAATATTATCTTTATATCTACCCCATATCATATGCTATGAAAGCTTCAAATAATAACTTCATATATACATGAAGCTAAACACATGACTATATACTGAACACTTACGCTTGTGTATCATCCTTGTCTGGAATAATATTTCTTGGCCATCAAAACCGCGTTATAGCTTTTCACCAGAATTATTTTTTATTGGACTCATATAGACCATGTATGGTGCATGGCCTATCACATTACAGTACTTACATTCTTCCTTTATTTTGTGTTATATACAGACAAACATATAGCATCTTTTGTATACCTTGTAACTGTGATATATAGTATCATCTTTATTTGTTTCTAGCTTGTAACTGCTTACACCAATGCAAATTCAAAAAAAAAATAAGCCCTGACACCAGTCCTATTACAGCATGACTATACAACAACTACGACACCATAACAATTGAAAGTTTTACCAGCAAGCAATGCTATATATAGTCAGCTATATATGTGCAAAAAGTCACCATTACCAACTTATAAGCAGGCCAACTTATACTAATACCAAAATAGCGACTGCATGAACATATTCTAACCAGGCCACAATACCAAACTACTAATACCTAACTAAACTACTAATACCAAACTAAACAACTAATACCAAGCCACAATACCAAACTACTAATACTAGGCCACAATACCAAACTACTAATACCAGGCAACAATACCAAACTACTAATACAAAACTTTCACCAGATAATAAGCAGCAGGCACACACCAAAACCAAGAGAATTTCTACCAACAGATTATTACTACCAATAAATCAAGAAACGGAGATTGTCCTTGATTGTTACTACCAATAAATGGATGGTTTATTGGTTGATTAGAAAGTGCTTCTCTCGATGAATCAACATTGAATCCTAGCATATTAGGATCAATTATATATCCTGGATTTAGACACTAAAGTTTTGCAATGATGTTCATTATAACATCTCACTCAATGACATCTCTTTGAGCATTGAATTTTTCCTATTTTCTTTGTTGCATCCTCTCTTCTAGCTCATCTAATCTCTTTTTCACCAGTTCATCAACAATATTTGAAGGGGATCCAAAAGTACTTGCTTTTTGTTTCAAAAGAGACTTGTTAACCCCGCATCCGAATAGTCTTACTCGACTAGGATGATCAAGCCCCATAACTATTATGAATGCATCAGCTGATTGAGTACCATCTTCATTTTCTTGAGTCTCTACTCTCTCTATTTCAACCTACATATTAGATTCAAGAGCAAGTAAATTTCGTTGATTCAATATTTAAGGAAACAATGATCTTGATCAATTTTAAAATAGAAAATTTCATACTATTTTGTTCGTAATCTCTTCAGATGTGTCCTTATTTACTCAGTCAGGTTTCCTTCTTCTAGTAGCCACAAAGAATACCTTATTTGATAAAGCACCCGAATTTTCCATTTTTTTTCTAGTTACATGCAAATCAGCATTAAAATATTATCGAGTAAAGTCAATAAGTTCATAGTATTAATATGAGAAAACACGAAACCTCGCAGATTAAAGAAAAATATGTTTTCCCATAGTGTGCAGATACTTAAACTTTTTCCTATTTTCTTTGTTAGTATTGTACGTATCCTGCAAGACAATATTTATGAATAAGTTTTTAATAAAAAAATCAAGGCAGTGAAGGTTTGAACACACAAAATTTGATGCCTTACATCGAAAGAAAGAACAACATCAAAAGGAAGATCAGGCGTGATAAATTCAATAATAAATGAATACTAATAATAATATAACATTTTTCCATATTGATATCATACCTCAGCTTCTTCAAAATTCCAATACTTAAGGAGATCCTTAAATACAGGTTTTGAAATAGTGCTAGGCCTTTTTGCCCTTCGAATTTCATCATTGGTTTAGGCATAAAAGTGATCTTTCTTGAGTCTAGACTTATACCCTCTAAACACAACATCAATTGATTTCATAGCTTAATCTTTTCCATTGTTAGGAATTTTATATTTTCCTATAATTTGGTTGAATTGGGTTAGTGTAAAAACTGTGAAAAGAATTCAAGTAGAAATCAAAATATTTAGAACTTAGAACCTGAATATAGCTCCACATATCATCGTGTGTCTTCAACTTTGTCCAACTGAGATTAATAGGACAAAATATCCCATTCCTTGCCAATGTACCAAGAAAGCTAGAAAATTTAGTGACCACTGCTTTAGTTGAACGAATAGGTTGGTTCAACTCATTTAGCACTATCAGTTGACAATTAGTCCTTCCTTGTACTGATTTCATTTGTGTAAGCCTCTTTTTCTTTTATTAGTGAAGGGCCTACAATAATATCAACAACAAAATTACTAAAATGCAGATAATTTTTGGAATAGTATGAGATAAAATATATATATTCTTGCCTTCTCAAGATTGTATATTTGCTTGTAAATTAGGAAGTTGTGACTGAACTCGCTACACTCTTTCAACTATGGGTTGTGATTCACGAATGGTAGATTCTAGAAATTCTTGTCACATTGCTCCTCTACTGGTGCTGCAAGAGGTGGAATCCGTAGACACTTGTTGTACTTGTTCTGGTACTTGAGATATTACTAGAACCTATTGCACTTGTTCTGGTACTTGAGATATAGGTAGAGCATTGTTTGACTTCTCCTTCCACTTTTGATTCTTTTTCTTTGCATTTATGTAGCCTGTATTGTTATTCTTATTGTGTTCTAGTATTTGTTTGTTTCGTAGAGCTGCTAGTGATCCAGCTGGAAGAAAAATTTTACCTTTCTGATGATTTCTCGAACGCCCTTGTTGATTCATGATTCTTTAAGTCTCTATAAGATCAAGAGAAAAAATATAATGTCAAGCTGATTAAAATAACAAAGAAAAACTTAAAACCTTTCATTGTCAGACTATCTAGTCAGGCATGGTTTCCTCAAATATTCAAAAGTGTATTATCATTTTTTATTAGTAATCAATATTACGTAATATAAAATTAGTAAATGTCAGTTCTAAGAATAGTACCAATAACAATGACATGGGAAACAACTAGTGAAAATTTTATTAGAAGAGATTTAACAAGAAATGGATCTAACTTTGTTTCAACATGGATAAAAAATCTTAAGCAAGTCATTTCAAAGGATAATCAAGAATTATAATAATGAAGAACAAAAAGCAATCAGGAAGAGTAATAATTCATGTCTTTACTTGACTAACACAGAACTTATTTACACATGTGATCTCCACACTTTTCATTGCAGGAGAAACGGCTGCAGACAATCAAAAGCTTCTCTTTTGGGGTAGCTAA
This sequence comes from Capsicum pubescens, assembly GCA_030864215.1. Classification (NCBI taxonomy): domain Eukaryota; kingdom Viridiplantae; phylum Streptophyta; class Magnoliopsida; order Solanales; family Solanaceae; genus Capsicum; species Capsicum pubescens. The sequence goes on from CM061548.1 coordinate 270,591,776, forward strand.
AACTTAAAAACAGAGGGCTCTTAATACCTATTTTTTTTCATATAAAGATTCAAACAGAATCTCCCAAAAGAAATTCTACATCAACGAAGATAAATATAGGTGTACGAAGAAAAGTTTTATTTGGGATTATGAAGGCACTAAATTACTACTTACGAAAAGTTTTCAGAAAAGTTGACTCAAAATATTATACTTGTAATAATACATAAATATTAAATTGACCGGAGTTCCTATATAACCTGAATTTAAATTTAAAACTAGCTAAAAATTTCTTTCTCAAGAATATGGGAGGACTTCTTGATACGTATTGATATCAAAACTTTTTGTAAAAGCATAATGTAATTCCCCGAGAGTACACCCTGGATGCCTCACGGTGCTTACATCCCCAAAGGACCACAACTTAACCCATGTTAATAGCTGTTGTGAGCACTAAATAAAATAACAAAGAACATATGCAGAATTTAACTGGAAACTCCATAAGGTTTTAGCAACTGAAAATCAATACTAGATCATAGTTTAAAACGTCTGAAACATACCGTCAATACTGATAAAACAAATGATAATAATGACTGAAAAGTGACTATCTGTATGTACTAGTCTGAAACCCTCTAAACTGACTGAATGTGGAGTTGATGAGACAAGTCCTTAACTAACTCCAACTGACTAAATAACTGGACTGAAACACTGAAATAAATATAAATAATCCTCAAAACATGAGGACTCACCACTACTGTTGCTGCTAATGGACTAGAAAGTCTAGGTATGATTAGGAGTCTGAGCGTCCGAACCTATGATATGAGACATTATAGAACAAGAAACGAGTATGCAGTCAATACTTTTAATGTACTGGTATGCTAAATGTGGTTAGGCTGGTATGCATGGCTCATATGAAGGAATAATAATAATAACTAACTGAATGAATGGCATGAGATAACTGATGTATAGTATGCGAGGAAACTGTAAAATCTGAGAATGCATGACCAAGCATAGACATGATACTGGGATAGTTTGTAAACTGAAATACTAAAATACTAATACTGGATAACTAATAACTATATGTCATGGTCAGGAAAGCCTGAAAACTTGACTCTGGACTTAATACCGAACTGAGACTGTGGGAGCTATCATCTAACCAACATGCCCCAACCGTACCACGGGTACTAACACTAGCTGTCTTAAGCCTCTCTCTGATCAACTGAACTTTCTAAAAAGTATAGAACACTGAATCTGGCCCTACCAATGCAGTCTCACCCACCTCAAACCAACCAATAGGAGATCTGAATCTCATTCCATATAGAGCCTTAAATGGAGCTATCTGAATACTGAAATAATAGCTGTTGTTATAGGTAAACTCAATCAATGGCAAGTGATCTTCCCAACAACCCTTAAAGTTTATAAAACAAGCTCTCAACATGTCCTCTAAAGTGTGAATGGTCCTCTTTTCCTGACCATCTGTCTGGGGGTGAAAGGTTGTATTGAGACAAACTTGGGTACCAAGACCCTTCTGAAAAGCCTTCAAAAAATGAGAGGTAAACTAAGTACCACTATCTAAAATGATGGACAACGGGACTCCATCAAATCTAACCAACTCTCAAATATAGATCTTGGAATAATCCTCAACTGAATAAGAAGTATGGACTGGCAAGAAATGGGTTGATTTGGTTATCCTGTCCACAATGACCCAAATCAAATCATGCTGACGATGTGTACGAGGAAAACCTATCACAAAGTCTATGTTCACCTCTTCCCACTTTCAAGTAGGAATAATGAACTCTTGTATAGTACCACTAGGCCTTCGATGCTCAATCTTAACCTGATGACAATTAGCATACTTGGCTATAAACTCTACAGTATCCCTTTTCATACCGCTTCACTAATAGATTTCCTACAAATCATGATACATCTTAGTAGCTCCTAGGTGAATAGAGTAACACACACCATGCACTTCTTCAAGAATCTGTTGTCTCAAATTTCCTACACATAGCACACAGAGTCTACCCTGGAAACACAACACACCATCTCCCCCTTTGGAATTAGGCATTCAGTGTTCTATAGTTTTTAGAAAGTTCAGTTGATCAGAGAGAGGCTTAAAGAAGGTAGAAGATTTCGAACTATTTTGAAACACAACACACCATCTCCACCAAAGAAGATTTCGAACTATTTTGAACCCACGCACTACCCTCAATTGAGTCAACCAAACGAATGCCTAATCTTGCAAGCTGGTGAACCTCCTGAACTAACTTCTTCTTATCATTCTCAACATGAGCCATACTACCCATAGACAATCTACTAAGGGCATCCACCACCACATTGGCCTTTCTTAGATGATATAAAACACTCATATCATAGTCCTTCAACAACTCTAACCACCTTCACCGATGGAGATTCAAATCTTTCTACGAGAATACATACTACAAACTTTTGTCAACATGTACCCCATACAGATAATGCCTTCAAATTTTCAAAGCAAAAATAATAGATGCTAACTCAAGATCATGGGTAGGGTAATTCTTTTCATGAGGCTTAAGTTGTCTATAGGTGTAGTCTATGACCTTACTTCTCTGCACCAACACACAACCCTAACAACCTATGGAAGCATCACAGTACACAACAATCCCATCTGAACTATTGGGCAATGTCAAAATTAGGGCTGAGGTAAGTCGAGTCTTCAAATCCTGAAAACTCTTCTCACAGGAATTTGAAGACCACTGAAATTTGACTTTATTCTGAGTAAATCTGGACATAGGAAATGGAATAGACAAAAACCCTTCAACAAATCATTTGTAATAGCCAGCCAAACCTAAGAAACTCCCGATATCTAATGGAGAAATGGGTTTGGGCCAGTTTTTCACTGCTTTGGTCTTTAGAGGGTCAACTCTAATGCCATCACCGGGAATAATATGACCAAGGAAAGCTATTAATCTTAGCCAAAATTTGCACTTATTGAATTTGGTGAATAACTGATCATTTTTATCACGGGAGTAAACAAGGGTATCATCTATGAAGAATACGACGAACATGTCTAAGTACTGCTTCAACACTCTGTTCATAAATTCCATGAAAGCTGCTGGGGCATTCCTTAGACCAAAGGATATGACTAGGAGTGGGTACTTATTCTTGATGGTGACTTTGTTCAACTGACGATAATCAATGCACATTCAGAGGGAACCGTTTTTCTTACGCATGAAAAAGACTGGAGCGCCCCATGGGAAAACACTGGGCCTAATGAATACCTTATGTACGAGTTCTTTCAACTATTATTTCAATTCCTTAAGTTCAACTTAAGCCATTTGGTATAGAAGATTAGAGATAGGTTAAGTATCTGGAAGAAGGTCTATTCTGAAGTCAATTTTCCTTTCGGGAGGAACTCCGAGAAGATCTTCAGGGAACGCATCTAGGAACACCCTCACTATTAAAACTCACTCAATACTAGGAGTCTCTAAGTTATAGTCTTTAACTTAAACAAGAAGGTAGACACACCCCTTGGATATCATTTTTGTTGATCTAAGGTACGAAACAAGTTGACCCCTAAGTTCTAAGGTACTACCCCTCCATTCAAGAAGTGGTTCATTTAGAAACTAAAAACAAACAACTCTATTTCTATAATTAACTAAAGAATAGCATGAGTGGAACCAATCCATGTCAAGAATGACATCGAAATCAGTCATCTCTAACTCTACAAGATCAACTAAAGTGACTTTCTAGGATATTATGACTGGACAGTTCTTGTATACCTGCCTAGCTACAATAGAGACACCTACTGGGGTGGACACTGAGAAGGGTTCTGCTAAAGTCTTAGGGCTGGCACCAAAATACACAGCTATATTGGGAGTTACAAAAAAAAGGTTAGGGATCTAATAAAGCATAAACATGCAAATGAAAGATTTATAACATACCATTAACCACATCAGGAGAACTTTTCTGATCCTGTCGGAACTGAAGTGCATATAATCTGTTTAGGCACTGACCACTGGTGGCACTGGAAGTGGCACCCTACTAAGTTGAGAGACCATATGGAACTGAGGGACATCTGGGCTGACCTTGCTGACTACTCTGTGGGCAATCCCTGATCTTATGGCCTGGATTTCCATACCCAAAGCATACATCACTTCTAGCTCTACACACACCCTGATGGTTTCTACCATATTTCTGGCAAAGAGGATTTGTGCACCTACTATTCACCCTTCCTTGGGGCTTAGGTCCTAGAGCCCTATGCGATTATCGTTTCTAAACTTTGGTGTTGGCGCACTATATAAAGATAGAGATGGGGCTGAATATTTATAATGAAATTGAGGATGATTACTACCCTCCAACCTCAGTTAAGCAAAACTAAAGCTACCTGTTCTGTCCCTCTTATTATTCCTCTCTCTTTCCTTACATTTTTTCTCCTCAATCTACTAAGCATAGATCATAAACCTAGACAAGTCTATCTCCTTAATCAACATCGTGGTCCTACACTTATTGGACACTCTATTAGCTATACTAGAGACAAACTTACTCATCCTAGACCTGTCATTAGACACTACATTAGGAGCCCACCTGGATAGCTGAGTAAACTTAAGAGAATACTCTTTCAGACTCATGCTTCCCTGCCTCAAATTAATGACCAAAGAAGATTTCGAACTATTTTGAACCCACGCACTACCCTCAATTGAGTCAACCAAACGAATGCCTAATCTTGCAAGCTGGTGAACCTCCTGAACTAACTTCTTCTTATCATTCTCAACATGAGCCATACTACCCATAGACAATCTACTAAGGGCATCCACCACCACATTGGCCTTTCTTAGATGATATAAAACACTCATATCATAGTCCTTCAACAACTCTAACCACCTTCACCGATGGAGATTCAAATCTTTCTACGAGAATACATACTACAAACTTTTGTCAACATGTACCCCATACAGATAATGCCTTCAAATTTTCAAAGCAAAAATAATAGATGCTAACTCAAGATCATGGGTAGGGTAATTCTTTTCATGAGGCTTAAGTTGTCTATAGGTGTAGTCTATGACCTTACTTCTCTGCACCAACACACAACCCTAACAACCTATGGAAGCATCACAGTACACAACAATCCCATCTGAACTATTGGGCAATGTCAAAATTAGGGCTGAGGTAAGTCGAGTCTTCAAATCCTGAAAACTCTTCTCACAGGAATTTGAAGACCACTGAAATTTGACTTTATTCTGAGTAAATCTGGACATAGGAAATGGAATAGACAAAAACCCTTCAACAAATCATTTGTAATAGCCAGCCAAACCTAAGAAACTCCCGATATCTAATGGAGAAATGGGTTTGGGCCAGTTTTTCACTGCTTTGGTCTTTAGAGGGTCAACTCTAATGCCATCACCGGGAATAATATGACCAAGGAAAGCTATTAATCTTAGCCAAAATTTGCACTTATTGAATTTGGTGAATAACTGATCATTTTTATCACGGGAGTAAACAAGGGTATCATCTATGAAGAATACGACGAACATGTCTAAGTACTGCTTCAACACTCTGTTCATAAATTCCATGAAAGCTGCTGGGGCATTCCTTAGACCAAAGGATATGACTAGGAACTCGAAGTAACCATATCGGGTTCTGAAAAATACTTTTAAAATATCACATTCTCTTACCCTGAGCTGGTGATAGCTAGATCTGAGGTCTATCTTAGAGAAATAATTGGCCTCCTAATGTTGGTCAAACAATTCATCGATTCTGGGAGTGGGTACTTATTCTTGATGGTGACTTTGTTCAACTGACGATAATCAATGCACATTCAGAGGGAACCGTTTTTCTTACGCATGAAAAAGACTGGAGCGCCCCATGGGAAAACACTGGGCCTAATGAATACCTTATGTACGAGTTCTTTCAACTATTATTTCAATTCCTTAAGTTCAACTTAAGCCATTTGGTATAGAAGATTAGAGATAGGTTAAGTATCTGGAAGAAGGTCTATTCTGAAGTCAATTTTCCTTTCGGGAGGAACTCCGAGAAGATCTTCAGGGAACGCATCTAGGAACACCCTCACTATTAAAACTCACTCAATACTAGGAGTCTCTAAGTTATAGTCTTTAACTTAAACAAGAAGGTAGACACACCCCTTGGATATCATTTTTGTTGATCTAAGGTACGAAACAAGTTGACCCCTAAGTTCTAAGGTACTACCCCTCCATTCAAGAAGTGGTTCATTTAGAAACTAAAAACAAACAACTCTATTTCTATAATTAACTAAAGAATAGCATGAGTGGAACCAATCCATGTCAAGAATGACATCGAAATCAGTCATCTCTAACTCTACAAGATCAACTAAAGTGACTTTCTAGGATATTATGACTGGACAGTTCTTGTATACCTGCCTAGCTACAATAGAGACACCTACTGGGGTGGACACTGAGAAGGGTTCTGCTAAAGTCTTAGGGCTGGCACCAAAATACACAGCTATATTGGGAGTTACAAAAAAAAGGTTAGGGATCTAATAAAGCATAAACATGCAAATGAAAGATTTATAACATACCATTAACCACATCAGGAGAACTTTTCTGATCCTGTCGGAACTGAAGTGCATATAATCTGTTTAGGCACTGACCACTGGTGGCACTGGAAGTGGCACCCTACTAAGTTGAGAGACCATATGGAACTGAGGGACATCTGGGCTGACCTTGCTGACTACTCTGTGGGCAATCCCTGATCTTATGGCCTGGATTTCCATACCCAAAGCATACATCACTTCTAGCTCTACACACACCCTGATGGTTTCTACCATATTTCTGGCAAAGAGGATTTGTGCACCTACTATTCACCCTTCCTTGGGGCTTAGGTCCTAGAGCCCTATGCGATTATCGTTTCTAAACTTTGGTGTTGGCGCACTATCTAAAGATAGAGATGGGGCTGAATATTTATAATGAAATTGAGGATGATTACTACCCTCCAACCTCAGTTAAGCAAAACTAAAGCTACCTGTTCTGTCCCTCTTATTATTCCTCTCTCTTTCCTTACATTTTTTCTCCTCAATCTACTAAGCATAGATCATAAACCTAGACAAGTCTATCTCCTTAATCAACATCGTGGTCCTACACTTATTGGACACTCTATTAGCTATACTAGAGACAAACTTACTCATCCTAGACCTGTCATTAGACACTACATTAGGAGCCCACCTGGATAGCTGAGTAAACTTAAGAGAATACTCTTTCAGACTCATGCTTCCCTGCCTCAAATTAATGACCAAAGAAGATTTTGAACTATTTTGAACCCACGCACTACCCTCAATTGAGTCAACCAAACGAATGCCTAATCTTGCAAGCTGGTGAACCTCCTGAACTAACTTCTTCTTATCATTCTCAACATGAGCCATACTACCCATAGACAATCTACTAAGGGCATCCACCACCACATTGGCCTTTCTTAGATGATATAAAACACTCATATCATAGTCCTTCAACAACTCTAACCACCTTCACCGATGGAGATTCAAATCTTTCTACGAGAATACATACTACAAACTTTTGTCAACATGTACCCCATACAGATAATGCCTTCAAATTTTCAAAGCAAAAATAATAGATGCTAACTCAAGATCATGGGTAGGGTAATTCTTTTCATGAGGCTTAAGTTGTCTATAGGTGTAGTCTATGACCTTACTTCTCTGCACCAACACACAACCCTAACAACCTATGGAAGCATCACAGTACACAACAATCCCATCTGAACTATTGGGCAATGTCAAAATTAGGGCTGAGGTAAGTCGAGTCTTCAAATCCTGAAAACTCTTCTCACAGGAATTTGAAGACCACTGAAATTTGACTTTATTCTGAGTAAATCTGGACATAGGAAATGGAATAGACAAAAACCCTTCAACAAATCGTTTGTAATAGCCAGCCAAACCTAAGAAACTCCTGATATCTAATGGAGAAATGGGTTTGGGCCAGTTTTTCACTGCTTTGGTCTTTAGAGGGTCAACTCTAATGCCATCACCGGGAATAATATGACCAAGGAAAGCTATTAATCTTAGCCAAAATTTGCACTTATTGAATTTGGTGAATAACTGATCATTTTTATCACGGGAGTAAACAAGGGTATCATCTATGAAGAATACGACGAACATGTCTAAGTACTGCTTCAACACTCTGTTCATAAATTCCATGAAAGCTGCTGGGGCATTCCTTAGACCAAAGGATATGACTAGGAACTCGAAGTAACCATATCGGGTTCTGAAAAATACTTTTAAAATATCACATTCTCTTACCCTGAGCTGGTGATAGCTAGATCTGAGGTCTATCTTAGAGAAATAATTGGCCTCCTAATGTTGGTCAAACAATTCATCGATTCTGGGAGTGGGTACTTATTCTTGATGGTGACTTTGTTCAACTGACGATAATCAATGCACATTCAGAGGGAACCGTTTTTCTTACGCATGAAAAAGACTGGAGCGCCCCATGGGAAAACACTGGGCCTAATGAATACCTTATGTACGAGTTCTTTCAACTATTATTTCAATTCCTTAAGTTCAACTTAAGCCATTTGGTATAGAAGATTAGAGATAGGTTAAGTATCTGGAAGAAGGTCTATTCTGAAGTCAATTTTCCTTTCGGGAGGAACTCCGAGAAGATCTTCAGGGAACGCATCTAGGAACACCCTCACTATTAAAACTCACTCAATACTAGGAGTCTCTAAGTTATAGTCTTTAACTTAAACAAGAAGGTAGACACACCCCTTGGATATCATTTTTGTTGATCTAAGGTACGAAACAAGTTGACCCCTAAGTTCTAAGGTACTACCCCTCCATTCAAGAAGTGGTTCATTTAGAAACTAAAAACAAACAACTCTATTTCTATAATTAACTAAAGAATAGCATGAGTGGAACCAATCCATGTCAAGAATGACATCGAAATCAGTCATCTCTAACTCTACAAGATCAACTAAAGTGACTTTCTAGGATATTATGACTGGACAGTTCTTGTATACCTGCCTAGCTACAATAGAGACACCTACTGGGGTGGACACTGAGAAGGGTTCTGCTAAAGTCTTAGGGCTGGCACCAAAATACACAGCTATATTGGGAGTTACAAAAAAAAGGTTAGGGATCTAATAAAGCATAAACATGCAAATGAAAGATTTATAACATACCATTAACCACATCAGGAGAACTTTTCTGATCCTGTCGGAACTGAAGTGCATATAATCTGTTTAGGCACTGACCACTGGTGGCACTGGAAGTGGCACCCTACTAAGTTGAGAGACCATATGGAACTGAGGGACATCTGGGCTGACCTTGCTGACTACTCTGTGGGCAATCCCTGATCTTATGGCCTGGATTTCCATACCCAAAGCATACATCACTTCTAGCTCTACACACACCCTGATGGTTTCTACCATATTTCTGGCAAAGAGGATTTGTGCACCTACTATTCACCCTTCCTTGGGGCTTAGGTCCTAGAGCCCTATGCGATTATCGTTTCTAAACTTTGGTGTTGGCGCACTATCTAAAGATAGAGATGGGGCTGAATATTTATAATGAAATTGAGGATGATTACTACCCTCCAACCTCAGTTAAGCAAAACTAAAGCTACCTGTTCTGTCCCTCTTATTATTCCTCTCTCTTTCCTTACATTTTTTCTCCTCAATCTACTAAGCATAGATCATAAACCTAGACAAGTCTATCTCCTTAATCAACATCGTGGTCCTACACTTATTGGACACTCTATTAGCTATACTAGAGACAAACTTACTCATCCTAGACCTGTCATTAGACACTACATTAGGAGCCCACCTGGATAGCTGAGTAAACTTAAGAGAATACTCTTTCAGACTCATGTTTCCCTGCCTCAAATTAATGAACTCCTACACCTTAGCTTCCCTTAACTCCAAGGTAAATAACCTATCTAAAAATGTCGTCGTAAACTTTTCCCATTCAACAGGCCCTGCATCTACCCCTCTATCTCCCTTCCACTTCTTATACTAGGTGTGACCAATATCCTGCAACTGGTAAGCACCCAACTCTGCACTCTCACTGAAAGTCACCCCCATAATATTAGTTACCTTCTAAACTATATTGAGGAACTCTTGCAGATCCCTATCAAACATAGATCCCAAAAATAGAGGAGGGTTCATTCAGGTAAAGTCCTGAATCCTAGCTACGGTAGTATTAGCCACTAGAATGGCTGGGATAACAGTCGGTTGATTATTATAAGCTACTACTGAGTGAGCTAAAGTAGCGAATGCTGCTCTTAATTCAGCATGAGAGACATGCTTATTCAGGGGATCTTTCTGAACAGGCGGAGGTGCGGGCTGGTTCCCGTTTCTTATTCCGTTAGTCGTTCTAGGAGGCATGTTCTGTAAATGGAAAGAATATTGAATTATGAAGAGAGTTTAAATTGAGATCATGCTTATTCGAATGACATGAATATTGAAGGAAGGGAAAGCTTTCCTAAGACGTCTAGTATCCTCTTGCACATATGTGTGATGCACTTCACACCCATGCACAAGACTCTACTCAACACGGCCTTTAGACTCCCTATGACACTTTAAAACCTTAGGCTCTGATACTAAGTTTGTAAAGCTCGGAGAGTACACCCTAAATGCCACACGATACTTACAGCCCTAAAATACCACAAGCTTACCCATGCTCGTATCTACTGTGAGCCCTGAATAAAATAACAAAGAACATGTGCAGAATTTAACTATAAATGCCATAAGGTTTTGGCAACTGAAAATTAGTACTGGATCATAGTTCAAAATATCTGAACTATACTGTCAATACTAATAAAACAAATGATAATAACGACTGAAATGTGACTATCTGTCTGTACTAGTCTGAAAGCCTCTAAAACTAACTGAATGTGGAGTTGATTAAACAAGTCCCCAACTAACCCCAACTGACTAAATAACTGGACTAAAACACTAAAATAAACAAAATATTCCTCAAAACATGAGGACTCACCACTTCTACTGCTGCTGATTTACTGGAAAGTCTAGGTACAATTAGGAGCCTGAGCGTTCGCACCTATGATATGAGACATCATAGCACAAGAAATAAGTATGCGGTTAGTACTTTGAATGTACTAGTATTCTAAATGAGGTTAGGCTGTTATTCATGGCTCATATGAAGGAATAATAATAATAACTGACTGAGTAAATGGCATAAGATAACTGATGTATAGTATGTGAGGAAACTGTAAAATCTGAGAATACATGACCAAGCATATGGGATGATACTAGGATAGTTTGTAAACTGAAATACTGAAATATTAATACTAGATAACTAATAACTATATGCCATGGTCAACCAAGCCTGAAAACTGAACTCTGAACTGAATACTAGATTGATATTGTGTGAGCTATCATCTAACCAACATGCTACAATGAGAACTAATTGGGGTCCAACCTGTGACCCCAGTTGGAAGGGTGTAAGTACCGTGCCACGGGTGCTAACACTAGCTGTGTGGATCCACTGAAATAAAGTCCCTAATGAATAAAGAGTCACCCTCTACTGCAGATGCTCTAGCGAGATATGGGTCAACCCTCAACTAGCAGGTTAACATCTCTAACCTGTACTGGCTACGTAGCTCTGGAACGTAGGGACTGCTACTAAAGGTCACACCCTCAATTGGTAGGTGAGCCCCCATCCCTGGGTTTTCTCGGTGCTATATCCTACTCCCAACTGCACTAACTTTAATTACTGGACTGAACTGAACTTACTAACATGATATACTGACTAGACTGATAATACTTTAATATATCCGAAACCATTCTGGAAATACTGAAACTAAGTAAACAACTAAGTTGTTGGGTATTCATAACCCCCAGGACTAAATAGCAAAATAAATAAGAACACATGAGATTATTTGAAACCAAAATAAGTAAGCATTATCCCAAAATCATTACTTAGGCATTTCACCAAACACTTGGGGATCATGAGTTAAAGCATGGAAATAGTTTAAAACATATGATAGTAACATAAATTCAATACTAAAATCATGGGTTAAGGATTTAACATGAAAATTTTCATCTTTCAAACATATCAAAAACTAATTCCAGTGAGAAACACATGTAAATGTGGTATAAAGTCAAAATTCATGGAAGTTCATGGATATAATTCATAATAACATGTAAAAATCAAATCTTTAAACTTGAAAACTGATTCTTGGACTCCATTGGTGAAAAGGGGTCATGGATGAATATCTAACATACCTTAATTAAAGAATTTGTGGAAGATCTTAGTGATTCTCTTGAAACTTGAGCTTGAATCTTTAAGGGCTAGGGTTTGTTCATGAGAGAGAATAGCTTTCATTTGAGAGAAATTATGAATAATGGGGCATATAATGTCCCTTTGGGGTTTTAATTTCGTGTTTTAGATGGATTTGGGTGAGGGAAAATGACAAGACTACCCTTGGAATTTAAAATTCGTAACTGGAATGCTGATTGGGCCTTCACCGCGATGCACCAAGGTTGTCATTGCAATTTCCACTGCAACGCGGTGCAATTGTGGTGACTTGCTAAAATCTAACAATTGTCGATTTGATATTCACCGCAATGTGGTGACCCCTCCATCACAATACTCACTGCTACACGGTTCAATTTCGGTGAGCTTCTATTTTGAAAATCCAAACTTGGTCCAAACCTCGTCCAAAAATTCTGAAACTTATCGGAGACATAATACTTACACCCCTGAACATGAATCAACTCAAAAACTTGCATCTCGGGGCCGGGAAGCCATTTTAAAAAAAATCAATAAAGTTAAGAGGCCAAAAATGAAACTAAGTCTCCAACACTTAGTAAAAATTTTAGGTTCTAAGCCTCTTGTACATTGCTATGTGCAGAATTGAGTTAAGACAAGTACGGGGTATTACACATAATTAACATTTCAAATCCCAGAAAATAGTATACAGGAACAAAGATAGAGAAGTGCTAGAAATATTTCCCTGGACACAAAGAGCAGCTAATGAGGGCACATAAATGAACTAGCAATAACAACCTGTAAGACACTTGGATAGAATTTTGTTCCAATTATAATTCCTTCATTGTTTACACTGAACTAATATACAACATTAATGGAAAAGAAGATGAATCACAATCAATTTGTCAATTTTAAGACCATGTTATTAAACCATAAAATCTTATCTAGAACACACAAGTACCAACGGTATATTCCTATAAAACAGATAACTTTGCAAGTATGAAACTAAATATAACCACCACTGCTTAATAGAATCCCAAACAGTTACAAGAACTATACCATTTTCTAGACCCAAAACAGTAATACCCCACATGTTTCTAAGCTAGGAGACGAACCATTTTTCCAATATATGAAATCTCCTATCCTGTGATTCATACTTGAGTACATGACTTACAATGAGTATTCTAGCGATAAGATAGCTTATGAAGTGTTAAGCATGTTCATATGAGTCACTTAAGGTAATACAAGCTAAGAGTTTTTGAATCTATCAAGTTTTAGTGTTTGATTTTGTAAGGGTCATATTTGAACAAGTATAACTCAATGTTAATATGGTATTTTAGCTGATTTATATCCACCAAATTGTACAGAATCAAATTAGATTTCCAACGATACCAATTTTGCCTTAATCCAATACCCGAGCGAAAAGTTATGCCCATTTTCGTGAGAGACAGTAAGGATAGGCGATTGGTTAGGCGCCGCCCAACAAAAATAGGCGATTGGTCAGACGTCACCCAACCTAGCTTGACAAATTACTTGGGCGCCGCCTAAGTCAGTTCTAAGTGTCAAAAACACTCCGTTTTGAGTTATTTTAAGGGTAATTAAGTCTTTTAACACTCCTTACACGTCCCTAAACTGAACCCTACAAAATATATAGCTTCTAAACATATTACAACCCTGTTAATATATCAAATCTCATCATCCAAGAGAAACAAAATTGAAAAAAAACTAGGGTTGCATAATTAAGCTTGAAGATCCAATTTCAAGGAAATTCCTCCGGCAATCATCAAGAATCTTTCTTTTAAGGTATGCGTGAGTTGATTCATGGACTCCTTTCGTACATGAATATCAAGAACCATATTCTAAATTATGTATTATGATGTTTATGTTGTTAGTGGTTGATGTTCATGTGGTTGGAGTTTGATGATGCCTAAGATGGGATCTTTGTATGTTTTGTGTGAGGATATGGTGGTATTTAACGTATAAATATGTGAAATTGGTGGTTGAATGTTTGAAATCTTGATGAATCCACCTATGCCTAAGATGTGCATGTAAGGTGTTTGTGAAAATACCTAAGGGAATAGAAATCATGGTTTTATGACATAATAAGCCCTAAATGACTATTCCATGTTCTAAGTTTATGTTCAACGTGATCCCCATGCTATTGTCTTGAATTGAAGATGTTGTATGAGATTCTCAAGATATTGTTGTGATATGGAATGACCATGTTATTGAAGCCATTCAAGTATATACATGTTGTGTGCATTCCCGATCATGTGATAGTTTGTTGAGAATCATTCTTATTATGAAATCCTTAATTATGATATTGTGAATTATGGACTCTACTCTTATGATCAAGTCAGTCATGTGTGTCAGTTTCATTCCATCGAGTCCTGGGGGTACTTGTACCCAAAAACTATAGTTGTGTGCCTAGAGATAGTGTCATGTTTCAAGACATCCTCAGTCAAGCTATGTTCCATAGATTACAGTTAGTCATGTGACTCAGGAAAGACTTAGAAATCTCATGAAAACTCAGTACTCAGTAAGATCGGCAATCTCATGAATTAGCAAGATATCAGATGTTAGTAGTGTTCCATCAATCCAAGGAACTCAGTAAACTCAGAATTAGTTCAATTCAATTAGTCAGTTCAGCTCAGTTAATCTATTCAGTGTCTTTCAGTTGGGAGTTGGAACTAGTACCGAGCGAGTATGGGGATGGCGGTTTCCCCGTCAGAGAGGTAGAACTGTTAGCAGAAATCCTGTACTCTAGAACTGCGTAGCCAGCGCAGGACAGGAGTCACCCGTCAGATTAAGGCTAAACTTTACTATTATATTACCTTAGGCTTGATTTCCTGTTTAGGGTCACCCGTCAGAGAGGCTTGACCATAGCAGAGGTCTCTACCCGTGGCACGGTATTGACACCCTTCTAATTAGGGCAAATATTGGACCCCACCAGTACATTAGCGGGGCATGTCGGTTAGGTTACTACCTCCCACAGTCACAGTTACAGTTATAGTTTCAGTATCAGTCTTTAGAGTAGAAATCAGGAATCAGGACTCAGGACTGTCAGATACAGTCGCCGATCTCAGTAAGGAACTCAGATAGTTCCATTGATTCCTGGACCATCCCATCAGATAGGATTGGTCCCATATTTAGACGCTTATTATTAGATCTAGAGGTCACCCGGCAAACAGGCTTGATCTCAATCTCAGATTCAGTCGAGTATTGTCATTATCTGTTTCAGAGATCACTCATTAGCTAGGACTGATCTCAGACTTAGATGTTCAGATACAGTTTGGAACTCAGATAGTTTTCCCCAGAATTAGGACTGTTAGATATAGTCATCCAGGTCATCAGTAATTCAGTATCTCAGTATCACGAAACTCATGTTGTCATAGTTCAAACTCAAGTAGTCAGTATCTCCACGAGTTCAGTAGTAGTTACGTATGTATGTATGTATGTATGTATTCTCACGTTCATATTAGTCAGCATGTTCATGCATATAAACCCCATGCATTTAGCCTACCCCCACGTATACTCAGTACTTTAGTTGTACTGACGCATTTGCGCTATGGTGCTTTCTTTTTATGTTACATCATAGGTTCTTAGGTGCAGATTCTAGATCAGCAGTAGCAGTTCAGTAAGCAGTGAATCCTCATCTTTCGAGGACATGATCGTTACATTTATTATTCCAGTATTTCAGTTTATTTTCAGTTTAGGGAGTTAGTTGGAGACATGTTCCCTCAACTCCTTATTCAGACAGTTTAGAGGCTTTCAGATGATTATAGACTTTTTAGATTTAGACTTTAGTATTTTCAGTTTTGTTTTGGTACTATGATACCACCTTATTTCAGATATCTTATTATTCAAGATTGAACCTTACGCCCTATTTATTCATGTTTCCACATTTTATATGAATATTATACAGTTATAGGTATAGCTATCAATCATGGGTTAGATTGTGGTCCTTCGGGGTCATGAGCACCGTGTAGCGTTTCGGTTCATAAAATCGGGGTGTTAGAAACTTGGTATCAGAGCCTAAGGTTCAACAAAGTCCTAGAAAGTCTGAAAGTTGTATCTAGTAGAGTCTTGTACATGGGTATGTTGTGCGCCACATTATTTATAGGAGTTTATAAGATGTTTTAGGAACAGTTTCCCTTCTTTCAGTACTCATATCGTTCCAGTGAGCAAAAGCTCAAGTTGAACTCTCAGTTTAATCCTTGTTCCTCTTCTGTTTGCAGAACATGCCTCCTAAGAAGAGAACAGGGAATTAGTCAGCCCCGCAGCCCGCAGATTCTTTGAATGAGAATGTGTCACATGCAGAATTTTGGGCAGCTTTTCAAGCGCTAGCCCACGCTGTGACCATTAGTGTTCAGGGAAACGGACAGACTGCAGCCCCACCCCAGCAAGATGGGGATTCAGCTGCAGCCAAAATCAAAAATTTTATGAGAATGAACCCTCCAGAATTCTTTGGGTCAGTAACAGGTAAGGACCCACAGCTGTATCTAGAAGAGGTAAAGAAGATCACCCAAATCATGCATGTGTCAGAGGAAGAGAGTGGGGAATTAGCATCCTATAGGCTGAAAGATATTGCTCATGATTGGGTAGTGTTGTGGAAGAAGAGTAGAGGGGAAGATGTAACTCCCATGACTTAGAAGATATTTCAGGATGCCTTCTTAGATGAGTTTTTCCCATTAGAGATGAGAGAAGCTAAGGTAGAAGAGTTTATGAACCTGAGACAAGGCTCCATGACAGTGAAGGAGTATTGTCTTAAGTTCAACCAGTTATCTAAGTATGCTCCTGACTTGATAGCTGACCCCAGAGCGAGTATGAGTAAGTTTGTGACTGGTGTGTTCGGGTTGGTATTGAAAGAGTGTAGAACATCTATGCTAAATAAGGACATAGACCTTTCTAGATTAATGATGCATGCTCAGCAGATAGAGGTAGATAAGTCTAAGGAGAGGGAGAGATCTAATAAGAGATTCAGAACAGGTAGTTACAGCTTTTCTCTGGCTGGGTCACAAGGTGGTAATCGTTCTCACCATACTCAGAAAAATTCAGCCCCTGTTCCATCTTCAGCTAGTGTTCCCACACCTAACTTTGGATATGTTAGTCATGGTGGGGCGCCAGGCTTCAAAGCCCAGAGTAGTGTTAGAAGTGAGCGTACTTATCCGCTTTGTGGAGAGTGTGGCAAGAATCATCTAGGTGCATTCAGAGCTAATAGTCAGGTATGTTTTGCGTGCGGTAAGCCAGGCCACAGAGTGCGAGAGTGTAGAGTGTTAGCTCAGAAAGGTAGAGATTCGCGTGAGCAGGCCACAAATCCCAGTACCAATAGTGGTCAGCGTCAGAATCTACTCTATTCACTCCAGACTCACCATGATCCAGAAAGTTTCCCCAACCTAGATTCGGGTACGTTACAAGTTTTTCATGATCATTGTATGAATTGTTAGATATCTTGCGCTCGTTTGAGCTTATGTTTCCACATGAATTAGTCAGTAACATTAGCAGGTCTAGTTCAATTCATGCATCATGCATTAGTCTCAGCTCTCCAATGTTTAGTTATAATCTAGTTCGTAGATGCCCTCTACATCACCCCAGTATCTCAGTAAGGTAAACATTCCTAGAGGGACATAGTGTCCCAAGGGGGAGATACCCCACCCTTTTCTTGATACTTTCATGTTCTCGTTATAAATTAGTTATCAAGTACCATGGAATAATCAGTCAAGCTTTCAAGAGTCAGCTCAGTCAGATATTCAGGTATTAGATATACGTGTTCAGTAGAGAAAGTACTATTTATCAGTATCTTCACTCATACATTTACATATCATATCAGTCATGTAATCATGCATCAAATATGCATGGATTCATCCTTTCAATTGTGCATCAGATATGCATTCTCATTTTAAGAAAAACTCACTTTATTAGAATCCTCAGTCTTATATTCATGAATCAGCTTCCCATGCATCAGATATGCATGTTCAGTATATTGTGCTCAGCTTTCAGTCATGTCAGTCATTAACCCATGTTTCAGTAGTGTATGTCTTGTACGTACTTCATTTTATAATCTCTCCCACCTCAGTTAATTTCCATTCGAGGACGAATGTTCCTAAGGGGGAGATATTATAATACCCCGCATGTTTCTAAGCTAGGAGACGAACCATTTTTCCTACATATGAAATCTCCTATACTGTGATTCATACTTGAGTACATGACTTACAATGAGTATCCTAGAAATAATATAGCTTATGATGCGTTAAGCATGTTCATATGAGTGACTTAAGGTAAAACAAGCTAAGAGTTTTTGAATCAATCAAGTTTTAGTGTTTGATTTTGTAAGGGTCATATTTGAACGAGTATAACTCGATGTTAATGTGGTATTTTGGCTGATTTAGACCCACCAAATTATAGATAATCGAATTAGCTTTCCAATGATATCAATTTCACCATAATCCAATACCCGAGGGAAAAGTTATGCCCATTTTTGTGAGAGACAGTAAGGATAGGCGATTGGTTAGGCGCCGCCCAACCAAACATAGGAGATTGGTTAGGCGTTGCCCAATCTAGCTTGGGAAATTACTTTGGCACCTCCTAAGTCAGTTCCAAGTGTCAAAAACACTCCGTTTTGAGTTATTTTAAGGGTAATTAAGTCTTTTAACACTCCTTACACGTCCCTAAACTTAACCCTACGAAATATATAGCTTCTAAACATATTACAACCCTATTAACAACTCAAAGCTCATCATCCAATAGCACTAAAAGAGAAAAACAACTAGGGTTGCATAATTAAGCTTGAAGATCCAATTTCAAGGAAATTTCTCCGTCAATCATCAAGAATCTTCCTTCTAAGGTATGCGTGAGTTGATTCATGGACTCCTTTCGTCCATGAAGATCAAGAACCGTCTTCTAAATTATGTATTATGATGTTTATGTTGTTGGTGGTTGATGTTCATGTGGTTGGAGTTTGATGATGCCTAAGATGGGATCTTTGTATGTTTTGTGTAAGAATATGGTGGTATTTAACGTATAAACATGTGAAATTGGTGGTTGAATGTTTGAAATCTTGATGAATCCACCTATTCCTAAGATGTGCATATAAGGTGTTTGTGAAAATACCTAAGGGAATAGAAATCATGGTTTTATGACATAATAAGCCCTAAATGACTATTCCATGTTCTAAGTTTATGTTCAACGTGATCCCCATGCTATTGTCTTGAATTGAAGATGTTGTATGAGATGCTCATGATATTGTTGTGATATGGAATGACCATGTTATTGAAGTCATGCAAGTATATACATGTTGTGTGCATTCCCGATCATGTGATAGTTTGTTGAGAATCATTCTTATTATGAAATCCTTACTTATGATATTGTGAATTATGGACTCTACTCTTATGATCAAGTCAGTCATGTGTGTTAGTTTCCTTCCATCGAGTCCTGGGGGTACTTGTACCTGAAAACTATAGTTGTGTGCCTAGAGCTAGTGTCATGTTTCAAGACATCCTCAGTCAATCTATGTTCCATAGATTGCAGTTAGTCATGTGACTCAGGAAAGACACAGAAATGTCATGAAAACTCAGTACTCAGTAAGATCGGCAATCTCATGACTTAGCTAGATATCAGATGTTAGTAGTGTTCCATCAGTCTAAGGAACTCAGTAAACTCAGAATCAGTTCAGTTTAGTTAGTCAGTTCAGCTCAGTTAATTTGTTCAGTGTCTTTCAGTTGGGAGTTGGAACTAGCATCGAGCGAGTATGGGGATGGCGGTTTCCCCGTCAGAGAGGTAGAACCGTTAGCAGCAATCCCAGTACTCCAGAACTATGTAGCCAGTGCAGGACAGGAGTCACCCATCAGATTAAGGCTAAACTTAACTATTATATTGCCTTAGGCTTGATTTCCTATTCAGGGTCACCCGTCAGAGAGGCTTGACCATATCAGAGGTCTCTACCCGTGGCACGGTATTGACACCCCTCCAATCAGGGAAAAAATTGGACCCCACCAGGACAGCAGCGGGGTATGTCGGTTAGGTTACTACCTTTCACAGTCACAGTTATAGTTACAATTTCAGTATCAGTCTTCAGAGTAGAAATCAGGAATCAAGATTGTCAGATACAGTCATCGATCTCAGTAAGGAACTCAGATAGTTCCATTGATTCATTGACCATCTCGTCAGATAGGTTTGGTCCCATATTCAGACGCTTATTATTAGATCTAGAGGTCACCTGGCAGACAGGCTTGATCTCAATCTCAGATTCAGTCGAGTATTCTCATTATCAGTTTCAGAGATCACTCATTAGGTAGGACTGATCTCAGACTTAGATGTTCAAATACAGTTTGGAACTCAGATAGTTTTCCCTAGAATTATGACTGCTAGATAAAGTTATCCAAGTTATCAGTCATTCAGTATCTCAATATCACGAAACTCATGTTGTCAGAGTTCAAACTCAAGTAGTCAATATCTCCCCGAGTTCAGTAGCAGTTACGTATGTATGTATGTATGTATGTATTCTTACGTTCATATTAGTCAGCATGTTCATGCATATAAACCCCATGCATTTAGACTACCCCCACGTATACTCACTACTTTAGTTGTACTGACGCATTTGTGCTATGGTGCTTTCTTTTTATGTTACACCATTGGTTCTTAGGTGCAGATTCTAGATCAGCAGTAGCAGTTCAGTAAGAAGTGAGTCCTCATCTTTCGAGGACATGATCGTTACATTTATTATTTCAGTTTATTTTCAGTTTAGGGAGTTAGTTGGAGACATGTTCCTTCAACTCCTTATTCAGACAGTTTAGAGGCTTTCAGACGATTATAGAGTTTTTAGATTTAGACTTTAGTATTTTTAGTTTTGTTTTGGTACTGTGATACCACCTTATTTCAGATATCTTATTATTTAAGATTGAACCTTACCCTCTCTTTGTTCATGTTTTTGCATTTTATATGAGTATTATGTAGTTACCGGTACAGTTATCAGTCATGGGTTAGCTTGTGGTCCTTTAGGGTCATGAGCACCGTGTAGCGTTCATATTCAGAAAATCGAGGTGTTACAAAAATATTACTTAAAATTGTACAGCTGTAACACAATAAAAACCAGCACATGAATTGTTTTACCTTGAGGTTTGAAATTTGCACAACCTAGAGAACCATGATGATCAATGCAATACCCTAGTTAAGAGAAACCAGAATTCATTACCTTGAATCAATACTAATATAAAAAAAATTAGAGCCATCCAATTATCAATTTACCCTCTTTTCTTTTTCTCCACGGGAGATACAGAAAACTAATATGATATTAGACAAAGAAAAAGTATGACTATGCAACAGTTCTTACAAGTATAACTTTACCTATCCAAGCAAAGGAGATATAATGGTAAACTGCTCACAGAACTGCAAAGGCTATGCAGAATGGAGAAATCACCAGCGTCAGATATGAAACAGGTCCCAAAAAAGGAATTTTAATGAATGATTATCCAAAACGTTCAAATTATCTGAAACTATAGATAATGACTGTTAGATACACTTTTAGTTGTGGTATGTAAAATAAACTTAAAATCTTATTACAAGAAAATATAAAAAAAAAATAGTCGAAAGGATTGACAAAAGAAATTGATGACAAGGTGTCCATAACGCGCCACAATGAAAAAGAACACAGCCAGGGTGATATGAAAGAGTACATGGTTCTCAAGGCACTATCTACCCCCTTCTCCTAGCAAAAGAAAAGGAAAGGAAAGATAAATGTATACTTGGAGCCATAGTTACATAACCATAGAATGCAAAACTTGATCCTCGAAACTAATAGACCAATCACACGTGAAAGGATGCAAAATGATCAACTAGACTGAATGCTTAAACCTGATATGATGAGTAATAGAAAATGAGGGCATCTGATATGCCTAAATCGTTGTTAAGTACTAAGTTAAAGAAACATCATATGTTGTTGTATTTTGTTATCTTATTAAACAAAAGAGTTTCATAATATATGACATAGTAGTCAGTGTTATGGAGCCAAACCTATTTGATTATGTTATATCGCCGATCAGATAACTATGTGTTTAAAGGGGCAAGAATTTTCTTTAAAAGCCCACGAAAACTAGGATAATCAGCTGGCTCAAAATACCTACAATCGGGATTGCACAACCTGAAAAGGTTTCATTTAAATACATTATTCCCAATAGAGATAAAACAAAATTATTAGACCCTGGAGGTGCTGCATAATGATCCAAAACTCCCAAAATCCATATTCTCAATAAAGATAAAACAAACTTACACACCCCTAACATACCTAAAATGGATATCTTAAAAGAAAGATTGTCAGCTTAGAAGAAGCTCCTAGTGTTGCATAATCAACTAAATCCTGTGAAAGAAATGAAAGAGCGAATACTGAGATGTAATGTTCTCTCAATTTTGAGAATTAAAGTGATCAACTTTCTAAACAAGCATGGGTATAAAATATGTATGAAAATAAAATTTAACACTCACGAAAAAATGAAACTAATAATGAGCATATATTTAAAAGAACTACCTTGTCTAATCATCTGCCTTCATCCAATCCCAATCAGTATCGTCAATCTCATCCTCGTCTTCTAATGTTCCATAACTATATCTTCTAAATATTCTTTAGTAGATGGAATATCAACAACAACAACGGCTCCATATTCTCTTGCCCATCTGAAGTCACCCTCATCTAATCTAGTTGAGGTACTTATGTCATTATTAGGCTCCCTCCAAAATGTTTCTCCTATATTAGGGAAATTCTCTTCCTCTAGATCATACAAATCAACATGGACTTTATTCCTTGCATAATAAACATCTTTCTCAATTGGATCTGCAACTTAAAAACTTGATAAACTTATGATGCCAACACAAAAGGATCATCTTGACTGCATAATTTGTTGAATTATATCTTAGTTAACCCATACTCATCTACTTCATTGTGATTCCAATCACATCCAAATAATACAACACTTAAACAACCATAGTAATCAATCTCAATGATATCTCGAATGAATCCATAATAAACCACCTCTCCATATATGGGTTTTGGTCCATATCAATAGTAAAACTATCAGTTGTTGTTGATAAAGTCACTCCATTATTCTGAGTCTTGCGTGGGGCATCCCGATCTTTTGTATGAAATAGATATCCATGGATGAAATATGCATTATATCTCTTGGCCACCATATTAGTACCCCTAGATAGCACTTTTAAATGATGGGATACTTTAACATTTTTAACTTTCTCTTCAAACCAACTGCTGAATTCACGACTATGATTCCTTGTTCTTACCCATGCATTGGATCTAGTATGATTATTCAATGAATTTTTATGTTCTCTGTAATCAAGAATATTGAAAATATAATTACTAGGTCTTTATAAATAGATGTTTATGTAACTTATCATAAACAAATAAATGAAGTTAAGTATGTAAATATCTTACTCGATGAACTTTTCGACTTCTTTATCTCCCATGTTAAAATGGACATATCGTGTTCTTCATAACATAACTTTGCATCCATCAAAAAAGTGAAATATTTTTTATTCTCAGCTCCAGTTGGATGACCATTCTTAGGGAATATAGGGGAAAATTCACAATGGTTCCTCATCTTCAGTTTGGTACCTACTAAATCGCGCCTTCACGCCATTATGTAGGTATCTTAAACAAAACTTCAAGCACTCTTCAACCAAATAACTTTATGCTATTGATGCTTCTGGACATGATCAATTACAAACGAGCCCCTTAAGTTTACATAGGGCCCTCTCAATGGAATACATCCAACGAAGATAAATGGGACCCCTAAGCTTAATTTTATTTACTAAATAAACAGGCAAATATAGAATTATATCAAAAATACTGGATGAAAAATCATTTCAAGGTTAGATGTATCTTCACCAATTTCAGACTCCAGTTTTTCAAGATCTCTAAGCCTAATTACCTTACTACATATGGCACTAAAAAATTGCACAACCTAATCAATGTCAATGCAACATTCTTAGGAAGAACTTTTCTAACAACAACCTGTAGCAAGTGATGCATTATAAAATGAGCATCATGACTCTTGTACCCTAATATCTTTATCTCCTTCATATGCATGTGATCTGATATATTTGAAGCACACCCTTTAGGTAATTTGACATTTTTCAAGATGCTGCAAAATAATTTTTCTGTTCTGATTCCATGGAGAATGAAGATTGAGCCAAACTTACATTTTCATTACTATCTTCTACCGGTGTATATCCTCCCGTATTCCCATTTCTTGTAAGTCATATCGATAATTTACATGATTCTTTGACTTTCCATCTATCTCCAATAAAGTCCCAAGTAAACTATCACATATATTCTTTTCTATGTGCATTGGATCAAGATTGTGCCTTAATTTGTTATCTGGCCAATATGACAATTCAAAAAAATAGATCTTTTCTTCCAAGGAGCCTTATTATCTCGAAACTTTTTTTCCTTTCCAAAAACATTGTTGAATTTGCACAACTCTTCAAGCACTTATATACTCGACAAAGGAATGGGTCCAGGTTTATGTTCCTCCTTACCATCAAATGACTTTCTATCTTTTTGCAGTGGATGATCAAGAGGGAAAAATCTCCAATGACCCAAATAACACATCTTTCAACTATGTTTCAAATAATGAGAGCATGTGTTATGATTGCAAGTAGGGCATGCCAATTTTTCCTTAGTACTCCATCCTGAAAGCATTGTTAATGCTAGAAAATCACTAACTGGACACATTAAGGTTGCACATATTTTGAATATTTGTTTGGTTTCAACATCATATGTATCTATTCCAGATTCCCATAGTTTATTTAATTCATCAAGTAGTGGTTGCAAATACACATATATATCATTTCCAGGAGAATATGGGGCTAGAATGATCATTGACAACATAAGATACTCCATCTTCATGTAAATCCATGGTGATAAATTATAGTTCATCAGCATAACAGGCCACATGCATAGAGAAATACTCATGGTTCGAAATTGATTTAAACCATCACTTGAGAGACCTAACCTAAAATTATGAGGATCTCTAGAGAATTTTGGATACAAATGATCAAAATCCTTCCATTTTTGGCCATCAGTGGGATGACTTAGATTTTTTTCATTCGGCCACTCATTAGCATGCCATTTCATTGCAACAACTATTTCACGACACATGAACATCCTCTTAAGCCTAGGCTTTAACAGAAAGTATCTTAAAACATTTGCAAACATTTTAGATCTTTCATTGGTTGAGGCACCACCAACACTCTTCTATCTAGAAGTCCCACATATAGAGCAAATCTCATCTTTCTCATTATCCTTCCAGAATAACATGCAATCATTAGGGAATGCATGTATTTTTTCATAGTCAAGACCCAAATCTCTTATCATATTTCTGGCCTTATTGAAAGACTCTGGTATCTGAGCAAAGGGAAAGGCCTCTTTTATCAACACTAAGAGATCTGAAAATGCGCATTACTCAACCCATGCAATGATTTAAACTAGAACAACCGAATGGTGAAACTCATCTTACTAAAATTATCACATCCCAAATATAATTATTGTTTTTCTTCCTCCAATAATTTAAAAAATTTATTTGCATCTTCAGGTAATCCCTCTCTAACTCTTTCTCCATGCCTTGATTCAGCATCTATATTTCTAAATATATCGTGAAGTAGTCCATCAATATCATCACACATATAATAACCTTCATCATCATTGATTGGATGATATGTCTTTTTCGAGGAAGCGCTTTCTCCATGAAAAGTTCATTTTGGTGTAACTAGGAAGAAAGCGTCTAGAAAGAAAATGATCCTCCACCACACTCTATAATGCCAATATTGATTCTTGCAGTTTCTAAAAGGAAATAATATCTCATTTCCTTAAGTAGCTCGTTCAAATTCCTTTTCAAGAAAATATTTCACTCCACGCTCGAACGCATTAGATCATATTAAACAATTCATCCTACTTTTATCTTCACTATCCATTAAAATCCTACATAACACAACGAAATCACCAAAATTATGATTCATGCTAAGCTAAAATATGAAGTTAATATTTAAATCCCAAAATAAAGAAAAAATCTTCAAATGTAAAGTGAAGTAACTGTATGTTACTTATTTGTTGCATTGTTCCTTCTTTTTCTTTGCTTGTTTTTTGATTTAGAAACTAAAAAAAATTATATAGAAGAGTTGACACAAATCACAATTAAACAACTAACTTTTTAATGCTATTAGATAAGAAAAATTCAAAGAACTTATAAAAAAACAAAAATAGTAAAATAACTACATAGACAGATAAGTATATCAAAGATAAGGACTTTTGAGATAATACGGATTTCATTGTATATGAGGATAATATTTAATCTGCTTACTAACATACTATCTAATCAAAGTTATAACGTGATGTTGTGATTATAATTTGCATCCCCAACTACTAATAAAATTGAAACAAAGACTAGGTGATGATTCTGTATTTAGGAAGGAACTGTAGACCTCAATATTGGCTTCCTACAAAGTATTGGCCCTGTTGGCAAACTGCAACATGAAGCGATAAGTCATGGTCAATAAGTAACAATATTACCTTTGTAACTAGAAATAAGATAGCTATCAATGCTTTATGATTAGGTTACACAAAATCTGAACTTCTGAGAATCTGAGCATCATCAATTGTTGAACTATACAAAAAGCAATTAGAAAGGAAAAAGAATGCATCCAACTGAAGTCAGTCATCTAAGGTAAAATTGTACCCAAACACAATTGCTACACTTACAATACTTGACAATTTTGTTAAAAAACTCTACCATTAAAGATCCAGAATTGAGAAGATCAGAGATTAATTCCACACTAGGATAATCATTCGATACATCACCATTGGTTTGCTAAAATAACACATTTAATACTTACAGATATATTGACACAAATAAATACTACTAGTACAACATGTTACAATACGAAGTTTCTTCAAAAAGAGAAATATTAAGAAAAGAACTGCTAACTTTTAGAGATCTACTTGTAAAGCAGAGCTATCATATGGATCATTTGGGAAAATACTTGCAGCGATTCCAGTTGTTGCAAGGTCGTTATTTCTTACTGACCCGTAGACCAATACAACTAGTGTAAGCCCTTGCATTACTTATTGGTGGTCTTTGAAGGACAAGATAGACTGGTCTTTTTTTCAACTATTAGCTTGTAGAATCCTGGTGTTCGTTTCCGATTCCATCAGGAATTCATCATCATTATCATCACCTATGTTGGTGGTGACATTGCATTCTAATTTGCTACTACTCCCACACCTTGTAATTGATACAAATTACAAGGTGTCTATACATAGGTTTGCAACAATTGACAAAATGAACCTTCTTTCATTTTCACAACCAAGAAAACATAAAAATCAAGAGGAAACAAACAGTTTGGAAAAGTAAGATCCCAAAGTAACGTGAAAAATAATAAAAAGTCATCCTCTACTTGTACAACACTCCTCATAAGAGTAGATGTTTTCTACTCAATTTATTTTCTACTTGTACGTCTGTCGGCATCCCGGGTAACTCTATCTGACAAGACTTGGATAGATAGGATGGAAAAACCTTACATTTTACCTTTAGTGAGCTTTGAATAGAGACATCATGGTTCTCGATATCAATTCATTGACCATTATGCCATGCCCTTAGATGAATCATAAACAAGGACTCTTGTATCTATAACTACCCATTTTTGTATACTTCCATAATAGGAAACAAATATCTATAGAAGTTAGCAGATATGTTTGAAGAACATAGAAATGCCTCGTAAAATGTGCTCAAACAAGACTTTACAAAAATCATGCTGCAACATATTATCCAAAGGTCATTTTTCACGGATGTTCACCTTTCTAAGTTTAACTAATAGTGACCCACCGATGACTGGAGCTTTGTAACGTGTTGAAAAAGGCCCCCAAACTGAGGATTCAGTTAGTAAAAGGGGAAACTTTATCTCTCAGGAAGAATGGTCACTTTCTAGCTGACTGATTCAGTTGATCACATAACTGGGAGGGAATGTGTCATAGTATACATGTTGCACTGGACAAAGCAATGACTTGTGATCAACAATTATGATTAATATGCTAAAATAAGTAGAAATATACCTAAAGTCACTTTGTATCAAGACTTGAGAAACATCAATTATACCTAATTATCATAATTCTAATGTCACTTAAATGTCCATTGACTTGACTATTAGTAAGCAATTGAATTCCAGTTTTATTTCAAAGAGCATTTAAAAAAGTAACACAAATGAATTTTTCCTATCAAGATTTAGTATCCTTCACCTTTCCATTATACCATGACTCTATCTTCTAAAAAATAATTTATTATGTATAATTATTTTCTAAGCACTTCCCCCAACTTGGAGAGAACCCATATAATACTACGTCTCTTTTGGTTCTTCGATCATCCAGAGATGTATATTTTTGTTATGCCTGTCCTCGGGGTAGGACACGCATGTCAACTATGTTTATGGTACAGTGAGATAGTTCATAGTGACATTGTCAAAGTAACATATCATCATACGATTAGCCATTCAAACATTCTGGTGTTAAAGCAAATATAACAGAACGATAAACTTAAGATGTCCAAGTATGAAAACATCCTGCTGCATTACAAAAGTTTTCTACGATTGCTCAGTAAAGAAAAAACTATTGATTATGCTATTCAAACACAAAAAAGTCATTTACCTATGGTACTGATCTATAAGCAATAACAATCAGAACAATATCTTTTCTTCACATCCTTGACATATCTACTAGGTGCTATACTAACAATTGAGCATACAAAAGAACCATGTCTTACTAGAATAACCCTAGGACCTTCATTGTTACTTGTTTTTCTACATGTCTAATTCAAAAATAGTAAATTACAAATATCAACTTTTTTGGTAATGCTACTGTTGGTGCCATTACATTCTTGGCTAGCATCCATACATACAACTTTTTACACGTTTGTGATTTCCAACATAACGATCGTATTCAACAGAATTACAAGGAACATCTTGTACTGTACTTCACTTCCCATCTCTCCAAGTGTATTATTCTAGCTTGTTTGATTTGTTTTATTTTAAGAATTCATAATCTGACATTTCTCTCTATGTCTCTTTGGTGTTAGTACTTAAGAGATGAAACTTGCAAGCTACTACATTACTAATTTGGTCCAGTTGGGATATGAAATAAATGGATACCACGTTATTTCCGCTATCTCCTATGTCCTACTTCAATAGTGAAAACCTCACCATTCACTAGCCATGTCTGTTCATCCTCAACCACCTATGTGGAGCCATCTAATTCAAACTATCTATAAAGATATTTGTGATTTCCTTTGTAGTTAGCCTGACAAGAGTGTACTTGTTTAACGTCTTAGAACATTTTTGCATTGAATTCAAGGATAATAGAGAAATAACGAAAGAAGCTAAAGCCATAGAAATCAAAAAACAAATTAAGAAGAAATAAAAAATGTTCACGCATTCAAATAAACTCAGCAATCAAATGTTCTCTAAGGAGAAGAAAAAACAAAAATCACCAAAAATTAGGTCAAAGTCGTATAAGAATACACTAACCTTAAAATCCCCAAATTAAAGCAATTGAAGTACAAATTTGAGAGAAATTAAAGTGCAAATTCGGTCTGACTTTCCAACACAAATTGAGAGCAGAAATTCAGTCTCACTTTCTAACACTAAGAGAAATTGAAGTGCAAAATTAGCCCTAATCGCAAATCGAAGTGCAAATTTGGTATGAAATTAAAGTGCAAGTCAGATATGGTTTATCTTTAACTCACTAAAATGCAATTCTACAGTTGTTCTGAATCTCACTATGCCACAGCTCACTACAGTTGGTCTGACGCTTACAAAAATAACTTAATCGTAGATATATCGTAGATATATTGGTCTGAATATCCCTGGCACCAGTAAATCAAATTTCAAAGCGGCACCAATAAATCCCACATAGCTCACTACCAGATCATCTCTACGGTCATCTCCACAAGATTGAATTATTGTAGCAACTTTAGCAATTGTAGCGATTGATAAAAATATTTTAAGGGGAATTAAAGGTTTAAGAGTGTAGTAGATCTAAGCTAAGAGAACAAAAAAGTTTTATTAAAATGTTTTTTTGACAAACTTAATGAAATTTCTCATGAAAATAGAGGGAATAAAATAAAGCATTTCTATAGCTTATTTTATTTATCTATTGCAACGCTTAATCATCAAAAGTGACGGTTATAGTGTTAAATTTTAGGTAATAGAACAATTATTTTTGGCAACTCTTGAAACCGTTGCAATAGACCACCTATTGCAATGATTTGTTAACCATCGCCAAAAAGTTCATTTTCATTGGGGTAATTTCCAGTAGTGTCCCAACTAGAGACTCAGGGTTCCGACTTAGTGATCTCCTAGAACCCACAAAGTAAAGGGTAAGCTAGATGCTCAAATTCCCTATAATAGTGGATAGAATCTAGGTACTACTAAAGAGTTCAAAAATGCCTTTAAATTTAATAGACTAAGGATATGACTTCCAATTGAGATGATGTAACATTGCCATCTCATTGGAAGGTTGAAATTTGCATAGAATGCATAGATTGATCATCCGATAGTGAGTAATCATGGTTTCAATGTCTTGCACTCTAAGTAAACTCGATTATGAGGAGCCCTCAAAATGTTGTGAAAATTTGAGTCCCAATTAAGAAGCCCAAATTCAAAAATTAACTAAAACATAGATTTTTCCTATAATAAGATATGACCTAAAATACCTCAGAGATGTTCAAACTTAGGAAATCAATAGTGAAAAATAAAGGCAGAGGCCTCATATGTTGTGACTACAAGTATCATCCTAGTTTGCCATCATTCTGATTTTGTGTTATTTGATACTCGGTCCATATTCTCTTATGTTTCTGCATATTTTTCTACTAGTATTGATGCTAGGTATGAATACCTTACTATACCTATTCATGTTTCTATGCATGTAGGCAATTTATTAGTGGTGGGTCGGGTGTATAGATCATATATGCTGACTTTTGGGGGGGGTGAGACTTTGGTGGACTTGATTATTCTCGACATGATTGATTTTGGTGTCATATTGGGCATAGATTGATTATCCCATTATCATGCAGTTTTGGATTATTTTTTCATGTTTGTGAGCTTAGCTACTACAAGTGTGCCAATTTTATCATGGAAGGGCACTCTAGTTCAAGTTTGAAGGGGGTTATGTATTTTCCGCATGCTCTTCACATGGTAGGAAATGTATGTCTATATTATTTTGCCTATATAGGTGATACTTATGTTGCTTCACTGCCTCCTTTAGATTTTTTATAAGTTGTTAGAGAGTTCATAAATTTTTTGCTACGAACATAATTGAATAGTGAAAATAAAGAGAAAATATCTATGTTTATGTTTTAATTATTAGTAGGTCGGGTTGGCTACAGTGGGTCAACATGAATAGGTTAGGATTTAGTGGGAATACTAGTTGGCAATGCTTAGTTGGATGAATGAGTCCCCACGTTATTTAAAATTTGGGTTGTTAACTTTAGAGGGAATTTGTGGTTTCTTGGGATAATGACGGGGTTATTTTTGATCCAAAATGTAATGTTGGGTATATGTGGTCTATTTCACATAGTTTAGGGAAAATTTTTGACCCTTTTCTATTATATATATTATGTTATTTTAATTTTCCAAAGACTATAATAACTCATTTCTATGTTAATCAAACTTCAAGGTTTCATGGACTTTGTTTCTAATTCATATGATTTTGTGAGTGATAATCCATACGTAGATAAATTTCATAAAACCTGTTATATTATAGCTAGTCAAAATTACTTAGATTTTATGCCACGTCGTTTAAATGCATGACAATCTAGAGGTTTCTTCACATCAGGGGAAACCTTCAAACATTCCAAACAATCAACAGGTTTACTTGGAAGCAATTTGAATTATTGGAGAAGTCGTGCTGGCCATAGGTGCATTGTGGTCAACCCTAATGCTCTTCTTGGGAAAAAATCGATGTCTGGACCAAAATGGATCAAGCCTAAGATCTGATCTCATGATCGAGATGTCTTCTTTATAATCAGTAAATCTTTCTTTCCTGAAGGCCTAAGAGTTTTTCCAAATTGATGGGTCATAAGTAATAGTGCGTATATTAACCATTGTAGTTGTCCCAACTAGAATGAAATACTTATCCATCATAAGTATCATGTATATATAAATGATCCTAAGAGAGAACTGATCTTGGTATATGTAATCGAAGAACTTCTTTCACTATGGTGAAAATAAGGAAGGTTTTGTATGTCTTAGTCATCTATATGCCTTTTATGACCCACACACGTGTAAATTTCTTCTTGTGCTTTTTCTTAAACATCTTGGTGTAAAACAATCTTTGACATAAGATCCACTCTAGAATGATGACAACTGTATTTGTTCCTCTAAATAGCAGTGCCTACATAAATATTTTAAGTAAATACGTAATTAAATCAATTTTATATAGTTGTATACTTTTCAAATAAATGACATATATATAGTTAAAACTAATTTATTAAATCTGAACTTGCTTGGAAGTAAGATTGTTATATACTCTCATTGTATAATTCTCGATGCTTGTTTTAGAAAACAAAATATTTGTACTTTTAGTTAAATGCAATTATTTGTGCATGACAGAATTGCCTTTTTCTTATTTTCTCCTCACAAGCCCCATCTTAAGAGGATAATCTTAGGATTAATAAAGGATTTAATTTATGTGGAACACAAGTAACAAGATTAGATGTAACTCAAAAGATTTAGTTGGAAGAACTGCAAAGAGTGAAAGTGAAAAAACAAAACAAAGCTTACATATATATATATATACTATTCAGAGTTTGTGCTTTGCACGTGTGCACCATTAACCTACAACACAGTTAAAGACAATTTAAATACATGATGAAAGAAATGAACAAGATCAATTCTCATAAAGAAGATCACGGGAGGATACCAATAACAAATAATATAGCATTACTCATCAAATAGAAAGAATTCATGTAGAAGAACCACAATCGAAAAAAATCAATTCCCAAAACAAAAGAAATAATGAAATTCAAGCAACCAAAATAATTTTTCAAAAGGGGGGAATCACTATTTATATTGACACCACAATTTATCTTTATTAAACTACATGAAATATCTATCCTTTTTATTAATTACCTAAATTTCTTTTTTTTAAGAAATAGTCGGATACTTCCAAAACCCATAAATTTTTAATACGTAATTTTAATTATATATCTCCCTTTGATCTGGTTAATGTAATAGTTTCAAAAATGGATGTATCTCAGTAATTAAAATTATTTATCTCAACTTCAAAATTATGTATCCATATGCTAATTATGTATCCGAGCAAAAATGGAGTAATTAAATGTTGTATTATTAAGTTCAAAATTATGGATCTGAATGCTGCTTATGTATCCAAAAATTACAAAACAGGGGATTATTTGTAATTTAGCAACAGTAGAGATAAGAAGTAATTAAGGATAAACTTATTGACATTTATGTAAGTTATACTAATTCATACATGCTCTTTAAATTTATTAACTAAAATGACTAAAGAATGTTAAAAAGAATGATAAAATTAATGCAAGCAGACGACTTGAATCAAAACTAAAAGAAGAAAAAAGTAGAAGTAAGAAGTGGCAGTACTTTTGTGGTAAGTTTTACCAAAATATCGCTTAAATAGAATTGTAGAAACTCTTTACTATATATATACATATATATATATATAATCACGACCCAATTTCTGAAGTCATGATGGCGCCTACCTTATCCCACCGGTAGGCATGCTAAGACATATCCCAAAAGGATAGGTGATGGGCTAACGGGCGCAAACAAGAAAAAAAACACTAAATAATGATAACAGTAACAATGAAAAGTGACAAACGGATAGGAATCATGTATAATATATCAAAACCAGAGAGAGAGAAAGGAATACTATATCTTGTTTTGATGATGAGCAACTGACAATGAGGGACAAGGTCCCTGGGTCTTCATGGAAATATGCAACTGTCACATGGCCTGCACAGTTTTGTCTTTTAGTGTAACAAACTGCGCAGGTGAGATGTGTACCTTTTAGGACACTTGGACCAATTAAATTGCTACCCTAATCATTATTCCACTATAAAAGAAAAAGAATACTTCTCAAATG
Source organism: Capsicum pubescens (assembly GCA_030864215.1). NCBI lineage: Eukaryota > Viridiplantae > Streptophyta > Magnoliopsida > Solanales > Solanaceae > Capsicum > Capsicum pubescens. The sequence goes on from CM061548.1 coordinate 270,626,107, forward strand.
GGTGAGTTTTCATAATCTAGATTATTGAGAACTGAAAAAGGTAAAAACTCAATCCAACTTCATTACTCAAGTTCTTATGTTTTGAATGTATTGAAAATAGTGAGTGTTCTTGAGTTGAGTCTTGAATTGTAAACGAATTACTCATGTTATAAGAGTAATGTTTTCTTGTTTTCTTGAGAGTGCTTAGGAAGAGTTTCCTAAGTTTAATATTGGTTAAAGTTAAATAGTATTGGAGAGAGTACTTGGTAGAGTTGTCAAGGTAGGCTTCTAGTAGAGTTATTAAAAACTAGAGGATCCTAGAGTTAGGATCATTGGAGTCTATAATCAAGAGTTTGATTACGGTGGATTTGTGGGTGCTTGTGAGGGAAAGACGTGGTTTTTCCTCCCTTAAGAAAGGAGGTTTTCACATTAAAATCATTGTGTTTTTACCTTCCTGCAAAGTTGTAAGTTTTCCTGTGCTTTATTATTTATTAGCTTCTAACTGACTTCAAGGGACTTGGTCCCTCACTATGTGGTGCAATCCCTCTGAGTTTCACAATTGGTATCAGAGCCGGAACACTCTAAAAGGTTACCACCTAGAGTAATTTGGTTATCATGGTTGCTTCACCTAATCTTGAACAAGGGTAATCTACCACTAGACCACCTAGATTTAATGTGAAATTCTATAGGTGGTGGAAAACCAGGATGTTTGACTTCACTATGGCTGAGGACAGTAAGATGATGAATTTAATACTTAATGGACCTCATGTGCCAGTTAAAGAAGTCAAAAAGGGAGAAATAACAAGAATGGTTGTAAAAAGTAGCAGAGAATATGAATATGAAGATAAAAGGAAAGTTGAGAATAATTATAAGGCCAAGAAACTACTAGTTTGTGGTATAGGACCTGATTAATACAATAGGATTTCTCCAAGTTCACCCAAAAAGTGTTCCTAAAGATCAAGGATGAAATCTATGAGTCTCTGGTTGTTTTTGCCAGCAAACTCAAATGAATCTTCATATAAGAAAGATTGGCAAAGTTTAAAGATGTTAAGTATGGGACCTGGTCCTCAAATTTATGTTCAAAATAAATTCTGGAATGGAATGATGTATTAGAGCAAACAAGCTTAAGTAGGGATTGATCAAGTTAACCTAACCTACAAAATGAATCAACCATTCTTCCCAAAACATAGCTATGATAAGGTGATAGGTATCCTTGGTAAGGTAGGTACACAATGGTCTATCTCAATACTATACCTTTACAGGTATACACCTATGGGAACAACTTTAGAGGAAAACAGTTAAGGCAATCACAATCTGAAAATTCTCTCAAAAATGAGAGGGACTTGGTCCCATCTCTAAAGGTTAGTACTACACCATTGTACTTTGTTAATCATAAAAGTATGTCTAAAAGGCCACACATCATTTCTCTTCTGAGCAAAAGTTGTCAATTCACAACAATGTGAAGAGTTGTTCCTATTAAATTCAGATGCGTCATTTCAAAAGGGCACATAATAATAACAATGGTCACCTTACTCATCAAACTAAACCAAACTTATCTCAATGTACTCTTCTCAAAAATTGAAACAAATTATCTTTTTCAATCATCCTTCCCTTTTGAGTTAAACTAATCCCTTTCTCTTTCTCTCAAAAAATCCTCAAAATGGTAGATACTCCTACTTTCTCAACCCTAGTTAAAGACCTTGAACTCATTAAAGACCTTGAAAATTCATCAGAACAGTCCCAAATTGATCTTTCTGATAACTTAACACCCCAATATATAGAAGATATTTCCTTGAGTCCAAACTAGGAGCCTTGATGAAACCTTGGGGGTTGCACCACACAGTGAGGTCCCGGGTCCCTCAAAGTTAGACACATGCAATAAAATAATATATTAACCAGGAATACAAAATAGTCCAGGAAACTTAAAGAACACAAGATTTAACGTAGAAACCTCCTAGCTCAAGGGAGGAAAACCACGGCTAGCCCTCACAAGCATCCAAAACTTTACTATAATCAAACTCTTGATTACAGACTCCAATGAATCTAACTCTAGGTTGCACCTGCTTGTAATAACTCTACTACAAGCCTATCTTGACAACTCTGCCAAGAACTCACATTGATATTGATTAACTCTAACCAATATCCACCTTAGGTAGCCTAAGCACTCTCAAACCAAGAATAAAAGAACATTACTCTTATAACATGAGCAATTCAGTTACAATTCAGGACTCAACTAAAGAACACTTTTTTTTGTGCATAAGAAATAAGAACTTGAGCTATACTTGAGCAATGAAGCTGGATTGAGTTTTTGCCTCTCTCAATTTCTCTGGTTTTGATTTTTGCAAAAACTACCTGATAGAGAAGCATCTTTTTTTCTTTTATAGTGGAATAATTATTAGGGTTAAAATGTAATTGGACCAGGTGTCCTAATTAGTACAAGAACACCTACACAGTTTGTTACACTAGATGACAAAATTGTACAGTTGTGTGCTAGCTGTACTTTAGCTTTAAAGATCCAGGGACCTGGTCCCTTGTTGTAATCTGACCTGGTCCCTTATTATAGGTTGCTCATCATCAAAACAAGATATAGCAACTTTCCCCCTTTTGATGATGGCATACCAACTACAAAGCTTTTGAGCATCTACATTCATTCATCATATTTAATCAGAGTGATTACCACTACTGAAGATGAATATTTCCCCTTTCATTCAATCATCATGCTCCTATCATCATGCAACTTAAGGACCTAGTCCCTTGTTGTCAATTGACATTAAAAACTCAACTCATTTCTTTATTTCAATGTTTCCCCTATCAATATTCACCATCATTTCTTCCCCTATCAACATGCCATACACATCTACAACTTTTCCCTTTTGGCATCATTGAAAAGTGAAAATAGTAAACCAAGAGTAAAATAAGCACAGATTAGTTAACTCATGGCCACTAGGGCAACACTAACGTGAAGAACAAATTTAATAGAAAGAGATAATATATGCAACACACAAATAAAGAATCATTCATATGTAGAGGATAAGTATCATTGCAGTGCATAATTTAAATATTCCAAAGAAAAAGCCATAGGAATCAAGAAAAGTTAAATAGGGGATGGACTTGGAAGGATAGTTTGAAGAAGTGGAGCTAGGTTATTATTTTCTGTAGAACCATAATGCAACAATTCCTTGGTTAAATGTCGTATCTTTGCACTCAAGCTAAGAACCTCATCTGTCAAAGTAGGGACTCTTTTCCTTATGTCAACATTCTCAGTTTTAATCTCATCAATTACACTTGGACCCTCAACAGTCAGATGTTGAATTATCATGTTCAAATTGCTGATCTCTACATTCTTAGAAAATATATTAAGTTGTAACTCCTTTATCTCTTTGCTGAACTCGCCTTGGCAGTCGGTACTTATTTTTTTCTTCACACACTCAGTTTTGACCACTGTTTTCATACCAGTTATTTACAATATAGTTCCAGAAGTTCCATTTTCATAGACAATACCAAAGTGATCAAACACTCTATTTAACCAATAACAATAAGGCATTCTATGTTTGCCATCTTTCCCAAGAACTACATTATGTATGTGTACCATCATCAATGCAGGTAAACTAATAAACTCAAAACTACTAAGACATCCCATGACACATAAGTCAGTAGCTGAAGCAATGATCTTTTTTGTGATCTAGGCAAAACTACTTTGTTTACAAAATCAAAGACTAATTGCAACTCACTCTTGAGTGATTTCCTATTCACTGCATCAACAGGTTTACCTTTAACCTTTGATGCAGTTTTTAAAAACTCTATTGATGTTTGTTTCCTTGAGACAGTCCTCACACCATAGATAGGAACGTCCAAAATTCTCCCAACTAATGCAACATCAATATTCAACTTCTTTCCTTGAACTAAAGTAGTCATTTTCATTTTGTCTTCAAAAAATTCTAATATGAAATCGAATTCCCTTTCTAACTCATCAAGGACTGTGGGAATAGGCCCTTCCATCAGATGCATCCAACCTTGATGTTTTACCAGCTCAACTTATTCAAACATACCTAGTCTGTTAATACACATAAGTTAAAAATCCTTCCAGCTAACACCTTTTGATTTCTTAAGAACCCATTTCTCATTTCTTTAATACAATCTTACTTCTCTCCCTATTTTTTCTTCTAGTATAAGTGATCACAGATTCCCTGACAGCTAGTTTCCTATTTTTGGGACCAGTCTCTTAGGAGTCTCCTACATTTCAGTAAAACTTTTAGACTTTTCTCTAGAATATCTTAGTGTTTTACTCATATTTTGGTTTTTGAGACCAAATATACCCTTTCCCAGGCTATTTGATAGCAAGATGAGATTTTCAGCAACCCAGGCATCATCCATCAATGTATTATAAGAAAATTTTTGAGTGTTCAGGGATGATTCTTTATCAACAATTTGAGTGAAGAAAGGGTTTGGCTTTGGAAGAGTAGGAGACGAAGGGTGTTTTTCAATAGGATTTGAGAAAGGACTTTTATTAATGATAAGCTCAGTTTCCTTTAAAAGACATGAAAATGAGGAATTTATACCCAGCTGTAGATCCTTTCCATAGGAGAACTATTTGTGATTGGACTTTTCTTTTTTATAAGAGAAGGAATTGGTATGCCTAGATATAAAGAAAGGAGTAAGCATAGGAAGGGTTTTTTAAAGAATTAGATGTGATCAATTTGAATTCAGGGGTGATTCATCCTTTTCTTTTAGAATAAGAAAATTTCTGACATAGTAAGAGAGAGAGGACGTGGCTTTATCTGTTAGAACAAACAAAAAATGTACATTCATAATACTAACCTGAGAGACAGAACTAGGTCCCTCTCTTTCTTTAAGTAAATCTTTGATTTTGTGGATGTCTTATTTTTCTCCTCAAAAGTTGTTCCCATAGTTGTATACCTACAAATGTATAATACTGAGTTAGACCAATATCACAATAAGTTACTTCCCATCAGTCGAATATTTTTTATCCTTTTTACCATTTCCACATGAGACACTTCTACCTTAAAGTGTCTTGAAATAGAGAATACAGTTAAACCTTTTGGTCATAAGCATTGAATAACTACTATCGGTGAACCTGTTTTGACTGCAAAACCTTTCTCCCTCTTGCACACAAAATCATTTGTTAGATTTGGGAACCCTTTGAGTTTGAGTTCCCAGTAAAAGGACAGAGGTGTGATCAGATCCTTCTTTGCCCATCTAGGTAATGAGAGCTTCTTCATATTTTTCAAAGGTCTGAAACCTTAATGATAGGTATTCCATTATAGTATATATCTAACATTGATCATTCTTGCTTTATTCAAACTTTGACAGTTTTTCTTTATGTGTCCATCTCTTCTACAGTGAGTGCATAAAGGTTTATGGACTTTGTTTCTGACATCATGAACCACCTTGCCTTGTGAACCAGGTGATTGAGTTTTGTACAGATACCCAAGGTTTTTACTAGTATTAACTCCTTGACCAGTTAAGTTAGAATGGAACTTTGAGAATGAAGTCTGTTCTAGGGATTTTTCAAGTTCTTCCCTCATACGGACCAGGTCCTTTCCAACTCCTCATTCTTTTGAAGTGCAGTCATGAGATGATTTTGGGAGTCCTTCAATTTTTCTTCAAGCTTAATTTGAAACTTTGAGGCTTCTTTCTTCCCTTTCCCATTTGAATCTTCTACTTTCTCCAGTTGACTCACCAAACTCAGATTTTCAGATTTTAACTTAGAAACTTGTTGCTATGTTTCAAATATTTGAAGAGTCAAAGTTACTAATTCAAGCTCCTGGTTTTTTATCTTTGCTTTTAGAGCATTATTCTTCTATTTATCACAAGCACTATTAGTTTTCTCTGATTGACTAATGATAATACTCAACTTACACATCAATTTAAGTGCAAGGCGATCTTTGTTAATATATTCACCCAACTAAGAGTCGGGTTCGAATCCTTGAGGAACAATGTGAGTTACGATTGAGTAAATTTGAAATAAAAGTTGCTTGCTAGGGTCAAACCTATGGCACAAAATGGTTTGGGTGTTTTCAATCTTGTTGAATGTAATGGAAGTTCTTGGGCTTCTAAGGGACTAATTCAAGACTAAGAATAATTAGAGTATAACCAATTAAAATAGATCTTGGGACTATGTTTGCCAAGGGGCAAGTTATGTAAGGGAACATGATAATTCAATGCAAATTCTAATCGTTGATGATGTGGTAGGCTAGGTATAAAGTCCTTGAGGCTAGTTCTTCAACAAAACCTCAAATATGTCACTAATTGACTCTTTTGAGTACCTAACGAGTGTGTTAATTAAAGTCGCCCAATACCTCAATTATTCACCCCTATTTCTAGAATGGTACCCAAAGTATAGTCAACCTCATATTCACCCTTATGTCTAAGATGGGAAAAATTAGCAAACTAAGCTCAATAATTGTCTACTATTGCCTTGGGTCCCACATCCCTATGTCAAGGAAGACGAGGGTTTCTAAAGCTCACCCAAACCCCTCTTTTAAGGATGGTTTTAGCTTTTAAGAGTTTGGGACTTTTACCCATCAAACCCATTTAGGTATTTTGAGATTTCACCCACAAACCACAACAAATTTAGTTAAGCAATAGAAGAACCCATCACCAACAAACTAGCATATCCACATATGAATCAAAACCCACACACAATTATACCCTATTCTAACATAATCCCAAGAGGAAGAACTGCTACCCATAATGATAATAAGCAAAAATAAACAAAAATCTCCATTAAATTAATTCATCAAAAGTAAAGAGAATTTAAACTACACTTTAAGTTCCAATGAACCCTCAATGGGATTTTCAAATTTTCCACTAAGAAGACACTCTAATGTCTTCTTAGCTCAAGATTAGTACAAATTTAGCTCCAAGCTCCAACAAATTTCAAAAACCCTAAACTAAGAATGGAATTTGGGGTCGGCTAGCCAAATGATATTATTGCCTTTGGGTCATTTTCTGCTCTCACGTGATCATCGCACCTACTGCAATCACGAAGGACTGATCGAGATCGTTGTTTGTTGACAAGCTTTACTGATTGAGATCATAGCCCTTATCCCACAATCGCAGTAACTGATGAACATATACTGCTTTCTTTTTCAGCATGTTCAGCTCTTGCACTTCTATTCCTTTTTTTATCCTTTTTAGCTCAAAGTTGCTTTTTTTCTTCTCAACACTTGTATACCTGCAAAATATTGAAATTAGTGCATTTAACCACAAATATGTCTCACTTAGATATGCAAATCATAGTAGTGTGCATGAATTTTGAGTGCAAATGAGTGGTAAATTCACCACTCATCAACTAACCAAGCTTAGATTTTTAGATTTCAGCTTTGTAACCTGATCCTCAGTTTTAGATACCTAGAGGGTTAAAGCTATCAACTCAAGCTCTTAACTTCCTATCTTTTCTGCTAGAGCATTTTTCTCAGTAGTTATTTCACACATGGAATCAATCAACACATTAGTGAGCTTTTTTTATCTTTCTAGCAGAGTAGTTCTCTAAGTTTTCTTTTATTTCAAAAAGTGTTACCTTATTTTCTTCTTCATCTTCAGTATTTACCATAAGAGAAAACAAGGAATTAAAGGTCACTTTCTCATCATCCACTGCCAGCATGGAAACGTTTTCTGCTTCCCATCCTCCTTAGATTCACTAGAGAAATTTCCCCGGATAGCTAATGCCTGGTTAACTGCAAAATCAGTTGCAGCCTTTTTTCTTTACTTTATAGGGGCCTGGTCCCTGTTCTTTCCTTTGTCACCTCCAGACTTAAAATATTCTAGGTAATCCAGTGCATTAGATAGCCTTTAATGAAATTCTTAGGACTTCCATACTTGTGAAAAACTTCAATAGAACCACCCTTCATACTACTGCTTCCTCTTCTTTGAAACAAACCACTTTTCTTTATTGCTCTGACAATTATTTTGCAAAATAGACAGCATCTTCTTCACTTTCATCTGACTTAGAAATATTCAATGCCAGAGGTTTTTCTCTTTTTAATTCCTTCTTCTCTTTCCCTTGCTGCTTCTTGAGTTTATGAGTTTAAATTACCAATAAGCTCATCCATTGTGAGCGTTTTCAGGTTCTTTGCCTCAGTGATGGCATCTACTTTACTTTCCCAGAATTTTTCTCACCTGTTTGTACAAAGGAATCACTTCTACTAAGTAGTGTAGCTCATTTGTGATAGAATTGAATCTTGTATGCATTTCCTGCATTGTCTCTCCTTCTTCCATGATTAAGGTTCCATACTAAGCAGTCAATAGGTTAACTTTGCAATTTTTCACATCAGCAGTTTCTTCATGAGCTATTTTCAATCAAGCCTAGATTTCTTTAGCATTTTCACATGTAGAAATCCTATTGTATTCATCATGCCCTATGCCACAAACAAGCACTTTCTTGGCCTTGTTATTCTTCTCAATTTTCTTTCTATCTTCATCATTATATTCTCTCCTACTTTTAACAACCATTCTAGTTATTTCTCCTTCTTTGACTTCTTTAACTGGAAGATGAGGACCATCAAGTATTAAATCCATCAGCTCACTGTCCTCAACTATAATGAAGTCAAACATCTTAGTTTCCCACCATCCATAATACTGCCTATTAAATCTAGGCGATCTAGTAGTAGATTTCCCTTCTTCTAGATTAGGTGGAGCAGCCATGCTAACCAAATCACTCTATATGTGAACCTTTTAGAGTGTTTTGGCTCTGATACCACTACTAGAAATTAGTCCTATGACAACGGTTCAAAAATCATTGCGATAGATAAAAAAAAACATTTTCATAGACCTACTGCAACGGTTAAGCAGGCATTGAGTATGTGAGCGTTGGGATAGATCTATCGTACTGATTATTGCGACGATTATGATAGTCGTTGTAATAGATAGACCTATTGCAATGGTTTTTCTAACCTCCCATTGCGATGCTTTGTATCGTCTATAACAACAATTAAGAACCGTTCAATAGTCTATATTGCAATGATGAGAAAGCGTAGCAATAACCATATTGCAACAATTTTTGAATATCTACTGCAACGCTTATTGGTCTTTTGCAACAATTTTAACTACCTATTGCAACTCTTTTTGACACCTATTGCAACAGTTTTTTAGGTCTTTTGCAACATTTTTTTGTTACCTATTGCAACTATTATAATTAGCTATTGCAACGAATTTGTTACCTATTGCAACTATTATAATTAGCTATTGCAACGAATTTGTCACCTATTCCAACTACTTCAACTACCATTAACAATTCAAATACCAATTGAAATATATATATACACACATCAAATTAAAATCTTTCATTAATAATCAAATATCATTTCACTGAATAAACAGATGTTCTTCAGTAAAATTAACTATAATAATATCATGGTGTTATGTCTGGTTATTTACTAAGAATTTGCTGCATTCCAGACTATCCACTGCATGAAGGATCTAATCGTGCAACTAACTAAACAGACATCAGCACATGCCTTCACATGTAGGCATGACCAACTATGTATTAGCAATCGGTACAGTTGCAGCAATTGAGCAACTTTCTTACACTCTGTCAACTCGACCAGCGGCTGCACATGCATTGAGGAGATAGATATAGGTTTGTACAGTAGGCTTTACTTCAATGAATTCAAATCTCTTCATCTCTTCCAAGAGCTACTTACAAAGAAGAAGAAGAACATTAATTATTTCAATGAATCCTATTATTGTTGATAATTTAAGAATAACACGAGTAAGGCTACGTACCCTTACTGCTTGTTTAGAATTTTTGCATTTTCCACAGGTAGATATCAAGAAATTGTACAAAAAAACCTGTGATATTGGCAGATAAACAGCAAAGCTAGGTATAACTTAGCTATAAATCAAGTAGCACAAAATTATGAGTATATACGAATATTAAAAGTGAGTAATTACAACTGCAAAGGATTAAGAAGCATAGGAAAGGAGACATACATCAGGGATGAAGCCCATAGCTTTCATTTGGTCGCAGAAAAAGAAAGGATCTTGCAGGCGAGCACCTTTCATGGTGCCAATAAGAAGTGAATGAAATGTACCTCTCCCTTGCTTTACTCTATCTAGCATCATGTCATCATAAACATCCCTCAACAAGTAATACCTAGTTCATAATCATACATACACACAATGGGTGGCAGGAATAATAATGAGATAAATCGATTCCCCAAACCATAATAACTCAATCAAATTAGTACCCTCGCTGAACAGTAAGAGAGGTAATAACAGTGTTGTATTCAGCCTCATTGTTGACATAGTTTCTCTTGGCTTACTCTTACGATGTGGCCACCAAGTATTGACGCCCTATAGTTCGAACCTCCAGTACATCTTTGGGTCCTATTTTCGAACCAAATAAGCACAACCACACAGTTCATAGTTCCTCAGTGCAGGGTATCTCAGATTTAAGTAGTTTTTATGTTAATATGCCAATAAGATTGTGCTCTTACCAACCGAGGTAGAAATCATAATCTCACAGAGTTGCACAGCTTCATCTGTCATCATGTTTGTATGAGGTGATATTTAATCCCACAAAACCATGTTGATTTAACTGCATTGTAATAGAAGTTAGTACCTTTTCTTTTCCGTTTGTCAACGTAGTAATACTCACAAAAATATTTGGAAATGAACTCAATAATGATTAGTACCTTTTCTTTTCCGTTTGTCAACGTAGTAATACTCACAAAAATATTTGGAAATGAACTCAATGATGATACCTTGTACTTTCTCTTGTACAATCTGAGAACAAATGAATGAGCAAGCAGCATATTACGAGTTGCTATAAGAAAGTATAAAGAACAATTGCTTCATGGACAAAACTAAAAAACTTTTTAAAGAACCAGAATGGAAGAGTATACCAAAAAACTTAATATACCTATTTGCAATGAGAAAGTACAGGATCATAGAACTGCTAAATAATCAAGCAATTCATTCAACAATCAATCACGTCTATGCATCAAAAGTCATTTATTGAGAGAAGTTTTCATTAGTTGATTTAACCCCTCATTCTTTCTCTATTGGTTAGAGATATGAAGTTAGAAAGACAACTTAACATCAAGCTTATAAAGAGAATCCTAGGACATATTTATCAGGAATATTTCTAAACTTAAAGTAGTATGTGCATATAGCCATACATCTGTCAGAGTGTAAACAACAATGATCCCAAAAGGCAGAAAAGATAATAGAAGATTGTAAACCACTTTAACACGAAAGAAAACGAGACCACAGGTTGGAAGCAGGGAGAAGACATGCACTTAGTCACCTAGATAACACTACGAAATGTACCTAGTATTTATTAAAATATTCAAAATCACTTGTCAACAAGAATATATGTCCCTTTTTACAAACATTATATTATTCTGTTACAAAGCTATAACTTTTTAAAAGCCTGCAACTATTATTAAAAATTTCAAAAGGACTTTTGACTGTCTTATGACCCAATTCTGGAAACTAACTATGCATCATATGTTAACTTAGCACACTGCAATACTACATACCCTTTACTTATGGGCAGCCCAGTCCATTAAAGCTCCCGCTATGTGCGGGGTCCGAGGAAGGACTAGACCATAAGGATAGTCGTACCCTACATTTCTGCAAGACGTTGTTTGGCTTAAACCCATGACCTCTCGGTCACATGGCAATGCAACAACTGCACTAGTTACTCCAAGGCTCCCTGACATACCCTTTACTTACCAAAGGGTATAAAAAGTAGAGAAGATTACAACTACTAAAAGCCAAGAATAAGCAACCAAAGCAATCACACCTAGATACTAGCTCAATAATATATGCATTAGTATATCTTGAATGTCAGCAAAGCCTTTAAGAAGAAACCCTTTTAAAGCAGGATTAATGAAACAACACGAAAAAAGATTACAACTACTAAAAGCCAAGAATAATCAACCAAAGTATCTGATAACTATATACCACCTCAGATCTAAATGTTTACTTTTGTGATAATCTCATGTAAAAACATAACACATTAGCGAGGGATACACATTTATTTACTTGATTATCTTTTCAAAACGCTTCCTCATGTAGGGGATAATAAGGACGGAAGAGGGAGTGAAATATTAAGCTGCTTGCTATCGTTAGAAAAATGTCACTCTTACGTTACACGAGCACAAAAGATATTTGTACCAAGACTTTTACCAAGACTTATCAAACAGCATAAAAAAGCTCACAATCAACTAAAAGCCAAGAATAAACAACCTACCACCTCCAAAATAACAACACTAATATATCCTTTTTCATGTTATCATGGCTTATCGCAGAAAAAAGTTTCTTCTCTCTGTTCAACTAGAACCATTAACTGTTCTAAAGAACACATTTTTATTTGCTTAATCATAAGCATCTCACCTAAGAAAGGGAAGAAAAGGAAGAAAGAAGATTATAAACTATAGATACCCTTTTAGCAAAACTTATAAAACAGCATAAAAAGAAGATCACAACTACTAAAAGCCAAGAAAAGAAACCAAAGTATCCCTAGCTACCTACCACCTCATAACACAACTACACTACACATTAGTATATCCTTTTCATGTATATCATGCAACCCTTTTACCAGGACTTATCAAACAGCACAAAAGAAAGGTCACAACCTACTAAAGGCCAAAAATAAACAACCAAAGTATCCCTAGCTACCAAAGTATATCCTTTTCATTTTATCATGGCTCATCACAGAAAGAAGCTTCATCTTGTGCAACCAGAAGCTTTATCAGTTACACAGAACACATTTTTCTTTGCTTAATCATCTCTTTCGCAATATATAAGAAGAAAAAGTTTACACATCACTCCCCTTATGAATAGAAATCATTGAAGCTGGAATATTGTCAAGTATTAGAAAATTACCTGGAGAAGCTCTAACAAAATTGGATTGCTGAGTTTTAATTTGAACAAGTTGTTTCCGTATCAGAGAGAGATCTTCACAATCTTTTGGGTTCCTACAAAGATCTCCTCCAGGTTCATTACTCATAGGTTCATTACTCATAACTACAGTAGATTCTATTAAAGCAGCAAATATACAAAACTTAGACACATATATACACCAAAAAGAGAACAGAAAAACAACTATGAAAAAGTTATCAATAAGAGAAAATAGCAAATCTGATGAAGGATTATAGTGGGCAAAGTTAAGGCATCATTCAACAGCATTTCTACAAGCTCAATATATTATTTAAAAATCCAACACATACTGAGCTGAAATTGATAATTAAGTTGGAAGATCTTACCACAGAAAACATGAGAATTGCAAATAGCAGCATTTTGATCCAAATGAACTAATATATGTTCTTTCTTAAGATCATTCCAAAGAAACTAACATAAGGCCGGAGAAAGTTAAAATTTTGGGTACTTTACAAGATTTTCTATCATCGAAGTAAAAGCATATGAAGCCGCATAAGAAATAGGTACTATACAAAGACTTATTTACTTCTAAATTTCATGCTTTCTGTATTCTTACAAAGCAAGGAAAAGAACTCTGGCATTAATCATAGAATAAGGCTGGCAAGTTAATGTATTTTAGTCATATTTTGTGATATTTCTTCTTCTTTTTTCCGAAAGATACTTCTGCTTACACATCACTCCCCTTATGAATTGAAATCAGAGAAGCGAGAATATTGTCAAGTATTAGAAAATTACCTGGAGAAGCTCTAACAAATTGGACTGCTGAGTTTTAATTTGAACAAGTTGTTTTTGGATCAGAGAGAGATCTTCACAACCTTTTGGGTTCCTACAAAGATCTCCTCCAGGTTCATTACTCACAACTACAGTAGATTCTCTTAAAGCAACAAATATACAAAACTTAGACACATATATACACCAAAAGGAGAATAAAAAAAGAACTATGAAAAAGTTATCAGTAAGCAAAAATAGCAAACCTGAGGAAGGATTATAAAGGGCAAAGTTAAGGTATCATTCAACAGCATTTCTACAAGCTCAATATATTATTTGAAAATCCTACATATACTGAGCCGAAATTGATAATTAAGCTGGAAGATCTTACCACATAAAATATGATAATAACAAATAGCACCATTTTGATCCAAATGAACTAATATATGTTCTTTCATTAAGATCATTCCAAAGGAACTAATATAAAGAAGGAGAAAGTTAAAATTCTGGACACTTTACAGGATTTTCTATCATCGAAGTAAAATCATATGAAGCCGCATAAGAAATAGGTACTATACAAGCACAAAATCCCAAAAGAAACAGTCTTTAACTCCCAATCATTCAGACACTAACTAATAATGAGAATAAAGAACCAAATACACAAAATATCTGCATTACATATACTCCAACGGATTCCTGCTTCTGATACCAACTAATAACACCTTCCAGACCAAGAGAGATACTAACAAGAAATAGCCTGAAGACATACCAGTTCCTGTCCTGTAGCCCAACAAACATGAATACCCAGAGCATAGAGCATAGAGTCCTAGGGAGTAAAATCCATACGATCCAACAAATACAATAGCTGGTAAGCAAATGATAAACCTGTAGGACAATTCCGGTATAATCTCAAAGTTAAAAACTTGGGTCATTTCTCAGTTTGTGGACACCCTAATACAAGGCCTAATGGCTTAAGTTAATCTTCGTTGTGTCGCTCAAGAGAAACCAAGTAATACAAAATCACAAAAGAAGAACAAGAATCAAGCTAACTTATCAGTTGGTCAAAACTGCATCGCCATACTTGGTAGGGCTCAATATAAACTTGTTAAAAAGGTAATTAGACCTCAGGTAGTGGAGATAAGTCACTCCACTGGATGAATTTGACACCACATTGATAACCAATTCACCAGGAAAAAACATAACTACAACTACACAACAAGGGGCTAAGCCAAATAAACTTCCGCAATAGACACATAAATCAAAACCAAAAACCCCAAATATTAGGTCAGCAATCAAAATGAAGCAGTGGAGAACTAAAATTATGTCAAAATTATCTTAAAATCACCAAATTAAAGAAAAAAACCCAAATTTGTTCCAAAATTGAAGTGCAAACTTGAGAGTTGAAATCGAAGTGGTTGTCGGAGCAATGGAGAAGCTGATTTGTGGTCGGAGCATGCACTGGTGGTCGACTTTATGGTCGGAGCACTTGGTCGGTTATGGTCGGAGCGGAGTACCAATGGCAATTGTGGTCGGAGCATAGTACCCGATGGCGATTGTGGTAAGACCGTAGTACTGATGGAGATAGTGGTAAGACCCTAGTACCGGTGGCGTGATTGTGGTAAGACCGTAGTACCAGTGGCAATTTTCATGAGAACCACTGGTAGCAGCTAGAGATACTTTTGCAAGGCTAAGAGCCACTAAAATTTCCTTATAAATTTATTTAATCTTTTCCTTATATATTTATTTAATTTTTATTAGATATTCTTTTAGTTTTTGGCAGTTATATGAGATAGAGTAAACAATTGGGAGGGAATAAATCACACAACCATTGTAATAGCCTTTTTTGTCAATAAAAGTGTTGTCATAGGTGTTTTTATGGCAATGGTTCAAGCAACCATTGCTATAAGGCACCCTATTGCAATGATTATCCAACAATAGCAACGGTTATAGCATAAAATAATTTTAATAGAACAATTTTATTTTATAACGATTGGAACCGTTGTAATAGATGCTCTATAGCAATGCTTTTGGAACCGTTACCAAAAGATCCGTTGCAATAGGGGTAATTTCTAGTAGTGTACCAATTATTGAAACCTTGGGGGTTGCACCACATAGTGAGGGACCAGGTCCCTCAAAGTCAATTACAGGTAATAAAACAGTAAATTAAACAGGAATACAAAACAGTGTAGGAAACTTAATGAACACAAGATTTAACGTGGAAATCCCCTTGCTCAAGGAAGGAAAAATCACGTCTTGCCCTCACAAGCACCCAAAACTTAACTATAATTAAACTCTTGATTACATACTCCAATGAACCTAACTCTAGGTTCCAGGTGCTTGTAATAACTCTACTACAAGCCTATCTTGACAACTCTGCCAAGAACACATATTGATATTGATTAACTCTAACCAATATCCACCTTCAGTAACTCTACCTAAGCACTCGTAATACAAGAAGAAAAGAACATTACTCTTATAACATGAGTAATTCTATTAAAATTCAGGACTCAACATAAGAACACTCACTCTTTTTCTGCATAAGAAATAAAATCTTGAGCTATACTTGAGCAATGAAGTTGTATTGAGTTTTTGCCTCTCTCAATTTCTTTGATTTTGATTTTTGAAAAAACTACTTAATAGAGAAGCATTTTTTTCTTTTATAATGGAATAATGATTAGTGTTAAAATGCAATTGGACCAGGTTTCTAAATAGTACAAGCAGCACCTGCGTAGTTTGTTATACTAGATGACAAAACTATGCAAGCGCGTGCCAGGTGTAATTTAGCCTTGAAGATCCAAGGACCTGGTCCCTTGTTGTAAGCTGCTCATCCTTAAATTAAGATACAGCAAGCCTGTTCTAGAAAATCCACATCCTCTAACTGAGTTTGTCCCTATTGAAACTTCATCAACTATTACACTTTCTACTGAGTCATCCATAGTCGAGGATCCAAATATTGGTTTTGGTTCACCAATTGAACTAGAAATTTCTCAATCTGTAGAAGAATCAAAATCACCTGATGATCTTCAAATCATCGTCTATTCTAAAGAGCCAAAAAATACTGAACTCCTAAAAAACACTAAAGTACCTGGTTCCCCTACTCCCTCTAAGTCAGATCCCATCTCCGTCTAACTGTATGATAAGTATGTACCAGTAAGGAGTTCTGATCTTTCCTGTAACGAAAACTGGGAAGTTAAAAATCTACTGTTTCTTGCATACGATTCCAAGGAATGTACAGTTAGTGCAGAGCAATCAATTGGTGAAAAGGGTTATATGACTAAGAATAGAGATAGCATACTACCTCTAAATGAGGATGATGATGATAAAGAACCACTGAGGTGGCCTGTGAAAAAAAAAACAAAGAGACAATAAAGGCAAGGAAAAATGATTGATTTAGGTGTAAAAATTGTTAGAACCTATTCTACTACGGGATCTAAAAGAAAACTATTAGCTTATGCGTTTAAAGTTAGCAAGTCTTTTACCTTTAAAAGAAGAAGACTAAAAAAGGTTGTTGTAGTGGAGAAAGAGAAGGTTGAAAATGTAGAGATTGAAGAGGATGAGAATATTTATCCTGATGTTATTGCGACAACAAAGAAAATATGAAAAGAAATTCATATAGCAGGAAGGACTAAGTCTTCCCTTTCAAAATCTAGTAGCCCTGTAGGAATAAAGCAAAAACATATTACTGTGACAAGGAAAGAGTCTTTGAGGGACCTGGTCCCAAAAGGAGAAAAGTTGTTAAAAAAGAAGAGTCAGGTAGTGATTTAAAAAGAAGAAGAAAAGAAGGATGTGTCAAAAGAGCCATGGATGGTTGAATTAGTGGAATATGTGAAACACCAGGGATGGTTACACCTCTTGGAGGAACCAGCTCCCATGGTTTTTGAAGAAGAAGTGAGAGAATTTTATTATACAATGGAATTCTTAAAGAATGAGTTAAGCTTGACTGCAGAAGTGCAAGGAAATCAAATCACACTAGATGAAGAATCACTTGTGAAAATCCTAGATGTGCCTATTAGAGGGGTAAGGACTATTGTAAAGCAACAACCCTTTACTGAGTTCATGATGGATTCCTCTAAGGTTGAAGGAACATCAATAGCTAAAGTGAGAAAGAAATTTCACATAAGAGATTTCAGTTATTATTTGAATTTGTGAACAAGGTCCTTTTGCACAGACTAGATAAAAGGACCATAACCTCTGATGTTGATTTGTTCCTGATTGAGTTCTTGAGCAAATTTGATATGGTAAGTCTTCTTGTTCTTATGATAGGTAAATGAACAAAGTGGTTGTTGAGAAAAAAGGAAGACATGGAATGTCATTGGGTACTTTTTGAACAAAGAATTTCATCACTTTGGAGTAATTGGGAGTAAAGGGACTCCAGGGACAATGAAGCAAAAGTTCAGTCTAACAACATTGGTGGAAAATGAATGCATTGAAGGAAAGGTGGGAATTATGTCCCAAGTGTCAGAACTTTTGGCTGCTCAAGAGAATTTAAGCAAGGATATAGAGGAGATGAGAGTCCAGTTGGTTGCAAAGGACACTGAGATAGTGCTTTTAAAGATGCAGAATCAAAAATTATACTTAGAGGGACCTGGTACCACAGAGGAACTTACAACAGATAATGCTAAGATCCATATTAAGGGTACTGAACTCACTCGGAAGGTTCATAGTCTGAATGTTGAAATTAAAGACCTTACTAAACAATTGCTAAATGCTCATGTTGTTGAGAGTTATAGAATGGAGCTATTACTGAAATCCTTCTTTCCTAAGCCTTTTTCTTCCTAAGTCTTGACATTTCTATTCTCAGTTATCCATGTGTGTCAATTTCAAGTTTTCATTCCTAGTGTGGCTTTTGATGGATTAGAATATTTTATGCTTATTTTAGTATATTTTATTAGTAATAATCTCTCTTAACAATGAATGAATCTTTTGGTTATGTGCTTTATCTGTTCTCTCTTTAATTTAAAAGTTGTTATTCATGTTAGTGTTGCCCCAGTGGCCATGAGTTAATCATCTTGTGTATACTTTATTTTTGGTTTACTGTTATTACTTTTTAATAATGCCAAAATGAGGAATATTGAATGCATAAGGTAGGGGACCAGGTGTGTTGCATGAAATGAATAAAGTAAGTTAGCATATTGACAGGGGTAATATGAAAAAAATGCTCAAATGAACATTGATGAGTGAAAGAATATTAACAGAAGGAACATTGAAATGTGTTTTTGATGTTAATTGGCAACAAGGGACCAGTTCCCTAAGTTGTGTGATATATTGACAAAGGGAAGCAAAGTTCAAAGTGATAGGGGGAACATTCACTGATAGTAGTGGTAATCACTCTATCTATATAAGGTGAATGAGTTACATACTCAAAAGATCTGTGGTCATGTTCAGTGGTTTGTTATTATCAAAAAGGGGAAAATTGCTATATCTTGTTTCGATGATGAGCAACTAACAATAAGGGACCAGGTCCCTGGGTTTTCATGGAAACATACAGTTGTCACATGGCCTGCATAGTTTTTTCTTCTAGTGTAACAAACTGCACAGGTGAGATGTGCATATTTTAAGACACTTGGCCCAATAAGATTTTTATCCTATCATTATTCCACTATAAAAGGAAAAGAATGCTTATCAAATGGGTGAGTTTTCATAATCCAAATTATTGAGAATTGAAAAAGGTGAAAACTCAATCCAACTTCATTGTATTGAAAAGAGTGAGCGTTCTTGAGTTGAGACCTGAATTGTAAATGAATTACTCATGTTATTAGAGAATGTTTTCTTATTTTCTTGAGAGTGCTTAGGTAGAGTTGCCTAAGTTTAATATTGGTTAGAGTTAATCAATATTGGAGAGAGTACTTGACAGAGTTGTCAAGGTAGGTTTGTAGTGGAGTTATTACAAGCAGGAGGAACCTAGAGTTAGGATCATTGGAGTCTGTAATCAAGAGTTTGATTATAGTAGATTTGTGGGTGCTTGTGAGGGCAAAATGTGGTTTTTCCTCCCTTGAGTAATGAGTTTTCCATGTTAAAATCTTTATGTTTTTACCTTCCTGTGAAGTTGTAAGTTTTCCTGTGCTTTATTGTTTAATTGCTTCTAACTGACTTCAAGGGACCTGGTCCCTCACTGTATGGTGCAACCCCTCCGAGTTTTATCAAGGACCAAATATACTAATGAATCCCTCCTAAGAACTGATAAGGTCGGTACTAGAGTCACTTCTAAAAGATACTAAGAGTACTAGATAAAATCCAAAATATACACAATATATACAATCAATCTCGAGTACAAAAGACTAAACTGGAATAAATAGAGGAGGATCAACCGTGGACGACATAATCTCACCCTACTCCGAATCAGTACTAAAAGGTAGGAATTTACATCAACTCTGACTACTAGTACTCGAATCTACATCAGGAAAAAGATGCAAAAGTGTAGTATGAGCACCAAAGCAATGGGTAGTCAGTAGGCATCATCGTCCGACTGAGCTCAATAAAGAATAAGTATAACTAAAATGCGAGGGTGTAATCTATGTCAACATTAAACAGAGATAGAAAGGTAAAACAACTACCAAGCAACACAAATGCAGTAAAGGAATATGTATAATCGATACAGAAAATAAATAACACTGTAATGAAGGCAAATCAAACATAACCTAATTGGGCCCCCACAAGCCCGCTTGGCATACTAAAGAAGACAATTAACCCAACTGTAACCCCATAAGATAATGGGACGCATAAGAAATAACTAAAGAAAAATAAACATAAATAATCCATAATTGAACCCCATCCCACGAGATCATAATAGCCATCTAGATGTGCACGGGACATGAGCCGACACCAATAGGTAGTAATGAGAGGCTAGACGTCGGGCTTGAACTGGTAGTGGTAGATAACAACAAGAGGCAACATGCCGGTATTAAACTAGAAATAGTGGGTAATAATGAGAGGCCACATATACAATATACAACAAAAATCATAATCAGATGTTGGACTCTAACCAGAACTCAGAGACACCACAACTCCCAAAATAACCATATTCTGTACAAAAACTCTCAAATCATCATAACTAGATGTCGGACTCGAACAAGAACTCATAGTCATCATAACCAACTTTAAGATTACAATCCAAATCATACCATAAACAATGCTAAAATGGTATCAAAATTCACTACAAGGACATAAATAGAGTATTATACACTGACCCTAAACTGTAACTAAAAATACATATAAATAGCCATTCGCAAAACATAATTAAAAAGGGACGAATCCAAGGTTCCACATCCTAACATGATATATGCTATATTATCATAAAAGATAAGATATTAAAATTTACTAAAATATGGTCCTAACTGGATAATTTGGGCATGATATAATATATATATATATATATATATATATTATATCAAATGGTGCGCAAACTATAAGTAGTTGTCCAAAACTAGCATAACAGTATACAATTACCGTAATTAAGTTCAATCAAAAAGTAGAGTAAGCCTAGCCTACCTGTACGCCAAAGCTAAAATGTCTTTTCACGAAGCCTCCGTATAGTGTCACTAGATCCCGAGCTTAAATAACTTAATTTCTTTTGAAGATCAAATATAATGTCAAAGTATATATATATATATATATATATATATATATATATATATATTATATATATATATTCTTGAGAAGATATGAAGAGTGTTGAATATTTGAAAGCCTTTATTTAAGGAACAATGATATATAGTGAGTACAGATTATATATATTCTAAAGCTAAAGATTTGACCCAAGTTCTGAAGCACACCAATCTCTTAACAAGTAAAAAATTATACATATATATATATATGCTAGGTGTCGACACTTAATGGATAAGATACTAACTTTAATGTGGTCTAACCCACTAACTATTAATAACATCTATGTTTGACACTTACCACATTTGGACACCAACGTGACATATGTCACGTATACATACATATATTTATATGTTGATTATAAAATTTAATCTCATTATGCATATATTCGGGTATTGTATAGATTCATGATAAAATAAATATAATATTTTGAATATAACATAATTAATAGAAAATTATTTTTAATAAAACTTCTATTATATAATAATAATATTTTGTATTTCTAGATTTACTATCTCCGCTTAAAATGTTAATAGACTATAAAAGACATTATAAAGTAATCTAAATATATCATAACTAAAGGATTTTTATACAAGTTAAACCTAGTCTAGAAGGGTAATAAATTATACATCTACCAAATTCCAATTTACATTAAATATTCCACAATATATGAGATATTACTAAAATTCTCAAACAAATTGCCTAGGAACCAAACTATCAGTTCTGCAAGTTATAAATAACTTGGGACAGTTATAGAAAAGCTCTAGACACTGAAAATGTATGCCAATACAAAAAATTATTGTGAGGGTCATCATAATATCCATTACTAAAATGACTTTCATCTGCAAAATTAAAGAATAAGGAAATACCAGAAGGCTCAAACAGGTAGGGATTCTGGGAGCGCATATAACACTCGGTCTCTCAAGTAACCTCCCCATCCGGATGGTGATGCCACTAAATCTTAACCACTGAAATATTCCTGGAGTGCAACCGTCTGACATCTCTGGACAAAATGGACACTGGCTCCACTATAAATGCTAACCACTCGTCAAACTAAATCGAGTCCCACTGAAGCACCTGTGACTTATCTGGAATATACCGCCTTAACATAGATACATGGAACACTGGTTGAATGATTGATAAGGCATGAGACAATGCCAACATATAAGCTACCTCCCCAGCTATCTGTAGAATCTCAAAGGGTCCAATATACCTACAACTAAGCTTTTCCCTCCTCCCAAACCTCGTCATGGCCTTCATGGGAGATACTCAAAGAAAGACCCTATCACCAACTCTGATCCTCAATGGATGAGGTTTGCAGCTAGCATAAATTCTTTGTCTACTCCGAGTTGCTCGAAGCCTGTCCTGAATCACCCAAGCTTGGTCTAATGACTATGAACTAAATCAGTGCAACGAGGCCTAGCCTTAGAAGTCTCAAACCAAAAATAAGAGATCAATATCATCTAACATATAATGCCTTAAATAGGGCCATCTGAATACTTGAAATTAAGATGTTATTATATGCAAACTCTGCCAAAGGTAGAAACTCTCCCACTGACCCCCAAAATCCAACACACAAGCACAGAGAATGTCATCCAAAACCTAGATAGTTCATTGTTACTGCCCATCAGTTTGAGGGTGAAAGGTGATGCTAAGATCAACTGGGGTACCAACTCCTCTTGAAACGTCCTCCAAAAGCTAGAAGTGAACTTAGAGCGTTAGCCTAAAATAATAGACACGGGGACTGCATGTAAGTGAACTACCTCCTAAATATAAATATGTGCTAACCTTTCGGTAATGTATAAAACTTGAACAGGGATAAAATCTACTGACTTGGTTAATCAATCCATGATTACTCAAATGCTATCAAAACCACAAGAAGTGTGAGGTAATTGACCTATGAAATAAATATAAACTCGCTCTTACTTCTACTAAAAAATGGGTAGCTAATTAAGTAATCATCCAGGACTTTAGGACTCGGCCTTTACCTAATAACAACAAAGTCATCGAGCCACTAACACTGCTATATCTCTCTACATACCACTTCACCAATAATGATACCTCAAATCCCTATACATCTTAGTTGTCCTAGGGTTAATTAAGTATCTAAAGCTATGACTCTCGCGAATAATCAACTGAATCAAATCTCCAACCCTTGGAACACAAATATGACTATCAAACCTCAAGACACCCTCAGAATTTGTAATGAACCTCTTGGTTATTTCCTTGATTTGCATGCATTTTTTATGCTTTGAGATTTCCCACGACGACTAAAGGTCATTTATGACTTGATGGACTTCTCGGCTCAATGATCGAATAGTTGTTTGGATTTTAGGCTCATTTTTCTATTTTGAAGCTTTCATCAGTTAGGATTTGGTTACAACCCAAAACACCTAGTAAATGACCTCAGATAAAAATTCTTACTGCACTAGCATCTCTAGAATATAAATTTTAGGTTGGGTAGCCCTTTGTTTTGGGTCTTGAGGCACCCAAACTTATTTTGACCTATTGATTAAAAAGTTAAGAAATTAGAAATTTAGCTGTGGGACCCACATTTGGTGGAAACGGCCTTGGATGGAAAATTAAAGTTCTCCATCATATTTGAAATATTGAATATCATATGGTTACATAGTTCATTTGCATATATGGGGTTCTGAATGAATCTCGAGGCCTTGGCAAAAATATAAAAAAATTTCCAAGTTTCAACTGATATCTGATAGACTGGTGATCGCACACCAAGGGCCGCGATTGTGGTACCATTGGAAGAGAGGATAGTGTTATAGAACGAAGGTTTTTGTGATTGAAACACCTGCTCCTATTTCCATGTAGTGTGATTGCACACCTGCATATTGCGGTTGCAACACTGAGTACCTGGAAGGGGTATAAATAGGCCTTTCATTATTCACCCATCTTTTGAAAGAAAAAACCCTAAAGGTGAGATATCTTAAAATTGGAGAGTATTGTTGATTGGGAAGGTTGTTTAACATCTATTTTCGTGATTATCATTTGATTTAAGATAAGAATTCACCCTTTTCTTGGTGAA
The DNA here is from genome assembly GCA_030864215.1 of Capsicum pubescens. Lineage (NCBI taxonomy): Eukaryota > Viridiplantae > Streptophyta > Magnoliopsida > Solanales > Solanaceae > Capsicum > Capsicum pubescens. Next base: position 270,650,351 of record CM061548.1, read on the forward strand.
ATTTCTTGATATATTACTCAAAACCCCAATATCTTGAGAGCTTGATTTCAGCCCTAATTTAGCTTGATTTTTACCCATTTTGAGGGTTATGATTCTTTGAGTATATATAAATATTGGGTTGTTCTCGGAAACATATTTTTCATAAGTGGGGCCCATATGGGGTTTTGGTTGTGATTTTTGGACCCAAAGCACAGTGGTACAATATAGGGTATCGTTACTCTTGTATTGATGAGTAGATTACAATTTCTATTGCATAAAGGAATTTTGGGATCATGAAGTGGAGAAGAACATTTGCGGATAATTCTAGGATTTGCGATACAGCTTCGAGGTAGGCTTATGTCTACTCTTCTTCACAAGATGATGTATTATATATATTGCATATGAATGTGAATGTTAAGATTGATTATGGATAAAACATCATGACTTAGTCTTGATTATTAAATTTTTAGTGATTAGAAGAGGGTTTCACTGACCCACTTTAGGCCAAGACTTGTGTTAGCCCTTGAGAAGTTATTTATGCATGTTAGTCTTGGTTGATACTAATGAGCCTTTAGTATGAGTTTACTTCATGACATGATGAATGGGGATGGTTTTTCCCTGAATTATGATGTTTGGCCTATAGATGTGTTATTCCTCATGGATATGCTATGAATTAGGGATTTAATTATGGAGATGATTTCCAGATACTTATGCGGGCCTAAGGCCGTGATTGTTATGTTGTAATTATTTTGTACATATTATTAGTCCTAAGTCCATGGTATGATAAAGGTTGGATTTCGGTAGTGTTTATCCTTGTGAAGGTTGTGGCCATAGTTTATATACATGTTGACATTTATGATTCCATTGTGTGAATACCGGTGTTGGCATGCGTATATTTGTTACCCTCATGTTTTTTAAAATGGTAAATGGTATGATTCCAACTAATATATGATTTCACTACTATTTTCTTAGAAAGGGGTAAAATCTCAATTTTTGCCTTTTAAAATGAATTTTTTCATAATGGGAATCGTACCACCTTAATGGGTGATTTATGTGCATTGATATTAAAAATGGTGTTTTAAAGGATTTGGCCGAGAGGTATTCCAATCTATGATTTTGGATACTACTAATTACTTCGATCATGAGAGATTTCGACCCTTTGTACACTTTCATAATGATTTAGACTCGAAGTTTACCTCGGGCAATGGATGTACATTTTTGTTTTAGAGACTGTCCGATAGTATCAGGGTTTGTACATTGACCTCCTGTATCGTATCATTATTATAGAGGTTTTGCAATGACTCAGGGATTGTGCGATGACCTCCTGTACCACATTATTATTATAGAGGTTGTGTGATAGCCTGGTGGCTGTGCGAGGACCTCTTATACCACATCATTATTATAGAGGTTGTGCAATACCTTGGGGGTTTGTGAATATCTTCTCTATCACATTATTATCATAAGGGTTGTGCGATGAACTGGGTTACAGATGGTGCTACGGATTATATTTTTGGGCATTTATTCTTGCATGTGCATTGCTTATCACCAATATGTGCCTATATCTATCATCCTTAAGGGGGGTTACATAGGTATGGGTGATAATTATGCCTTGTAATGTGTTATATATTAATTGAACCTTCTGAGCCTAGATGGTAGGGGTACGTCAGAGGCTCAGCTAGGTATTATTTTTTTAGACTAGTAATTTCTCGCATTGTTATTACTATTCTTATTGTTATTGTGATGATCATTGTTATGTCTAGTTTTTGGCAGCATTGGTTAATAATCTAATATTGAGATTTTAGGTATGATTTTGGCCCCCTTTCACTTTATGAATATATCTTTATGCATGATTATCTCATAATTAGACAGATGGACTAGAAACCTAAAGTATGTTAGTACTAAATCCTTCTCGGTTTATGAGGTCTTAAATGAGGATATGATGATTTAAGCTATACTTCAAGTTGACCTCATTTATATATATATATATATATATATATATATATATATATATATATATAAATCTAGATTTATATAGATATGGTAGTATTGTATTCCCTTTCTTTCTTTATCTATTTAGATTGTATATTCAGTCCTGGACCTTGAATACTGTTATATATCCTTCATTCATATTTATTTTATATATTTGTTGGTGATATATGGTATGGTGTTGAGATTTCTGAGTATGGTAGGAATAGGATAGTTATCCTTATTATTTCACTAGCTTTGTTATGTGATTTTTGGACAATAGGTGTAGTTCCATTTCTGTTTATATGTTATATATATTTGCATTATCATTGAAGCTCAGTCGGTAGTTACCTACCATGTATCACGTGGTTGGTACTTGTACTATACTTCTGCAGCCTGTAGATCATAGTATGGATTATCATCTATGTTGTGTGTGCCGTGTGGAGCATCCATGATTTAGAGACATAGAGTGAGCTCCTTATGTTTAAAGTATTACTTTTCTCCCTCTTATGTACCTAGACTAGTCTCTATGTTGTGTTTAGAGATAGTTGTATCTGTATATCTATTTAGTGCCTCACTTTTATTCTTTTTATGTTAGAAACCTCTTGTACTAATACCACCAGGTTTTTTCTATTATCATGTATTTGTTAGTCTTTTATTTCATTTATTTTATATTTTTCCATCGATTCTTGTGTTAGTCCATTACTAGTAATTCCGGACCATGGGGTTGTCTTTCCTAATAACGGGTTATAGTAGGCGTCATCATGATTTGAAAAATTAGGTCATGAAAACTTGGAATCAGAGCTAGGTTTATCGGTGTATTAGTAAAAGAGCTAAGTATTTAGTAGAGTCTTGCGGATTACTGCAGAGACATCTGTAACCTATCTTTGGGAGGCTACAAGGACATTCTTAGGAAATTCATTTCTTGACTCATTATCGTGTGTCTACATTTCTATGATCCTCAAGAACATTCTTTGACTCTATTTTGTCCCTAAATGAATGATGTGAGATGGTAGATAGATGTAGACGAGACTTCGACACGTATTTTCCATGCTTTAGCGCAGCGTTGAACCAGAGAGTCAGAGATGGATACCGATGATCTTTAGCATCAGGCAGACGATATAGGGATAGCTCAGACTCCAGTAGAGCTCCTGACTACTTCAGTCCTTTGAGGTTCAACATTAGGGACCCCGAGTCTGTTGCAGACCCCTCATAGTTAGGGATAACATCCAGATCATTGAGTAGTTCTAAAATTGGAGTTGGGTTAATTGGTGTTCATGATGGTTCTTTATTAGTTTTTGAGTATGAGGTTGGGTTACTTAAGTTGGCCAGGCATATTCCTATGCTATATCTTTATAAGTGGGACATGGTGCATGGATTTATTAAAGGACTAGTATCGCCACTCTGTTTAGCAATGAAACACTTAATAGTAGTTGGTTCTTCCTTTTCTCATGTTGTGGATTATGCGAGAGCCACAGAAAGAGCACGAATTAAGACTTATGGAGGTGGCGGCAAGAGGCCATGCCATTAGAATAGTGTTATTGCTATTTTATCCAGGAGTAAGGATCCTTCTAGTGGAGGCCAGCTTCTATTGCAACCTATCAGCTCCATGCATGTAGTATTTCAGACTATGATTGTTTCTTAGATTGTCATAGTGATTATGGTGGGCAAGTTTTCATTTGACCTTGTGGAGTTTTTGGTATGGGACTTCAGGACATGACGGCCATTCTAGATCAAAGTGTGTAGCACCTCGAGGTATTCCCAAAGCTTATTTTGGTTGCGGTGAGATGGGACATTGGTTCAAAGAGCATCCCCCATAAGGGATTATTGGTTTTTTAGCTCATTTAGATCAATCTCATAGTGTCGTGGTACTTTTAGTTAGAGATAGTGCATTCAACACCTTAGTTGATGATTAAGTCGGTCAGTCTAAGTTTGGACACGTTTAGATTTATTCTCTCGTATACCATCAGGCATGTGATTGTAGATTTCACCATCGTAGATAAGCTTTTATTGCTACATTTACCTCTTAGATTAGTGGGGTCTTTGTACCCCTCGATGATTATATGCCTTGATGAGTTCATAATGGTTATTGTGTGCCTTGTTATTTAATTCATGATTATATGACTACCCTCATGTATTATTTCTATTAGTAGAGAATGAAGTAAATATGTATTGATATTTTCCCCTATGGGTGCAGCTTTTGGGGTCGAGTCCCATTTACCTTGGCATATTGGCCTTATTGTGGCCCTAGTGTGGTACTTCTTGTTGATTTTTATTTTTGTATCGCATGTTAATTATATTGATGATTATATTGTGATTCTTATTATTATTGTTATGATTTTATATAACTAATCTTCATTTGGTAGATGGATAAACTGATAACATCTTCTTAGAATTCCAACCCTTAGGGTTTTTATTCGGTGGCTTGAGCAACTTTAGCATGGTTGGGTATTTTGTTTTCTATAGCGAGGTGAGGTTGGTTGTTTTCCTTTGTTGCTGGCTTTGATAGATTATTTGTGGAGTGGATTATGGTATTGAAGGTAAGTTGATCTTTCATGTTTTTGGTATGGTTCTAGAGTTGGAGATTTAGTTATATCGCCCATTTTGAGTTTGGGATTCTTAGACTTTCCTACTAGATCTTGAAGGTTTTTTCATTGGATATCCCTCTTGATGTATCTCATTTTTTAGATTGACCAGTTGGGGTTCGTTCTTCATATGTGGCTATCTCATCACCTGGTAGTGGTTTAATATTGTTATCAAGATGTATTTGATTTATCTCTTAGATTTATTGGGTTTGTTTCCTTGTGATGATTTGCTCTTGGTACTAGTGTGGATATTGGATGCTTCATTCTTATCATGATATGGTTTTTGTCTAAAGTAGAGATAGAGAGAGTTAGAGGTGGGTGGTCTTTCTTGTGATTACTTTTGTTGCTATATTTTATGCCTTTCAATGGATATATTGTTGGTTGTTTGCTTTTTTAGTTGATGGTTTATCCCTTTGGTGATTTTGTTCTCCCGCTATGTTTTGATTTTTACTCAGTTTTGAGTTGACACCTTGGAATGGCGATTTAGAAGTTGTGATAGATTTGGAATACGGATGCCTACTCATCTTTAGGTTTAGTTTAGGCATTTGAGATCAAGCGATGCAGCCTTGGTGTTATAATTTTAGTTTGGAGTTATAGAGCTTGTGTTCTGCCTTCATTGTAGATTTGTCTCATTTTGAATTTTATTTATAGGCTGGTTGAATCTACTCACCTGTTTGGTCTTCTTAAGTTTGAATGGATTATAGTTGATGGGTGCTTAGATGATAATCCATAGACCATGTATTGGTTAATTCAATTTTGACCTTGGGTTTTCAATTTTTATTGAGGTATATGGATGATATACTCAGTGGGGGAAGTATGCTTGGGTTTGATTCTACTTGGTTTTATTTTGGGATTGATGGGACATCCTGAAGTGGATTATTCATTGACGAGTGGTCATGCCTTGATCTTTTTTATTACCATCCAGATTGGTTGTAATATTAGTATAGATAGTATTCCTTCATTATTACTATTTGTGTGCCTTGATAGCATGTTATGGGCTTATTCTCATGTTATCCATGTGTACTTTCAGTGAATCAGCTTCAGTTTTTTGAGTTCTTTATGATGAGATAACGCGGACTAAGCTCAGGTTATTTTTCTCCTAGTTTGGGAGTAGATAGAAGGTATGGAATAGTAGAAATGTTATATTTGGATTTGGAGTCAGTATTAAGACTCATGTCTTGGGTTGGTTTTGGCTCAGATGAGCCTTGTTGATTTGTACGGGTATCATGATAGTATCAGTGTGTTGTGGTTCAGATTTGCATGCATCAGCCTTTTTTGATTCATTTAGAGGGCAGTAATGGTTGAGGTTAAGTTTTGGCTATTTGGAAGTTAAGTGAGAGAGTTGGCTGAAAAAGGATACATATAGAAAAAACCCTTGGAACTATTTTTTTTTCATGGACCTTATTTGGGAAGTCATGCTTGAAGTATTTGGGAACAGTACCTCACCCTTTTAAGCTTTTGAGATCTTGTTGTCCATCGACTTTCAAGGATGAAAGTCCTTTTAGTAGTGGGTATTGTAATCACCCTTTGGGTCATTTCCTTGATTTGCATGCATTTCTGGTATTTTGAACCTTCTCACAGTGGCTACAGGTCATTTATGACTTGTCAGAATTGTCAGCTCAATGATTGGACAGTTTATTTGGATTTTAGGCTTATTTCCCTATTTTGGAGTTTTCGCTAGTAAGGATTTTGTCTTGGACCAAACCTTTTAGTAGATGACCTTGGATGCAAATTTTGACTGCGCTAACAGCTTTGAAATATCAATTGTATGTTGGGTAGACCTTTGGTTTGGGTCGCGAGGCACCCGAGCTCTTTTTGACCTATTGGTTAGAAAGTTAAGAAATTAGAAATTTAGGTATGGGACCCACATTTGGTCAAAACCACCTTGGATGTAAAAATTGAGTTTGCCATCTCATCCAAAATGTTGAATTTAGTATGGTTACATAGTTCATTTACATATACGGGGTTTCGAATGAATTTCGAGGTTACAATCATGGCCCTTGGAAGACTGGATAGTATGATTGCACTAAGGGTTATTGCGATTGCAACACCTTCTCCTGATGCCGTATAGTGTGATTGCACAGATGCATGTTGAGATTGCAACATCTTAGTACTTGGAAAGGGTATAAATAGGCCCATTATGTCACGAATTAGCTCATTATTTACCCATCTCTTGAGAGAAAAAACTCTAAAGGGTGAGATCTTAAATTGGAGCTTGTTGGTAATTAAGAAGGTTGTTTAGCATCTATTTTCATGATTATCATACAATTTAAGGTAAGAATTCACCCTTTTCTTGGTGAAATTTCTTTATTTATTATTCAAAACCCCATTATCTTGAGGACTTGATTTTATCTCTAATTGATCTTGGTTACCACCCATTTCTTAGGATTATGATTCCTTGAGCATGTATGAATGTTGGGTTGGTCTTGAAATACATTTTCTATAAGTGAGACCTACATGGGGATTTGGGTGTGATTTTTGGACTCATGGGTATCGTTATTCTCGTATTTATGAGTAGATTATAATTTTTGTAGGATAACGACATTTTTGGATCATGAAGTGGAGATGGACGTTTGTGGATGATTCAAGGATTTGCGGTTCGTCTTCGAGGTAGGCCTATGTCTGCCGTTCTTTACAAGATGACGTATTATATATATTGGATGTGAATGTGAATGTTAAGACTGATTATAGATAGAACACCATGACTTAGTCTTGATTATTAATGTTTTAGTGATAGAAAAAGGTTCCTCCGGCCCACTTTAGGCCAAGACTTGTGTTAGCCCTTGAGAACTTATTTATGGATTTTAGGCTTTGTTTTGACTAATGAGCCTTTAGTATGATTTTACTTTGTGACTTGATGAATGGTGAAGGGTTTTCCCCAGATTATAATGTTTGACCTATAGATATGTTATGCCTCATTGATATGCTATGGTTTAGGGATTTAATTATGGAGATTAGTTCTAGATACTTATGTGTTCCTACGGTCGTGATTGTGTTATTGCGATTATCTAGGACATTTATTGGGACTAAGGTCATGTTATGATAACAGTTGGATTTTGGGAAGTATCTATCCTTGTGAAGGTTATGGCCACAGTTTATATACATGTTGACATTTATGATTCCATTATGTGAATACTGTGATGACATGCATAGATTCAGTACATTCATGATTTTTAAAATGGTAAATGGTATGATTCCAATGAAAATGTGATTTCACTACTATTTTCCTGGAAAGGGGTAAAATCCCAATTTTTGCCTTTTAAAATGGATTTTTTATAACGGGAATCGTACCACCTTGATGGGTGATTATGTGCATTGAGATTGAAAACAGTGTTTTAAAGGATTTGACGGAGATGGATTGCAATCTATGATTTTGGCTACTACTGATTACTTTGATCGTGAGAGATTCTGACCCTTTGTACACTTTTATGATAATTTAGTCTTGGAGTTTATCTCGGGCAATGGATGTACATTTTTATTTTTGAGACTGTCTGATGGTTTCGGGGGTTATGCGATGATATCCTATATCATATCTTTATTAGAGAGGTTGTGCAACGGCCTGGGGGTTGTGCGAGGGCCTCCTGTACCACATCATTATTTTAGAGGTTATGCAATGGCCTGGGGCTTGCCTGACGACCTCTTATACCACATTATTATTATAAAGGTTGTACGATGGCCTAGGGGTTGTGTGAAGACCTCTATTACATTATTATCATAAGGGTTGTATCACGACTTGGGTTACTTATGGTTTTACCGATTGTGTTTTTGGGCATTCATTCTCACATGCACATTACCTATCACTTGTATGCGTCTATATCTATCAGCCTTATGAGGGTTGGATAGGTATGGGTGATGATTATTCCTTGTAGTGTATTGTATGTTGATTGAACCTTCTGAGCTTGGCGGCGGGGGCACGTGAGAGGCTCGACTAGGTATTGTTCATTTGTACTAGTCAGTTTCTTGCATTGTTATTGCTATTGTTATTATTATGATGATGATCATTGTTATGGCTAGTTTTTGGCAGCATTGGTTAAAGATCCCGTATTTAGATTTAAGGTGTGATTCTTGCCCCCCTTTAACTTTACAAGTATATCTTCATGCATAATTGTCTCATGTTTAGACGAATGGACTAGAAACAAAGAGTATGTTAGTGCAATGTCCTGCTAGGCTTATGAGGTCTTAAATGAGGATATGATAATTTACGCAGAACTTCGAGTTGACCTCGTTATATATATATATATATATAGTTACGTTCTGAGGGACTCAAAATATCTACAGCTATTGTCAAGCTTAGGCATGCTAAAAAATTACCTAATTGAGATTATGGCCACGCCTTGATAAAACAGTGATGATGTGGTCAACCTTGGATACATGGATCTTCAATGGGGGAAGGACCACACTAGTCATCTGAGTGCGTTGTGTGTAGTGGGTGCATCTTAGTCTCTCTTTCTCTCTCTATATCTATGTGTATATATATAGTGAGAGAGAGATTTTTGTAGCTATGGTAGTACCATATATCCTTTTTTTCTTTATTTATTCAGATTGCTCGACCTTGTGTATTGTTATATATCCTTCCTTCACCTACATTTATTATATTGGCTGGTGATATAAGTATAGTGTTGAGATTTCTGAGTATGGTTGGAATAAGATAGTTATCCTTATTATTTCACTAGTTTTATTATGTGATTGCTGGACAAAAGGTGTAGTTCTATTTCTATTTATATGTTATATATATCTGCATTATTTTTTAAGCTCAGCCGGTAGTTACAAAATGAGTATCACGTGTTTGGTACTCATACTATACTTCGGCAGCCTATAGATCATAGAATGGGTTATCTTGGTGTTGTGTGCGTCGTGTGGAGCAGCCATGGTTCGGAAACATAGAGTGAGATCCTAATGTTCGGAGTATTCCTTTCGTCCCTCTTATGTACTAGACCAGTCTCAATGTTGTATTTAGAGATAGTTGTATCTTTATATCTATTTAGTGCCTCACTTGTATTTTTCTTATATTAGAAGCCCCTTCTATTTATACCACAAAGTTTTTTGATTATCATATATATATTTGTCTTTTATTTTATCTAATCCGTATTTTTCTATCCATTCTTGGGTTAGTATATTACTAGTGTTTCCAGACCATCGGATTGGCTTGCCTACTAGTGGGTTATAGTAGGTGCCATTGTGATCTGAGAAATTAGGTCATGTCAAATTGGTATTAGAGTTCAGTTCATCGGTGTATGAGTATAAGAGTTAAGTATTTAGTAGTCTTTGGGATCTATGCGTAGATGGATATAACCTATCTTCGGGAGGCTATAGAGACATTCTTAGGAAATTTATTTCTTGACTCTTTTTCGTGTGTCCACATTGCTATGAACCTCATGCATATTCTTTGACTCTTTTTTGTCCCTAAATGAATGATTTGAGATGGTCAATAGATGTAGATGAGACTTTGACATGTGTTTTCCAAGATTCAATACAAGGTCGGACTAGAGAGTCAAAGATGGATATCGTAAATCTTCAGTATCAGCCAAAGGATATAGGGCTAGTGTAAGCTCCAGTAGATCTCGTGACTACTTTAATACTTCGAGGCATGAGATTGCGGATTTCACCATGGTTAATGACCTTTTATTGTCACATTTACCTCTTACATTTGTGTGTAGTGGGGTTTTCGTATCCATCGATAATTATATTCCTTGATGAGTTCATATTGGCTTTGGTGTGCCTTGTTATTCAATTCATGATTATATAACTATCCTCATGGATTATTTCTTTTAGTAGTGGACGGAGTAAATATGTGTTGATAGTTTCCCACTATAGGTGTAGCTTTTGGGATCGAATCCCATTTACCTTGGCATATTGTCCTTATTGTGGACCTAGTGTGGTACTTATTGTTGATTTTTTTTTTGTATCGTATGTTCATTATATTGATGATTATAAAATGATTATTTTTGTTACTGTTATGATTTGATGTAGTTGATCCTCATTTGGTAGATGGCTAAACTGATAGCATCTTGTTAGAATTACATCCCTTGGGGTTCTTATTCGATGGCTTGAGCAACTTTAGCATGGTTGGGTTATTTTCTTTTCTATAGCAAGGTGAGGTTAGTTGTATTTCTGTATTGCTAGCTATGCTAGATTGTTTGTGGAGTGGATTATGGTATTGAAGGTAAGTTGTTCTTCCGTGTTTTTTGTATGGTTCTAGAGTTGGAGATTTAGTTTTATTGCCTATTTTATGTTTGGTGTTCTTAGACTTTCCTACTTGATTATGATGGTTTTTTTATTGGTTATCCCTCTTGATGTAGCCTATTTTTAAGATTGACCAGTTAGGGTATGTTTTTCGCTTATGGCTATCTCATCGTCTGGTAGTGGTTTAACATTATTATCAAGATGTCTTTGATTTATCTCTTATATTTATCTGGTTTATCTCCTTGTGATAGTTTTCTCTTTGTACTAGTGTGGAGATTGGATGCTTCATTCTTATCGTGATGTGGTTCTTGTCTAAAGTAGAGGTAGAGAGAGTTATAAGCAAGTGGTTTTTTTTGCTATTGTATTTTTGCTATATTTTGTGCCCGTCAACAGATACAAATTTGGTAGTTAACATTTTCATTTGATAGTTTATCCCTGTGGTGATTTTGTTATCCAACTATGTTTTGATTTTGGCGCAACTTTGAGTTGACACCTTGGAATGGAGATTTGGAAGTTGTGATAGATTTGGAATATGGATTCCTACCCGTCTTTAGGTTTGTTTTGGGCATTTGAGATCAAGCGACTCAGCCTTAGTGTTGAAATTTTAGCATGGAGTTGTAGAGCTTGCATACAGTCGTCGTTGAATATTTATCTCAGTTTGGTTTATATTTATAGGCTAGTTTAGCCTACTACGTGGTCACCTATTCAGTCTTCTTATGTTTGAATGGATTATAGTTGATGGGTGCTTAGATGATAGCCCAAGGACCATGTATTGGTTTCTTCAAATTTGACCTTGAGTTTTCAGTTTTTGTTGAGGATTATGAAAGATATACTCAGTGGGAGTAGTATGCTTGGGTTGGATTCTTCTTAATTTTATTCTGGGATTGATGGGACATGATGGAGTGGATCGTTTAGTGACGAGTGATTATGCCTTGATCTTTTGGATTTCAGTTTTGATTACTATCTGGACTGGTTTTAACATTGGCAGAGATTGTATTCCTTGATTATCACTATTTGTGTGCCCATATAGCATGCTATGGGTTTATAATCATGTTTTCCATGTGTACTTTCAGTAGATCAGCTTCAGTTCTTTGAGTTCTTTGTGATGAGATTGCGCGAACAAGACAAAGGTTATTTTCCTCCTGGTTTGGTGTGGATAGCTGAAGTGGAATGGTAGGAAGGTTATATTTGGATTTAGAGTCTCTAGTAAGGCTCATGATTGGGTTGGTTTTGTACCGGATGAGCCTTGTTGATTTGTGCGGGTATCGTGATAGTATCAATGTGTTGTAGTTCAGATTTACACGCATTAGCCTTTTTCAATTCAGTTCAAGGACAGTGGCGGTTGAGATTGATTTTTGGCTATTTGGAAGTTAAATGAGAGAGTTGGTTGAAAAAGGGATACATATAGCAAAATCCCTTGGAAGTGTTTTCTCTTCTTGGTACTTATTTGGGAAGTCACGCTCAGAGCATGCGGGCCCAGTACCTCACCCTTTTGAGCTTTTGAGATCTTTCAGTTCATCGACTTTCGAGGATGAAAGTCCTTTTCATAGTGGATATTGTAATGACCCTTTGGGTTATTTCCATGATTTATGTGCATTTTTGGCATTTTAAGCCTTCCCACAGTGACTACAAGTCATTTGTGACTTGTTAAAATTATTGGCTCGATGATTGGACAGTTTGTTTGTATTATAGGCTTATTTCCCTATTTTAGAGCTTTCGCTGGTTAGGATTCGGTAGACCTTTGGCTTGGGTCGCGGGGCACCCGAGCTCTTTTTGACCTATTGGTTGGAAAGTTGAGAAAATAGAAATTTAGGCGTGGGACCCACATTTGGTTGAACGATCTCGGACGGAAAATATGAGTTCACCATCTCATCCGTAATGTTGAATTTAGTGTGGTTACATAGTTAATTTACATATATGGGGTTTGGAATGAATCCCGAGGCCACGATTGTTGTACCCTTGGTAGAGTGGATAGTGCGACTGCACTAAGGGTTGTTGCTATTGCAACACCTAGCCCTGATGCCATGTATTGCGATTGCACACCTGCATGTTGCAATTACAACATCTTAGTACCTGGAAAGGGTATAAACAGTCTCCTTATGTTGCGAATTATCTCATTATTTACCCATCTCTTGAGAGAGAAAAACCCTGGTGATTGGGAAGGTTGCTTAACATCTATTTTCGTGATTATTATCTGATTTAAGGTAAGAATTCACCCTTTTCTTGGTGAAATTTCTTGATTTATTGTTCAAATCCGTAATGGTTTGAGGGCTTGATTTTAGCTCTAATTTATCTTGGTTACCACCCATTTTTTAGGTTTATGATTCCTTTAGCTTGTATGATTGTTGGGTTGGTATCAAAAATGCATATTTCGTAAGTGGGACCCACATGGGGATTTGGAATTATTTTTTGGACTCCAAGCACAATGGTGTAATATAGGTATCATTATTCTCGTATTGATGAGTAGATTATGATTTTGTTAGCATGACAGCATTTCGAGATCGTGAAGTGGAGATGAAATTTGCAGATAATTCAAGGATTTGTGGTTCTTCTTTGAGCCAGGATTTTGTCTACTCTTCTTCACAATATGATTTGTTATATATTGCATGTGAATGTGAATGTTAAGATTGATTATGCATAGAACACCATGACTTAGTCTTGATTATTGAAGTTTCGAGGATTAGAAGAGGGTTCCTCCGGCCCGCTTTAGGCCAAGACTTCCATTACCCCTTGAGAACTTATTTATTGATGTTCGGATTGGTTGAGACAAATGACCCTTTAGTATGAGTTTACTTTGTGACTTGAGGAATAACGATGGTTTTTCGCTGGATTATGATGTTTGTCCTATAGGTATGTTATGCCTCATGGATATGCTATGATTTATGGATTTGATTATGGAGATGAGTTTTGGATATTTTTGTGGGACTAAGGTTGTGATTGTGATGTTGTAATTATTTTGGACATATTATTAGGCCTAAGGCCGTGTTATGATAATGACTGATTTTCGGGAAGTGTTTATCCTTGTAAATGTGTGAATATTGGTGATGGCATGCACAGATTCGGTACACTCATGATTTTTAAAATGGTAAAGGGAACGATTCCAACTTAAATATGATTTTACTATTGTTTTCCTAAAAAGGGGTATAATCCCATTTTTTCCCTTTTAAATGAATTTCTTCTTTACAGGAATCATACAACCTTAATGGGTGATTTATGTGCATTGAGATTGAAAATGGTGTTTTAAAGGTTTTGACCAAGATGAATTTCGGTCTAGGAATTTAGATATATCTGTTTACTCTGGTCGTGAAAGATTCTGGCTTTCAGTTTTATAATGATTTAGTCCCGAAGTTTACCCCAAATAATTAATGCACATTTTTATTTTTGAGACTGTGTGACAGTGTCAGGGGTTGTTCAATGACTTCCTATATCATATCTTTATTATAAAGGCTATGCGACGGCTTGGGGGTTGTGCAACAACCTCATGTACCACATCATTATGTTAGAGGTTGTGCGACGGCCTGGGGGTTGTGGGACGACCTCTTTTACCATACCATTAATATAGAGGTTGTTCGATGGCCTGGGGGTTTGTGATGACCTAGGGGTTGTGAAAAGACCTTCTCTATCACATCATTATCATAAGGGCTGGGCGAAGGTCTGGGTTACTTATGATTTTACGGATTGTATTTTTGGGCATTCATTCTTCAATGCGCATTACCTATCACCAGTATGTGCCTATATCATCAACCTTAAGAGGGGTTACATAGGTATGGGTGATGATTATGCCTTGTGGTGTATTGTATGTTGATTGAACCTTTTGAGCCTGGGGCGGTGGGGTACGTGAGAGGTTCGGCTAGGTACTGTTTGTCTGGACTAGCTTTTTACTCGCGTTTTCATTGCTATTGTTATTATTATTGTGATGATCATTGTTATGGCTAGTTTTTGGCAGCATTGGTTAATGATCCAGTATTGAGATTTGAGGTATGAATTTGGCCCCCCTTCACTTTACAAGTATATCTTTATGCATGATTGTTTCATGATTAGACGGTTGGACTAGAAACCTTGAATATGTTAGTACTAAATCCTGCTTGGTTTATTAGGTCTTAAATAAATATATGATGATTTAGGTTGTATATGTATATCTATCTTTGTGTAGCTATGGTATTACTGTTTCTCCCTTCCTTCCTTCGTTTATTCAGATTGTATATTCAGTCCTTGACCTTGTATATTGTTATATATCCTTCCTTCATCTTTATTGTATATTTACTGGTCATATACGGTATAGTGTTGAGCTTTCTGAGTATGGCTGGAATAGGATAGTTATCCTTATTATTTCACTTGCTTTGCTATGTGATTGCTGGACATTTGGGTGTAGTCCATTTCTCTTTATATGTTATATATATTTGTATTATCTTTGGAGATCAATCGGTTGTTGCCTACTGTGTACAACGTGTTTGGTACTCATACTATACTTCTATGGCCTGCAGATCATAGTACGGGTTATTGCTGGTGTATGTGCGTCGTGCAAAGTAGCCATGGTTCGGAGACATGGAGTGAGCTCCTGACGTTTGTAGTATTACTTTCCTCCCTCTTATGTACTAGACTAGTCTCTTTGTTGTATTCAGAGATAGTTGTATCTGTATATCCATTTAATGCCTCACTTGTATTTTTGTTTATGTTTGAAGGTCTTGTACTGATACCACCATGTTTTGGGATTATTATGTATATGTTAGTCTATTATTTCATCTATTTCATATTCTTCCCTCCATTCTTGTGGTAGTCCGCTAATAGCAGTTTTGGACTACAGGATTGGCTTGCCTACTGGCGGGTTATAGTAGGCGCCACCATGATCTGAGAAATTAGGTCATGAATCTAGGGTATCCCTCCTAGACTCACCTCTCAACACCTGCCCTCGAATGTTATGAATAATGCTATCCTCAAATTGACGACCTCGAATCTACTCCAACAAGGTAGATTTGGCCTCCACACTTGCAATGATCCTTCGAGGGTCAGATAAATCTAGAAGAACTATCAAGTTAGCTAAGGACCGAATGCCCAAAGCCAATGGCTGCTGAGAAGCTGAAATAAAGGCTAAGCGAACCACACTTACTGACCTTTGGATCAAGGTGTCCACTACCATATTCCCTTTGTCAGGATGGTAGAGAATAGAGATATCATAGTCGTTCAGCAACTAAATACATCTACATTTCCTCAAATTAAGATCCTTCTGGGTCATAATATACTTAACACTGCGGTGGTCATTAAATATCTCATAGCGAACCCCAGACAAATAATGTCTCCCAACCAAAGTGTAAACACTACAACTGCCAACTTTCTAAGTCGTGAGTGGGGTAGTTGACTCATGCACCTTCAGCTTCCTCGATGCATATGAATTAACACATCCCGTTACATCAGAACATACCACAGACCAATGCTAGATATATCACTGTAGATAGTAAGACCCTTGCCCTCAATAGGAAGAGTCAAAACAGGAGTTGAAGTAAGCAAATCCTTGATTTTTAGAAAGCTTGCCTCACAACTCGTTGACCACTGAAACAAAACCTCCTTTCTGGACTAGAAATAGGGGCTAAAATAGAAGAAAAACCCTTAACAAACCGCCTATAGTAACCTGCCAACCCAACAAAACACAAACTTAAGTAGGTGACGTAGGCCTAGCCCAACAACGAATAGACTCAATCTTTGTTGGGTTCACCATAATACCATCCTTGGACACCATGTAACCCATGAAAGCTACAGACTCAAACCATAACTCGCACTTTGAGAACTTTGCATAAAGACGATGTATTCTTAAAGTATGGAGCACAGTCCTTAAATTATGCTCATGATCCTCCCTACTTCTCAAATATACCAGAATGTCATCAGTAAATACTATCATAAAAGAGTCTAAATGTGTCCTGAACACGCGGTTCATCAGATCCATAAAATCTACTAAAGCATTGGTCAACCCAAACGGATCACCAGGAACTCATAATGACCATAACAAATCCTGAAGGCTGTCTTAGGGATGTTCGCATCCCTAACTCTCAACTGATGGTAACCAGACCTCAAACCTATCTTAGAAAACATTGTTGCACCCTGAAGCTGGTCAAAAAAATCTTCTATACGAGACAAACGTTACTTATTCTTTATGATCACCTTATTCAATTGTCTGTAATTAATACACATACGCATAGAGCCATTCTTTTTCATCAAAAATAGAATTTGAGCACCCCGTGACAATACACTTGATCTGAATAAACCCTTATCTAGTAGATCCTGTAGCTGACTATTCAGATCCTTTAGGTCATTAGGATCCATACGATAATGAGCTATAAAAATAGGTCAGGTACCTGTCTCAAGGTAAAAAATAAACTATATCACGCTCAGGAGAAAGTCCAGGTAGGTTAGGTGGAAACACATTAGGAAACTCACGAATAACAGGGACGTAGTCAAGCTATGGACTCTCAGCACTAAAATCTTGAACATAAGAAATAAATGACTCACAATCACACAATATCAATCTCCTAGCCCGAATGTAAGAAATAATCCCCATCGGTGTGCGGCTAACAGAACCCTACCACACAATGGTGGGTATGCCAGAAAAGGATAAGGTAACCATCTTAGCAAAACAATCCAAGAATGCATGTTAAGGAGATCACCAATCCATGCCTAAAATAATATTAAAATCTACCATATCTAAGATAATGATATCAATTCGAGTATCAAACTCCTATAAAGTCACAAAAGTAGATCTATATACTTGATCCACTACTGCAGATACACCCATGGGGGTAGCTATACGCAATGGCAAAGATAAATACTCTAAACATAAACCCAATCACGATGTAAAATACTAAGAAACATATGAAAATGTGGAACCAGGATCAAACAAACCAGAAGCTGGCTAATGGCATACGAAAACCATACCTGTGACCATAGAATCCGAAGCCTCAGCCTCTGATCTACCTGGTACAACATGCAAATAACCTTGTCTATTAATGGATTGAGTTCCTATCTGACCACCTAATCTACATCTCTATGGACTTCCTCTAGAACCTTGAGGACCAACCCTACAACCATATGCATCACCCCTACCTAGAAACGACATTGAGCTAATCGAATATGCAGTCTGAACTAAAGGCTCAATAATCCTATGCTGAGGTTACTCACTAGAGAAGTGACTACTAACCCTGTGGTCATAACATGCCTCGGGCACCCTGCTTTATTTAGATGGTCAGACAGATTAGGAATGACCACCCCAACTTAATAATCCTGACTAAATACCCCTCTGTGGTTGACCACTGCTCTGACCACTGGAACCACTATAATTGTGTTGACCCATGTCTGATATCTAAACTAATGCCTGAACTGGCCAATTAGTCTGACCCTGATGCTGAGAAGGTTATTGTTGGGGGTACCTACCATGAAATCTTCAGCCTGTGAACTATGAACTATTCTGGCTCCCACTGTAACTACCCAGTAATAAGTCTCTTATGCTTTTCCCTAGGCCTCGCGATCCATATCCTTTATAGAATAAACATGCTCAGCTATCTCAAAAAAGACTTTCCTGATTCATCAAACTCTGTGTAGCCCTACGAAGCTATAATCTCAATCCCCAGACAAAGCATCAAATTCGCTCATACTCTGTAGGTAGAATTATTGTGTCATGTCTAGTCTTGGAATCTTTCCTCACACTCAACCACAAACATAGAACCCTATATCAAAGAATAAAACTCATCCTAAAGATTCTCGAGCATGCTGCGAGGCATATTCTTCCCCAAGAAAGCCTCGGAAAACGAGTCCAAGTCATCGGTGGAGATCCAGTTGAAAAAAAATTAATATAACCTCTCTACCACCTCCTCGTTGTTGTGTCTAGATGATAAGCAACAAAGTCCACTCCTCGCGACTCAACCAACCCCAAGTTCCACAACCGCTCCTCACAACTATATAGTAACTCATAAGAATCCTCTCTTGGTGTCCCGGTAACCTAGGTAGAGTCAATCTAAAAAATTAGCCCAAAATCTTCTGCTCCTATAAAAACAAAACTGGTTGGGCTAATGCCGGCTGTGGGACTATTGGTGTTGGTGGAACCTCTACCCTTGGGTTACTGCCGTAAGTTATGCCTCTAAATCAACATAAGCCTATGTTGCTGGTTGAGCTCCCTCAGTCGGTGGACTTCCAACTATCCCCAATAACTAAATAATTCATCCTGATAAAACAAATAAGAATAAAATCGGGTAGTGCCTGGGCTACCCCTAGCCCACCTACTACTGTAGCGAACTACTTGGAGCTCTCTCAATCTCAGGAGCTATAACAGGATTAGGTAATGGATTCTTGGCTTGATCTTGGACTGTGTGCTACTCTATACTGCCCCTGACTCTTTGGTCGACCTCAGTCCCTAACCAAAACTCTAGTAGTGGGCTTGGGGTCCCAAATCTCTGGGTCCCAAACCTTGCATCCTAGCCATCTGCATAAAAAGTGAACCAATAAAAATTAAAAAGCAATTCATACCTAACACACGTACATGGATTAAGAAAATAAGAGTTTTTCTTAAAAATGATTGTAGCCTTCCAAAGATAGGATATAGACATCTCCATACCAATCTGTAGGACACTTCTAAACATTGGATACAGTACCAATACTACTAGTGAAATCTAGGCACTGATACCAAGATGTCACAACATGATTTGTCAAGTCATGATGGAGCTTACCTTATCCCACCAATAGGCAAGCCAAGACATAGCCTGAAATGATAGGTAATAGGTTAACGGGTGAAAACAAGAAAAATACTATTAATAATGATAACAGTATTAATGATAAGTGACAAAAATAAAGGAATCATATATAATATATGAAAATGAGAGAGAAAAAAAGAACCAAATATACAAATAAATCCCTCCCATGACCTGGTAAGGTCGGTACTAGAGCCACTACTAAAAGATATCCATAGTACTAGACTAAATCCAAAATATACATAATATATAGAAGCATGATCGAGTACAAAATACTAAACTGAATTAGATAGAGGAGGATCAGCCTTGGCTGACAACAAGCTCACCCTTCTCTGAATTAGTACTGAAAGGTAGGAATCACGTCAATGCCAACTATTAGTACTTGGATCTGCATTAGTAAAAATATGCAGAAGTGTAGTATGAGTACCAAAGCAATGAGTAGTCAGTAGGCATCATCGACCGACTGAGCTCAATACAGAACAATATAACTAAAATGCTATGGTGTAATCTAAGTCAATAGTAAACAGGGATAGAATGGTAAAACAACTATCAAGCTACAAAAATTTAGTAAAAGAATAAGTATAAGAGATACATAAAATAAATAACGAAGTAATAAAGGTAAATCAAACATAACCTAACTTGTCCCCCATAAGCCCGCTAGGCATACTGAACAAGACAATTAATCCAACCGTGCCCCTATAAGCCAGTGGGACACACAAGAAATAATTAATGAAAAATATACATAAATAATCCATAATTGAATCCCTTACTACAAAAATCATAGTATCCATCTAGATGTGCACCGAGCTTGAACCGACACTAATGAGTAGTAACGAGAGGCCAAACGCCAGGCTTGAACCTGTAGTGGTGGATAATTACGAGAGGTCATATGCAAGATTTGAACTAGAAATAATGGGAAATAACGAGAGGTCACATATATAATATACAATAAAAATCATAATCAGATGTCGAAGTCAAATCAGAACTTAGAGAAACCACAACTCCTAAAATAATCATAATTAGTACCAAAACTTCTAAATCATCATAACCAGATGCGTGAATCAAATCAGAACTCATAGAACTGATGTGTGAGCTAATGCTAACACATTTGAGGCTTTTAACTAGAAATAATTGTAAAGTCTTAAGAAATTTTTGTCATTTTTGATTGCTTTCTCTTTGATAATGCAGAAAAGTCAAGATGCAAGAAAACTAAAGACAATAAGAGTAAAACACGTGAATTTGGAACAAGTGTCCATGAAAGTGTAGTTTATGACTTGTCTAATAAGTCATCAAATTTGTGATAAGTTATCAGAGTCATCGTTAGCTGTAAACAGTATAAGGAAATTAGAGCAGAAGTATGATGACATCTCTGATAAATCGTCTCAATTTTGATATGCCATTGAGAATGCCGTCAGCCTAAGGAAGTATATGAGATTTGAAGTAAAGAAGTGACGACATTATCTGATATGTCGTCAAAGTCTTAATAAGTCGTCTGGATTACTGTCAGCCTTAGGCAGTGTTCAGAAGCTGAGTTGAAGAAGTGACAACATTTCGTGATAAGTCATCAGCTCTTTGATAAGCCATTAGACTTATCATCAGCTGAAGATAGAAACATATTAAATGCAGAGAGGAGTTGATGACATGCCTGATAAGCCTTCAACCTCTTGATAAGTAGTCACATGTTGTCATCACCTGTGCGATAAAAAGCTATATGCTGTGATTTGATTGCTAATTTATCTCCTGGTATTTAAGGGAAAGTTTTTAGGTTTTATTGGAGGCGGACATTCATCTTGAACTCTACGACATTAATTCATTTTCTCTCTAATTTTAGGGCTTAACCTCTGGAACTTATTACAGAGACTACTTTACTTCTCTTTGGTCTCAAAACTTAAATTTTCAATTTTCAATTCTTTGATTTAGTTGTGGGATATTCTTCTTGAATTTGGGAAGAGAATCAATTTCTGACTACATATTTTGTAAGTTTAATCACTTTGAATTATGAATGCAGTTGTTGTTATCACTTTCTCTTTCATGTGGAACTAAAACCCATAACTAGGGTTATGGAATCTATGATTACTCCTGTATTATCTTAATAGTTGGTTAGGGTTCAAGTGATTGTGGGAACATCTTGATAATTTGTTTGTATTAATTATTTTTTGTTGGTTGCAAATAATAGATCTCGCCTTATGTTGATCTGCTCGAACTGAGAAATAAACTAAAGGTAGTGAATTATCAATGAGGATTTGGGAAGGTTAATTTCTCATCTAATGATTAATGTTGTAACAAGATTTATCAACTTGAAATAAAATCAGTATGAACAGAATATTTTCCTAAGATCGAGAAAATTAGGGAGTTTAACATCTAGGTAGGTTGAGAAACACTTAGATGGACTGTCGAAACTGATAATTTGGTGTTTCCCACAAGTCATGAGAATCCAATACTACAACTATTATTCAATGGAGTATTACTAATCATAGTAATCACAACTCTAGTTTCTCTATATCATTGACTTGAAATATTGTAGTTTAAGCTTTGAGTTCTAAGGTGAATTGAAGTGTTAATAACTTTTGTTCAATCATTAAAACCCTATTTTATCTTTTCGTATCATTTGTTTGAATTTAACTTGTAGCTATAGTTTCAAATTAGTTTAATCTCCACTCATATTATTCCTCGTGGATTCGACCCCAACTTTAAAGTTGGGTAAATATATTGACGATGACCGCCTTACACTAAATTGACGTGTAAGTTGAGCATTATAAAAATGGCGCCGTTGCCAGAGAATAATTTTACGTATTGAGTTGATTTGGAATTTTAGCCTACTTGCTTGAATTCAAACTTATAAATATTTGTTTTTAGTTTTCTTTTATTTCTTGTGTTAGGTAGATTTTTTATTTTAGTTTACTTATTAACATGGCATCGTGGAATGAACATGAGCTTGGTGGTTGAAAATCTTATCTTTATGATCCATGTCCATATTGTGATGGACCTCACTTTTGGCAAGATTGTAGATATGCTCCCCGACGAGAGATGTGTCCACCATCGGCATCCTACTGGGAGGATGATTGTTCTTTATGTGGTGGTCAAGATGGACGTTGGAGTGATTTCTCAAATTCCCCTTCTCCCCATTGTGTTAACCCAAATTCTAGTTCTTCTTATGATTTTGATAGGTCTTATGGTCAAGACCAGGAAGAATGAAGCACTAAAACTAGTTGCATTGAAGTTATGTTTCAATAAATTTTGGATAGCCAGGAAGAAATGGAAAGAGGAAAGAAAAAGGACAGAGAAGATAGATATAGAGGTCAATCATTCAAAGCACTTTTCAATATTATGTTTAGATGATATCTTGTCTATGGAATCATTTCAAATAATGGAAGAGTGTAAAGATAAGGAGAAAGAATCCTATATTGATGTTGAGCTTGATGATGAGCAACCCTCAGTGATTTCCCAAACAACCGAACCAACCTTGAGAGATGATGCCAAGATTGAGAAAATGGTACTAGAGGCAAAAGAAAAAACCAAGCCAATCTCCTATAAAGATTCTAGCCCAATTCGGGGTGAAGAGGTCGAGAAGGCTGCAACTCTGAAATTATGGAGAAGACCTCACTCGAATCACTTTTCAACATTATGCTTGATGGATGTGATGAAAGTCGAATCACCCAAGAAAATGATGAATTTTGGAAATGAGGAGAAAAATTCCTATATTTTGGAGTTTGTCTTTCCGAAAGGGTATAATACAACCCCAATATTAAAGGCCAAGAAGTTTAAAGATCGATGTCCATTTAGTGGCTTTTTAAGATTCTCACCATTGCCAAATGAGCCCATACGAAAGTTCGATGCAAAATTGGGCAAGCGGTTCAAGTATTTGAAGTGGCTTGATAAAATTTTCCTTATCATGCTCTCACATTTGCCCAACGCACCTAAAAGATGTAAAGATCAAAAGTTTGACTGGCGATTCAAATTGTCTAAGTAGAGGGATAAATGAGGAAGCACTTTCAAGGTATCTTTATGAATTCTGAGTAGTCAAGATAACCTAGTCGTGCTGCGACAGTAAATCAGGCATTGCTTGGGAGGTAACCCAAGGTATTTTGTTATTTGTATTTGTATTATATGATTGACATCAGATCTTTGCACCCATGGTGCCATAGGTATATTTCTAACTCTCTTATTTTGGTTTGACGCATTGGGTACATTGGATTATTTTAAGTTGAGGGTGGGGCTACTTGTGGGTGTTGATGTCCTCTTGGGGTTTTTGTTGCCATGCCTCTTTTCCCCTGAGTATTGTTCCTAGTAGAGCTGGAATGTTTAGGTGTATTGAGTTTGTTTTGTGATGTGTTATGGTTAACTGGGGGGAAAATAAGTATCTAGGACAGTTGACATATTTTTGTTGGTTTATCTTGGAATGATAAATACCTCTCCAATTGTCTATCTGGTAACTGTGTGATGTGCATCTATATATGACTACTGTGAATCTTATTATGGCATTAGTACTAGGGACATGATAATCACTGCAAATAATTGCATGAACCGAATGGGTAGTACCTTGTGATTTACCTTTGTGCCATCTGTATGTGAGATACTAACTAGTTCCCGTTGTATCTTAAATCCAAAACTTGCCCGGTTGGTCTTGCCTTGGTTGTAGGATAGAGTTTAGGAAAGGATCATAGGTCGTTGTTAATATTAGTCCACTTTTAGCCTAAATGACCTCTCATGTGTGAATAATATCCCTTGATCCTAATTTTGATCCTGAATGTCTATTCTTTTTATTATACCTATCACCTTCCTATTTGTATCACAATAAACCTATTTTGGTCCTGGCCCTCCTTGGACATTGTGCACTTTGACTTTGGCAAATAGCCTAAGTTGAGGGTGGCTATCATAGGGGTACATGATGTAAAGTGAGTATGCAGAAAGGTAATAAAAAAATATGCAAGGCTGGGTGTGGTAGAAAAGGAATGAGAAAAGAAAAGTTGTGAAAAAAAATGAGTGAATAAAAACTGTACCCAGCTTGAATGTGCTTTAATCAAGAAAGGGATAAATAAGGTAAAGGTTGATAAGTGAGACCCCAAAAATAGTGTAGTTCCAAGGAGGCTTAGTCATCTTAAATATATCAAGTATCATACCAGCCCTTAGCCTACGTTACAAGCCAAAGAAAAAGACCTATAGTGATCCTAGCTTACCTGTTTGAAAACCTTGGTAATGAAAATAAGGGCAAGCTTGTGGTATTTGGCATACATTGACTGGAACTTCTTTTTGAGAGTGAGTATCTATTGATTATCCCCACAATTACATATGTTATTTCTTATATGATATGGAGGGACTTCTTTGTTGTAAGAGCATACTGGTTATGTTGCTAGTTGCTAACTTGTTTGGGTCATGTAATATTGGTACATGCATGGTTATTGTTTCTAAGTTGATGCCATAGCTTGATTCTTTTGTGTTACATTGTTACTTTTCAGTAATATACACAGTTGAGTTTGAGATGATTGACCTTGGAGATGGTAAATATGTTTTGAGCTAAAATGGATAATTGACTGCCGAATGAGCTTTGTATCCTCTTAGTTATGTTTAAGTTGCTTGAGGACAAACAATTGTTTTAAGTTGAGGGTGTTGATGTGTGAGCTAATGCTAACACATTTGAGGCTTTTAACTAGTAATATTTGTAAAGTCTTAAGCAACTTTTTTTTTTCTATTTGATAATGCAGGAAAGTCAAGATGCAAGAAAACCAAAGACAATAAAAGCAAAAGACGTGAATTTGGAACAAGTGGCCATGAAAGTGTAGTTGATGAATTGTCTGATAAGTCATCAACTTTGTGATAAGTTATCAGAGTCATCATCAGCTATAGACAGTGTGAGGAAGTTGGGGCCGAATTATGATGACATCTCTGATAAGTCATCACAATTCTGATAAGCCATCGAGAATGCCATCAGCCTAAGGCAGTATATGAGATTTAAAGTAAAGAAGTGACGACATTGTTTGATATGTCGTCAAAGTCCTAATAGGTCGTCAGGATTACTGTCAGCCTTAGGCAGTGTTCAGAAGCTGAGTTGAAGAAGTGACGACATTCCATGATAAGTCAACAGATCTTTGATAAGCCGTCAGACTCGTCGTCAGCTAAAGACAACAATATATCAAATACAGAGAGGAGTTAACGACATGTCTGATAAGCCGTCAACCCCCTAATAAGTGGTAACATGTTGTCGTCACCTATGCGAGAAAAAGCTATATGATGTGATTTGATTCCTAATTTAGCTCCTGTTATTTAAGGGAAAGTTTTTAGGGTTTATTGGAGGCGAACATTCATCTTGAACCTTACGACATTAATCTGTTTTCTCTCTAGTTTTAGGGCTTAACCTCTGGAACTTAATCTAGAGACTATTTTACTTCTCTTTGGTCTCCAAACTTGGATTTTCAATTTTTAATTCTTTGATTTAGTTGTGGGATATTCTTCTTGAATTTGGGAAGAAAATTAATTTTTTACTACATCTTTTGTAAGTTTAATCACTTTGAATTATGAATTCAGTTATTGTTATCGCTTTCTCTTTCATGTGGAACTAAAAACCACAATTAGGGTTGTGAGATCTAATATTACTCCTGTATTGTCTTAATAGTTGGTTAGGGTTTGAGTGATTATGGGAACATCTTGATAATTTTTTTGTATTAATTATTTTTTGTTGTTTGCAAACAATAGATCTGGCCTTATTTTGATTTGCTCGAACTAATAAATAAAATAAAGGTTGTGAATTATCAATGAGGATTTAGGAAGGTTAAGTTCCCATCTAATGATTAATGTTGTAATAAGATTAATCAACTCGAAATAAAATCAGTATTGTAACACCTCAATTTTTTTGAACCAATATACTACACGGTGCTTATGACCCCGAAGGACCACAAGCTAATCCATGACTGATATCTATACCTGTACACTGCAATATATGACGTAATAATGCGAAAAAACATGAACAATAGGCCATAAGGTTCAATTAAATAAAATATCTGACAAACGTAATATCCATATAGGTGGCAAATACCCAAAAACAACTGAAGTCTGAATCAAATCTGAACTAAATCTGGAAGCCTCTAAATACTGTCTGAGTAAGGATTTGAAGGAACATGTCTCCAACTAACTCCGTCTAGCAAAAATGAACTGAAATAATAAATGAAATAAAACAATATCGTCCTCGAATGGATGAGGACTTACTACAACTCTGCGACTAGAATTCTACTGCTGATCTGGAACACGTGCCTCTGAACCTATGGTGTAACATAAGAGAAAGCACCATAGCGCAAATGCGTCAGTACGTCTGAATGTATTGAGTATACGAGTGAGGTAGGCTAAATGCAAAGGGTTATATGCATGAACAATGCAGACTAATATGAACGTGAGAAAACATACATGTATAAGCAACTATAACTGAACTCGTGGTGATACCGACTACTGAGTCTGAATACTGACGACATGACTTTACTAATACTGAGCTATTGAATAGATAAATGACTATTTCTGACAGTTCGAATTATGAAGAACTGGTCTGATTGACTGTGTCTAAACTTCCTGCAACTAAATATTGATAACATAAGCTATGACAACTGACATAACTGATATAACTGTGATGATCGACAAGACCGATGTAACTAATACTGAGCAACTGTATTTAACAGTCTGAGTTCTGATAGAACTATCTAAGTTCCGTTCTATATGGAGTAACTAAATTTGAGATCAGTCCTATCTAGCGGGTGATCTTTAAATCTGATAATTCTGAAATTGATTAACTATAGTTGAGATCAGTCCTATCTAATGGGTGATCTTGAGGTCTATTTATAATGATAACGATTGACTGTCTTTAACAGTACTAAATCTGTACTACTAAACTGAGTTGACTGTATCTGACAGTCTTGAATCTGTAACTGAAACTGTGGGATGTATTCATCTAACCGACATGCCCTATGCTAAGCTAACTGGGGTCCAATCTATGCCCTGACTAGAAGGGTGTCAGGACCGCGCCACCAGTAAAGAAAACTGCTTGGAGTCAGTCCTAATCTAGCGGGTGAATCCTGGGATCAGTCCTATATATAAATGTACTAACGGGTGACCCCTGAGTATGCCAGTCCTATCTAACGTGTGATATCTCATGCCTACATAGTTCTGGAACTTAGGGATTGCTTCTAAGAATCTATGTCCTTTCTAATGGGTGAGTCCTCATCCCTAGGCTTACTCAGTGCTTAATCCTACTCCCATTTGAAATATACTGAACTGGATAACTTAGCTAAACTGAATAATTGAACTGAATTGATTAGCTAAAATGAGATTGATTAACTGAAATGATACTAGTGGTATTGTTTAGTGGAGCTAAACTAAGTTTACTGAGTTCCCTTGACTGAAGGAACATACTGAGTTTTGAGAACTGACTGAGAGTACTGAAATTACTGAGATCGCTATGAATACTGTTGTTACTGAGATCACTGAGATTACTGAGTACTGAGGTTACTGAACTACTGAGACTGCTGAGATTTCTGAGTTTTCCTGAGTCACATGACTAACTGAATTCTATAGACCATGTCTTGACTGAGAGTATCGTGATAACATGACATGGCACTAGGAACACAACTATATTATTTTGGGCAGGACTCAATGGAAGAAAACTGACACACATGACTGACTTGATCATAAGAATAGAGTCCACAATTAACAATATCATAAGTATGGGATTTCATACTACAGTTGGTTCTCAACATCTTATATATAGAAGGGGATGTGCACAATATGTATATACTCGCGTTGCTTCAATATCATGCTCATTCCATATCACAACAATAACACACAACAATAACGTGGAGTTCATGTGGAATCAAAAATAATAGAACATGGGCTTGTCATTTAAGCACTATTAAGTCACAAAAACATGGATTCTATCATTCTTGGCATTTTATCAAACACCTTGCATGCACAACTTTGGGCATAGGTGTACTTATCAATTTGACAATCTTAATCCATCCAAAATTTATGGGTTTCAACTAACCTACTCACATGCTTCATGAAAAACACATCAAAATACAACCTTGAATCCAAAAAACAATCATCAACATGAATATAGTCATAACACAACAAGAAAATCATAATTTATAATTTAAAACATGATTCTTGAGCTCCATGGATGAAAGGGACCCATGGATGAACACTACGCATACCTTAAAAGCTTGATCTTGAAAGAGATCTAATGTTTCTTGAAGGTTCTTGAAGAAATCCTTAGGCTTGTTATTGATTTTTCTTGACTAGGATTTAACCCCTTTGGGAGAGAATGTTCTTGTTCTTGAGGAGATGATCTTGAGAGAAAATTCTAATCTTGTGGTTAAGAGTGTATGAGAGAGTTTTTTGAGATGTTTAACTAAAGAGAATGAAATATAATACACTCCTTAAGGGTTATAAGTCATGGGACATGAAGGAAAATACCAAAATACCCTTGTAAAAACGTTCCTCAATTGCTGAAAAAAATAGTTGACGACATTCATGACAAGTCGTCAAGCTGGTGATAAGTCGACACAAAATATCATCACAAAAGGGTGAAATCTTGGTTTTCTGGTTAAGGTTGACGACATTGGTGATAAGTCATTACGGGCATGACGGTTTGTCACAAAATGTCTTCACTGGGATTATAAATCTACCCAGGGATGACGACATTGGTGATAAGTCGTCACGTTTGTGACAGCTTATCACGAATGTCGTCACTCAGTTTCCCAGCCTGACATGCTAGAGTAAAATATGCATAACTCCTTGTTTCGATATCGGATTTAGGATAAATTGGTATCGTTGGAAATCTAATTCAATTATCTATTTTTTGGTAGTCATGAGCTCAAAAATTCGTAGTATAACGAGAGATATACTCATTCAAAGTTGACTATAGCAATATCCTTCCCAAGAATTCAATCGGTAAAGAATGTTTTGATTCGTCTGATAGCTTGGAGTTATTTGAAGACTTAATATAAATCTAACTTGATCATAAAACTATAAAAGAACCATGATGTACTATGCATGAGCTTGAAATGTGGCACTAATATTGGTTTGGATTTTTCGGGGTAATACAATATCTCCCCCTTGGGAACATTCATCGTCGAATGAGAATGACTGAGATGGAAGAAAAGATCAACTGAAGTATGTACAATACATACACTACTAAAACATGGTTTTAGGACTGACATGACTGATAAGATGAATACATCATACTGAGCATGCATATCTGATACATGAGTAACTGATTCTTGAATGCACGGCTGAGTGTTCTGATGAACTGAGTTTCTCATAATAAGAATGCATATATGATGCCTAATCGATGAGCTAAATCCATGAATATCTGATGCATGATTATACGACTGACATGATACATGAATGAATGATAGAAAGTACTGGTAAGATGATCACGCATATCTAACACATGAATATATGATTGGACGAGCTCATGAACATGCGACTGAACATGCAATGGTAAAAGTACCAAGTTTGAACTAAAAACTAAGCATGTAAATGAATACAAAGTTTGGTACTAAAATCTGAACATGGGAACAAGTAAGATCAAAGAAGACTGTCACCTTGAACTGAAAATATCGATGAGTCTGAGATTAATCGCTCAATATGCATGAGCGGAAACATAAGAACATAATGAGTCTGGAACGTGATACATGAACTGAACTGAGTCTGCAATGCATGACATGGATATAGTATCGTATCGTGGACTAAACTGAGCCATTGACTACATGGATTACTACTGAATTTTGGAGCTAGAGGGTCGGCTTATAAGTAACACTTCCTCTAAGATAGATTCATCAAAGAAAATGACATGTTTAAATCATGAAAGTTTAGGGGCTATAGTGTATCTCTCCCTTGGGACACTATGTGCCTTGAAGGATGCTGGACTGATGTTGCTGAGATATTGAGAAAGTTAAGGCGATGCACAAGGCATCTACGAACTTAATTAAAATTGAACCTCAGGAGTCTGGGACTAATGCATGATGCATGAACTAAACTGAACTTCCAACTACTAGGAGGTTCTACTGGGAATAGTTACATTCCCTTAGATCTTGGATAGCATGAATAGATGCAAGGATGAGGAAACAAACTATACAAATTTGACTGCTCGATTGCTAAACTGACTTGCTGGCTTTACTAACTAACTCATGCTGAAACATATGTCTAAATCAGATAAAGAGATCTAACAATGAATACCATGAAAATGAAAGACTGGTAACGTACCCGAATCTAGGTCAGGGAAACTTTTCGGATCGTGACGGGTATGGAGTTCATAAAGTCTATTTTGATGCTGACCACTCTTGGTGCTTTGCTGATACAACTCTTTACCCCTATGTGCTAGAACTCTACACTCTCGTATCCTGTGTCCTGGCTTTCCACACCCAAAGCATACATCACTACCTTCCCTACATGAACCTAGGTAATTCTTACCACACTATTCGCAAAGCGGATAAGTAAGACTTCTATTCTCACTAACCTGGGCCTCGGAACCTGGAGATCCAGCATGACGGTCATTTTTGGACTTACGTGCTGGTACACTAGCTGAGGATGGAGCTGGGGATGAAAACTTCTGACTATACTAAGAATGGTTACCACCCTGCGACTTAGGATGAGCAAAGATGAAACTACCTGTCCTTTCACTCTTACTCTGTCTTTCCCTCATTCTAATTTTCTACTCCTCCACCTACTGAGCATAAGTCATAAGTCTTGCTAAAGTCATATCACTATTCAACATGGCAGACCTGCACTCGTTTACCATGCTATCGTTCACCCCTAACATGAACTTACTCATCTTGGATCTACTGTCTGCAACCACAAGAGGGGCATATCTGGCTAATTGAGTAAACCTAAGAGAATACTCTTTCACTGTCATACTTCCCACCTGAGGTTGATTAACTCTAGAACCTTAGCTTCTCTAAGCTCTAGCAGGAAAAATCTATTAAGGAAAGCAGAGGCAAACTCCTCCCACTCTATAGAACCTGCATCATCTAACCTTTCTGACTTTCACTATTTGTACCAAGTATGAGCCACATCCTACAACTGATATGGAGCTAACTCAGCACTTTCCACAGTAGTCACCCCCATAATATCTATCACTTTCTAAATCTGATCTAAAAATTCCTGCGGGTCCTCATCTGACTTAGATCCCATGAAAAAAGGAGGATTCATTCGGGTAAAGTCCTGAATTCTAGCAGCAGCTGAATTTGCCACTGGATTATCTGGAACAATAGCTGGTCGGTCATTCTTTCTGGGCAGCAACTGACTGAGCAAGAGTTGTGAATGCGGTCCTGAACTCCGCATGAGAAACATGATCGCCCAAAGGGACTTTGGGCTGAAAGGCTGACTGATTCCCATTTCTTCTTTTAGGAGGCATGTTCTATAGAAGAAAGAGAGAAATGGATTATACTGAGAGTGACTTGAGATTATGCTTACTGGCACGACATGAATACTAAAAGAAGGGAAACTGTTCCTAAAACATCTCATAGCCTCCTACACATAAGTGTGGTCCATAACACATGCATATACAAGACTCTACTAGATGCGGCTTTCAGACTTCCTAGGACTCTATTGAACCTTAGGCTCTGATACCAAGTTTGTAACACCCTAATTTTTTTGAACCGGACTGCTACACAGTGCTTATAACCCCGAAGGACCACAATCTAACCCATGACTAATATCTGTACCTGTACACTGTAATATATAACGTAATAATGCGAAAAAAACATGAACAATAGGCCATAAGGTTCAACTGAATAAAATACCTGACAAACGTAATATCCATATGGGTGGAAAATACCCAAAAACAACTGAAGTCTGAATCAAATCTGAACTAAATCTGAAAGGCTCTAAATACTGTCTGAGTAAGGAGTTGAAGGAACATGTCTCCAACTAACTCCGTCTAGCAAAATTGAACTGAAATAATAAATAAAATAAAATAATATCGTCTTCAAATGGATAATGACTCATTGCAACTCTGCGACTGGAATGCTACTGCTGATCTGGAACATATTCCTCTGAACCTATGGTGTAACATAAAAGAAAGCACCATAGCGCAAATACGTTAGTACGTCTGAATGTACTGAGTATATGAGTGAGGTAGGCTAAATACTAAGGGTTATTATATGCATGAACAATACTGACTAATATAAACGTGAGAATACATACATGCATAAGAAACTATAACTGAACTCGTGGTGATACTGACTACTGAGTCTGAATACTGACAACATGACTTTACTGATACTGAGATACTGAATAGATGAATGACTATTTCTGACAGTTTGAACTATGAAGAACTGGTTTGATTGACTGTGTCTAACAGTTCTGAAATTGAATACTAATAACATAAGCTATGACAACTGACATAACTAATATAACTGTGATGATCGACAAGACCGATGTAACTGATACTGAGTAACTGTATTTAACTGTCTGAGTTCTAATGGAACTATCTGAGTTTTGTTCTATATGGAATAACTGAATTTGAGATCAGTCCTATCTAGTGGGTGATTTTTAAATCTGATAATTCTGGTACTGATTAACTATAGTTGAGATCAGTCCTGTCTAATGGGTGATCTTGAAGTCTAATTATAATGATAAGGATTGATTGTCTCTAATAGTACTGACTCTGTACTACTGAACTGAGTTGACTTTATTTGACAGTCCTGAATCTGTAACTAAAACTGAGGGATGTATTCATCTAATCGACATGCCCCATGCTAAGCTGACTGGGGTCCAATCTCTTCCCTGACTAGAAGGGTGTCAGTACCGCGCCACCAGTAAAGACAACTATTGTGGAGTTAGTCCAAATCTAGTGGGTGACTCCTGGAATCAGTCCTATACATATAAATGTTCTAACGGGTGACCCCTGAGTATGCCAGTCCTATATAACGGGTGAAATCTCGTACCTACGTTGGCTACATAGTTCTAGAACTTAGGAATTGCTTTTAAGGATCTCCGTCCTTTCTAGCGGGTGAGTCCCCATCCCTAGGCTCACTCAGTGCTAAATCCTTCTCTAATCTGAAAGACACTGAACTGGATAACTGAGTTAAACTGAATAACTGAACTGAACTAATTAGCTGAACTGATATTGATTAACTGAACTGATACTAGTGTTATTGTTTAGTAGATCTAAACTAAGTTTACTCAGTTTTCTTGACTGAAGGAACGTACTGAGTTCTGAGGACTAACTGAGAGTATTGAAATTACTGAGATTGCTAGGAATACTACTATTACTGAGATCACTGAGATTACTGAGTATTGAGGTTACTGATCTACTGAGACTGCTGAGATTTCTGAGTTTTCCCGAGTCATATGACTAACTGAATTCTATAGACCATGGCTTGACTGAGAGTATCGTGATAACATTTCATGTCACTAGGCACACAACTATATTATTTCGGGTAAAAGTACCCCCAGGACTCGATGGAAGGAAACTGACACACATGACTGACTTGATCATAAGAATAGAGTCCACAATTCATAATATCATAAGTAGGGGATTTCATACTACACTTGGTTCTCAATATCTTATACATGGAAGGGGATGCACACAATAATATATACTCGTGTTGCTTCAATATCATGCTCATTCCATATCACAACAATAACACACAACAATAACGTGGAGTTCATGTAGAATCATAAATAATAGAACATGGGCTTGTCATTTAAGCACTATTAAGTCATAAAAACATGGATTCTATCATTCTTGGTATTTTATCAAACACCTTACATGCATAACTTTGGGCATAGGTGTACTTATCAATTTGACAATCTTAATACATCCAAAATTCATGGGTTTCAACTAACCTTCTCACATGCTTCATGAAAAACACATCAAGATACAACCTTGAATCCAAAAAACAATCATCAACATGAATATAGTCATAACACAACAAGAAAATCACAATTTATAATTTAAAACATGATTCTTGAGCTCCATGGATGAAAGGGACCTATGGATACACACTACACATACCTTAAAGCTTAATCTTTAAAGAGATCATCTTGAAGGTTCTTGAAGAAATCCTTAGGCTTTTTCTTGACTTTTCTTGACTAGGGTTTAACCCCTTTTGGAGAGAATGTTCTTGTTCTTGAGGAGATGATCTTGAGAGAAAACCCTAATCTTGTGGTTGAGAGTGTATGAGAGACCTTTTTGAGATGTTTCACTAAAGAGAATGAAAGATAATATGCTCCTTAAGGATTATAAGTCGTGGGAAGTAAAGGAAAAGACCAAAATACCCTTCGTCCCTCAATTTCTAGAAAAAAATAGCTGACGACATTTGTGACAAGTCATCAAGCTGGTGATAAGTCATCACGAAATGTTGTCACAAAAGGGTGAAATCTTAATTTTTTGGTTAAGGTTGACGACATTGGTGATAAGTCATCACGGGCGTGATGGCTTGTCACAAAATATCGTCACTGGGATTAGAAATCTTCCCAGGGCTGACGACATTGGTGATAAGTCGTCATGCATTGGCAGCTTATCACGAATGTCGTCACTCAGTTTCCCAGCCTGACATGCTGGGGTAAAATGGGCATAACTCCTTGCTCTGATATCGGATTTCGGAAAAATTGGTATCGTTGGAAAGATAATTCAATTATATATATATTGGTAGGTTATTAGCTCAAAAATTCATAGTATAATGAGAGATATGCTCATTTGAAGTTGACTATAACAATATCCTTCCCAAGAATTCAATCGGCAAGGAATGTTTTGATTCGTCTGATAGCTGGGAGTTATTTGAAGACTTAATATACATCTAACTTTCTCATAAAACTATAAAATAACTATGATGTACTATGCATGAGCTTGAAATATGGCGCTAATATTGGTTTGGATTTTTCAGGGTATTACAAGTATGAATAGAATGTTTTCCTAAGTTTGAGAAAATTAGGGAGTTCAACATCTAGGTAGGTTGAGAAACACTTAGACGGACTGTCAAAACTGATAATTTGGTGTTTCCCACAAGTCATATGAATCCAATAGTACAACTATTATTCAATGGAGGATTACTAATCATAGTGATCACAACTCTAGTTTCTCTATATCATTGATTTGAAATATTGCAGTATAAGCTTTGATTTCTAAGGAGAATTGAAGTGTTAATAACTTTTGTTCAATCATTAAAAACCCCCATTTTATATTTTTATATCATTTGTTTGAATTGAACTTGTAGCTATAGTTTTAAATTAGTTTAATCGCCACTCACATTGTTCCTCGTGGATTCGACCCCAACTCCAAAGTTGGGTAAATATATTAACGACGACCGCCTTGCACTAAATTGAGGTGTAAGTTGATCATTATCAGTAACCATACACAACTATAAGATTAAAATCTAGTTCATACTATAACCAATGCCGAAGTGATACCAAAATTCACAACAAGGAAAGAAATAAAGTATACGCTAACCCTAAACTATAACTAAAAATACATATAAATAAACATTCACATGAAATGATTAAAAAGGAATGAATCCAAGGTTTCGCAACTTAATTTCACGTCCTAACATGATATATGCTTTATTATACTAAAATATAAGATTCAAAAGTTTTCTTAGAACGGGGTCCTGACTGGATAAATTAGGTATGATATATATATATATATATATATATATCAAATGGTGTGTAAACTATAAGCACTTGTTCAAAACTAGCGTAATATTACACAATTACCATAAATAAGCTCAATGTAAAGGTAGGGTAATCCTAACATATCTGGATGCTAAAGCTAAATGTCTTTCCGCGAAGCCTCTAGATAGTGTCCATAGAACTTAAGCTTAAATAACTTGATTTCCTTTGGAGATCAAATATAATGTCAAAGTGTATATATTTTTTTGAGAAGATATGAAGAGTGTTGAATATTTGATAGCCTTTCTTTAATTAACAATGATATATAGTGAGTACAGATTTTATATATTCTAAAACTATCAGTCCCTGCAGATTATATATATTTAATGTAAATATAACTTAGGGTTTCTAACTTCTCTAGAAATAGACATTCTCTATTTATGATAATATATTTATAACATTCCCCTTGAATGTCTAATTGATATATAATACACATAAATTCTATCTCATTAAAAACCTTACAAGAAAAATCCAGTGAAACAAAACCTCATAAGAAAAAAAGAGTACAACACGTATTAACTCTTCCTAATGAGAACATCATTGAACCTTTGTATCCCGATCTTGATCACCATCTTCTTAAAAGTTGTTGTTGGAAGAGAATTGGTGAATAAATCATCCACATTTTCACTTGAAAGAATTTGTTTCACGTTAATATCACCATTCTTTTGGAGCTCATGTGTATAGAAAAGATTTGGTGAAATGTGTTTCATTCTATCTTCTTTTATGAATCCTCCCTTAAGTTGTACTATGCATGCTGCATTATCTTCATCTAAAATCTTGGGAACCTTTTTATATTTAAAAAAACATTTTTCTCGAATAATATGCATCATGAACCTCAATCACACGCGCTTCGGCTTGACAAATGAATACCTATTATCTCAGCATAGTTTGATGAAGTGTCTACGAAGACTACTTTGTAGATCTCCAAGATCTAACATTACCCCCATGTATGAACACATAGCTTGTTTAAGACCAAGATTTATATTGGTCAGATAAATATCCAATGTCAGCATAATTAACAAAATGGGGACAACAATCATTAGAATAAAATAAGCCCATACCAATTGTCCCTTTTAATTACCTTAATATGTGTTTGATCACATTCCAATGTCTCCTAGTAGGAGCAGAAATATACCTTACAACAAATTAACTAAAAAGGATATATCATTCCTTATAGTATTTGCAAGATACATTAGTGCACCAATTGCACTAAGATATGGTACTTCAGGACTAAGGAGTTTTCACATTCTTTTCTTGAGGTTGTAATGGATCGTTATTCGAATCAAGTGATCGAACAATCATCGTAGTACTTAATGGGTTTGCTCTATCTATATAAAATCTTTTCAACACCTTTTTTGCGTAGGCAGATATATGGACAAAGAGACAATGTGTCAAATGCTCAATTTTCAAATCAAGGCATAATTTTGTTTTTCCAAAATTGTTCATCTCAATTTTTTTCTGTAAGTAATCAATTGCCTTTTGAAGGTCCATGGAGTTCCAATAAGGTTTATGTCATCGACATAGAAAACAAGTATAACAAACTTCATGTGATTTTCTTTATAAAATCAAATGAAAAAATTACATCATTCGTGTAACCTTCCTTAGATAATTATTAACTAAGACGGTTATCCACACGCGTTCAAATTGCTTCAAATCATACAATGATCTTTGAAATCTAATGGATTAATATACTGGGGCTTTGAACTATATGCCTTTGGCATCTTAAATTCTTTAGAAACTTCCATGTATATCTCATTATCAAATGATCTATACAGATATGTTGTAACCATATTTATTAAATGCATTTCTAGTCTCTAATAGACAGTAAAACTAATATGATAACTCATTGTTATTGCTTTTATAATTGTTAAATATGTCTTTTCATATCGACACCAGATTATTATGAAAATACTTGTGCAACAAGTCATGTTTTATACCTTTGTATTTCATTTTTCTCATACTATTTTCACACAAAAATCCATTTATAGTCAATAAGTTTAATACCATTAGCTCTTTGAGCTACAGGTCCAAAAATTTCATGTTTGACAAGTGAATTTAACTCTGATTGAATTATTTCTTGCCATTTTGGCCAATCACATCTTTGTCTATATTCTGTGATAGATTGAGGTTCAAGATCCTCACTATCTTATATGATTTTTGTTGCAACATTATATACAAATACATAATGCACTGCTATTTCAGATCGATTCAGATTGGTTCCAACATTACTTGAATTTATGGATAGTTACTCCTTTTCTTGAGTCTCAGGCTCATTAATCCTTTAGGGATATTAAAATTTCTCAAATCTTGAACTTTTATATGAGGATCCTTTGTAGTTTCATATTGACCATTTATTTTTATTTTTCTAGAATTTCAATCCATAAAACCCAATGGTCTACCACGCTTCAAGCGTACATTGGACTCATTAGCTATGACACTAGTGGATGGTCCTTTAGGGACATCAATTTTAATTGAGACATTCTCTGCAGGAATATGTAACTTAGTGATCCTTTTTAAATCTATAAATACATTTGGCATTTATTTATAATTTTTAGCAGATGAATAATCTTTTGTACTTCTTGCTCACAATAGAAGCACGTGGATCAAGATCAGATAGTGACGGATTTTTTACCAAATTTCTCTTTTGATGTCACTGTCTTCTCTTAATTATTAGAAAATTATCTAATTAAACCAGTAATTTGCAAATCAAGCAGAGAACATATCTCCCAGTAATGGTTTAAGATAGCAAATAATGAAGGGAGATTTAAGCCCAACAAAATTTCTAACCTTCTTTGACAGCCTATCTTAGTGCAATTTGGTGGTGTTATAGGGGCATATATAGTGCACCCAAAAATTCTCTAATGATATATATTGGGCTCTTGACTTAAAACCAATTACAATAGAGAAAATTTATCAAAATTTGTTGATATGAGATGAACAAGTGTTGTTGTATGTTGAATTGCATGATCCTAAATAAAAGTGGGCAACTTAGTTTTCATAAGCAATAGTCTTGTTATCAACTGCAGACATTTAATAATGACTCAACAAGGACATTTTGAGAGTGAACATGAGCTGCAAAATGTTAAACTCGTATTCCAATTGATGAGCAACAATCATTAAATGCTTGGGATAAGAACTCTGCAACATTGACAAGACGAATAGACTTAATCTGATAATCAAAAAACTGTGTTCGTAATCATATTATTTGTGCTAATAATTTTGCAAATGTCAAGTTTCAAGACGACAGTAGTCACACATGAGACCGTCTAAAAGAAACATCTATTAGGATCATAAAGTATCTAAATGACCCATGAGGTACATGAATAGGTCCACAAATATCCCCATGTATGGATTCCAAGAATGGAGTAGACGCATTCCCAACTTTTTTTGGTGATGTCCTCACAATTAAATTGCCTTGATAACAAGCATTAACTAAAAATTCACTATTTGAAAGAACCTTCAAGTTCTTTAATGGATGACTAATTAAATTTTTAATAATTTGTCTCATCATTATAGATCTCGGATGTCCCAGACAATCATGCCCAAGTACGAAAGTATTGGATTAGTAAACTTTTGGTTTACTGTATAATGTGCCTAAACTACACTAATCTTTGTCCAATACAAGTTAGAAGATAAAGTAGGAAATTTTTCTATAACACATGTCTACCCAGAGATATTCTTGGTGATACCAAGATATTCAAGAATAATATCATCAATTATCTTGATATGATAAGGACACGACCCAAATCGAGGCCTTGTCGTAATAGGCATCCCAAGTCCAACCAGGACCAGGTACCACCCCCATTACTTAACCCAACCTCCAAACGCGTACCCTAATTTGGATGAATTCTAAACACATAACAAGATAGTTTTTTGTACAATTCCAGAATTTGGGATAGGTCCATAACTATGACCAACCCAAGCTAGTCCAACCATCCAATACCCAACCGATAACCATACCAGAACCAAAACAATAACTAAGTACGAGGCCATATCATAATAGGATAAAACAATCATAAATACAGTCAAACACTATTATCCCCAATACCAATGCCAATACTAAGTCTGACACCACCGCCCATACCAACCTATAGTAGTCCCACAAAGCCTCTAACCGAAAGTAAAATAATATCCAGTTGAGACATGCCCTCAACAATTGCCAAAAACATTATCTATGAATTAACCAAAGTATGTAAAAACATCCATGACATAAAATGGATCCTTTCGTAATATGGAAGTTCACCACTGCAATCCAACCAAGAAGATCCTGAATCCGATCGCTAAGCGGGAGGAGTAGAATGGTCGGTTCTTGTATTGCGGGGGGATACAGCTGCCCGAAAATGGGTAAGCGGGTGAACGCTAGATGCACTCAGGATAAGGATAAAATAATTCCAACCTTTAAAACCAAGTAAACCAACCATATACATTCACAACCATACATACATATATATAACTAAAAGGGAATCGAGTTTCGCATGCCATTAAAACCATTAACCTGGGTATGTGTAGCTTAATCGTCCTAGAACCACCCATGGTCTATATGGATCCAGTGTAACC
The DNA here is from genome assembly GCA_030864215.1 of Capsicum pubescens. Lineage (NCBI taxonomy): Eukaryota > Viridiplantae > Streptophyta > Magnoliopsida > Solanales > Solanaceae > Capsicum > Capsicum pubescens. Next base: position 270,691,002 of record CM061548.1, read on the forward strand.
CCCTAAATTTATTTCGATACGTGTAGCCCTATGAATCAAAGATACCATAGTTGTATGGGATTCTCAAGTACCCTTCCCTCTCCATGATGCATATGTACACGTGTACTTAAGGGATTCCTTTGTACCCTGTAAGTATCATATATGGTTTCCATGGCTAATCTGCATGTCAGCAAACATAAGTTTCCAATGTCCGCCTATTGGACTCACACCTTCACGGTTAGCTCTCACACCCCACCATTATTTCCCAATTAAAACCATTACCATACAACCAAACAACCAATTCCATTTATTATTAACAAAGGCTATAAGTAGTGGTCTCGACATACAGACTATAGCTTGTAAGAAATATCCTTAGCCGACCTTTTAAAGATAAGGGATTCCCATGTACCTATAGATTACATTATCATGTTAACTTGGGGGAATCCCATGTACCCCACAAGATATTTATTATTAAGTTTTCTTCGGGGATTCCCTTGTACCACACAAGTCTTTCAACTAGACCAACCATAACCACCAATACCTTACTATTTAACCATTCCAAAAAATGTAAACCATTTATACCATTTAGGGTTCCATTACCAAGTTATACCATGCATAGTTCAATGAAAGTCCAACAATTTAACCAAAAACATTTTCATGGGTATTTTATCAAACATGTTAGGGGCATAGTATTTCCAAAGCCAAAACCAAGTACCAATTAAACATTCCCAACCAACCAAATGTTCAAAACACCATAATAATATGAAAACCATCAGTAAAATTCATGGGAAAACCATAACCAACTATTGTAGCAAAACCCCCTAACATATATTTAAAAATCCAAAACCATACAACATTTATGCCATGAAAACAATTTATAAAACATTCCTTTAGTTGGAACTAACAGTCAAGGAGGAGTACATGTCTTAGATTACGAAGATGACAGAAAGAAATCACCCTCGTAAGCCCCAAATTGATCCTATTGATGAAACCCTACCCCTCCTTGATCCAAGAGCCTTGAGAGAATTTGAGAGTTTTTTAAGAGAGTTTGAGTGATTACAAATAGGTTAAATAATGTCCCAAGAGTGTTATAAGTTGTGGGGCCTTAAGAAGTTAAGAGAGAAATTTCCATATTACCCCCTACTTAACTGCTTAAAATTCTCGTAGGATGGTACAACCACCCCATACCAACCGTACCCTAGGGTACGAATGGTACCCTATCTCATGCCCTAGGCCCCCCTTAGACCCCAACACTGTCCAACATACGACCATCCAAGCCAAATCATACCCAACCATACAACTAGTACAATGAAATTGTACCTTAGGCATAATAGAATCACCTAGATTAAACTTTAGGCAGCATACGATTGACACCTTACCATTCGTACCCTAACATATGACTTGTATATTCCAACCATACCTTAGATAGAAACCATCCAACCCACTCTGGTCACCATACGACCAAGACCAACCAAACCGTACCACATCATATGAGAAGTACCCCAAGTCATATGATGTCCAGAAGCCAAAAATTAAGAAATTTTCTAACGGTCAAAACCCCAGGGTGTTTTAGTCTCCTCTACTAGGGTCATTTATCCCTGAATGACGGACAAGGCAGTATAAGCATGATTTATACCCCAACATAACCATTCCACCCTTTAACTTTGTTAGAAAAAAATGCAAGGAAATCAACCTTCCTTTAACCAAGTTAGAAAACAAAGATGTGATCAAGAACATATACCTTTCGCACAAATATTTAAAGTAGAAAAAAATATGGATACTTGGACTACATGTCCTCTTCCGCTTCCCAAGTAGCTTCTTCCACCTTGTGGTTCCACCGTAGAACCTTAATCAAAGCTACATCCCTGGTCCGCAACTGACAAATTTGTCGATCCAAGATCTCAACCAGGTCTTTTGATAAGATAGAGAATCCGAGATACTCAATCCTTCTAAAGGAACAACCGATAAAGGATCACCTATACACTTTATCAACATAGAGACATAGAATACCGGATGAATGGAGCTCAAATAGAAAGAAACTCCAATTCATAAGAAACAACTACCAATCCTTCTCAAAACCACATAAGGACCAATATACCAGGGATAAAGCTTCCCTTTTTTCCCAAATCATATTAGTCCCTTCATAGCAGAAACCTTTAGGAACACCCTATACCTAACCTCAAACTCTAAGTCCCTACGCCTTACATCCTCATAGAAATCTTGGCCAATTTAGGAAACCTTTATCCTATCCATAATCACCTTTACCTTCTCTATAGCCTGATAAACCAAATCTGGGCCAAACATATCCGCCACACCAAGCTTGAACCACCCAATAGGAGATCTGCACCTCTTATCATATAATGCCTAAAAAAAGTCATCCCAATGCTAGAATGATAGCTATTGTTGTAAGAAAACACTTTAAGAGGTATATGCTCAAACCAATTACCACCATAATCAATCACGCATACACGAAGCAGATCCTCAAATGACTGAATAGTCCTTTCTGCTTTCCCATCCGTCTGCAGGTGAAAAACAATACTCAAACTAACCTTAGACCCTAACCCTTTCTGAAACAACCGCCAAAGGTGAGATAAAAACTGCATACCACGATCAGAGATGATCGAAATAGGTACTCTATTTAGCTTCACAATCTTATGAGAATACAACCTTGCATAATCCTCCTCTAAAAAGTTAGTCCTCGTTAGCAAGAAGTGAACCGACTTTTTCATCCTATCCACGATGACCTAAACCAAACCAAATTGGTTCCGAGACCGAGGAATACAGGTAACAAAATCCATATTGATCACCTCCCATTTTAATTTTGGTAATTCAATCTCTTGATACAAATCCCCAGGCCACATGTGCTCAACTTTCACTTGTTGACACACCAAACATTTGGCCACAAAATTAGCTATATCCTTCTTTATACCATTCCACCAATACATTTTCTTGAGATTATGATATATTTTTGTCGAATCGGGATGAACAACATTGCGCAATTCATGCGCCTCGGCCAATACCCTTTCTCGTAAACCATCGATATCAGGAACACATAACCTCTGTTGGTACCATAAGGTGCCATCACCACTGATCTCTAATACCATTACTTTTTGCCCACCTATATCACCTCTAATTTTTATCAAGACAGGATCTAGCATTTACTTCTCCTTGATTTTTGCACCAAGAGATGACCGAACCACTTCCTGTACCAACATACAACCATTCTCAGAGTCCAAAAGTTGAACACCAAATTAGCTAAGCGGTGAATATCCTTCACCAACTACCACTTTTCCTTATCCACATGAGCAAAACTCCCCATAAACAACCTTCTTAGAGCATTAGGAATAATATTATCCTTACCTTGATGGTAGTGAAGACTCATGTCATAATCCTTGAGAAGCTTAAGCCATATCCTCTGCCTGAGATTAAGCTCTTTCTGAGTGAACACATATTGTAGACTCTTATGAACAGAAAAGATGTCCACATGCACTCCATCTAAGTAGTGCTGCCAGATTTTCAATGTAACACCATCGCTAAAAGCTCCAAATCTAGAGTAGGATAGTTTCTCTCGTATACCTTTAACTGCCTAGAAACATAGGCTATCACCTTACCATGTTGCATCAGGACTTATCCAAGTACTACCTGGGACACATCATAGTAAACCACAAACCCCTTTTTGCCTTCAAGTAAAGTCAAAATTGGAGCTGAAGTTAGCTTAGCCTTCAGCTTCTCTAAGCTACACTCAACCATCTGACCAAGCAAACTTATTAACAATCATCTTATGGGGTACATGGGATTTCCCTAAGTCAACTTGATAATGTAGTCTATAGGTACATAGGAATCCCTTATCTTTATAAGGTAAAGGCCAAACCCAAAAAGCTCCTAATGCCGATTGGAGTCGTAGTTCTAGGCCACTTCTTAACCACTGACACCTTCTGTGGATCCACTATGATCCCCTTACTAGAAATAATATGACCCAAAAAAAAGACAGCCTCAACAAGAATTAAGACTTCAAGAATTTGGCATACAACTGCTACTCTTTCAAGGTCTGCAACACCACACAGAGGTGATTAACATGATCCATCTCACTCTTAGAGTACACCAAAATGTCATCAATGAATACAATGACAAACAGGCCTAAAAACTAACAAAAGACCGTATTTATCAAATCCATGAATTCTGCTGGGGCATTGGTCAAACCAAATGAAATAACCAAGAAATCAAAGTGCCCATACCGGATAAAGAATATCGTCTTAGGGATATCCACCACACTAATCTTAAGCTGATAATTCCCAGACCAAAGATCTATCTTTGAAAAGAATTTGTCACCTTACAACTGATCAAACAAGTCATCTATCATTGGAAGAAGATACTTATTCTTAACTATCACCTTATTCAACTGTCGATAGTCAATACACATTCAAAGGGAAACATCCTTATTACATATGAATAACACAGTTGCACCCTATGGGGACATACTAGGATAGATGAAAACCTTATCCAAATGATCCTTAAGTTGCTCCTTGAGTTCTTTCAACTCAGCTGAAGCCATTCTATAAGGAGTAGCTACTGGACAAGTGTCCAGAACCAAATCAATCCAAAATTCAATCTCCCTATATGTAGGAACACAAGGAAGATCATCTGGAAAGATCTCAAGAAACTTATTCACCACCAAAACTGAATCCAAATAAGGTCCTTCCGATTTAGAGACTTTAACCCAAACTAGATAATAGAGACACCCTTTAGAGATTAACCGTCGAGCTCTAAGATATGATATAAACCTTCTCTTAAGAGCTAGGGAACCACCCTCTTACTTAATAACTAGTTCATCAGGGAACTTAAAGACAATCTAAGGATGCATAGCACGAAAATAACCAATCCATCCCCAGAATGACATTAAAATCCACCATATCTAGTTCAAAATAATCTACAAAAGTGTCCTTACTACCAACAGATACCACATACCCTCTATAGATTCTCTTAGTAACCACAGAGTCACCTATCGAGGTAGAAATAGAAAAAGGATTCAAAATAACCTCGAGATCAAAACCAAAATACACACCCACACATGAGGTCAAATAAGAGGGAGTGGACCCTAGATCAAGTAAACAATACACATCATGAGAAAAGAGTTGTAATGTACCAGTCATGACATCAGGCGATGCCTTAGACTCCTTGTGGGATGTAAGAGCATATAACCTATTTCAGCCTGTGCCATCACCAGAAGTAAAAACAGATACAGAAGAAGTACCCTTGGGTGCAAAAACAAATAAAGAGGCAACCAAAACCTTGTTCTCTCCCGAAGCAACCTTACCAACTGGAAAATTTCTAAGCATATGGCCTAGTTGACCATATTTGAAGCACTTGTCCCTCCTTTCATCAGAGAAACCCCAATGTAACTGAACACAGATCCTACACAGATGACATGATGAGGCTGACTGAGCCGCCACACTAGTCTGAAATTGGGAACCCTATGCCCTAAAGTAATGGCCACCCTACTGATGCCTATCACCCGACTACTTCGAGTAAGGAGCACTGGTTGTGGAGAAAAAAATAGAACTCCCCAACTTCTTTTTTGGCCACTTACCACCAAACCTACCACTTTGTTATTGACCACCCTGCTCAGAGATCCTGAACTTCTTACCCTTTCTTTCCCCTATATCAGTGTGCTTTCTCTTTTGCTCCTCAAACTTTTGCATATGAATAATCAACCTAGAGATATCCACGTCCGTGATCAGCAATGCAGTCTTGGTTTTAAGGATAAACTCAAGAGACCATACTGAAGCAAACTTTCTCACCCAAGCCCTCATATCAGACACTAATTGCAGATCATACCTAGACAACTGGTAAAACTTCAAGGCATACTTCTTGACCAACATTTTTCCCTATTTTAGATTAAAAAATTTCTCTGCTTTTGCTTTCCACAACTCCTGAGAAAAAAAGCTATCCAAAAATATATTATAGAAAGTCTTCCACAGATATGACTCCTCAATATCACCCCTTGCCCATTCCCATTTCTAACACCATTGGTACGCCACATCTTTTAGCTGATAGGTAACAAAATTCACCCCTTCCACATTTATGGCCTGCGTAATCTTAAAGATATTTTTTATCTCATCCAGAAAACCCTGAGGATCCTCCTCTACCTCAACACCAAAAAAATACAGAGGATTCAACCTCATGAATTGGCCAACCCTTGTGGCCTCAGAAGATGCAATACCAGATATATCATGCTCAGCCTGAGAAGCTACCAACTGAACAATCATATGAATCGACTGACACAACTCCGCATTTATCACATCTGCCTGAGGAGCCTTAGGAGGACTAAAAGGAATTAGTGGAACTCTAGATAAATCAGGAACTGGACCCCTAGACCAAGTATGGATCCCATGAGAAGAACGTGTCCCATCAACATCTTCCCCAGTTAGGACAAAGGAGTTTTGGTGAACTTCAGATCATCGAGGCATGATCTAAGAAGCAAAAAAATAGAAATTAGAGAAGATTCTAGGGCTCGAACTCTACGATTGAAAATAGAACACAAAGAAGAGAAACATTTCCTAAATGTCTTGTAGCCTCTCTCTTATGAGAGTGGTACGCTACACACCCTTAAAAAGACTCTACTTGATACGACTTTGTAGAATTCTAATTGACTATGAACCTAAATCTCTGATACCAACTTTACACGAACCAGGGCCTTGTTGTAATGGGTATCATAAGTCCAACCAGGACCGGAGACCACCCCATTACCTAACCTAACCTCTAAATACGTACCCTAAGTCAGATAAATTCCAAATATATAACAAGATAGTATTTTGTACAATTTCAGACTCTGGGATATATCCATAACCATGACTAACCCAAGCAAGTACAACCATCCAATACATAACCAGCAACTATACCAAAACCAAAATAATAACCAAGTACGAGTTTATAAAATAATAAAATGGAACAATAATAAATATAGTCAAATGGTATCAGCCCCAATACCAATGCCAATATTAAGGCTGACACCACCGTTGAAAATTCACATACCAACCCAGAGTAGTCCCATAGAGCCTCTAACCAAAAGTAAAACAATATCCGATTTGGAAATGCACCACAACCATAGCCAAAACCAATGTCTATGAAATAACCAGAGTATATAAAAGCATCTATTACATAAAATAAAGCCTTCCAAAATATGGAAGGTCACCACTTCAATCCAATCGAGCTGATCCCAAAACTGATCACTAAGCAGGAGAAGTAGAATAGTTGGTTTCTGCATTGTGATGGGATACAGCTGCCCAAAGATGGGTTAGCGGGTGAACACTAGAATGCACTCAATATAAGGTTAAAATAATACCAACCTTTAAAACCAAGTAAACCAACCATATGCATTCACAACCATACATATATATAACCATGCTGGGAAAGGGAACGAGGTTTAACATGCCATTAAAACTATTAACCTGGGTATGTGTAGCTTAACCATCCTAGAACTTCCCATAGACTATATGGGTACAGTGTAACCCCCTGAACGGGCCTTGATATGTAGCCACGCAAACTGGAGAAACCATAAAAGTAAGGGATTCTTGAGTACCCTTTGCTCTCAATGATACATATGTACGAGTGTACTTAGGAGATTCCCATGTACCTTGTAAGTATCATATATGGTGTCCATGACCAATCCTCATGTCCATTAGACTCACACCTTCACGGTTATCTATTACACCCCGTCATTATTGCCCAATTAAAACCATTCACATACAACCAAACCACCAATTACATTTATTATTAACTAAGGTTATAAGTAGTAGTATCGTCATACCAAATATATCTTGAAAGAAATGTCCTTAGCCGACCTTTTAAAGATAAGGGATTCCTATGTGTCGATAGATTACATTATCAAGTTGACTTGGGGGAATCCCATGTACCCCACAAGATGATTGTTATTAATTTTTCTTGGGGTATTCTCTTGTACCCCACAAGTCTTTTAATTAGACCAACCATAACCACCAAGACCTTACCATTTAACCGATCTAAACCATTTAATCCATTTATACCATTTTGGGTTCCATTACCAAGTTATACCATGCATAGTTTAATGAAAGTCCAACAATATAACCAAAAACATTCTCATAGGCATTTTATTATATATGTTGGGGCATAGTATTTCCAAAGCCAAAAACAAGTACAATTAACCTTTCCCATGAAACCAAATGTTCAAACCACCATAATAATATGAAAACCATAAGTAAAAGACATGGAAAAACCATAACCAACCATTATAATAAAAAACCCCAACATATATTTGAAAATCCAAAACCATGCAACATTTATTCCATAAAAATAATTCATAAAACATGACTTTAATTGGAACTAACAGTGAGGGAGGATTATATGCCTTAGATTATGAAGATGATAGAGAAAAATCACCATTTTAAGCCCCAAATTGATTCTATTGATGAAACTCTAGCCTTCTTTAACCCAAGAGCCTTGAGAGAATTTAAGAGTGTTTTAAGAGAGTTTGAGTTATTACAAATAGGTTAAATGATTTCCTAGGAGTGTTATAAGTCATGGGGCCTTAAGTGGTTAAGAGGGAAAATGTTCAGATTACGCTCAACATAACTGCTTAAAATTCCCACAAGATGGTATGACCACCCCATACTAATTGTACCCTAGGGTATGAGTGCTACCCTATCTCATATACTAGGCATCCTCTTAGACCCCAACACTATCCAACATATGACTAGTACTATGAAATTGTACCCTAGGTAAAATAGAATCACCTAGACTAAACTTAGGGAAACATACGACTAACAACTTACCATACGTATCCTACTATACGACTTGAATGTTCCAATTATACCATGGACAGAAACCATACAACCCACACTGGTCACTGTACGAACAAGACTAACCAAACTGTACCACATCATACGAGAAGTACCCTAAGTCATATGATGTCTAGAATAAAAAAATTGAGAAATTTTCTAAGAATTAAAACCCAGGGTGTTTCAGATAACCATTTTTTCAATATATTTAAATATCAACAAGTTTCTTTGAGACTTAGTACAAAATATAGCACAACTTTTGATGAGTTTTGCTCCCTTAGGCAAGATTATAGTGGATTTTTCAAAAACTTCAATTAATTTTGCAGTACTAGAAATTATAGTAATATTTATCTTATCGATGCTTTGGACTCATTATCTTTGAAACTAGTGGATAGTCCTTTAGGGACATAAATTTGAAAGAGGTCATTCTCTTCTGGAATATGTGATGTAGTGATCCTTTTCAAATCTATAAATGTGTCTGACATTTGATTTATAATTTTCTGCAAATAAATAATCATTTGTACTTCTTTCTCACAAATATAAGAATGTGGATCAAGATGATATAGTGATGTATTTTTCTACGAAATTTCTCTTTTGATGTCACTATATTCTCCCGCTAATTTTGTGAAAATTATCTCATCAAACCGACAATCTAAAAATCAAGTAGTGGACATATCTCTCATTTATGGTTCAAGATCAAGATAATGGAGGGAAATTCAAACCCAACATATGTTTATAACCTTCTTTGAGGGCCCACTTTGGTGCAATTTGGAGATGCTATAGGCACATTTACAATGCATCCAAAAAATTTTGATGAGATATATTAGGCTCTTGACCCAAAATCATTTACAATGGAGAAAATTTATGATAATTATCAGTCTGATACTAACAAGTATTGCACATGCAGAATCGCATGATCTAAATAAAAGTAGACATCTTAGTTTTCATAAGCAATGATCTTGTTATCAACTATAGATGTTTAATTAATGACTCAATGAGACAACTAAGTGATTTATATTTCTTTTTGGGTGCTTGAAAAAATCCTCTACATCTAAACATGTGATGTCAACATGATTTTCAAAGAGAAAATTAGCTTCAGAATTTTTCTCTTTCTTCTTTAGTGATGATTTATAAAGGTCAACCAAGTGTTTGAGACACGATAATTACGTGCATAGTGTCCTTTTCCATCACACCAGAAATAAGTAATTGCTTCACTTTTCTCATATTTTTCTTTCTTCTTTTGATGATGCTTTTTGTTTGATGAACAATGAACACTAGGAACAAGATTTCTTTCTTGATCATCCCGACAACGATCAAGACCACATCTAGGGTTGTGACCTTTTTGTAATGACCCTTTAGGTTATTTTTTATATTTCCACTTATATTCATTGTAAGAGCTTTTTCATAGCTACTTTAAGTCATTTATGACTTGCTGGAACTGATAGTTAGGTTTTCAGGTAGTTTATTTGTTATTTTAGAGTCAATTCCCTGTTTAGAAGTCTTTGTTGGTTCTAAATAGCCACCGGGTGAAAACTTTAGTAAAAAAATCTCGGATGCAAGTTTCAACTGTGTCAGATTCTTCAGAATATAGATTTTTGGTTAGTCAAACCTTTGGTTTGAGTCCCAATGCACCCGAACTCATTTCAACCTATTGTTCGGAAAGTTGGAAAATTAGAAGTTTGGGTGTGGGACCACATTTAGTTGAAACCACCTCGAATGGAAAATACGAGTTTGCCAACATGTCTAAATTTCAAATTTAGTGGGGTTACATAGTTGATTTACATATATCATATTTTGAATGAATCCCGAGGTGCTGGTGAAAACTTGTAAAATTTCCAAGTTTTTCTGGTGTTGGTGCATTGCGATCTCATAATGTATATTGTAATCACACTATGGAAATTGCAATAGGGTTTTAGCAATTGAACAATAACGATTCTAGTCCAAGGAGTGCAATAGCAATATCTCTTTACCTGATGTGGGTATTTAAGGACCCCTTAGGCCTCATTTTGGGCATTTCTCCCTCATCCTTGAGACTTAGAAACCCTAAAATGGTGTGCTAACCTTAAATTAAGTCTTGGGTGTGAGTTGGAATCTTCATTAACTTATATTTTTGTGATTAACATCGGATTTAAGGTAAGGATCCTTCAAATTCATTCATGTATTTCTTGAATTCTTGACTGAAATCCAAAATAACTTGAGGGATTGATTTTATCCCAAATAAGTTTCATTTTCATCTACTGCTTGAGCGTTATGATTCCTTGATGGTGTATGAACTTTGGGGTGACCTCATAAACTTATTTTTCATAAGTGGAACCCACTTAGGGTTTTTGGTGTCGTTTTTGGACCCAAAGCACAATGGTGAAATATGGGTATCGATATTTTTGTAATGATGTGAAGAATGTGTTTTTGATAGCTTGGATCCTTGAAGAAGATTCTCGAAATAGAAAAGAGAAGGTTTAGCATTTTGTGAGCTTTCTTTGAATTTTAGGTAGGTTAGGCTTATTCCTTGTTAGATTGAGCTATATTACAGTATAATTAAGATATCTTATTAGATTGAGAAGGGTTTTAGGTGTTGGACTGATAAATGTTAAGGTTTTATAACATCATTTAGGTTACTTTTACTCATAGATTGAAATTCTTGACTTTTAAGCTTGAACCTTGGTGAATTAGACTTCATGTCACTCTAGTTAGATAGGAGTGACGTTGTCACTCATATTTCGGGAAAAGATAACCCTAGTTTCTTACATTAATGGAAGTGCCTTAGTTACTATGGTTGAGTTAAGTGAAGTGTTTGGGAAGGACCTTTATCTTAGGTTTATTGGTCATTTGCTATACATCTAAAAGTTGATATAGAAACCTTAGCCTAGTCCCGGGTAGAATTTATATTTAGAATGTATTTTGGGGTATTAGAAGTGGGTTCTTGATCCACCTTAGCTTGGATGACATAGTACCTTTGAAGACCTTAGACACTTACTAAATTCCTAGGAAACTCTCCTTTGGAAACATGTTGGATAACCTTGGTAGTAATTATGGGGATGCTATTAGAACTAATGTTCATGGTCTAATTAACGATAATTAGTGATGATTCCATAATGAGATAGTGTTTATTCTATTAAAGGATCCTATGACCATGTTATTAATTAATCCATGGATTTGTTATTGCTCAAGTTAGTGATAAACTTTCTTTATGCTAATTGTGGGCTAATGAATAAGTTACTTTTGGGACATTACTCATGGTAATACTTATTGTTATGCTCTGAAATACCCTAAACTTTGACCCTCATAAAATTTCATGGGTTTTAGATATTATGTCCATGGTATGACTCTAGGATACCAATCATACCCTAGGATACGAGGTGTATGATCCCAAGTCGTATGAAGCTTATTTGACTAGTCTGGTTAAATCTATCCAAGATACAGCTTGTGGGTACTTTTTTGTAATGCCTCATGAGTATACCTTGGACGCCACATGGTGCTTATAGTCATAAGTGACCACAAGCTAACCCATGAATTGGTACCTATTGTAAGCACTGAATGAAACTATTAATAAAAGATACATATATGCAGAATAACTGAATATACCATAAGGTTTTATAATACTAAAACATTACTGAACTCTTAAATTTGAAACAACTGTCTGAAAGTAATAACGTAAAGACTGATAATCAACTAAAAATTAGATAACTATTTAAAAGTGTCTGAAATCCTCTAACTAAATGACTGTGGAGTTGATGGGACATGTCCCTAACTAAATCTGATTGACTACTGGACTGAAGTACTAAAATAAATATAACCAGCCCTCGAAATATAAGGTTTCACCACTACTGTTGCTGATGCACTGGAATATTTAAGTGTGGTCAGGAACGTGAGCATTCGAATCTGGAGAGTGACCCCTGAGATCATTCCTAATCTGGCGGGTGACCCCTGAGATCAGTCCTAAACTCGCGGATAATATCTGATAACCTACGCTGGCTACATAGTTTTGGAACTTAGGGATTTCTTCTAAGGACCCGATCCTAACTGATGGGTGAGCCCTCATCCGTAGGTTCGTTCGATGCTGAATCCTACTCCCAACTGAACTGACACTGATTACTGAATGAAACTAAGTTTAACTGAACCCACAACTGATCGTATTAACTAACTGAATAATATTTCTCAGGGTATGACCGAAATCATTCTGTAGATACTAAGAACTAGGTGAACAACTAAATTTTGAGTATTCATAACCCCCAGGACTCGGCCACTATAACAATAGGGACACATGAAAGCTTCGAAACCATGGAAGGGAAAGCATTGTTCACAATTATTCACTTAAGCATTTCATCAAACACATGGGAAACATGAATTTAAACATGAGAATACCTTTAAACACGATGAGATAACACAATCACATGACAAGATCATAAACTGAGGATTTATTCTAAATTCTCGTAAACATGATATGGAAACCACCATATTTATAACATTCTATAATGCATTCCATTTGAAGCAATTTCTAATCTTAACTTAAAATTTAAATGGTAAGAAATTCATGGACTTAAGCCTGGGAATGAGTGAAATATGTGAGAATAGCATAATTGCAATACTAATACCATACTTAAGGATTTAACAATGAAATTTCATGCTTCAAACGTGTAAGGGATGCTTTCAATGAAAATAAATTGTAAACATCATGTATAATTGAAATTCATAAAATTTTCATGGAGATAAATCATTATAAACATGTAATTTCACAATTTAAAACTAAAAGATAGATTATTGGACTCCATGGGTGAAAAGGTCTCATGGATTAACATCTAACATACCTTGATTGAAGAATTCGTGCAGGTTCTTGGTGGTTTTCTTGAAACTTGAGCTTGAATCTTGAAGGGGCTAGGGTTTGTTCTTGAGAGAAAATTACTTTCTTGTAGAGTAATTATGAATAATGGGCCATATAATGCATCTTTGGGGTTTTAATTTCATGTTTTGAACGGCTTTGGGTGAGGGAAAAATGACAAGACTACCCTTGGGAAATTAAAATTCATAACTGAAACCCAAAATTGACCCTCACCGCAATGCGCCAAGGCTGTCATCGCAATTTTCACCACGATGCGGTGAAATTACGGTGACTTGCTGGAAGCTGACAATTTTCATTTTGAACTTCACCAAGATGAAGTATAGTGAGCACTGTTATAACCACCAGATGCGGTGCAATCATGGTGATCTACTATTTTGGAAATCCAAACATGGTCCAAACCTCATCCAAAAAAGCTAAACTTACCTGAGACATGCTACTTACACCCCTTAACATGAATTAACTTAGAAACCATCATCTCGGGGTTGGGAAGGTCACTTTAAAAATCATCGAAGTTAAGAGACCAAAAATAAAACTAAGTCTCCAACACAGCTAAATTTTTAGGTTCTAAGTCTATGATGCATGCTCTATGAGCTGAACTGAGCTAAGAAAAGTATGGGGTATTATATTTTCATACCATAAAATATGACTTAGACCTAGGTGGTTGTATAATGGTCAGTATAGGGGACCATGAGTAGGTCTAGGGTACGAGTTATGGTACTACTCGCACCCTAGGGTATGGCTAAGGGGGTTAGGTCATACTCTCCTGGGACTTGGTTTTCAGCTTTTAAGTTGAGGGTAGTTCGTATATTTCCTACTGAAAAACCTTATGTCCCCATGTTATATAACCCTTGGTGGCCTCTCATAATGCACTTTGAAGAATAGAAACAATTCAAAATACTCTCTCAAACTCACTTGAAGATTGGAGGCTAGGGTTTCTACAAGTGTTCTCCAAAGAGCTCAAGAGTCAAGTTTCTCTTTGAAATCTTCTCTTTTAAGGCATGTATTCTTCACTCATTTCTATTTCCAACTAAAAGAATGTTTTAGTTTGTTTTAAACATTGATTATAAATTATATATGGTGGATTTAAAAACCTATGTTGAGAGTTTTTAGTGCATATTGTTGGGTATTGGTTAAACTATTTTTTCACATGTTTTTGGTGATGGTTTGCATATGTGGGTACTTTTGGCTATGGTTTAACAAATGGGTAATGGGTAACCCAAAATTTGATGATTTATACTTTGGGGTCTTGGTAAATTTATTCCCTTAACGTGTTTGATAAAATGCCTAAGAGAATGTTTTTACTCTATTGTTTAACTTTCATTAGAACTATTGCATGGTATGGTTTGGTAATAGAAACCTAAATGGATTTTGATGGTTTTGCATTGGTTTAAATGGTTTTGAAATGTATAAGTGTTTTAAATGTTTGGAATGGTTTAAAATGGTATGAATGGTATAAATGGTTGGAATGGTTAAATGGTAAAGCTTGATGGCTATGAAATTGATTTGAAGGAAAACCTTATGGGTTAAAAGGGAATCCCAAGTGATTGAAAAGATAGAATTGGTTTGAATATTAAATGTCTTGTGGGGTACAAGGGAATCCCCCAAGAAAAGCTTAATAATGAAATACTTGCGGGGTATACGGGAATCCCCCAAGTAAGCTTAATAATGATACACTTGTGGGGTACATGGGAATCTCCAAAGTAAACTAAATAATGTGATCAATGGGGTACATGGGAATCCCCTAAGGTTAGCTGTGGATATTGCTTGCAAGTTATAGTTGGTATGACGATACCACTGATGATAGCCTTGGTTAATAATAAATGGAATGGAGTTTTGGTTGTGTGGTAGTAGTTTTAATAGGTAAATAATGGTAGGGTGTGATAGCTAACCATGAAGGTGTGAGCCCAATGGACGAACACTAGAAACTCATATTTGTTGACATGAGGATTTGGCATGGAGACCATATACTTGAGGGGTACATAGGAATCCCCTAACACTGTATATATGTGTTATAGAGAGTTAAAGGTACACAAGAATCCCATACTCCTATGGTATCTCTGGTTCGTGTGGCTACATGCATTGGGGCCTATCCAGGGGGTGACACTGGATCCATATATCCCATGGGTGGTTCTAGGACTATAAAGCTACACATACCCAGGTTAATAATTTTAAAGGCATGCTAAACCTGGGTCCTATCACGGCATGATTTATATAATATATATGTATATGTATATATGTGTATGGTTGTGAATTCATATGGATAATTTACTTAGTTTTAAAGGTAGGTATTATTTTATTTATCCTGAGTTCATGCTAGCATTCACCCGCTAACCCATCTTAGAGTGATTATATCCCCACGCGATGCAGGAACCGGCCATACTACTCCTCCTACTTATTGGTTGGATGCGGGAACAACTGATCTTGGATTAAAGTGGTGAGCTTCCATAGTTCAGAAAGTGTCCATTTTATGTCATGGATTACTTTACATATCTTCGTCTTTTCATAGACTTTGTTTTTTTGGCGATAGTCCGGGGCATGTCCCGACTAGATATTCTTTTGTTTTTGTTTAGAGGCTTTGCATGGACAGCTATGGAATTGGGTATGGATTGATCATGTTATTTATATAAATACATTTGGTTATTATTTTTTGGGTTTATGGTTTTGGTATGGTTAGTAGTTTAGGTTATTGGATAGATTGACTTAGTTGGGTTGGCCTCGGATATAGGTTAATTCCAAAGTCATTACATGGTAATCAGGCTATCTTGTTATATGTTCAGAGTTCATCCTACTCAAGATAGATATGTTGGTTGGTTGGGTTGGGTATCGATGGTGGTCTCCAGTCTCGAATGGACTTGAGATTATCCATTACGATAAGGCCTCGGTTTGAGTCGTATCAAGTTGGTTTCAGAGACAAGTTTCGATTTCATTGGGCGTCCATAAAGTCGTGTCGAGTAGAGTCTTAGTTATGGGTGTGTTGTGCACCATACTTATAATCAAAAGTATACGAGGCATTTAGGAATATTTCACCTTCTTATTGTTCTACTTTCAGGTTATGGAGTTTAAGGTCTTAAACTCTTTCCTAAATCTTCGTTGGTTCACTTTTCACATCATGTCCTTGCAAGGATCTAAATTTCATTGAAGCTCACTTGTCCAACTCGAGTACGACATGGATGGATCTAGTCCCGCTCATGGGACACAGATCCAGTCAGGGTCACAGCTTCAGGTTTTCCCTGTGGAGTCCCATCGGTCTCCACTGACCCTATTTTGAAAGGTGGCACTCATTTCTAGTTACCCCAAGAAGAGTTACCAATTTCGAATTTTGTCATTCTATTAATCTATTAACCTGGATAGTGACAACTCTGTCATGACAGTCCAGTCTTAATGGTATAGGGGAGAATAAAGAAAGGTCAAGAAATAGGTAGGGTGAGAGGTCTTGATTTTCTAGACAAAGGGGAGCCCAACATTATAGTGGTAAGTAGTCTAAAAGAAAGAGTTGGGTAGGTTTTAACTCCTGTTCTATATCTAGTACTTCCTACTCAAATCCATTGGAAGGCAGACATTTTCAGAGTGGTAATGCTTCTAGGGTATAAGGTGCCTAATCTCGAACTATTGGGGCCTAATCCGCACCATCCCATTCTTCTTATAGGTTTTGTGGTCAGTCACACCTTAGTTGTTGCGAGGAAGAGAGGAATCGGTGTTTTAACTATGGTCAATTGGGTTATATGCAATGGGAGTGTCCCATAATGATTACCGCTTGGGTAAATAGGCTACCAGTTACCACTTCTCTAGTTAATGCACCATGGGGTGCTGCTTCTATCTTTGATATTGGTTGGATCATCTCAATGCTTTTATTATTCCTCAGAAGTCTGAGGCATCTTATGATGTTGAAACTGGTATATTGAAAATTCATTTCTCGTTATGAGTATTGGTTACTTGGTATGAGGTTCCCTATCCCTTTTGTGACCTTATTTGTGCTTGTGTATTTTGGTTTTGGGCCCAAGGTTATTGAAACACCTAGACCTAAACATTTAAAAACAACTTTATTTTTGTGTCTCTGAGTGAGGTATGACTAGAGATTTGAGTCGTACCCTTGGTCACGACTCTTACCAACTTTGCCCTTCCCTTTCGTACCTTGATTAGTCCATGAGGGTATCATACTATTTCCTATATGACATGACCTCCTCTTGGATGTAACCAATACATATGAGTCGTATACTATTAAACCGTATAGAGAGAAGCCTCAAACCAAGTAGATTGTTTTTGTTAGGAGTGAAGCTTATGAGTTAGTGGTGAGTCATACCTATTGGATATGACTCAAGGATGACCACTCATACCCTTAATAGTGTGTGTCACCTAGGAGAAGCCTCAGTATGATTTAGGGTACCACTCGTACACTAGGGGACGTTTGCTAAGAGAACCGTATAGGGGAGTCGTACCCTGCACGAATTCATTTCTCAGTTTTTAACTAAGGACCTTTTGGTCATTTTCCTTGCCTAAAACCCTAAACCCTCTCACTATATAAGGAATAAAAGCCTCCTAATCCCTCATTTTACAAGACTCAAACATTGCAAAACACTCTAAAAGCTTCTTGAAGCAAGATTGGAGGCTAGGGTTTGGAGGGAGCTCATCTAGTGTCAAGAAGGATCCAATACTATTGGTGTGTCATCTTGTTTAAGGCATGTATCTCTTACCCTATTTAAATATCTCTAAACCCATATATTTCACACTTGGATTAGTAAGTGTACATGGTGGTTTTGAAATTAAATAAAAAGGGTTTTATTACCTAAGGATGTATGATGTTGAATCTTGCTTAAACTTATGTTTATATGTGATATTGATGATGAAATGTGGCTGATTTTTGTATATGGATTAACATAAGGGTCTTGAGTAACCCTAATCTTGATAATATATACCATGGAAATGGCCTTGTTGAAGGTATGGACCCAAGGTGTTTGTGAAAATGTCTAAGTGAGTTATCTAGTCATATGTTGTTAATGAGTAAACTAGGGAAATGGACCAAATAAACATGGATAAATGATAAATAAAGTGTTAAAGAAATTATAAACCATGTGTGATTAAATTGATAACCTTGGTTGTTGGCTAATGAAAGGGCAAAGTCCCTAGATATAAAGATAAACTTAAATTATGGGTTGAACCCAAGTGTGGTGAGAATGTTGCATAGAATTATTGTAAGGGTCTTGATGGACATAACTTGCTTTGTATGTTGAATTAAGTGAAGGCATTGTCCTATTGTGATGGTTGAGCAATAAATGCTCCCATAAGGACCATTTGGTCATGTATAGTGTTGAATTGTCTAATGTTATTAAGGTCCTTAAATATTGTTTTAAATGTATGTTGATGCATGGGCAAAGGGTTAAAGTACCAAATGCTAACTAATGATAGTTATGATGGCTTGAGGTCAAAGTCTCTTGCCTTATGAATGGCTTGAGGTTAAAGTCCCTTGCCCAATAACATTGCTCGAGGTAAAAGTCCCTTTCTTAAAGAGATCTATTAAGGTTAGAAAACCACGCTAGATGGAACGGCTAGTGGTTAGAGTCTAAGTGTATCATGAGGTTAGAGTCCCTTGGCTAATGTGTGAGCATGAGATCAAAATCCCATGCCCAATCGAATGTATAGACATGTGGTTGAAGTCCTATGTCTAATTGGATGTGTGTATGGCTAGAGCCCTTTGTTTGAATGATTGCATATACGGTTAAAGTCCTTGGCTAATAAATGAGTAAGCATGGTTAAAGTCCCTTGTCTAAGTGAATGTCAATGTTGTTAAAGTCCTATGCATAATGTGAATTGTTAAACCTATAAGTGTGGAGGGCTGGAGTCCTCCACTTAATGTCTAATGAATGAATGTTTGAGTATGATAATAAGCCTTGATATCTGGATTTGGATATGATATATATATATATATGTGTGTGTGTGTGTATGGATTAATGTATGAATAAGATGAAATATGATATAATGAAATATGATAGATTGACTTGATATTGATTGCTGGTGATATTTTATCACTTATCCTTAAGTTACATACTAGCGTTCCAACCGCTAACCATCTCCGTACCCTATGTCCCTATGTGACATAGGGGTCAGAGCATCTTTTCCTCTTCCTACATAGTGATTAGTAGGTCGAAGCAGTTCATGCATTAACTTGAAGTTCTGAGCTTCCTTACTTCGAAAGATGTTTATCTCTTGGTCTCTTATGATTAGACTTAGACTCATTTAGATTTGGTTTGGCTATTATCGGGGGCTTGTCCCGACATATACATTTGTTCACTTCGGTTTTGTATAGAGGTATTATGAAGAACTGTGAACTTGGGTGTGAGTTAGGTATTATGAATCTAATATTGACTTATGATATTATTCCCTTAATCTTAACTTGTGAATTGGAGTTTTTTTGACTCATATTATATGATGAGATATTGGGTTGGGTTATTGGGGTGACCTCCAATTCAGGTGAGCTTGGGGTGCCTATTCGACACTGCCTGGGGTTCGGGTTGGATCAGTTATTTTGGACTCCTTTTCTATTTCTACCCCAGTAAGTGACTCTGTGATTACAAGAAGAGTCTATAATTACTAGAAGAATCTATGGGGGTGTATGGTATCTATCGGTCTTGGTGTATAGGTTTGACTTGGATAATGTAGATTTCAATGTCATTCAAGGGATGGATTGGTTATACACGTTCTATGCATTATTAAATTATTGGGTTCATACAGGTTGTCTCTAGACTCCATAGTGAGTCAATTATGGAGTGGGAGGATGGTTTCGTTCCCTAGCAATTAAGGGAAGGGTTACATTATATCTTAGAACTCGAAGATTGGTCTCTAAGAGGTGTCTCTATCACTTGGTCTGGGTTAAAAGTTCTAACTTGGGAGCTCCTTCTTCGCATTCAATTTTGGAGATGCATGAATTTCTTGAGGTCCTTTCTGATGACCCCTGTGGTGTCTTTCCAATAGTGAGGTTGAGTTTGGGATTGGTCTTATTTCAGACACTTATCTAATTTCTATTCTTTCTTTATAGAATAGTTCCAATTGAGTTAAAGAAGCGTATAAGGAAAATTAAGGGATCTCTAAGTGAAGGTTTCATCCGTCCTAATATTTCTCCATGGAGTGTTTTTATTCTTGCATATGTAAGGGGAATAGTTCTAGGGAAATGTATAGGTTGGCAGTGGGTGAATAAGAAATTTAGGGGTTCCTCCTTGTGGGGTGGACCATATGTGCATATTCTGTAGGGGATGCTTTGCTAGTAGTGCTTGGTGGTTGATAAATACTAGGTTTGAACCTAGATGTTTGATTTTGGTAAAGAAAGTATGTTACCTCGGGGATAGCAATGCGGGAATTATGGAGGTAAATTGGTGGGTTAGATTAGGTGTGCGTAAGGGGTAAGGTTGATAACTTGGGGTTTATATGACTATACTGGGCTCTAGGTAGCATATGGATGAATAAGTTTTCTGGTATAGGAAGACCAAGTGTCCCTAGTGTACATCCTTAATGATACACATTAGAGCGGGGTGTCTTTCTTATAGGTGTCATAGAATGAAGGTTGAGGGTAAATCTTAAATTTTCTTCTAGCGAAGGACTCTAAGGAAAGGTCGGGTTGCTTATCCTAGTGATTCTCTTCTTTCTCGTTTAAGAGAGTACTAGTGTTGCATGCATTATTTTAGTGTTTATGCCTAAGGTTCGCATTTTGCATTCGCCTTGTTCCCTGGATATGATTCTTGACTTTACATTACATTTTACCTATGGTATATACGGTTGTGTTTCTTTCAGTGATCAGTCCTAAGAACTTCTTTTATGGTATGGTTATGTCAGGAAGGTTCTTCATTATGGCCTAGATTGTTTCTATAAAGTATTTAGTGTCTATGATGCCCTATTTTATTTCGGGGGTCTTGCCTAGGATGGCATGGTTAATTCTTGTACTTTAATTCTTTATTGACCCTTCTTATATTAGGATGATAGTGGTTTGGAGAGCATAGTGATGTTTTGAAACAAAGAGTGTAAAAGACTCTAAGTGGGGGAGATTCAGGGTGACTACTAGAGTTAAGGTTTTGAAGAGTACGGTAAGGTTATTGAAATGAGAAATGGTTAGGAGGGGAGTAGGTGGTGGAAACCTTTGTAAAAATGATAGAGGGTTCTAGATCTTTGGAAGGAAAGATCACACCACAGGCATATAAGCGGTAGGATTGAATGTTGTGATTGGTAGATATACCAATAGTTGTGTTAGGTAACTAAAAATATTAGTGGGGCTGTGTGTTTGGCTACAGTGATGGAAGTGGGGTAGTGTTTTGGGTGGATAAAGGGAATAATGTCCCGTGTCCTAAGTTAACTCCTTCTTGCATGAATAGGCTTGAACATGGAAGTAGTGTATGGTTAGACTTAGGCTCTCATGATGTGTGTCTGTGTTGAATTGGACTTGTTCCCTAGCATGGGATCCATTGATCTAGTATTCCATGTATTGGTATGAGGTAAGGTATGGGTTGTCCTTCATCGGTTGGTTCCTGTGGGTGGTATTAGTATTATGGATTTTGCGTCCTATAAGGAGGTCCCGGTGAGGATCTTGGGTTTCAAAGTTTACCGGTTGCGAATGAAAAGGTGTGGCTTCGGTAAAGGTTCCATGGTGGAACCAAAAAATTGAGGAAGCCATTTTGGATACGGAGGTGGACATAGAGTCCACGTATCTGTGTTAGTTTTTCTTCCAAAAAATTATATGTAATGTATGTGCTCTTTGACACATCTTGGTTTTCTAACTTGGTTAAAGTAAAGGAATGGTTTTTTTTTTGCATCTTTGTTTTCTAACTTAGTTAGAGGTCGAAATAGAAGTATTGGGGTATGAATCATGCTTGGGATATGTGGTGATCTTCTCATCTTAGTTTATGTCTTCATTTTTTAATTTTGTCAGAGGGAAATTTAATGGGTGTTAATGTGTTATCTTGGGCTTATTCTCGCCCTTACCCATCTTCGAGGATGAATGATTGTAGTGGGGGAGTATAAAACACCCTAAACTTTGATCCTCACAAAATTTTATGGGTTTTAGAAATTCTATCCATGGTACGACTCTATGGTACCAATCGTACCCTAGGATACAACTTTGGATGCCTCTCTAGTATGTTAGAAAGTGTGTTTTGGGTTGGGTGACTCAACATCATACTAGTCGTATGGAAGGATACAAGTTGTATGATGTCAAGTCGTATGAAGCTTGTGGACTAGTCTAGTTGAATCTGTCCAAGATACGATTTGTGGGTACTTTTCATACCCTAAGATATGACTTAGACCTAGGTGGTCATAAAATTATCAGTATAGGGGACCATGGGTGGGTCTAGGGTATGAGTTAGGGTACCACTCATACCCTAAGGTACAACTAAGGAGATTGGGTTGTACCATCCTGGGACTTGGTTTTTAGCTTTTAAGCTGAGGGTAGTCCGAATATTTCCCACCTCAAACGCTTATGTCCCCATGTTATATAACCCTAGGTGGCCTCTCATAATATACTTTGAAGAATAGAAAGACTTCAAAATACTCTCTCAAACTCACTCTTGAAGATTGGAGGCTAGGGTTTCAACAAGTGTTCTCCAAAGGGCTCAAGAGTCAAGTTTCTCTCCGGAATATTCTTGCATAAGGCATGTACTCTTCCCTTATTTTTTTTTCCAACTAAAGGCATGTTTTATTTTGTTTTAAACATTTATTATGAATCATAGATGGTGGATTTAAAAACCTATGTTGAGGGTTTTTGGTGCATATTGTTAGGTATTAGTGTAAACTATATTTTTACATGTTTTTGGTAATGGTTTGCATAGGTGGGTACTTGTTGTCTATGGTTTAACAAATGGGTGATGGGTAACCCTAAATTTGATGGTTTATATTTGGTTTTGATCTTGGTAAAGGTATGCCCTCAACGTGTTTGATAAAATGCCTAAAATAATATTTTTACTGTATTGTTGAACTTTCATTGGAACTATTTCAAGGTATGGTTTGGTAATGGAACCCTAAATGGATTTAGATGGTTTTGCATTGGTTTAAATACTTTTGAAAGGTTTAAATGTTTGGAATGGTTTAAAATGGAATGAATGGTGTAAATGGTTGGAATAGTAAAATGGTGAAGCCTTAATTCCTATGAAATTGATTTGAAGGAAAACCTTGAGGGGTACATGGGAATCCCCCAAGTGAATCAAATGATGGAATTGGTTTGAATGTTGAATGTCTTATGGGGTACAAGGGAATCCCCCAAGCAAATCTTAATAATGAAATTGTTATAGGGTACACGGGAATCCCCCAAGTAAGCTTAATGATGATGTACTTGTGGGGTACATGGGAATCCTCCAAGTAAACTAAATATTATGACCAATAGGGTACATGGGAATCCCCTAAGGTTGGCTAAGGACATTGCTTGCAAGCTATAGTCGATATGACTATGCCACAATAATAGCCTTGGTTAATGATAAATGGAATGGTGGTTTAGTTGTGTGGTAATGGTTTTAATTAGGAAATAATGATGGGGTATGATAGCTAACCATGAAGGTATGGGTCCAATGGACGAGCATTGGAAACTCGTGTTTGCCGACATGAGAATTGGGCATGGAGACCCTATAATTGAGGGATACATGGGAATGTCCTAACACTTGTATATATGTATCATGGAGAGCAAAGTGTATATGGGAAACCCCTACTCCTATGGTATCTCCTGTTCGTGTGGCTACACGCTTCGTGGCCCGTCTAAAGTGTGACACTGGACCCATATAGCCTATGGGTAGTTCTAGGACGATTAAGCTACACATACCTAGGTTAATGGTTTTAAAGGCATGCTAAACCCTGTTCCTTTCTTCAGCATGGATTATATAATATATATGTATATATATGTGTGTATGGTTATGAATGTCTATGGATAGTTTACTTAGTTTTAAAGGTTGGGATTATTTTATCCTTATCATGAGTGCATGCTAGCATTTACCTGCTAACCCATATTTTGGAGGTTGTATCCCCATATGATATAGCAACCGGCGTACTACTCCTCCTACTCATTGATCGGATTCGGGAATAGTCGGTGTTTTATTGAAGTGGTGAACTTCCATGGTTTGAAAGGCATCCATTTCATGTCATGGATTACTTTACATATATTCATTTTTTCATAGACTTGGATTTTTTAGCTATGGTCGGGGGCATGTCCCGACTAGATATTCTTTGGTTTTGGTGTAGAGTCTTTACATGGACAACTGTGGACTTGGGTATGGGTTGATAACGTTATATATATATATATATACACTTTGGGTTATCATTTTTATTTTGGTTCATGGTTTTGGTATGGTTAGTGGTTTCGGTTTGTGGATGGATTGACTTGGTTGGATTGGCCTCAGATATAGGTCTATTCCAAAGTCATTGCATGACAATCATGCTATCTTGTTATATATTTGGAGTTCATCCGACTCAATGTATATTTGTTGCTTGGTTGGGTTGGGTATCGAGGGCTGTCTCCGATCTTGGTTGGACTTTAGATTGCCCATTATGATAAGGCTCCGATTTGGGTCGTGTCATGCTCATGGTGTAATAGGCTAGATTATTGGCTTATAACTTATGATATTCATGTTACATACATATGCATTTATTGATAATGTGACATTGATGATGAACGAGGAAATATAGAGGTATGCCCTTCTTGCTTCACATTTTATGTTTTTTACTTTAGCCCTCATGGGATTTGTTCTTTACTTTAGCCCTCATAGAGCTTATTCTTTACTTTAGTCCTGGTAGGGCTTTATCTTTATTGTTGGCGTTGAATTGGAAATGATGATGATACCCGATAAGGCTGGAGGATATTATGATGGTATATTTACACCCAACATGGGAGAATATTTTGATGATGATAATGATACCCGGCAAGGCCGGAAGGTGACTATGATGATATACTCGACAAGGCCGAAGAGTTATTATTTAATGTCTCTTTGTGTACATCTACCGGTTTGAGTCCGGCTAGCCCTTTGTATGTCTATTTTATGTTTGATATATCCATACATCTATAATTTCATGCGTGTAATATGGATGCATTGTGACATTTGAATGATGGATGTAGACCACTAGTGTTAAATATATATAAAGTGGTGTAATTACTGATTAATGATAACTAATGATTCGTGATGGATATTGTTTAAATGACTAATCAAGACTAATTGGTAAGCGGGAAACTAGTTGTAAAATGAGAATTCACTTAGTGAGTAATGTTTGTGATAAATCTTGATTAGTTAAGGAATATTGGCTATTAAAATGGCTATGTGGTGACTAGTTGTCTAATGGGTGACTATAATTATATGCTGGCTAGGGATCTAATGGACTAATTAATGATTCTTATTTGGCTAAAAAGTAATGGTGAATGGGTATTGATGATAAGAGGATAATGATGGTAGTAGTATGGAGTCTGGTTATATGGTCAATGTTGGTAACTAATAAGAGCTCGGTAAAATGTCTAATTGGTGATAAATCTGGATTATGGTTGAATACTAATAAGATCTGGATATATGCTGGTTAAATGTCTTATTATTATTTTTTCTTGGGTGAACTCTCCAGTAGCATGGTATGTTGTGATGAGTTCTTTATTTTATGCACCAATTGGCATATGAGAGCCAACTTTGTACTTGTGTTTGCTTGTAGTTGTACCTTATGATGCATTATGGTTCCTAATCGTCTATTACTTATGCACGATGGTGTTGGCATATGTTGATGCCTTAAGTTATACTATTGTTCTAATTTTATTACTTATTTTGTTCAGTAATGATTGAGATGATTCAGGTTTGATTTTGTACCTTAACTTAGTTATGATTATCTTGCATTATATCATCTTTATATTATGACTTAGCTCAATCGGCCAATGATGCCTACTGAGTACCCATTGTTTTAATACTCATATTACCTTTTTAGTGCAGATCTGAGTATTAGCTATCAATGTTGAGCGTTGCTCATGCGGAGATTTACTTTTGGAGATAGGGTGAGCTTATGGAGTTTGAGTTGCCTATTTCCCTCTATCTTTTATATTTAGTCTTTAGTATTTGAGACTGATGTATTGACTATATTCAGATTCTTTTGGGTTGTATTATTGACATTAGATGCTCTTGTACTGACTTTACCCGACCATGGGATTTGTATCCGTGTTTGACTATTGATCTATTTAGAATACTGTGTTTATATTATAACTTGTGTTCATTGAATTTGGACCATGTTGGCATTTCTTACCATATTAACCCATTGCTTTAGCTTTGGGTTATGGTATTGGCTTACCTACTGACGGGATTTAGTAAATGCTATCATGACTCGTAAATTGGGTCATGACATTTTAATATGCCTAGCATGGTGACTGGTGAGCATACACATCATTCACTTTAGGAAATGGTACAGATCTAGTAGGTCGATTCTCGTGATTTTTTGACAAACCCCGAAAGTGGGTCATGTCATATAAGCATCTCAAGATCACCTGAACTGGAGGTCGCCCCGAAAACCAAACCTAACCATCATCACAACAACCACAAGGGTTGGATGAATCCCGACCTTATAATAAGATATCAGAAATATATAAGGCTACTAGTCAATACTAGACAACATCTAACATTTCATTAATGTCAATAGTCTAGCCGATACACCCAAGTCCACAGTCATCCACAAAACCTCTAACAACCGAAGTCAATTATATATTGAGACATGCCCCCGACAATAGCCAAGTACCAAACACATACAAGTCCATGACAGAAAATAACGTGACTATGTGTAATACTGCGTACTTCTACCTGGCTTAAAAATCGTCCCAAAAATGTTAAAGACTTGTTTTAAAGGATGAATCCCCTTTTATATACTTGGAATTTTAGAGATTTTGACTTTTTGTTTTGTGGGAAATTGAATAAGTTTTCCATTGACACCAAATTCGCCTAAATCTGGTTTCGGGATACAAAGTTATGGCCGAAATACAGAAAGCAGTCTGAACCGCCCAGGTGCGACGGAAAGGGACCATCGACCTAGCGACAGGCCGTCGCCCAAACCGTCGCAGCGGAGGCAGTGAGTCAACCTTCTGGCCAGGTACGATGGAATAGCCGACGGACCATCGCCCAAACCTTCGCAACCAAGGCAGAAAGATCATATTTTGGCCTAGTATGACGGGAAGGTCGACGGGCCGTCGAGCCAGCGACGGACCGTCGTCCAAGCCGTTGCAGATCCCGTTCAGCAATTTAAAGCCATTTTTATAAGGGTGTTTGGGTCTTTTCCATCCTTTTTAACACCTAAGTATACCATACCAGGGCTCATAACTCCATTATTCATCTACAACACCAAATTAGGGTTTCTTTCAAAGGTTAATCCCTAAGAACAAGATCCCAACCCTTCTTCAAGAAACTAAGAGATTCAAGTTCTTTAATTCCAAGAACTTCAAGAAACATTAAGCTAAGGTATGTAAAGTGTTGATTCATGGGTTCCTTTCACCCATGAAGCTCAAGAAACCCCTTTCAAAAATTTAAATTTTGGATTTCATGTTACGAATGAATCATATCCATGTCTATGTTGTTGTCTGATTACCAAGTTGAAATCTTTAATACATATAATGAAATTATGTTAGACTATGGTTGGAATTCTTGTATTTGAAGTGAAAAATATTGCCATGATGTATTATTTTAATGTTCATGCCTAAGCCTCAAGTTATGCATGCAAGGTGTTTGCTAAAATGCCTAAGAGAATAAGAATTATGCTTATGACTCAATTGTGACCAAATTGATGAATCCATTCTTTACCCTTATGTTCACAATGACCATCATGTTATTTTTATGCGTTGTAATAGTTTGGTGGAATGCTCATGAGATTAGACTTACGAAATTATGACATGTTTATATGTATTTCTATTCATGTGTAAGCGTATGACATACAAATACTTCATGAAAATCCCCAACGTTTGTACTATAAATTGTTGACTATGGTCATGTGTTCAAGAAGTGTCATGTCTTGTCAGTTTAATGCTATCGAGTCATGGGGGTACTTGTACCTGATAATTTAGTTGTGTTCTTAGAGCCAGTGTCAGTTTTATGATAATCTCAGCCACGCCTTGATCAGTAGTATTCTCAGTTAGTTTCAGAACTCAGTAGAATTAAGTCAGTTACATGACTCAGGAAAACTCAGTAATCTTATGAACTCAGTCTGTTAACAGAATTCAGTAACATTCAGTCAGTCCATGGAGCTCAGTGAACTCAGTCCAGTTCATCTTAGTATAATTAGTTCAGTGTTTATTCAGTTGGGAGTAGGATTCAACACCGAGCGAACCTAAGGATGAGGGCACACACTGACCGTTGAGGGTGTGTTCCAGAACTATGTAGCCAACATAGGTTAAGACATCAATACTGTCAGTTGAGGGTTGATGAGGTGTATTAACACTGACAGTTGAGGATCCCACCATTCTCTTTTGGGGACACTTCCAGATGAGGGTCACTCATAGCTTGTCCTTACCAATGGTGCGGTATTGACACCCTTCTAATTAGGGTTATAGATTGGACCCCAACTCTATACAGAAAAGGGGCATGTCGGTTAGATGACTACTTCCCACAGACTCATTCTTAGTCTTAGTAAAAGAACTCAGATATTTCTTCAGATTCAGGACTTTCAGATACAATCTTTCAGTTCAAGATGGAACTCAGCTAGTTCCATCAGAATCAGGACTGTCAGACACAGTCACTCAGTTAATAGTATATTAATTATACGAAACTCATGTTATCAGTATTCATACTCAGTAGTTCAGTATTATCATGATCTCATTTACAGTTAAGTATTTATGCATGTATTCTCACGCTCATGTTATTCAGTCAGTTAGTATTGTTCATGTATATGAACCCCATGCATACAACCTACCTCACTTTGCATACCAGTACATTCAAACATACTGACGCATACTTTTCTTGTGCTCTATGGTGTTTAATACCATAGGTTCGGACGCTCAAGTTCCCAATCGCACTTAGTTTTAGATTCAGCGAGCAGTAGTTGATTTGCAGTAAGTCCTTATCATTTGAGGATCACATAATTATTTCATTACTTCATTATTTCAATTTTAGTATACGGAGTTAGTTGGGGACATGTCCCATCAACTCCACAATTTTCAGACAGTTTAGAGGCTTTCAAACTAGCATGTTCAGACAGATTATTTAAGTTTTGGTATTGTTATACCGTGTTTCCAGATATTATGTTTTATCAGATATTTGAATCTTGTGGCCTTTTATCCCTTTTATTCCACATTTATACAATATATTATCCAATGCTCAGTTACAGATATCAGTCATGGGTTAGCTTGTGGTACTTTAGGATTGCTAGCACTATGTAGCATTTTAGGTATCATAATTGGGGTGTTACAAACTCGGTATTAGAGCCTAAGGTTCAACAGTACCCTAGGAAGTCTGAAAATCCACATATAGTAGAGTTTTGTACATGGGTGTGTTGTGCGCCACATTTATGTACATGAGGCTATAAGATGTTTTAGAAACAGTTTCCCTTCTTTCAGTACTCATATCGTGCCAATGAGCATAGGATCAAACTTAAACTCTCAGTGTAATCTGCCTTTTTCTTTCGTGTACAGAACATGCCTCCCAAAAGGACTAATAAAAGAAGAACCGGGAATCAGTCAGCACCTCTGCCCGTTGAGGCAGATTCCCTGGGCGAGCATGTCTTTCATGTCGAATTTAGAATCGAGTCCCTTACTTTATCGTACTCAGTAGTAGATCAGAGAAATTAGTAGGCTTTTATTCCCCCTAGTAATATGATTTATACCTAGCAGATTAAGGTGGGGAAACATAGAATGAGAGAAAATAAGAGAGCAAGAACAGGTAATTTCAACTTCCCTCAGTCTAAGTTAGAAGGTGGTAATCGTTTAAAGTTTTACCCTAAATCCTCAGTTCCAGCTCCATCTCCAGCCAGTGTACCAGTACCTAAGTTTAAGATTGATAGTCATAAGGAGGCGCCAAGCTCTAAAACCCAGGGTAGTGCAAGCAGGCGTATTACATATCCGCTTTGCGAAGAGTATGGTAAGAACCATAAGAGTGTGTGTAGAGCTGATAGTGATATGTGTTTTAGATGTGGCGAGACAGACCACAAATTCTGATACTGTCCTAAGCCCGATCCACAAAGTCAGCACAATCGTCCTTCATCTCAGTCTGATCGCCCGAATCAGCAGGGTGCCACTTCCAGTGCCGCCAATGGGCAACACCCAAGCAGACTCTATGCAATTTAGAACCAACAAGATCAGAAAAGTTCTCCTAATGCAGTCAATGGTATGTTACCGATCTCTCATTTACATGTTCATGCACCTTTAGATCTGTGATCTTCTTTTCTTTTGTAACTTTGTGCATAACAGTCAATCTTAAGTTGATATCAAATATTAACAGGACCCTCCTCAATCCCCACCTCAATGGGTCAGTCTATCATAGCCCGACAGGTATATAGGAACTTTCCGATTTTGATATCTCAGAAACATCAGGCCTTCAAATTCTAGTAGTAATGCCAGTATATGTAGGAAATCAATAGGGAAAGGTAATTCCCAACCCGTTCCTATCTAAGTGCAAATTTTTGTGCTATAGTTAACATGATACTTACGCATGCTTCACGTCTTAATTCCATGAACACAACTCATATTTACGTACTTTTCATAGAATTGGGTACATTTCCAGTTCCTAGTATGAGGAATCCCGGATCACTTAGTGTTACAAATTATGTTCCATGAATGCAGAAAACTCCAAACTCAGGTTATGTAGCTCATGACTCATGCACTCAAGTCAAGCTTTATAGTATGCTCAGCCCTCATGACGCATGCTTCACTCCTAATGATTAGCCAAACTCAGATTATATCACGTATACACTCAGTTTAAATCCCTCAATTAATCCATGGTGCTGATGCTCTATTCCTCATGCCTCAGTTATAGCATCAGTTTAGCAGTCGATATTCAGTCAAGGAATCAGATAGTCCTACAGAACCATGTCTTTTAGCTATCAGTTACTTAGCCATCCGAATTCAGTACTTCAGTACCAGTCTAACCCTCAGCTATCCGAAACTATCCTCTAGTCCCAGTTACAGTCTTAGCTACAGTCTTCGATACAGTCTTAGTTATAGTGCCAGCCTCAGCTTCAGTTCAATAATAAGATCAATAGCTCAGTTTAATTTTAGATTTTCTCGACCATAGCATATAGTTATCAGTTACTCAATTATCAATATCTCAGTACCTTAGTTTACAAAATGTTTCAGAATCATGTTATGCACTTGGTATTGCATTCTCAGATAATACTATTTTCATGACTACATGCTCAGTTATCTCACGTTTCCCAGTCAGTCCTTACCTCATATGTATAATGATCCAAAATTTCAATTTAGCCATTTAGACTAAGCATAGTTCAGTCTTACATGCCCAGTATTCAGCTATCAGTCATGCGGTTAATCGGATAAGTTAGTATGTTCATGCATTCGTGCTCAGCGTCCATGTGAATATCTTCAGTAGCCTCAGGTGAAGTGTCTCACTAAGGTGGAGAGTATAGTTGGGTATAAGTTTCAGTATAAGTTTGTCTATAAAACCAGTAATTCATTTTGGTGGTCAGACAGACAAATTCGTATATTGTGAGTTCCCATATTTTCATCCAGCCGCCCTATCTAAAGTCTTATGAATGTAATCATTCTTAGATGGACCAACCAGATAGAGGCATTTCCAGCCCAATTCATGTAACATGCCTTAATTTCAGATCCCAGATATTCAGTCACGATTTAGTTCGTAGGTGCCCTGTGCATCGCCTCAATTTTCCCCAGTATCTCAATAAAGTAAGTGTTCTTAGAGGGACATAGTATCCCATGGGGTAGATACACTATAATCTCTAAACTTTCATGACCTAGACCTTCTATTTTCTTTCTTACACAATAACCCATTTTGGAGTAGGGTGTATTTGTAAGTTGACCCTTAAATTCTAATATCAGTCATAAGCCACGCATTCATGGGATTAGTTCGGTTCATGATATTCAGTTCATGTATCACATTCCAGTCTCAGGGGAGATAGGGTTTTGCATTGTCAGGGTCGTCTGTGTGCGCCAGGTGTAGATGCCTTGAGGCAGCAAATTCTTACAGAAGTACATTGTGTGTGCTACTCTACTCATCCAAGGTCCACTAAGATGTACTGTGACTTGTGGGAGATCTATTGGTGGAGTGGTATGAAGATAGATATTACAGAATTTGTGGCTAACTGCTTTACATGTCAGCAATTTAAGATTGAGCATTAGAAGCCTAGTGGGTCCATGCAAGAGTTCAATATTCCCACTTGGAAGTAGGAAGAAATGAACATGGACTTTGTAATGAATTTGCCTTGCACTCATCATTAGTATGATTCAGTTTGGGTCAATGTAGACAGGATGACCAAATCAACTCATTTCCTTCTAGCCCATACCTCTTATTCAGCCAAGGATTACGCCAAACTCTATATTAGGGAGTTGGTCAGATTACACGGTGTTCCATTGTCCATTATCTCAGATAGAGGTACCCACATCACCTCTCATTTCTAGAAAGCATTCCAAAAGGGTCTAGGTACCCGAGTTCACCTCAGTACATCTTTCCATCCCCAGACAGATGGTCAAGTAGAAAGGACCATCGAGACTTTAGAAGACATGTTGTGAGCGTGTGCAATGGATTTCAAGGGTAGTTGGGATGACCACTTGCCTTTGATTGAGTTTGCATACAACAGCAACTATCATTCCAGTATTAAGAAGGCTCCATTTGAAGTTCTCTATAGTAGGAGATGTAGATCTCTAATCGGTTGGTTTGAAGTGGGTGAGGCCGCAGTAGCATGGCCTGACTTGGTATTCGATACTTTAGAGAAATTCCAATTGATCAGAGAAGGGCTCAAGACAGCTCAGAGCTGACAGAAATCATACGCAGATGTGCACAGGAAAGATCTTAAGTTTGAGATTGATGATCATATTTATTTAAAAATCTCTCCCGTGAAGGGAGTGAAGCGGTTCGTCACGAAGGGAAAGCTCAATCCCCAAAATGTCGGTCCCTTCAAAATTCTCAGTCGCTTCGGTAAAGTAGCTTATGAGCTCGAATTGCCTTCAGATATAGCCTCAGTCTATCTAGTGTTTCATGTCTCCTTTCTTAAGAAGTGCATAGGTGACCCAGTAGTCGTAGTCCCTGTT
The DNA here is from genome assembly GCA_030864215.1 of Capsicum pubescens. NCBI lineage: Eukaryota > Viridiplantae > Streptophyta > Magnoliopsida > Solanales > Solanaceae > Capsicum > Capsicum pubescens. The sequence continues at coordinate 270,724,801 of CM061548.1, forward strand.
GAGGGCATAAACATTCAGAATAGTCTCTCTTATGAGGAAATCCCAGTCAAAATCCTTGACTATCAGATTCGCAGACTGGGGAACAAAGAAGTCCCTCTAGTCAAAGTTCTTTGGCGAAATCAGTCTGTTGAGGGAGCTACTTAGGAAGCAGAAGTAGATATGTGGACCAAGTATCCTCACCTCTTCTCTACTAATTCAGACCCATCCCAAGGTAATACCTTTCCTTAAGTTTATTTCGCTTATGGTTCAAATTTCAGTTACAAACTATACACAGTTTTTATTTCAAACTTGGTATCTTTACCCTTACATGTTCAGTTGCATGTTCATGAGTCATTTCAGTCATGTATTCACGCATCAGATATGCATGATCATCTTATCAGTACTCTCAGTCATGCATTTATGTATTAGCTCAGCCATAAAACCATGCATTAGATATGCATGATCAGCATGAATCTCAGTAATGTCAGTCGTGTAGTTATGTTTCAATTGTTCATGTTCAGTATGTACTTTAGCTTATTGTTTCTCCTATCTAAATTAGTCTCATTCAAGGACAAATATTCCCATGGGGAGATATTGTAATATCCCGTACTTCTATCTAGCTTAAAAATCATCCCAAATATATTAAAGACTTTCTTTAAAGGATGAATCCACTTTTATATACGTTGAATTTTAAATATTTTGACTTTTTTGTGTGGGAAATTGAATAATCTTTCCATCGATACCAAATTCTCCTAAATATGGTATCGGGGTAGAAAGTTATGGCCGAAATAGAAAGTAGTCTGAACCGCCCAGGTGCAATGGAAAGGGCCGATGGACCGTCGATATAGCAATGGGTCATCGTCCAAACCATCGCAGCGGAGGCAGTGAGTCAACCTTCTATCCAGGTATGACGAAATGGCCGATGGACCATCGAGATAGAGACAGACCATCGCCCAAACCATCGCAACCAAGGCAGAAAGATCACATTCTGGCCTAGTACGATGGGAAGGTTGACGGGCCTTCAAGCCTGCGACAGACCGTCGCCCAAGCTGTCGTAGATCCCGTTCAGTAATTTAAATTCATTTTTATAAGGGTGTTTGGGTCTTTTCCTCCCTTTTTAACACCTAATTATACCAGACCAGGGCTCATAACTTCATTATTCATCTACAACACCAAATTAGGGTTTCTCTCAAAGATCAATCCCCAAGAACAAGATCCCAACCCTTATTCAAGAAACTAAGAGATTCAAGTTCTTCAAGTCCAAGAACTTCAGCAAACTTCCATCGAAGGTATGTAAAGTGTTGATTCATGGGTTCCTTTCACCCATGAATCTCAAGTAACCCCTTTCAAAAATATAAATTTTGGATTTTATGTTATAAATTAAATCATATCCATGTTTATGTTGTTGTATGGTTACCAAGTTGAAATCTTAAGTACATATAATGAAATTATGTTAGCATGTGGTTGGAATTCTTGTATTTGAAGTGAAAAATGTTGCCATGATGTATTATTTTAATGTTAATGCCTAAGCCTCAAGTTATGCATGCAAGGTGTTTGCTAAAATGCCTAAGAGAATAAGAATTATGCTTTATGGAACTCTAATCACATATGCACATATTCAAGTGGGCATGGAACTCTAATCAAATGTGCACATATTCAAGTGGGCATGGAACTCTAATAATATGCACACATATTTAAGTGGGCAGGGAACTCTTATCACATGCGTAAATATTAGGCGAGGTATTCTAACCTCAAGAGATCTCTTTAAGAAGGGGACTTTATCCACAAGTCATTTCATAAGGCAAGGGACTTTAACCGCAAGCCATTTCATAAGGCAAAGCACTTTAGCCGCAAGCCATTTCATAAGGCAAGGGACTTTAGCCGCAAGACATTTCATAAGGCAAGGGACTTTATCCGTAAGCTATTTCATAAGGCAAGGGAATTTAGCCAGAAACCATCACATAACCACCATTAGTCATCATTTGAACTCTTAACTCATTAGTTCATACATTAACATCCACACAACTCATTTCACACTTAAGGGCTATACTCGTTTAGCCAATTCAACACTACACATGACCACATGGTCCTCATGGTATCCTTTATTGCTCAACCATTTCAATAGGCCGATGTCTTAACTCATTCCATCATACAATTCAATTAGTAGTCATTAAGACCCACATGAGACCATAAGGTATTTATGAAAACTTTCATTAACATTTCTATACCACACTTTAGTCCCACAAACTATTTCAATTCAAACTTAAGGAACTTAAATCCTTTTCTTACCAATCAATTAATATGGTCATAATTCAATTAATCACATGGCTAACAACATTAATGTAATACCAATTATCAACCATTCACCAAGAATTTACAATCATTATAACTCGATACATGGACAACAAGGACTTTACCAACCATCTACAAGTATTCACATTCATTTACTCCTTATCTTAACTATGCATGTTCATTAGACCAATTCCATAGATACACACTTGACCTTGACAAAGCCATTTAACCACTAATAACTTTAATAGACTAAATTCCTTGATTCAACTCATCATTAATTATATTTACGGTCATCAAGACCCACATAAACATTCATGTTTCAATATCAAGCTTACACCACATTTAGTCTCAACACACATACATCAAGCTCATTTTCATGTTTAGGGACTTCTACCCCTTATTAGTCACTAACCCAACAATGTCATTGATATAAGAATAATCAAGAATATGGACTTATGAGAGTGATTATTGGACCTAAGTCTTGGTGTGTACAATTAAAGTGTAAAAGATGACCAAAACAAACTAAAATCAGTCTATTTATTACACTTGATAGGCGCCTCATCCTTGAGGGGTAGTATGGACAGTTTAGTCTTTTATTTTGTAATAGATATATAAGGAACATGTTAGGTCTTCTATAATTAGATTTTTGATAATTTTGTAAGTCATAAGACATAAAAGAACACAATTTCTCTCTCCTTTGAGGCACTAAACCAAAACTAGGTCAAGAGCTAGTGTGGAAAAACTAGTAATTGTGTTTTACTTGGAAAAGTCAATGCTTGAGAGGTGGAATCCGATATTGTATCATGTAAGAGATAGGTCTTTGTTGTGTGTGGTGTTAAGGGTCCAAGAGTGGAATAAGCTCTTAGGTTCTTAAGATTATGCCAACCATTGGTCTATCTATTTATCCTTTTATTTATTGTAATCTTGTAACCATTTGTGTCTTGTAATCCTAAGCCATTTGGCTGTTGTTATTTCACATTTTTGTTCTTATCTTGTTCATCATCTTATATTTTTAACTTAGTTTGGCTTGTTTTCTGGTTTGGTGTGACAATACACCTTTGTATCTCATTTCTTGGTGTATTTGTTGAATCCGAGACTGGTCACCAAGAGAGTCCTTAGTTCTTGAACTTGTGGACTGATTTTGGTCTATTTTTCATGTATTTCCTTGTTTTTATGGTATTATTTGGTATCAGAGCATGGCTTGATCTTGTTCCTACAAGATCAAATCTTGGGCTTGCTTGTTATAAAAAAAAATATGTTCTTGTATTTGTTTTCTTGGCCAAGAGGTGTAGAAATTGTTGTTGTTTTGTCTTGGCCAAATGCTTGTGTGACTAGATATTGGTGTAATTTTGTTTTGTTTAGTTGTTTCTAAGTGTTGGTTTTCTTGTTCACTAGCACTTGAGTCTAGATTTAAACTTGAGCTTGAACTTGTTGAAGTGTTGTTGTGAACAAGGTGTGGACCGTGTGTTGTTGTTGTTTTTATAAGTTGGCCGAATGTAGAACTTGTAGTTGGATGTTAGTGTTGTTGTTATAGATATTGAAAGGTTGTTTTTGTGTTCTTGTTATTCATCACAACCTTCATCTCTTGCTAAAACCGAAACACAACACAAAGGGGACTTGGATGATTGTTGTTGCTATCCTTGTGGTCTTGATCGTGAGATTGTTGACCTTGTTTTGGTGGACTTGTTGTTCTTGGGAGATTGTTGTTTTTCTTGGTTGAATGTTTTTGTAGTTCTTGGTGTTATTCACCCCTTCATAAATTGTTAAACTTAAAGAGAGCATTAGATCTTTAAAGGTGAAGGGAAAAAGGTAAATCTGTGTTAGTCTTGAAAGACTTATCATCACTCACCAACTAGTCAATTATATCTCACCCACTTTTCAACAACTTTCCATGTTTCAAGGGACCTTATCTTGAGGAAATGGTACAAATCAAGTCAATACTTTAATTTGAAAAATTGAAAAGAGTTTCAAAACTTGTAGTTTCCCTCTATTGACCAAAGTTCACCATTTCAAATTGTAAAGTGATCAAGACTTCTAATTGGAAAATTAAATTTTGTTTAGAACTGAGGCCAATCACAGACTGCCACATCACTAATTACTATTCACACGACAAATTTTAATCTCAAATTTGGTCTTCTAGTTTTAATTTATTGTTCTTTAGTCTCATTTGTTGATTCCATTGCTAACTTACAAGTTAGTACTAGATTGTAAGTTAGTTTTGAAATCGTTCTTCGTGTTAACTTTCCTTTGTGTGTCTTAATTATTTTGAGTCATTGTAATACGTCCTTGTGTGTTTTCCTTACTCTTTGAAGTCATTGTAAACATTAGATTCACCTCTCAAAGCCTCTCGAAGTACAAGCAAACTTACAAAACTTTTGAGATTGAGTGTGAGGGATCCGAGAGAGAAGAAATAAAAACAGGGACTGAGGATATTTTTTTACAACTAACGTGTTTTTGTTTTGTAGGTAACTTCTTGGCCATTATGAAAACTATTTTGGCCTAACTTGATGCTATTTCTTGAGACATGGCTAGGGCGAATGCGGATCTTAAAAAATTAGGCTCGGATATGTCTACTATACTTGAGAGGTTGGATTGAGTGGAGAGTCGAAGGAACTCTTGTGTTTCTACTCCCTAAACTTTACCTCAAACGATCAATCCTCCAATACCACCACCAAATGACATAGACATAAGCAAAGCCACCAAATGTCCTCAAACCCAAGACCTAAATAAGTCACTTCCCCCTCAATTCGATCAGGTCCAACAAGTTGGACTTGGAAGCCAATTCTCTCTCATCCAAGCTCTACAATCGAAACTCCACCTTACCAAATCATTTCTCTCAATCGAAACTCCACTTTATGAAAACTGATATATCTATGTAGAGGAGTATGGTATATAGGAACATGAAATACATGGAGTCTATAATGATGCTTATATGATGGAAGATAAGTTGAGGGGAAGACGTAGAGATCCACAAGGAACCTGCCACCAAGAAAAAAGGTGGGATGTGTTTCGGATGAAATTGAAGACAAGGCTTAAGATGGAGAGAAAGTTGAGGTTCAAATAAAGATGTTGGCCAAGACTTGTGTTATTGAGCTCTCGGGTTTCTCATGTTTTGCAAACTATTTTGTGCCATCTCATGTTTTGTGGGCTATTTTGAGTGATTCCTTTTGAAGTGGTCCATGAATGAGGTGAAGCCATGAATTTATGGTCAAATTCCTCTCAAGATGGAGAGGATGATACAAGAATAATCACAGATATGGACTTATGAGAGTGCGCATTGGACCCGTGGCTTGGTGTGTGTAATTGATATGTAAAAGATAGCCAAACCACACCAAAATCAATCCACTTATTACACTTGATAGGCGCCTCACCCTTGAGGGGTATTATGGTTATTTTAGTCTTCGATTTTTTAATATCTATATAAGGAACATGTTAGGTCTTCTATAATTAGATTTTTGATAATGTTGTAAGTCATAAGACACAAAATAACATAAGTCCTCTCTCATTTAAGGCACCAAACCAAAACTAGGTCAAGAGCTAGTGTGGAATCACTAGTGATTGTGTTTTGCTTGGAAACGACGATGCTTGAGAGGTGGAATCCAATATTGTGTCACGTAAGAGATAGTTATTTGTTGTGTGTGGTTTTAAGGGTCCAAGAGTGGAATAAGCTCTTGGTTTCTTAATATTATACCAACTATTGGTCTATATATCTATCCTTTTGTTTATTGTAATCTTGTAACCATTTGTGTCTTGTAATCCTAAGCTATTTGGTTGTTGTTGTTTCACATTTTTGTTGTTATCTTGTTCATCATCTTGTATTTTTAACTTAGTTTGGTTTTTTTGCTGGTTTAGTGTGAAAACACACCTTTGTATCTCGTTTCTTCATGTATTTGTTGAATCTGAGAGTGGTCACCAAGAGAGTCCTCGGTTCTTGAACTTGTGGACTAATTTTGGTGTGTGTTTCATGTAGTTCCTTCTTTTTATGATATCAGCCATAAATTATACAATACATGACCCATAATAACTGTACAATATAATTTTTCAATCATCATACTTATTTGGCCATTGCCCTAGCTCAAAACATCACCAACATTTAACTAGACAATTCACTTAGACATTTTCACAACCACCTTATGTGCATCCCTTTACCAAGGCCATTTTCATGGTAGAATTCATTAAAATTAGTATTACTCAAGACTATCATGTTAAACCATGTATAACAAACATCCACATAGGCAAATCATTATCAATATCATATATAAACACAAGTCTAAGCAAGAAACCACATTACTCATCATTAGGCAACAAAACCCTTTTCATTTGATTTCAAAACCACCATGTATACTTACTAATCAAAGTGTGAAATACATGGGTTTAGAGTTATTTAACAATGGGAAGAGTTACATGCCTTAAATAAAATGATTCACCACGAACTTGACTCATCTTTCTCTTTTAGATGAGCACCCTCCAAACCCTAGCCTCCAATCTTGTCTTAAGAAACTTTGAGAGTGTTTGAGAGAGAGTTTAGGAGGTTAGATCCACCCAAAATAGGTTTTAAGATGCCATATAACCTTATATAGTGAAGGGACTTAGGGTATCAGGTGTAGGAAATAACCATAAGGCCCTTAGTTAAAAGCTGGAAAATGACCCCATCTAGGGGTACGACTCTCCCATATGACACACTAGGTAACCGTACCCTAGGGTATGAGTGGTACCTAGTTAGGGTATGAGTGGACACCCTTGAGTCGTATCCAAAGGGTATGACTTATTCCCTAACGGTATGCACCACTCATGTCAAAAATAGTCCATTTGAGTTGAAAATTCACACCATACAATTACGTAGTATACGACTCGTATACATTAGTTACGACCAAGGGGGGCCATGTCGTATAGTGAACAGTTTGTTACCCTCACATGCTGCCCAGGATATGAGAGGGGAGGTCAAAGTGGCTACGAGTCATATCCAAGGGTACGACTCAAGCCTCTAGTCGTACCTAACCCAGCGACACAAAAATGAAGTTGTCTTCCAATGGTTAAAAAACTAGGTGTTTCATTTTTCATTAACAAATCATTATTTTGTTCATCCACGAGAAGATGAGAACTCAGTTCAGTATACTTCTTGAAACCTTTCTCTCAATATTATTATTGCAAGAGCACATTCGAGTAGGGGTGGGCATAAAATACCAAAAACCATATTATCGAACCGAACCAAAAATTTGGTAATTGGTATTCGATAATTTGGTATTTGGGATGGTATTTGGGAGTAAAATTTTAAAATTACGGTATTTGGGTTCGGGATTGGTAAAAAATATTACTACCTTTTGGTATTGGGTATTTCCCGAAATTCTAATTATAGTTAAGTGACCCATAGGCCACATACCTAGTCCACACTCCAAAGGTCACATACTTGTGTGAATATTGCTCAAGCAAACTTTGAACTGTTAAACATAGTCATAAAGTAGACTCTTAACTTTACACAGCAGACTTCCTTGCAACCAACATATGACAACTTTTAAAGAAAATATCATGCAAAGACTGAAAATCGGAGCATGGAAGGGAACAACAAAAAAGAAGTCTTCAGGATATGATACATAAAACCATTGTTGGCTGCACTTGCCCAACTCTAATGTTCCTAACGTAGGTCAAAATATGGATTTAACCAAGGGTACTTGGTCAAGCTTTCTTAATCCTTGTGTTCATATGTTAACAGCAGATAGAAGCAAAACTCAGCATTTGGCAGACAACATAACATATATTACTCTCCATAATAATTATAAAAAGTAATATTACGACTTTACATCACATTTACATCCAGTTCGTTACATCCAGTTCGTGTTGCATCCAGTTTGATGTAAATGTTATTCGTGTTACATCCAGCTCTCCCCTTCTTGGTGCTGGATCAAACTACAATAACATAGGTTTTAAGATGTTTCATTAATTGAGTCACATGTATCAACGTGTAATAAGACCAAATAAAATTGATTTTTTCTGTTGTAAAACTATGTATTCAGAGGTGTCAAACTACAAAAAAAAATTGAATTTTTCTGAAAACGTTGGTTAGAAATCACCACTATTATCACCAAATAGGATCACTACAAGCATGTCCAACTTTAATATGGTAATACCAAATTTCGTACCAAACCAAAATTTAATTTACCGATTACCGAATTACCGAACCAAAGTTTAATGGTATGGTATTTGGTATCTACTTTCAATTATCGATTATCGAATTACCAAACCCGAATTATGAAAATACCGAACCTAATACCGAATGGCCACCCCTACATTCGAGGCATAAAAGGTGGAGAGTGTATTTTTTATCATATCATCATCATTTACAGTCTCTACACATAGTTTCAACAGAGAATAAATTCTGAACATGGTAGAATTGTACTCATGAACAAACTTATAGTCTTGAAACCTCAGATGTATCCATTCATATTGTGCTTTTGGGATGATAATCATCTTCAAGTGGTCAAATTTTTTTTTTAGGCTATTCCACCAAACAAGTGGATCCTTAGCAATGAGATATTTGATTTTCAAAATTTCATCAAGATGATGACGCAAGAAAATCATAGTCTTAGCATGATTTTGATTAAATGTTGTATTTTCTTTATTTATGGTGTCTCCAAGACCCATAGAATCTAAGTGGATTTCAACATCCAGCACCCATGAAATATAGTTCTTGCCCGAACTTTGAAGGGCAACGAACTCATGTTTCGTAAGATTATTAGTCATATGAAAAATAAAAAAATAACACCTTAATCTTCAAATTTGAGCTAGTAGAGTCTCATGCTGATAACATGTTATAAAATATAATGCAGAGATGAAGAAGAATGAAGAGAGAGTAATTCTTATTTCTCTTGAAGAATTTCTTGAGGGGTGAATAATAATGAAAGAAAACTCCTTTATTTATAGGAAAAACTAACTTTGCCCCAAAGTTAGGGTTTCTAACTTTTCTAGAAATAGACATTCACTATATATGGTATTACATTTATAACATCTTCATATATTTTCATCTTACCATATAATTTAAGACTCCTTGATTTTAAATATTAAAAAAAAAAATAGTGAAAAGATGATTTTGTCTATTACTGAGTCTTTTAATAAATGATAAAAGTTTAAGTCAATTTTCTAAGGGTCTTCACTTTATATATATATATATATATATATATATATATATATATATATACATATATATACATGTAGTAGACTTATTGCCAACCAATTAAGCAAATTTTGTAGTTTATACACGATAAAAAGGTGTCAAGTTGGCCGGGCCGGGTCAACCCTGAATCGGCCCATTAATTTTAATCGGTTTGTGGGCTGAGCCGATTTCAGGCCTGTTTAAGTGGGTCGTGCTGATTCTGGGTCCAACTGTAATTTTTTTAAAAACAATCCTGAACCGGCCCACTTATCCCTACCCGGTCTAACGCACCTAAATTCGGTTAAAAATCCGGTCAAAACCGGTCAAAATACAAGAAAATAGTTTTTTTCTAATATACACTATATATACCCACCTATATACATTTTAAATATGTTAAACAATATATATAAACTATATATATAGTATATACTAAAATAGAATTTAAAAAATATATACACATATACACAATTACACATATATACATAACATTCAATAAATACGACTATACATACTACTTTAAATAAAATATATACTATAATATATATATATATATATATACTACAATATATATATAGTTATATAGTTATATATATAGTTATATACTAATTTATAAAATATATACGCATGTGACATGTATACGTTAAATATATACGTCTATAGAAGATATATACACACACATATATATACCATTCAATATATATACTACTTTAAATAAAACATATACTACAATATATATACACTATAATATTTATATATATAATTATATACTAATTTATAAAATATATACACATGTATACATTAAATATATACGTCTATAGAAGATATATACACATATATAGGCACCATTCAATATATATGTACTACTTTAAATAAAAAATACTACAATATATATACTACAATATATATAGAGAGAGAGAGAGTTATATACTAATTTATAAAACATATACAAATGTATACGTTAAATATATACGTCTATAGAAGATATATACACATATATACGTATCATTCAATATATATACATACTACTTTAAATAAAATATACTACAATATATATACTATAATATATACACACACTATATATATTGTTATATACTAATTTATAAAACATATACAAATGTATACGTTAAATATATACGTCTATAGAAGATATATACACATATATATATAACATTCAATATATGTGCTACTTTATATAAAACATATACTACAATATATATACACTACAATATTTATATATATAGTTATATAATAATTTATAAAACATATACACCTGTATACATTAAATATATACGTCTATAGAAGATTTATACACACATATATATATACCATTCAATATGTGTACTACTTTAAATAAAACATTTACTACAATATATATACACTACAATATTTATATATATAGTTATATACTAATTTATAAGACATATACACATGTATACATTAAATATATACATCTATAGATGATATATACGCATATATACGCACCATTCAATATATATGTACTACTTTAAATAAAATATACTACACTATATATATACTATACTATATATATATATACATATATATATATATATAGTTATATAGTTATATAGATATATATATATATATATATATATAGTTATATACTAATTTATAAAACATATACACATGTATACGTTAAATACATACGTCTATAGAAGATATATACACATATACATATCATTCAATATATACGTACTACTTTAAATAAAATATACTACAATATATACACACTAAAATATTTATATATATAGTTATATACTAATTTATAAAACATATACACATGTATACATTAAATATATACGTCTATAGAAGATATATACACATATATACGCACCATTCAATATATATGTACTACTTTAAATAAAATATACTACAATATTTATATATACTACAATATATATATATATATAGTTATATACTAATTTATAAAATATATACACATGTATACGTTAAATATATACGTCTATAGAAGATATATACACATATATACGTATCATTCAATAGATACGTACTACTTTAAATATAATATACTACAAGATATATACACATTATATATATATTTATATACTAATTTATAAAATATATACACTTGTATACGTTAAATATATACTATTTTAGAAAATATATACACATATATACACTATATAAAATAAAACATATGCTACTTAATATAATAAATTAATAATAGTATAATACTTAATAGTAAATTAATAATATAATAAAACTAAGTTTTTAATTCAATTTAAATCATTAAATGAAAAAAATTACAAAGTAAGGACTAAGGAATGAATGAATGTTGAATTTTATTTATTGAAAAATGATCCAAAATTTATAATTTATATGAATGAAAAATCTACAAATTTTGCATCATTTTCTCCAACTAATTCATGTTAATATTAATGGAAACTTGCATAGGATAGTCAAAGTCAACAGGGGAAAAACCATGCATTGGACTTAATTCTGCTGAGTTCTCCCGTGAAGTCATAATTTCTTCAAGTATCTGCTCGTCGTTCGACTCCGCTTCCATTTCTTGATTTCTTTATTTGGCTCTACTCCAATCTATGAGGAAAACGAGAACATGCATTGCATTGCTTCCCAATGAATGTAGGTTGTCTCCAAGTTGTTGTCATCCTTGACTAAAAGCGCTCTCTGATGCAATGGTTGACATTGGAACATTCAAGATAACTCTAGCTAATCTTGAAAGCACAGGATATTGTGTTTCATTACTCCTCCACCAATCCAACGCGTTGATCCATCGTCTGCGATCCTCTAGCGGTGACCGAAGATAATACTTAAGCTCTTCCCAATAATTTGATATGTAAGTTCCCTCCTCGACACTGTTTCAATAATTTAAATCATAAAAATGATCAGGAAAACCACTATGTGCCGGCCTTTTAGAAGATGATGGCTCCTCGGGAAGATGAGGAGCGACAGTTGGAGTGATATTTGTAGGTACGGCTAAATCAACTAAATCAGCATAGTGATTATATAATTTATCTATGTATTCATTTGCATCACCCATAGCCGTCCACAAATCAAGTTGTACTTGTTGCGAATTATTATTAGTATTTATCTCTAAATTAGAATAAATAACAGTACTAAAGTGGCACATAGTATTATATTTCATACAAGGATTTAGCATAGCACTAACCAAGTAAATAGGGAGAATCGAAAAAAAATATTTTAAATTTAGCAAACATGGCACCAACAACATCTTTGTAACCTCCTTTATTTTTATATTCTTTGAGCAAACCAGAAATATCGGCTATATATGCCAAAATATTACAAACAGTAGGATAATAAGCACAGGAAAATTAAACCGTAGCTATATAAAAAAAATTAAAAAAATTAACAAAAATATTAATTACAACCCAATCAGAATCATGTAACATGCAATCAGCAAACGAACCACAATATTGGTAAAAAGATAGTGTAATAGGAACTCTATATTTATAATAAATTTTTAAAAAATCATGCGTAGAATTCCATCTAGTATCACATTCTTCGGGCATCAATATCGATGCAAGTCCATTTTATTCACATTTAAGTTTAAAGTCTCTAATTCTAATTCTACAATTATTTCCTTGAATAAAACCAACGGCAAGCCAAATTTTTTCAATATAAAACTCAATAAACTCAAGACCATCTCTTACAATTAAATTATATATATGACATGCATACTTAATATGAAAAATTTCATGTAACGGCGGAGATAGCTTAGCTTTTAATTTTTTTATAGAAGTCTTGTTGTTAGAAGCATTATCAAAAGCAATACATAAGATTTTATTTTCGATACCATAAAATTCTGTAACTTTAGCAATCGAATCAGCAATAAAATCTCCAGTATGTTTATGATCTTCATCATATAAAAAAACAAGAATATATTCTTGTATAACAAAACTACTATCTATCCAGTGATAAGTAATAGTTAAATAATCATTTTTATTTACAGCACGCCCAAGATCAGAAGTTAGGGACTTTCTACATTGAATATTTTTTAACAGTGTTGATAAATAAAAATAATATTATGAATGAAGTCTAAAAACATCGGCCCGACAAGTACTTCTAGGATTACCATTAAATATAGGATTATAAATTACTTGAATATAATGAATAAAGGCACCAGAAGAAAGAAAACTAAAAGACAAACAACCCACAACTACCATTTTAGCTATTTCTTCCCGGTCCCTCAATTTATTATACTTCTTCATTACATGGGCGGTTGTTGGGTTCATTATAGTTTGTGTGGGCCCACCAACAACCTCACCACCTTGTTCAATCTTTAACTCTCTTTCGTGAACATCACATATATGTCTCATTAACATACCCGTACCCTCTTGCTTCCCTCCGTTTTTATGCTTATATATTTGTTGATAAATATTTCATTGCACCTTAGTATGTGATATACGTTCAAAAAATTGTCATGCAATACTAGTTGTTTTATGAGCTCTTGGGGCACGGGGAGGGAGATTAACCGATTTAGATCTAACATTAACATTTCCTACTGCAGGTGTCTCACCAATATTTTCATCATCTTTGTCTAAATTAATCGCGTCTACTTCATTTTATTCTTCTATATCATAATTTTCTTGAGCTTCTGCATAATCCATATCGTGGGCACCTACACCTAAAGGTACACCTACTTCTTCCTCAAAAGGTTGACTAAGCGGTGTCAGAGGCACACGGATCTACTACTTAAAGTACCTCTACAGCTAGTAATTCGCTTTTTACTACCACTACCGCTTCCGGGACAAAAAAATTTAACACCTTTGGTGGTGAGGTTTCTTAATTTATCCATAATATAAATTAAACTAAAAAAATTCAAAATACACAAATATAATAAAATTAAATATTCAACAATTAATACACAAATTAAAAATTAAATGTAAGAGATGGAACGACAATACCAAATTTTGGACTTATCTGAAGGTTGCGACTTTAGAAACTTCCACTCGTATTTTGTAATCGCAAAATTAAAAAATTAAAGTGAGAACTTTAGAAAATTAAATATATACAATGTTTGAAAATTAAGAATTGAGATTTAAGAGAGAATGAGAATTGAGAGAATGAAAAATTGTGTGGAAAATGATTTGAAAGTGTAGGGTATTTATAGGAATTTTTTTGGGGTTAAAAAATAATTTTAAATGTAAAGAAATTATTTTTTTAATAAAAAGGGCCAAACTAGCCGTTTGGACCCAAAAACGGTATATAGCCATTGGGCCAACGGCTAGTTTGGCCCAATCTCCAAACTTTAAAAAAAAAATTAACCGGGCCGATTAACCGGTGGGCCCTGACCAGGCTTGGTTCGGGTTGGGTTAATTGGGCCCAACCAAAAAAATAAACTAGCTCGAGACCCAGTACCCACGGGCTGACTGGGCTGGTTTTTGTAAGTGGGTCGGGCTGGGCCGGATCGGCCCAGTCCGTTTGACAGGTATAACAAGATATGACACAAAGTTAACTTTTAATGATGAGTTATTTTACTTTGAAGTATCAACAACTATTAACTAACTACCTAGTTACTAATAATTTTGTACTCCAGATATGTTCAATAAGTTGGCAATATTTTTTAATTAAAATATTATTTATGCACTAGCTAGTATTTTCTCTATTTTATATTATTTGTTCACTTTTCTCTTTGCATGCTTCTTAAAAATCATAAATAAAATAGGTAGTTTTACTAATTTACCCTTTTTTCACCCCTTTAATAAAAACTTTTTGGAACTTATCAACTTGTTTAGGATTTCAAAGAAACATTAATTGTAGGGGTAATATTAGGAAATTTTAATTGATTTTGTCTTAATTTGGTAAATGGATGAAAAAATTGAGATAATTATTTATATTGTGGTGGAAAACTAATATGAGAAGGAGTAGTACCTAATAATTGGCTTAAATCAAAGCATGGAAAGAAGTTAAATTCAAAATTGAAAGAGGCAAAAATCCTCCTTACCCACAAGACAACCACCATGTTTTGCATTGTTAAGTTTATCTTCTTTTTCCAAAGATAGCAAAACACTAACGAAGCCATATTTTATGTTCACTAATTCTCCATATCTTCTCCTTTCTTTCATTATTTCCCCAATTAGTTCATTCACTTGAGCTGCCAACTTATGAAACTTTCTCTTAGTATCCCAAAGTCTAAAGGGAAATAATCTGACCAATTAAAATTCTACAATCAATTCATATCCTTCCTTCACCATTATCCCTAGCCTCTCACCTTCTATTACTAAAGATCTCCCAAACAAACTTTCAAGGATATTATTCAAGGACCCTTTTCTTAACAACACTCTAACCTCCACAAAACCACTCTAATTCGTCTCCTTGATAACATCTCCTATCATGTTATTGGCTTTAATTTGTCAAAGACTCTTAAAACTTAAAATTCTCCTAGGAGAAATATTGAGATTATCCAAAAAAGTTAGTTAGAACAAGTGAAAGTAATTCCCTGTAGTTAACAGTTTTTACCATTCCATTGTCTTAGTTACTGTTGCATTACTTTCTTGTACAACCGGTTAGTTAGTTGGTTATAAGAACTTGGCAACTAAGAGAGAGATATTTAGGAGGTTTCTATATGATTACAGAGACTTTGTATGCTTATATAAATAGCTCCTAAGTCACTTAGAAGAGCTTAATTGTAATTGTTTTCTTCTTAGTTCATATCAATGAAATTCTCTGTTTTCTTTCTCTTCTCTTATCTGTTTTATTTTATCTATGAAATAATGTGTATGTTATTATGGTAAGTATTGACATGTTAATAGACCCATAGGTTATTGTAATTGAAAAGCATTATTGATCTCTATCTGAGGTGAGTTAAGATCCCTAAATCGATAACAGTAGCATTGATGGTTAAATCTCTGTTTGAAGCATAATTTAAAGTTGTTTTTTGTTGGAAATTGTATTAATTACTTGGATCGTTATAGTATAGTTGTAGATACTTGTGAAACTTAGCTTATTTTAAGGATTAAGATGCCACCTAAGATAGATTCAAATGACGCATTTTACATAGGATCTTCAAAAGTGTCTGGAGCTAGATTGAGTCCAATTAAACTTACAAATTTAAAAACATTAGAGTATGGAATAGATTGATGTGAATTGCCTTATTAGGAAAGAGGATGTTTTTTTTTGTGACTGGAACTTGTATCAAGGAAAAATTGTAATACCTTGTACTTTTACCTAGCTTGAAATCGACCAAAGTATGTTAGAAATTTACTTTGAAAGATGAATCCACTTTTATATATGTGAAATTTTTAAGATTTTCACTTATTTTTATATGGGAAATTGAATAATCTCTCCATCGATACCCATTCCATCAATATCCGACATCGGAAGAGAAAGTTATGGCCGAAATACAGAAAGCAGTCAAAAATGCCCAGGTGCGACGGTGAAGGCCGATGGACCATCTAGCTAGCGACATACCATCGCCCAACCCATTGCAGCGGAGGCAGTGATACCATATTCTACCTAAGGGCGACGGCTCAAGCCAACGGACCATCAAGCTAGCAACGGACCGTCGCCCAAGCCATCGTAGCAGAGGCAGTGAACCCCTATTCTGCCCAGGTATGATGTTCAGGACCAACAGACCATCGACCCAGCGATGAACCATCGCATACATCATTTAGTTATTTTAAAGTCATTTTTAAAAAGGGTATTTGGGTCTTTTCTACCTGTTTTAACCCCTAATTATATCAGACCAAGGCTCATAAGTTCATTATTCATCTACAACATCAAATTAAGGTTTTCTCTTAAAGATAATCCCCAAGAACAAGATCCAAATCATTCTTCAAGAAACTATGAGATTCCAAGTTCTTCAAGTCCAAGAACTTCAAGAAACTCACAACTCAGAGTATGTCATATGTTGATTCATGGGTCCCTTTAACCCATGAAGCTCAAGAATCTCTTTTCAAAATCCAAGATTTGTGTATGTATGAATGTTCATGATTTAAATTGAATTGAAATTCATGTTCATGATGTTTTGTGGTTTTGATTCATGTTTGAAATTACATATCCCAATGATTGACCCTAGGAGGTGGTGATTTGCATAATAATCATGATAAACCCTTAAATTTACACGTTGATTGATGTATCTATGATTATTAGATGTGTTGATGATTGTATAACCAAAGCATGTTCCCTATGTGTTTGATTAAATTCATATGAGAAGGAAAAGTGTCGTAATAGTATGATAATATGAAATCCCCAATCATGTACAAGCTTATGCATGTCAAATGTTTGATGAAATGTCTTAGTCAGTGAATTATGGATACATATGTAACCCTTGTGGTTCTTTAGAACTTCTACTTCATGAAATCTCCAACTTAATGTATTATGGATTGTGATGTTGGTCAAGTATTCAAGAAAGTCATGCTTTGTCAGTTTTATGCTATCGAGTCCTAGGGTTACTTGTACCCGACAATTTAGCTTTGTACCTAGAGGTAGTTTCATGTTTTCAAGATACTCTTAGTCCAACCTTATTCATAGAAATTTAGTCAGTCATGTGACTCACAAAAACTCAGTAATCTCAGTAGTATCTATCAGTCAACGAAACTCAGTTAATTCAATTTAATCCAGTTCAGTTAATCATATTCAATGTCTATTCAGATGGGAGTAGGAATTAGCACCGAGTGAACACAAGAATGGGAATTAACACTGTTAGATGAGGGTGTGATTCTTAGAAGTCACCCTTGCTTTCTAGAACTATGTAGCCAACATAAGTTGAGACATCAAAACTGTCAGATGAGGGTTGATGAGGTAGATAAGCACTGTCAAATGAGGGCCCCACCATTCTCTTTTGGGGACAATATCAGATGAGGGTTACCCACAGCTTTTCCTTACCAGTGGCACGGTATTGACACCCTTCCAATTAGGGTTACAGATTGGACCCCACCTCAGCTATATTACTTTATCTGGGACATGTCAGTTAGATGAATACTTCCCACAGTTTCAGGTACAGAATCAAGACTGTTAGATACAGTGATTCAGTCTCAGTAATAAAACTCAGATAGTTCTACAGAATTCAGGACTATCAGATACAGTTACCTCAGAACAGAATGAAACTCAGCTAGTTCCATAAAAAACTAGACTCTCAGATACAGTCGCTCAGTATCAGTTCTTTCAGTTGTACATTTATCAGCATCTTATATTATCAATACTCAGACTCAGTAATTATGTTATCACAAACTCAATTATAGTTATTATGTATTCATGCATGTATTCTCACGCTCATGTTATTCAGTCAGCTAGTATAGTTCATGCATGTGAACCCTTTTGCATTCAGCCTACCTTACATGCATACCAGTATATTCAAACATACTGATGAATTTGCGCTGTGGTGTTTTATACCATAGGTTTAGAAGCACGAGCTCCAGAGCATCAGTAACATTCCAATCTCAGCAGTCAGAGTTAGCAATGAGTCCTCATCCTTCGAGGACATGTCCATTTCTTTATTATCTCATTAATTAATTTATTTCAGTAGTTGGAGTTAGTTGGGGACATGTCTATGAACTCCTTATTCAGACAGTTTAGTCAGTTAGAGGCTTTTCAGACTAGCATGTTAAGTCAGTTATTTTACTTGTTTTGGGTATTTCACACCCCATCCAGATGTTATATTTTAACAAATATTATGTCTCAGTTTTGAACCTTATGGTCTTACAGCCTTTATTTCTGCATTTATACAGTATATTATGCAGTGTTTAGGTATAGATATCAGTCATGAGTTAACTTGTGGTCCTTTGGGGTCATGAGCACCATGTAGAATTTAGGGTACCATATTTGAGGTGTTACAAACTTAGTATTAGAGACTAAGGTTCAATAGAGTCCTAGGAAGTCTGAAAGTCGTATCTAGTAGAGTCTTGTACATGGGTGTATTATGCGCCAAATTTATGTGCAGGAGGCTATAAGATGTTTTAGGAACAGTTTCCCTTCTTTCAGTATTCATGTCGTGCCGGTGAAAATAATCTCAAGTCAATCTCTCAGTCTAATTTGTTTCTCCCTTTCTTCTACAGATCATGCCTTCTAAAAGAAGAAATGGGAATCAGCCAGCCCCTCATCCCGAAGATCCTTTGGGTGAACATGTTTCTCATGCAGAGTTCAGAGATGCATTTACTACTCTTGCTTAGTCAGGTGCTGCACAGAATGAACGACCATCTATCATTCCTGCCAACCCAGTGGCCAATTTTGCTACATCCAGGATTCGGGACTTCACCCGAATGAATCCTCCATCCTTTCTTTGGTCTAAGTCAGATGAGGACCCTCAAGAATTCATCGACCAGGTTCAGAAGGTTACAAACATCATGGGGGTTACTTCTAGTGAGAGAACTGAGCTAGCTACATATCAGTTGCAGGATGTTGCTCATACTTGGTTTAAATAGTGGAAGTCAAAAAGGACAGATGATGCAGGGCCTATTGAGTGGGAGGAGTTTGTCACTGCATTCTTAGATAGGTTCTTTCCCCTAGAGCTGAGAGAAGCTAAGGTGTTGGAATTTATCAACCTCAGGTAGGGTAACATGATGGAGAAAGAGTATTCTCTTAAGTGTACTCAATTAGCTAGATATGATCCTTATGTGGTTATAGATAGAAGGGCTAAGATAAGTAAGTTTTTTTCAGGGGTGAATGATAGTATGGTCAACGAGTGTAGGTCTACGATGTTGAATAGTGAAATAAACATAGCCAGGATTATGACTCATGCTCAGCAGATAGTTGAGAAAAGGATTAAGATGTGGGAGAAGCAGAATAAGAGAGCAAGGATAGGTAGTTTCAACTTTGCTCAGCCTAAATCAGAAGGAGAAAACCGTTCTCCATTTCATCCTAAGTCATCAGTTCTAGATCCTTCTTCAGCTAGTGCTCCAACTCCTAAGATCAGGGATGGTAATAGAGATAGAGCGCCAGGCTCTAAGTTTCAGAGAAGTGTCAGCAATGCCCGAACTAATCCCCTTTGTCAGACTTATGGTAAGAACCACAAGGGTGCTTGCAGAGATGGTAGTGATGTCTATTTCGGATGTGGCAAGCCAGGACACAGAATTAGAGATTATCCCCAGTCAGGTTATTAGGGTCAGCAGAACCATTCCCCAGCTTAGTCCGGTCGCCCAAATCAGCAGGGTGCCACCTCTAGTGCTACTAGTGGGAAACACCCAAATCGACTTTATGCTCTTCAGTCCCGACAAGATCAGGAAAATTCTCCTGATATGGTTATTGGTACGTTACAGATATTTCATGTGCATGTTTAAGCTTTGCTAGAT
This sequence comes from Capsicum pubescens, assembly GCA_030864215.1. NCBI lineage: Eukaryota > Viridiplantae > Streptophyta > Magnoliopsida > Solanales > Solanaceae > Capsicum > Capsicum pubescens. The sequence continues at coordinate 270,745,468 of CM061548.1, forward strand.
CTAGGAGCTTCTTTGTCTTTTGTTACTCCCTATATAGCAGTTGATTTCGGAGTCAGTCCAAAAATTCTAGTAGAGTCCTTCTCAGTATCTACCCCAATGGGTAAAACTATCATATCCCGATGGGTATAAAGAAACTGTTTGGTTATGGTATCTCAGAAAATCACCTCAGTAGATTTAGTTGAATTAGAGATAACTGATTTTTATATCATTTTTGGCATGGATGGGCTTCATTCCTGCTATGCCACAGTCGACTGCAAAAACAAAATATTCCAGTTCTAGTTTTTGAATGAACCTATCGTAGAGTGAAGGGGTAGTACTTCATCTTTCAAAGGTCATCTTATCTCCTACCTTCGGGCATGAAAAATGATATCCAAAGGATGTGTCTATCATCTTGTTTGAGTTAAAGACACTAGTTCTAAAAATCCCAGTCTTAATTCAATCTCAGTTATAAATAAATATTCAGATGTCTTTCCCGAAGATCTTTCAGGAACTCCTCCTAAAAGGGAAATAAACTTCGACATTGATCTTCTACGGGATACTCAGCCTATATCTATTCCGCCATACAGAATGACACCAACAGAACTCATAGAATTGAAAGAGCAGTTAAAGGATCTCTTAGATAATGGATTCATCATACCCAGCGTGCCCCCATGGGACACACCAGTCTTATTTGTGCACAAGAAAGACGGTTCTCTCTGATTGTGTATTGATTACCATTAGCTCAATAAAGTCACGGTCAAGAACAAGATCATCTTCCCAGAATTGATGACTTGTTTGACCAATTTCAGGGTGCCACCTATTTTTCTAAGATAGACCTCAGATTAGGCTATCATCAGCTCAGAGTAAAAAAATGTGACATTTTGAAAACAGTCTTTCGTACTCAGTATGGTCACTTCAAATTCTTAGTTATGTCCTTTGGTATTACCAATGCCCAAGCAACTTTTATGGACTTGATGAACCGTGTGTTCAAGAAGTACTTGGACATGTTCGTAATAGTTTTCATAGATGACATCCTTGTTTATTCTCACAGTGAGCGTGATCATGCAGACTATCTCAAAATAGTATTGCAGAGTCTCATAAATCATCGGTTGTTTGCCAAATTCAGTAATTGCGAATTTTGGAAAAGGTCAGTAGCATTTCATGGTCATATTATTTTTGGTGATGGCATTAGGGTTGATCCTCAAAAGACTAAAGTGGTAAGAAACTGGCCCAGACCTATCTCTCCATCAGATATTAGGAGTTTCTTGGGTTTGGCTGGCTATTACAGATGGTTTTTTGAGGGATTTTCTTCTATTGCATTCCCTATGTCCAGATTGACTCAGAAGAAAGTCAAGTTTCAGTGGTCAGATCCTTGTGAGAAAAGTTTTCAAGAGTTGAAAACTCGACTCACCTCAGCTCCAGTCTTAGCTCTTCCAGATGGTTCAAATGGGTTCGTAGTGTGTAGTGATGAATCCAGAGTAGGTTTCGGTTGTGTCCTCATGCAGCATGGTAAGGTCATAGACTACACCTCCAAACAGCTTAAACCCCATGAGAAGAATTATCCTACTCATGATCCCGAGTTAGCAGTCGTAGTTTTTGCTTTGAAGATCTGGAGGAATTATCTATATGGAGTTCATGTAGAAGTGTTCACAGATCATAAGAGCCTTCAGTATGTCTTTTCTCAGAAAGATCTCAATCTTCATCAGAGGAGGTAGTTAGAGCTCTTGAAAGATTATGACATGAGTGTCCTTTGTGATCTGGGGAAGGCCAACGTTGTGGCCGATGCTCTCAGTAGACTGTCTATGGGTAGGTAATCCTGGGTGTATTTATATGCCTAACCATCATAGCTTACTCATATTTTAGCTAAGTTTGGAGAATAAAATGCGTAGTTTCTTATGTTTTTACTAAATTTCTATGTAATTGAGCTAACCGATGTGATTAGCATGATTTCAGATATAAATGAGGTAGATGGAGACATAATGGGACTATGTAATGCGTATGGCATATGACACAAGAGAAAAGTAGCTTGTTAGACTAAATGTGGCGCTTAGAAACTATGTCCAAGACTAATTTGTCATTTATAATTAGTTTAGGGACTTAGAAGGCAAAAATGAGAGAAAAGATTATTAAAAAGTTGGTTCGTTAATGGTTATTGGTTGGACTCATTTGGGTCGGTCACAGTCATAGACTTATCCTAGAGTTTGGGTTAGTGCAAATATGCTATCTTGTTATATGTTTGGAATTCATCCGACACAAGGTATGCATTTGGAGGTTGGGTTGGGTAATGGGGGTAGTCCCCGGTCCTGGTTGGACTTGGGATGTCCATTACGACAAGGCCCTAGGCCGGGTCATGTCAAGTTGGTTCAGATCTTTAGGTTCATGATCAATTGGGAGTCCACAATCTGTGTCGAGTTGAGTATCTTTTAGGGGTGTGTAACACACCACACTCATAAGGGAGAGTCTACGAGGCATTTTTGAATGTTTCACTTTCTTGGTATAATATTTTCAAGCTTGGAGTCTAAGTCCTAGAATCTTCTCTATTTTTGGTTTGTTCACTTTTCAGATCATGCCTTGACGATCTGAGACTCAAGGTAAATCTTCTATCCCAACTAGGGACCATGTATAAAGAACATAGGGGATCCATACCCAGTCTAGGGGTCCAGTCCCTGATATTTATGGAGTTTTACCGGTTGATATTAGTCTTCCTAAGGATGAGGTGACTAATGCGGAATTTCATCAATCAATTCATTTTGTTGCTCTGTTGGTTACTGCTTAGGTTGAGTGGGATGCATCTGGTGTTTTGTCTACTGAGGTCACAAGGGTTGGCCAGTTTATGAAAATAATTCCTTCTAATTTTACTGGAGTGAAGGTGGAGGAGGATCCTCAGGGTTTCTTGGATGAAATGGAGAAAATTTTCAAGGTAATACAGGCCACGAATGTGAAAGAGGTAAAATTTGTTGCTTACCAGCTTAAGGATGTGGCGTACCAATGGTACGGGGATTGGGATTGGGTGAGAGGTAGATGTTGAGGAGTCGACTTTATGGGAGACTTTCTCTAATAGTTTTGTAGATCGCTTATTTCCTTAGGAGTTGAGAGAAGCGAAGGAAGAGGAATTTTTTAATTTAAGGCAAGGGAAAATGTCTGCCAAGGAATATGCCTTAAAATTTCATCAGTTGTCAAGGTATGCTCCGAAATTGGTGTATGATATGAGATTGGTGTATCATTACTTCTAGTCTGTCTCGAGATTTGATCCTTGAAATCAAGACTGCATTGCTGATCAAGGATATGGATATGTCTAGGTTTGTGGTTCATATGCAATAGATGGATGAGGGGAAAAAAAGCAGGCTGAATTTGGGGAAAGGCAGGGTAAGAAGTTCAAGTCATATAAATAGGGTGGTGCTCAATATCAAGGTGGTCGGGATGGAGGTAAGTATCCAAAGAAGAAGTGGGGGAGTTCTGGTTCCTTCTCTACAGCTAGTGCTCCTTACCCGAAGCAGTCGGGTGTTAGGTATCAGCAAGGTGACGATAATTTTCGTGCACAAGGTTCCCAATCTCAGGTGATTGAGGCATAATCAGATTCATCGTGTCCTCTTTGTCAATTTTGTAGTATATTCCATAGGGGTTTCTGTGATGAGGGGAGAGACAAGTATTTCAAATATGGTCATCCAAACCATATACTCAGAAATTGTTCGATTGGTAAGGGTGCTTCGGGAGAGAGTAAGGATCCGGTTGCTTTTTCTTCTACTCTTACACCAAAGGGTGTTGCTTCTGCATCTGTTTTTGCTCTTGGTACCGACGCTGGTTAGAATATGTTATATACTCTTGCAACTCGGCAGGAATCTAAGGCATCACCCGATGTTGAAAAAACTTATGTGTTGTTATTGGGGGTAATGTATTGAAAAGAATAATTAATCAAAAGAAGTGAATCATGTGTTGATGGCAAATACTCCCTACTGAAGATGTGTAAGGAATCATGTGTTGTTGGCAAACTTTAAATTTTAATTTTCAATTTGCACATGTCCAATGAATCATGGATAAGTATATCAAAAATTGTTTCATACCAATTGTCAATAGATATGGTTTCCGCACAACCACACCATTTGTCAATAATCTATCACTTGATGAATATTAATTAGATTATAATTTGAAGTATATCATAAATCAACATATATATATATATACACATACATACATATGTATATATATACACATACATACATATGTATAAATATACACATACATACATATGTATATATAAATATATACATACATACATATACACATACATACATATGTATACATACATACATACATACATACATACATATGTCTACATACATACATACATACATATGTATACATACATACATATACATATATACATACATATACATATATACATACATATATATACATACATACATATATATACATACATACATATACATACATATATATATATATACATACATATATATATATACATATATATATATATATATAAAGGACTTAACACTATTTATCATGATAATAATACTTCATTATATCATATGAAATTCACCATCAATTGATCACACGAATCAATGAGTTTGAGAACAAGTAATGATTGTATATAGTACTTTCTGAGAACAAAGTTGTGCTTTGATAATATTATTTATTCTTAAATTCATTGGATCATGTCACTGATTGATGAATGTCTGCATAATAATTCTTAACATAATATTATGTGATCAATTACTTGTGATTACCATATAAATAATGTTCCTCGGAGTACCACCTTTGAACAAGAATGTGCTTTGAGAACTATTACTCATTCTCAAACTCCTTGGATCATGTGATTAATTGATGGGAGTTCTCATGTCATATAATAAAGTATCACTTTCTTGTTTAAGTAGTGTTAAATTTTTTATTATAATTTAATTAATTAAGTAATTCGTTAATAGTAGTTTCCAAGTCTAATAGACTATGGACAAGTATGCATAAACTGGTTTGTGTCAATTATTAGTAAATATAATTTGTGCTGAACTACATCATTCATTAATAACTTTTCACTTGATACACACACAAAAGAATACTATTTGGCTAAATAAATGATTAATTAAAATAAAATAAAATAAAGGATTTAACTCTATTTAAACATAATAATAGCACTTTAAAATATTATATAAGAGTCCTCATAATTTAATATAATAGAAGATTAATTCCAGTTTAAATAGTGATAGATTGATATAAATTTATATAACTAACAAAGTATATGAAATGAAATAAAGTAGAAAGTTGTCTCTCTTAATTCATTACTTTTCTACATTAACATGGGCTATTTATAGCCAAGCATAAAAGTGAAAACTTATCCAAAAAAGGGAAGAGGTGGGAGGTGACTAGTTACATAACATATATGTTTATTTGCCACATGGCCACTAACTTGTACACATGGATATCCATAATATTCCATAACACTCCCTCTTGGATGTTCATGTAAAGAAAAATTTACTGAATACGGATTTGAGTGCTACCTCATTAAAAACCTTACCAGGAAAAACTCAGTGGAATAAAAATCTTGATTAAGAAAAAAAAAGGACAACATGTATTCTTACTCCCCCTAATGAAGACCCCGATTCAACTTATTCAGTCTTTGCATTTCAATCTTATGTACCATCTTCTCAAAGGTTGTAGTTGGTAAAGATTTGGTGAATAAATCTGCTGGATTGTCACTGGACCGGATTTGCTGCACATCAATATTACTATTCTTCTGAAGATCGTGCGTGAGGAATAACTTTGGCGAAATGTGTTTTGTTCTATCTCTCTTTATAAAGCCTTCATTTAATTGAGCTATGCATGCTGCATTGTCTTCAAATATGACTGTGGAAACCTTGATATCGAGCTTCAGGACACATCTCTCTTTGATGAAATGTACCACTGATCTCAGTCATATGCATTCTCTACTTGCTTCATAGATCGCTATTATCTCGGCATAATTAGAAGAAGTAGCAGCGATGGACTGCTTTGTCGATCGCCATGATATTGCAGTACCTCTATATATAAATACATAGCCTGTTTGAGATCGTGCTTTATGTGGGTCAGATAAATAATCTGCATCTGCATGACCAACAAGATCTAGAATAGCTTTGTTAGTATAAAATAGACCCATATCAATAGTCCCTTTTAGGTACCTCAATATATGCTTAACTCCATTCTAATGTCTTCGCGTAGGAGAAAAACTATACCTCGCTAGCAAATTAATAGAAAATCCTATATCCGGCCTTATAACATTAGTGAGGTACATAAGTGCACCAATAGCACTGAGATATGATACTTCGGGACCTAGAATCTCTTCATCCTCTTCCAGAGGTCGAAATGGATCTTTACTCACTTTGAGTGATCGAACAACCATTAGAGTACTTAATGGATATGCTTTGTCGATGTAAAATCATTTCAAAACATTCTGGGTATAGGCAGTTTGGTGGATAAAAACTCCATCTGCTAAATGTTCAATTTGCAGACCGAGATAAAGTATTGTCTTTCCAAGATCTTTCATTTCGAACTCTTTCTTTAGGTATTCAATTGCCTTTTAAACCTATTCTGGAGTCCCAATGAGATTTATATCATCTATATAAACAGCGAGCATAACAAACCCTGATGCCGTTTTCTTAATGAAAATACAAGGACAAGTGACATCATTTATGTAACATTTGATTTTCAAGTACTCACTTAGACGATTATACCACATACGTCCTAATTGTTTTTTACCGTACAACGATCTTTATAATCTGATTGAATATAATCCCTGAGACTTTAAACTATGTGCTTCAGGCAATTTTAATCCTTCTGGGATTTTCATGTAATTATTGTTATCAAGTGAACCATAAAGATAAGTTGTAACCACATCCATTAGATGAATTTTAAGATTTTATGTACAGCTAGATCGATGAGGTATCAAAACGTTATTGCATCCATAATAGGTGAATATGTTTCTTCATAATCAATATCTGGTCTTTGAGAGAATCCTTGTGCAACAAGGCGTGCCTTGTATATTACAATTTTATTTTTCTCATTTCTTTTACGTACAAAGACCCATTTATAGCCGACTGGTTTTACACCATCTTAGGTTTGGACTACAGGTCCAAAAACCTCCTCTCTAGCAAGTGAATTCAATTTTGATTGAATCGTCTCTTGCCATTTTGGCCAATATTTTCTTCATTGACATTCTTTGACAGATAGAGGTTCAAGGTCCTCATTGTCTTGCATAATATTTAGTGCAACATTATATGCAAAAACATTGTCCACTGTAATTTTTTATCGATCTAAATTTATCTCATCACTAGTAGAACTTATTGAAATTTCTTCATTCACTTGAGTCTCGGTTCACTGATTTCTTCAGGAATATCAGGATTAATCAGATTTTGAGTCTCTTCGGGAGAATATTTTATAATATTATCTTTATTATTTTTTGCGCTTCTTTTTCTAGGATTTTTATCCTTTGAACCCAAAGGCCTACCACGCTTCAGACGTGTTTGGGATTCAGAAGCTATTATATTAGAAAATGGTTCTTTTAGAACTTTAATTCAGATAGGGACATTCGCTGCAGGGATATGTAACTTGGTTATCTTTTTCAAATAAGTAAATGCATCTGGAATTTGATTTGCCAGTTTCTATAAGTGAATGATCTTCTGGATCTCATTTTCACATATGGGGGTACGTGGATCAAAATGAGATAATGTTGAAACTTTTCACGCAATTTCTCTTTTCAGTTCACGTTTTTCTCCCCTAATTGCGAGAAATTCATTTCATCAAATCGACAATCTGCAAATTAAGCAGTAAATAAATCTCCCATCAATGGTTCAAGGTAGCGAATTATAGAGGATGACTCAAACCCAACATATATTCCTAACCTTCTTTGGGGTTCCATCTTAGTACGTTAAGGTGGTGCAACTGACACATATACAGCACATCCAAAAATTTGTAGATGGGAAATATTTGGCTCATGACCCAGGACCAATTGTAACGGGGAGTATTTATTATAATGAGTTGGTTTGAGGCGAACAAGTGGTGCTGCATGTAAGATAGCATGATCCCAAACAGTAATGGGAAATTTTGTTTTCATAAGTAGTGGTCTTGCTATCAATTTAGGTGCTTAATAAATGATACAACAAGGCAATTTTGAATATGAACATAAGCTACTAGATGTTCAACTCGTATCCCAGCTGACATACAATAATTATCAAAAACTTGGGATGTAAATTCTCCAGCATTATCAAGGTGGATAGCCTTAATAGGATAATCTGAGAATTGTAGCCTTAATCATATTATTTGTACCAATAATTTTGCAAACGCCAGGTTGCGAGATGACAAGAGGCACACATGCGATCATTTTGAAGATGCGTCTATTAAGATCATAAAATATCTAAATGACCCACTAGGTGGGTGAATAGGACCACAAATATTCCCATGTATACATTCTAGAAACAGAGGGGATTCAATGCTAATTTTCAGTGGTGATGGCCTAGTTATTAGTTACCTTGATAACAAGCAACACATGAAAATTTATCAGTTGTAAGAATCTTCAGGTTCTTTAACGGATGACTTTTTGAATTTTAAATGATTCATCTCCCCATTATTGAGCCAGGATAGCCTATTCAATCTTGCCAAAGTACAAACGTATTTAGATCAGTAAACTTCTGGTTTACGATAGCTTATGCTTCAACTGTACTAATTTCGGCATAGTATAAGCCGGAGGACAAAGTTGGTAATTTCTCCAACACTTGTTTTTACATGAGACATTCTTGGTAATGCCAAGATATTTGGCATTTAATTCATATATTGTCTCAATATGATATCCATTTCAGCGGATATCTTAAAAACTCAATAAATTTCTTGGGGATTTAGAAGAGAACAATGAATCTTCTATAACTAATTTTGTCCCCTTAGGCAAAAATATAGTAGCTCTTCCAGAGCCTTCAATTAATTTTAAATTTTCAGAAATTGTTGTAACATTTGATTTTCTTCTAAGTAAGTGGAAAAGTATTTTACATCTTTAAATATTGCGTGGATTGTTCCACTATCAATTACACAAATATCATCACAATCGATTATTGATCCAAATAAGACTTGAGGAGTATCCTATTTTCTTCAAGATAAAAATATGAATAAAGTAAATATTACAGCATTACTAACACATAACGCATTTACACAAACTTTAGTTATTTACAAGACTAGTGAGATATTACTAACATAAATGTAAGAAAATACAACTTGAACAGAAAAGTAAAATAATCATACTATTTCATAATTATCACCGACAGGGGGTGATTTACATGTTCTTCAGGAACTACAATGAAATCTAAAACTTTCAAGTCCATGGGCACAACATTATCTTCATAGAGGGAGTTTGCTTTAACATCATTATCTAGTTTCTTAAGGGATGTCTGATAGAGCTTCACCAGATGCTTTGGCATACGACAGGCACGTGACCAGTGCCTCTTTCCTCTGCATCGATAACATTTACTTTTAGAGTTCATCGTTGGCGCTACTTCAGGAGTTTCACCCTTCTTTTTGCACTGCTGGTGCTGAGGGTTATTTTTTATTGCAAGGTGATCACCCTGATTAAAATACCTTCTACGATCACGACCTTGACCATAACCACGACCACGACTGGGGTCAGGACTTCTTTCATGCCTAGCTGGGCAAAAATTTGCAGCATTCATTTTTGGGAATGGAGCAGTACCAGCAGGTCAACTTTCATGATTTCTCATTAAAAGATCATTACGTTGATCAACAATAAGAAGACGAGAAATAAATTCAGAATATTTTTTAAATCCCATTTCTCGGTACTGCTGCTGCATGAGCATACTCGAGGCTAGAGAAGTAGCGAATGTTTTCTCTAACATGTCATGATTTGTGATATCCTCCCCGTATAAATTAAACTGCGATTTAATTCTAAACATCGCAGAATTATAATCAGTAATATTCTTAAAATATTGCAACCTCAGATAAGTCCATTCATAACGAGCTAGTGGAAGAATGACCATCTTCAGGTGGTCGTATCTTTCTTTTAAATAGTTCCACATTTTAAGAGGATCCTTAATCGTGAGGTATTCCATTTTCAAACCTTCGTCAAGATGATGACGAAGAAATATCATGGCCTTGGTCTTGTCTTGATTTGATGCCTTATTGTCATTTTTTATGGTGTCTGCCAGATCCATTGCATTTAAATGTATTTCGACATCTAGTTCCTATGACATATATATTTTGTCCAATATATCTACGACACTAAATTCGCATTTGGAAATATTAGACATTATTTAAGAAAATTAAATACTAATCTTTAAGTATTGTTGAAAAGTATTTGCAGAGGCTCGTGCTGATAACGTGATATAAATTTATACAACTAACAAAGTATATGAAATGAAATAAGATAGAAACTTGTCTCTCTTAATTCATCACTTTTCTACATTAACATGAGCTATTTATAGCCAAACATAAAAGTGGAAACTTATCCAAAAAAGGGAAGAGGTGGGTGGTGACTAGTTACATAACATATATGTTGATATGCCACATGGTCACTAACTTGGACCCATGGATGTCCACAATATTCCATAACATAGATACCTTACTATAAATTTTATTTATTATTTTTAGACAAATAATATGTTTTGGGTAACACTACTTGTTATAAATCTCATAATTAGATCATATGGTCAATTGGGAGAGGCTCTAATATAATATAATAAATAAAAAATTTAAATAACGTAATGTATTGTATTATAATTAAATTAATTAATAAATTTTTATTCAAACAATAGTCTAGCCTATACCAAGAGGACGACAATTGACACATGCTTAATTAGTTGGGTACAAAATATATTTATTAGCAATTAATACACAACGGTTTATAATATACTTGTCCATAGTCGATAATCGATGGTAAAATGATTGAGCTTTTACAACAATATAATAAAGAAATTAATTTGACATAATAATAGCTAAATTAAATAACAATGGCTGAGAGCTAAAAATAAAAATGGTTGTATTGGAGAAGATTGTTATTGTTGGATAATGATTTTTCAATGAAAACCTTGAATTGTTGGTAAAAAAAAAAACGATCAGCACAAGCACTATGATTACAAAAAAATATAAAAATAAAAAAATAAATTTGAAAGAAGAAAAGTTCGAAGTGCTTGGAGTGATAATACTTCGGTATTTTTGTTGATAAACTAAACCAGATAGTTATGAGTGATAGAAAATAGCTTCCAAATTTGAATATTTTAAATCGAATAATTAAAAACTTGAATAAAAACGTAAGTATAAGAGAACTATTTTGTATTCTTCAAGACTTCAGAGTTAGGATGCGAGTCTTTTAATACTTGATGATAGGGATTTTTTGTATTTTCTAAGACTTTGATGATAGGAATTATTTTGTATTATTTAAACTTTAATGCTAAAAATGATAGATTTAAGACTTTCAATGATGATGTCATAAAAAGTGGATATTTGACAAAAAAAATTAAACTTTGTCTCTAAATATCAAAAATAATTTGGAGAGTGTCCATTTGGCTCAGAGAGCCGACTCTATTAATGTCAATTCTTTTCTTTGGGGAGTAGTATAAATGATTAAGTAGCTAGCATTTGCTTTATTAATCAAAGTTTATCAAAAGAAACCAAATAACTAAACAAATTTACTTTTCACTTACCATATATATATTAACTAGTATATGTACCTGCGCGATGCGCGGATGATATTAAAATATTATTTCTAATCGTTTGCATATCTAAGCCCATTGATCTGTAATCATAAAATAATGCATTTGTTAATGTCAATGCTTAACAATAAAGTGTAATATATACATAATATTAATTAGGAATATATCAATATATTTTGAGAAAATAAAAAAATTAATTAATTAACCTAATCCTCAGTGATTTCAACAACAAAGTCATTAACAATAATCAAAAGCAATCTCTTGACAGTAAGAAATCTTGGGACAAATATAAAAAATTATAGTTGCTTTTTTTATAAGAATTTATATGAAATCCCACTTTTTCTTGGAGAATTTCTCCACATATCCTCCAACATGATTTGAGCATCAATTTGCATGCCTTCTTTTCAAATTTAGAAGATTTTTTCATTAAAATTCTTGAAAATAGCACAAAAGTGTTATTAGCATCTAATCTTATAGGATTTTTTTGCATGTCTTTTTTAAATAAAAGATAACTCTAGTTACAAAAAATTAAAATTAACCCCACTAATTAAAAAAAATAATCTCAACGGTATAAAAAGTAATTTAAAGAAATAAATATTTTTTCATTATAGGAGACAAAGATTACCTTATAGTTTCTAGAGAAAAGGAGTAAAAAAGAAAATTTATTTACTTTTCGGACCTTGAATATTAATGGAGAAAGATGAGGACACATATCTTTCCTGCATATACAAAAAGTTGGATCAAAAATAACTTTTATAAAATAGAAAACATAGAAAATGCAATAAATAAATTTATGAATAAATCTATATATATATATATATATATATATATATATATATATATATATAAGGAGGGCCAAATTGATAGAACTTTATTCCAATTCAAATTCTATTTAAATTTAAATTCAAATATCACTTTAATTTGTTGAGAAGATTAATTTGTTATTTTTCCTTATCCTTAAAATTTTCAAATATAATGCTTCTTCTAAGGCAAGATTTTATTCTTGTTTGTAATACTACCATTATTATTAAGTACAATTATTATTTTTATTATTATTATTATCATTATTATTATTATTATTTCATATTTAATTAAATGAATTTAAATATATATTATAACTTTGAAAAATGATAAGTCTATGTAGATTTCTATTTTGAAGATTTTTAACTCAAATTTTAAATTTTACGATAGACCCACAATAAGAAACGCAAATTCATGATTGATTAGAGAAACTACCAAGAAACTGCTCCCTAATTTTATACCAAAATTTTTAAAGAACAAGGGTCTTAAGATAATAAAAATAAATAAATTATTATTATTGTTGTTGTTGTTGTTGCTTCTGCTACTACTGCTCTTACTGTTCATGCTTCTACTGCTCCTGCTCCTGTTGTTGTTACTACTACTATTTTTGTTGTTGTTGCTGCTATGCTGCTGGTACTACAATTTCAATTTTTTTTAATCTGTTAATTGAAAATTGATATTACAATATTATTAAGTTTTGTCCTAAAACTGTCATGTGGTTTGTTAGTAACTTTCCACTTGACAAATTATGGTGTTTCGTCCTCTGCTTTATAATATATATAAATCATTCCACGTGCAAACCTCTTATGAAAGACAAGAATCCATTTGTAGATATTTCCAGTAATAGCTTTTTTGTTAAAAGTTATTTTAGTTTTATACCATTTACATTCTTAATCCCAAATTATAGATGAAGCTCGTCATGTTGGCAAATATTTCCCTCTTCGTAGTTATTTTTTACTATGCTTATCCATGGCCTTTCACTATTGCAACTCTCCCCTTCTCCCTCTTCCTCAATTTCCTCTTAAACTTTTAGTTAGTTCCTAGAGGGTTTGCATGGACAAATTATATCTACTACCAAAACCTAAAAAATCTTCATGGGCCTTTTTCTTGGCCCTAGTTGAGATTTCTACTTCAAATGCGGTCTTGTTCTCATCAAAAACTTGCCATGATTACTTCATCACTATGCTTGACTTGATTAATCACTATAAGCCTTGGCGACACTCGAGTTATCATCAGTATCATCCTGAAACTACAAAGAAAATTCTATGGAGTACCTAATTTTCAAGCTGGCCTCGTGAAATAATCAGCTAAATTAACTATGTTCAAACGGGCCATCGATTTCGTTCAAACAGCTCATTCCTCAAGCTCTTGGTCAATATTTATGCCACATGATGTTGTGTAGGAACATATATAGTTTTGACCAACCCAACTGTGATCTTATCTCTAATGAAGTGATAATCAATCTCTATATGTTTTATTGTTTCATGAAATATAGGATTGGCTGCCAATTGAATAGTTGATTTGCTATCACTTAATATTGCGATAGGTTTATGAATAAAAACACCTAAACCTGAGAAGAAACCCTCCAACCAGGTTAGTTCAACCATTTCTAAAGCCATGCTTCTATATTAAGCTTTAGCTGAGCGCCTAAAAACTGTATATTGTTTCTTATATTTCAATGACACCAATGATCTACCAAATTATATCACATAACCAGTGACAAACCTTCTTGTATTAGGACATGCTTCCCAATTAGAGTCACACCAGTAAGTTAAGTTTGTAGTTCTCGAGTCTTCATCCAAATATCTTTCCCTACTAACCCTTTCAAGTATCTAACCACTCTATATGCAACCTCCAACTAAGATATGTTAGACATCTGCATTAACTTGCTTAGTCTAAACTACATAACTAATATCACGTCTAATAATTATGGCAAACATGAGTTGTCCAACCAATCTTTGATAAGAAGAAGCATCTTTCAGAACCACATCATTGGTTATACCTATATCTTTATCAAACTCTAAGGAGGTCAATTTAATATTAGACTCCATAGTTGTAAGTTCAAGCTTTGAACCAGCAAGACCAGTCTTTGAGATCAGTTCAACCAAGTTTGATTTAAATTAATCCCTTATTTTATCTTAACATCTCAATACCTAGAAAATATTTAATCTCACCCAAGTCCTTGAGCTTGAACTGTTGATGTAATGCTTTCTTAGCTTCAAGTCATTTGGATAGCCTATTAACTTGTAGTAGTTCTCTTTAGCATGTCCACTAAAATAGCAGAAATCATACTTTTTTCCTTTGTATCCTTAATGTCCATAACTTGTGACTGATCCTCTATTCGCTTTCATTGAAATAGGATTTATTTTCTTAATAATAGCAGCTACGCAAGTTAAGTATTGCATTTCATCCTCTATTATCATGGCATATGCCTGATTGAGTCTAGGTGTAACTCCCTTCAGCAGAATCTGTCTCCTGGCTGAGAAATATGAGTTATTTGGTCCACTCAAAAATTGAATTATCTTAAATTCATACAAGTGATCTTCATATCTGTTTTGCTTTGGACAATTGCATAATGGTGATGGAATCACTGCATCATTTCATTCCATAGATTCTTTAATTTTATGAAGTAAGTTATCATAGAATTAGTTCCTTATGACAGAACATATATCTCCCTATTTAGCCAATACAATCTCATACAATTTACCTTATTAAACCTCTCATTTAGATCTTTCCATACCTTAGATTCACTTGTTACATACACTATTCCACTTAACAACTCTACACTTACAGAACTTATCAACCATGAGAGCATAATTGCATTTCAAGTTTCCCACTCCTCAGATAGTTCTTCTCTATAATTTTGTAACGCCCCAAATCTAGTACTCAAAATGCTACACGGTGCTCGTGACCTTGAAGGACCATAAGCTAACCCATGATGGATATTTGTACCTAAAAATTGCATAATATACTATATAAATGCAGAAATAAAGGCCGTAAGGCCATAAGGTTCAAAACTGAGACATAATATCTGTTAAAATATAACATCTAAGTGGGGTAAGAAATACCGAAAATAACTAAAATAACTGACTAAACCTGTTAGTCTGAAAAGCCTCTAATTGACTAAACTGTCTGAATAAGGAGTTGATGGGACATGTCCCAAACTAACTCCAACTACTGAAATAAATTAATTAATGAGATAATAAAGTAATGTTCATGTCCTCGAAGGATGAGAACTCACAGCTAACTCTGACTATTGAGACTGGAATGCTATTGATGCTCTGGAGCTCGTGCTTCTGAACCTATGGTATAAAATACCATAGTGCAAATGCATCAGTATGTTTGAATGTACTGGTATGCGTATGAGGTAGGCTGAATGCAAAAGGGTTCACATGCATGAACTATACTAGCTGACTGAATACATGAGTGTGAGAATACATGTATGAATACATAATAACTGTAACTGGAGTTTGTGATAACATTATTACTGAGTCTGAGTACTGATAACATAAGATGTTGATAACTGTACAACTGAAAGAACTGATACTGAGTGACTGTATCTGCCAGTCTAGTTTCTAATGGAACTAGCTGAGTTTCGTTCTGTTCTGAGTTGACTGTATCTGACAGTCTTGAATTTTGTAGAACTATCTGAGTTCTATTACTGAGACTGAATGACTATATCTGACAGTCCTGATTCTGTAGCTGAAATTATGGGAAGTAGTCATCTAACCGACATGCCCCAAATAAAAAAATATAACTGAGGTAGGGTCCAATCTGTAACCCTAATTGGAAGGGTGTCAATACCGTACCACTGGTAAGGACATGCTGTGGGTAACCCTCATCTGACAGTGTCCCCAAAAAGGAATGGTGGGGCCCTTATCTGCCAGTGCTTATCCATCTCATCAACCCTCGTCTGACAGTGTTGATTTCTCAACCTATACTGGTTACATAGTTCTGGAAAGCAAAGATGACTTCTAAGAATCACACCCTCATCTGACAGTGCGTGTTCCCAACCTTGGGTTCACTCAGTGATAATTCCTACTCCCATTTGAATGGACACTGAACATGATTAACTCAACTGGACTAAACTGAATTAACCGAGTTCTGTTGACTGACGAAATACTACTGAGATTACTGAGTTTTCCTGAGTCACATGACTGACTGAATTTCTGTGAACATGGCTCGCCTGAGAGTATCTTGAAAACATGACACTGGCTCTAGGCACATAGCTAAATTGTCGGGTACAAGTACACTCAGGACTCGATAGCATGAAACTGACAAAACATGACTTTCTTGAATACATGACCAATATCACAATCCATAATATAATAAGTTAGAGATTTCATGAAGTAGAATTTCTAAAGAACCACAAGGGTTAAACATGTATCCATAATTCACTGACTAAGACATTTTATCAAACATTTGACATGTATAAGCTTGTACATGATTGGGGATTTCATATTATCATACTAGTATCGCACTTTTCCTTCTCATAGGCATTTAATCAAACACATGGGAAGCATGCTTTGGTTATACAATCATCAACACATCTAATAATCATGGGTACATCTATCAACGTGTAAATTTAAGGGTTTATCATGATTATTATGCAAATCACCACATCCTAGGGTCAATCATTGGAATATGTAATTTCAAACATGAATCAAAACCCACAACATCATGAACATGAATTTCAATTCAATTTAAATCATGAATATTCATACATACATAAATCTTGGATTTAAAAAAGAGATTCTTGAGCATCATGGGTGAAAGGGACCCATGAATCAACACATGACATACCTGGGTTGTGAGTTTCTTGATGTTCTTGGACTTAAAGAACTTGGAATCTCTCAGTTTCTTGAAGAATGATTTGGATCTTGTTCTTGGGTATTATCTTTGAGAGAAAACCCTAATATAATATTGTAGATGGATAATAAACTTATGAGCCTTGGTTTGATATAATTAAGGGTTAAAATGGGTAGAAAAGACCCAACTACCCTTTTTAAAAATCACTTTAAAATAACTTAATGAGGTATGCGGTGGTGGGTGCGAAGGCCCGTTGCTGGGTCGACGGTCCATCGATCCTGACCATCGTACCTGGGAAGAATAGGGGTTCACTGCCTCTTCTGTGATAGCTTGGGCGACGGTACATTGCTAGCTCGATGGTCCGTCGTCCTGAGTCGTCGCCCTTAGGAAGAATGTGGTCTTACTGCTTCCGCTGTGACTGCTTGGGCGATGGTCGATTGCTAGATCGATGGTCCGTCGGCCTTCACCGTCACGCCTGGGTAGTTTTGACTGCTTTCTATATTTCGACCATAACTTTCTCTTTCGATGTCGGATTTTGATTGAATGGGTATCGATGGTGAGCTTATTCAATTTACCATATGACAATAAGTGAAAATCTTAAAAATTCCATGTATATAAAAGTGGATTCATCTTTCAATATAAGTTTCTAACATACTTGGAATGATTTCAAGCTAGGTAGAAGTACGGAGTATTACAATATCTCTCCCTCAAGAATATTCATCCTCGATGAAGACTGAGTGAGAAGGGAGAAGGTAAACTGACGTACATACTGAACATAAATAACTGGAACATGATCTTATGACTGACATGACTGATAACTGAATATATCATACCGAACATAAATATCTGATGCATGATTATATAACTGAACCGACATATGAATGCATGACTAAATATGCAATGGTATTTAATACCAAGTTCGTGATGGATTTCTGAACATAAAACTGAATAAGCTTAAGAAGAAGCGTTACCTTGAGTTTGATCTGAGTTGGCGGAGAAGAGGTGAGGACACTTGGTCCACATGTCTGCTTCTAATTCCTAAGTAGCCCCCTCAACTGACTGATTTCACCAAAGAACTTTGACTAGAGGGACTTCTTTGTTCCTCAGACTATGAGTCTGGTAGTCAAGAATTTCGACTGGAATATCTACATAAGAGAGGCTGTTCTGAACATCTATGCTCTGAATAGGGACTACAACGGCTGAGTCACCTAAGCACTTCTTGAGAAAAGAGACATAGAAGACAGGATGAGCTGAGGCTAGATCTGAAGGCAATTCGAGCTCATAAGCTACCTTACTAAAGCGACTGTGAATTTTGAAGGGACCGACATATCGGGGACTGAGCTTTCTCTTCTTGCCAAATCTCTTCACTCCCTTTATGGAAGAGATCTTTAGATAGACATAATTACCAATCTCAAACTCGAGATCCTTTCTGCATACATCTGTATAAGACTTCTGTCGGCTCTGAGATGCCCGGAGTCTTTCTCTGATCAACTGGACTTTTTCTAAGGCATCAAATACTAAGTCAGTCCCTATAACTGATGCTTCACTAACTTCAAACCAACCTACTAGAGATCTGCATCTCTTACCATAAAGAGCTTCGAATTGAGCCATCTTAATACTGGAATGATAGTTGTTGTTGTATGTAAAATCAATCAAAGGAAAGTGGTCATCCCAACTACCCTTGAAATCAGTTGCACACACTTGTAACATATCTTTTATAGTCTGAATAGTCCTTTTTGCTTGACCATATTTCTGAGGATGAAAGGCGGTACTGAGATGAACTTGGGTACCAAGACCCTTTTGGAATGCTTTCCAGAAATGAAAGGTGAACAGGGTACCTCTGTCTGAGATAATAGATAACGGGATATCATGCAATCTGACCAACTCTCTTATGTAGAGTTTGGCGTAATCCTCGGCTGAATAAGAGGTATAGACTGGAAGGAAATAAGATAATTTGGTCATCCTATCTACAATAACCCAAACTGAATTATGCTGGAGACGAGTACGAGGCAAACCCATCACGAAGTCCATTTTTACTTCTTCCCACTTCCAAGTAGGAATACTGAACTCTTGTATGGACCCACTATGCTTTTGATGCTCTATCTTAACTTGCTGACATGTAGATCTCCTAGACACAAACTCTACAATATCTCTCTTCAGCCCACTCCACCAATAGATTTCCTATAAGTTGCGGTACATCTTAGTGGCCTATAGATGAATAGAGTAGCACGCACCATGTGCTTCTACAAGAATTCACTGCCATAAGTCATCTATACCTAGAACACACAGATGACCATGACAACGCAGGACACCATCTCCTCGTTGGGTGAAAACCTCTACTTTTTTATCATTGACAGACTCTTTCAACTTGACTAGAGTGGGATCTCTATCTTGCTTTTCTTTCACCTCGGAAACTAGAGATGATTCTGAATCGACTAAGAGAACGCCTAGTCTAGCAAGCTGATGGACTTACAGAGCTGACTTCTTCTTACTATCCTCACCATGAGCAACACTACCCATAGATAGTCTGCTGAGAGCGTCGACCACAATATTGGCCTTACCCGGATAATAAAGGATACTCATGTCATAATCTTTCAAGATCTCTAACTACCTTCTCTGATGAAGTTTGAGATCTTTCTACGAAAAGACATACTAAAGGCTCTTTTGATCTGTGAACACATCTACATGAACTCCGTATAGATAATGCCTCCCGATCTTCAAGGAAAAAACTACAGCTGCTAATATAAGATCACGAGTAGGATAATTCTTCTTTTGGGGTTTAAGCTGTCTTGAGGCATAGGCTATGACCTTACCATGCTGCATGAGGACACAACCCAAAACTACTCTAGATGCATCAGAATACACTACGAACCCATCTAAACCATCTGGAAGAGCTAAGACTGAAACTGAGGTGAATCTAGTCTTTAACTCCTGAAAACTCTTCTTTCAAGGATCTGACCACTGAAACTTGACTTTCTTCTGAGTCAATATAGACATAAGGAATGCAATAGAAGAAAATACCTCAACAAACCATCTGTAATTACCAGCCAAACCCAAGAAACTCCTGATATCTGATGGAGAGACAGGTCTGGGTAGTTTCTTATCGCTTTGGTCTTGTGAGAATCAACCCTAATGCCATTATCAGAAATGATATGACCAAGCAATGCTACTGAACTTAGCCAAAATTCACACTTACTGAATTTGGCGAACAACCGATGATTTCTGAGAGTCTGCAATACTATTCTGAGATGGTCTGCATGATCATGCTCACTGTGGGAATAAATAAGGATTTCATCTATGAAGACTATTACGAACAAGTCCAAGTACTGCTTGAACGCATGGTTCATTAATTCCATGAAAGCTGTTGGGGCATTAGTAAGACCAAAGGACATAACTAAGAATTTGAAGTGACCATATCGAGTACGAAAGTCTATTTTTGGAATGTCACATTCTCTGACTCTGAGCTGATGATAGCCTGATCTGAGGTCTATCTTAGAAAATGAGCTGACACCCTGAAGTTGGTCGAACAAGTCATCAATTTTGGGAAGAGGATACTTGTTCTTGACTGTGACTTTATTGAGCTGATGGTAATAAATACATATTCTGAGAGAACCATCTTTCTTGTGCACGAATAAGACTGGTGTACCCCATAGGGATATGCTGGGTCTGATGAATCCCTTATCCTTCAACTTTTCTTTCAATTATCTGAGTTCTGCTGGTGTCATTCTAAATGGAGAAATAAATATAGGCCGAGTATCTAGAAGAAGATCAATGCTGAAGTCTATTTCCCTTTCGAGAGAAATTCCTGGGAGATCTTCGGGAAAGTCATCTAAATGTTCATTTACAACTGGGACAAAATCAAGACTGGGGGTTTCAGAACTAGTTTCCTTAACTCGAACAAGATGATAGACACATTTTTTAGATATCATTTTCTATGCTCGAAGGTAGGAAATAAGCTGACCTCTGAAAGCTGAAATACTACCCCTCCACTTTAGAACATGTTCATCCAAAAACTGGAACTGGACTATTCTGTTTCTGTAGTCGACTGTGGTATAACAAGAATTAATCAAATCCATGCTGATATTGACATCAAAACCAGTCATATCTAATTAGACTAAATCTACTGAGGTGATTTTCTGAGATACCATAACCGGACAGTTCCTGTATACCTGTCGGGCTATGATAGTTTTACCCACTGGGGTAGATACTGAGAAGGGCTCTCCTAGAATTTTTGGACTGACTCCGAAATCAACTGTTATGTAGGGAGTAACAAAATAAAAAGAATCTCCTAGATCTAGCAAAACATAAACATGCACATGAATGATCTGAAATGTACCAGTAACCACATCAGGAGAATTTTCCCAATCTTGTCGGGACTGGAGAGCATACAGTCGATTTGGGTGTTGCCCACTAGTAGCACTAGAGGTGGCACCTTACTTATTTGGGTGATCGAACTGAGCTGGGGAACGATTATGCTGACCTTGATAACCTAACTAGGGACAATCTATGACTCTGTGGCCTGGCTTTCCACATCCAAAATAGAAATCGCTACCAGTTCTGTAAGCACCCTTGTGGTTCTTACCACAAGTCTGACAAAGGGGATTAGTTCGGGCATTGCTGACACTGCCCTGAGACTTAGAGCCTGGCGCTCTATCTCTATTACCATACCTGAACATAGGAGATGGAGCACTAGATAAAGATGGAGCTGGAATTGATGACTTAGGATGAAATTCAGAACAGTTTTGTCCTTCTGATTCAGGCTGAGCAAAGTTGAAACTAGCTGTCCTTGCTCTCTCATTTTGCTTCTCTCTCATATTAATATTTTGCTCCTCTATCTGCTGAGCATGATTCATAAGCCTGGCTATGTTCATGTCACTATTCAACATCGCAGATCTACACTCGTTGACCATACTATAATTCACCCCAGAAACAAACTTACTCATCTTGGCCCTGCTTTTTGCAACCATATGAGGAGCATATCTGTCTAATTAAGTAAACATAAGAGAATACTCTTTCACCTTCATGTTGCTCTGTTGGAGGTTGATAAATTCCAACACCTTATCTTCTCTCATCTCTAGGGGAAAGAACCTATCTAAGAATGCGGTGACAAACTCCTCCCGCTCAATAGGCTTTGCATCATCTGGCCTTTCTGACTTCCACTTTTTAAACCAAGTGTGAGCAATATCCTTCAACTGATATGCATATAGCTCATTTCTCTCACTAGAAGTAACCCCTATGATGTCTGTAACCTTTTGAAGCTGATCGATAAATTTCTTAGGGTCCTCATCTGACTTAGACCCGAGAAAGGATGGAGGATTCATTCGGGTGAACTCCCGAATCTTGGCTGCTGATAAATTAGCCACTGAGTTGCCTGGAATGACAGCTGGTCATTCATTCTAAGTAGCAATTGACTGAGCAAGAGTAGTGAATGCAGCTCTGAACTCTGCATGAGAAACATATTCGCCCGAAGGATCTTTGGGCTGAGGGGCTGGCTGATTCTCGTTTTATCTTTTAGGAGTCATATTCTATAGAAGAAAGGGAGAAACAGATTAGACTGAGAGATTGACTTGATATTATACTCACATGCATGACAAGAATACTGAAAGAAGGGAAACTGTTCCTAAAACAACTTATAGCCTCCTGTACATAAATGTGGTGCGCAACACACCCATGTACAAGACTCTAATAGATATGGCTTACATACTTCCTAGGACTCTATTAAATCTTATACTCTGATACCAAGTTTTTAACACCCCAAACTGATATCTATACCTGAACACTGCATAATATTCTGTATAAATATAAAAATAAAGGTTGTAAGGCCGTAAGGTTCAAAACTGAGACATAATATCTATTAAAATATAACATCTGGGTGGGGTACGAAATGCCCAAAATAACTGAAATAATTGAACATGCTATTCTGGAAAGCCTCTAACTGACTGAATTGTCTGAATAAGAAGTTGATGGGACTTGTCCCCAACTAACTCCAACTGCTAAAATAAATTAATTAATGAGATAATAAAGTAATGGTCATGTCTTCGAAGGATGAGGACTCACTGCTAACTCTGACTGCTGAGACTGGAATGCTACTGATGCTTTAGAGCTCGTGATTATGAACCTATGGTATAAAACACCTTAGCGCAAATACGTCAGTGCGTTTCAATGTACTGGTATGCATGTGAGGTTGGCTGAATGTAAAAGGGTTCACATGCATGAACTATCCTAGCTGACTGAATAACATGAGAATGAGAATACATGCATGAATACATAATTTCTACAACTGAGTTCATGATTACATGATTACTAAGTCTGAGTACTGATAACATGAGATGCTGAAAACTGTACAACTAAAAGAACTGATACTGAGCGACTGTATTTGACAGTCTAGTTTCAGATTGAACTAGCTGAGTTTCATTCTATTCTGAGTTGACTGTATCTGACAGTCCTGAATTCTATAGAACTATCTGAGTTATATTACTGAGACTGAATGACTGTATCTGACAGTCCTGATTTTGTAGTTAAAACTATGGGAAGTAGCCATCTAACCGATATGTCCCAAATAAAGAAATATAGCTGAGGTGGGGTCAAATCTGTAACCCCAATTGGAAGGGTGTTAATACCGCGCCACTGGTAAGGACAAGTTGTGGGTAACACTCATCTGATAGTGTCCCAAAAGAAGAATGGTGGGGCCTCATCTGACATTGCTTATCCACCTCATAAACCCTCATCTGATAGTGTTGATGTCTCAACCTATGATAGAAACATAGTTCTGGAACTTAAGGATGACTTCTAAGAATCACACCTTTATCTGACAGTGTGTGTTCCCATCCTTGGGTTCACTTGGTGCTAATTTCTACTCCCATATGAATAGACACTGAACATGATTAACTGAACTAGACTAAACTGAATTAACTGAGTTTCGTTGACGACGGAATACTACTGAGATCACTGAGTTTTCCTGAGTCACATGACTGACTGAATTTCTATGAACATGGCTCGACTGAGAGTATCTTGAAAACATGACACTGGATCTAGGCACACAACTAAATTATTGGGTACAAGTACCCCCAGGACTCGATAGCATGAAACTGACAAAGCATGACTTTCTTGAATACATGACCAACATCACAACACATAATACAATAAGTTGGAGATTTCATGAAGTAGAAGTTCTAAAGCACCACAAGAGTTACACACGTATCCATAATTCACTAACTAAGACATTTCATCAAACATTTGACATGTATAAGCTTGCACATGATTGGGGATTTCATATTATTATTCTAGTATGGCTCTTTTCCTTCTCATAGGCATTTAATAAAACACATGGGGAGCATGCTTTGGTTATGCAATCATCAACACATCTAATAATCATGGATACATCAAACAACGTGTAAATTTAAGGGTTTATCATGATTATTATGCAAATCACCATATCCTAGGGTCAATAATTGGAATATGTAATTTCAAATATCAATCAAAACCCCACAACATCATGAACATGAACTTTAATTCAATTTAAATCATGAACATTCATACATACATAAATCTTGGATTTTAAAAAGAGATTCTTGAGCTTCATGGGTGAAAGGGAACCATGAATCAACACACGACATACATGGGTTGTGAGTTTCTTGAAGTTCTTGGACTTGAAGAACTTGGAATCTCTTAGTTTCTTGAAGAATTTTTTGGATCTTGTTCTTGGGGATTTTCTTTGAGAGAAAATCCTAATTTGATGTTGTAGATGGATAATGAACTTAAGAGCCTTGGTCTGATATAATTAGGGGTTAAAACGTGTGGAAAACACCCAAATACCTTTTTTTAAAATAAATTTAAAATAACTGAATGAAGTATGCGACGGTGGGTGCGATGGTCCTTCGCTGGGTCGACGGTTCATCTGTCCTGACCGTCACACCTGGGAAGTATAGGGGTCCACTGCCTCTGCTGCAAAGGCTTGGAAGACGGCCCATCGTGAGCTCGATGGTCCATTGGCCTGAGATATCGCCCTTAGGAAGAATGTAGTCTCACTGGCTCTACTGCGATGACTTGGGAAACGGTCTGTCGCTAGCTCGACGGTCCGTCGGCCTTCACCGTCTCACCTGGGCAGTTTTGACTGTTTTTTGTATTTCGGCCATAACTTTCTCTTCTAATGTTGGATTTTGATGGAATGGGTATCGATGGAGAGCTTATTTAATTTCCCATATGAAAATAATTTAAAATCTTAAAAATTTCACGTATATAAAAGTAGATTCATCTTTCAAAGTATGTTTCTAACATACTTGGGATGATTTCAAGCTAGGTAGAAGTATAGGGTATTACAATATCTTCCCCTTGAGAAAATTCGTCCTCGAATGAGACTGAGTGAGAAGGGAGAAGGTAAACTGACGTACATACTGAACATAAATAACTAGAACATGATCTCATGGCTGACATGACTGATAACTTAATATATCATACCGAACATGCATATCTGATGCATGATTATATAACTGAACTGACATATGAATGCATGACTGAATATGCAATGGAATTTAATACCAAGTTCATAATGGAATTCTAAACATAAAACTGAATAAGCTTAAGAAGAACTGTTACCGAGAAGAGGTGGGGATACTTGGTCCGCATGTCTGCTTCTGCTTCCCAAGTAGATCCCTCAACTGACTGATTTCGCTAAAGAACTTTGACTAGAGGGACTTCTTTCTTCCTCAATCTACGAGTCTAGTAGTTAAGAATTTCGACTGGAATCTCTTCGTAAGAGAGGCTGTTCTGAACATCTATGCTCTGAATAGGGACTACTACAGCTGGGTCACCTATGCACTTCTTGAGAAAAGAGACATAAAAGAATGGATGAACTCAGGCTAGATTTGAAGAAAATTCGAGCTTATAAGCTACCTTGCTGAAGTGACTGTGAATTTTGAAGGGATCGACATATCGGGGACTGAGCTTTCCCTTCTTGCCAAATCTCTTTACTCCTTTCATGGGAGAGATCTTTAGATAAACATAATCACCAATCTCAAACTCGAGATCCTTTCTGCACTTATCTGTATAAGACTTCTGTCGGCGCTGAGTAGCCCGAAGTCTTTCTCTAATAAACTGGACTTTTTCTAAGGCATCGAATACTAAGTCAGGACCTATAACTGAGGCCTCACTAATTTCGAACCAATCGACTGGAGATCTGCATCTCCTACCATAAAAAGCTTCAAATGGAGCCATCTTAATACTGGAATGATAGTTGTTGTTGTATGCAAACTCAATCAAAGGCAAGTGGTCTTCCCAACTACCCGTGAAATCAATTACACCCGTTCACAACATATCTTCTAAAGTCTGAATGGTCTTTTCTGTTTGACCATCTATCTGAGGATGAAAAGCGATACTGAAATGAACTTAGGTACCAAGACTCTTTTGGAATGCTTTCCAGAAATAGGAGGTGAATTGGGTACCTCTGTCTAAAATAATAGATAGTGGGACACCGTTCAATCTGACCAACTCTCTGATGTAGAGTTTAGCGTAATCCTCGGCTGAATAAGAGGTATGGACTGGAAGGATATAAGATTATTTGGTCATCCTATCGACAATAACCCAAACTGAATCATGCTGGCGACATGTACGAGGAAAACCAGTCATGAAGTCTATGTTCACTTCTTCCCATTTCCAAGTAGGAATACTGAAATCCTGTATAGACCCACTAGGCTCCTGATGCTCTATCTTAACCTGTTGACATGTAGAGCACTTAACCACAAACTATGTAATACCTCTTTTCATCCCACTCCACCAATAGATTTCCAACAAGTCGCAGTACATCTTATGTCCCCTGGATGAATAGAGTACTGCGCACCATGCACTTCTGCAAGAATTTACTACCTCAAGTCATCTACATCTTGAACACACAGACAACCCTGACAATGCAGAACACTATCTCTCTCTTGGAAGAAAACCTCTACTTTCTGATCCGTGATGGACTCTTTTAACTTGACTAGACTGGGATCTCTATCTTGCTTTTCTTTTACCTCAGAACCTAGAGAAGATTCTAAACTACTCTGAACCAATATGTCACCCTTCTCTGAATCGACTAAGCGAATGCCTAGTCTAGTAAGCTGATGGACTTCCTGAGATAGCTTCTTCTTACTATCATCAACATGAGCAACACTACTGATACGCCCAAATTACACCTTTCTTACGGGAGCGTAAGTGGTTGTTGTCAAATATAGAACCCAACTAGGTTGGGGTCGAATCCCATAGGAAATATGGTGCTAATTAAGTTGTATGCAGATTAGTTGACTTTTAATCATTCATTTCCGTAAAACAAAATTGGGGGATTTGATTCAGTTCACAAATTAATGGTTTTAGTTTAATAAGATGAAGTTTGTGTGGTAGTGTTCAAATTCAGAGAAATAGCAAGCTAGGGTTAAGTCCACCTTGTAGTTTTCAATACTTTCTAACTATGGGATTTATGAATTCATACTTGCATCATGCTTATAGACAAACGTATTTTATTTAAGAACATAATCCTAGTGTTTCTCAACCATCAAGGACTAATTCACTTTAGTCCTCTCGAATCAAAAGTGCTTGCAAAAATAATACGAAATCTCCAAGTAGTTAATCCTGTTAAGGCATTAACATATGAAATAGGGGTTGGAAATTCTATTTTCTTGTCACTACACTCTTTTTTGAACAACAACCTTTCTCTCGAATAAGTTGTGTTTTAAGGTACATCCTCTACGTTTGTAACCACGAGAATTCAAAATAAACGAAGAGAGTATGATGTAAATAAATCAATGCATAATGAATTCAAAACCCAAAGTAATAGATTGTATGCTACAAGGCTTCCATAACCTTAACTAATAAACCTAGCTACTCATGAATAAAATGGAAATCACAATAGAAATATTCATCATACCAAAAACTAGAAGACGATCTTGGTGTGCAAATAGTGAAAACAAGAGAGAAACGTTTTCTCTCTCCACCCTAAGCCACTATTCCCTTGTTCAAAATACTACAAAATATTGAATAATGATAAAAATTCAGCATCAAGTCTTTTTAATAATCTTTTCTCTCATATTTTACTTTTAAGTCCCTAAACTAATTATAAATAATAAATTAGTCTTGGACATAGTTTCTAGGCTCCATATTTGGTCCAACAAGCTACTTTTCTCTTGTGTCATATGCCATCCGCATTCCATAGACCTATTATGTCTCCATCTACCTCCTTAATACCTGAAATCATGCTAATCACATCGGTTAGCTCAATTACATAGAAGTAGAGTAAAAACATAAGAAACTAGGCACTTTGTTCTCCAAACTTAGCTAAAATATGGGTAAGCTATGATGCTTAGGCATATAAATACACCCAAGATCACCACCCCACACTTAAAAGATTTGTTCGTTCTCAAACAACATATCCATTTATGCATCCTACACAAGTCTTAGCACCCACAAAGGAAAAATAAATGCTCAAATAGGCTCACACAATAATTATGAACAAAAAGTAAATTCATGGATCATTACTAGAGACAACCTACCGTCAAGAACAGACTCATTAAGTTTGCAAATTCATGCATACCATTTAAGCAAAGAAATAATATAAATTACCCAACCTTCATCAACCATGTGCCCTTACAACAAGAAAGTTACCTATAATCACTCACTATCATGGAATTTCTAACAATATGGGTATAAGAATCAAGTTGCACTCACTCTCACAAAGAATTCTCAAATTACAACTGATGACCATATGTTTGCCCTTAGTGTAATGCTCCACTAATATCAGAATGCTAAGATTAGGATCAAATAGGCCTTTTACGGGTTGTAATGCAGGCTAAAGAATGGGTAGGAACTATTTTGGCCAGAAATAGTGACTATCTTCCCTAAGCGCTTTAATACACTACATTATGCAACTAAGACCAATTTCTAACAACCAATTTACACCACTTTCATCTATCCATATCTTTTGTTTTCGCCCCATCCCATTAATCTTAATTAACAATACTATGGTAGGAGTATGCAACCCTTTAAAAAAAAATTTCTTTGCACCTATTTCACATTAGCCACCCTCAACTTAATCAATTTGCCTTAGTTGAGGTGCACAATGTCCAAGAAGGACCAAGGCCAAAACAGGTTCATTGTAACATATCCGGGATAAAATTTAGAACTTTTTCAACAATTTTTCCTACTCCCAACCACATAAATTTCACACGCCAATAACTAGACTTTGGGGCATCAATTTCACTTTTTTTCTCTTATTGTCAAACTCCTAAGTCAAATTGATTTTACATTAAAGCGCTTAGGAGCTTTTGGATCAAATTACGATCTACTAAAGAATGGGTTAGGCTACATATAAGGATAGCAAAAGAAAAAGCTAAAGGCTCAATGGGGATAGCTAAGATAATGTGCAAAGGTAGGTCAAAAGAAGGCATGAATAATAGTTATCAAATAAATGCCTAAATCATCTCCTAAACTCACAATCTTTATTTCACTTTGCACACACACCAGGAAAATTCTAGCATCAGTTGCAATAAGGAATATACAACATTCTTACATACTCATGGCACATGGTCAACTCAATTAGGAGCATTATAGATTCTTGACCCAACAATTAAATGAACTCAACTAAAACCAACAATCACAACAATAGTCACAACTAGAGCCTAGGTGTTTCAAATGTAATGATCCATCGCATACTCATGCTATAATACCATGTGATCCATAAGAACATTTACATGCAACAAATGACTAATTTTCTCTTAAGACGGTCGTCATCCATCCATTATAGAGAAAAATACCTAACTATGACTAAATCAAACAAACATCTAACAAGAAACAAAATAAACAAAATAACTAATCCTATCACAGAAATATACTAAGGATAAGGTACTAATTTCTTACAAAATAAGCAGCAAAGTAACCAGCCATGCCACACTTAATCTAGGCACTGTCCCCAGTACAAGTAGGAAACTAAAGAATCTGGCTAGTAGTACTCTTCATCCATATTAGAAGTCATGCCACCTGCATAGAGATCATCATCGGAGCCATTTTTCCTATATTCATCACATCACCCATGTCAGCCACACATAATGAAACTAACTACAATTAAGATGAAGGTGGTGAAGTCACCACCCCATACTAAATTTGTTAGTATAAACCAATTAAGTGTTATTATCGGGTACTCAGACTTCACCAACATACACTTTGATATGGTGCACCAACATTAGTCACAATACAATTCACTCACTTCAATTTCCCCAATTCTATTTCAATGAAGCACTTTTTGAGCAAAATCATGCCCTACAACTTCAACTATATAATGATATACAGAACACCATCACTTTCACATGATTTTCTCAACATTATGTTCAACACAATAAGATGAAAACTAATGGTTACACAACTACCATGTTGGTTGTGAATAATTCACTCACATGTAAAAGCTCAAGTACTACAACAATGGTGCTTATCTTCCCAAGATGTTCATAATCCTTCTTTGACATAGACATGGTAAGAATTTAATTCATAATACTCAAGAAATCAATTAACTATAACAAAAGGTCACAATAACTAAGGGTTAAGAACGTAAAACTTACCTTGAAGATGGAAGATTGAGGAAGGAAGGGGGAAATTCTTGAGATTGTTAAGCAAAGAGTAATCTTGAAGGACAAAGAGAATGGTGAGGGAGAAATCTTCTAAGGCTTGGGAGTAAAATAAGGATGAATTTGGGTATTTAGGGTGTGGAGTCTATTGAAAGAATGAAATTCGGGTTGGGTAGACCCAATTCAAAGAAGGATATATGTTGAAATTGGAAGGGTGTGTGGCGCACAAGTTATCGCACAAGTTTAAGTGTGTGCCACATTGGTCATCGCATACATGAAATAGTGAGCCTATGCGGTATGGTGTGCGACACATATGTTATCGCACAAAGGTAAGTGTGCAGCGCATATGTTATCGCATAAGTGAAACAGTGAGGGTGTGCGGTTGGGTGTGCGATGCACAAGCTATTGCCAACATTAAGGTGTACGCCGCATAAGGTGTTGCACAAGTTAAGGTGTGCGCCACACATGGTAATGCCTGCTTGAGGAACTGGGCTTAGGCTATGTCTTAGGTGACACCTTTGCCATGGCCTATGTAAGCTTGGACACCACACACCCTATAGTACACTTAAACTTGGATGCCATGCACCCCATTCTTCATATAAAGCATTGAGAAAGGTCCGTACCGCAGAGGCTTCGCCCCTGTACCCCCGTCGAGGTCAGTGGTGGGCTATGGGATCGGGCCTATCGGCCCAATCCCTACGCTACCACCACAGACCTCCTTGAAAATCACAAAATAAAGCTATACAATGAAACTTTGGCGGGTGGATTAACATAATTTGGGTCACAACTCTAACACGAGTCATGACTCGAGCCTTAACATTTGACCACTCCAACTTACCTGTAATTTCACTGTTACTCCTAACTTTCCACCATTGATATGGCTCAATTCCAAACCAAATTTGGTACCAATCTCCTCCTTAGTACTTTATGCACCTACACTTAATAAAAACCAACTAAAAAAGATTAGAAGGATAGGTTGCCTCCCACCAAGCGTCGTAGTTTTGGTCATGGCTCGACTCTTATTTTTGCATTTTTATTTAACATGATAAAATGAGAATAAGATCATGGGTTGCCTCCCATGCAGCGCCTGATTTAACGTCGCGGCATAACTCGATTATCTTGACTACTCAGGCTTTGTCAATATACATCGATGATACCATTTGTACCTTATCTTTATAGTATGCATCAACGATTGAGAAAATACTCATCTCTTTTTGTTGTTTCATGGATTTACACACTTAAAAATGAACCTCTTTCTCGTTGAGCCTAAATTTCAGCTCATTCAACTCCAGGTCAACTAACACTCTCCCATTTCGAAGAACGGCCTATCCAAAATTATGGGTACTTTAAAGTCCACTTTGCAATCAAGAATTACAAAGTTGGCAGGAAATATAAAATTGGACACCTTTACAGGTACATCATGTAGAATCTCAACCGGCCTTTTCACCGATCTATCCGCTATTACAAATTGCATGATTTTGGGTGTGGGATCTCCCAAACCCAACTTCTTATAAACAGCTAGCGGCATCAGATTGATGCTATCTCCTAGATCACATAAGGCCTTAGCAAAATCCGAAGACCCAATCATATAAGCGATGGTGAATGCTCCTGGGTCTGCCTTCTTCTGCACCAGTGACCTTATAGAAATAGCACTACAATGATGGAGATTATCCACTGGTTCGTAGCTTACCACTTTTTTCTTCATCACAAGATCTTTCATAAATTTAGCTTATCCTGGCATCTGCTCAAGTTCTTCAACTAAAATCACGTTCACTGTCAATTTCTTCAGCATAGCCATGAATTTGTTAAACTTGCCTTCATCTTCTTTCTTCTTTAATCATTATGGAAATAGGGGTGGTGGCCTTGGGATTTCAACTAAAGCACTTTTTACCTTCTTTCTTAATCCTTGCTAAACATCATTATCATGCTTTGGATTAGGTGGTTGTTCTACTTCCGCACTCTTCTTTTCCAAAACTCCCAACTCCATAGGCACCACTGAAGATTCATCAACCATCTCCCAATCCATTCCGACCGCATCAGTATGAGAGGATGCTCCTAATTCTGGACTAGATAACATCTTACCGCTCCTAGTGGTGATAGCCATACATGATACATCAGTCTTTGGATTCTAAACTATATCACTTGGTATAGTCTCATGCTATCTTTGGTTGAATGTTGTGAATAAATGGCTCATCTGTTGCTCCAGTTGTTTAATAGCAGTTGAGTGTAAATTTATTAGTTGACTCATGGAAGATATGTCACTCTTCATCATAGTCACCCCAGAATTGGTCGCCTCAACTCCCTTTAATAGTTTCTCCATCATGTCCTCCATGGATATTTTGCTTGAACTGGTGGCAACATTATAACGGTTTCCAGGAGGTACATACAGTCCACTCCTACCACTTTTATTTGTCCAATCTCCTTGATGGTTCCAACCTTGGTTTCTTTGACCACCAGTCTAGAAAACCCCCTGGTTATGCAAGTAGTTAGCCTCTTCCTAATTGTTTGATTCAGCTTCCTTACCGTGGGATCCCACAACTTTTACCTTTTCTACATTCTCTGATAGCAAATATTTCATAAGTAGATCCATCTGGGTTTTCATGTGAGCCATATCCAGATCATGTTCCTCTTCTCTCCTATGTTGCTCTGCTGATATTATATAGACCCAGTATTGCTTGATACCATAAAATCTCTGGTATGCCAAGCTCTACTTGTCTTAGTCATTCTTTCTAACATGTCCGCAACCTCAGTAAAGGTGATCTCCATAAAACCTCCTCCTGCAGCATTATCCACTATTGTCTTTGTAAGTGAGTTCAAAGCTCTGTAGAATATTTCCATCAAGTGTTCATCAGTCATCTTATGGTTTGGGCATTGAGTCAACTTCTTTTTAAACCTAGCCCAAGTCTCATGCAAAGCTTCACTATCCAATTGCCTAAAGTTGCTGATCTCATCCCTCAGCTGTAACATTCTGGAGGGCGGACAAAACCTTTCTAGGAAAGCTTCTTTCAATTACCTCTAGTTTGTTATAGAATCAGGAGTCAGCTCATTCAACCATATAGTTGCCTCTCTAGACAGAGACAGTGGGAACAATCTTAAACGAATAGCATTTTGTCCCACTCCAGGATTATTTAATGACTTACAAATACTGATGAAATTCACCAAATATAGATTTAGATCATCACCAGGTAATCTACCAAAGAGTCCTTTCAGATTTAGTAGCTGGATCATAGTACTGGTGATGTTGAATTTCACCCCAGGAGCTAGTGGTGGTAGAATGATTGCCCCTGTAGATCCAGTTCCATCTAAATCATCCTCATCGTTGTCAATATCAAACTACGCATCTTGGCGGTCTATTCTTCCTCTAAATAGATGATTTTGATTTATAGGTGTAACTACCCCTGCTACATGCCTCCAATTAGCTGGCTCAATTAAATCATCATCTCCTAGGTCCTCTTCATCTAGATTAGGTACCCGACCTGGGTTATCTGCATTCTGTTAATTTAATTGAGCATTAGCCAAAGCGGCTAATCTTTCAGCTTTCTGTTGATTAGCCATTCTTTCAATGAGATAAGGTTCAGGATTGAAGGGTAATAATGGTTCTCCTGAACTTTTGGGTCGTGGCATAAACAATAATGAGCCTGTAACGAACAAAAAAACAAATAAATGTAGAATAAGGAAACTTGACTGACAGGCAATTAACACACATAAACTCAATCGACAACCGTATTCCTCGGCAACAAAGCCAAAATTTGATATGCCTAAATTACCCCTCTCTTACGAAAGCACAAGTGATCTCTGTCAAATATAGAACCCAACTAGGTTGGGGTCGAATCCCATAAGGAATTTGGTACCAATTAAGTTGTATGCAGATTAGTTGACTTTTAATCATTAATTTTCGTAAAACAAAAGGGGGGATTTGATCCAGTTCATAAATTAATGGTTTCAGTTTAACAAGATAAAGTATGTGTGGTAGTGTTCAAATTCAGAGAAATAGCAAGCTAGGGTTATGTCCACCTTGTAGTTTTCAATACTTTCTAACTATGGTCTTTATGAATTCATACATGCATCATGCTTACAGAGAAGTGTAATGTATTTAATAATATAATCGTAGTGTTTCTCAACCATCAAGGACCAATTCACTTTAGTTCTCTCGAATCAAAAGTGTTTACAAAAACAATACAAAATCTCCAAGTAGTTAATCCTGTTAAGGCATTAACATATGAAATAGGGGTTGGAAATCCTATTTTCTTTTCACTACACTCTTTTTTGAACAACAACATTTCTCTCGAACAAGTTATGTTTTAAGGCACATCCTCTATGTTTGCAACCACGAGAATTCAAGATAAACGAAGAGAGTATAATGTAAACAAATCAATACATAATAAATTCAAAACCCAAAGTAATATATTGTATGCTACAAGTCTTCCATAACCTTAACGAATAAACTTAGCTACTCATGAATAAAATGGAAATCACAATAGAAATATTCATCATACCAAAATCTAAAAGACGATCTTGGTGTGAAAATAGTGAAAACAAGAGAGAGACAATCATAAATTCAGTCCAATAGTGTCAATCCTAATACCAATGCCAATACTACGACTGACACCTATACCGATCCCACCCATTCCAAGTTATAGTAGTCACACAAGCCTCTAACCAAAAAAGAATAATATCTGGTTAGGACATGCCTCCAACCATAGATAAAACTAATATCTATAAAATAAACCAAGTATGTAAAGACACCCATGATATGAAATGGAGCCTTCTAGAATATAGAAGATCACCACTTTAATCTAATAGTTGATCCCGAATTCGGTCACTAAGCAGGAGAAGCAGAATGGCCGATTCTTGTATCTCGTGGGGATAAAGCCGCCCGAAGATGGGTTAGCGGATGAACGCTAGCATGAACTCAGATAAGGATAAAATAATGTCATCCAGTAAAATCAAGTAAACCAACCATATGCATACAAACCATATATATATATATATGTATATGTATATATACACACAACCATTAACCTAGGCATGTATTTACAACCATTAACCTAGGCATGCATAGCTTAATCATTCTAGAACCACCCACGGGCTATATGGGTCCAGTGTAACCTCCTAAATAGGCCTCGATACGTGTAGATGCACGAACCGAAGATACCATAAGAGTAGGAGATTCCCGAGTACCCTTCGCTCTACATGATACATATGTAAAGTGTACTTAGAGGATTCCCATGTACCTCATAGTATCATATAAGTTCACTATGATCACCCCTCATGTTGGCAAATATGATTTTCCCGTGTCTGTCCATTGGACTCGCACCTTCATGGCTAGCTATAACACCTTGCCATTATTTCCCAATTAAAACCATTTCTAACTAACCAAACCATTATTCCATTATATTTAACCAAGGCTATAAGTAGTGGCATCGTCATACCGACTACAGCTTACAAGCAATGTCCTTAGCCAACCTTTTTATGTAAAGGGATTCTCATATACCCATAGATTACATTATCAAGTAAACTTTAGGGAATCCTGTGTATCCCACAAGTGTTCCATTATTAAGTTTGCTTGGGGGAATCCCATGTACCCCACAAGATGTTCATTACCATGTTTACTTGGGAGATTCCTTAGTACACCATAAGGAAGTTTAATTAACCATAACAATGACCACCAAACCTTACATTTAACTATTCCAAGCCATTTAAGTCATTTATACCATTTAGGATTCCATTACCAAACCATACCATGCTATAGTTCCTTTAAAAGTCCAATAGTATAGCAAAGGCATTATCATAGGCATTTTATCAAACATGTTGAGGGCATAGTGTTTCCAAAACCAAATCTAATTACCAATTAACCATTCCCATGCAACCAATTGTCCAAACCATCATTAAAGCATCTAAAAACATAATTAAAATATGGGAAAACCATAACCAAGTATTTAATACCAAAACCCCAATATATATTTAAAAATTCCAAAACCATACAATAATCATGCCATGAAAAGATTGTACAAAATATGCCTTTAGTTGGAACTAACAATGAAGGAGGAGTATATGCCTTAGATTACGAAGATGATGGAGAGAAATAACCCAAACAAGCCCCAAATTACTCCTCTAGATGAAACCCTAGACTTTCTTTAACCAAGAGCCTTAGAGAGTGTTTCTAAGTGTTTAAGATTAAAATAATAGTTTAAATAACCTCCAAAGTATGATATAAGTCGTGGGGCCTTAATAGGTTAAGTAGGGAAATATCTAGACCACCCCTACTTAAACTGCTTATAAGGTCCCGTCAGATGGTACGACTCACCCATACCAGTCGTACCCTCCAATACGAGTGGTAACAATCACTCGTACCCAAGGCTTCCCCTTTGGACCCAACACTATCCAACATACAACTTACCCAACATAAGTCGTACCCAAGCATGCGATTAGCACCCCTAAACCGTATGCATGGTAGAATTTAATCAAAGGAAGTTTGAACACTGCCTACTATATGAGCCAATGGTACAACTTGTACCCTACCATATGACTTATACCACCAAGTCGTGCCCATTCCAGAAACCAATCCAACCCACCAACCAACACTGGTTAGTGTACAAACCTTACCAACCGTACCCCAGCATAAGACCTGTACCCTCTAGTCGTATCTTGTCCAAAAATCAGAAATCCAAGAAATTTTCTAAGGTTACAAAACCCAAGGTGTTTTAGTTTCTACTTGAACAGGGACAGGCGGTGACTTCTTCTTTTCCCATAGAAAATAGAATTTTGAGTTCTAGTATAATATGGGCACTGTAGGGGCCATGGAATTAATTAATGAGTCACACAATTATGGAAATAATTCAAAATACTAATTTAAACTATTTTTACCATAATAAATTATAAATTATTTCACTAAAAAATTATAATTGCACTCCTCTATTTTTTATTTTTTAAATTCTCCAATAAATACTTATACAATTCCCTATGTTAAGATTACAAATACTAATCAATGAATTAAATTACTGAAGAATTTAATATAATGATTAATTTTCTTTAGAGCAATGCCTAGCTTATTTCATATGTCGGATTCATAAATCCACTGGTCGAGTTTACACATGAAAACTTATAAGCTTCTCATAAAAGTGTATCATCAATCTCTATACTGAGACATGGATTTCATCAACTAATTTATTATTTCACCAATATATATTGTTATCATCCAATCTACCAGGAATATTGACCCGTCTCAAAATCTCACCTTTTAATAAAAAAAATGATAACTATTATATGTAGATCATAATAATTATATCAAGATTGAGAATATAAGTATATGTAATAGTTTAGAGAATATTCTCTTATCGGTCTGTCTAAAACAACTATCTCTACTCAATCCTATTCAATACATACAAAATGCACTAGCAAGAGAAGTTAGAACAACACCATTCTCATAATCAAGATAAATTACATTTAATCTCATCCTACAATCATTTTGATGGTTTGTTCAAATTTCCATCTACAATTGTGAACTATAAATTTAACTTATAAGAGCCGATAATTTTATCTTCTATGTATAATATTAGACTCTATCAATCAAATTATCTACTATATAAGTTGAGGACACATACATAACAATGAGCTATTTAATGTAATGATTTATTGAATTGAATAAATAAATAAATAATACTACATCAAAATTTCATGGTTTATAGTACATCCTAACAATCTCCCACTTAGACTCATAACCATGTACCCATAACTCAAAAACCCAATCCTTCTACATGCCTTTCAAAAGGCTTTTATGGTAAAGCTTTTGTAAAAGGGTCTGCCAGGTTTGTTTTTATGAAATCTTAACAACCATCACATCTCCTCTTCGTACTATACTCAAATCAAATGATATTTGTGCTTAATGTATTTTTCCTTCTTACGGCTTCATGGTTATTTTGAATTTTCAACCGCACCACTATTGTCAAAATAAATTATAAGTGGCACTTCTATTACATGTACAACCGCCAAGTCTTTGAGAAAAGTTTCTTAGCCATACTGCCTCAGAGGCGGCTATATATTTGGCTTCCATGATGGAATTAGCAGCACAAATTTTCTTGATGATCCTCCAAGCAATGGTTGTACTTTCCAAAGTAAACATATTTCCAGAGGTTGACTTTCTAGTTACCTTGTCAGAGTAAAAATCTTAGTAGGTGTACCCTCTAGGCACCAACTCATTCAAATGGTGAACTAGCATGTAATCTCTAGTCCTTTTTAGGTACTTTATTATATGCTTAACTATGTTCAATGTTATCTTCCATGGTTAGGCCGAAATCTACTAATTATGCCTACGGAAAAATAGATATCAAACCTAGTGCATAGCATCGCATATATTAGGCTTCCCACAGTTAATGCATAAGAAACTGCCTTCATGTTTTCTATCGCCTCATCTGTCTTAGGCTATTGATCCTTAGAAAGAGAAATTCCATGCCTAAAAGGAAGCAATACTTTCTTGGAATTATGCATGTTGAACTTGGTATGAATTATATCAATATAAAGAGCTTGAGATAAGCCTAACATTTTTTTCGAGCGATCACGTAGAACCTTGATCCCAAGGATGTGAGCAGTTTCTCACAAATATTTCATATCAAAATTACTAGATAATTATTTCTTAACTGAATTCAACAAGCCCACATTATTTTCTATGAGCAAGATATCATCCACATACAACACAAGAAACACTACTTTGTCCCCATTTTAATTTTTGTACACATAAGACTCATCAAGACATTGCTAAAAATCAAAAGTCCTTACCACATTGTCAAAATAAGTGTTCCATGCCTTAGAAGCTTGCACAATATGTCTTCTTTTCCTTTTTTAATAAAACGATTTTCTTTCCACATAAAAATGCTCTCATCAAAACCTCCATTAAGAAAAGTTGTCTTGACATTCATTTATCAAATCTCATAATCATAATAAGTAGCAATAAATAAGAGAATTCTAATAGACTTAAGCATGGCTACTGGTAAAAAGGATTTCTCATAATCGATCCCTTCATTTTGAGTAAACCCTTTTGCAAAAAGCCTAGCTTTGTATGTTTGGACTTTTTTGTCTACTACTCTCTTTTTTTTATAGATCCACTTGCATCCAATAGGTTTAACTTTATCTATAGGTGGTTCTACAAGATCTCAAACTTCATTAGAGTACATGGACTCTATTTCTGATTTTATAGCAATAATTTATTTGTTTGTATCTTTATTCTGTAGTGCTTCATCGTAATTCATGGTCTCGGTATTCAACTCTTTGGGGATTTTATCAAAATACTCTCCCAAGAATACATACCGAAATGGTTTTCTTATCTATATCCCACTACAATAGGGCACTGTAGTTGTAAATATCAATATAAAGGCAACTGCACTATTATGATCTTGTGGTTGAACCACATCATTTGCTAGATTTTGAGTCTCTATGTTATCCTCATCACTTTGTGGTGTTGGGACATCAATGACTTCTTCCTATAGTGCACCCTCAGAACATTGATGCAATGTATTTTTAGGAACTTGTACTTATGGAGTTGTATGTCTATTAACATCTCTCCCACTACTAAAATGCAATGGTATGTTAACTTTAACATAAGGAGTTTGGATTTGGTTTTCATTATCGTTGGTAGGTTGATTCATTACGTCTTTACTTAATTCCATGGAACTAGTTTACTTCTGGGAATATGGTTTGTTATAAAATCCTTTTCTAAAAATTTGACATTGGTACTTGCAACGGCATTCTTTTATATAGGATTGTAAAATAAACCACCTTTTGTTCCTTTAGGGTACTCAATAAAAACACATACTTTTGATCTAGGTTCCAACTTTTCTGTCTTCCCTTTCAGCACCTGTGTTGGACATCTCCAAATTCGAACATGTTTTAAACTAGGTTTATGCCCAATCCATAGTCTTATAGATGTCACAATTACTGACATGGGAGGAACTAAGTTCAGAATATAGTTTGCAGTTTCTAGTGTATAACCCCAAAATGAAGAAAACAAATCGGAGTAACTCACCATAGATCTAACCATTGCTAAAATATTATTATTTCTTCTCTCTACTATACCATTCTATTGTGGAGTTCCAGGTACGGACATTTGAGCTATAATTTCTTGTTCAGATAAGTAACTAATGAAATCATTGGAGAGGAATTCACCACCATGATCATATCGTAGGGACTTGATATATTTTTCATGTTGTTTCTCCATTTCTATCTTAATTCTTTGAATTTTTCAAATCATTCATACTTATGGCACAATAAATAAACATATTCATATTTTGAGCAATCATCAATGAAATTTACAAAATACTCATGTCCATCTCTCACTTGAACATTAATTGGACCATACAAATCAGAATAAATTAATTCTAATTTATCATTTGCTCTATTTCCTTTTGAGAGAAAAGGTCTCTTAGTCATTTTTCCTTCTAAATAGGATTTACATGTTGGTATTGCCTCCACTTTTAATGAACCTAAAGGTACGTCCTGAACCAACCTTGAAATCTTGTCTAGATTTATAGGACATAGATACAAATGCCATAAATAAGTCTCATTAAATTAGAAGAACATTTTTTTTAATTAAAAGGTTAACATGATTCATCTCAATGGTTTGTTGCAGTTCAAGAGAGACATTAATAATAAGAAGACCATCAATCAATGTACCTGCAGAGATAAAATATTAATTATAGCTAATACCATAACTGTTATCAGAAAAATTAACATCATAACCATATCTTAAAACTCTAGAAACTAAAATCAAATTTCTTCTAACAGAAGGTGCATATAATGCATCTTTTAAAAATTAAAACTCTACCGTTACTAAATGAAATACTAATATTTCCTGATGCTAAAGTTGGAGCAGTTGAACCATCAGCCTGAAAACACTAACTTCATCTCTATTCAGCTGGCACATTTTATAAAACCCCTGTAAAGTAGTGGAGATATGATCAGTGGCCTCTGAATATACACACTATGATGTGGTAGAAATAACCTCTAAACACGTTTCAATGATAAGTGAAAGTGAATCTAGATTTTTTTTTCTATTTGGCTTGGAAAACTAGACAATGTGTCTTCCAATGGCCTAACATATTGTAGTGAAAATATTTGTCGTTAGGCTTTTTCATGCCACCAATTAAAGCTACAACTTTCTTAGTATTGTGAGTTTTTTTTCTTCTTCTTTCCACTTTTTGGTTTAGAAGTAGAACTTTTCTCAATAAAATTATGACTCTCAAGTTTATTTCTACTCCAAATAGTACGAAAGGAGGTAAAAAGAGACATATTGTATCTGGGATTGAAAATGTTACAATAGATCAATAACACGGTCATATAAATACCAAATGGTTAAATTAAAACTTATTATATACATATATATGCATTCATCTCAAATAGTCAATCAATGGGATTGGAGAACTACTCATGCAATACACACATATAATGACCGATTATTCACTTCATAAACTTTCATAAACCTAACTCACATAAAGAGTATATTGTTAGTTTAAGTGAAAACCTACTCTAGTTACATTGATCTAATCTTATATTATTCAGTTTAGGAGATCTAATACAGATTATCAAACTAGCGATTAAATATGTAATGACTTGTACTAACTTCATCCGATGGGGAGAAAGGTCTAAGCCTGCACATAAACTTAATACTTCATTACTATTTAATCTTGGTAATCGTGGAAATAACCTGTATCACCAAAATAATTTCTCTTCATTAATATACCTGAGAGTTCAACATATTATGTTTTCTCCTTTTGGGTGAAAATCTTTAATATGTCTTCTTATGTACACTTATTCAAGACAATTTATACATAATACATTAAGCTAATTTCAAAGATTCAAATAAATAGATCACTTTTATAGATCCTATTTATTAATCATAATTCTCAGTTTATGTATTTATATAATCTCACATGTAAATACCTTAAAGAATTTTTAAATGGCTTCACATAAATAATCAACTACAATAGTAATTATCCATCAATCATACCCTATTAATATTTTAAATATTATATAAT
This sequence comes from Capsicum pubescens, assembly GCA_030864215.1. Classification (NCBI taxonomy): domain Eukaryota; kingdom Viridiplantae; phylum Streptophyta; class Magnoliopsida; order Solanales; family Solanaceae; genus Capsicum; species Capsicum pubescens. Next base: position 270,788,362 of record CM061548.1, read on the forward strand.
GTGAGAAATATTAATGCCATATAATTAAGCTATCGTAGAACAAAAGTAAGTCAATTTCAATGGACTTTCTTATAGTAACCAATCAGAGAATAACGTCTTTTTGTTTAATTAATATAAGCATGGTTACTGCTATTTATGTAGTTGGGAAAACAATAACCAAGCAACCTTTCAAGAACCAAAATATAAACCTACTTTAAAGGAAAAGTTACCCATTATCGTCACCTAAAGCAAGCAGTGCAGCACCATTTTTAATAGTATTTTATATTTTCTTCATTTATTAAAAGAAAAAATGGTTTTTCCAAGTGAATAATGGTTTCACACTCCACGTAGAAACATTAGAGCCTACTGTAACCTTCTACCAATCTTTATAACATAGGCAATGACGATTTGACAAATCCAAGTACTCTAACTCGTGAACCAATCAGAGTAAGGAAATGTATGGGGCCAAAAGAAACCTTATTCTCTACCATTACATACAAAGACAGGATTTATAGCGGCTGAACAAATTGAGAGAAATACTTCAACGATACATCAAACATATGTATATATTTGGTTATCTATTTAGATGCAAGTGAGGATCATGATGTCAATTGTTAGAAATCAGGCATATGCAACAGAAGCTAATAGACAGGATCACTTGCATGTAATATAGACAACCAACATAAGAACATAGTTCACGCAAAGGATACTTAAAATTAACCAGGAATACCTCTTGAAGCGCGAGCGAATTTCTTGAAGAGAATCTGTTATTAAATTTGTGGTCTTCTGCAGTGATTCCAAATTCATAGTCAAACTTTCTCAATACTTGGATGGGCAAGTACTGAATAGAATACTTAATTCAATTTCTAGGCTTGGGGAATCCTTATTTATAGAAATAATCTCCTAGTTCAAGGAGTAACAAAAACACACGTCTATTTCTACTTGAACAAGGACAGGCGGTGACGTCTCCTTTCCCTATAAAATGATTACTGGGATTTTGAGTTTTAGTATAATACGGACACTGTAGGGACCATGGAATTAATTATTAAGGCTCCCTATTATGAAAAAAATTTAAAATGCTAATTTGAATTATTCTTATTATAATAAATAACAAATTATTTCATAAAAATTTGTAATTGCATTCCTCTATTTTTTATTTTGAAATTATCCATTAAAAACTTATGTAATTCCCCAACTTAAGATTATAAATACTAATCAATAAATTAAATTATTGACGAATTTAATATAATGATTAATTTCTTTTAGTAGAATGCTTAACTTACTTCATATGTCGGACTAATAAATTCACCGGTTGGGTTTACATATGAAAACTTACAAGCTTCTGATAAAAGGCATATCATCAATCTCTATACCGAGATCTGAATTCCATAAATTAACTTATTATTTTACCAATATATATTATTATCATCCAATCTACAAGAAATATTGACCGATCTTAGAATCTCACCTTTTAATAAATCAAAATGATAAATAATTTTTACAGATCATGATAGTTATATCAAGATTGAGAATATAAGTAAATTTAATATTTTAGAGAATACATTTTTATCGGTCAATCTAAAACAACTATCTCTACTCGATCCTATTCTATACATACAAAATGCACTAGCACGAGAAATTAGAACTACACCATTCTCTTAATCAAGATAAATTTCATTTAATCTCGTGCTATAATCATTTTGATAGTTTGTCTAAATTTTGATCTACAATTATGAACTATAACTTTAACTTATAAGAACTAGTGATTTAATCTTTTGTGTATAAGCTTTAATTCTATACACCGAATCATCGACACATACATGACAATGATCTATTTAAAATAATGATTTATTGAATTGAATAAATAAATATATAAGTAATTGTTTAAAAAATAATACTACATCAAAATCGCATGGTTTATGGTATATCCTACCAGGTGCCATGTCTATATAAATTGGCTTTCTCCATCTGTCTTTTTTGTTACCTTTTTCTTTTGTTGTTTATGTACTAACTAATCTGTAATAGATGTGAACCAAATTCAAATGCTACTCTTCATCTTCCTTCCCTGTTTACCTAACTCCTAGCTTCTTGGTGTATTAATTTGAAATTAATTTTCCTAGTTCTTAAAATTAATTTCACGTTACCATAGCAGTCGCTTAAAATAAAATAAGAGCTGCAAAAAAGTTAATTGTTTGGTCGTAGTCACGTGTCCATGAACAAATAGGGCGTGTTGGATTAACTTATTGATCAACACCCAAACTACAGATCCAATAGAAGATAAATCTATCACTGTCAACTAAAGTAACCCAACTCAGGTTGGAGTTCAGCCCTACGGGAATACGTGGAATCATATCTCTCGTTTGTTGGAATCAACGGGCAGTGCAGAAAGTAAATGAGGGGTTTCTAGTAGTAATCTTGAACAAGTAACAGAGCTCGACTTTGGTTGTAATCAGTCAAAAACGAACACTAGGACTATGTTCCCCCTTGCTTCTCAGCTCAGTAGGTTTATCGTGCTTTGTTAAACCAACTTAATATCTTACATACAGAATTTGATAAGCTAAGTACTATCAGCTGTCTTATGGACTCACTAAAAGATTTAACCTTTTACCTTTTGATTCTCATGATGTCGCATTACTAACCCTTATCCTAGATCCCAGTTAACTATTATCTTTTGAGTCTCAAGTTATTAGATGAAAGATAATTATCTTAAGTATACGATGTTGATTACCCTAGATTCATAATTAATCTTCAAATTACTGTTATGATTATCTTTTCCTAATCCCTACTCCTCTTGTGAAGTAAGCAGTGATATATTAGGAGGGATCTTAAAGTTTGCAACTTCTAAGAAAGCTATTAATCTAAAGGTAACCACAATATATGCAAGAATATTGATTCAGAAAACTTAGCACTTCCCTTATTTCGTCTATCTGTCAGGGTTCTCACGGCCCTAGATAAGGGATTTAGCCACTCATTGTTGTGAAATGATCAAAGGAATTCATACTTAAAGACATTCAAACAATATCACTATAATAATGAATAAAACTCAAAGTCTTTAACTAAAGTATCAACAAAAATCAAGAACAAAGTAATCCCAAGATCAAAATCAAATATATGTTGTAAGTACATAGAGTGCGTAAACTAACTGAAAAAAACATCAAAACGGTATATATAGATTACAAGAAAATCCTAGGAAAAAAATCTCGAAAAAAAAAAGGAAAATCAAGGTTAGTGGCCACTTACTAGGCCACCTACGGGTCGTGTATGGCATCTACAGACTGTAGGTGGTCCTACATAGGTGCCCTGGTCCTCATACACTGCAAGAACTCTATGGACTTTGATTTTCTGAGACCTAAGATGGCACCTATAGTCCGTCAGTGACAGGGTCTTCTTTTCTGAACTTCTAAGTCTCTGGATCGCAATTTCTTACACCTACTTTGGCATCTATGCACCGTAGGTAGCACATACATGTTGCAGGTTCCCACTTCAGTGGCCTAAAACTTTAACTTTCACTCCTTTCTTTTAGACTAGTCCCTAAACCTAATTTCCTGCAAAACATAACACAAAATCCATCATAGCTAATAAAATAACCTAAGTAACTTGCATATTTTCATTATTTTAAGCATCGAAAGTGCTATGAATCCATATCACATCAACAACCTCAACTTAGAATGTTTGCATATTCTCAGTCAACACAACAAAACAAAATAATAATGATGCTTAACTAGGAGAACCTTAAGCTATCTAAGGCAATCAATCATCAATAAGCTCAAACACATTACCCCCGCCTATTTCAATAATTCAAAACCAATTGTGTGTAGACATGAAGCACAACAATGTGACACAAGGGAATCAAGATATGGCATTACATTAGCAAAAGACAACCATGTATATATACAAGTTACACTACCCAAAAAATTAAGCAGCTAGCAATACAACCCAGGTTTCCTCACATCAAGGAAGTCTCACTCACTTATATGAAATAATGCATGTCAATGAAGGGACGTTCAAGAGACACTCACTCTCACAAGAGAAGTTCCACCAATGTTCTTCAAATACCATAGGCTTGCCCTTATTTTCCTTACCTTAGCTTTTAGAAAATCGAGTTAGGATCACTATAGGACTTTATTCATCTTGTAATGTAGGCTGGGGGGTGGTATGGTACAATGGATATATTAAGTGTCTAAGCCTCCTTGGAACTACACTTAATTTGGGATCCACTCATCAACCAATTTTCTTTTTGTTCCATCCTTATTTTATCCTTTTTATTGTTTTTATTGCACATTCAGGTTGGGTGTAGTTTTTTTATTCCTTCTTTTTTGCTTTTTTTTATTTTTCCATTTTTCTTTTTCTACCACACCCATCCCTACTTTCTTTTCTCTTATTCTACCCTTTTTCATACCCACTTTATATTATGCACCCCTATGATAGTCACCCTCAACTTAGGAAATTTGTCTAAGTTTAGGTACACAATGTCCAAGGAGGACCAGGGACAAAATAGGTTCGTTGTAACACAAATAGGAAGGTGAAAGATGTAACAAGAAAAATAGGCTATAGATTCAAAAATTAGGATCAAGGGATACTTATTCTCATATGGAAGGTCAATTAGGCTAAAAGTGGACTAATATAAAAAATGGTGTATAATCCTTTCCTAATCGACTATCCTACAACTTAGGCAAGACTAATCAGTCAAGTTCTGGATTCAACATACAAAGGGAACTAAGTAGTACCTCACACAAACATGGCACAGTGTCACATCACAAGCTACTTCCCATCCGATTCATGCAATTGTTAGCTATAATTATCATGTCCCTAATCCTAATGTCATAGATCCACAATGGTCACACATATATACATTCACACGATTCTAAAAAATAACTTTTGGAGAGATATTATTTTTCTCAAAAATCAACAACAAAATACATCAAATGCCCTAGATACTAAAAATTCTCCTCATTACATAAAAACACAACATAATACAAAACAAAACAGAGCATGACACAAAATTTTCCTAGACATGTCGGTTCTACAACCATACCACGACTGACAAAAAAGGAAGTACGGCAATAAAAAATCACGGCGACTATGGTATACCCCACCCATAACTAAAAGACTGCACACTGTCCCCAGTACATGTAAACAATGTAAAGCAAGGGAATGAGGACATACCTGGGACGCACCAAGCGTCCACATCATAATAATCCCCATGTGGGGGTATCTCGACTAGTGGAGGTGGTAGTAGTGGTGGTGAACTAATATAGGATGCACCCACAACTATCTAGACATGCCTCTGCCTAGTGGAAAACTCAGCCTCTCTTGAATCGCATCTTCCACATCTCAGGGCCTAGTCAAATCACATGTCATGATCCTGTAAGACTTTCTCTCGACCTTTCTTGGTACTGACTACGGGGACCGTCTCCTCATCCTTCATGAATAAGTCAAAGCATCTAGGTCCACGCAGAAGTGTCAGCTAAATAACTAGAGGTATAACTAGAGGGATAGTCAGAATAGTTCTCTCAATGAGAGAGCATATCTCTACCCGCAGTGTGTCCACCTCTTCTCTAATCTCACCAACATTAAGTGGCTTAATATTACTGAATTGGGATGACACTCGACCCTCAAAATCATCTATACAAGTATTCACCTCATCTCGAAATTCTGACATCTCATCCCTATGTGAAGCCTACAATTTAGTCTCTGTTACCTCAAGTGTCGTCAAGACCCAAGGACAGATCTGCCCATAGAATGATGCCACCTCAGCCTCAATATTCTTTAGCCAAGCGGTGGTAACCCTCTGACTATCTACTAAGCTCTACAAAAACTCACGCAATACAAAAACCATACTTGTAGTAGTAGTTGTAGTAGAGGAACGAGGGGGCACTGCAGATGTCTCAACTGGCTCCGATGTAGAAGTTAGGACTGAAGTAAATGTCGCTAGGGTTCCCTCACCCTGTGTCCTCATCTTGGGGTCATATCTCTACTCCTCTATATTAAACTCTATACTAACACCAGCATATACTCCCTCTCTAGCAGTAGGCTCCATAGGCACTGATAGGCCCTCAGACTAGGCCGAAATCAATATCGAAGGCATACGGGACCTGTGCAAAAGGATCGAGTTTGTGAGATCCTTAATCATACTAGTTTGGGTCATGCCTGTCACCGCTACTCTCACATCAACACCTATAATCTCTGGCACACCATCCTCATTACATAGCAATTATACCAGGTAAAGGAAGAGAAGTGTGGTCATCTTTCTAAATGCGCACTCATGTATCTCATATCTAATGATGGCTGCAAATTCAATATCATAACCAGACATCATGCTCGCAATCAATGTTGTACCATCCCAAAAAAGCAAGTTGTCCACTGCAGTTGAGTATAATTGATAACATACTAATAGCCACCAGAACTTTGCTATAAAATTCAACTCCACCTTCTTAATCACACCTTGCCCCTCGACCCATGGGGCATCCACACCAAGAGGTAAAATATAACTAGTGATATATCTCGCCAAACCTACCCTCTCACTCCTATACTCAGCCTCTCGTATGGTGTATCTATCATGCACCAATCTCAAATATTGATTACACTCTACTGTAGACATACGAGCTACATAATCTAGGCCAAAAAGAATTTGATGGATAGCCGCTGCTGAAATATCAACCATGACCCCGCTCATAAGCAGCTGATCTAACTGTGGTTGCTCTGCATGCCTCCTCCCTTTAGGTGTAGTCAAAGATAATGTGGTATGGTAGGAGGCATAGAACTCTTGCACCAATGTTGGGTTATATGAACCAAAGGGTCTAGTCATTCACCATACTGATACCTATCAAACGCAGCCAGCAACAATGGTGATCCAACCAATTCAGACAACTTGATCTATCTCTCATCATAAATATCCCTCTTGGGTTGGCCCATATTAGTCACAAAGTTGTCTCTCTCATAATGCAACTGAAGTCCCTCTACACATTATCTCGGGTTTACCTCATTAATAGGCTTGATCGAGATGTGTGTAGGGTCGAAGGCCTAATCTGTCTGAGATGTTGGATCTATACCGGGTAGTGGCACCTGATGTGAAGTCCAATGTGAACCCTCCATAGACTGGGGGTCCTGTGTAGCTGTCGCTAGAAGTGACTCAGACTCCACCTCATCATCATCATCATCATTATCATCTTCTCCTATGTTAGACTTGGAAGAGTGTGGAGGTGACATCATAGCCTTCTTCATCCTTGGCCTGGGTACTAGTGTATTAATTTCTTCCTAAGCTCCAGGCTGAGTAGAAGTAGGTCATTTTCCCCACTGTAAATGTTCTACAAGTGGTACGCCCAAGGTAGCTTTAATAATAGTCTCAGTTACAGCATCTTTCTGGGTTCTAGTCCTTGGCTGCATCACTCTTGTTGGGGAGGCTCTAATCGAGGCAGCTGGGTACTCCTCCACTGAAGCACTTCTCTCGAATGAGTCATCCCTTTGCCTCGAAGGTGCAGCCTTCTTCTTTGAATCCTTTGGTTCCATATGTACCTGGAAAACGAAGCTTTAGTGTCTAAAAGAAAGTGAGGCACTACAAAACTTGAAGAAAAAAACTCAAATTTTGAAAACTTCAAAATTTTCCTCAATTTTTACCTCCCTATAGCTTATACTCAGCCCAAACATGTCCAATATGCACAATACTATTATAATCAAATGTTTCAATACAAACTATCATGCGAACTTTTTGGATTCCTCTGCCTTTTCAAATTTCAATTTCCATTTAAGGCATGATCATATAGTTTATTTCTAGAACAATGCAGCACTTTAGGATTTTTAGGTTAATTCAAGACTCCAAACACCAAGTTTATTTATTTCCATATATTTTGCATGAAAATAAACATACCAACTCACTTATTTTTATTTTTGCATAAGATAGTACTATTAGGATCCAAGAATGCAACCTTAAATTCGAAGAACCGGAAGTAAAATATGAAAAGATGAAGTGAAACCCTAGCTTGAATGCGTAATTAGTGGCTTTGGACAAGTTGGTACCTAGAACAAGTCACATGCTTTCCTTTTATCAAGTGTGGGGAAGTTGAGAAATTTAAATTTGAGAGTAAAAGGGAAATTTTGAAGTTAAATGAGGTTGTGGGGGTGGTTTAGGAGAAAAAAAACCCTAGGCGGTCGGATAGGATAGGGTTAGGGTTGGTGTGGGCCTAGATTTTTAAACAAAATTAAGCCTAAAAGTTGCCACTTATGGCACCACTTACGGACCGTAGGTGGCACCTAGGGGTCATAGGTGTCAATCTGTAGGTGGGCCTAATTTTTAGACCTTTTTCCTGCTCTCTGGACTTTATATTTTGACATATATTGCACTGATTACGAAGTCATAAATGGAATTTAAGACTTCATAAGCAGATTCATAAGTTCCAAGTCCAGAAAATACCCAAAAATATTCAAAATCTCCTTATATTATTCAAAGCACAACTTACCTGGCCCGAGTGGGACTTATGACCTTCATGAGTTGGTCACAAACTACCCTTACCTGGATTATTCTGAATAAAGTAATGTATTACCATGTTTCAGGTCGTTCCTCATGCTAATATACCTACACAAAAAGAAATTTAATTGCAAACACTAAAATAATGGGTTGCCTACCACCCAGTGCTTGATTTAATGTTGTGGCATGAGGTGGCTAAGTTGGTTACTCAAACTTCACCAAATTTCACAACTCGAATCAGGGCCTAGTCATGACAATTATCTCAAGTCCCTCGAGGACCGGAGACAACCCCCCTCTAAGACTAGCCAACCAAAACATAATATGAATAACAACGGACGATAACCAAATATATAAGAAAGATAGATAAGATAACCAAAGGAACACTGGGAGATCAGAAAATAACCATTAACACACTTTTCCATAAAAGACTCTAAACCAAAATACCAAGTCAGGCGGGACATGCCCCCGACCATGGCCAAAAAGGGAATCCCAAAATATAAGATAAAAAAATAATAAGATTTCGATAATCATAAAGAAAGCAGTGAAATGTCCGGCCTTTCGGAAGATGGAGGCTCACAACTTCAACACAGACCAACCGACAAACTAGAATAGCCTAACTCTACAAAAGGTAACTCAATAACCCCTAGGAACCTACATCATGAAATGATGCAGCGTTCGGGGATGGTTAGTGGGATGAGCACTAGCATGTAACTCAAGGAAATGATAAAATATTGTCAAGTACAAATCAGTCCAAAAACCATATACTAGCAAGTTTTATCATGATATTTAAAACCCATTAACCAAGATTATGCAGCTCTAACAGTCCTAAGGGAACCCACGGGCACCCACTGGTTATATGGGTTCAGCTCCCCCTGCTGAAAGGGTCCCAGCACGTATGAACTAGGAAAAATATAAGGAAGGACTAAGGAATGCATAACCCCAGCCATTCAAATATATATATATATATATATATATAGATATAGATATAGATATAGATATATATAAAGTGTGAAATATGCACACGGTCACCAAGATCCCTATGCCGGCAAACATGGTTTTCAGTATCGGTCCCCCCGTGACCTTCACCTTCCACAACGAGCTACACAACCCTCTTTAAGCCCAAATTAAAACCATTTACATATTCTAATCCAATAACCAAGGAGCCTTTTAATTAGGCATTTACCATTGGTATCTCCATACCAGATAAAGTTAAGCTTGCAAGCCAATTCTATTATGCCATTCCAAAACCAATTAGCTAAATTGACTCTAAAGTTTCAATTTAGAAACCAACCCATGGCCATCAAGTCCTATCAAAACCATTTAAAACCTAACCATGTCCACCGAGGCCATTAAAAACCATTTTTATCCACTTAGCCATTAATGCAATGCAATAGTTTAGCATATAATTGTCCATATTTCAAAACCAATTTTGCAAGTGGGTTGAGGTTAATACAAATTCCAATCCAAAAAATATAATTTAAGGGGGAGACCATGACCCCCATCCCATTCACCATGCCCATGCATCCAATTAGATTAAAAACTACAAGTTACAACATGAATAACAATTCCAAAACCCTGGGAAAACAAACCAAGTAACACCCATTCAAAACCCTCAACCCATCATTCCAAACCCATAATTTAAAACAACAAAAACAATTATTAAACATATGCCTTTATGAAAAATCAAGTTAGGGAAGACATACATGCCTGAAAATACTAAGAATTTTGAAAAGAAACCACAATTTGAACCTTAGGTGTTCAATCTTTAGAAACCCTAGCTTTCTTTTTCTTTGGTAGAGTTAAATAGGAGAGAAGTGTGTTTTTGATTTGTTTATAGATGACAATCAGACCCTAGAAGTGTTTTTAAGTCGTGGGTGATTAGTTAAGGAAGGAAAAAAAACAAAAAGCCCTTAATAATAGCGTGTAGAAAAATTGTCGCTAATCGTTATAGGTCAGGTGAAGACTCATAATGACTGGCTACGAGTCTTTGCCTAGACTCGTAGTCTGGGTAGAAACATTGGGTACTTATACTTTTATGGTCATGAGTCCCTCCGCACGACACATGGCCATACCTTACGACTCGTACAATCTTAGTCAAGGTTAGGATAAAAACATTGGACAACCTTACTGGTTAGGCTAAAATAGGTACTACACAACTTATATAGAGTGACTGCAACTCATCACCTGAGTTGTAGTATGGACAGTGAGCTCAATCACATGGAAAAATTTAGAGTGCAGAACCTGGAGTATTACATTATCCCCCCTCCCCCAGATCATTCGTCCCTGAATAAGAAGTTAAGTCACCCATTAGCACGAATACAAGTTATAATGAAACCATAAATTCATGCACAAATTTGAAAAACTACAAAAACGAAAAGGAACCCATACCTCAAACACCTTCATCCAATGCGGGAAACAAAAATTGATATTTAAACTTTATGTCCTCTTCAGCTTCCTAAGAGGATTCTTCTAATTTTTGGTTTCTCCAAAGGACTTTCACCGGAGCTATATCCTTAGTCCTTAACCAACAGACTTGCCTATCCAAGATGTCAACCGGGACTTTCTCATAATACAAAGAATCTGAGATACCAATATCCTCCATAGGGACAACAAAAGAAGGATCGCCCACACACTTCTTCAATATTGACACATGGAAGACAGGATGAATAGAACCCAAACTCCTAAGAAAATCCAACTTATAAAATATTCCCAACTCTTCTCAAAATTTAATATGGACCAATATAACGGGGACTGCTCTCCCCCTCTTCCTAAACCTCTTTACTCTTTTCATAGGAGAGACATTCTAGAATACACAATCACCTACTTCAGACTCCAACTCTCTTCGTCTCACATCCGTATAAGACAATTGGTGACTTTGGGTAGTCTTAAGCCATCACCTAATCACTTTCACTTTCTCTATGGCTTGATGAACCAAGTCAGGATTAAACAACCTAGTCTCACCAACCTCAAACCATCCTATATGAGACTACAACTCCTGCCATATAAAGCCTTGAAAGAAGTCGTCTGAATACTCGAATGGTAACTGTTATTGTACACAAACTCAATAAGAGGTAAGTGATCTACCCAACTACCTTTAAAATCAATTATACAAGCCCTTAGTATATCCTCCAAAGTCTGAATAGTATGTTCAACTTGTCCATCCATTTGAAGGTGGAAAGTAGTGCTAAGGTTTACCTTAGTCCCCAAACCTTTCTGAAATAAATGCAAAAAGTGAGAAGCGGATTACTTGCCTCAGTCTGAAATAATAGAAACTGGAGCACCATACAATTTCACGATCTTCTGAATGAATAACTTATAATAATCCTCACCCGAGAAGGTAGTCCTCACCAGTAAAAAATAAGCAGACTTAGTCATCCTATCCACAATTACCAAAATCAAATCATACTGAATACGAGACTGCAGAAGACATGTATGAAATCAATATTAATCATCTCCCACTTCTACATGGAAAACTATATCTCTTGAGTAATACCATCGTGCCTTAAGTGTTCTACCTTCACCTGCAGACAGACCATACACTTAGCCATAAAATTTGCCATATTCTTTTTCATATTGCTCCACCAATAGATTTTCTTCAAGTCATGGTACATCTTTGTTAAACCCAGATGAACTATATACCATGGCTCATGAGCCTTAGTCAAGATCCTCTTTCACAGCCCATCAACATTAGGAACACACAACCTACCTTGATACCTAAAGATACCATCACCACCAATCTCAAAGGCCATAATTTTTTGTTGTCCCACATCTTTCTTAATCTGCATAAGTATAGGATCCAAAGACTACTTCTCCTTAACCTCGGCACCAACAGAAGACTTAACCACTTCTTGAACAATTACACCTCCATCCTCAAAATCCAATAGACGGACCCCCAAGTTAGACAACTAGTGAATATCCTTCACCAACCTTTTTTTCCACATCCACATAAGATAAGCTCCCCATGGAAAACCCGCAAAGAGCATCAACAACCACGTTATCATTAAATAAATGGTAGTGAAGACTCATATCATAATTCTTAAGCAATTCATGCCACCGCCTCTACTTGAGATTCAACTCCTTCTAAGTGAACACATACTATAAGCTCTTATGGTCTGAATAAATGTCCATATACACTCCATACAAATAATGATGCCAGATCTTCAAGGAAAAAACCACAATGCCAACTCCAAATCATGAGACAGATAATTTCTATCATGAACCTTAAGCTGCCTAGAAGCATATGCCACAACCTTATCTGTTGTATCAACACATAACCTAGTCCCACGCGGGATGCATCACAATGAACTAAAAATCCATCAGTACACTTGGGTAGTATCAGAACTGGTGTAGAAGTCATTTTATCCTTTAACTTCTCAAAACTACCCTCACAAGCATCAGACCATAAGAGTTTTACCTTTTTCTGAGTCAACTTTATCAATGAAGCGGCAATAGATGAAAATCTCTATACAAACCTCCCGTAATACCCAGCCAAGCCCAAGAAGCTCCTAATATCGGTTGGATTCTGTAACACCCTTAAAATTTTAGGCATTTTATTTTTGGCCCTCCCATGTTTGAAATATCAATTTTTGACTTAAATTGTGTTTAGGAATACGAATGGGGTATCCCAGGAGAGTTTTAAATTTTTTGAATGAGGTTTGGGGTGGTTTTGGACCACAGGGGCAGTGAGCCTCTATGATATCCCTATGTCATAAAGGCTATACTCCACAATAGCCAGGGTGACACAGAGGATAGTTTCTATATTTAGCAGTGTGGCACAGAGGTTAGACTCCATGATAAGGGTTGTGACACGCTGCTATGTAAAATCCATGCAGTTTTGTTTTATTTACATGGGATGAGAGGTATTGGGGTCTTTTAACCTATGTACGACCCTTAAGAGCAATATATCCTATTTCTTTTAGTTTTAAGAGATTAAAATCCTCAATTCCACTCTTAAACTCAAAACACCAAGGGAGCCTAAGAATTTCAGCGTAAGTTCATCTTTCGGGTTTCAAGATCTAAATTACTTTCTAATTATCATATGTCTGATGCATGTACAACTTTCCCTATACTTGTATATTATCAATGGAATGAAATTGGTTCATTATTCAAGGTTTTTATGTTGGGTTTTGAACTATGGGTTAAGGGTTTTGGATATAAATTATTTAAATGTTTTTCCATGATATGTATGAATTGTTGGTTTGTACACTTATTGGGGTGCATGAGAATGGTAAAAGAATTTAGGGGTACAATGGATTCTCCAACTAATTGGTTTTGGTATGGAAGTTGATAATGACCTTGACCCACTTGCATAATTGGTTTTGGAATATGGATTGTCCTTTGGTTTGGCTATTCTCTTTGAAACTAATTCATTTCATAAATGTCAAAATGGTTAAGGATGATTTTGAAAATCTTGTGGGGTATAAAGGAATCCCCCAAGTGATTTTTATAATGGAATTGGGGGTATGAAAGAATCCCTAAAGGGTTGGCTAATGACATGGCTTGCAAGCTATAGTTGGTACGACGATACCATTTAATGATGCCTTAATGGTTGACTTCTTAATGTATTTGTCGAGTTATGTATTAAAGCTTTTTATTGGGCTTAAAGGGGGATTGTGTTGCTAGCTGTGGAAGGTGGAGGTCCTAGGGGGACCAATACTCGAAAATCATTTTTGCCAATGTGAGGGTTGGTCTTGATAACTGTGTTCTTATATCATACTATATATATATGTATCATTGATGGCAAAGGTTAAGGATTCCCCGGCCTTCTATGGTACCTCCAGTTTGTGCGGCTAATAAGTATTGGTCCCTATCAGCAGGGGAGCTGAACCCATATAGCCTGTGGGTGCAGGTTTAGGATGGCCAAGATACATAGTCTAGGTTAAGGTTTTAAAGTTTATGCTAAGCCCTGTTCCCTTTTCCAATATGTGATATATTTATATATATAGCATATGATGTTGTACATTGGTTTTAATGTTTTCTGTATTATGGTTCAAGGTATTATTTTATCCTTTATCCCTGAGTTACATGCTAGCGCTCCAACCGCTAATCATCTTCAGATATTGTATCCCTACGTGATGCATGAATTGGCCATACTTTTATTCCTCCCACATAATGACTAGGTGATCATGGGACAGTTCGTGAGTCAGACTAAAGTGGTGAAGTTTCATTCTTTGGAAGATCTCATTTTATGCTTTGGGTTTTCTTATGTATTGACTCTTCCTTTAGGATTTGTTTTTGGCAATGGTCGGGGTCATATCCCAATCAGATTATCTTCTGTTTTGTTAGAGGCTTTTTTGGATATTACTGTGGACATGGGGAATATGGTTGGTTATTGGTTGGTAGTTGTTAGATATTGATCTATCCTAGATTCTTTGAGCTTCCTTATCATATCTTGTTTTTATATTAAAATTCATTCGATTCTAGGTGTACCTGGTTATGTTGGATTAGGCTAAGGAGGTGGTCTCCGGTCTTCGGTGGACTTGAGATACCCATCACGTCTAGGCCCTAATTCGAGTCATAGGCTACCTCTTAACTGCCTCAACCTTTTGTGGATCCACCTTGATCCCCTCACTAGAAACAATATGTCAAAGAAAAGTTACAGCATTCAACCAAAACTCACACTTAGAAAATTTAGCATACAATCTTTGATCCTTAAAAGTCTGCAACACAATTTGAAGGTGACTAGCATGATCCTCCTCACTCTTAGATTACACCAAAATATCATCATTAAATACAATCACAAATAGATCCAAAACTGTCTAAACACTCAGTTCATGAGATCCATAAAGGTAGTTGGAGCATTAGTCAACCTAAATGACATAACCAGGAATTCATAAAGATCATATCAGGTTTGGAAAGTACTCTTGGGAATATCAGCCTCCCTAATCTTCAACTGATGATAACCTGAATGAACGTCAATCTTAGAGAAGCATCTCGCACCCTAAAGTTGGTCAAAAAGATCATTAATTCTAGGAAAGGGATACTTATTCTTCACTGTAACCTTATTCAACTATCGATAATCTATGCACATCCGATGAAACCCATCTTTCTTACGCATGAAAAGAAAGGGAGCACCCCATGGAGAAACACTAGGATGAATAAAGCCCTTATTAAGGAGATCCTTTAACTGCTCTTTTAGCTCTTTTAATTCAGCCCAAGCTATTCTATATAAAGGAATAGAGATAGGATGGGTATCCGGTAGAAGATCATTCCTAAAGTCTATTACTCTATCGAAAGGAACTCTGGGAAGATCATTTGGGAACAGCGCAGAAAACTCTTTGACCACAAGGACATAATGCAAAGAGGGGCCCTCAGAACTAGAATCTTTAACTCGAACCATATGATATATATTTCCCTTGGAAATCAACTTCTAATCTCTAAAATAAGAAATAAACCTCTGCTTTGGCACTAAGGAACTTTCCTTCCATTCGATTACCGATTCACTAGGAAATTAGAAACTGGCTATTTGGATCCTACAATCGAGGGAAGCATAGCACGAATAAAGTCAATCCACCCCTAAGATAATATTAAAATCCACCATATCCAACTCTATCAAATCTACCAATGTCTCCCTATGAAAGATAGACACCACACAACCCCTATATACCTTTCTAGCAACTATAGAATCATCCATTAGGGTAGAAATGGAGAAGGGGTCAGAAATATCATCAGGACCAAAACCAAAATGCACAACCATATAAGAGGTCACATAAGATAGTGTAGACCTCGGATCAAGCAAATAATACACATCACGATAAAATAGTTGTAATGTACCAGTAATAATGTCAGGAGATGCCTCAAATTCTTGATAGGTAGCAAGAGCATAGAGATGATTCTTGCTAGTGCTGGTACCAAAACTAGCACCCTTTGGTGCAGAAGTTAAATAAGTGGAGAGTGAAACCTTATTAGCCCCAATGGCTACCTTAGCTCTTATTGTATGTGACTGAGATGATAATAATTAAAGCACCGATTTCTCCCCTCATCATAATAATCCTGGTGAAGCTGACCACAAAATCTACAGGAAGGATATAGTGGGGATGACTAAGCTCCACTAGCCTAAGACTGGGCACCCTATACCTTAGGACCGCTACTAGCCTGAAATCGACGATCAGTAGATGATTTTGGGTACGAAGTACTAGCTAACGAATAGGAATTAGAACTCCCCCAATTCCTTTTCTTAGTCCACTGCCTACCATCTCTTCTACTATTCTGATGATTCGTGCCCTGCTCTGAGTATCTGAACTTCTTATTCTGCCTCTCCCCCATCTTTGCCTGCTTCTTTTTCTCATCCTCTACTTATTGTATATACACCACCAGCCTAGAGATATCTATGTCATTATTCAACATTGCAGCCTTATACTCCAATACCAAGTCATGAGACAAACCCAAAGAAAACTTTCTCATTCTAGCAATCATACTAAAAACCATCTCCAAGGCATAACGAGACAATTGATGGAACTTTAGGGCATACTCCTTCAAATTCATCCAACCTTGACTCAAGCTCACAAACTCTTTGGACTTGGCCTCCCTCAACTCTTGAGGAAAGAAATGATCAAGAAAAACACTAAAAAACTCCTCCCATATTGCCCGATCGGCATCGGCACCCCTTAATTGCTCCTACTCTTCATACCACTGATAAACAACACCCTTCAGCTGATAAGCAACAAACTTCACACCCTTTATATGAGTAGCATGCATCACCCTAAAAATATTCTTCATTTCATCAACAAACCCTTGAGGATACTCCTTAACCTTAGAGCCTATAAAGGGTGGGGAACTCTGCCTCATAAACTGGCCAACTCGAGTACCTCAAAAGAAGGAGAAATAAAACCAACAAAGACATACTGACGGGACTGAAAGGACACTAACTGAGTAAGCAGATGAATGGACTGATAAAACTCCGCATTAGAGATATCCCCCTGAGGTGACTTAGCTTGAGTATCACCAACCAAGAAAGGACTTGTGGGGACTGGTGGAACCCTAAGTAAAGCAGCACAATCAGGAGTAGGGACCCAAGATCAAGTTTGTACCATATTTCCCTCAGGTGAAATAGAGGTTCCCATAGAGTTTCTACAAACATTAGATCTTTGAGGAGGTATAATCTAAAATGAAAGCAAAAAAGGAGTTAGATAAATGCCATGAACCTAGAATATATATCCCAAAATAAAACACAAGAAAGAGAAATATTCCTAAATTCCTTATATCTTCCCCCTTATAAGTATGGCATGATACACACCTATAAAATGGACTCTACTCGGCACGACCTTGTGGACACCCAACGATCCTGAACCTATGCTCGGATGCCAAGTTTGTCACAACCCGAACTAGGGTCTAGTCGTGACGGATATCTTAAGTCCCCGAGAATTGAAGACCACCCCCTTAGCCTAGACAACCAGAACACAATATGAATAACAGTGAAAGATAACCAAACATATAAGCAAGATAGACTAGATAACAAAAGGGATACTAGGAGTTCAAAATAATAACCATTCCCACACTTTATCCACAGAATCCTCAAAATTGAAATACTAAGTTAGGTCGGGCCATGCCCCCAACCATGGACAAAAAGAGAATCCCAAAATATAAGAAAAAACAACGAAATTTTAATAATCATTAAGAAAGTAGTGAAATATCTGGCCTTTCGAAGGATGAAGGCTCACCACTTCAACGCAAACCAACTGACAAACCAAAATTACCTAATTCTGCACAAGGTAACCAGATAACCCCTAGGACTCTACATCCTGAAATGATGTAGCGTCTGGGTACGGTTAGTAGGATGAGCACTAACATGTAACTCAGGGAAATGATAAAATAATGCCAAGTACAAATCAGACCAAACACTATATGCACACACTCATATACATATATATAGTATGCCAAGATAGGGAACAAGGTTTATCATGATATTTGAAAAAAAAAACTAGACTGTGTATCTCTAACCGTCCTAAGGGCACCAGTGGGCTACATGGGTTCAGTTCCCCATGTTGAAAGAGTCCGAGCACATGTTAGCCCTATAAACCAAGAAAAATCTAAGAAAAGTCTAGGGAATCCATGACCCCAGCCATACCAATATATATATATATAAAGTGTGAACTATTCACACGGTCACCAATACCTCCACACCGGCAAACATGGTTTCCAGTATCGGTCCCCTTGGGATCTTCACCTTCCACAGCAAGCTATACAACCCCCTTTAAGTCTAAATTAAAACCATTTATACATCCTTTCCATTAACTAAGGAGTCTTTTAATTAGGCATTTAGCATTGGTATCGACATACCAAATAAAGTTAAACTTGGAAGCCAATGTCATTATGCCATTCCAAAACCAATTAGTCAAATTGACTCCAAAGTTCCAATTTAGAAACCAACCCATGGACACCGAGGCTTTTCAAGAATATTTAAAACCAAATCATGGCCACCAAGGTCTTTAAAAACCATTTTTATCCGCTTAGCCATTAATACAATGCAATAGTTTATTAAAGTAAGCTAGATCATGTAATTGTCCATATTTTAAAACCAATTATGCTAGTGGGTTGAGGTTACTACCAATTCTAAACCAAAAAACCATAAATTTAGGGAAATCCATGACCCCCATACTATTCACCATGACCATGTATCCAATTAGTTGAAAAAACATAAATTACAATATGAATAACAATTTCAAAACCATGGAAAAATCAACCAAGTAACAATCATTTAAAATCGTCAACCCATCATTCCAAACCCATAATTTAAAATCACATAAACAATGATTAAACACATGACTTTATGAAAAATCAAGTTAGGAAAGAGATACATGCCTGAAAATACCAAGATTTTAGAAAAGAAACCACAATTTAAACCCTAGGTGCTCAATCCTTAAAAGCCCTAACTTTTTTTAATTTGGGAGAGTTTAAGAGGAGTGAGGTGTGTTTTTAATTAGTTTATATATGAAAATGAGACCATGGAAGTGTTTTTACTCCGTTAGTAATGAGTTAGGGATGTAAAAGGACCAAAAAGCCCTTAATAAAAGCGTGTAGAAAAACTGTCGCCAGTCGTTACAGGTCAGGTGATGACTCGCAATGATTCACTATGAGTCTTTGCTTAGACACGTTGTCTGGGAAGAAACATTGTGTACCAATACTTTTATGGTCACGAGTCCCTCCCACGACTCGTGATCACACCTTATGACTCATAGGATCTTTGTTATGGTCAGGATAAAAACATTAGACAGCCTTAATAGTTAGGTTACGATAGGCACCACACAACTTATATAGAGTGACTATGACTCATCACCTAAGTCGTAGTGTGGGAAGTGATTTCAATCACAAGGAAGTATTTAGAGTCCAAAATTTGGGGCATTACACTAACAAACCCATGGGTTGCCTACCATGTAGAGCTAAATTTAACATCGCGGCACGAAGTAGGTACCTTGTTTACTCATAATTCATTAAGGTACCCAAATGGAGTAACCTCCAGGATCATCAACACAATGAATAACCAATATCACCCTTATGCCATTTGGTTGCTTCATAGTTTTTTGGATATTGAATGTGACTTCCTTGTTATTGACTCTGAACTTAAGCTCCCCCTTCTCCATATCAACCATCACTTTATTCATGGCCATGAATGGTCTTCCTAATATGATGAGCACCTCAAAGTCAACCTCACCACCCAAAATAAAAAATTAGCTAGAAAAATAAAGTTATCAACTTTTAACAACACATCAAATGATATGCCCACAGGTTTTTTTACTATGTAGTTTGCCATCAACAACCACATAATAGTCGATTCTGGAGGGATCAAGCCTAATTTCTTAAATATAGCATGCGACATCAAATTAATGTTAGCTCCCAAGTCACATAACGCTCTAGAAAATCTAGATGTCCCTATGGTATGTGGGATCATAAACTCTTCGGGATCACCCTTCTTCTAGGCCAGAGACTTGGAAGTATTGCACTGCAATGGTGTAATCCACTAACTTCCTCAAAACTAGATGCTCTCTTCTTCTTTATAATTCTTTCATAAGCTTGGCATACCCAAGCATCTACTCCAAATCCCCAAGGAGAGGGATGTTCAAGCTCAAATCTTTCAAGATCTCAATGAATTTCTTAAACTTTTCTTCATCCATCTTCTATTTTAGTCTTTGAGGAAAAGGTGGGGGAGATCATAGAATTTGCATCACTACCGGCTCATAAACCTTGACCTTAACTTTATCCTCACCAATAATAACATCAATATCTATCGCCTTGTCCGACTCCACAGTAGGTGTCTCATCATCCACAATACTATCATTCTTCAGCACATCTATAGTAGGAAATAGGGGATCAACAGTAGACTTACCATTTTGAGGGGTAATAGCAAGACAATGACCATCATTCTTTGGATTCTGAACCGTGTTTCTCAAAAGAGTACACGGCTGCCTCTAATTTAAAGTAGCAAACATCTGCTCTAACTACTTGATTGCAGTCGCATGAGACTTAACCTTCTAGGTCAGACCTGAGATATCAGCCTTAATCTCCTGAAGTCATATTTCTTAATTTTCTTTACCCTTAACCAGTTTGAACAAGAATGCCACCATTCGTGATTCAGTATCATGGCTGCCCAACGAAATATACCTATCTCCCTTCTATTTATAGTCATTTTTTATTCTCCAGTCACCACCACTCTCTCTACTGTGATCTCTATTTCTATCTCCATAATAGTTTCAACCTTGGTTTTCTTGCCCTTTGGCTTGAAAAACTGTCAATTCTCCATTAAGATACTTAGCCTCCTCTTCTAAGTCAGACTCATGTGCTCTATAGGCACCCTATTAACCTACCGTATTTACCTTCTCATAATTTACTATTATGAATGGCTTCATCAGCAACCCAATATCAGTTCTAAGCAATATAATCTCCTATGCCACAGAATCATCACACACTCTATAGTCACTGAAAGCCTCAATAGCATAAGTGTCAGCACCCCTCTTTGCCTCTCGAGTATGCCACCCTCAATTAGTGAGAGAGGTATGGTCAAGAATAACAGATGCTATATCCCAACATAAATGCATGAAATCTCCTCCAGCGATTATATCTTCCATGGCTCTAGAACCAATATTTAAGGCTCTATAAAATATCTCTAGCAAGTTCATCCCTAAAATACGATGATTGGGTACCATGCTCAACTTCTTCTTAAACTGGAACCAAGCCTTGTACATCAACTCAGAATGTAGTTGTCTGAAGTTATATATCTCATATTTTAACTATAGAATTCTTGATGGAGGAAAAAATTGGTCTAAGAATTTCTTGTGCAACTCACGCCAAGTGGTAATCGATTCTCTAAGAAGTTCCCCCAACCATAAAGAAGCTTTTCCAGTCAATGAAAAGGGGAACAACCTTATTTTGAGTGCCTCCTAATCTACCCCAGGTTTGGTATAAGAAGTGCAGATCCCAAAGAAAATAAGCAATATGCATATTTGTGTCATCTATAGCCAAACCCACAAACAAATTTTTCAAGTTCAAGAGTTAGATCATGGCACTGGTTATGTCAAACTTAACACTTGGTCGCAAATTAAAAAGAATGATAGCTCCTATTTTTTCCATCTCAATGTATCCCATACCCTCTTTATCATTGTATGGATAAAAGTACTGATATGTTGGGATTACTTGAGCTTGACCACCTCAAACTCTATCTCAATTACATTCGAGTGTTGATCGTCGATCAACTGTCAGTCTTGGCCTGGCTAGATCTCAGTAATGTTCTAAGGATCACCTAGAGCAAGGGGTACCGTATTAGGATCATCCTAAACCCTTTCAAGCTGGTCATCTCGTACATGTTCTGTCATCGTATGATTAGGCTATAGAATTATTTTTTGATTCAGATATAATGGGAGTAAGGGATTGCCTTGACTCTTAGTGTTAGGCATACACCGGCTTACACCCAACTAAAAATAGAAAACAAAAACCTAAAAACTTCAGCAACTTCAATCAACAACTCAACACTGTATTCCCTGGCAACGAAGATAAAATTTGATCAACGCCAAAACTACACTTCCAATAGAAGTTAAACCAATTATTTTCAAGTAAAGTAACCCAACTCAGGTTGGGGCCGAACCCTCAGGGAATACGTTGAATTATATCTCTCATTTGTTGGAATCAACGGGTAGTGCAAAAAGTAAATGAGGGTTTGTAGTAGTAATCTCGAACAAGTAACAGAACTCAAATTTGGTTGTAATCAGTCGAAAGTGAACACTTGGACTGTGTTCTCCCTGGATTCTCAACTCGTTAGTTTTATCGTGCTTTGTTTAACCAACCCGATATCTTGTATGCAAAATTTGATAAGTAATGTACCTTCAATTGTCTTGTGGACTCATTAACTGATTTCACCCTTTACCTTTTGAGTCTCAGGATATTGCATTACTAACCCTTATCATATCTCTCATTTAACTATTATCTTTTGATTGTCAAGTTATTAGATGAAATATAATTGTCTTAAGTAGATGATGCTATTTAACCTAGATCGATAATTAATCTTCAAATTACTTTTGTGATTATCTTTTCCTAATTCCTGTTGCTCTTGTGAAGTAAGTAATGATATACTAGGCGGGATCATAACATTTGATTATGCTAAGAAAGTGATTAAACTGTAAGTAACCACAATACATTCACGAATATCATTTCAGAACAACTTAGCACTTCCCCTACTTCATCAATTTTCCAGGGTTCCCAAAACTCTTGCTACAGGCTTTAGCCGCTCATTATTGTGAAACGATCAAGGGAATCCATAATTGAATACATTCAAACAATATCAAAATAATCAATGAATAAAACCCAAAGTCTTTAACTAAAATATCAACCAAAATCAAGAACAAAGTAATCCTAAGAACAAAATCAAATCCTGGAATCAAATATATGTTTGTACTTATATAGAGTGCGTAAAATAGAAAAAGATTCAAAAGGGTATATATAGATTCCAAGGAAACCCAAGGAAACAACTCCCAAACAAATAAGGAAAATCAAGGTCGTTGGCCACCTACTAGCCGTATATGGCACCTATGGACCATAAGTGGTCCCACATAAGTGCCCTGGTACTCAAACACTACAGAAAATCTCTGAACTTTTCTTTTCTAAGACCAACGCTATCATTTACAAATTTTAGGTGGCACCTACGGTCCATAGGTGGTACCTATGAGCAATATGTGGCACCTACGGGTCATAGGTGGCACCTACGGGCCGTAGGTGCCCTTCGTCAGTGATAGGGTCTTCTTTTTTTAACTTCTGAGTCTCAGGATATTTATTTCTGACACCTAATTTGGCACCTACGGATTGTAGGTAGCACATATGGTCCATAGGTGCCCACTTTAGTAGCCTAAAACTTCCACTCTTTTCTTACAGAATAGTCCCAACACCTGATTTTCTGCAAAACATAACACAAAACCCATCATATCTAACAAAACAACCTAAGTAACTTGTATATTTTCACCGTTTTAAGCATAATAAATGCTATGAATCCATAGTGCATCACTTATTTTAAGTGCTTTTAAGCATTATTATAGTGTTTTGATTAAATACAACATTAACAATATACCTAGTATATTCCTACAAAGTGGGGTCTGGAGAGGGTTAGTGTATGCATTCCATACCATACTACTACCTCAGAGGTGAGATAGACAGGTTATTTTCAATAGGTCCCCAGCTCAAGATAAAAATAGGTTATAAACAAAATAGTAAAGGAATAAGAAACAATAGTTATTAACACACCAAATAATAACATAAACAAGACTATTACCAAGTAATACGACAAACTATAATACACTCTGAAACAAGACTAGAACTATCACTACAAGCACAAATAACAAAACAAAGTCCTCCTGCCTACTAACAAAGAAGTTGGACGGCCTTCTTCCAACTAATCTTCTACCCTAGTTTTCCTCCTCCACACTTTTCTATCTAGGGTTATGTCCTTAATAAGATGAAGTTGCTCCATGTCATGTCTAATCACCTTTCTTTAATATTTCTTTATTCTACCTCTACCTTGTCTGAATCCATCCCTAACTAATCTCTCACACCTTCGTATTGGGTTATCCATGACCATCCTTATCACATGTTCGAACTATATCGACCTTGCTTCCTACATCTTGACTTCCACCCAAGCCATTCTCACCTTATCTTGAGTAACCTCATTTCTAATTTTATCTTTCCTGGTAAACGCACACATCCATCATAGCATTCTTATCTCTGTTACCTTTATCATTTGGATGTGAAAATTCATGACTGGTCAACAATCTGCCCCATACAACATAGCTAGTCTAACCACCACTCTATAGAACATGACTTTAAGTTTAGGAGGTTCCTTATATTACATAATATTTTTGAAGCACGACTCCATTTCATCCACTTTGTCCCAATACGGTAAGTGACATTCTCGCCAGTCTCTCCTTTCTCTTGGATCATAGACTCAAGATATTTGAAACTATCTCTCTTTTAAATGGCCAAAGCATCAATATTTACCACCACACCAGTTTTATATGTCACTTCACCAAACTTCCACTCCATATATTTCATCTTGGACCTACTCAATTAAAACTTTTTAGACTTTAAGGTTTGCCTCCAAACCTCCAACTTAGCATTAAATCCACTAGCATACACCATGACACCTCAAATTAAATTTTCCACGTCAATACATCTATCACTAAGAAAAATAAAAATGGACTAAGTCGATTCTTAGTGTAACCCCATCAAAATAAGAAAATGCTCTGAATATCCTACCATAATTCTAACACGAGTTTTGCTCCGTCATAAATATCCGTAATCATTTTTTTAAGCCAAAATTTATAAACATATCCAAAGAGACTCTTAATATTTTTTAATAAGTTATGTCTAATCGATACATATCTATGACTAAACCCTAAGCTATCATACTAGACTAGTGCACGACAACACTCTTACCCAACTAACCTTCTATTTTAATACGCGTCCATATCCCCTAATCTAAGGCAATGTCCTTGGTACCCTAAATATGTATCATGTCTTGTATAATCACCTCTCCCTAGTACTTTTTCAGCCTACCTATACCCCTCTTCATACCTACTATATCAAACCTCAAACCTCATCACTGGGGCGTCTGATCCTTGCCTTATTACATGTTACAATCATCTCAATCTCGTTTTCTTCATCTTTTACACTATGAAGGCCACTCCCACCTTATCTTAAATATCTTTATTCTTGATTCTATTACACCTAGTATGTCTACACAACCATCTCAACATTCAAATCCATCTCAATATCTCATCTCTACGACATACATTTTCTAAACATTGAGTTTTTGATTGGCTAGCACTCTATCCCATATAATAGTGTCGGTCAAACCACTACTCTATAGAATTTACTTTTGAGTTTTGGTGGTATCTTTTTATCACACAAGACTTCAAATTCAAGCCTCTAATTCATCCACGACGAACTAATTTAAGGAGCGATATCACTATCTATGACCCTACTAGCCTAGATAATAGAGTCAAGATATTTGAAATTTTTGCTCTTAGAGAGAACCTATGTATCCAGTATCACTTCCACGCCTTCATTAAGCAACCCCTTACTTTATTGTCACTTTAAATGCTCCAATGCTCAATTTAAATCCTTTAGATTCTAGAGTTTGTCTACATACCTCCAAGATATATTTACTCCTCTACGTATCTCATCAATCATTACTATTGAAATTCAAGAGGTGGGTAAATTGAAAATTTTCTGTGAGTCAACTATTGACTCTTAAAAATCGACTCTCCTGCGAATGAGTACACTTCACAAAATAGATTAGGTACGAAATAACCAAGTAAATAAATAATCAAATTTAAAGAAAAGACACATATATTTATCCAGATTCAGAACACCAATGTGATGCCTACTTCCAGTCCCCTTGGGTTTCAATGTTTTCTTAAATCGTTCAATATCAGGTCCGAGTACAATGATGGGAAAGAAGTTTCAAATACTTATTTTGTTCTTTAGATCTTGTGACACAACTTCATTTTGTATTACAAAGTTGACTCGGTCCTACTCTTTATACAACAATTGTAAACTAAGAGTTATAAAGTTTTGTGAGACTAAGATTAAGACACTTTGAGATTCTTCTTAAAGTTGGGTAACGTTGTCCATCCTTAGTTCTCTTATTTTATAGTCTTTATCCGCTACTCTTGATAAGGAAACCCAAGAGATTTCTTCTCAATCAAGGATTTGAATTGATTCCTTGATTGAGAAATATTGTCGTATGGTATGTCCATATTAGATATGTCCATACACGGCTTTCTCTCGCGTCCATATTAGATACTTTTGTGATATTCTCTTTCTTTTGGTCTTTTAGTAATTGATGCTTTTCTAAGTTGGTTTGTGATCTTTTCTTTCTTTTTGCTTTATTGTGATTGATCTAACCTGCCATGATTCTGGGATCGAGATGTTCCTTCCTTTTGATCTTTATTTTGATTGATTCGCTTGGATGCCATAGGTCATGATTTGATATCCTTCCATTCCTAGAGTCAGCTTTACTCATCATTATCGATCTTCCATTATCCTGCAAAGATCTAATCATTAGTTTGTCATTATTAAAACATAAACATAGGAGACTAACAATCTCTTCTTTTTTGATAATGACAAACGTGTGTAAACATCAGTTGACTTCCATATTTCCCTGTCTGTTAGCTTGCTCCCCCTGATTTGCACACATTTTTGTTGTTCCAATTTTCTAGAGTATTAGCCGATTTTTATTTATCAGTAGTCGACTTGCTCCCCCTGATTGGTAGGCATTTTCTGACTTCCAGAAGTTCCTATCTTTCTCCCCCTTTTGGCATAATCAAAAAGAATTGCAAAACAAAACAGTAAACAAGTAGTAGATGGATATAATTGATTAAGTAGGCAAAGCAAAAACATTATAGCAGATAGTGTGTTAAATAAAATCATCTTACAACCCATCAAAGCAAGGGACAGGACCCCCTTTTGAATAAAAATAGAGTCATCAGTGTTCACTACATCTTAAAAAAATATGTCAAAGTGTTATGCATGTTATGATAGAAGGTGTCAAAAGATTTTTCAACATTTTTTAATAAGAAGGAATAGGAGTTCTGGATGAAAATAGCTTGATTATCATTGGAGGAGTGTAATTGGATCTTGAGGGAATCCATTCAGATGAACACCCGAGTAAACAACTTTATGCCCTTTTGTTTGAACCCATCAAAAGCCAACTGCACCATGCCTATGTCTATGTTGGTGTTTTTCTCGAGGTCCAGTAGCTTCAAAGTTGATTCTTGTAGCAATGTAACACTTTCCTCGATGGCTTCGAACTAATCTTTATTCTCCTCCAGTTCCTTCAAAGTAGTAATCATAGGATTAGAAATAGATTTTCTTACCTTGGGAAACCCTGACTTTGCCCATGCAGAATCCTTCTTACCCTATTCATTTTCAACCAGGACATATCCCATACTTGTAAACGTCCTGGAGTCATAAGTGGCGGAAATCTCTACTGGGGGTGAGTAGATAGATCAATAGAATAGTACTGAAGAATCCTAGTAATGACCTGGACATACGGAAAACTGGCAAAGACATAAAAATCGACTGCACTTTCAAGCATGTACTCACGGATCCAACTTGCCTAATTGATTTTGATTTTCTTAACCTGACAGTATAGCATAAAAACATTGCACCCGATAATATTGTTGAGTGATCCTTTCTAGGGAATCAGTGTAGTAGCAATTATATGAGCCATAATATGAAACTTGAAATAGAGGGACAGAGGACCAAAATTAGTTGAAACAGAGTCTGGGTCTGACAGAAACCTCTTGGCTTCTTCAAAGATGACCTTAAAATCATCGGGCCAGTTGTCATTCATGAAGCAGATATTACCAAAGAACTTTGTATCAAAAATATTCTCAAACAAGAAATTATTCACAATAATTCTTGTGCCATGCATAAGAGTCTCGAGTTCACCACTATCAGGAGAGAGGCAAAGATTTGGATAAAATATACGAACCGGATCCTCATAAACCAAAAGTCCACAGAGATAAAAGACAAGGGACAAATCTTGAAACGTAAAGAAGTGACTGACATTACAGAAGGAGTCTTTTAACTGATAGAGATTGAGAATACGATGAGGGACAGCGGCGCGACTCTTAAAGGCGGAGAATTTGTATTTGTGAGAACATTTATAGAACTTGTACATGTCCTCTTAAGGGAAGGAGTGGAGAAGGTTAAGTCGAGATTTTTTGGTGGAGGGGGCAGGACTGGAACTAGGATGACGTCTCTTGATGAGATTTGACTGAGAGTCCAATGAGGATTCATCAGAGGATTCGCAGAGAAGAATAGGGTTGTCTGAAAGGATTTTTAGAAAAGATTTAGACATGGTCGCTATAGAATGGGTTCTGGTCATGGGAAAGAAGAGAAGGTGAATTTTAAAAGGGTTAGAAAGGAAGAGAAGAGGACGGTTAAGAGGATTTGAGAAGGAAAGCAAAAAGTATGTGATTGTTTAAAAAAATAGGGCGAGGAAGCTGAAGAGGCGTAAAGAAGGGGGTGACTAATGGAATTTAAGGGGTGGCAGTCGGAGGGGTGTTGGGAAGGAGAAGAGGTGCAGATATGGCAAACGAGGCATGAAAAATGGTGAGAGTAATGATTACTTCTTTTTTTTAAATGACCATAAAATTGGAGTAAGTAAAAATATATACTTTTTGTCCAAAAATAAAGCTCATAACTAATTAATACCAAGGATACCAAGTCTTTTTCTAAGGTAATAAAATCTTTCTTCTAACAGGGGTTTTGTAAAATATATCTGCCAGTTGATTTTTAGTTCAACAAAGGTTACTGGAAAATTGTTGTTTTACATATGATCATGAATAAAATGATGCTTAGTATCAATGTGTTTTTCCCTAGAATGATAGACAGTATATTTAGACAGACTAATAGCACTGGCATTATTGCACATTATGGGAATAGATTCAAAAGACAAGTTAAAATCAAATAGCTAATGCATAATCCATAAAATTTGAGTACCATAATTCCCAATGGCTATGTATTCGGCTTCAGTTGTTGAAAGTTCAACAATGTTTGCTTCTTGCTATGCCATTAAATTAGTGCATCACCAAGAATATGACAAGTTCCACTAGTTTTTTTTCTATCACACTTATCACCTACAAAGTTAGCGTCTAAATATCTAATTAAGTCAAAATAGGAATAGCAATGGTACCATAGTCCAATGTCTTGAGTTCCTATGAGGTATCGTATGATTTTTTTGATGGAAATCAGATGAGACTCTTTGGGAGTCGACCGGAACCTGGCACACTTACATACGCTGAACATGATGTATGGTCGACTGGTAGTCAAGTAGAGTAGTGATTCTATCATTCCCCTATACATTTTCTCATCGATATTCTTATCGGACGGGTCTGAATCAAGGCTTTTGGATAGACTCATTAGAGTTCCATAGGTCTTTCCTTTTTCGATACCAAATTTTTTTATCAATTCCTTCGTGTACTTGGCTTGACTAATGAAAGTGCCTTTAGGAGGTTGTTTGGTTTGTAAGCCCAAAAAGAACATAATCTCACCCATGAGACTCATCTTGAATTCTCCTTCTTGTTTCGAATAGCCTTGAGCTATAAGTCTAGCTTTATTTCTAATCACCTTACCTTCTTTATTCAATTTGTTTCAGTAGACCCATCTAGTTCTAATTACCGAGCAGTTTTTTGGTCTTTCAACCAAAGTCCAAACTTGATTTCGTTCAAATTGGTCCAATTTTTTCTTCATAGCATCGACCCATGATTTATCTTTGAGGGATTCATCGGTTTTTTGGCTTGATTTAACACATAAGGGTAAAAGTCGCTTGCTTTCTCAATGATGCTCTTGTTTGCACCCTATCTTCTGTATTTTCGATGATGGGTTCATTTAGATAGCTAGAACCGTGTTTCCATTCTCTTAGAACACTTAGTTTCACTGCTTCTGCTATGAAAGTCGACTCCGGAGGGAGTATAGTCGACTTGTCTTGTGATGTTTCAGAGATTTTGCTATTATTTTCTCCAGATTTTAGATTACTTACCTATTATTCATCAACACTTAAACTCATAGGGAGTGATTAGATTCATCAAATACAATATGCATAGATTCTTCAACACATAAGGTTCTTTTATTGTAGTCCCTATAAGCACGACTAGTGGGAGAATATCCAAGGAAAATACCTTCATCATATCGTGAATCGAATTTTCCTAAGTTATTCTTACATTATTGTGGATAAAGCATTTGCATCTAAAAGAATGGAAGTAGCTGAGGTTGGGCTTTTTTCCTATCCAGAGTTTGTAAGGCATCTTTTTTAGAATAGGTCTTATCAGGCATCTATTGATGATGTGACATGTTGTGCTTACTGCCTCCGTCCAAAAGTGATCTAGGAGATTATGTTCAAACAACAAGGTCCTGGCAGTTTCCTGAAGGGACTAATTCTTTCGTTCCACCATACTAATTTGTTGAAGAGGCCGAGGTGATGAGATATTCTGAGAATATCTATTCTGAGCACAGTATTCCTCAATTGCCTTATTTTCAAATTCTCCTCCGTGATCACTGTGAACATAAGTGATGAGGTGTCCAGCT
This sequence comes from Capsicum pubescens, assembly GCA_030864215.1. NCBI lineage: Eukaryota > Viridiplantae > Streptophyta > Magnoliopsida > Solanales > Solanaceae > Capsicum > Capsicum pubescens. The sequence continues at coordinate 270,819,374 of CM061548.1, forward strand.
TCCCTTTGTACTTTTCTATAAAAAAAATCTCAAAGTTTGTGAAAGCCTCATATTTATGAGCAAGAAACATTACCCAAGTAAAATATGAGTATTCATCAACTATAATGAAAACATATCTTTTTCCACCAATACTCGCGGTCATGGTGGGGCCAAACAGATCCATGTGGATTATTTGAAGGGGTTTGGTAGTCGATACAATGTCTTTGACTTTGAATGATGTCGGAGTCTATTTACCCAATTGACAAGCATCATAGATGTGATCTTTTTCAAACTTGAGTTTTGGTAGACCTTTCACCAGTTCTAGTCTGGACAATTTCTCAATGACATGCATGTTGGCATGCCCAAGGTTTCTGTGCCACAACCAAAGATCATTGGTTAGTATAGTGAGGTAGGTTAAGGTATAAAAGTTAGGACTATTTAAAACATAGATATTATCAATGCGTTCACTGAAGAGAGAGATGTCTCTTTTGTCATGTTTGATGGAGCAACTTTCAGATTTCAAAAAGACTCCAAATCCAATGTCACATAGCTGACTAATGCTGAGAAATTTATGCTTGAGGCCATCTACCAAATATACTTCAGTAAACTCACATGAGGAGCTAAGCCTCACTGAGCCAACTCCGATGACGTTGCCTCTAGCGTTGTCACTGAATCTGACTTATCCTCTATCTATACTCTTTAAGGAAGAAAATTTTTACTTCTTTCTGGTCAAGTGTCAGGAACATCCTCTATCAATGACCCACATTCCCTTGTTATAGCTCTTGTGGATCTGTTCCTGCAAAATGAGAAAATTAATTTTGGTTAGGTACCCAAGTGGTCTTGGATACTTGTGGGTTAGATGTTCTTTCTTTGGGCTTCCAAACCCACACATTTTTAGGATTATGCCTGTAGCTGTAGGATTTGTGCCCTCTCTATCCACAGATAAAACAGACAGGTCCTCGGGAAGAGAAAGGAGTCTTGGATGACTTAAAAGAGTTTGTTCTCATGAAGCTATGACTTAGTGATATGTTAATACCATTTAATTTTACTTTTATATCATCAAGCTCTACATGAAGTAAGTCAATTTTAATTTGACATGCTTCGATTTGTATTTGACAATTTCTTTGTTCCTCTTTGAGTTTTCATTTAAATCGAGCTTTGCAACTCTTCTTTTCTTGAGAGAGTTTGTTATATTCATATATAATCTTCTAAAAACCATCAGTTATCATATCCAAATTATATTCAAGAGTATTGCAAATATGACAATCATGTAGTCTTACTTCGCTAGATTCACCTGTTGCCATGAAGCACACATTGGCGGCTTTTATTTCTTCTTCGGTATCATCTTTACCACTCTAGGCTCTAAAGTATTGATTCTTCCTTGATGTTCTTCTTCTTAATTCTGGATAGCTTTTTTTTGAAGTGGCCAGGCCTTCGACAGTGATAACAATGATCATCGTTTCTAGTGGAGTCATTATTTTTGGCTCCTTGGGATCTTTATTGTCTCTATATCATGATCTGCCTTACTCCATGGTTAATAAGGGTCATTTCTTCGCTATTTGTATCTTTCAGAATGTCCACTTCTTTAGTTGGAGCAGCGTTGAGGGCTACTAGTTTATTTTTTTCCTCTTTATGATACCTGTTGATATAATTTTGTTCATATGCAATGAGGTTACCTTATAGTTTGTTATATGTCATGTTGTGAAGATCTCCATCTTCCAGAACGGTAGCCTTGGTTTCCCAAATTTTTGGGTGACTTTGGACTAGCTTCTAGACTTGCAGGATATGTGGATAGATCATCCCCAGTGATTTTAGCTCACTTACAATCTTACTAAATCTGGCAAACATTGTTTCAATGTTCTCATTTTCTTTTATTTTGAATAGCTCGTATTAATTGACCAGGGCAGCAATCTTTGACTTTTTTACTTTGGTGGTACCTTCATAGGTTACCTCCAATTTGTCCCACATCTCTTTTGCAGTCTCCTATGTTGATATCTTATCATATTCTTCTTCACTAACTGCACAAAGAAGTAAACTTATAGCACGTGCATTAGTTTGGATTACCTCTTGTTGTTCTTTGGTGATCTTGAAGCTTTCAATGTCTTCTATGTCAGTACTGCTCAATTTTTTATCTTTGTCCTTTTGATTATGTTTGAGTCCTGGAATCGATTTTGGTCCCTTCTGATACAAAAAAAAATTGGAAACACCAAAAACACACCAAAATCAGTCCACAAGTTCAAGAACTCGAGGACCTATTTGATGACCACTCACGGATTCACAATAAGAACAAGAAAGAGATGATAACAAGGTATTTAACACCTATTTTACAGCCAAACAAACTAGATTAACAACACATAAAATAAAGAGCAAGAAGAAAAACAAATTTGGCTACAAGAACACCACAAGGCCGAGAGTAGGTAACAAGAACAACACAACAAGATTACAAGAAAGTAAAGGATAGATGGTGAGAAAAAGATTATTACAAGATTAAAAATAAAGTGTATTTTCTACACTAACCCCTAATGAATGTAACAATCAACACCACACTCTTACAGTGACCACCAAGGTAATCGACTCACCTCAAGATCTACCGTTTCCAAGCAAGGGTCAATACTAGCTTTTCCAAGCCCTATACTAAGGTGGCTTTTCTAAGCCCTAACTAAGAACTACACTAAGGTGTTCTACTCTTAAGAGAGAGGATTTTAAATGTTTCATACATTCATCATTCATAAACTAATGAGAAAAGACCTAAAAGAAACTATATATAGTATATTACAAAAGAAAGACAAAAATGACTCCAATGCCCTTAATAAGTTGAGGCAGCCATGGAGTATCATTTAGACAAGTCTAAATGACCAAAATTCCCTCAAGGATATGAGACCAAAATGCCTATAATAGAGGGAACCAAAACCATGAACCACCAAGTGTGGCCCAAACCCGAGAGTCCTCAAGTCTTCAAGGCTTCAAGCAAACTTCCATACTCGGGTTTGTTTAATGGCATGCTCAAAACGACCCCTCTAAGTATGATCTCATGCCCTCCATGCGACCAAAGCTTGATTCTTCACATAGTGACTTTGAATGATGTCATCGAAAGATAAGGCAGCCATTTGACTTGTATCATCCTCCCCTTCTTGAAAAGGATTCGGCCTCGAATCCGTACCTTGCAAAACTAAAGAAAGGACAAACAATCACAACATCCACATGGTATGAGGGTTAGGGTTAGAACAATAATAAACATCATCATGCCAAGGCGTCACATACTTGAAGTATAACCAAGGATCCTTTGAATGAAATATTAAAAACTCAATGAAAATGTACAAAGGATTTGGTTATGGGATTCTCAAAGAGTGACATTTTGCTTGTCATGTAGAACAAGCGACAATTTGGGTGCACTAATGTCACCATTTCTACATTTGGCACCGGGTTCAATTGGGAAGAGTGTCCATAGACATGGTTCTAGACAACACTCCCCTTTCTTATGGTCTCCACCCAAACTAAATGGTATACTCTGTACAATAGCATACATATCATCCAAAGCAAATAGAGAGTAGAGAAAGGTATCACTCAAGTTGACTTCTACTATGGTTCCCTCATGTGTGTACTCTCTACTAATTTCCGAATCATCACCATGAGTACTCTCAACAATAAAGTCACACAAAGTAAAAGGAGAATTAGTTTCCAGGACCACACATTCCTTACCCTTAAGGGTACTCTTATCTTCCAAGAAGAGATTTCCATCTTTAAGAGGAATGTTGTCACACCATAGTGGGTTAGCATATATACTATAGCTCCCAAGGCAAGATATACCATCATTTTCACCACTAGGTCTATTAGGAGTATTTATATCATCTTCAAACAAGACATTATACCTAAAGAAGGTATGATCTATTTCACGAGAAGATTCAGAACAAACACGTTCATCACTCTCTATAAGATCAATATCAAGTTTCAAAGAGTTTTCAAATACAAGATTATCCCAAGAATAGCTCTTGGGTTCACTCCTATTTTGTTGACCAACATTTTTAAATACTTCACTCACTTGAGTTCTATTAAGCACATCACACATAACCTCAAGTGGCGGGAAAGTTTCACACATAATTTGATCAACACTAATTACAAAAGACGATGTACTTTCGTTCAACATATTGGCTTCAACACTAGGTGGACATAAATTGATCTTATTGAAAAAGTCAATTTCGTCATCAATAGAATCAACTAGTGTATCCACACTCAGAACATGTACAACATCAACAAGAGGCAAAGAATCATTAGACTCACAAGTAAGTAAGCTACAACTCATACTTAATGGTCTACTAGCCACGCAGTTATCATTCACATGCACCAAACTGTAAGATTCAGCTACTTTACCTTGAAGTTATTGAATAGAATCTCCTTTTCCGTGTTGTGAAGGTCCTCCAAAATCTTGGGCAGAAAATCGGCATTTCTCTCTTTCACTTTCCATGTTGGTACCTACACAAATGTCCTTAGAAATAGAAGGACAAATAATATTAGCTCGGTTTGGTGGCAATCCCCTCAGTTCGCTCCACATAAGCTCTATTTTTCCACTCTTGGATTACCATCTTGCACACCCTTACCCTCTTAATATTTTGTCTCTCGTCATCTTTCGTATTAGAGTAGCTAAGCACTTTTATTTGCGGCTCGGGCAGAATGTACGTCACGAGTTGATTTCCCCATTGGTCTCTTAAACATTAGGCCAATTTTGCACATTTGGAACTTTATGTTGTGCAAACCAATCGTCACACAAGCTTACATGATCGTATTTTAAGGGGAAAACATCACACCATACCTCCTCATGGTAATCAAATTGGGAGAAGACAAGCCTCACCCTCTCGGTAATCTTAAACCCGTCCAAAAAGTATGGAACAAGTAAAGGCTCTTGAAACAACCCCAAGTAGTCAACCAGGGATGGAAGGATGTAGTTTCTATAGTACCTATCATTTAACACAATGAGGCATCCCGGCATCCCACAAATGGTCATCTTTCTAGAGTGTACACTACTTCTTGGATCAATATTGTAAGGAACATGATTACCCATCGGTTTTGGAGATGCATATCCTCTTCTTCTCGTGGGACAACCTCTACTATAGCTAGGATAACCATTCACACCATGTCGATCTTGATAAGAAGTACTAAAAGGTAAAGAAAATGAATTTTCACACTCCTCACGTGTACTCTTATCATAGCTCTCCTAACCCTTTCGAATGAAAGGGTTATACCTAACACCAAATCTAGGTTCGGAGTGGGAAGTGTAAGACTCCTCAATGCCCCAACGTCATCATAAAAACCATCACGAGGCCCTACATCATATCCAAATTCACCATAAGAACTAGGTACTTCATTCCCCTCATTTTCTTCCCTAAAACCGTGTCCCTAAAATCTGCCCAAGTTTTGATCATGGCTATTTTCATAGCCGTCGCAATCTTCCTCAATTTTGTATCCACAAAACCCCTCACTACAATCATAGTCTCCCATGTTGTTGTCACAATAATCCCCAGCTATGGAAGACATGTTCCCCTTATATCACCTTTGTACCTACACAATGAACAAACAAGATTAGTAGTAAAAGCTCCTCAGCAACACTCGTATACACTCACTCACCTTTGTGATTCTCACAATTACAGCGGTGAATATTGAAAGTTGATTATACTCCGGTAGTCAATAGGATGTTAATTGTACTTGGCAGCCAAAATTTATTCTTGTTTGATCAACTCAAGACAAAAAAAAAAATTACTTACGAACTTGAAACAAAGAAGTTACTATGAGTTAAAAATGAGAAAAGCACAGAAATAATGCTAACACGAAAAACGTACTCAAATAACTAATTTACAACTTAGTAGGTATCTACTAGTTGCCAATTAGTATAAGAGGCAACAAAGTTGAAACCAATGGAACAAATAAAAGAAACTAGGAATTCCAATTCTTGAGCTTATGATGACATGGCACTCGACTGTTGGTCATTGGAATATTGTTGAAGTTGAAAAAAAATTTGTTTCAAGAATTTAGTTGTTTACTTTCACATTTGGAAGAAGAAGTTTCGGCTAAGGTATAGGCAAACAAGGTCTTAGACTCCCTTTTCAAGATTCAAAAAATCTTTCACCTACTTGCACTAATTTGGCAGGACAACCTTTTTGGATGTCTTGTCCCCTTCCCCTTTTGGACAACCTAGAAAAGTGGTCTTACTCTTTTGTAGTAACTAGATATTTGGGAAGTCTTTTGTTCTTTTACCACTTTGGTGATATCTTGAGGATATTTCCAAGACAAACAAAAGTCTCACTCTTCTTTTCTTGTTTCAAGATCAAATAACGCTTTGAAAATACTTATTCAACACAATAAGATGATCTCCAAGAACAACAACAACAAGTCGTCCAACAATTACTACCACACAACTTGAAACTTAGCTCTAGAACTTGGATTAAGACTCAAGGAGTGTTAGAGAGAAATTAAACCAACACAAGAAACAACTAAGACAAGAAAAAAAACACCTAGATATAGACACAAATCTCGGCCAAAACAACAACAACACCACAATTTCGGCCAAGACACAAAAATGGACAGATTTTTTTCTTTTTGATTTTTCTGCTTTCTAACACCTTTTTTTTTATTTTCAAGTTTACGAGCCCAAGATAGATCTTTTAGGAACAAAATTAATCCATACCATGATACTAAATGATACAAAACAAACTTGAAAATACCAAACACACACTAAAATCAGTCCACAAGTTTAAGAACCTGAGGACCTATTAGATGACCACTCTTGGATTCACCATAAGAATAAGAAAGAGATGATAACAAGGTGTTTAACACCTATTTTCCTGCGAACCAAACTAGATTAAAAACACATAAAATGAAGAACAAAAAGAACAACAACTTTGGCTACAAGAACACCACAAGGCCGAGAGTAGGTAACAAGAACAACACAACAAGATTACAAGAAAGTAAAGGATAGATAGTCACAAAAAGATTATTACAAGATTAAGAACCAAGTGTATTTTCAAAACTAACCCCTAATGAATGTAACAATCAACACCACACTCTTACGATGACTGCCAAGATAATCGACTCACCTCAAGATCACTGTTTCCAAGCAAGGGTCAATACTAGCTTTTCCAAGCCCTACACTAAGGTGGCCTTTCCAATCCCTAACGAAGAACTACACTAAGGTGTTCTACTCTTAAGAGAGAGGATTTTTAATGTTTCATACATTCATCATTCATAAACTAATGAGAAAAGACCTAAAAGAGACTATATATAGTAGTATATTACAAAAGAAAGACAAAAATGACTCCAATGCCTTAATGAGGTGGGGCGTCCATGAAGTGTCATTTAGACAAGTCTAAATGAACAAAATTCCCTAAAGTCTATGTGACCCAAATTCCCTTAATAAAGGGAAACAAAACCATGAACCACCAAGTATGGCCCAAACTTGAGAGTCCTCAAGTCTTCAAGGCTCCAAGAAATCTTGCACACTAGAGTTTGTTTAATGGCATGCTCAAGACAACCCCTCCAAGTATTATCTCGTGCCCTCCAAGCGACCAAAGCTTGATTCTTTACGTAGTGACTTTGAATGATGTTATCAAAAGCTAAGGCGGTCATTTGACTTGTATCACCTTCTTAATGACCACCCAGGCTTGGAAATCAGTAGATTAGACAAAGAATCTGAACCTATTCTTTCAGTGGGAGTAGTGTTGTCCATTAAAGTATGGTGGTCTTATGGAAGAGTGACCATCTTGAAGGAGAGCACCAAAAATTTGATAGTTTATCATTTGATCTTTACTCACGTGCAGTTAAGCAACACTGTTAGTGAGACCTACTCTTATACTAATTGAAATTCAAGTGAGGGTAAATTAAAAAATTTCTATGAGTCGACTATTGACTCTCACAGTCGACTCTCTTGCAGATCAGTAAACTTCACAAAATAGATTAGGTATGAAATAATCAAGAAAATAAATAATCAAATTTAAAATAAAGACACAGAGATTTATCCTGGTTCGGAACACCAATGTGGTACCTACTTTTAGTCCTCTTGGGTTTCAATATTTTCTTAAACCGTTTAATGTCGGACTCGAGTGTAATGATGGGAACAAGTTTTGAAGACTTATTTTGTTCTTCAGATCTTGTGACACAGCTTCAGTTTGTGTTACAAAGTTGACTCGGTCCTACTCTTTATACAATAATTGTAAACTAAGAGTTATAAATCTTTGTGAGACTAAGATTGAGATACTTTGAGATTCCTCTTAAAGTTGTGTAACATTGTTTATCCTTGATCTTCTTCTTTTATAGTCTTCAGTAGCTACTCTTCATAAGGAAACCCAAGAGATTTCTTCTCAATCAAGGATTTGAATTGATTCCTTGATTGAGGAATGTTGTCGTATGGTATGTCCATATCAAATATGTCCATACACAACCTTCGCTCATATTCGTATCAGATACATATGTGATCTTCTCTTTCTTTTGCTCTTGTAATGACTAGTGTTTTTCCAAGTTGGTTCGAGGTTTTTTCTTCTTTTTTGCTTTGTTGTATTGATTTTATCTGCCGTGATTCTGGGATCGAGATGTTTCTTCTTTTTGATATTTATTTTGATTGATTCGCTTGGATACCGTAGGTCATGATTTGATATCCTTCCATTCCTGGAGTCAGCTTCACCCATCATTATCGGTCTTCCAATATCCTGCAAAGATCCACTCATTAGTTTGTCATTATTAAAATATAAACCTAAGATGCTAACAACTATGTCCTTTGTAAATAATTTGCATTAAGGCACTTCATCTTGGATACACATACATCCATCACCACGTCAAAGAGGAATGGACTAAGAGTTGGTCCCTGATGCAATTCCATTTCAATAGGAAAATGCCCCGAGTCTCCTTCTACTGTTCTAACTCATATTTTAACTCCATCGTACATGTTATTTATCACCTAAAATGTAAGCCACCAGTACACCACTATCCTTTAGGAATCTCCAAAGGTCTTCCTCAATGTCAATTAACACCATATAAGAGTCCCACTTTTTTGGCATTTCTCTATCAATTTCCTCACTATATGGATGTCTTCTGTAGTAGGTTGCCCCAGCATGAATCCAAACTGATTCTCAAAATAGACATACCTCTTCTCACCCTTATCTCCACCACTCACTTTCGAACTTTCATAATATGACTTAACGATTTGATACCCCTATAATTATTACAAATCTAAAATAAATATAAAATAATACATTATTAAAAAAATAATGGACAAATAAATTGAATAACTATCACTTTGTCTCTTATTAGATGATGATATAGTAAAATTACAGAGAAATTTAAACTGCACTACTTAAACTTGTACTCTCTTCATTTCAAAAAGAATGACCTACTTTAATTTGGCATAAAGTTTAAGAAAATAAAGAAGACTTTTGAATTTTGTGGCCTTAAATTAAAGTTGTGTCAAATGTACCAAAATTTCCTTTAATTTTGTGGTCCTAAACATGCCATGTGGAAAGTTGAAATTAAGGTATTGCCAAAAAAAAAGGGTCATTCTTTTTGGAACGGACTAAAAGAAAAGTAGATCATTCTTTTTTAAATGGAGGGAGTATATTTTTTTTACCGTTTATTCATTTACATTGTGAAAATAATTAAATGGACAAAGAAGCGTTGATAGGCTCATCAAAATCACGTTAACAAAATAAAAAATTAAGCTTCATATTTCTACATGCATGTGTTAATGCGTAAGTAGCTAGTATCTTATTCACACAACTCCCATGTTGAAAAGGTTTATATGCTCATCTAAAATATCCACTACGCCACCAGAAGTTTCACTTCCAACTGTAATTCCAGTAAATAGAGATGATCACCAGTTATCCTTCTAGGTCATCCCCTACTGAAATATAGGAGTCTTCTATGCAGACATTGGGGCTTGAATCTGCAACAATAAACAAATATGTCAACGAATTACTTGCAAACAAAAAAAACTGCCATAGATTGCAACACAACCTACAAAACCCTCCGCACTTGGCAACTCAATCAGTTCACTTTCACAACAAAAATATCGGAAGCGGAAATCAAACTTCTAACATTGTATTTAGTTTCCTTATGCAAGGTCAACAGTAAACATATGTCCAAATAAATTCTTTTAGAAATCCTTTTCCTTGTCAAACAAAAGCGATGCTAAATATTTGCTTTTCTTCTTGTTAGCATCTCTTTTTACCATAGGAGAAAGATAGAGAAATAGGAGAGACGACCATATATTTTACAGATGCTCATAGTCGGACGGATCTATTAAGGCTCGAGAGGGTGGCAGACCACCCGTAAATTTCAACAGAAACTTTCTCTATATAGGTATATATACACTAATATATTCAAATAATAAACCTATCACCCACAATACTAAAGTGATATCCGGTGCAAGTGGTAAAGTGCATTTTTAGTAGCCCAAAGGCGCGGGTTTGATCTTTGTTGGCAGCAAACATTATTTTTTTAAAGCAATATATAGGTATATATACATTGATATATTCAAATAATAAACATGTCACCCTCTATACCAAAGTGATCTAGTTTCAAATAATAAACCTGTCACCCACTATACCAAAGTGATATCTAGTGCAAGTGGTAAGATGCTTTTTTAGTGGCCCTAAGGTCGCAGGTCGCGGGTTCGACCTTTATTGGTAGCAAAAGATTTTTTAAAGCAATGCTTTCTACTTAGCAGGTGTAACTTATGTTTTGCACACATATTATGCTAATTACAGTTGACTTAATTATACAATTAATTATTATTTTTTACCTATTTTTTAAAATTTATTTAGTTGTTAAAAAATAATTTAATCTCTCTCATCCTAATTAAAAATAACCTATCGCTATTCTCTCAATTTCGAAATCATGATTTCACCTCTATTTACTGACTTCTGGACTCTGGTTCACTTGGCACCCAAAGAGTTCAGATCCTGTATCTTCCTCTATTCATAGTTGGAACACGTATATAACCTCATGAATTCATTATCAGCATGTGGAAATTAAAATTGTTCATGAATTTTTTGCATGTTAAGACATTGAAAGAAGCAAAAAGAAATGAAAAGAACTTCTCTGAGTAAGGAAAACTTTGATGCCATTTCTATATATTGTCATGTGATGGATTGACGTATCGAGACCCTGTGTAACAAAATGAAATATCTAGAAAATTTGGTCCCTTAAACACTCAGACAACAAGAAACCGAGAAATGTGATCGGTATGACAATCTTCCTTAGATCGATAATTTTAGATCATGAAATTTGGACAAATTATATATTTCAAAGTCATATGCCACATGAAAAGTAAAAAAGTTAGTGTAGTGAAACCTAGAAGCAGTTAGCAGTAAATATAGCAATTTAACGATAACATAGAACTAACTTTGTTCAATTTTTCAAATGATTCTGCACTTCAAGGAACTCACCCTTGAATAACCTCTTGTACAACTGAATTTAGCCATAATGGCCAACCTGCAGTGCTCAACTCGCCTATTACACCAGGAGGCGTGTCTACAACTCAAGACCTTGATCGTATCAGTCCAAAAATCCATCATTGATTGCCTCTTTAAATGTCCATATTTATACCTCTGCCTAATCCTAATTTTCTCATTATCACTAGCTTTTACTTGAAACAACACCATTGGCTTCTAATGTTGTTGCCTTGGGTTGAACAATTTCTTTAATCTCTTTCCTTACTAATGGAGCAACAAACTGTATAGAAGATTTATCAACACAATATATTCATGAATCTGAGAGTAACAAAATTGGATATGAAATGAAAAAAAAAATCAGTATTAAGCCTTTATCCACACCAATAGGAAGAACAAATCAAAGTTAGCGGAAGATAAGAAATGAAAAATAAATCAAAGACATTTTGTGCATGTGTAAATTACACTTACTTGGGCACAAATAGTCAGTCATTATTCTTGAAGTACCCATTGAAAAATCATACTCCTATTTTGTTTGCATACAGTAATTTGAGGCAAATAACACAACTATAACGACCTAAGAATTTGATGAAATATGTGAAATTTATAATTTTGTGTGATTTGACTATTTTACCCCTCCCTATAGTTGCATTATGATATTTCTAGAATGTGGGAGTGATTGACATAGTTTCCTATATATTTTGGTACCATTTATGTGATATTATAGTTTTTGATGGCTACGATAGCCTTATTTTGTACTTATATGAATATATTTTGATCCATGCAATGGATGGATGAACGGATTGCGCCAACAGCTCCAGAATATCGATTTTAGGCTAGGTAGACCTTTGGTTCGAGACCTACATTTGGTCTAAACGACTTCGGATGGAAGATCCGACTTCGCCAATAGATCCAAAATGTCAATTTTAGGGTAGTAACATATTTGGTCTAATTTTACAGCTTTTAAATCTCATTTCGACCCTCGATTTAGAAAATTACAATTTTGGATTTTGGGGGTCAACTTTTTGAAAAATATATTTTTTTTAAATTTGACTTCGCGAACGCATCTGTGTAATACCCCATACTTTTTCTAGCTTAATTTTGCTCCTAGAATGTCAAAGGTTAGCTTTAAAAATGAATACCTTTTTATGCATGTGGAATTTTCCAGATTTAGACCTTACTTTGTGTGGGAAATTGAATAAGTTTTCCATCGATACCAATTTCGCCCAAATTCGATACTCGGTTAAGAAGTTAGGGCAATTTTAGTAAGGCAGTATGCCATCTGAGCGACCACCGCATTACGGTGAAGGGTAAATTCCCAATCGTCAAATTCTAGTAGTCCTCCATGATATTCTCGTATTGCGGAGAAGCTTTATTTCCTATTTGTCCATTTCTAGTGGCTCACCGCGATAGTGGCGAATCACAGTGATGGCCTAAATGACAAATCAGTAGAGCATAGCGATAGCTCCGCATCGCGTAGAACTTCCAGGTCCCAGTTGTCATTTTTCAGTGAGCCACCGTGATAGTAGTGTGTCGGGGTGGCATGCTAGTTCAGAAAATTTTATTTGTTTCTAGCTTCGATTAAAAGTTTAAAAAGGATACATTGGTCAATTGCCAAGTCCCCAATTTGTCCAAAACAAAGAACTAAGCATATCCCAAGCACTTTATGCTTATTTTCATCCATTCTCTCTCAGAGCAAAAAAACTAGAGCTCGAAAGCTTCTTCTCCAAGAAATTAAAATTCCTCCATTGTTTCTCCAAGAAAGCTCAAAATTGAGGATTCTCAAGACAAGATAATCAAGGACTCATCTTCAAGAACTCAAATAGAAATTCAAAGTTCAAGTTTCTTCATCTAATCATCAATTAAGGTATATGGGGTTTCTGAACAAGGATCTTCTTCAATCCTTGTGCCCAAAACCAAGTTTTAATTACAAATTCATATGATTTTGAATGAATATCCATGAGATTTGAATTAGGGTTCATATCCATTTTTGCTATTTGCAAGATTATGAGTTTTTGAGATATTTTAAAGATGAATTGCATGTTTATTTTCATAATTTCATGCCTATTGCAGTAATTTCTAGATTTTGTGATGAATTATCATTGTTTTCATTATCAAGCATAAACTTTATGATGTCTTTACATGAACTTGATGCATGGGTTACTAAGCCCAAGTTTATATGTTGATATTTCAAGAAAGATAATGCTTTAAGCATCTTATGATCAGATTAATTACAAATTTTCAGTAAAATTTTGATCTTTTTGATCCTCAGATAAGAATTGAAATCCACTTTGCATATTCATTACAGATTACAGAATTTTGATTATCTTTATTTACAGAATGACTCAGATAAAAGCATAATGGGTTTCATAATGAACCATTATACTAGATTTTAAAGTGGATTTCCAACAGAATGAGCATACAGATTTAAAGGGAGTAGTATTTAGAACCGAGAGGAAAGTATGGCATTAGTGTGCCCTATCTTCCACAGAACTACATAGCCAACGTAGGTACAAATTATCAGATTAATAGTTACAGATTTCAGCTTTCAGATTTCAGGCATAGAAGTGAGTCATTTCTACACTTAGACAGTTTGATTTAAAGATAGAGTATTAGTACATCTTTTAGAACTAATGTTATGACTCACTAGATTTACAAAGTATGATTTGCTATTCATGATTTTAGATTTCAGTATTTCAGATATTCTAGCTTATGTGAGTCATTTACATTCAGTATGCATTATTTTACAAATTATGATGATGAGATAATGTTTTACTTATGTATTTCACGCCCATATACTCAGTACATCCTCAAAGTACTGATCCACATATACGTCTATGTGCTACATTGTCTCATAATGTAGGTTCAGGTGCTCAGTTTTAGCAGCGTAAGTAGTTTGGGCATCTCCATCTACATCCGGTAGTTGGTGAGTCCTCATAGTTCGGGGACTTGGTTATTTAGTTTTTTTTAGTTTATCAATTTAGATAATTTAGTATTCTTTTCAGATAGTTCAAGTCAGCTGGGGGTTGTTCCCGGTGGCTCTCTAGTTATTAGTAGTAGAGGCTTGTCAGACTGCTAGATTTGATTCAGACTTACAGTATTTGGTTTTTAGAGATTATATTCAGATTATTCTCAGTTATATTCAGACAGTTTTCCATATATAGTATGACTCTTATGTCTATGTTTCCTTTAGTATGAGATTCATACTTAGTAATAGGAAGACAGGGTTAGCTTAACGTTACTCGTAGTCTTGAGCACCATATGACGTGTCGGGACTAGATTTTGGGGCATTACAAACTTGGTATAGATCCTAACATTTTTAAGAGTCCTAAAGAGTCAGACAAGCTGCGTTATGTAGAGTCTTGATCATGGGTGTGAAGTGCACCACATTTATGAGCAAGAGGCTACGGGATGTTTTTAGGAAATCATTATTTTATTTCATGATCTTTCGTTCATACCGTATCTCTATCAGATTTTAACTCTTGCTCTTACGTGATAGTTGAACATGCCTCATCGTCGAACTAACACCCACAAAAATGGTAACCATCCACCCCAGCCCACTAATCCTTTGAATAAGAATGTATCCCATGTTGAGTTTAGGGATTCCTTTTAGGCATTGGCCCAAGATATGACTGCTAATGTTCAGGGAAACCATTAGGTTGCAGTCCCACTTCAGCAGAATAGTAATTTAGCAGCAGCCAGAATGAGAGATTTCATAAGAATAAATTCTCCAAAGTTCTTTGGGTCGAAGACAGGTGAGGACCCACAGCTTTATTTAGATGAGGTGAAGAAGATCACCCAAATTATGCATGTTTCTGAAGAGAAAAGTGTAGAGTTGGCATCCTATAGGTTGAAAGATACAACGTATGATTGGGTTGTGATGTGGAGAAATGGTAGAGGTGAGAATGCAACTCCTATAAGTTGGAAGCTATTTCGAGATGCTTTTTTAGATAGGTTCTTTATGCGTGAAATAAGAGAAGCTAAGATAGAAGAGTTTCTGATTTTCAGGTAGGGCTAAATGACAGTGAAGGAGTACTGCCTTAAGTTCAATCAGTTGTCTAAGTATGCCCCTGATATGATGGCTGATCCTAGGGCAAGTATGAGTAAGTTTGTCACTGGCGTATCTAGCTTGGTAGTCAAGAACTATAGGACTGCCATGCTTATTGAAGACATGGATTTTGCTAGATTGATGATTCATGCTCAGCAGATTGAGGTAAAGAAGTTGAAGGAAAGAGAGAGGGGAAATAAGAAGGCTCGAACAGGGCAGTTTGAGTATGGCCAGGCTAGGTCTCCAGAGGCAAATCGTTCACAGTTTTAGAGTCGTTCATATCTGCTAACACCATCTTCAACTAGTGCTCTCTCTCCTAGAGATAGGATGGAGAAACAGGGTACGTCTTCTAAGTACAGATCTCATAATAGTATGAGTGAAAGGCCCAGTTATCCTCCATGTGCTAAGTATGGTAAGAATCACCCTGGTGAGTTTTTAGCTGGATAGAAAGGTTGTTATGGTTGTGGTAAGTTGGGTTATGGAATTAAACAGTGTCCGCATGCTAAGAAGAGAAATAGAGATGTTCATCCCCAGACTCAGGCTACTAGTGCACCAGTTTCTCCAGGTTGACCAGCCCCTCCTCAGGGCACATCATCCATTATCGGTGGCGGTCAGTGTCAGAATTGGATTTATGCTTCACCATCCCATTAGGAGAAGGAGGATTCACTAGATATTGTTATCGATATGTTTCGTGTATTTCATCTTGATGTTTATATGTTGTTAGACCCCGGGTCGAGTTTCTCTTATGTGACCCCGTTAGTTGCAGTAAATTTTGAAATAGGTCCTGAAAAAATCCATGAGCCCTTCTTAGTTTCTACTCTGGTAGGTGAGTCAGTTTTTTCCAAATAGATCTATAGAAAGTGTCCTATCACTGTCCTTCATAAAATCATGTTAGCAAACCTAGTAGAGTTAGATATAGTTTATTTTAATCTTATTATTGGTATGGATTAGCTCCATTCCTATTATGCATCCATAGATTTTCACACCCGAGTGGTGAAGTTTCAATTTCCAGATAATCCAGTCTTTGAGTGGGAAGGAAATTTAGTGTCTCCCAAAAGTCATTTCATATCTTATCTTAAGGCTAGATAGTTGATTTCCAAAGGGTGCATCTATTATCTAGTTCAAGTCAAAGACACTAAATCTGAGACTCTAACAGTTCAGTCAGTCAGTGTAGTTAATGAGTTTACTGATGTTTTTCCCAAAGATTTGCCAGGGTGGAAATAGAATTCGGGATTAACCTTCTTCCTGATACTCAGTCCATCTTTATTCCTTTATATCGTATGGCTCCAGCTGAGCTTAAAGAGTTAAAAGAGCAGATTAAATATCTCTTAGATAAGGGTTTCATAAGGCCTAGTATTTCTCCATGGGGTGCTCCCATCCTATTCGTGCAAAAGAAAGATGGTTCTTTGCGAATGTGCATTGACTATCGTCAGTTGAATAAAGTTACAATCAAAAACAACTATCCGCTTCCTAGAATTGATGACTTATTTGATTAACTCCAAGGTGCCAGTTATTTCTCTAAGATAGACCTTAGATCCGGCTTTCATCAACTTGAAGCAAGGGAATGTGATATTCTAAAGACAGTTTTCAGAACCCGTTATGGTCATTTTGAGTTTCTAGTCATGTCCTTCGGACTAAAAAATTCCCCAGCAGCCTTCATGGACTTGATGAATAGATTGTTCAAACAGTATCTGGACATGTTTGTCATAGTCTTTATCGATAATATTCTTGTCTTCTCTCGTAGTGAAGATGAGCATGCAGACCACCTTAGAATTGTATTGCAAAATCTTAGAGATCACCGGTTGTTCACCAAATTCAGCAAATATGACTATTAGCTACGGTCAGTAGCTATTCTTGATCATATTTTTTCCAGTGAGGGTATTAGAGTTGATCCCCAAAAGACAGAAGTAGTAAGAAATTGGCCTAGACCTATCTCTCTGTCAGACATTAGAAGTTTCTTGGGTTTAGCTAGCTATTACAGATGTTTTGTTGAGGGTTTCTCATCTATTACGTCTCCTATGTCTAGATTGACCCAAAAAAATATTAAGTTCCAGTGATCAGATTCCTGCGAGAAAAGTTTTTAGGAGTTAAAGACTCGACTAACTTCAACCTCAGTTTTAGCATTACCCGATGGTACAGATGGTTTTTTAGTGTATTGTAATACTTCTAGAGTCGGTCTGGGTTATGTGTTGATGCAGAGAGGTAAGGTTATAGCCTACACCTCTAGATAGCTTAAGCCTCATGAAAAGAATTACCCAACCCATGATCTTTAGCTAGCTATTATTGTCTTTGCTTTGAAAATCTAGAGACACTGTCTTTATGGGGTGCATATTGATATGTTCATGAATCACAAGAGCTTGCAGTATGTGTTTGCTCAGAGGGATTTGAACCTTTGTCAGAGAAGGTGATTAGAATTATTGAAGGATTATGATATGAGTGTTTTGTATCATTCGGGAAAGGCCAATATAGTGGCAGACGTCCTTAGTAGATTGTCTATAGGCAGTGTTTCTCATGTGGAGAATGATAAGAAGAGGTAGTTCGAGAAGTTCATCGTTTAGCTAGATTAGGTGTGAGATTGGTTGATTCAGCTGAAGGGAATGTTTGGGTCCAGAGTAGTTCTGAATCTTCCCAAGTTTTGTAAGTGAAAGAGAAGTAAGATGAGGACTCTAGTTTGGTTAAACTGAAGGAGTCAGTTAAAGACCAAAAGAGAAAGGTTTTCTCCCAATGGGGAGATGGTGTGTTGAGATACCAGAGTAGATTGTGTGTGCCCTATGTTGATGATTTGAGGCAGCGAATTATAGAGGAAGTGCATGGTACGCGTTATTCCATTCATCTAGGAGCCACCAAGATGTACCGCAACTTGCAGAAAATCTATTGGTGGAGCGGTATGAAGAGAGATATAACAGAGTTTGTAGCCAATTGTGCAACTTGTCAACAGGTTAAGGTAGAGCACCAAAGACCTGGTGGTACGTTCCAAGAGTTTGGTATCCCCACTTGGAAGTGGGAAGAGGTGAATATGGATTTTGTGACTGGTTTACCCCATTCGCTTCGTCAGCATGATTTGATTTGGGTTA
Organism: Capsicum pubescens; assembly: GCA_030864215.1. Classification (NCBI taxonomy): domain Eukaryota; kingdom Viridiplantae; phylum Streptophyta; class Magnoliopsida; order Solanales; family Solanaceae; genus Capsicum; species Capsicum pubescens. Next base: position 270,837,901 of record CM061548.1, read on the forward strand.
TTATAGACAGATTGACTAAGTCAATGCATTTCTTGCCTGTTAACACGTCTTACACAACTGAAGATTATGCTAAGTTGTATATCAAGAGTTAGTCAGATTGCATGGAGTTCCTTTATCTATCATCTCAGATTGGGTTACTTAGTTTACCTCTCAGTTTTGAAGAGCCTTTTAGAAGGGTCTTGGTACCCAAGTTCATCTTAGTTCATCTTTTAATCCACAGACAGATGGTCAGTCAGAAAGGACCATTCAAACTCTAGAGGATATGTTGAGGGCATGTGTTCTTGATTTCGAAGGTAGTTGGGATGACATTAGCCGTTGATTGAGTTTGCTTATAATAACAGTTACCATGCTAGTATTCAGGTGTCTCTATTTGAAGCTCTTTATGGGCGGAAATATAGATCGCCAATTGGTTGGTTTGAAGTGGGTGAGGCCGCTTTGATTGGGCCAGACATGGTAGATGAGGCCATGGAAAAAGTTTAATTGATTCGACAAAGATTGAAAGCAGCCTATAGTCGTCAGAAATCTTATGTAGACGTTAGAAGAAGAGATCTTGAGTTTGAGGTTAATGATCTAGTGTATTTGAAAGTTTCACCTATGAAAGGAGTGAAGAGATTTGGTAAGAAGGGAAAGCTTAGTCCCTGATATGTAGGCCCCTAACGGGATTTTGAGTCGTGTTGAGAAGGTAGCGTATGAGCTTGAGCTACCCGCAGATTTATCTTCAAGTCATCTAGTATTCCATGTGTCCTTGTTGAAGAAGGGCATGGATGATTCAGCTGTTATAGTCCCTCTAGAAAGAATAGATATTCAGAATAGTCTTTCATACGAAGAAGTTCCAGCAGATATTCTTGATCATCAGATCTATAGACTAAGGAACAAAGAAGTTCCCTTGGTCAAAGTTTTATTGAGAAATCAGTCCGTTAAAGGTGCTACTTGGGAAGAAGAAGTGGACATGCGTACCAAGTATCCTCATCTCTTCTCCATAAACTCAAATTCAGATGAAGCTAATAGTCTTCCTTCATTCAGTTCTTTTCCAGTCTCAAATTCAGCTACATAGTTGTTTCCGTGTAAACTCATGCACTCAAAGATTAGTTCAGCAGCTCATTATGTTGAGAATCAGTCATTCAGTTTATTTCAGTTGTGCATGATAGTTTATAGCCTCAGATTCCTTAGTAGTCTCAACTGAACTAGCCACATTCGAGGACGAATGTTCCCAAGAGGGAGATATTGTAATACCTTATACGTTTTCTAGCTTAATTTTGCTCCTAGAATGTCAAAGATTAGCTTCAAAAATGAATACATTTTTATTCATGCGGAATTTTCTAGATTTAGACTTTCCTTTGTGTGGGAAATTGAATGTGCTTTCCATCAATACCAATTTATCCCAAATTCAAAACTCGGTTAAGAAGTTAGGGCAATTTTAGTAAGGCAGTATGCCATCTGAGCAACCACCGCGCCGCGGTGAAGGGTGAATTCCCAATCGTCAAGTTCCAGTGGTCTTCAGCGATAGCCCCATATCGCAGAGAAGCTTTATTTTCCATTTGTCCATTTCCAGTGGATCACCGCGATGGTGGTGCATCACGGTGATGGCCCAAATGAATAATCGTAGAGCATCGTGATAGCTCCGCATGGCGGAGAACTTTCAGGTCCCAGTTGTCATTTTCCAGTGAGCCAATGCGATAGTGGCACATCGCGGTGGCATGATAGTTCTGAAAATTTTTATTTGTTTCCAGCTCCGATAAAAAGATTAAAAAGGGCACATTGGTCAATTCTCAAGCCCTCAATTCATCCAAAACATAGAATTAAGCATATACCAAGTACTTTATGCTTATTTTCATCCTTTCTCTCTCAGAGCAAAACCCTAGAGCTCCAAAGCTTCTTCTCCAAGAAATTAAAATTCCTCCATTGTTTCTCCAAGAAAGCTCAAAATTGAGGACTCCCAAGACAAGATAATCAAGAACTCAAATAGGAATCCAAAATTCAATTTTCTTCATCTAATCATCAATTAAGGTATGTGGAGTTTATGAACAAGGATCTTCTTCGATCCTTGTTCCCAAAACCAAGTTTGAATTACAAATTCATATGATTTTGAATGAATATCCATGAGATTTAAATTAGGGTTCATACTCATTATTGCTATTTACAAGATTATGAGTTTTTGAGAGATTTTGAAGATGAATTGCATGTTTATTTTCATAATTTCATGCCTATTACAGTAATTTCCAGATTTTGAGATAAATTACCATTGCTTTCATTATCAAGCATAAACTTTATGATGTCTTTACACGAACTTGATGAATGGGTTATTAAGCCCAAGTTTATATGTTGATATTTCAAGAAAGTTGATGCTTTAAGAATCTTAAGATCAGATTAATTACAAAGTTTCTGTAAAATTTAGAACTTTTTGATCCTTAGATAAGATTTGGAATCCACTTTACAGATTCATTACAGATTATAAAATTCAGATTAGTTTTATTTACAGAATGACTCAGATAAAAGCATAAGGGGTTTCATAATGAACCGTTATACTAGATTTTAAAGTGAATTTCCAACAGAATAAGCATACAGATTTAAAGGGAGTAGTATTTAGCACCGAGCGAAAAGTGTGGGATTAGAATGCCCTATCTTCCACAAAACCATGCAGCCAATATAGGTACAGATTATTAGATTATTCCTATTCCAATATGGGTGACAGTTACAGATGTGATCACTTAGCTTAAGTTATACTCCTTGGAAAAAGTATGACACCTCTCCCCATCGTGAGGGTTTTTCCTTAAGGGAACGAGATGTTGGACTCCATGTTAGCTCACATGGTTTATGTCGGTTAGAAGAACCTCCCTATAGACTACAGATAACAGAAAAGAATAATAGAAAAGCTTCTAGAAAACTTTTTAGAAAACTAAGTGTAAAGGGTCACAATTTTATTCAGATTATGCTTTATCAAAAAATAATAGTTACTGATTTCAGCTTTCAGATTTCAGACATAGAAGTGAGTCCTTTCTACACTTAGCATGATTTAAAGACAGAGTATTAGTACAGCTTTTAGAACTAAATGTTATAACTTACTAGATTTACAAAGTATGATTTGCTATTCATGATTTCAGATATCAGTATTTCAAACATTCCAACTTATGTGAGTTATTTACATTTAGTATGCATTGTTTTACAAATTATGATGATGACATGATGTTTTACTTATGCATTTCTCCACCATATACTCAATACATCCTCAAAGTACTGATCCACATATACGTTTATGTGCAATATGTCTCATAAAGTAGGTTTAGGTGCTCAGTTTCAGCAGCGTGAGTAGTTTGGGCATCTCCATCTATATCCAATAGTTTGTGAGTCCTCATAGTTCGGGGACTTATTCATTCAGTTTATTTTTAGTTTATCAGTTTAGATGATTCAGTATTCTTTTCAGATAGTTTGAGTCAGCTAGGGGTTTGTCCTAGTGGCTCTCTAGTTATTAATAGTAGAGGCTTGTCAAACTGCTAGATTTGATTTAGTCTTACAGTATTTGGTTTTTAGATATTATATTCAGATTATTCTAAGCTATATTCAGATAGTTTTCCGCATATAGTATGACTCTTAAGTCTATGTTTCCATTATTATGAGATTCAGACTTAGTAACAGGAAGACAGGGTTAGCTTAAGGCTACTCATAGTCTTGAGCACCGTGTGATGTCTCGAGACTATATTTAGAGGTGCTACAAACTTAGTATCAAATCCTAAGGTTTTTAAGAGTCCTAGAGAGTCAGACAAGACGCGTTACGTAAAGTCTTGATCATGGGTGTGAAGCACGCCACATTTATGAGCAAGAGGCTATGGGACATTTTTAGGAAATCATCTCTTTATTTCATGATTTATCATGTTTACTATATCTCTATCTGGTTTTAAATCGTGATCTTACGTGATAGTTGAACATGCCTCCTCGTCGAACTAACGCCCACAAAAATATTAACCAGACATCCCAGCCCGCTGATCCTCTGAATAAGAATGTATCCCATGCTGAGTTTAGGGCTGCCTTTTAGGCCTTGGCTCAAGTTGTGTCTGCTAATATTCAGGGAAACCATCTAGCTGCAATTCTACTTCAGCAGAATAGTGATTTAGCAACATCCAGATTCAGAGATTTCATGAGAATGAATCCTCCAGAGTTCTTTGGGTCGAAGGCAGGTGAGGACCCACATCTTTATTTAGATAAGGTAAAGAAGATCACCCAGATTATGTATGTTTCTGAAGAGAAAAGTGTAGAGTTATCATCCTATAGGTTGAAGGATGCAGCATATGATTGGGTTGTTATTAAGAGGAATGGTAGAGGTGAGAATGCAACTTCTATGAGTTGGCGAGTATTTTGAGATGCTTTTCTAGATAGGTTCTTTTCGCGTGAAATGAGAGAAGCTAAGATAGAGGAGTTTGTGAATTTGAGGCAGGGCTCAATGATAGTGAAGAAGTACTTCCTTAAGTTCAATCGGTTGTCTAAGTATCCCTGATATGATGGCTGATCCTAGGGCAAGTATGAGTAAGTTTGTTACTGGCGTATCTAGGTTGGTAGTCAAGGAGTGCAGGATTTCCATGCTTATTGGAGACATGGATCTTGCTAAATTGATGATTCATGCTCAGAAGATTGAGGTAAAGAAGTTGAAGAAAAGATACAGGGGAAATAAGAAGGCTAGAACAGGGCAGTTTGAGTATGGCCAGACTAGGTTTCAAGGGAAAATCGTTTGTTATTTCAGAGTCATTCATCTATGCCATCACCATCTTCAACTAGTGTTCCCGCTCCCAAAAATAGGTAGGAGCAATGGGGTAAGTCTTTTATGTCTAGATCTTAGAATAGTGTGAGTGGAAGGACCAGTTATCCTCCATGTGCTAAGTGTCGTAAGAATCACCCTAGTGAGTGTTTAGCTAGATAGAAAGGTTGTTATGGTTGTGGTAAGTTGGGTCATGGAATTAGAGAGTATCTGAATGCTAAGCAGAGAAATAGAGATGTTCGTCCCCATACTCAGGCTACTAGTGCACGAGCTCCTCTAGGTCGCCCAACCCCTTCTCAGGGCGCATCATCCAGTACCGGTGGCGGTCAGCATCGAAATCGGTTTTATGCTTTACCATCCTATCAGGAGGAGGAGAATTCACCTGATATTATTACTAGTATGATTCGTGTCTTTCATCTTGATGTTTATATGTTGTTAGACCCCGAGTTGAATTTCTCTTATGTGACTCTGTTAGTTGCAGTAAATTTTGAAATAGGTCCTGAAAAGATCCCTGAGACCTTCTTGGTTTCTACTCCGGTATGTGAGTCAGTTGTTGCCAAATAGATCTATATAAAGTGTCCTATCACTGTCCTTTATAAATTGATTTTTGTAGACCTAATAGAGTTAGATATAGTTGACTTTGATCTTATTCTTGGTATGGATTGTCTCTATTCCTGTTATGCATCCATAGATTGTCGCACCCGAGTGGTGAAGTTTTAGTTTCCAAATGAGACAGTCTTTGAGTGGGGAGGAAATTCAGTATCTCCCAAAAGTCATTTCATATCTTATCTTGAGGCTAGAAAGTTGATTTCCAAAGGGTGCATCTATCATCTAGTTTGAGTCAAAGACACTAAATCTGAGACTCCAACAGTTTAGTCAGTCAAAGTAGTTAATTAGTTTCCTGATGTTTTTCTCAAATATTTGCCAGGGGTACCTCCCAATAGGGAAATAGAATTCGGGATTGACCTTCTTCCAGATACTTAGCCCATCTCTATTCCTCTATATCGTATAGCTCCAGCTGAGCTTAAAGAGTTTAAAAAACAGCTTAAAGATCTCTTAGATAAGGGTTTCATAAGGCCTAGTGTTTTTTCATGGGGCGCTCCTGTCATATTCGTGCAAAAGAAAGATGGTTCTTTGCGAATGTGCATTGACTATCGTCAGCTGAATAAAGTTACAATCAAAAACAACTATCCTCTTCCTAGAATTGATGACTTATTTGATTAACTCCAAGGTGCCAGTTATTTCTCCAAGATAGACCTTAGATCCAGCTTTCATCAGCTTGAAGCAAGGGGATGTGATATTCCAAAGACAGTTTTCAGAACCCATTATGGTCATTTTGAGTTTCTAGTCATGTCCTTCGGACTAACAAATGCCCCAGCAGCCTTTATGGACTTGATGAATAGAGTGTTCAAACAGTATCTGGACATGTTTTTCATAGTCTTTATCGATGATATTCTTGTCTACTCTCGTAGTGAAGATGAGCATGCAGACCACCTTAGAATTGTATTACAAAATCTTAGAGATCACCGGTTGTTCGCCAAATTCAGCAAATGTGAATTTTGGATAAGTTCATTAGCTTTACTTGGTCATATTGTTTCCAGTGAGGGTATTTGAGTTGATCCCCAAAAGACAGAAGCAGTAAGAAATTGGCCTACACTTATCTCTCCGTCAGACATTAGAAGTTTCTTGGGTTTAGCTGGCTATTACAGACGTTTTGTTGAGGGTTTCTTATCTATTGCGTCTCCTATGTCTAGATTGACCAAAAAAAAAGTTAAGTTCCGGTGGTCAGATTCCTGCGAGAAGAGTTTTCAGGAGTTGAAGATTCGACACACTTCAGCCCCATTTTTAGCATTACACGATGGTACAGATGGTTTTTTGGTGTATTATGATTCTTTTAGAGTCGGTCTAAGTTGTGTGTAGAAATAGAGAGGTAAGGTTATAGCCTATGCCTTTAGACAGCTTAAGCCTCATGAAAAGAATTATCCAACCCATAATCTTTAGCTGTTGAGGACATGTGTTCTTGATTTCGAAGGTAGTTCGGATGACCATTTGTTGTTGATTGAGTTCGCTTGTAATAAAAGTTTCCATGATAGTATTCAGATGGCTCCGTTTGAAGCTCATTATGGGCAGAGATGTAGATCGCCAATTGGTTGGTTCAAAGTGGGTGAGACCGCTTTGATTGGCCCAGACGTGGTATTTGAGGCCATGGAAAAAGTTTAGTTGATTCGAGAGAGATTGAAAGCATACCAGAGTCATCAAAAATCTTATGCAGACGTAAGAAAGAGAGATCTTGAGTTCGAGGTTGATGATCTTGTGTATTTGAAAGTTTCACCCATGAAAGGGGTGAAGAGAATAGGCAAGAAGGGGAAACATAGTCCCCGATATGTAGGCCAATTTTGGATTTTGAGTCGTGTTGGGAAGGTAGCGTATGAGGTTGAGCTACCTGCAGATTTATCTTCAGTTTATCCAGTATTCCATGTGTTCTTGTTGAAAAAGTGTATAGACGATTCAGACGCTATAGTCCCTCTAGAAAGTACAGATATTCAGAATAGTCTTTCAAATGAAGAAGTTCCAGTAGAGATTTTTTATCATCAGATTTGTAGACTGAGGAACAAAAAAGTTCCCTTGGTCAAAGTTCTATGGAGAAATCAGTCCGTTGAAGGCGCTACTTGGGAAGCAGAAGCGTACATGCATACCAAGTATCCTCATCTCTTCTCCACGAACTCAGATTCAGTCGAAGCTAATAGTCTTCATTCATTCATTTCTTTTCCAGTCTCAGATTAAGCTATATAGTTGTTTTCGTGTAAACTCATGCACTCACAGACCAGTTCAGTAGCTCATTATGTTGAGAATCAGTCATTCAGTTTATTTCAGTTGTGCATGATCGTTTATTGCCTCAGATTCCTCAGTATTCTCAGCTTAACTATCCATATTCGAGGACGAATGTTCCCAAGGGATAGACTTTGTAATACCCCATACTTTTTCTAGCTTAATTTTGCTCCTGGAATGTCAAAGGTTAGCTTTAAAAATGAATACCTTTTTATGCGTGAGGAATTTTCTAGATTTAGACCTTCCTTTGTGTGGAAAATTGAATAAGATTTCCATTGATACCAATTTTGCCCAAATCTGATACTTAATAAGTTAGGGAAATTTTAGTAAGGCAGTATGCCATCTGAGCAACCACAGCATCGCGGTGAAGGGTAAATTTCCAATCGTCAAATTCCAGTGGTCCTCCGCGATATCCCCACATTGCGGAGAAGCTTTATTTCCCATTTTGTCATTTCCAGTGGCTCACCGCGATGGTGGTACGTCGCAGTGATGGCCCAAATGACAAATTCAGTAAAGCATTGTGATACCTCCGCGTCGTGGAGAACTTCTAGGTCCCAGTTGTCATTTTCCAGTGATCCACCACAATAGTGGCGCATCGTGGTGGCATGCCAGTTCGAAAAAAATTTATTTGTTTCCAGCTTCGATTAAAAGTTTTAAAAGGGCACAATAGTTAATTCCCAAGCCCTCAATTCGTCCAAAACAAAGAATTAAGCATATCCCAAGTACTTTATGCTTATTTTCATCCTTTTTCTCTCAGAGCAAAACCCTAGAGCTCCAAAGCTTTTTCTCCAATAAATTAAAATTCCTCCATTGTTTCTCTAAGATAGCTCAAAATTGAGGATTCTCAAGACAAGATAATCAAGAACTCAAATAGGGATCCAAAATTCAAGTTTCTTCATCTAATCATCAATTAATGTATGTGGGATTTATGAACAAGGATTTTCTTCCATCCTTGTGCCCAAAACCAAGTTTTAATTATAAATTCATATGATTTTGAATGAATATCCATGAGATTTGAATTAGGGCTCATACCCATTATTGTTATTTGCAAGATTATGAGTTTTTGAGAGATTTTGAAGATGAATTGCATATTTATTTTCTTAATTTCATGCCTATTGCAGTAATTTCCAGATTTTGAGATGAATTATCATTGTTTTCATTATCAAGCATGAACTTTATGATGTCTTTCCATGAACTTGATGCATTGGTTATTAATCCTAAGTTTATATGTTGATATTTCAAGAAAGATGATGCTTTAAGCATCTTATGATCAGATTAATTACAAATTTTCTGTAAAATTTTGATCTTTTTGATCCTCAGATAAGATTTGGAATCTATTTTACAGATTAATTACAGATTACAGAATTTAGATTAGCTTTATTTACAAAATGACTCAGATTAAAGCATAATGGGTTTCTTAATGAACCATCATACTAGATTTTAAAGTGGATTTCCAATAAAATGAGCATACAGATTTAAAGGGAGTAGTATTTAGCACTGAGCGAAAAGTGTGGGATTAGCGTGCCCTATCTTCCACAGAACTACGTAGCCAACGTAGGTATAAATTATTAGATTATTCCCATTCCAATATGAGTGACAGTTACAGATGTGATAACTTAGCTCAGGTTATACTCCATGGCAAGAGTATGACACCTCTCCCCGTTGTAAGGTTTTCCCCTTAAAGGAATGAGACGTTGGACTCCATGTTAGCTCATAAGGTTTATGTCGATTAGAAGAACCTCCCTACAGACTACAAATAATAGAAAAGAATAACAAAAAAGCTTTTAGAAAGCTAAGTGTAGGCTCACAATTTTATTCAGATTATGCTTTACAAAAAAATAATAGTTACTGATTTCAGCTTTCATATTTCAGACATAGAAGTGAGTCCTTTCTACCCTTAGATAGTATGATTTAAAGACAGGGTATTAGTAAATCTTTTAGAACTAAATGTTATGGCTCACTAGATTTACAAAGTATGATTTGCTATTCATGATTTTAGATTTTAGTATTTCAGATATTCCAGCTTATGTGAGTCATTTACATTTAGTATGCATTGTTTTACAAATTATGATGATCATATGATGTTTTACTTATGTATTTCACCCTCATATACTCATTACATCCTCAAAGTATCGATCCACATATGCGTCTATGCGCTACATTGTCTCATAATGTACGTTCAGGTGCTCAGCTTCAGCAGCGTGAGTAGTTCGGGCATCTTCATCTACATTTGACAGTTGGTGAGTCCTTATAGTTCGAGGACTTTGTCATTCAATTTATTTTCGGTTTATCAGTTTAGATAATTCAGTATTCTTTTCAGACAGTTCAAGTCAGCTGGGGGTTTGTCCTAGTGGTTCTCTAGTTATTAGTAGTAGAGGCTTGTCAGACTGCTAGATTTGATTCAGACTTACAATATTTGATTTTTAGATATTATATTCAGATTATTCTCAGTTATATTCAGACAGTTTTTCGCATATAGTATGACTCTTATGTATATGTTTCCTTTATTATGAGATTCAGACTTAGTAACAGGCAGACAAGGCTAGCTTAAGGCTACTCATAGTCTTGAGCACCGTGTGACGTCTCGAAACTAAATTTCAGGGCGTTACAGTCTAAAACATTAAATTTAGTGTGATTGCATAGTTCATTTGCATATATTGGACTCCGAACGAATTTCAGACGCCCCGTCAAAATTCGGGTTGAACTTTGAAAAAAAATACTTCTATATAGCAGATTTTTCCCCTTTTTGGCTCATTTTGTCCATTCTTTCATCTTGCCTCTTGAGTTAGATCCTAAAATAGTGTAAGAGCTTAAAAGTGATGCTTGTGGGAGCTTGGGGAGCTAGATTAACATCTATTTCTTAGTTTTGTTATGGATTTAAGGTAAGTATTCATCCTTTTCTTAGTAATTTCTTGATTAATTTCTCAAAACCCCAAAACTCTTACGGCTTGATTTTAAACCTCAATTCACTCATTTTCACTTGAATAATGTTTCTATCTTATAATTACTAGTTTTTCATCGATTTAACCTTCAAAACAACTTTGATTCTTGATTTTAACTAGGATTTCAAAAAAATTACCTGGTAAAGCTCAAAAATAATTTTTCTTTGATTTGAACCTCATTTTTTACTCGATTTGACTTGATTTTTCAGCTGTAGGTTCCTAAAAATATGAAAAATACATTTTTAAAGTAAAGTTCTAATTTTGCGCTTTTTTGAAAATTCATTTTGGGGGTTTGTTTTGACCCCAACTAAAAGTAGTCAATATGGGTGTCGTTGGTTTTATTTTGATACATAGATTTTATATTTGATATATTTATGTTGATTTTGAGGTTGTTCGTGAGGAATAAGGGTTCGAGGGCAAAGTCTTGGATGCGATATTTTGGCTTTTGAAGTAGGTTATGGCTTAACTCTTTCAGACTGGGTTGGATAGTAAATGATGGTACAAAATGCATGTTAAGGGTGGAACTAATAATGAAAATGGCTACATATGTGTTGTGCCCGTATGGGGGGCCATAGGTGATGTAATTGTCAAAATTGAGATATTATGTGATGTGTGTGACTATGTGGAGTCTGATGTGTTGTTGATAGCCCTGAATAAATGTGAATAACTGTATTGTGTTGTTGACTGCCTAAAATGATACCATTGTTATATTCCGATATATTCATACTTGTTGGTATATGAGACATGTGGAAATTCATGGATGAAACGAAAGTAATGAGTGGATATTGGCTCACGCAGTTGTGAAATTGTAATATTGTGGTTAGTTGTGGAAATAGATCATGTGGATTGGTTGTATAAATACTCATTTTGAATGGTTGTGAACATTGCATCGTCATTCTCATGTCATCATACGCATCATTTCACTTGTTTGTTTTATTGTTTTACATATACTTGCTGTCATGTATGTGTACTTGATTTTTGTTTTATGTTATGTATGTGCTCTGAAAATATTAGTAACACTGGAATACTAAATATTGGTATCGGATATTGGATTTATGGACCATCTTCGAAGGATCATGTCGGAGAAAAGTTTAGGATATTGATGAAATTTGAGGCTATGTGCCAAACTTAAGGTTGTGTGCCAAACTCAAGTTTGTGTGCCAAACTCAAGTTTGTGTGTCAATCCCATGCATCATCATTATCATCATCATCATCATCACATCATCATATATGTTGCACCTGCTTTATTGTGTTTATGTTGTGTTTGAATTGCCATATTGACCTGTCATCTACCTATTTGTTCTATATCTTAACTTGTTAACGTCTAATTGTTCTATCTTTCTTTAACTATACTTGATGTCCTTGATTATATATGTCCCTCTTTTGTCCTACTTGTATGTGATATTGTGTATATTTGTATCCCTATCTAGTGTGTTGTGTATTATATGTGGATATTGTAGAACTGTTAGTGCAAGCAGTGTGAGCTACCATTGTGGGGCTTTTTCTGATTGCAGGTAACGTACCCTTAGTGTATATTTTGTATACTTTATTTACTACTTTGCTTGGTCGGCCTATGATACCTATTGAGTACAAGTGGACCGTACTCACGACTACTGCGCCCTTTGGGTGCAGGTCCTAGCTCGAGTGCCTCTCGGATTGGTTGATTTCGAGCGCCTTCAGATTTCTTAAGGTAGCGGATAGACATTCATACGTTCGGATTTTAGCTCTATCTTTCTGTATTAGTTATGTCTTTATTAGTGTTCGAATACAGATATTTTTCTTTGTGATTATTTTTCTAATGTATTTGACTCCGAAATTGTATTAATAGTTCTTATACTGTTGACACCAGATTTTGGGATTTATGACTGCATATGTTGATTTTATTCTTTCCGTTTTTATTAAATATATGTGGTTTAGCTTCGTTCTAAAAGCCTTACCTTGGGGGCATTTCTGTCCTTTTTCCACTGTATATCAGTTTGGGTGATATGCTTACTTGTTAAGGTTTGCCGTGACAAGTGTCATCATGACCCTTCTATTTTTTTGGGGTCATGACAACAACATTTGCCCTACAGTCCCTCACCGTCCAAGCCTATTTTATCTCCATGATCTGTTATGCAAATATTGTTACATCCTAGCATTAAACATAGATTAGTAGGTCTAATGAGAAAAATCAAAATAATAGAGCATGGAAGAAAGGCACAAGTAAATTAAATAAAGGGAATAATAAAACAGGAAAAAAAACACAAATTAAAACAAATCAATAAATCGAGAAAAGGTATCTGGATGAATGGTGGATGAATTTCTCTATACAAAATCTATAAATTTCTTATTTCCTAATTCAGAAAATTTTCTTGAATTCGATTACTCAACCTTAATCTATAATCTATAATATATTAAAAGTGTAAAGGGTCTTAGAAATATTGTTTGAACTTTTTCCCCTTCATTAAAAGTCTTCGCTTTATACAAAATCGCTTTTTCACTTATTCCCTATTATTTTAGGAATATTAAATATTTACTATATTACAGTACAAAAAGAAAAAACTTTCCTCACAAAAATAAGATTTTTTTTCCACCATCTAAAGAAAACGTACCATTGCTAACTAAAAGAGGACAATCCAAAAACCTCAAATAGAATATTCAGAAATTAAAAAAATAATTAAAAAAAAAAAAAAGAACACCCCCTCTTCCAACGTCAAACCAAAAAAATATAATAAAAAATTATATCCTTCACCCAGTATTTTCCTTCTTACAGCGTGAAATTCAAAAAATAATTCAAAAAAAAGGTTTCCTTCTCCTGACTTTGACGTCTTTTGTCCAAAAAAAAATTCCCATCCCCATATTACATAGGATTAAGAGAACCTTTCTCATGTAATATAGGATAAAAAAAAAAAAAAAAAAACAACAATTTCTATCCTATATAAAATAGACTTTAACATACCTTTTACCAACTTCTATAAAAGCCATGCTGATTTTTTTTCGTCATTCTCACCATACTTTTCTTTCATTGATAATTTTCTCACTATTGTCTCTTCTCCAGGTTCTCTTCTCTAGGTTCTCTTCGTAAAAAAAAAAAATCGTATTATAAATATGGTTCAAATCAGTGCGTCTCTCTTAGCCTCTAACAACAAGGAAAAGAGGTACTACATGAAAAACGCAAAAGTGACGATCTATTAACCACTTAAAACTTTCTAATTGTATATGTTATGTTTACATTATTATATTAAAGTGTGATTTGAGAAGTGATCTGAACTTTTAGTACTTCATTAAAAATCTTCAGAATAGACAAAAACATCTAATTTAAATAATCAAGGATTACACGTGCAAGGCACGTAGAGCTGTCAATACAGGTTGGCCCAGTCCATCCGAACTAGCCCACACTGGCTTTGAGTTTGATGGGTCGGGTTGGCCCATCAAAATGATGGGCCAAAAAACTCAAGCCCAGACCATTACTCTGTGGGTTGCGGGTCTCACAGGTCAACCCACTTTTTTAAAAAATAATAGTTTATAATTTAATTTTAGAATGTTAATAAACATAAATATTACCAGACAATATTACATAGTATTAATACTTGTTAATCAAGTCTCTAACACCCCCAAAAATACTCCTAATAGCGAAATTAAATAACTTTTGAGATGATATCCTTCGAACCAAATAAAAATACTAATAAGCAATCTAATTAGTTGCATGTATTTGACTTACGAACCGGCTCACGGACTAGCTCAACCCACATTGCTTAAGCCCCATGGGCCACGGACTTATCCGGGCTGGGCTAAAAAGCTCTGTTCTTAAATGGACTGCAAAAATTGAAGCCCAACTCTATCAAATTACAGGCCAAGTCGGGCCGGCCTAACGGGCCTGGCTCATATTGACGGCTCTAAAGGCACGTGTGATTCAACTAGTACAATTCAAAAAGCAAAGGGCAAAAAACAAAAATGATGAAGGGCACCTCTCCAAATCAAATTCTACAAATCTTGTAATTAAATCCACCCTAGCGAGAGACAGAATAATCTAATTGGGTGTTCTTCCAATTAATCTAGCATATATAGAAACCTTAGCACAAATCCCATTAAGAAATTTGTAAACCCTAAAAATCTTGCAACTCGGTCTAGGCTAAAGAGAGAGAAAAATCAAATTAAATGTTCTTTCATTAAAAGTTATCGAAGCTTAACCCCAAAAAATAATTAATAGAAAAATACCGTACATAGTAGTTTCTATACATACAAAGTAATTTCTATGCTCAAAGAGGAGATGAAAAACCCAAATTAAGATTATAGTTCAATGGGAAAGATGCTACTATGTGTTTGCAATTAATGAGCAAATTAACGAAAATATCCTTACTTTCAATTTCAATGAAACTCTCTTTTCTAATATATACTACACACAGGAGTCCGTGCAAGCACGGGCCTAACTTATGATACTTTTTTATCTTAATTTATATGATACAGTTAAATTTTAGAGAATCAATCAATTTTTTATATGATTTTTAAATATTTTAAGTTTTTAATGATGTACAATATTTTTTATATAATTTTTGAACAATACATGTTACTTTCATTGTTTGAATTTACGTGCTACTAATGTAATTTAGAGAGTCAACAAAATTTTCTATATAATTTTCAGATGTTTGTATGGTCTTTAAATATTTTAAGTTGTTAATTATTGTAAATTATAATATGTTTACACAATTTCAGATAATATATGCTTTTTTTGTCTCAATTTATGTGATACTGATAGAATTTTAAGAGTCAATCGAATTTCTTACATATAATTTTTTTTTACATATTTTGAATTGTTAGTTATTGTGACTATAGTACTTTCTGCTATTTTTAAATAATATATGTTACTCGTATATTTATGTGATTGTGATGGTATATGAAGAATCACTCAAATCTTTTATATGTCAATGATATTTCAAGATAATATTTCAAGTTGTTAATTATTATAATTTATAGTATTTTTTACGTTATTTTTAAATAATATATATTATTTTCTCTGTCCCAATTTATATGGTCGATAGAATTTAAGAGCCAACAAACTTTTGTATGTCCTTAAATATCTTAAACCATAATTACTATAATTTATAGTAACTTTTATGTAATTTTTAAATACATAACAGATGAAAAATAAGAAACAAATTAAAATGAAGAAAAATAATAATATATAAAAAGTGACTTGATCGGCAAGTTGGTAGGACAACGGTCAGCTGCTTCCAAGCCATTTATTGCACGAGGTCGTGCAAGCACGAGCTCAATATATACTATATTTTTCATTTTAATTTATGTGATATAAGTAAATATTTTAGAGTCAATTAAACTTTTTGAATGATTTTGAAATATTTTAAGTAGTTAATTATTGTGATGTACCATACTTTATAATTTTTTTGATAATATGAGTTACTCTTATTATTTTAATTTATGCGATACAGATAAAATTTTAAAAATTCATCAAATTTTTTAATATAATATTTAGATTGTTGTATTGTTTTAGAATATTTTAAATTATTAATTATATTATAATTTACAATCCTTTTACATAATTTTCAGATAATATCTTCTACTCTTTCGATTTCAATTTATGTGACAATAATGAAATTTAAAGAGTCAACCAAATCTTTTACTCTTTTTATCCCGATTTTTGTGTGTGATAATATTTGACGAATCTATTGTCATTAAATATTAAGTTGTTAATTTTTGTGATTTGTGACACAATTTATGTTATTTCAAATTTTGCGACACCAAAAGAATTTTGAAAGTCGGTTAAATTTTTTACATATCTTTCAAATATTTTAAGCGATTAATTATTGTAATTTATATCTAGTACATATTATTTTGAGAAAATCTAGCTCTACAATAACGAAATTTGACTTATCCCAAAAAAAAAAAATTGCGAAGGCCGAAGAGAATGCCAGAGGGAGAAAATATTGTTTAACTTATCTGGGGGGGGGGGGGGGGGGCGAGGACAGAATAAAAGGAAAAGGATTTATGCTAAAGTTCCTTTCTTGCTTCCAAATTTGGCAAGTTTGTTAATAAATACTACACAGAATGGATAATTTACAATCTTTTACAAGTCCATTGGTAAAATGCTTTGAGATGGATTAAGCCTCCAAAATGAATAATTTTAAAGGTACAATATAATATGTTGACATTCTCTGATTAAGTACTCACTCTTTGAGGGTTTGGGTCTTAAATTCGATGTATTAGAGATTTTGCTCCAACAGGAAACCAAGACGGGCAGAAAAAGTTTGTTTTGTCAATCTGCAGAAAAATATAAACATACTTGTTGGTAAATATAATTTTGTTATAATCTTCTTTTACTGTGATGAAATGTGAAAGTGTCAGCATGATTCATGTCATACTGCTGCAAAATCAAAGTATGAAATTCCATTTAGGTTATTAACACAACCGTGAAAATGCAAAGATTCTACCTTTGCGTGCAGTGTAGTGAGATCAACCTCATCAAAGGAGAGATAACCTGCCATCAGAACATAAAGGATGACGTTGCAGGATCAGATATCTGCCACAGCACCGTCATAACCTTTGTGACTAAGAACCTAGTAAAACTTCCAACAAGAAGGATGAAAAAGGGAAATCAAAGGATAAATATCAATAATCAAACTACTCATTCAAGGATTCACATGTACTGACCGCTATAATGAAAACTTAACTTACCTCTGGTGCAACATAGTTGGGAGTTCCACATGTAGTCTTACTCCCTATTAGAACATCATTGGCAGCAGTTAGCAGCATAAAGACTTGCACCGATATTGTCGTTTTCTTGTTAAAAGAGAAACAAAGGTAGCGTTTTGGGGATCTTACTTCGCCAGGTGATGCACCAAGTCCAAAATTTGATATTTTCAGATTTCTTTGGGAATCGAGCAGAAGATTTTCAGGCTGAGCAATGTTGAAAATGACAGTAAGATTTTTATTTAAATGCATAATAACTTATTGTTCTAGCGATTTTAATTTTCTGTTAACAAGTACCTTTAGGTCTCTATGATAAACTCCCTTGATGTTACAAAAATCAACTCCATCAATCAATTGCTGAAAGTATCTGCGAGACTCGGACTCATTTAATCGTCCATGGTGGACCTACACAATTGCATACCAGAAATCATTGAAAGGAGAATATATGCTTAAGTGCTAAAGAAGAATCAAAATGATCTGCATTTGTCCTTGATCCATTTTAAGGTACGACTTACTATCTTATCAAACAGTTCCCCGCCTGTGATAAATTCCAAGATAATATAGATCTTGGTGCGAGTTGCTATAACCCGGTAGCAAAATTTCTTTATATCAGCATAAAAAAACACCCGAACACCAGTACCCTAAAAGTGAAACATGCAAGAAATTTCAGGAAACTAAAATTCAGCGACACTTGTTTTGGCACATGCCTCATGCAATTGAACTATATATGGATGTCTAACAAGCTTCATTATGGGTATCTCCCGCTTAATCTACAAGATGAAAATGCAGAAAGCTCCTATCAGAGAACCAAAAAATCAATCATAGTCCATAAGAAATACTGTCACCATACTGACCTTGAGAAATACCACAAACATAAATTTTAATTTGAATCTATATACATAAAGATTGCTTTAGAAATTAACGTTCAAAGATAACTTTTGAAATGCTGAACTGTGATAGATTCTACTTCAGTATGACTTTTAGCTAGCAGCAATTTGTACACAATGTCAAAAATGATCAATCAACTAACTTGAATCTGTTGATCAGAGTTCACATAGCATCATTAACCTAAAGGTCTATTTCATTTTTTAGTACATCGACTTTTTCAGTGGATTCTATTTCATTCAATAGAATCCACTCTTATCACTAAGAGCTATGTTGCTCGGACTCTTCAAAAATGTCAAGCAGGCATGTGTCGGCTACTCTGAAAGTAGCGCATCTTGAAGAATCCGACACACATTATCTTTAAGTACAAATTGCAGGAAGTTTACATATTGTCCTCTTCGCATGGTCAGGACTAAATCTACCAACAAATATTGAAGTCTGCTTTTTAAGCATTATCAAGCACTCATTGAAAATCAACCCTAATTCATCTTTGCTCCGTCTTTTTTCATGTAATGCAATTTCTTAGTTGGAATTATGTTTACTTTTACAAGTAACTTTATTGTGTACATCTTTTACAAGATTCAAGAACTCAAATTTAATAAGCAGCAGCACAAGTTTGGATATAATTTGCTATACCTGAGTCTGGTCTGGTAGTTCCAGATGCAAATGGTCCCTGCATATAAACCTGCCAATATCCTATAAGCAAGACTAGAAAGAATGAGCGACAAACACTATTTTTTCAGTAAACAGCGTCATCTTTTCTACTATGCCTAGCACCGCCCCTTCCCCAGATAAACATAAACTTTGAAATTTAAAATTTGCTATAAGTACGTCATTCCAAAACTTCATCAATTAAAAATGCCACTTCAACATACAACATTAGAGACTACAAAGCAAGCATAAACATAAAAAATGGAAAAGAAAAACGAAGGAATTATTTGTTATGTTGCTCGGATCCAAACACCTTTTTATTCTCATTCAGTGACTTATCCTTTACCAACAATTATTATAAAATCTCTCTAACGATATAAAAGCTCACGTTACATGAATTGTACACGAGACGAAGGAAAAAAGAAGTAGAAAATTTAAGGCAATGAATTAAAGGAGCATGCTTGAAGAGATAAAATTAAGTGAAAGAGTAATTTCTAAAATCCAGACGAAGAATGGAGATACGCGTGAGATGATAGAACAAATAATTCTAGAGTTTTATTGATCTAAGATACAGTAAAAGCCACATGAAGTGACCATATATCCCAGAAAAGGTGGGAGTGACTTCGGTAGTAGCCAAATTGTGGGAAGCTCAGAACAAGAAAGAAAGCTTATGTGGAAACCAAAATGGATTCATCCTTGGTCATAAGAAATTTTTCTAGGTTGACATCATTAGCCAAAGTCATCCTTGCGGTGTGTATCTGATATCTCAAAATAGATTTTCAAGTCAGCAAATAGGAGGCAATCCAGGATTCATCAGTTAGTAATAATTGCTTACATCATAATACCAAATCTGGAAAATCCGCCTCCTTGTTTTAATATCAGGAAGAGGGAACTCAATCTTCCTGTCTATTGTACCAGGTCACGGAAGGGCAGAATCAAGACTCGAGATTTTATTTGTAGCAAGAATCACCTTAACATCTCCCCTGGAATCAAAACCATCTAGCTGGTTCAACAACTCTAACATGGTCCTCTGGATCTCACATTCACCACCAGAATGTGCATCGTACACTCGAAGTATAAGAGAAAATATTAATTAAATTGAAGTGAAATAACTAATATCAACATCTAATATATAGTAATGTCAAGTATTCATCTGCCTTTTTGGTTTATTCATGAACCACACCCTATACAGAAATGTGTGAATATATTTTTGTTTTTGATATATTACATAACTGGGTGATGCAGAAAGTACCCTCATTTGAAAGAAGTGAAAAAGTTGACTGTGTCCTTGAACGCGTCGATGAATCTGTCAACGTCATCTTTAGTGTTGTAGAAATGAAGGCTAGCTCGTGCGCTTGAGCTGATTCCCAAATGCCGACGGAGAGGTTGCGCACAATGGTGACCTGATCTAATAGCTACACCATGCGGCAGGAAACATTGTTATTTAGAAATATTTCATTTACATGATCTTTTAACCGATAGTATGCGTGCTCAGGGCTGGCTTACAAATGCCCGCATTTTTGCAAGAGTTAAGTTGTAGATATGCAAGAGCAAGGATGAAGTTTTAGTTCTCATACCTGTTGTCAAGGAAGGTTGCAATATCTGTAGGGTGAACATTTTTAACGTTGAAAGAACAAAGAGCTGCTTGCTTGACAGTTAGTGAAGGTCCAGAGCCGTAAATACGAACATCAGATACAGAAGACAGAAGATCATACAGATAACTACCCAGCTCCATCTGAAGAAGGATATGAAAATGTGAAGAGGCGTTATATCATCACCAAAATCACTCTGCATCGGAATGCACATTATGCAACTTTACCTTGCATTGCATTTTCCTTGCACCACAAATTTGAGATGAATTCAAATATTGTCAAATGTCAAAAAGGTAAAGAAACATATATCGTAAAATGTCAAAAAGGTAAAGAAACATATACATCGATGATTCGTTTTTTCTTTGGGGGTGGGGGGGAGGGGGGCAGCCTGCGCGATACATTGATGATTAATTCAATTAACTAAGTTCAAGACTATTCTAAAAAATGAGCACTAATCAACATAAAGCGATAACAGCCATCCCTGGTGGAGGTAAGTGATGTGAGTAAATCGGCAAAAGGCAGTGAAGAATAGAGGGTCACATATATACATTTGCAAATTACACTCAAATGTGGAAGGTGCTAAATTAATTGTACAGAATTTCAAACATGACGCCCAAATAAAAGTTTTTGACTGTTCTATGAAGATCAATCAAATATCTGTCCTTGGTAGCAAATATTGAGCGCCAAAAGCCCAGGATGACGGCTTTCTCAATGTCCTATTTGAAGTTGGAACTTAAAAACTAAGAGATCGAAGAACAATAAACAAAATCCAACTGCTACTTTAGATCTCTTTAGTATGATTAAAAGGCGTGGTGCATTTTTTTTGTCTCATTCAAATTCACATGCTGCTATTTTTTATTTTTTTTGTTAGAATCGGTATTTAGATGCTACCATAAGGAAGAAGCAATGTAGCAAAATGGAAATGCAAACAGATACATGGATTTCAGACCGTGTGCAAAATTATATCTCTTTCATGAATAGGAGGTTAAGAGATTAAAACACACCTCATATTCATGAATCTGTTGCATGCCAATTTCAGACAGATAATCAATTGCAGCTCCAAGCCCAATTGTTTCTCCAATTGCGGGGGTCCCAGCCTCAAACACAGATTTGATCTTTTCTATACCTACAGATAAATTAGTACAACAACAACAAATAATAAACATTCAACAGTACAAATTATCTATTGACATGACTAATTGATTTTCATCTATTGACAATTACTCACATCAATCTGGACGAAACCCTGCATGTGTAACAATAAAAGTAATATAAAAACTCACATAAAAAAGAAATAGATTAAGAACAACAGTAGAAATTATCTGTTTATGAAATTGAAAACTCTAAAGAAAATTATGACAAAATTGAGAGAGAAAATAACTTGAAATTGCAACCATCAATACAATAAATGGTGAAATCAGAAGACGATGAAGGCAAATTAAAATAAAACCTGAAGATGAGGAGTCCAAACACACAAAGGAACAAACAAAGTTAATGATGAGAGCGAAGAAAGTTCTAGTCTATAGGAAGAAAAAGTAGATGAGAGTCGGCAGATGATGTTGAGCATAATAGATATTTTATTGATATTAATTGAGTTTAATAACGGTTATGCCCTTGGTCGTCCAAGGGCTCACTCTTCTATATAATAGACAGATATAATAGATAGAAGTAAAACCTTCTTCTTTTTTTTCACTTACTACCCCCTCCGTCCCATTTTAGCCATCCCAAATTTTCTAATTTTGTGTTTCATTTTACTTGTCCTTTTTTACTTATCAAGATAAGACAACTTTTTTTTCATATTTTACCCTTTGCATTAATTTTTTTTTTTTAAATTAAAATATAAACATAATTTAATAGGGGTATTAGGATAAATTAGCTATGTTATTTATTATTTTTCTTAATAGCTGTATCATCCTAATTTGAGACGAGTAAAATGAGACGGAGGAAGTAGATATCTATGGCTCATGCCAGCACGTGTCCAATATATATTATTTTTTATATCAATTTAAATTATTAAAATAATTTATATTTTTAATTATTGTGATTTATAATTTTTTTTTTCTTTTGTTTCAATTTAAATGATGCTGGTATAATTTTGAGAGTCAAACATATATTTTATATTTTTTAAATTTCTTAAGTTGTTAATTATGTGATTTAAAATGTTTGTTACATTATTTTTCAACAATATATAAATATTTTCTCTGTCTCAATTTATGGGCGCAGATAAAATTTAGACAGTCAATCAAAATTCTTTAACATATATACTTTTATAGTAAGTTCTTAATTATTGTGATTTATAATATTTTTATTTTATTTTTAAATAATATATGTTATTTTATGTCTTATTCTGTCTCATCCCAATTTATGTGCACTAATATAGTTTCGATAGTCGATCAAATTTTTTATGTTGATATATCATCTTATGTCTCTTTTACCCTTTTTTATGAAATATTATCAATTTTTTAATGTTTCAATGATCATAATAATTAATTAGGAGTGATGTAGTAAAATCACGATGAAAGGAATAAAGCACATATCTTAAGTGACTTGTAATAACTAATTAGAAGCGACATAACAAAATTACTATAAAAAATACTTGTATAATAATTAATTAATGGTGATACAGTAAAATTACTATTGAAGAAGTTGAAACAGTCATAAATGTCTAATTTACTTTTTTCTAATTAAATATTATCAATTTTTTAATACATAGATGACTTATAATATTTAATTAGAGATATAATAATTAATTAGGAATGATATTGTAAAATTACGATTGAAGCAGCTGAAGCAGACATGTCATAAATGTCTATTTTATTTTTTTTATTAAATATTATTAATTCTTTAGTACATAAATAATTTATAATAATTAATTAGGGATAATATATTAAAATTACATTTGAAACAGTTGAAGCAGACATGTCGATCTTGTGTTTGCTTAGCATGTGATACATTAAAATTACGATTGAAGCAGCTAAAACAGTCATAAATTTCTATTATATTTTTTTAATTAAATATTATTAATTTTATAATACATAAATGACTTATAATATTTAATTAAGGATGATATAGTAAAATTACTGTTAAAACAGCTGAAACAGACATGTCATAAATGTCTATTTTAATTTTTTATTAAATATTATTAATTTATTAATACATAAATGACTTATAATAATTAATTAGGAGTGATTCGATAAAATTACAGTTGAAGCAGCTGAAACAGGCATGTCGACCTCCTACTTCAGCTGCTAAACTGACTCGTATTATACTCTCTTTGTTTAAAAAAGAATGACTTAGTTTAACTTGACATGAAATTTAAGAAAATAAAGAAAATTTTGAATCTTGAGGTGTTAAATTAAAAATATATTAAATGTATTAAAATGTCCTTTAATCTTATGATTTTAAATATGTCATGTGAAAAATTAAAATTAAAAAATTATTTAAAAAAAAAGGAATATTCTTTTTAAAACATAATAAAAAAAAGGAAAATAAAAATAGCACATGTCCTTCCAGAAGCCTCCACAGTCGCCTAGAAATCGGCATTTCCTCAAACGCCTCAGTGATTCTCGACTAATTGAATCCCTCATTACCCCATGCTTACGACACGTGGCACCTTCACAGCCTTTAGATTTTAGTTAAATATTCCCCAATCGCCCATAGTTAGCACCGACTGTCTCATTTGCATCACCAATAGCTAAGCAGATCAAATTTCCATACTAAGCGTTCGACAACGAGAAAATATGGCTATCAATAAGGTTTGTTTTTTTCAAGCTCTAGATCCTTTATAATTTTTTTCCTTAATACATGCTCATCCATTCAATTTGAGTATTTTTATTTTTTTCGGTTTGATTAGTAATTCCTGATGTGTAGGTTGAGATGGAGAAAAGTGTGGGTAATTTGAAACATCTAGGATTTGTAAGGGTGTTGGCTATAAACACGGCGGTTTTGGTGTCAAATCTGTATGTGTATGCGAAGCAGACCTCGGGGCCTCTGAGATCAACTGTCGGCACAGTAGAAAATGCGGTAACCACCGTGGTAAGGCCTGTTTACGAGAGGCTTAAAGGTGTTCCTGATGAAGTCCTTGTTTTCCTAGACAAAAAGGTATTCAATCTTTACTTCAATTGTGTTGATTGTTCTTTTCATTAATTATCTAGTCACTGTATTATGTCGACGCTGATAATGGACACTTTTTTTTTTTGTGTGTGTGTATATATATATTAAGTAAATAGTCTCGTTAATCTTTGGTTCTGTAAATGTTTGCGAGTGTCTATTTGCCTTTGTTCTTTTGAGATAAAAGAAATACAAATGCAACTGTTTGAGAAAGTAAATAATGAAAGGCACACTTTAATAGTGTCAATTTTAGTAATAATAATGTTGTTTGTAATCATTTTCCCTTTTTCTGATTTTTAGTGTTACTTGGGCTATATTGTCTTTGAGAAATGAATGTGTGTGTGTGGCTTCTGTGGTTTGTGTAACAAAATAGTGTCAATAACTTGCAAAGATTTGTGCATGTAGGATTTCTTCCTTCCTTCTGGATATTGGAACATCATCTTTACTGTTACATAAGCGTGTGAATATCACAAATTAGAATTGTACTTCTGCTATATGACTTGCAATTTATATTTTGGCATCTGGTTGTTTCACCTGAAATTAGTTTCCTGGAATCTAATGTCTATTGGAATTTAGTTGTTCCATATTATGATAAAGATGTGATGAAGTCATGTGGAAAGGAAAATGAGAGGAGCATTTTGTGGACATTGTAGTTTAATTTCCTCATTGTTGCTTCCTTTTAAACATAATGGACATCTTTGGCTATCAGGTGGATGATGGAACTGCAAAGTTTGATGAACTTGCTCCTCCTTTGGCTAAGAAGGTTGTCAGCAAAGCCCATTCCCTGTTTCGGAAGGCAACAGAGGTAGCACAGGACTTGTTCAAGGATTTACAAGTTGCTGGTCCTCGTGCAGCTATCTATCATGCTGGTGAATTGTCCAAGCAATTAGTTACTAGTCAAGTGGCAGTGTTCTGGTATTATGTCAATCAGTGTCCACCGCTGCATGGAATCGCACAGATGGCTGCCACTACAGCTGCTCACTGGTCCGAGAAATATAATCAATTAGTTGCTGACTTGAAAAAGAAGGGTTATAGTATCGTCAGCTATATCCCTTTGATACCTGTTGAAGAAATCTCGAAGGCATACAAACAGGTTGAGTCTGCTGCAACAAAGAAAGAAGGTGCTACTAATTCAAGCTCGAGTAAATCTGAATGAGATTAGGATGATAATCTCTGCAATTCTGTTAAACCCAATGTTTCTTTTATACTTGGAAGAATTGCTCAGTTTAGATGAAACTGGAAGTTTGGGGGTACCCGTTGTACAAAGTTAGGGAATACCCTTCTGTAGCATCTCATGTGTGAACGATTATGTGCTTTATGTTCTTCTTGTTTCGTTGATGCTGTAATGGTATGTGTCTATGCAATATCCCTCCATGCATAATGGACGAAACACCCTGGCCCTGTATTAATTGTTGTGAGTTTCTACGAGGTTCCCAGTTCCATTGCGAATAGCGAAGTCACTATATTAGTGACTACTTGCGGAAACGCTCTCCCATGATTTTGATAGTTAATGCATTGCTAACCGCATGTATGACAATGGAATTACGTTTGTGGGTCCATTCAAGATTTTGCATATGGACTGATCTTTTGGATTTCGGTGTCTCTTGTTACATTCAATAGTTAGAAGGGACACAATTTAAATCACGCCAGACGCTGGATATGACATAGGGGTGTCAAACGGGCCGGGCCAACCCGGAACCGGCCCTTCCTTTTTAATCGGGCTGAGGGTCGGTCGGTTTGGACGCTATCTGGGTCGGCCCGGCCAAACAGTAAAAAAAATTAAAATCCACTCTAATCCGGCCCATTTAACTCAATCCGATCAAATCCACCAAAATCCGATCAAATCCAGTTAAAAATCGGTCAAACTCGTTTAAAAAATAAATAAAAAATTCAATATACACTATATACACTCCAATATACACTATATACACTATATGCACTCCAATATAAAATATATACACTATATACACTCCAATATAAAATATATATTTTAAAAAAAATATATAAACAATTACACATATATACGTATCATTCAATATATAATTATATATAACTATACGTACTACTTTAAATAAAACATATGTGATAATAGTATAATATATATATATACACTACAATATATATATATATATATATATATATATATATATTTATATACTAATTTATAAAACATATACACTTGTATACGTTAAATATATACTACTTTAGAAGATATATACGCATATATATGCACCATTCAATATATATGTACTACTTTAAATAAAATATATACTACAATATACATATATATATATACAACAATATGTATATATATATAGTTACATACTAATTTATAAAACATATACACTTGTATACATTAAAGATATACGTCTATAGAAGATATATACACATATATACGCACCATTCAATATATATGTACTACTTTAAATAAAGTATATATATATATATATATATATATATATACTTACATACTAATTTATAAAACATATACACTTGTATACGTTAAATGTATACTACTTTAGAAGATATATACACATATATACGCACCATTCAATATATATGTACTGCTTTAAATAAAATATATATTACAATATACATATATATATACAACAATATATATATATATATATATATATATATATATATATATATATATGTATATATATAGTTACATACTAATTTATAGAACATATACACATGTATACGTTAAAGATATACGTCTATAGAAGATATATACACATATATACACACCATTCAATATATATGTACTATTTTAAATAAAATATATACTACAATATACATATATATATACTGCAATATGTATATATATATAGTTATATACTTATTTGTAAAACATATACACTTGGATACATTAAATATATACATCTGTAGAAGATATATACACATATATACACACCTTTCAAAATATATGTACTACTTCAAATAAAATATATACTACAATATACATATATATATACTACAATATGTATATATATATATATATATATATATATATATGTATGTGTGTGTGTGTATATATATATAGTTACATACTAATTTATAGAACATATACACATGTATACGTTAAAGATATACGTCTATAGAAGATATATACACATATATATACACCATTCAATATATATGTACTATTTTAAATAAAATATATACTACAATATACATATATATATACTGCAATATGTATATATATATAGTTATATACTTATTTGTAAAACATATACACTTGGATACATTAAATATATACATCTGTAGAAGATATATACACATATATACACACCTTTCAAAATATATGTACTACTTCAAATAAAATATATACTACAATATACATATATATTTATATACTACAATATGTATATATATATAGTTATATACTAATTTGTAAAACATATACACTTGTATATGAAGATATATACACATATATACACACCATTCAATATATATGTACTACTTTAAATAAAATATATACTACAATATACATATATATATACTACAATATATATATATATATAGTTATATACTAATTCGTAAAACATATACACTTGTATATGAAGATATATACACATATATACACACCATTCAATATATATGTACTACTTTAAATAAAATATATACTACAATATACATATATATATACTGCAATATGTATATATATATATAGTTATATACTAATTTGTAAAACATATACACTTGTATACATTAAATATATACATCTGTAGAAGATATATACACATATATACACTTCTATAGAAGATATCCAATTTATAAAACATATACACATGTATACGTTAAATATACACTTCTATAGAAGATATATACACGTGTATACGCACCATTCAATGTATATATACTGCTACTTATAAAATATACTACATTATATATACATTACAATATATATAGATATACTTATATACTAATTTATAAAACATATACACATGTATACGTTAAATATACACTTCTATAGAAGATATATACACAAATATACAAAACATATGCTACTTAATATAATAAATTAATAATATTTGGTAGTAAATTAATAACATATCAGAAGTAAGTTTTTAATTCAAAGTAGAAAACTAGAAATTCAATTTAAAATTTTAAATCGTTAAATGAAAAAATATAAAAAACAAGGACTAAGGAGTGAATGAATTTGGGGAATTTTATTGATTGCAAAATGATCCAAAATTTATAATTTACATGAATGAAAAATCTATAAATTATGCATCATTTTTTCCAACTCATTCATGTTAATATTAATGGGAACTTGCATAGGATAGTCGAAGTCAACGGGGGCAAAACCATGCATTGGACTTGATTCTGCTGAGTTCTCCCGTGAAGTTATAATTTCTTCAAGTTTCAGCTCGTCGCTCGGCTCCGGTTCCATTCCTTCAGCTACATGTCTCATTAACGTACCCGTACCCCCTTGCTTGCCTCCACTTCTATGCTTATATATTTGTTGACAAATATTGCATTGCACCTCAATATTCAAAAAATTGCCATGCAATACTAGTTTTTTTACGAGGTTTTGGGGCACTGGGAGGACGGGAAGGGAGATTAACTGATTCAGATCTAACGTTAGCATCTCCTACTGCGGGTGTCTCAACAATATTTTCATTATCTTCGTCTAAATTAACCGCATCTACTTCATTTTCTTCTTCTATACCGTAATTTTTCTGAGCTTCTACATAATCCATATCGTGAGCACCTACACCTATTTCTTCCTCAAAAGGTGTACCAAGCGGTACCGGAGGCGAAGACACACGGGTATATCTACTACTTGAACTACCTCTACCGCTAGTAATTCGCTTTTTACTACCACTACCGCTTCCGGGATAAAAAATTTTAACACCTTTAGTAGCGAGGTTTCTTAATTTATCCATAATATAAATTAAATTAAACTAAAAATATTCAAAATACACAAATATAATAAAATTAAATATTAAACAATTAATACAATAAATAAAAATTAAACGTAAGAGATGGAACGACAATACCAAATTTTGAAAGTATCCGAAGGTTGCGACTTTAGAAACTTCCGGTCGTACTTTGTAAACGAAAAATTAAAAAATTAAAGTGAACACTTTAAGAAATTAAATATATTGAATATTTGAGAATTGAGATTTGAGAGAGAATGAGATTTGAGAGAGTGAAAAATTGTCTGAAAAATGATTTGAAGTTGTAGGGTATTTATAGATTTTTTTTTGGAATTAAAAAATATTTTTTAAAGTTTTTTTTTTTAATAAATGGGCCCAAACTAGCCATTTGGACCCAAAAACGGCTATATAGCCGTTGGGCCAACGACTAGTTTAGCCCAAAAGCCAAAATCTTTTTTTTTTTAAGTTATCCGGGTCGGTTAACCGACGGGCCTGGATCGGGCTTGGTCCGGGCCGAGTTAGTCGGAGTCATTTTAAAAAAATAACCGGCCCAGGACCCGGAACCCTAAAGCCCTAGGACTTACCGGGCCGGGTTAGTTATGCGGGTCGGGTCGGGTCGGTCGGGCCGGCCCACTTGACACCCATAATATGACATGAAACTCGGAGAACAGTTTGTTAATTGATTGAAAAGTTGATAGGTTGGTAATGAATGTTGATTGCACATGCTTGCAATAGGAAATTATTTAGAGGGTATGTGTTGGTGATTAAGATTACTTTTGGAATTGCTATTAAATAACTGCTTATTTCAGAAATTCTTCTATTAAATATCTTTTAAAGAAAGTGTTTTTTTTTTTAAAAATGGGCTTGATAAATGTATTTGAAAATATGTTTGATAAACAAATTGTGTGGTAAATTCATTTGAAAAGTATTTTTTTATAATAGATTGTGTATGAATAGTTCTCTTAAGAAGTGATTTTGAGAGATAAATGATGAAAAAGAACATATATCAATAGACTTTTATTATTAAATTATTTTATAGAGAAAATTTATTTTAATATTTATTATAATATTTTTAATTAAAATTAAATTTTTTATTTAATTAAATATACGTATTATAAATTTTTTAATCAATATAGAGAGAGAGTCATTAAAAAAATATTAAATACTGATATAACATTTGATTTTGCAACAATATTTTTAATTAAAATGTTTATTTTTATTTAATTAAAATACGTATTATAAATTTTTCAATCAATATATATATATATATATATAGTTGCAGTCCGGCCGGTTATGTTACATGGAGTGGAATGTTGGCCGATTAAGAATTCTCATATCCAAAAGTTGAAGGTGACGAAAATGAGGATGTTGCGTTGGATGTGTGGTTTTACAAGGGCTGACAGGGTTAGGAATGAGAGTATTCGGGAGAAGGTGGGAGTGGTGTCAGTGGAGGATAAATTGTGGGAAGTTAGATTGAGATGGTCTGGAATTGTGATGAGGAGAGGCACGGATGCCCCGGTTCGTAGGTGTGAGAGGTTGGCCTTGGATGGTTTCAAGCGAGGTAGGGGTAGACCGAAGAAATACTAGAGGAAAGTGATTAAACGTGACATGGAGCAGTTACAGCTGACTGAGGATATAATCCAGGATAGGAAGGAATGGAGGAAAAACATTAGGATAGAGGGTTAAGGGGTGTGGTTGAGTCGTAGGCAATAGGTAGGAGGGCTTTGGTGTCTTTGTTTGACAGTGTTTAATTTTTTAGTGGATGTCATACCTATGTTATTTTATCATGTTCCATGTATTTTTTTTGCTATATGTATTGTCCTTTGTCTTGAGTCGGGGGTCTATCGGAAAAGGCCTCTCTATTTCTTTAGAGGTAGTGGTATGGACTGCGTACACTCTACCCTCCCCAGACCCCACGATGTGGGAATATACTGAGTTTTTTTGCCCATAAATCTAAAAATTCTCCAGGCTCTCTTTTACAGTCCAAATCAAGAAATTGGGCTGCTGGAATGATAATTTCAAAAAATGGAATAGAGTTACACACATATATATATATATATATATATATATAGAGAGAGAGAGAGAGAGAGAGAGAGAGAGATTAAAAAGATATTAAATACTGATATAATAGTTGATTTTGCAACATGATTCGTCTGTTATTTATTGTTATTAATAATAAAAACAATAAAAAATTATACATTCTTCATTTATCATCATCAATGATATTTTTGATTTTATTTTAAAAAAATAAAAAAATAAAATAATAGTATATTATAGAATGAAATAAAGAATTATGATGTAAATATAAAATATATAATTTAAAGATATGCAAATTAATTAAGAAAGGATATATGTGTGTGTGATAGAGAAAGATAGGGATATTTTTTAAATTAAAAAAAATAATTTTCTACTTCTACTTCTCTATTTTTTTAAGCAAAAATTTTGTGCTTCTTCCCATATAGAAACTGTTTCTACTTTTTTTCTTTTTTAAAAACGCTTTGGTAAGTTTATCAAATAACCTTTTTTAAAAAACAAAAAGTGTTTTTTTCAAAAAAAAAAAAATGTTTTTTTTAAAAAAAGAAATCTCAAACAAGCTTTATGACACTATCCGAACCAGGACCTAGTCGTGTCGGGCATATCAAGTCCGATTAGGACGGAGACCGTCCATAATACCCAACCGTAACTGCCTTGTACCTTATGTCGGATGAATTTCAAACATATAACAAGATAAAGCAACAGTAATTTAATAAAGTCCATAACAATAATTAATCAAATATCCGACCAAAAGTCCAATCAGTGTCAACCCCAATGCGAATATCAATACCAAGGCTGACACCAATATCAACACCGTTCATGCTCATAGTTATCTAACAAAGCCTCTATTCAGAATCAGTAACATCCGATCGGGTCATGCCCCGACCATAGCCAAAACCAAACTAAAGAAATAACAAAAAAAAAATCATAGCATGAAATGGAGTCTTCCTGTGTATGGAAGCTCACCACTTCAGTCTGACTCAAGGTTGTCTCTGAATTCAAGTCATTGAGCAGGAGGAATGGTAGTATGGTCGGTTACTGCATCCGTAAAAATACAGGTTGGACCCCAAATCTATTCAGAAAAGGGGCATGTCAGTTAAATGATTTCTTCCCACAGTATCAGTTTCAGTCTCTGCATAGAACTCAGTTCAGTTCTACAAAATTAGGACTGTCAGATACAGTCAATCAGTTTCAGTAACTCAGTTATCAGTAATCTCAGATAACTGTTACTCAGTTATCAGAATGCAGAACTCAACTTTAGTATAAGCTCAGTTACAGTATACACATATATGCATAGTATTGCATACTCAGTAGTTACATCAGTTTCAGTTTTCCATGCCCATGTTCAGTTACTCTATATCATTCAATCAGTTATTATTCATGCATATGAGCCCTTGCATCCAACCTTACCTCATCTAGAATACTAGTACATTCCACGTATTGGCGCATACTCTTTCTTTACACTATGATGTCTCATATCATAGGTTCGAACGCTCAGGTTCCTGACCGTGCATAGACAGATCCAGTTATCAACAACAGTTTCAGTAATGAGTCTTCATCTATCGAGGGCATGCTTTCATTTCAGTATTTTAGTTTATCATTAGTTGAGTAGTTGGAGTTAGTTGGTGGCTTGTCCCATCAATTTCACATTCAGATAGTTCAGTTAAAGGCTTTTCAGACTAGACTTTCAGACAGTATTCAGTTTTACAAATTATTATTACAGTCAATATTCTTATTCAGTATTTTAGATTTTGAACCTAATGGCATATCAACCTATTTTCTGCATTTATTACATTATTATTCAGTGCTCACAACAGATATCAGTCATCGGTTAGCTTGTGGTCCTTCGGGGTCGTAAGCACCGCATAGCGTCCGGGGTATAGACTCAGGGCGTTATAAAGAAATATTCCTAAATGCCTCGTTGTCTCACCCTTATAAGTGTGGCGCACTACACACCCTTAAAAGAGACTTGGACACCTAATTTACCATGAACCGAGGGCTCTGATACCAATCTGACAGGACCCGAACCAGAGCCTAGTCATGTCGGTCATCTTAAGTCCGACCGAGATTGGAGACCACCCCTAATACCCAATTGTAACCGCCCTGTACCCTATGTTAGATGAATTTTGAACATATAATAAGATAAAGCAACAGTAAGTGAAATACATTTAACAAAATCCATAATCATAACCAACCAAATATCCGATCAAATGTCCAACTGGTGTCATCCCCAATGCCAACACCAATACCGACACCATTCATGCCTATAGTTGTCTGACAAAGCCTCTATCCAGAATTAGTAACATTCGATCGGGACATGCCCCTGACCATAGCCAAAATCAAACCAAAGAAATAACAAAAACAAAAGAAGTCCATAACATGAAATAGAGCCTTTCATAGTATGAAAGCTCACCACTTCAGTTTGACTCAAAGTTGTTCCCGAATCCAAGTCACTGAGCGGGAGGAATGGTAGTATGGCCGATTCCTACATCGCGTGGGCATACATCACCCAAAGACATTTAACAGAGTGAACGCTAACATGTACTCAGGGCTGAGATAAAATATTGTCAATAATTCAAAACCAAAGTAAATAACCATATGCAATCATATACATACATATATATCATGTCGGGAAAGGGAATCGAGTTTAACATGCATTTAAAAACTTTACCTGGGTTGTGTAGCTTTGCCGTCATAATCCACCCACGCGCTATATGGGTCCAGTGTTACCGCCTGAACGGGACCCAAAGCGTGTAGCCACACGAATTGGAGATATCATAGGGGCCAGGGATTCCTATGTACCCTTCGCCCTCCATGATATATATATAGAGAAGTATAAATTTGGGGGATCCCTGTGAACCCCTGTAACACCCTGAGGCTACCCCCTGAATGTCACACTGTGCTTAGGACCACAAGTGATCCCAAGATAACCCATGTACTGCATGATGCTTGAGCTACAAATTTAAAATACATAAAACTTGAAGTAATAAGCGGAAGAAATGTCTTTAGCTAAATATGTTTAATATGAAACTTTTTAAAATATTTACACTTTGGTTATACAAAAAAAAAACTAAAAGTAAATACATCAACTCTGAATGACCGACTATGAAGCCTCTACTAATATTGATTATAGGTAGCCAGGACATGACCCCCAGCCATCCAAATCAATACGACTGAACAAAAATATAATGTTGAAACTAGAATGGACTCGAGTTCTCGAATCAAAAGAACTCATCACCTATTGACTAGAAGCTATGTATTGTCTAATTATGATGTGTGGGCTACAACTGGTACCTACATTATAAAACAATGTATCCACACAGACGTATATGTGGGTCAGTACTTCTGGAAAGTACTGAGTATGTAGGGGTGAATGCATAAGTAAAATAATAACTGAATGTTCATATAAACTTTCAATGATACATGCTAAGTGTAAATGACTCACCTTGAACTTGAATAAAACAAGAGACTGCAAGATCATAAACATGAGTAATGAAGCATAAGAATAAACTTTGTGAACCATAACACTTAGTTTCTAAAAGATTTACTTTTTGTTCTTTCTTTTGGGAGGTTCTTCTAACTGATATAAACCATGTGAGCTATCATGGAGCCCAAAGTCTTATCCACATTGGGGAGAGTTGTTCTACCCTTGCCATCAGAATAGAACCTTAATCTTAGTGATCACTATACTTACTTCATCCATATTGGGCTAGCTTAACCTGCGTTCGCTCGTAGTTTCTAGGAATTAAGGATACGCTCATCCGCATTCCCTTCTCGGTGCTAAATACTAATCCCATATTACTTATATGTTCATACTTTAGGAAATCCACCTTAAAATAACATAAGGGTTAGTAAACTAGAAACCAATTATTCTTTTCTTTGCTTTAAATCATAAGAACGGTAAATAATTGTGGATTTTGAGCCTTATCATTTAATCAAAATATCAAACTTTTCTTGTAAACTTAGTGCTTAAACTTAAGCCTTAAATCTTATACTTTCTTTCATATAACTTGTAATATAATAGCATGCTTAAAACTCAATTGAAAATCTTTAATCAATGTTTCAAATCAAACTCATGGTATTTAAATCATAATAGAAAATCTTTAAGTCAAGACATAATTAGATGAGAACAAGTACGCACTTTAATACTTCAATCACATAATAATTTCATAAACTCAAAACAAGATAACTTGGGTATTGAACCCTAATTGCAAATCATATAACTTAAACTTTTAAAAAAGTTTTGGGCACAAGGATGAAAAAATGTCCTTGTTCATAAACCCCACATACCTCAATTGGACAAATTCTTGAAGAAAGCTTGAAATTGAAACTTAACTTCTTAAGTTTTTGAGATTAGAGTTCACACGTAGGAATGACGATTTAATTTTTAGCTAAAAAATGTGGGGTGATACATTATCTACCCCTTGGAATCATTCGTTCTCGAATGATGGATAGAAACTTGTTAAAGTCTTATAAGTATGGAATGGTGTACCCATGACATATCTGGTAATGAAGGATATAGCTGAGCTGAAACATTATAACTTTATCATGAAACTGATTTTTGAGCTGACTCGTACAAGGGGTATTACAATGTCTGATGTGGAATACTTGAAAAACTGAGATCATACACTGAACACTAATGAACAGAGTCATGACTAAATAGCATAATTTGAAGCATGATGCATGGACTGAACTAGATTCTCAACTTATATGTATGCGAACAAATTACCTCATGGAATAGGCATATTCATGAAACTTCACATAGTAAAACTAGATGTAAAGATGGAAAACTATAGGATCTTACCTATCCGAGTACTAAACTGAATTGCTGGCTATACGCACTGAATCATACTGAGAGTTTATAATCAACTAGAGTATTTCTTCAACACTCTTTCTAAGAAGTTCTAATAACATTAGGGAGCAAAGAGTTTTGAATAAGATATCTGAGTAAGGAATCACAACATGGCTACAACTCTATAATATGGAATATAGGCCTATGAAACATAAGCTATTATAGAATTACTAAGCCTTAGGCAAGGAAACTCCTAACTTTCAAGCTTAGCCGCACTTCTAAAATACCCCCTCAACTATATTTTCCCCTTAAATACTATGCTCATGTGATTCAACATATAATTCTCACATGTGCACATATAACCATTCCAACCAAAATCTGAGTTGAACTACCTGCTCTCACCGTATTCAAGCCTAACATGAAATTACAAGGTATAACAAATAACACCATAGTACTAGTATAAACCACAAATTCAATACCCCATGAGTGTTTCACAACTCTCATCTCAAGAATAATTCTTCTTATCACTTCAACTACTAAACTCAACCTCTTACTAGAAATTCACTAACACATCATGCATTCATCCACTTATATACCAACATGACATTTAAGCCTATCATTATAACCACACATGAACTTCTAGGCAAACAATTTACCAAAGCATCTTTCCCATATTCTCTAATACTTCTATTAATAACAACTTTCATACACTATCCCTAAGAAGACACACACAAAACTTTTTCAGCTGACCATGACATATACCAAAAACTTGGCCTCAATCTTACTTCACACTTATAGCCTTAGATAAAAAAACATACAACAATCTTTCCCCAACAAGAAATATTTACTCTCTCCCATCTAATCAATTATTCATAAAAAAAAATTCATCACCACTATCTTAGCATTAAGAAGAGGTCACCAAAAGGTTAGAACATGAGGACCTGAAGCATGAAAGAATACTATACATAACTTTGACACTTAATTGAGGACATACATAACATAATCTGAATTTCGCTGGTCATTAAGAGTGCACCACGAGTTATGGGAATTAAGCATACTGTAAAGCATGAGTACATAAGTCTTGATCTGCATGACCTGAGTTTGGAGTTCATAAATTCATGGAATATGATTCGTACTATTGAGCGAACTGGAACTCCTCATACCAGGAACTAAAAGCGTACATAATTCTGTGGAAGTGCATAAATGTGAGCTATGATCATAGAGATAACTTGTAAAGCTTGAGTAGATGTTGTGATGACTGAAGTACAAAAATTCGTACCGGGATAAGAATGGGTCAGGCATCTTCCCCCATACTAATGTTCTACAATACACTGGCATCACTACTAGAATCTGAAAGCCTAACTTGGTTCCTTGTTCTATCATCTCCTCCTTAGCCTCAATCCATCATTCTAAGTCTGTGGAACCCTTTTATAAACTCTAAACTAAACTTCAACCACTCTACTCTAGAGTTCAAGATATAACAATACGTGTAACTAATAAACTCACTCTGAAAGACTACACCTGAAAGTGTAAAACCCGCTGCTAGTACTACCTTCTGAGATATAACTCTTAACTTTCTATAGCCCCAATAGTCATCATACAATAACTTAAACACTGACTAACTTAAAATTTTCAGGAGTATCACCATACCCTGAGTTCACACCATCTAGAATTTCAACTCTTGTTTCTATTAGCTCAATCATCCAAGATTTAAACTTAGATTCTAACACTTAATATGGATATTCCCACACTTTTAATGAACTATACTAACTTCATTCTTGAAAACTCCCTTAAAATATGCTATCCTTAACTTCTTTATCTTCAACAATCATTATCACATACTTACACCCTTCTTGACAACATACTTGCCTCGTTATACATATAATCTGCCTCTTTTTCTCCATAGCCTACTAATATCACATCTCTAAACTTATATTTTTCCTAAACCATGAGAATTACCATTACACCAAAATACCCATCATCAACAACCTATAACCCATAACTTAAGCTTGAAAGAGAATCATATACTACACTACTAGCCTCATTCGCACTTAGCAACTTAAGGGTACTATCTTAGCACACATACTTTAAAAAACTTAGAAATAATACAATTCCATATCACCTTGGGCACACCTCTAAATCACACCTACACCATCATACTTAATTTTAAATCAGTAAACTTAAATTCTTGCATACACTGTTTCAAGCCTACTAGCTCACCTTTCATACAACTAGACCCATGGATACATAATCTACTAAATTCAGATAACACTATCCCCACTCTACTATTGCTTAATTCTGGATCCATGCTTCTAACTCTAGGTCACAGGCTATCATAGCGTTCTGATAGGGGATCAGAGAGCACATATGACTTCGGCTTAATGCATGATTTTTTATGATCTTGAATGAATTATTTCATACTTTGGAACATAAAGGCAATGATGGGATACTTTCGAGCCCACAGCTGTCTGTGGGGACTGTTTGAGAAAACTCTATCGGTAGGAATTTAAGCCTGACTATTTCTATTGCCTAAAAAATAAAGTAGAGTTGACATGAACGGAGCATGATGAGAATCTGTATAAATTTTTTAGAGAACCTTTCTATAGCACGATCTGAAACATGAATGAAGGAAAACATTTCTTAAATGCCTTGTAGCCTCTCGAAGAAAAGTACAAACATCTCTGTACCGTTCCGCAAGACTCTACTAGACATGTCTTCATAAACACCCTAGGACACTTGAACTATGTACTCTGATACCAAGTTTTGTAACGCCCTGAGACTATCCCCTGGACGTCACACAGTGCTTAGGACCACAAGTGATCTCAATATTACCCAGGTACTGGCATGATGCTTGAGCTACTGATTTAAAATACATAAAACTTATAGTAATAAGCGAAAGAAATATCTTTAGCTGAATAAGTTCAATACAAAACTGTTTAAAATATTTACACTTTGGTTATACAAAAAAAACTAAAAGTAAATACATCCACTCTGGATGACCGTCTATGAAGCCTCTATTAATACTGATTAGAGGTAGCCGGGACATGACCCTCATCCATCACAAATCAATACGACTGAATAAAAATATAATATTGAAACTAGAATGGACTCGAGTCCTCGAATCAAAAGAATTCTTTATCTGTTGACTGGAAGTTATGTACTGTCTGATTATGATGTGTGGGCTACAAATGTACCTACATTATGAAATAATGTATCCACATAGACGTATATGTGGGCCAGTACTTTTGGAATATACTGAGTATGCGGGGGTGAATACATAAGTAAAACAATAACTGGATATTCATATAAACTTTCAATGATGCATGCTAAGTGTAAATGACTCACCGTGAACTTTAATAAAACAAGAGGTTGCATGATCATAAACATGAGTAATAAAGCATAAGAATAAACTTTTGAACCATAATACTTAGTTTCTAAAAGATTTACTTTTTATTCTTTCTTTTTGGAGGTTCTTCTAACCGATATAAACCATGTGAACTATCATAGAGTCCAACGTCTTACCCACGTTGGGGAGAGATGGTCTACCCTTGCCATTGAAATAGAACCTTAATCTTAGTGATCACTATACTTAACTTCATCCATATTGGGAAAGCTTAACCTACGTTGGCTCGTAGTTTCTAGGAATTAAGAATACACTCATCCGCATTCCCTTCTCGGTGCTAAATACTACTCCCATATTTCTTATATACTCATACTTTAGGAAATCCACCTTAAGATAACATAAGTGTTAGTATACTAGAAACCAATTATGCTTTTCTTTGCTTTAAATCATAAGAACGGTAAATAATTGTGGATTTCAAGCCTTATCAATGAATCAAAAGATCAAACTTTTCTTGTAAACTTAGTGCTTAAACTTAGCCTTAAATATTATACTTTCTTCCATATAACTTATAACATAATATCATGCTTAAAACTCGATTGGAAATCTTTAATCAATGTTTCAAATCAAACTCATGGTATTCAAATCATAATAGAAAATCTTTAAGTCAAGACATAATTAGATGAGAACTAGTATGCACTTTAATACTTCAATCACATAATAATTTCATAAACTCAAAACAAGATAACTTGGGTATTGAACCCTAATTGCAAATCATATAACTTAAACTTTTAAATAAGTTTTGGGCACAAGGATGAAAGAATGTCCTTGTTCATAAACCCCACATACCTCAACTGGAAAAATTCTTAAAGAAAGCTTGAAATTGAAACTTAACTTCTTGAGTTCTTGAGGGAAGAAACTTGAATATTTTTTCTTAGAATAAGGGAGGGTTTCTACGTGAATAATTTTGAGGGAAGGGGCAAATAATGCCCCTATGAATGTCCCAAATCGTATTTTGGACGACTTGGATTGAGAAAAAAAGACTCAATTGCCCCTTGACCCTTTAAGAAGCTAGATTAGTGAGGGAATAGCCCTCGTGGCACGATCCCTATTCCCAGGCAACAACCATCGCGACGCGACCCCCCATTCCTGGGGAATAGCTCTCGCGACGCGGCCCTATCGTGGAGGCTTACTGTTTCTCACAAAAATGATCATAACTTTTTGCTCGCGTATCGAATTTTTGGAAACATAATTCAATTATCTATAATTTCATTAGTTATATACGTTCGAAGTTGACCCTTGTAGAATCAAATATCAAAATTTGGCCGAATCAAAAACTCTTAGCTCAACTTTGCTCTAAGTGATTCCTATGAACATTTTTCACCTCGATAGCACTCCACATACTAGGATAATAATCATGACACATAAATTCACATACAAATCATGGGATTAGAGTTTACACACGTAGGAAAGACAGTTAGATTTCTAGCTAAAAAAATATAGGGTGTTACAACCCCACAAACATATGGTCACCCAAATAACTCTCATATCGGCAAACATGAGTTCCCAGTGTCCATCCATCGGAATCACACCTTCACGGTTAGCTATCACAACTCGCCATTATTTCTCAATTAAAACATTTAGCACATAACCAAACCACCAATTCAAGGAGTCCATTATCAAGGCATTATGAAGTTGTATCGTCATACCGACTATAGCGTGCAAGCAATGTCACTAGCCAATACTTAGGGGATTCCCATATACCCCACAACATTTCCAATTAAACCAAAATCATGTCCATCAAGGCCTTTCCAAGCCATTTAAAATCAACCATACCAATTTAAGTTCCATTACCATTTATGCAATGCAAATGTGTCAAGATTAGTCAAATTATATGACAAAATCATTCTCATTGGCATTTTAACAAACATGTTGAAGGCATATAGTTTCTAAAAGCAAAACCAAGTATCAATTGGCCATTCCCATGAAACCACATATTCAAATCATAATTATAACATGAAAAACTATAAGTAAAGCATGGGAAAACATTATCCAACCATGAACAATCTAAACCCCCAACATCCATTTCAAAATCAAAATAAATCCACATTAATACCATGAAAACCATACATTAAAACATACTTTTAGTTGAACTAACAATGAGAGAGGAGTAATATGCCTTAGACACCAAGAAAGACGAAGAAATTCACTCTTGAAAGCCTCTAATTGATTGCCTTGTAGAAATCCTAGCCTTTTCTTGAACCAAGAGCTTGAGAGAGATTATAAGAGTGTTTGATTGGGAATAATAGGTTAATGAAGCCCCAAAAGGTGTTTTGTGTCATGGGGTAAAAAGGAGTTAAGAGGAAAAATGTTCAGAATACCCCGAACTTAAAACTATATAAAACTCGCAGGTGGGCATGAGTTGGACCCTCCAACTCGTCACCACAACATATGAGTGGTACCCTCAATTCGTCACTAGGTCAGAAAGTTGGACACCACATTCTATCCAACATACGACTTCCTTGCCCAACCTGTCACCACACCATACGACTAGTACCTCAAGCTGTATCCTAAGAAGAACATCAAGGTCTAGACACTGATCAACTTACGATTGGACTCAACCCTCTCATTACATCAACATACAACTCGTATGGAGTTTACCGTACTAAGGACAAAACTTGGTCAGCAACACACTGACCTACATACGACTAGGGTCCCTAGACTCGTACCCATACCATACGACTCGTATGGTGAGTTGTTACAAGGACAGTGAGCTCAAAGCTCAGAAATTTTTCAAGGGCCAAAACCCAGGGTGTTTCTCTTTAAATATAATACTTCCTTCGTTTTATTTTACTTGACCTCTTTTGATTTGACACATCCATTAAAAATATTAATTAAAAGTGCAGTTTATAGTACTCATTAAAAAGAATACTAATTAATAGTGTATTTTACAATTTAACCGTACTAATGATGTGTTGA
The DNA here is from genome assembly GCA_030864215.1 of Capsicum pubescens. NCBI lineage: Eukaryota > Viridiplantae > Streptophyta > Magnoliopsida > Solanales > Solanaceae > Capsicum > Capsicum pubescens. The sequence continues at coordinate 270,880,375 of CM061548.1, forward strand.
AATTCTAAATTTAACTATCACTATTTTCTTTAGTTATTTAATACTGAGGATAATATAAAAAAAGTAATAAAACACTCTTGATTTATAAAAATAAATAATTAATTTGAAATAACATAATTAAAATAAAGACTAAGTAAAATGAAAGGAAGGGAGTATGACATATACTAATAGAAGTTGGGAATTAAATATAGGAAAAAGTCAGCATTTTCACCTTAAACTATACTCGAAAAGTCTTCGACACACTTAAACTATTAGAGTGACCTAATACACACCTATACTATTTAAGAGTGAATTTATTTACCCCTTAAAACGTCATAATCAGATTTTGTCTTAAATGTCTATACACGCACTGACACGTGTCAAACATATATTTTTTACCTTTTTTTTCTTTTTCCCTAAACTAATCACCAACACCCCACCCCCTTTCACCTCCTCCCCCGTCATCCATAAATATTATCATCTCCTTCGATCATATTTTTAGTTAAATCTGGGCAAAGTCCATTAATTGATAAACAAAAGAATTTGATCGGGTCAAAGCAATCTGAATCCAACAAACAAAATCACTTCAATCCTTTCACTGGTACACAATCTTTCATCATTTTTGTGAAATTGAAGAAACTCACAACCCAATTCAATAAAATTCAAACAAATAATTCAATCCGTAAAATGCAAATACGGAACTCAATTCTTGAAATTCAAGAAACCCACAACCCAGTTCAATAAAATTCAAGTAATTCACAATTCAATTCATAAATGTAAGAAACCCATAACTCAACTTTACAAAATTTGATGAATTTAATTTACAAAATTTGAGTAACCCACAACACAATTCAGTAAAATACAAGAAACACAGAATCCAACTCGTGAAATTCAAGATATCTACAATCTAATTTTGTAAAATTCAAACAAACCACAATTCAATTCAAATTAAAATTGAGTAAATTCCATCTAATTAATACCCAGCTTCACAGAGAAATATCAATTATAAGTTGGATAAAACACATCAATATCAAATTATACTCGTACTGGTTTTTTTTCTAACAAAATCAAAAGGACATAGTAATAATGACAAAGTTCTTCCTGCTTGTAATAATGAAGGGGGGAAAAGAATTAAAAAGGTAAGTGTATTTGTGAACTCATCAGTGAACTAACGTAGGTTGAGAGGAGCTAAGAAATTAGAGATGGAGTTAAGAAAAAAGGAGAAAATATGAAAGAAGACAAAGATGAAGAGGAAAAAAGAAGAAAAGCAAAAACAAATTAAAAAGCAAAGAAAGAAAATAAAACTATATAATCAATGAAAAACCAATTAAATATAATTAGTTGATAAAGTCCAATTGAATGATGACATGTGTACGTTTCAATAAGCTTTTAATTTTCTTTTTTGCTTTTCACGCGCGTGTAGGAATGTGATATCACGTTCTTTGCCAGATCAGTTTGAAGGATAAATAAATTCACTTAAATAGTATATGTGTGTATTAGGTCACTCCAATAATTTAGGTGTGTCTTCGACTTTTCGAATATAATTTAAGGCGAAAATGATGATTTTTCCCTTAAATATATATGTGGTCCACAAGCATAGCAGTAAGTGATGTCTATTACTCTCTTCGTTATTAATTAGTCGTCTCCTTACTAAAAATAGATATTCCTTAATACTTGTCATTTCATAAATAGAAAAAAATAGATATATCTTTGAACTATGATAAATGGTACATATACATCCTCCATCATACTTTGGTACACATATGTTCTACCATTAATGAATGACACATACATGCCCCTCACACTAACGGCAGGGGCATATGTATGCCCAAAGTATAACGAAGGGTATATACGTACCATTTATCATAGCTCGGGGGTATATTTGTTCTATTTTTATTTTTATTTTTTAATTTTAAATAATTAACACAAACCTACTGCCCGATTCGATCCCAATTAAAATTCAAGAGACGTCTATCTAATAGATGCATTTTGTCCATCCCTATATCGGTATATACATACGATACAGTAACATTCACTACTATTATTTTTTTTTTTTAAAAAAAAACATTAACTCATAACATCCAAAAACAACACCAAATAAATTGACTCCCTCACGTTTTAATTTCTAGCAAAATTTCGTCAGAAAAACACTACCCACCACCGATCACACAACATAGCCACCGTCTTTGTTGAACCAAAAATACCCCATCGACGAATTATCACCCACCGCTGGCTTCGGCTACCTCTGACCAAATCCCCACTCCCTCAAACCAGCAAACAACAACTTAACAACGACGATCAATCACTCCAATTTGATTAGATTCACATTTAATAAAAAAAACAGAGGAAGTATCAAATTTAGAATAAAAAAGTTCGGAAAAAGGTCTAATATACCCTTCAACTATTGAAAATGATACACAAATACCCTCCTTCCACCTTTAGGCTCAAAAATACCCTTCCATCCATCTATTTGGCTCAAAAATACCCTTAATGTATTAGAAATGGCTCAAAAATGTCCTTCTTCCTCTATTGGATTAAAAATACCCCTCCTTTCACCTATTTGGATAAAAAATGCCCTTAACATTAAATTTAAGTCCAAAAATATCTCCTCCTTTATATTATATTATTTTTTTGATTTCACGTTGGGGTAATTTTTATTTGTAATTATAATTTTTTAATTATGATATTATATATTTTTTGGTGGAATAGATATGCATTAATTAGTATATTATTTTTTTGGTTTCACGTAGTGGTGGGCTTTTTTTAGTTACAATTTATTTTATTATTATATTATTTTGAGATTTTTTTAATTACAACTTTTTATTACTATATTATTTCTGAGTTTTTTTAATTATAATTTTTTTTTATTATTATATAGTTTTTGTGGGTTTTACGTCAGGGGTGGTTTTTTTTTAATTATTATTTTTTTAGTTTTAGGTTGGTACCAAGTTATCAAGTAATTTATGGTACATCATAATAGCAATATTTATGGTAATTTTTATTTTTTCAAGAAATATATTTTTTCTATTTTAGGACTCTTAATTTCCTTCCATATATTTTAGGACTCTTAATTTTTCTATATGTTTTGGGTTTCATATTTATATATTTTAGGACTCTTAATTCCATTCTATATATTTGTTTAATAAAATAAAAATTAAAGAAAAAAGATTAAATGATTTTATCTATTGTAAAGTCTTCTAAGGGAGAATGTTTTTTTTTTAAAAAAAGTTATTATTTTTTTTGGTTTCACGTAGGGGTGTTTTTTTTAATTACATTTTAATATATATATAAGGAAAAAGATTAAATGATTTTATCTATTGTAAAGTCTTCTAAGGGAGAATGTTTTTTAAAAAGATTTTTTTTTTTTAGGTTTCACGTAGGGGTGTTTTTTTTAATTACATTTTAATATATATATATATATATCATTACTATTTTTCTTTGTATTATTACTATTTTTATGGTTTCATGTTGGAGAAGGATAGAAGTGTAAAATATTATGCATTCTTACCTAAATTAAATAAAGACTTAAATTACTTTCAAGTTTTTTTTTTTTATATAAAAAGTGCAAAACCTAAAAAGAACTAAAAGTCTTCAAAATTTTACCTAAAATATGTTTTCTGATATTTGAGCACACATAGATAATCATTAACTATGACAGTATTTGCCCTTTGCTAATTATCCTATTTAAGGAATTCTTTTCTAATTTTGCACTTAAACATTAATTAATTCTTTTTAAATTTTTATATATAACTAAAAAAAATTAGTGAAAAGAGGACCATTAAATTGTGAATGAATTTGAGTCTAATTACATGTGGACCAATAAAAATAATGTCATGTATTTAATTTAAATAAAATTATATTTCACATCAGAATTTGTTTAAAGGAGGAGACGTTTGTGGACTTAAATTTAATGTTAAGGACATTTTTTATCCAAATAGGTGGATGGAGGGATATTTTTTAACCAATAGAGGAAGAAGGGCATTTTTGAGCCATTTCTAATACATTAAGGGTATTTTTGAGCCAAATAGATGGATGAAAGGGTATTTTTGAGTCTAAAGGTGGAAGGAGGGTATTTGTGTACCATTTTCAATAGTTGAAGGGTATCTTAGACCCTTTTCCGTAAAAAAAAAATAGAGATCGGGTCGAGTTGGTTTGAAATCGAATTCGATGGATTTATTGGGTCGGATGGTGGGTTTGTGTTAATTATTTTGAAAAAAAATTAAAATAAAAAAGGAACAAATATACCCCCTAACTATGATAAATTATACATATATACCCTTCGTAGAACTTTGGATACACATATTCCCCTGCCGTTAGTGTGAAAGCTACATACGTACCATTTCATTAATGATAGGGACGTATGACGGAAGATATATACACTCCATTGATTATAATAGTTTGAGGATATATTTATCCCTTTTTCGTTTCACAAAATTAATGCTGAGTAATAAATGTGAAAAGATAATCAAATAGTGCAAAATAGAGAAGTATTAAATAAAGATGAACAATAAATAAGGATAATTTAATCAAATTACCTTTTAATTAATCATTTTCTTTAGAGGTGTACAACTTAAAAAGCTGGCAAGTAAATAAAGACAGGGGGAGTATAATTTCCGATAAATGATATAATGACAGGTATTTCTGAGTCAATTTCTACATCACGCAACCTGTCCTCTTTTCATCATTGGCTTTCTACGTCGCTGTGTTAGACATACAGCATAGAGAGACATCGGGTTCTTCAAACTTGGGAGTTCAAAACCATAAACTCAACAGCAGGTTTCGTTTCATCAGCGTAGATGAAGTACCAATATTCATACAAATTATTTGATCTCCTAGCCAGCTATGATATTCATGTTCAGAAACTAGATATTACATCAGCAATTGGTGTAGAAAAACTTCCATCTTCTTCAGCAACCTCTTCAGCCTACACTGCATGTGAAACAACATATGAACTCATTTCATTAGAGAAGCGCAGCAAAATCTACTGCGGCGACAAATTACATGTTCTATGTCATGACAATGTCACCATACAAATTTAATGAGCAGAAAAGCAATAAACTGTCCCTAATATTATCGAGGTAGACTCAAACTCCTAAAGTTTGTTCCAAGGTCAATGAAGAAGATCAGGCGGTTGCTGTCTATACAGTAAATTTTTGGTTTGCAGAGTTACTGAATACCTGAACTAGTGGGAGGATACATGTACCATGTAAAATAGTTGAGGTGAGCTCAAATAGGCACAAAAACTGATATTATCGGAGAAAGGATTGAGTTAGACTCGGCCTTTTTGTCATACATTTTTCTGGCCATACTGATTCTCGCGTCCTTGACTAAACTGTATATAACAAAGCAATTGATGAAGTTCCTGTTCTATTCCCGCATACTGGTGTTCTGAATAATTATAGTGAGAATGATGCAAACCGGAAAATCGAGAGATATGGCTATAAACAATCATATATAGAGATATCTTCAGTTGATATAGAAATTTGAGTACAAACAGGACACTACAAGTTGACACAAGCGAGTATGTGGCTACAACAAACTAGAGTATCCCATTGATAAAGAAATTGAAGTATGATGCATAAATAGAAAAAGTTGACTAGGCACACTAGCAAACTCCTAGAGCTCCCTTTTCTTAATAACCCCAGAGTTCCCCTTTTCTGTAGGGCAGCATCCACCAGCCTTAATGGAGGTAAATGAAAAGACTTTTCATGGAAGATGTTTTGTTTTTGCCAAATGCACCAGTCTAATCCATTTTGGTCTTGAATTAACTTTTTTTTCGGATGGGCTTGTCTGACCAAATTTCCATCCACATTTAATGGAAATGTAGAGTGCAAGTCACACTTTTCTCTCATGACTCTTCACAGTTGAAGGAAAACAAACCACTAAAGTGATCATCCTCCTTAAAATGAAAAAAGCTTATGCTAACCTGAAATTCTGTCTTGGATGTGTCCTTAGGTTCATTGACAGACGTCTCACTGACTTTTCACTTTTATTTTTATTACTAGATAAGTATGCCCGTGCTAATAGGAAGGATTTTGAAATAATTTTTATTTGCTATGAGTATTTTGAGGTGTAAATCTGAAACGAATTAAAATTATTTACTTGATAGTTTTTCTGACATCAATAAACAGTTCTCCTAATTCAAAATCAAAATAAGAAGCATTAGACCAAAAAAACTTTGTACAATAGATTTGAAGTATAAAGTACGTTTGCCTATGAACATAAAGCTTATGGAAACTCAAATTTGTCGGTATAGTATATCAATAAAAATTATTATAATTTTTTTTTTTGTCTCTTTCCTGTTTGAGACAAAAGAATGTATAGCAATATGATGAATTAGTTGGTAATTTGAGAAACTCAAGCAATCTACTCAACTGATAAAAATTTGATTTGGTTAATTTAAATGTTAAATAATTACATTGTCAGTGATGTAAATTGAATCCAAATATACTTCTTCTCTATCAAATTTTAATTAGGTTAAGTTTGGAAAAAAATCAAATTTATTTTTGTTTACATATATAAATTAAATTTAATGTTTAAATGAAACGAATTTCAAATTAAATATAATTTCTATTTAAAATTATTCCCCTTATTCCAATTCAAGTATTTTTTTTTTTAAAAAAGAATGATTATTTTTTATTTTTGCATATCTTTTTTCCAAATTCTGCATGACATGTTTAACACCATAAAATATATGCCCAACCTCAACTTCTAATAAAGTGTTTCAATTGACACTTTTGATTCAAATTTTTAAAAAACTTTGGTTTACACATTTTTATTCATCTATTAGATAGTTAAGTTAATCATATAAAATTTTTCATCTCCTTAATTATATGTATCAACCTCAAATTGAAATGTTATAGATTTTAAAACTTATTGAGGCGAATGCATATAATTAAGGGAAAAGACATCATTTCCACCCCATACTATACAAGAAAAGTCTAAGCCATACCTAAATTATATAAGTGACCTATTAAACATCTTAACTATATAAAAGTGATATTATTACCTCCCCACGACGCTCATTCTAAGGTGCGTGTGTTACACTTATTTTAGGTGCGTCCAGCCTATTAAATAACAAAAGTAAACGGCTAAAAACATTAAGGGAAAAGACATCCCCAAACTATAGTCGAAAAGTCGAATCCACACCTAAACTATATAAGTGACCTATTACACACCTTAACTATAAAAAAGTGATACTTTTTACTGACGTGGTGCTGACGTGGCAGCGCGTGTAAAACACTACACCACATGCAAGTGGTGGTAGCCTGACAGGGTGTAAATAGTTTCACTTTTTTATAGTTTAGGTGTGTAATAGGTCACTAGTATAGTTTAGGTGTGGCTTCGTCTTTTCGGGTATAGTTTGAGGTGGAAACGATGCCTTTTCCCTATAATTAAAGATGATGATATCAACCATGAAATTATTTTATATCACCTTCCATATGATATAAAATAGTCTAGGAATTGAGATTATAACTTTGAAATAATTTAGTCTACGTACTAAACGACCCTTTAATCTACTTTAATTGAAAGTAGAAAAATAAAATTAAAAAAAAAATGAAATTGAATGTTAATGGTGGGTACTTTAATAAATGGAGTAGCAAGGAGGAGGGCTCATATCTTTAGAATTGCCAAGGGATTTTGATCATAATGTGATTGACATGTGAGTGGTAAACTGGAATGGCACATTAGTAATTATATCAAAGTTAGTTGGGTTTTTCGTCATTTGACTGTTCTCGAAGCATAATGTACACCTGCTTTAAGCTAAATTTTTTATTTTTGTACGAAAATGCCCTTGGTCGTCCTCTTGGTGGCTTTTCTATATAGTAGAAAAATAATAAATAAATAATAATAATGGGAGTATTGTTTATCCTAATTATTTTTCATCATTACAAAAATATATAGATCTATAATACCATAACATAACATAAATAATCAATTTTAGAGAAAACTTGAATAGTAAACGGAACGGTGTAATGGTTAATTGATAACGCAAGAAACATGGCTTTTTATGTCTTCCACAATAAACTTGTCACTTAATATAAAGAATATTAACTTTTGCCCTTTATTTGCTACTAAACTACAAATATACCCTTGGTCGTCCTTGAACTCATCTTTCTATATAAAAAAAAGTAATAAACTAAAATTCAAAAAAAATTATTTGAATAAAATTAAATTAAATTTCACCACTTATAGAAGAGAATAGAAATGAGTATTGTGTATTAGAATCGACAAAAATGTTTATAGAAAGTTGTGAAGGAAACTGTGGGATCCACGTGAGATATTATACAATTTTAGGATAAAATTGTCATTTACAAAAAGAGGTTTGATTTTTTTTTTCTCATTAAAAAGTAATGCACAAACTTTAAGGCTTACAAAATAAGAAAACAATGCACTTTTCTTTTTTGAAATGACAAGAATACCCTTGGTTGTCCCACCTACTCACTCTTCTATATATATATATACTAGTTTCACGAGGCCCGTGCTAAGCCCGGGCCTAAACTCAAAAGTATAAAAATAATAATTTTAATTTAAAACTATAATTTGTATTATATATATTTTTTCACTTTCTAATCTATATAATCAAATGATATGTTAAATAAGTCATGTTGATAAGTTTTTATAATTATTAAAGCTGTTAATCACATAATTGCATAATTTTAAATAAAATATTATTTGTGAGGAAGAAAGTATTACCAGAGAATTAGAATATATCAAAAGGTTACAAGTCACTCGATATTTATATAATGACATGATTTAAAATATTTAATAATTACGCTCGATGAAGATCATAAATAGAAAAAATATTAATACTTTTATAAATTTGCTAGTATGTAATTTCTTAGTTATAGCTAAAAATAAATTTATTTTGATTTTTGTTGAGTTTTAACTTCGCACATAATTTTAGTGGCAATAATTTTGCAAAATAATTTTTTTCATCGATAAAATCATCTAAAACAAAATCAATGATTTCAAGTTTATACTATAATAATTATAACCTTAATTTAGCGATTTTCTATAAATTAACTAAAAAATGATCTATAAGAATATTAAATGATAATTAAACTACATTAATAGATTACTCAATTCGATCCATTAACATTACATGTCTATTTTTTTCACGCCCCTTACCAGAGTACTCTATTTGTCCCATTTTAATTATATATTTTGAGAACTGAATAATATAAAAAAGAACTATGTATGAGGTTGTTGTTGAAAATCATTGCAAATTTTTATTTTGGATTAAAAGTTGGCTTGAATATTTTTTGAGTTAAAGTGATTGTTGATTTAAAATAAAGGGAGGTTTAACTAATTATCTAACAAGTAATGAAGGGAGGTTTAACAAGTAATTTTTTGAGTTAAAGTGATTGTAGATTTAAAATAATCATCCAACAAGTGGCAAAAAAAAGTCAATTATAAAAATCAAGTGGAATAGTTTTAACAAAAATAATAAGGGTGAAAATGAAAATATGTAATAAAAAGATACTATTAATAGCCATGTGTAATACTTTTCTTTTACAAAAAAATTAAAATACCAAAAAAAGTCCTTGTGAGGACTACCAAAATGAAGATCCTCTCTTATATATAATAGTAATATATTTGACTAGTTACGTCACAGAGCATGCACAATTAGCTAATGTATTGATGACTTGTCTGATTTATCCTATAGGACGAATTAGTTTCAATAATTTTTCTTGTAAAACAAATATACAAAGTTTGTTTTAAAATATAACGTCTGCTATTTATGTAATCACGTAAATCTAAATAAATAACTTGTCAAATCAGAACTGCCTATTGGAAAGCACGAACTTGCAAAATTCGCATGTTCTTGAAATCACAGAAAATTCGCGGTTGAGTATTGATGTAGTGCCTCCTTGGTTAACACTGGCTTACGTATGTTAACTGGAGCTAGAAATAGGTTGAAAAGATTTGGACTTTGAGATTAGACTACCGTCATTTATACATGGGATAGAGCCTAGAGGAAAGTAAAGGAATAGACAGATAATCTTGGAGTTGAAAAGATCCACTCTCCCTTCTTGTCCACATTTTGATTTGATTTGATTTTATTTCAATGGAGGCTCGCTTCCGGAATCTTGTGTGAGTGATAAAAAGGTACCTCCCAAACTCAAAAGCAAGTTCTATAGAATGGTGGTTAGACCGGCTTTGTTGTATGAGGCGGAGTGTTGGCTTGTCAAGAAGTTTCAAATCCAAAAGATGATGGTGGCGGAGATGAGAATGCTACGGTGGATGTGTGGGTACTAGGAAAGATGGGATTAGAAATGAAGTTATTTGAGATACGTTGGGAGTGTGGCTTCGGTGGAAGCCAAATGAGGGAAGCGAAGTTGAGATGGTTCGGACATATAATGAGGAGGGGCACAAATGCCCTAGTGTGGAGGTGTGAGAGGTTGGCTGGGAATGGATTCGAGTGAGGTAGAGGTAGAACAAAGAAATATTGGAGAGAGGTGATTAGCCATGACATGGAGCAACTTCAGCTCATCGAGGACATGACCCTAGATAGAAAGGTGAGGAGGAGGCGGATTAGGGTAGAAGGATAGTAGAAACGAGTGCGCTAGTTCTAGTAGGTAGGAGGACTTTGGTATCCGTGTTAGTAGTTATAGTACTAGTATTATTTCAGAATGGTGTATTGCTTATTGTATCACTTGGTGAGTCTTGTTTGTGGTATTATTGGATATGGTAATTTCTATTGTATCTTGTCCTTTTACTATTCCTTTTCTAGATGTTTTATCTTGTTCTATCGGAAACAACTTCTCTATCTCACCTCTGAGGTAGTGGTATGGACTGTGTACACTTACGCTCTCCAGACCCCACTTGGTGGGAATATACCTGGTATGTTGTTGTCACTAGTTATTTCTATATCATCGGAGGACCAAGCTATGACCAGAATGGTTGTCAACACATACATCTAAAGGAATGCCAATGAATAAATCATAAGTGACTAACTCAAAGAACCTTTTCAAGACTGGCTGATCTTATAAATTCCCCGTGTTCCAAAGAATTGTGAGGGTGACTGCATCAAGATTTGGCTTGAAATTAGAAACTAAGGTGTGTGGTAAGTTTGCAGGAGAAAAATATGATAAATATTTGTAAGATGCAAGAAGATATTAGTGGAAAATGGGGAAAAAGATGAAATGAGGAAACACATCTTGCCGGGCTTGGTAAGTTGCAGAAAAGGATACTTTTATTTTTATCAAATATCTCACAATTCGCTCAAACGGGCTTGAGATAAAAAATAATTATGGGTCAGCTTAGCTTACTTGAGACTTGAGAGGTCGATCTGGTCAAGAGGACAAGTCCTAGAACCAGAGGTTAGAGTGACTTTTCTATCTCAGGCTCGTTAATATTTATGATGTTAATATTTTAAGAATATTTAATACTAACATAAAATTTTCTGCAACTCACCAACTAATGCAAACTCTATTCGTTATTGCATTGGCTTCCCTTCTCAAGGCAAACCTTTGATCCTATTTCCTTCTAAAATTTTACTGCATATCTCGATCATAATTTTCCTCCAAAACTCAGATGAACATCTTGTTCTCCGTTTCTCTTCACATATTAAAGTGAGAAATTTATAACTTTTTTCAAATATAATGTATATATTTATTTAACATTTTAAAACTTCACGAAGAGTGTTGTAAGTTACAAGCAAGTGGGTTACTATATCAGATTAACATCACCTATGCTAAACCAGAATCAGCAAGCAATCACACAGACTGTCAAAAAATCAATCACAAAGTTGTGAATTTCTATAACAAAAAGGTGTAGGAAGGTATAAAATCAAATTCTTACCAAAGCTTAGGAGGAGGAACCATCATTAAGGAGGTCTTCATAGGGATCTCGACGGCCGGGAACTTGGCTGATTTGAGGGTCCCAAAATAACTGAGCATTATGCCTATCAAATGTCCAGAAACCATAGGGACGAATTGGATAGCTCCACATCTCCAATGTTTTCTTGGTCCTCTTCGTTGCATAAACGTGTTCCCTAAACTTCCTATCCCTCTCCTTCAGATCCTCCATTAATTTCAATATCAAGTTCTCCGCAAATTCCATTATGAATCCCATCCTTTTTTTTTTTCTGATTTGAATTACAAATCTCAAATCAAACACTAACCAATATGTATATAAGTTAAAATACAAATAGGTATAATACCTAATAAATCACAATTCATACAACAAAAGCTCGACAATTTTTGGATTAAGACGTGTTAATTGATTGATTAATCAGATTTAGCATTAGCTCTAAATTCACTATGTAAATCTATGGAGAAGAAGAAAGAGCAGAGGGGTTCTTTTTGCTGGTCGTTGATTCAGATAATCCACGAGGCTGAGATGTGGATAAAACTCTAGAGACAAAATAGAGATGTCGCCGATAATCGGAGCAGCTTACTGACTGGTTGTTCAAGAACGCCCAGTCTTGGCAATTGCTTACTGGGCTGACATTTAGGTTAACGCCAACGAATTTTACTTGTATTGTATACCGAGCCCGAATTGTTAAATCTGTAATCTAAACGAAAAATTTCATAACTAGCAACTCAATAGTAATAATTTTAAAATTACAAAAAATAGCAATTTGTATTCTGTATTTAAATAAAATATTGCTATATAAATACATATACAAATATAGTAGCATTTCCTAATTTAACTTTAGAGTTAAATAAAGGAAAAAACTGTTCCTTAATTCATGGTACATTTAATTATACAATTTTTTTTTCCTTATATGACTCTATTTTAACCATAACCATTATTTTACAACAACATAATTCAAAATTCAAAAACGTTTTCCATAATCAGGAACTCAAAGCAATTTCGAAAAACAGAGTGCTTCCAGTATTATTGATGATCGTCTAAAATTCTGAAGAAAAAATTAAAAAGACAACGCTACAAATACAGGTATCCATAAACAAACTTGATTCTGTTTGTGAATTTAATAAAATAAAATTGTGAAAATTGCTGAAAAAATTGTAACAACAATGCGCAACAGTTGTAGAATTCAAAAGGTGAGATCGTATATGAATTTGATCAGTTCTCGAATACAATGGTTTGAGCGGATTTTTTTTCCAATTCAAAGTTTTCCTTTTCGTTATGTAATTTGAAAATTGAGATACAATTATTATACGTTAAATTTGAATTTTAGTCGAGGATAAGTAGTATTCAAATAAAAAATTCGTTTTTGTTGGAATTCGTTTTGCAGTTTTGTATATACGAATTAGTTATTGTATATAGTGCGTACTTGATAATTAATTTTATTTTTACTGTTTTGTAGTGTTCTGGAGATTAACGATTGGAAGCATACCTGTTCTTGTTAAGCACTATGGTAGATGGGCATATGAACAAAAATATGAAGATTACATCAGTGATGCTATATTGTTGAGCATAAATGCTTCGTATAACCAACTCTACACATTATTGTCTTCTCACATTGATGCAGATTTGACCTACAAATGCATTCAAATTGAATATCAATTAACAGATATTACAGGACAAATACGTATACATAATGATATGGGATTGAAAGTCTATATTATAAAAAAAAAAGGAGATAAAGGATATGTGTAGTTTGCCTTTGTATGTAAGTGTTTTGAAAAAAGATACTTTCAACACATTTGTAAGTTCATCATTGTGTAATGCTAAAAATATAAATCTGTCTGTTACTGTGCGTAAAGTGGTAAATATAACTACTGAAAGAGAATAAATAGTTCCTACTTCAGAAGAATGTTTGGATGTATTTGAAATGGATATAACTGAAGTGATTATCTCGGACCCACATCATAAACATATTGAGCTGAAACAGATTTATGTCTCAAAAAATATTTTAAAGTCGGTGATGAAAGATTATACAATTTGGGAGAAGTTTCAATCACGATCTGTAAGATCAAGTAAAACCTGGTAAGTGTATTATGCATTTAATTTCATTTTTTTCACGTTGGTTATTTGTATTTGACCATATGTAATTTTTTTATTTGCAGTTATACATTGTTGTGCAGATCTCGTAATTGTGATTTTTTATTTTGTGCATCTGGTCTCGACAAATCTGGGATGTTTAGTGTTAGAGAATTTTTATCAGAACATACATGTCCGATCAAAGATAAGATTTATCCTAAGTTGCATGCTACAAGTAAGTTGATTGACGGGATAGTCAAACCAAAGTTTAAACGCCACAAGCAAAAATACAGTGCAACTGAAATCAAAAGTGACAAGAAGGAAGATCTGGTTATGAATTTGACATATATTATGTGTTGGCGAGCTAAGGAACAAGCACTAGAAGAGTTAGAGGGAAATCGTCAGCATCATGGGGGAAACTACCTGCATACATACATGTGTTGAACACTAGTTATCCAGGTTCACATATAAAAACAAAAAAAAAAACATGAAGATAATGAGTTCTTATATGTATTTGTAGCTCTTACTGCCTTCATCAAAGGAATCAAACATTGTAGACCTGTCATAGTTGTGGATGCAAGTCATCTCAGAGGACAGTACACTGATACTTTTGTAGTTGCTTGTACCATGGATGGAGCTGGTAAGATATACTAGAAATATATTTGACTTTATATATGCTTCCAGCTATATGTATTTATAATATACATATGCAGTATGCTTATGTGTTCACTGACAGTTAAATTTATGTGTATTTTTTTCATATGCAGGCCATATATTTTCTTTGGCATATGATGTACTTGATTCTGAAAATGATGCATCTTTAACTTGGTTCTTTGATAATCTGAAGGAAGCTACGGTGAAAGAAAACATATGTGTGTAGTTTCTGATTGTAGTGCAAGCATCATAAAAACTGTTGGTGATGTGTACAATGATGTACCACATTATGCATATATATGGCATTTATGGGGAAATATGAAAAAAAAAATAGAAAGTCATATGATGCATTATCAGAGATCTTCTATACCATGGCAAAATCATATTCAAAGTCTGAATTTCACAAGTTAATGGACAAAGTGGAGGCAGTTGATGTTAGAGTGAAGACTTACTTGGAATTGGTGGGATACGATAAGTGGGCTAAGTCATATGCATTAGTTCATAGGGAATGGACTTTGACATCAAACATTGTTGAGTCAATTACTACTGCACTGGTATCGGCTAAAGAACTACCAATATACAATTTTCTACAAAAACAATAAAAATACAGTCCAAAAACAATAAAAATACATACAAAATTACCTCCTCCACTTTCTCTTCTTCAGATTCATAATCAGATGAAACAGGACTTTAAATTTTACTAGATTCTCCTTTTTTGACTGACTTTCTCTTTTTCATCGATTTTTAAACTTTTGTGAGTTTTGGAGATGATAATTTTGTCAATGCTTTCCTTTGCATGATTTCCACAATCTTCTCTGGATCATTACGCTGCTTCGATCTCACCTCGTCTATGCTAACACCTCTCTTCGACTGAAGATTAGTAGAAATCAAGTTAATGTCTCCATCTTGTGTTAAACCAAGACTGAAAGAGGGTAGTTCATCGAAAATAAAATTCACCGATGGAATACCTCTAATTGAACTACTACCTTGTGCATGTTTTGCCATTATATCTTAAATCCAGAAATTTCAACACAACAAAAAAAACAAAAGCCAAAAACGTAGAAGAAATTTGAAGAAAAAAAGATGAAAAAACTTGAATGTATGAATAATATGGAAAATATAACTTGCAATAACTATAAAATCAACTTACCTTAATTGATGGGGAACTTTGTTTATCACGATTTTGAGAGAAAAATACGGAATTTGAAAAAAAAAAAGATAGAAGATACGTTATATTGGAGGGAATTGAAATGAAAGTAGCGTGAAAATAGGAAAAGTAAAAAAAATTGGGTGAAACAGACGCACTTTTCAATAAAGGGGTTAAAATATTGCTACTTTTGCTATATCTTGTAATTGTGAGAAAGTATTGTTATTTATTGTAATTAAGGTCTCAAGGATGCTAGTTTCTGTAATTTTTCCAATCTATATCCATATCTATAATCTATATCTATATCTATATCTATATCTATATCTATATCTATATCTATATCTATATCTATATCTATATCTATATCTATATCTATATCTATATCTATATCTATATCTATATCTATATCTATATCTATATCTATATCTATATCTATATCTATATCTATATCTATATCTATATCTATATCTATATCTATATCTATATCTATATCTATATCTATATCTATATCTATATCTATATCTATATCTATATCTATATCTATATCTATATCTATATCTATATCTATATCTATATCTATATCTATATCTATATTTATATCTATATCTATATCTATATGATACAAGAAAGACAAGGAAACACGAAACAAACACCAAAATCAGTCCACTAGCCAAGAAATCGAGGACCTCCTTTGGTGACCCCTCTCGGATTTGCTACCAACAATAAGAATACAAGGCACAATGGCGTAATAACACCAAAACAGTAGCAACACAACAAGAACAAAATGAACAATAGACTAATTTCTGATTCCATATTAACAACACAAACACACGGTTACAACATCAACACTACTACACGATTACAAAGAAATAAAAAGATAGATAGTTATACAAATTAAAGGTATAATATTAACAACCCCAAAGCCTATTCCACTCTTGTACCTTTAACATCACACACATCAATTACCTAACTCTTACGTTGGCACAAGAGTGACCCCGATCCCCCAAGCATCCAACGTTTTCAAGCTTGAATCCAACACGAGCGATTCCATACTCAAGTTGATTTTCCTAGTTACAATTTCGGGTCGGTGGTCTTCTCTCCTTAGAGAGAAAATGTTTCAAGTGTTATAAACTCATAATATTCATCAAAATCTAACTAATGAAACCCTACATTATTCTATTTATAGTGTATTATAAATAATAGGTAAAATGACCAAAAGGCCCCTTAGTGAAGGGGCACCCCTCTAGTGTATGTAGTGGACTGTTTTTGTGTCCATTTAGGTGCTCCTTTGCACTTCATTGAACACACCAAGCCTCGGGTCTAACGTACGCCCTCATAAGTCCATATATGTGACCGTATTCGTATCATCATTCCCTTCTTGAAAAGGATTCGACCTCGAATCCGTACCTTGCAAAATCAAAGAGAAAATGAACAAGTACACATCCTCATGGCATGAGGGTTAGGGTTAGCAAAATAAAAAATTAGCACTATCATACCACGGTGGTACACACTTGAAGTACAACCAAGGATACTTTGTGTTAATTATGAAAAGATTTTGTACAACATCACAAACGAAAAGGCTCGGATGAACATCAAGAATTAAGGGACAAAAACCGAGACTACGCCTCTCATATGATGTATATACAACAGCATCATGAATATCATCATATGCATATAGGTAGTGAAGAAATGCACCAAAGATACAATTCTCATCTAAGATGTATTCACAAGTAGGAACACACAATGAGAGAAAGGGACATTGCAAGCACGTAGGACGTCTCTCCTTCCAACCACTTACCGAGGGAAGTCATTCCATCAAAGGAGTCATACCAATAGGGAGAATAGGGAAACTACCATGCAACAATCCAATCCAAGGCAAATAGTTTGCCCAAGAACTCGACTTCCCTCTACAAATGATGTGAAGCACGCTCCCAAGAGTCCCACAAGATACTTCAACTTGTCCAACCCCATGAAGGTGACAAGAAATCTTTAACATCCTTGGACCCTTCCAAAAACAAGAATACAACTTGGCATCCTCAAGTTGTGGTTCACATAACTTAAATACAAGTGTGTCAAACATGGATGCACGAATATGTCAAGTCACCATATTTGTAAAGCACGGGTGGGGTGTCATGCAAAGGAGTATAAGCAAAATCATTTTTCAAAGATATGTTAAGCACATGATTAACCCTATGAGCTAAGCAAACATTAGAATCTTTACAACAACATAGGCTCACGGGTTCACTCCTTTGTCCTTGACCAACATCTTCAAATTCTTCACTCACTTGAGATTCATTAATCACATCACACATATTCTCAAGTGGTGGGAAAGTTTTACACACAAGTTGATCAACACAATTTTTATATGACGATGTACTTTCATTCAACGCAATAGCTTCAACACTATATGAACATAAATGGATCTTACTAGAAGAGTCGATTCGGTCATCTATAGGATCAACTAGTGTATTCACTCGCATAACATGTACATCATCCACAAGTGGCAAGGAATCAATATACTCATATGTAGGTAAGCTACTACTCACACTCAACGACTTATTAGTCACATGTTCATCATTCACATGTACCAAAGTATAAGAGTTAGCTATTTTTCCTTGACGTTTATGAATATGTTCATCTTTACCTCGGTGTAAAAGTCCTTCACAAGTTTGGGAAGCAACTTCCTTTGGGAAGCTCTCACTGCAAGGTGTTTGGACCTTAGGTTTTGGATTTGATGGGATATGTGTGGATACCAATTGGCGTAGCCTTTCAACATGCCCTTTCATGTCTTCAATAATGTCAGTGATGCGGTCAAATGTGGCATCGAGATTGGTGGCAGCCATGGTACCTAAAAGAAAAGACAACAACAAACAACAAAACAACAAACTTGTTAGCTCAAGAATGCCTCACCACACTCTCACTCTCGATTTTTACCTCACACTTGATTTCACAAGTGTTGAAAGTCGGCTTGTACTTCGCATGTGATTGAGGTCGAGTCTACTCTTGCCCGGAATAAATTTTCATTTGAGTTGACTCAAAGAAAATTTGTTTACAGACTTGAACCAACAAGATACAACAAATTCACAAAAGATAAAAGCACACAACAAACATAGACACAAACAAACGGACTCTACAACTAACTTACAATCTAGTAGGAGATTACTAGTTTGTTAATTAGTGTTCGATCCAACAAACGAAACTAGGAAACAATAAAATGAAACTAAGAAATCTAAAATTTGAGCTTAAAAATTATCGGTGAACAGTAAAAACGTGATGTGGCAACCACATATTGGTTGCAGTTGTTATCAAATTTTATTTTCTAATTCAAGTCTTGGTCCAATTGTAATTTGGAATTGGTGGGAATTGGTTAAGGAGAGAAAACAAGTCTTGAAATCCTCTTTCAAATTCAAAAAGCAAGACTTGACTTTTCTCCTTAAGACATGGTCCTTAAATCATGGAAGGTTGTTGGAAAAGTGGTTGTTAAAGTCCTTTAGTGGTTGGAATTGGTTGTAAAAGTCTTGAGAGGTCTTAAATTTTGAAAATATGTCTTTCAAGACTAACAAAATACACACTCTCTTTCTTCAACTTCCAAGATCAAACATCCACTTTTTCTTCAACAATAGATGAAGATGTGAAGAACGCCAAGAACATATTTTTTTGAATCTTGAAGTTCTAAGGTTCAAGTTGGACCCCAAACATCAATAATACCTTTCCAAGTTTAAAAATACAACACAACACCATACACATTCAAACCTTGAACCAACAACGCACCACACGTCCAAGCTTTGAATCCGCAACAACAATACCAACAACAATCACACGGCCAAAGTTTAGGTTCACAACAACAACATCAACAATTAAAGCTCAAATCTAGATCTAGACTTCTTTAGTGTTAGAGGTGAAGAAGCTAACACTAGAAATAAAAAAACAAATAAAATGACTTTTAGATCTAGACTCAAAATAAAAAAAATCTCGGCCAAGACACAACACGAACACAATTTTGTCCAAGACACAAAAATGGACAGATTTGCTTCTTTTTGAAATTTTCAGATTTCAACTTTTTTTTTTTGAATTTTCTAACAAGCAAGCCCAAGATTGATCTTGTAGGAACAAGATATAGCCATGCATTGATACCAAATGATACAAGATCGACACAAAAACATACACCAAAATAGTCAATGATTTGAAGAACCGAGGACCCCCTTTGATGACCTCTCTCGGATTCACAAGAAGAACAAGAAAGGAAATGACATCAAGATTAAAACACACTAAAAACAATAACAACACTTGATGAACAAGATGCAATAACAACAACACACGGTTACAAGACAAGAACACAAATAGATTACACTAGATATAGACAAACGATTACAAGAAAGTAAAGATAGATAGATAGACAAATGAAGCTATAATATTAACAATCCAAAAGCTTATTCCACTTTTGGACCTTTAATATCACACACAACCTAAACCTATCTCTTACGTGACCTCAAGGAAACCAAAACCCCCAAGCAATCTCCGTTTCTAAGCAAATCATCAACACAAGGATTCCACCTTGCCCAAGGATTACACCTTGAAAGAGGCTCTCAAAAGAGGCTACAAATATGTCATATAAAATCTCCTTAAAATGAAGGCAAACTAGCTATTTATAGGTCATGGGCCTTTATTACACAATGGGCCCAAAAGTGACCCTAAAAGCTATTGGGCCCAAAAGTGACCCAAAGCCCAAAATAATGTCATGGGCGTCCATGCTCTCTTGAAGCCCACGCTATCTTCCAAACACGTCGTGGCTCAATGCTCCCGTGGATGACATCATCAAATGTAGCTTCTCCCGCGCTCCAGCTATCATCCACACACGCATTTGTTCCCCTAAAACAACTAATCTTGGATCCATAGATGTGATCCTTGAAGCATCGATTCCAAAGGAGTAGAGCCCATTGATCTTGTATCACTATATCTATCTATATCTATATCTATATCTATATCTATATCTATATCTATATCTATATCTATATCTATATCTATATCTATATCTATATCTATATCTATATCTATATCTATATCTATATCTATATCTATATCTATATCTATATCTATATCTATATCTATATCTATATCTATATCTATATCTATATCTATATCTATATCTATATCTATATCTATATCTATATCTATATCTATATCTATATCTATATCCATATCTATATCTATATCTATATCTATATCTATATCTATATCCATATCTATATCTATATCTATATCTATATCTATAATCTATATCTATCTATATCTATATCTATATAATCTATATCTGTCTATAATGTATATACATAATTTATAATCTATATATAATACATAATATATAATAATAATAATATATTTAAAATATGAAGGGCCTTAAAAATATCGTTTGAACTTTTTGCCCTTCATTGAAAGTCTCTGTTTTAGACAAAAAATATCTTTTCACTATTTTTTTAATATTTAAAAAATTAATTAGATATATTTATGGTAAACCTTTCCTTATTAGAATTCATCAGAATTAATGACAACTAATACTTTTTTCATCAGTTTAAGAATTCTAAATCAACTAAATTTGACTTTAAAAAGATTTGAAAAATTAATTAAATATCTTATGGTAAAACTAAAACCTTTCCTTATTAGAAGTTATTAGAATTAATGATAATTAATATTTTTTTCATTAGTTTAAGAATTCTAAATTAACTAAATTTAATTTTAAGAAGATTTGAAAAATCTAGAAATAAATATAAAAGCGTTAGAATAAGAAAAATTTAAGATGTGTCAAATTTTTAAAAGTTTTAAGTACGTAATAAGAATGTAATTAATGATTTTGTAAAGATTTGACTTTCATAACAAGGAAAGATTTTAGATATAGAAAAAAAAACCTACATTGACTTTTAAAAGAAGGAAAAATTTTAAATATAAAAAAATAACCATAAAATAAATATGGTTCAAATTGATGCGCCTCTCTTAGCCTTTCACAGCAAGGGAAAGAGGTACTGAATGGCAAACATAATAGTATACACCATCTACTTAAAACTTCTGGTGGTAAAATATATATGTGCTTATACTAAAATATATGTTTATGTTTATATTATTATATTAAAGTGTGAAAAATCTTTAAAAAGTGATTTAAACTTTTACACTTTATTAAAAATCTTTGTCATAGATAAAATTTAATTTTAAATGATCAAATGTTACACGTGAAGGCACGTGCAATTAATCTAGTAGTCATAGAAAAGGCATAATTTTATTTTTTTGTGTCTCTACATATTTTAATTTTTGTGTCTCTACAGATTTTAATTTTTTATGCTTAATTAAGAAATGACTTAAGTCATCGATCGGACCCTAATCTTGTTTTGAAATTTTACTTAAATCACTTAATTAAAATTGGTACCTATTAAACACCTTAATTATGTAAAAAGTTATTCCTATTAGGGACTCTTTGGCAATCACCAAAAAATAAAAAATGGGTGTAAGTCACTTGCCGTGATATGTCAAAATTGCCTAGTTAAAAAATGACACGTGGCATTAAAGGCCCAAAATAATTAGTATTAAAAAAAATTATAACCCTCCTGGCCCCCCCTCTCCGCAACCTCCTCTTCTTTATCTTTTTCCCATTTTTAATGTTGTTCACATTCTTCACTCTATCCTCTTCACCAAATTTTAATTAGTACCTTTAAGTTAAAAAAAAATGACTCCCACCCCCTCCCTCCATCTCCATTTACGCTGTACACTGCCATCCACCATAGGACTCAAAAAACTCCTGTGTAACTCTATTTTTTCCGACAAAATTCTTCTTCTTCTACAATGAAAAATGAGATGGAGAAGATAACTCAAAAAGGATTGAAGAAGATGAAATAACTTGTTGGTTTATGAAAAATAACATTTTGATTTTTGTTTTGAATCAAATTTACAATTCTGTTGACTTGTGAAAAAAAAATAGATTTACATTTTGCCGGAAAACTCTCATTTTTTCTAGCAAAGTCTCATTTGTTTTGATATTTACACCTAATTTTTTTGATAAACTTGTTGGACTTAAATTTTAATTAGAGTGATGATGTTTGTTTGGAGGTGGCTGAAAAATGGAGGTGAAAGAATGATGGCCAACCTTTAAAACCTCAATTCCCAAAAATCTGCTTTCTTCTTGTAGATTTAATATTGAAAATGGAGTGAAGATGGGCGGAAATATTAAATCAAATTTAATTTGTTGCTTTGTGCTTTGTTCTTCCTTTCTTCCACCCTAATCAGATTTAATATTTAAAATGGCATGAAAACAGGGTGAAGAAGAGTGAAGAAGATGATGGTTTGAAGGAGGGAGGGGGGGAGTGCAGAAGATGACAGCATGGGGTGGGGTTGCTTCTCTTTTGTTTTTTATTAATAAATTATTATTTATTAAGTAAATTTTTTAGAAAAATAAAATATTATTTAGGTTTCATTCACACGCCCACAGTGAGTGAATACCACGCGACGTGCCATGTGGGCAAAAAAGACCTAAGTAGATCAAATTTTGGATGTGTTCGGGGTCTGGTAGGTATAAGTCAGAGTTAAAGGGTTTAAGTAAAATTTCAAAACAAATTTAGGATCCTAACGATGACTTAAGTCATAAAAACTGTGATTCAATGTTTATCCTATATTATTGGTGTATAATTAGTATATAATATATGTATAAATATTATATAATGACAAAAAGATAATTATACATTAATTATATAATGATTAGACATTGAATATTTAATAATTATACATTAGATATTGATCTAAATATTATATAATGAGAAAATATAATTATACAATGATTATATGGCCAAACCTCTCTATAATGTCAGTGTTTGTTCAAAAATTTTATGACTGCTATAGTGTAATACTCCGTACTTCTACCTAACTTGAAATCATCCCAAGTATGTTAGGAACTTACTTTGAAAGATAAATCCACTTTTATATACGTGGAATTTTTAAGATTTTCATATTTTGTCATGTGAGAAATTGAATTAGCTTTCCAACAATACCAATTTCGTCCAAATCTGGTATCGGGGTAGAAAGTTATGGATGAAATACAGAAAGCAGTCAAAACTGCCCAGGTGTGATGGTGAGAGCCGACGGACCATCGCCCAAGCCATCGCAGCGGAGGCAGTGAGACCACATTCTGCCTAAGGGAGACGGTTCAGGCCGACGAACCGTTGAGCTAGCGACGGACCATCGCCCAAGCCGTCACAGCAGAGTCAGTGAACCCCTATTCTGCCCAGGTGCGACGGTCAGGACCGACGGACCATCGACCCAGCGACGGACCATCACACCCACCGCCGCATAGTTCATTCAGTTATTTTAAAGTCATTTTTAAAAAGGTATTTGGGTCTTTTTCCACCCGTTTGAACCCCTAATAATATCAGATCAAGGCTCATAAGTCCATTATCCATCTACAACATCAAATTAGTGTTTTCTCTCAAAGATAATTCCCAAGAACAAGATCCAAATCATTCTTCAAGAAACTAAGAGATTCAAGTTCTTCAAGTCCAAGAACTTCAAGAAACTCAGAACCCAGGTATGTCATGTGTTGATTAATGAGTCCCTTTCACCCATGAAGTTCAAGATGTCTTTTCAAAATCCAAGATTTATGCATTTATGATTGTTCATGATTTAAATTGAATTGAAATTCATGTTCATAATATTGTAGGGCTTTGATTCATGTTTTAAATTACATACTCCAATGATTGACCCTAGTATATTAAGATTTGCATAATAATCATCAAACCCCCCCCCTCCCCCCTTCAATTTACAAGTTGATTGATGTATCCATGATTATTAGATGTGTTGATGATTGTATAACCAAAGCATGCTCTCCATGTGTTTGATTAGATGCCTGTGTGAAGGAAAAGTGTCATAGTAGTATAATAATATGAAATCCCCTTTCACGTACAAGTTTATGCATGTCAAGGGTTTGATGAAATGCCTTAGTCAATGAATTATGGATATATGTGTGATCATTGTGGTGCTTTAGAACTTCTACTTCATGAAATCTCTAACTTATTGTATTATGGACTGTGATATTGGTCATGTATTCAAGAAAGTCATGCTTTGTCAGTTTCATGCTATCGAGTCCTGGGAGTACTTGTACCCGACAATTAGCTATGTGCCTAGAGCCAGTGTCATGTTTTCAAGATACTCTTAGTCGATCCATGTTCATAGAAATTAAGTCAGTCATGTGACTCAGGAAAACTCAGTAATCTCAGAAATCTCAGAAATTCAGTAATCTCAGTAGTATTCCGTCAGTCAACGGAACTCAGTTAACTCAGTCCAGTTCTGTTCAGTTAATCATGTTCAGTGTCTATTCAGATGGGAGTAGGATTTAGCACCGAGTGAACCCAAGGATGGGAACACACACTGTCAGATGAGGGTTTGATTCTTAGAAGTCATCCTTGCATTCTAGAACTATGTAGCCAACATAGGTTGAGACATCAATACTGTCAGATGAGGGTTGATGAGGTAGATAAACACTGTCAGATGAGGGTTCCACCATTCTCTTTTAGGGACACTGTCAGATGCGGGTCACTCACAACTTGTCCTTACAAGTGGCGCAGTATTGACACCCTTCTAATTGGGGTTACAAATTCGACCCCAACTCAGCTATAATGGATTATTTGGGGCATGTCGCTTTGATGACTACTTTCCACAGTTTTATTTATAGATCAGGACTGTCAGATATAGTTATTCAGTATTGTAATAGAGCTCAAATAGTTCTACAGGATTCAGGACTGTCAGATACAGTCAACTCAGAACAATAAAGAACTCAGCTAGTTCCATCAGAACCTAGACTGTCAGATACAGTCGCTCAATATCAGTTATTTCAGTTATACAGTTATTAGTATCTCATGTTATCAGTACTTAGACTCAGTAATCATGTTATCATGACCTCAGTTATAGTGGTTATGTATTCATGAATGTATTCTCACGTTCATGGTATTCAGTCAGTTAGTATAATTTATGCATGTGAACCCTTTGCATTCAGCCTACCTCACATGCATACCAGTACATTCAAAGTACTGACACATTTGTGCTATGGTGTTTTATACCATAGGTTTAGAAGAACGAGCTCCAGAGCATCAGTAGCATTCCAGTCTCCGCAGTCAGAGCTAACAGTGAGTCCTCATCCTTCGAGGATATGACTATTACTTTATTATCTCATTAATTAATTTATTAGTTGGAGTTAATTAGGGACATGTCCCATCAACTCCTTATTCAGACAGTTCAGTTAGTTAGAGGCTTTTCAGACTATAGTATGTTCAGATAGTTTATTTCAGTTGTTTTGGTTATTTCATACCCCATCTAGATGTTATGTTTTATTAGCTATTATGTCTCAGTTTTGAACCTTATGGCCTTTCAGCCTTTATTTCCGCATTTCTACTGTATTTTATGCAGTGTTCAGGTACAGATATCAGTTATGGGTTAGCTTGTGATCCTTCGGGGTCATGAGCACCGTGTGGTATTTCGGTTACCAGATTTGGGGCGTTACATATAGAGAGGTTATATATGTATATTGAAATTTAATATTCAGATCTCATTTAGTTGTTATAAACAAAAGTGTGTAAAATTAGAAAGAGCATAAATATAAAAAAGACAAGTATTTGTATCCTTTTTCTCGTAAAGTTATAGAATAACTGATGTGCACCATTTAAATACAATTTTTTTCTTTAAATTAGATATTATTTATTATGTGCATGACATTAATGATGATTACAACAAATATTTGTTACTTTCGGCACATGGATTAAGAAGTAGTAAATGCTAGGAGTAATTTTATCATATTACCATTTGAGTATAATAAATTTAATGCTTTGGAGAATGCATTATATAATGAATCATATTTAATATTAAGTGTAAAATGGGCAGGAATAGGTAAATTATCTATTGATCTTATAAATTGAACAAGTATTATTGGACATCTCAAAATAGAAAAGTGGACAAGTAAAGATAGGCAGAGGGAGTATTTTATTTTGTACATAGTATATTTCTTACAAAATATTATACATAATATTTGAGCACGTTTTTATAGAAAGGTAATTCTACAAAGAAATGTACCACTATCATAAATAATTTTGTTGTTATAGGTAGAATGCCGTTATAGAGAAGTAAAATATAGTATGAAAAATCAATTTCAGAGAGAATTAGGCTGCTATAGTGAAATATCGTTATAACAAGGTGACACTATACAGAGGTTATTGTGTAATTAGTACTTTCACAGATTTATTTTAGAAATCTTTATAAATAATAAATGAGAGTAGTCTAGAATGAGGTTATGTCAAGTGGCATCTTGAAAACTACCATTTTACAATAGAAACATATTTTGTTGATTATTAATTAATTCATATTTGTTTCAAATCTATTTCATATATATATATATATATATATATATATATTGTGTAATTAGTACTTTCACAGATTTATTTTAGAAATCTTTATATATAATAAATGAGAGTAGTCTAGCATGAGGTTATGTCAAGTGGCATCTTGAAAACTATCATTTTACAATAAAAATATATTTTGTTGATTATTAATTAATTCATATTTATTTCATATCTATTCACACACACACACATACACACACACACATATAAAATATTAAAAGTGTAAAGACCCTTAGAAAGGTGACTTGAAATTTTTGGCCTTCATTAAAAGACTCTTCTTTAGATAAAACTGTCTTTTCATTATTTTTTTAATTATTTTTTATTATATTAACTAGACTTACTAAAATATACGGGACTCCTAAAATATATGGTAGGAGAATTAATTAATATTTTCCTTTCTACTAGACTTCCTAAAATATATGAGACTCTTAAAATATATGGTAGGAGAATTAATTAATGTTTTTCTTTCTACTATTCAATTAGAAAAATACTCCTAAAATAGGACTCTATTAAAGAAACACTTCTATAAATATTGAGATGTACGTTAAATTAGAGAACAAACCGATTTGCCTATTGGGAGAATATGATTGATACTCATCTAACTTGATTTGATTGCATGTCTAGATTGGTGGATGCTTGATTTTCTAACCCTTAACTTCTTCACTGTTTTTGTCAGAATAATAGAATTTAATATGTGTTTATATATATATCTTCTTTGTTTTCATTCAAAATCATTCTAGGATCAAAATTTTTGCTCAGACAAGAATTAGTTGGATCAAAATCAAAGCTTTGTGATCATTATTATATTTTTTTTATAGTTTACAGGTCGTAGATGAATGTCGGTTGGCTTTGAAGAATTTCTTATGTAAATGTTAGGTTTAATTGTATTATTTTGATATCTTTATTATCTTATTATTTTATTTTAATTTACAGATGCTAGATGAATTTGGGTCGGCTTTGAAATTTTTCTTAGGTAAAGGTTAGATTTAATTGTATTATCGTAATATCTCTATTAGTTTGTTATTTTATGGTAGTTTACAGTTCGTAGATGAATCTCGATCGGCTTTGAAAAATTTTTGTGTGTAAAATTTAAGCTTAATTGTATTATTTTGATATTATTTTTATCGTATTATTTGGTTGCAGTTTACAGGTGATAGATAAATATTGGTTGGCTTTGAAGATTTTTTTTATGTAAAGGTTAGGTTTAGTTATATTATTTTGATATCTCTATTATCGTATTATTTTGTTATTGTTTACAGGTGGTAGATGAGTGTCAGACGATTTTGAGAAAATTTATGTGTGTAAAGATTTGATTTAATTGTATTATTTTGATGTCTCTGTCATTGTATTATTTTGTTACAATTTACAGATAGTAGATGAATGTCGATCGACGTTTAAAAATATTTTTGGTAAAGATTAGGTTTAATAAATAAATTCTCCATCTTTACATACTCAAAAGATATTAAATTTAATTATTATATTCATCTTTATTATTTAAATAAATATCCTATTTAATGTAATTTTTGAACTCATTAAAGTGAGGTACACGCGCAAGACACATACAACTAAACTAGTATATATAATAATAAATGAGAGTAGTTTAGCATGAGGTTATGCCACGTGCATCTTTATAACTAGCATTTTACTACAAAAATATATTGTGTTAATTATTAATTAATTACTATTTATTTATATCTTCTATATATAATAAGGGAGAGTAGTTTAGCATGAGGTTATGCCAAGTGGAATCTTGAAAACTACTAGCATTTTACAACAAAAACCTATTTTGCTGATTATTAATTAATTCATATTTATTTTATATTGTGATGAAAAATAACTAACCAAAAAATCATTTTAGAATAAAAAATATTATGAAAAAATGTCATCTCTTAAAATATATAACAATTAATTTAAATAATATAAATATTAATATTATAAAAATAAATATTTATGATTCACCATAATTAAATTTTAAAAAAAATGAATATTTATTTAAAAGATGTCATCCCTAAAATAAATAATAATATTAAATAAAAAATATTATTATTTCATTACAATTGAGAAAATCAAGGAAGTATTACAAGAAAACCAATCAAGAGCAGAGTCAATTATAATCAAGAAACTATATAGGAAAGATTATTATGACCAAAGAGTCATTTCGAAAAAAAATAATTATGAAAAAGATGTTATTTTTTGAAATATGTAAATAATTAATTTAATAATAAAAATAATAATATTATTAAAAATAAATATTTATTATTTCATTACAATTGAGTAAATCAAAAAGTTTTACAACAAAAATCAATGAGAAAAATCAATTAGTAAATAATCAATCAAACAACTTATGTGAAGAATGTTATTTATCCAAAGAATCATTTCAAAAGTAAAAATATTATGAAAAAAATGTCATCCCAAAACATGTACACAGTTAATTTAAATACTATAAGTAATATTACTTAAAAAGATATTTATATTTCACCATTATTAAGCAAATCAAGAAAGTATTTTACATGTATAAAAATCGAAAGTTTAAGCTATATTTTAAGAAAAATATTCCTATTTATTATATTGTGTTGAAAATCAACTAAAATTGATTCTACTTTCACAAAATCATTTATATGCGCTTCCTAAAGTTATGCCACTTGATTGCCATGAAAATTAATTAATATTTACACTTATTTTTTCAATAACCTATATTTAAAAAAAAACACTAGTATTTATTGAGAGGATTTATAAAAACTAAGAGTAAATATGCTATTTGAATTTGAAGAGTAAAATATGCAACTCTTTATGAGCTTTTCAGATTTTTTTGAGATGAACATTGTTACACAAAGAAAGACAGGAAAAATATTATTGCATACAACTAAGTGAAGTAATTGTGAAGGGTATAAAATCAAATATTACTTTAGAGGAGATTTGACATTTTTTTACCAAACAAAAAGTTCCGAGAATGTAATATATTTGGGAAATAATTAATCAATTAGTAATTACACCATATATATATGAAAAAAGAATATTATAATTAAGAGTTTCTATAATAAAATAACCTTATAAAATATACTATATATTTGAAATATAACATTACAATGCAGTGTCAGAGTAGATAAAGAAGTGATTCCTCCTCGTGAATTGCAGGTTAGAATTGACAAAGAAATAAATTTTGTTCAAATCTTCCTCTATTTGTATGATCAATTGAATTTGACTTATTATTGATTTTTTTTTTTTGGATGTGTAAAATAAATTATTTCTGCAAGTTTTTACATTTTTTCTATAGATACTTATAGAATGATTTTATAGTAATACATATATGTTACAAGGAGAAAAGAAAACAAAGAGAATTTATTTTTTTGCATTAGCAAACAAATGTATACATTGATTTTTTTTTCAAAGTAAATATATAATATCTCATATTTTATTTTTTGGTCCAGGATTATGGGTCTCATTTGTGGTTTGAGATCTATTTGTTGCCTCATCCAATGATTATGTAATTAATTTATTTGTTATGACATTCAAGTTTCAAATTAAAAATTTATTATAAAAAAATTCATGTGTTTAATTCTAAAGTATACCATTCATTAGTTCTTTATTTTTCTAACTACATTTAGAAGTAAGTTACTTAACTGCTAATAATTATGTCAAATATGCCTTTTCTTTTGTAATGATATATATATCTGTTTGTTTTACATATTAAGATCAATACAAATCACAATATTATTTAATGTGCTCAAATAATTATATTATAATATAATATTATTGACATGCGGATACTAACTTTCATAAAGAAATATTTGAGTTTTATGTTTTTAATAATATTAAGTTCAATATATTAATAGTTAATTTTAGTATTGCATAAATTTATTAATTTCAAATATATCAATGATGTAGAATAAATTTTTTATTAAATCAAACAAGTAAGATAATAATTTTTAACGATTAATTTCTTGTTTCATGTTTCATGTTTTGTTACGACTTTATTTACTGTCTCTGTGTCTTGAGCCGGGGATCTATCGAAATCAACCTCTCTACTTCTTCGGAGGTAGTGGTATGGACTGCGTATATTTTACCCTCCCCAGATCCCACTTGGTGGAAATTCACTGGGCATATTGTTGTTGTTGTTGATTAATTTCATTTAATATTGACAGCGCATCGCGAAGGTACTAATACTAGTTAAGATAACACCAAACAATAAAGTGTGCGTCATATTGTATCCGATTGCAAGACCGCCGCTGCTTCTTTGACATTTACTTCTACTTCCTCAATCGGTGAACCGAATAAGGCTGAAGAGGCAGGGGTATTATTATCTCAAAATGATACGACCCGGACCAGGGCCTAGTCATGTCGGGTGCCTCAAGCCTAATCAAGACCAGAGACCATCCCAATACCTAACCATAACCACCCTACACCCAATGTTGGATAAATTCCAAATATATATATATATATATATATATACATACATACACACACACACACATATATATATATATATATATCATAACAAAATGGAACAATCATAAATCAAATACAGTCAACAGGTGTCAGCTCAATACCAATACCAATACCAATGCCAAGGTTAACACCAATACCGACACCGCCTATACCAACCCAAAGTAGTCCCACAAAGCCTCTATCCAAAAGTAAAACAATCCCCGATCGGGAAATGCCCTCGACCATAGCCAAAACTAAAGTCTATGACATGACAAAAGAATGTAGAGAAATCCATAACATGAAATGGAGCCTTCTGGAGTATGGAAGCTCACCACTTTAATCCAACACAAGCTGTTCCCGAATCCAATCATTGTGCAGGAGGAGGAGTATGGCCGGTTCCTGCATCGTGTGGGGATACAATGCCTAAAGACAGGTTAGCGAGTGAACGCTAGCAAGCACTCAGGATATAGATAAAATAATGCCAACATTTGAAACCAAGTAAATAACCATATGCAAGCACATCCATACATATACATATATAATACATGCCGGGAAAGAAAACCACATTTAGCATACATTTAAAACCTTTAACCTGGGTATGTGTAGCTTAACCATCCTTGAACCACCCACGAGCTATATAGATCCAGTGTTACCCTCTGAACGGGCCCCATTACGTGCAACCACACGAATCGAAGATATCATAGGGGCAGGAGATTCTCATGTACCCTTCACCCACCACGATACATATATACAAGTATAACTTAGAAGATTCTCATGTACCCCACAAGTATATGGTCACTATGACCAATCCTCATGTCAGCAAATATGAGTTTCCAGTGTCCATCCATTGAACTCGCACCTTCACGGTTACCTATCACAACCCACCATTATTGCCCAGTTAAAACTATTAGCACACAACCAAACCACCAATTCCATATATTATTAACCAAAGCTATGAGAATTGGTATCGTCATACCGACTATAGATTGCAAGCAATGTCCTTAGACAATCACTTAGGTGATTCCCATGTACCCCGTAAGTTCCATTATTAAATTTACTTGGGGGATTCTCGTGTACCCCATGAGGTTTCTAATCAGAGCTAGGGCCACCAATGCCTCGCCATTTAGCCATTAAAATCATTTAACCAATTTAGGTTCCATTACCAAATTATACAATGCAATAGCCTCAATAAAAGTCATACCATGTGACAAAACCATTCTCATAGGAATTTTAACAAACATGTAGAGGGCATATAGTTTCCAAAACCAAAACCAAAACCAAATACCAATTGACTATTCCCATGCAATCACATGTTCAAACCATAATTATAAAATAAAAAACCATAAGTAAAGAATGGGAAAACAATGTCCAACCATTTACAACCAAAACCCCCAACATATATTTCAAAACCAAACTATACCCGTAATTAAACCATGAAAACCATTCATTAAAACATGAATTTAGTTGAACTAAAAATGAGGGAGGAGTAACATGCCCTAGATAACGAAGAATACAGAGAGATTTACTCTTGAAAGCCCCTAATTAAATCACCTTGAGGAAACCCTAGCCCTTTCTTGAACCAAAGGCTTAAGATAGTTTTGAGAGAGTTTAAGATGTGTTTTGATCTTTCCAAGTGAAGAATAAATGACCAATTAATGTTATTGGATGTGGGTCTTAAGGGTTTTGGGGTGGGAAATAACTAAAGTGTCCTACCTTAAAAGCTGAAAAGTAAGCGCAGGAGGGTACGACTCCCCCCCTCCCAAACTTGTACACACATCTTACGAGTGGTACACACTACTAGTACCTTGGACAGAATATTGGACTTCAACATTGTCCAACATATGATATCCAAGGACCAATTCATACCAAATCATACTACAAGTACCCATAACTCGTACCCTAGGCAGAATCCTCTAGGTTAGGCACATTAAGCAACATACGAGTGGCTCACCTAACTAGTACCATCTCCATACAAGTCTTATGATATTCTCTTGTACCTTGGACAAAATATAACCAAACCATACTGATTGTCCTATGATTTAAGGACCCTAAACCATACCACATCATACGACAAGTACCCATAAGTCGTATGATGTCCAGAAGCTCAAACTCAAGAAATTTTCTAAGGATTAGAACCCAGGATGTTTCAATTCTCTCCCACTTGGATCATTCTTCCTTGAATGATGGAACATGGAAGTACAAGCACGATTTATACCCCAACACCTCGACTCTAACCTTTAACTAAGTTAGAAAACAAAGATGCAATGAAGTCAATCTTTTCTTGGAGAAAGTTTGAAAACAAAAGTATAATGAAGAACACATACCTTCTGCTTGAATTTCCGGAGCAGAAAACAAGATCGAAAACATGGACTTAATGTCCTCTTCCGCTTCCCAAGTAACGTCTTCAACCTTATGGTTCCTCTATAGAACCTTGACTTGAGCTTCATCCTTGATCCACAAATGACTAACCTACCGATTTAAGATTTCAACCAGAACCTCCTCATAAGATAAAAAATCTAAAATACCAATATCCTTAATAGGCACGATTCGAGAGGGATATCCTATACACTTTCTTAATATAGAAACATAGAACATTGAAAGAATGGAGCTCAAACTAGAAGGCAACTCCAACTCATACGCAACATTACCAACCTTTCGCAAAACCAAGTAAGGAACAATATACTGGGGACTAAGCTTCCCCTTCTTACCAAACTGTATCACTCCTTTCATGGGAGACACGTTCAAGAATATCCTATCCTCAACCTCAAATACTAACGATCTTCGCCTCATATCCGCATAAGACTTTTGGCGACTTTGGGAAGCCTTAAGTCTATTCCGAATCACCTTCACATTTTCCATGGCTTGGTGAACTAAATTTGGGCCAAATATCTCTGCCTCATCAACCTCGAACCACCTTATAGGGGACCTACACCTCCTACCATACAATGCCTCAAATAGAGTCATTCCAATTCTAGAGTGGTAGCTATTATTGTAAGCAAACTCTACAAGAGGTAGATGCTCAACCCAACTACCACCATAGTCTATCATACAAGCACAAAACATGTCCTCCAACGTCTGAATAGTCCTTTCAACTTGCCCATCCGACTGCGGGTGAAAAGCGGTACAAAAACTTACCTTGGTCCCCAAACCTTTCTGAAATGACCGTCAAAAGTAAGATGTAAACTGTGTACCATGATATGAGATGATAGAAATCGGTACCCCATGCAGCTTCACAATCTCATGAAGATACAACCTCGCATAATCCTCAACCGAGAAATTAGTCCTCACTGGTAAGAAGTGAGCATACTTTGTCATCCTATCCACAATGACTGATGTGTGAGAAGATGCTAACACATTTGAGGTTTTTAACTAAGAATAATTGTAAAGTCTTAAGAAAAATTTGTCGTTTTTGATTGTTTTCTGTTTGATATTGCAGTAAAAGTCAAAATGCAAGAGAACCAACAATAATGGAAGTAAAAAAGTTGATTTCTGAGTAAGCACAAAGGGAAGTATAGCTGACGACTTGTCTGATAAGTCGTCAGCCTTGTGATAAACTATCAGAGTTATCAGCAACCTTAGACAGAGAATGACCTTCAGCTAGAATTCATGACGATATGTGTGATAGGCTGTTAGAAGTGTGATAAGACGTCAGGCTCGTTGTTAGGCTTACGTAGGGAATGGGATTTAAAGTGAAGAAGAGACAACAATTCTGATATTTTTTCACATGTCTAATAAGCCGTCACGTCTCATCGTCAACCTAAGGCAGAGATTGTCAAAAGCAAAGAAGATCTGATAACATTCCTGATAAGTCGTCAGACTCTTGATAAGCCATCACACACGTCGTCGCCTGTCTGAGAAAATACTGTGATCTATGATTTTGTTTCCATTATTAGGCTGAAGTATTTAAAGCATATATTAGGGTTTTCTAATAAAAAAGAGGAGCAAAACATCTTGAACTTATTGAAAAGAAAAGAAAAGAAAAAGAGTTCACCTCTTTTTGGGGGCTCAAAACTTAGAATTCAATTTTCAACTCTTTGATCTGGTTGTGGGAATTTTCTCTTAAACTTAGAAGAGAATCAAATTCAGATTTCATCTTTTGTAAGTTTAATTACTTTGAATGATGAATAAAATTATTGCTATCTTTTTCTTTTTCATGTGGCACTAAAACCCACAATTAGGGTTGTGGGATCTATGATTATTACTCCATGGATTTAATAGTTGATTAGGGTTTGAGTGATTGTGGAGACATCTTGATATTCCTTCGTTATGAATGTTATTTATTGGTTGCAAACAATAGATCCCACCTTATGTTGATTTGTTCGAACTGAGAAATAAACTAAAGGTAGCGAATTATCAATGAGAATTTGGGAAGGTTAAGTTCTAATCTAATGATTAATGCTGTAACAAGATTGATCAACTCGAGATAAAATCAGTATGAATAGAATGCTTTCCTAAGTTCGAGAGAATTAGGGAGTTCAACATGTAGGTAGGTTGAGAAACACTTAGATGGACTGTCGAAACTAATAATTTGGTGTTTTTTATAAGTCACGAGAATCCAATACTAAAACTATTATTCAATACAGGATTACTAATCATAGTGATCATAACTCTAGTTTCTCTATATCATTGATTTGAAATATTGTAGTTTAAGCTTTGAGTTCTGAAGCAAGTCAAAACATTAATTATTGTTTGATCATTGAAAACCCTCATTTTATATTTTCATATCATTTGTTTGAATTCAACTTATAGCTTTAGTTTCAAATTAGTTTAATTTCCACTCACATTATTCCCTGTAGATTCAGCCCCGACTCCAAAGTTGGGTAAATATATTGACGATAACTGCCTTGCACTAAATTGACGTGTAAGTTGAGCGTTATAAAAAATAGCGCCATTGCTGGGGAACAATTTGGTGTATTGAGCTGGTTTGAAATTTTAGCCTACTTGCTTGAATTCAAACTTGAAAATATTTGTTTTTATTTTTCTTTTATTTCTTATGTTAGGTAGATTTTTATTTTAGTTTACTTATTACTATGGTATCGTGGAATGAACATGAGCTTGGTGGTTGTAAATCTTATCTTGATGATCCTTGTCCATATTGTAATGGACCTCACTTTTGGCAAGGTTGTAGATATGCTCCCCGGAGAGAGATGTGTGCACCATCTCCATCCTATCGGGAGTATGATTGTTCCTTATGTGGTGGTCAATATAGACATTGGAGTAATTGCCCAAATGCCCCCTATTGCGCTAACCCAAATTCTAGTTCTTCTTATGAGTTTGATAGGTTTTATGATCAAGAAAAAGAAGAACGATACACTATGAAGAGTGGCATTAAAGCTATGTTTCAGTGACTGTTGGATGTCCAAAAAGAAATGTATAATATCATATGTGATATGTGTCAAGACATGAATCCAATCATTCATGAGGAGATGAATATAGAGGTCAATCATTTAAAGTATTTTTCTATATTATGTTTAGATGATATCTTGTTTGTGGAATCATTTAAAATAATGGATGAGTGTGAAGATGAGGAGCAAGAACCCTAAATTGATGTTGAGAAACCCTCAGTGATTTTCCAACCAACCAAACCAACCATGAGAGATGATGCCAAGATTGAGGACATGGTGCTTGAGGCAAAAGAAGAAACAAAGAAAATCTCTAATAAAGACTCTAGCCCAATTCGAAGTAAAGATGTCGAGAAGGTGAATAAAAGTGAGTGTGTAGTAGATAGTGTAATTTTGTAGTAGGATTGATTGGGCCTCATTCAAAGCACTTTTCTACAATATGCTTAGATGATATCTTGTTTTTGAAATCATTTAAAATAGTATAAGAGTGTGAAGATGAGGACCAAGAATCCTATATTCTAGATTTTACATTTGACAAGCAACATAAAAACACACCTCACTTTAAGGCCAAGTGGTTTACCACACTCAATCCATTACTCTACTTCTTAAGTTTTGTACCACCCCCTATGAGCGAGGCAAGAAGATGGACTCTAAGTTGAGGGTGAAATTCATATCCTTAAGGTAGAGAAATATCCTTAGTTGGGTCGTGCCGCGACACTAAATCAGGCGCTTCTTGGGAGGCAACCTAAGGTATTTTGTTTTTTGTATTCGTATTATGTGATTGACATTAGATCTTCGTACCCATGGTGCCACAGGTATATTTTTAACTCTCTTGTTTTGGTTTAATGCATTAGGGACATTGCATGATTTTAAGTTGATGGTGGGGCTACTTGTGGGTGTTGATGTCCTCTTGGGGTTTTTGGTACCGTGCCTCTTTTCCCCTGGAGTCTTGTTCCTAGTAGAGCTGACATATTTAGGCGTATTGTGATTTCTTGTAAAATATTGTAGTTGACTAGGAGAAATACAAGTACCTTAGACAGTTAACATGTTTTTGTTGATTTTTGAACACCTCTCCAATGGTTTGTTTTATAACTGTGTGATATGAATTTATGTGTGACCACTGTGCACCTTGTTATGGCATTAGTACAAGTGACATGATAACTATTTCTAGACAATTGCATGAACCGAATAGGTAGTAGCTTGTGATGTACCTTTGTTCCATGTGTGTGTGAGATACTACCTAGTTCCCTTTGTGTGTTAAATCCAGAACTTTCCCGGTTGGTCTTGCCTTGATTGTAGGATAGCGGTTAGGAGAGGATCATAGACCGTTATTGATATTAGTCCACTTTTAGCCTAAATGACCTTCCATGTGTAAATAATATCCCTTGATCCTGATTTTGAGCCTGAATGTCTATTCTTTTTATTAGACCTATAACCTTCCCATTTGTATCACAATGAACCTGTTTTGGCCCTGGTTCTCCTTGGACATTGTGCACTTTGACTAAGGCAAATAGCCTAAGTTGAGGGTGGCTATCATAGGGGTGTGTGATGTAAAGTGAGTATGAAGAAGGGTAAAAAAGAAAAAAATGCAAGGCTGGGTGTGGTAGAAAAAGAATGAGAATAGAAAAATTATGAAAAAGAGAAAATGAATGAATAAAAACTGCACCCAACTTGAATGTGCTTTAATCAATAAAGGGAGAAATAAGGTAAAGGTTGATAAGTGAGACCCCAAAAGTAGTGTAGTGCCAAGGAGCCTTAGTTACTTTAAATATCATCGAGTATCATACCAGCCCCTAGCCTACATTACAAGCCAAAGAGAAGACCTATAGTGATCCTAGCTGACCTGTCTGAAAATCTTGGTAATGAAAATAAGGGCAAGCCTATGGTATTTGGCATACATTGATTGGAACTTTATTCTGAGAGTGAGTGTCTTTTGATTGTCCACATGGTTACATATGTGATGTCTGATATAAGTGGAGTGGGACTTCTTTGTAGTGAGGGCACACTGGTTACGTTTCTAGTTGCTAACTTGTTTGGATAGTGTAATCTTGGTACATGCATGGTTGTTGTTGCTGAATTGATTCCATATCTTGATTCCTATGTGTCGCATTGTTGTTCTTCAATAATATGCACAGTTGTGGTTTTTAAATTAATTGACCTTGGAGATGGTGAAGATGTTTTGAAATAATATGGATGGTTGACTACCGAATGTACTCTGTATTCTCTTGGTTGTGTTTTAGTTGCTTGAGGACAAACAATTATTTTAAGTGAGGGTGTTGATGTGTGAGCAGATGCGAACACATTTGAGGCTTTTAACTAAGAATAATTGCAAAGTCTTAGGGAACTTTTGTCGTTTTTTATTGTCTTCTGTTTAATATTGCAATAAAAGTCAATATGCAAGAGAACCAGCAATAATAGAAGTAAAAGAGTTGATTTCTGAGCAAGTAGAGAGGGAAGTATAGCTGACGACTTGTCTGATAAGTCGTCAGCCTTGTGATAAGCTATCAGATTTTCGTCAGCCTTAGACAGAGAATGAGCTTCAGCTGGAATTCGTGACGACATCTGTGACAGGCCGTCAGAAGTTTGATAAGCCGTCAGGCTTATCATTAGGCTTAGGCAGGAACTGGGATTTGAAGTGAAAAAGCAACGATAATTCTGATAAGTCATCACATGTCTGATAAGCCATCACGTCTTATCGTCAACCTAAGGCAGAGATTGTCAAAAGTGAAGAGAAGTTGACGACATTCCTAATAAGTCGTCAGACTCCTTATAAGCCATCACACACGTCGTCGCCTGTCCGAGAAAATACTGTGATCTATGATTTTGTTTCCATAATTAGGATGAAGTATTTAAAGCATATGTTAGGGTTTTTTTAAATAAAAAAGAGGGGCGGGACCTCTTGAACTTATTGAAAAGAAAAGAAATGGAGTTCACCTCTCTTTGGGGGCTTAAAACTTAGAATTCAATTTTCAACTCTTTGATTTGGTTGTGGGAATTTTCTATTGAACTTAGAAGAGAATCAACTTCAGACTTCATCTTTTGTATGTTTAATTACTTTGAATGATGAATAAAATTGTTTCTATTTTTTTCTTTTAATGTGGCACTAAAACCCACAATTAGGGTTGTGGGATCTATGATTATTCCTCCATGGATTTAATAGTTGATTAGGATTTGAGTGATTGTGGAGACATCTTGATAATTTCTTTGTTATGATTGTTATTTATTGGTTGCAAATAATAGATCCTGCCTTTTGTTGATTTGCTCGAACTGAGAAATAAATTAAAGGTAGCGAATTATCAACGAGGATTTAGAAAGGTTAAGTTCTCATCTAATGATTAATGCTGAAACAAGATTGATCAACTAGATATAAAATCAGTATGAATAGAATGCTTTCCTAAGTTTCAGAGAATTAGGGAGTTCAACATCTAGGTAGGTTGAGAAAAACTTAGATGGACTGTCGAAACTGATAATTTGGTGTTTTTCATAAGTCACGAGAATCAATGCTACAACTATTATTCAATGGAGGATTACTAATCATAGTGATCACAACTCTAGTTTCTCTATATCTTTGATTTGAATTATTGCAGTTTAAGCTTTGAGTTATGAAGCAAGTCAAAACTTTCATTATTGTTTGATCATTGAAAACCCCCATTTTATCTTTTCGTATCATTTGTTTGAATTCAACTTATAGCTTTAGTTTCAAATTAGTTTAATCGCCACTCACATTATTCCCTGTGGATTCGACCCCGACCCCAAAGTTGGGTAAATATATTGACGACGACCGCCTTACACTAAATTGACGTGTAAGTTGAACGTTATCAAAAATGGCGCCGTTGCCGGGGAACAATTTGGCGTATTGAGTTGGTTTGGAATTTTAGCCTACTTGCTTGAATTCAAACTTGTAAATATTTGTTTTTAATTTTCTTTTATTTCTTGTGTTAGGTAGATTTTTATTTTAGTTTACTTATTACTATGGCATCATGGAATGAACATGAGCTTAGTGGTTGGAAATCTTATCTTGATGATCCATGTCCATATTGTGATGGACCTCACTTTTGGCAAGGTTGTAGATATGCTCCCCGGAGAGAGATATGTGCACCATCTCTATCCTACCGGGAGTATGATTGTTCTTTATGTGTTGGTCAAGATGGACATTGGATTAATTTCCAAAATGCCCCTCCCCCTATTGCGCTAACCCAAATTCTAGTTCTTTTTATGAGTTTTATAGGTCTTATGGTCAAGAAAAGGAAGAATGAAGCACTGGGAAGTGTGGCATTGGAGCTATATTTCAACGATTGTTAGATCTCCAAAAAGAAACGTATGATATCGTTTGTGATATGTGTCAAGACATGAATCCAATCATTCATGAGAAGATAGATATAGAGGTCAATCATTTAAAGCATTCCTCTATATTATGTTTAGATGATGTCTTGTCTGGTGAATCATTTAAAATCATGGAAGAGTGTGAAGATGAGGAGCAAGAACCCTATATTGATGTTGAGCAACCCTCAGTAATTTCCCAACCAACCAACCAATCATGAGAGATGATGCCAAGATTGAGGACATGGTGCTAGAGGCAAAAGAAGAAACAAAGAAAATCTCTAATAAAGACTCTAGCCTAATTCGAAGTGAAGATGTCGAGAAGGTGAATAAAAGTTAGTGTGTAGTAGATAGTGTAAATTTTGAAGTAGGATTGATTGGGCCTCATTCAAAACACTTTTCTACATTATGTTTAAATGATATCTGTGG
The DNA here is from genome assembly GCA_030864215.1 of Capsicum pubescens. Taxonomy (NCBI): domain Eukaryota; kingdom Viridiplantae; phylum Streptophyta; class Magnoliopsida; order Solanales; family Solanaceae; genus Capsicum; species Capsicum pubescens. The sequence continues at coordinate 270,921,990 of CM061548.1, forward strand.
AATCATTTAAAATAGTAGAAGAGTGTGAAGATGAGGAACAAGAGTCCTATAATCCTGATTTTATTTTAGACAAACAATATAATAATACACCTCACTTTAAGACCGAGTGGTTTACCACGCTCAATCCTTTACTCAACTTCTTAAGTTTTGTACCACCCCCAAGGACCAAGGCAAGAAGATGGATTCTAAGTTGGGGGTGAAATTCATATCCTCAAGATGGTGGAAAAACCTGAGTTCTGTCATGTCGTGACACTAAATTAGGCACTTCTTGCGAGGCAACCCAAGGAATTTTATTATTTGTATTCGTATTATGTTATTGACATCAGATATTCGCACCCATGGTGCCACAGGTATGTTTCTAACTCTCTTGTTTTGGTTTGACGCATTGGGGACATTGCATGATTCTAAGTTGAGGGTGGGGCTACTTATGGGTGTTGATGTCATCTTGGGGTTTTTGTTGCCGTACCTCTTTTCCCCCGGAGTCTTGTTCCTAGTAGAGCCGGCATGTTTAGGCGTATTGTGATTTGTTGTAAAATCTTGTAGTTAACTAGGAGAAATACAAGTACCTTAGGCAGTTAACATATTTTTTGTTGATTTTTGAACACCTCTCCAATGGTCTATTTTATAACTGTGTGATATGCATTTATGTATGACCACTGTGCATCTTGTTATGGCATTTGTACTAGTGACATGATAACTATTGCTAAATAATTGCCTTAACCGAATGGGTAGTAGCTTGTGATGTACTTTTGTTCCATGTGTGTGTGAGATACTACCTAGTTCCCTTTGTGTGTTAAATCCAGAACTTGCCCGGTTGGTCTTGCTTTGGTTGTAGGATAGCGGTTAGGAGAGGATCATAGGCCGTTGTTGATATTAGTCCACTTTTAGCCTAAATGACCTTTCATGTGTGAATAATATCCCTTGATCCTGATTTTGGTCCTGACCGTCTATTCTTTTTATTATACCTATCACCTTCCCATTTGTATCACAATAAACCTGTTTTGGCCCTGGTCCACCTTGGACATTGTGCACTTTGACTAAGGCAAATAGCCTAAGTTGAGGGTGGCTATCATAGGGGTGCGTGATGTAAAGTGAGTATGAAGAAGGGTAATAAAAAAGAAAAAAATACAAGGCTGGGTGTGGTAGAAAAAGAATGAGAATAGAAAAATTGTGAAAAAAAAAGAATGAATAAAAACTGCACCCAGCTTGAATGTGCTTTAATCAAGAAAGGGAGAAATAAGGTAAAATTTACTAAGTGAGACCCCAAAAATAGTGTAGTTCCAAGGAGCCTTAGTTACTTTAAATATCATCGAGTATCATACCAGCCCCTAGGCTACATTACAAGCCAAAGAGAACACCTATAGTGATCCTAGCTGACCTGTCTGAAAATCTTGGTAATGAAAATAAGGGCAAGCCTATGGTATTTGACATGCATTGATTGGAACTTCATTATGAGAGTGAGTGTCTTTTGATTGTCCACATGGTTACATATGTGATGTCTGATATAAGTGGAGTGGGACTTCTTTGTAGTAAGGGCACACTGGTTATGTTGCTAGTTGCTAACTTATTTGGATAGTGTAATCTTGGTACATGCATGGTTGTTGTTGCTGAATTGATTCCATATCTTGATTCCTATGTGTCACATTGTTGTTCTTCAAACAATGCACAATTGTTGTTTTTAAATTAATTGACCTTGGAGATGGTGAAGATGTTTTGAGATAATATGGATGGCTGACTACCGAATGTACTCTGTATCCTCTTGGTTGTGTTTTAGTTGCTTGAGAACAAGCAATTGTTTTAAGTTGAGGATTTTGATGTGTGAGTAGATGCTAACATATTTGAGGTTTTTAACTAAGAATAATTGACAAGTCTTAAGCAATTTTAGTCGTTTTTGATTATTTTTTGTTTGATATTGCAGTAAAAGTCAATATGCAAGAGAACCAACAATAATGGAAGTAAAAGAGTTAATTTTTGAGCTAGTAGAGAGGAAAGTATAACTGATGACTTGTCTGATAAGTCGTCAGCCTTGTGATATGCTAATAGAGTTGCTGTCAGCCTTAGACACAGAATGAGCTTCAGCTGGAATTCATGACGACATCTGTGATAGGACGTCAAAAGTGTGATAAGCCGTCAGGCTCGTCATTAGGCTTAGGTAGGGAATGGGATTTGAAGTAAAGAAGTGATGAAAATTCTGATAATTCGTCACATGTTTGATAAGCCATCACGTCTCATCATCAACCTAAGGCAGAGATTGTCAAAAGTGAAGAGGAGCTGACGACATTCCTAATAAGTCGTCAGACTCCTGATAAGCCGTCACACACGTCGTCGCCTGTCCGAGAAAATACTGTGATCTATGATTTTGTTTCCATAATTAGGCTGAAGTATTTAAAGCATATGTTAGGGTTTTCTAATAAAAAGGGGGGGGGGGGGCGGAACATCTTGAACTTATTGAAAAGAAATGAAAAGAAAAGGAGTTCACCTCTCTTCTGGGGCTCAAAACTTAGAATTCAATTTTCAACTCTTTGATTTGGTTGTGGGAATTTTCTATTGAACTTAGAAGATAATCAACTTCAGACTTCATCTTTTGTAAGTTTAATTACTTTGAATGATCAATAAAATTATTGCTATCTCTTTCTTTTTCATGTGGCACTAAAACCCACAACTGGTTGTGGGATCTATGATTATTCCTCCATGGATTTAATAGTTGATTAGGGTTTGAGTGATTGTGGAGACATCTTAATAATTCCTTTGTTATGATTGTTATTTATTGGTTGCAAACAATAGATCCCGCCTTATGTTGATTTGCTCAAACTTATAAATAATCTAAAGGTAGCGAATTATCAACGAGGATTTGGTAATGTTAAGTTCTCATCTAATGATCAATGTTGTAACAAGATTGATCAACTCGAGATAAATCAGTATGAATAGAATGCTTTCCTAAGTTCGAGAGAATTAGGGAGTTCAACATCTAGGTAGGTTGAAAAACACTTAGATGGACTGTCAAAACTAATAATTTGGTGTTTTCCATAAGTCACGAGAATCCAATACTACAACTATTATTCAATAGAGGATTACTAATCATAGTGATCACAACTCTAGTTTCTCTATATCATTGATTTGAAATATTGTAATTTAAGCTTTGAGTTCTGAAGCAAGTCGAAACTTTAATTATTGTTTGTCATTAAAAACTCCCATTTTATCTTTTCGTATCATTTGTTTGAATTCAACTTATAGCTTTAGTTTCAAATTAGTTTAATCGCCACTCACATTGTTTCCTGTGGATTCGACCTCGACTCCAAAGTTGGGTAATTATATTGACGACGATATCCTTGCACTAAATTGACTTGTAAGTTGAGCGTTATCAATGACCCATACCAAATCAAATTGGTTTTGAGACCGAGGAAGACCAGTAACGAAATCCATGTTGATCACTTCCCATTTCCACTCTGGCAACTCAATTTCTTGATATAATCCCCTGAGCCCCATCTTCTCAACTTTTACTTGTTGACACACCACGTACTTGGCCATAAAATTAGCCACATACCTCTTCATATTGTTCCACCAATACATCTCCTTAAGGTCATGATATATCTTCATTGAACCAGGATGAACAACATAGCGCGACTAATGCGCCTCAACCAAGATCCTTTCTCGCAAAGCATCGACATCGGTAACATATAATCTCTCTTAGTATCGCAAATTACCATCACCACTAATCTCGAAGGCCATTACCTTATGTCAACCAATATCACCCTTGATCCTCATCAAGACGGAATCTAACACTTGTTTCTCCCTCATTTCACCACCCAAAGACGACCGTGCCACTTTCTAAACGAACACACCACCATCCTCAGGGTCCAAGAAGCGAACTCCAAGGTTAACCAAATGATGAATATCCTTCACCAAACCCCGTTTCTCCTTATCAACATGAGCTAGAATCCCCATGGACTACCTGCTAAGAGCATTAGTAACCACATTAGCTTTACCTGGATAGAAGTGAAGACTCATATAGTAATCCTTGAGAAGCTCAAGCCATCTTCTTTTCCTGAGGTTCATCTCTTTCTGAGTAAAAACATACTGCAGGCTTTTATGAATAGAAAAGATGTCCACATGTACTCCATACAAATAGTGACGCTAGATTTTCAATGCGAACACCACAACTAACAATTCCAAATCATGAGTTAGATAATTCCTTTCATGCACCTTCAACTATCTAGAGGCATAATCTATCACCTTGCTATGATCCATCAAAACGAACCCAAGCCCTACACGGGACATACCACAGTAAACCAAAAACCTCTCAGTGCCTTTAGGCAACGTTAAAATTGGAGCCGAAGTTAGCTTATACTTCAGCTTCTCAAAACTACCCTTACAAGAATTAGATCACAAGAACTTTACATTCTTCAGAGTCAATTTAGTCATCGAGGCAGCCATTAAAGAAAAGCTTTCCACAAACCTCCTATAGTAACCCGCTAAACCCAAAAGCTCTGTTCAACCAGAAAAGTGACAACGTTCAACCAAAATTTACATTTAGAAAATTTGGCATACAACTTCTGTTCTTTCAGAGTCTGCAACACACCTTAGAGGTGATTGACATAATCCACCTTACTCTTGGAGTACACCAAAATGTCATCTATGAACATAATGGCAAACAGATCCAAAAATTGATGAAAGACCCTATTAATCAAACCCTTAAATGTTGTTGGGGCATTAGTCAACCCAAAAGACATAACCAGAAACTAAAAATGACCATACCAGGTACGAAAAACTATCTTAGGGATATCTACCTCCCTAATCTTAAGCTAATGATACCCAGACCGAAGATCAATTTTGGAGAAAAACTTAGCACCTTGCAACTGATCAAACAAATCATCTATCTTGGGAATAGAATACTTGTTCTTTACCATTACTTTTTTCAACTGCCAGTAATCAATACACATCCGAAATAAACTATCCTTCTTACGCACGAATAACACAGGTGCACCCCACGGGGATGCACTAGGACAGATAAAACCCTTATATAAGAGATCTTTTAATTGCTCCTTAAGCTCTTTCAACTTAGCTGGAGCCATTCTATACGGAGGAATAAAAATTAAATGAGTGTTCGAAACAAAATCAATCCCAAACTCAAATATTTCTATCTAGTGGAATACCGGGAAGGTCACCAGGGAATACCTCAGGAAATTCATTTACCACTGGAACAGAATGCAAAGAAGAACCCTCCGAGTTAGAATCTTTAACCCGAACTAGATAATAAAGACACCCCTTCTAGATCAATCTCTAAGCTCTAAGATATGATATAAAACTCCCCTTAGGATCTAGGGAACCACCCTCGGGCTCAATAACAGGCTCATTAGAAAATTTAAAGACAACCTTACGGTTCGACAATCTAATAACACATAGCCTGAGTGCATCCAATCCATCCCCAATATGACATAGAAATCCACCATATCTAATTCAAACAGATCCACCAAAGTTTCTTTACTACTAACAGATATCACACATACCCTATAGACTCTTTTAGCAATCACAGAGTCACCTACCAGGGTAGAAATAGAAAAAGGGTCTGAAATACACTCCAGACCAAATCCAAAATACACAGTGACAAATGGGGTCACATAAGAGAGAGTGGACCCCAGATCAAGTAAACAATACACATCACAAGAAAAGAGTTGCAACATACCAGTCACAACATCAGGTGATGCCTGGGACCTCTATCAGGTAGTGAGAGCATAAAGATGGATCTGACCAGTGCTGGAACTAGATGGTGCACCTTTTAGTGCTAGAGTTGAAGATGAAGCAATCGAAACCTTATTTTCCCATACAGGACAGTTTCTAAGCATATGTCCTGGCTGACCATAGTTGAAGCATCTGTCCCTTCCCTCATCACAGAAACCCCGATGTAAATGATCACAAAATCTACAAAAGGGATATGATGGATCCAACTGGGCCTCACTAGCCTGAGATTGGGCACCCTGTGCCCTAAAGTTATTGCCATCATGGAAATGCCTATCACCCGACGACTTTGGGTAAGGAGCACTAGCCATGGATAAGGAACCAGAACTGTCCCATTTCTTCTTTAGCCACTTACCTCCATTCTTGACACTCTGTTGTTGACCACCACCCTGCTCAAAAAATCTGAACTTCTTTCCCTGCCTCTCACTTAACTCAGCCTGCTTCATCTTTTCTTCCTCTACCTGCTGCATGTACATAACCAACCTGGAGATATCCATGTCCTTGATTAACATAACAACCTTACTCTCAATGATCAACTCACGAGACAATACCGAAGCAAACTTTCTTATTCGGGCACTCATGCTAGAAACCAACTCCGAAGCATACCACGATAACTGGTGAAATTTCAAGGCATACTCCTTGACTGATATTTTACCCTGCCTCAGATTAACAAACTCTTCCTCCTTAGCCTCCCTCAACTCCTGAGGAAGAAGTGGTCCAGAAAAGTATTAGAGAAATCCTCCCTCAGTGATGACTCATCAGTGTCACCCCTTTCCTGGTCCCATTTCTCATACCATTGGTATGCTATATCCTTTAGCTGATATGCGGAAAACTCTATGACCTCCATATTTATGGCATGCATAACACGAAAAATCTTTTTCATCTCATCCAGAACCTTGAGGATCCTTCTCCACCTTAACACCATTAAAGGTCGGAGGGTTTAACATCATGAATGGGCCAACCCTTGTGGCCTCAGAAGATGGAGTAACAGGAACACTATGCTCAGATTGAGTATCTACCAACTGTGCTAACAAATGGATGGACTGACAAAACTCATTGTTGATTACTTAAACTTGAGGAGTCTGAGAACGACTAGACGGAATCAGTAGAACTCCAGAATAATCCAAAATTGGACCCCTAGATCGAGTATGGATCCCATGAGTAGAACGTGTTCCATTAACATTATCCCCAGTTGGGACAGTGGAGTTCCCGTGAACTTCAGATCATCAAGGCATGATCTGAAAAGCGAACAAATGAGAATTAGAGAAGATTCTAAGACTTAGACTCTAAAGCTTGAAAATAGAAAATAAGAAAAAAAACTTTTCAAAATGCCTTGCATCCTCTCCCTTATGAGTGTGGCGCACTACACACCCTTAAAAGATACTCTACTCGACACGGCTTTGTGGACTCCCAATTGATCATAAACCTAGGGCTCTTATACCCATCTGACATGACCCAGACCAGGGCCTAGTCGTGTCAGGTGCCTCAAGCCTAACCAATATCGGAGACCACCCCCAATACCCAATCATAACCACCCTACACCCAATATTAGATAAATTATGAATATAGATATATATCATAACAAAATGGAACAATCATAAATCAAATGCAGTCAATCGGTATCAGCCTAAATACCAATACCAATGGAAAGGCTGACACCAATACTGACACCACCCATACCAACCCAAAGTAGTCCTTTAATGCCTCTATTCGAAAGTAAAATAATACCCGATCGGGACATGCCCCCGACCATAGCCAAAATCAAAGTCTATGACATGATAAAAGTATGTAGAGAAATATATAACATGAAATAGAGTATTTAAAAGTATGGAAGTTCACTAATTCAATCCAACAAAATCTGTCCTTGAATCAAATCACTGAGCAGGAGGAGAGTATGGCCGATTCCTGCATCGCATGGGGATACAACGCTCGAAGACGGGTTAGCGGGTGAACACTATCATGCACTCAGGATAAGGATAAATTAATTCCAACATCTAAAACAAAGTAAATAACCATATGCAAGCATATCCATACATATACATATATAATCCATGTCGGGAAAGGGAATCGAGTTTAGCATGCATTTAAAATCTTTAACCTGGGTATGTGTAGATTAACCATCCTAGAACCACTCACGGGCTATATAGGTCCAGTGTTAACCCCTGAACGGGCCTATTGCATGTAGTCGCACGAACAAGATATATCCTAGAGATAGAGGATTCATGTGTACCCTTCACCCTTCATGATACATATATACAAGTATAAATTAGGGGATTCCCGTGTTCCCCACAAGTATATGGTCTCCATGACCAATCCTCATGTCGGAAAATATAAGTTTCAAGTGTCCGTACATTGGACTCACACCTTCACGGTTAGCTATCACAACCCACCATTATTGCTCAGTTAAAACCATTAGCACAAAAATGAACCACTAATTCCATATATTATTAATCAAGGCTATAAGAAGTGGAATCTTCATACCAACTATAGCTTGCAAGCAATGTCATTAGCCAATCACTAAGGGGATTCCCATGTATCTCGCAGGTTCCATTATTAGGTTTACTTGGGGGATTCCCGTGTACCTCATGAGGTTTTTTAATCAAAGCCAGGTCCACCAAGGCCTTACCATTTAGCCATTAAAACCATTTAACCAATTTAGGTTCCATTACCAAATTATACAATGCAATATTTTCCATAAAAGTCATACCATGTGACAAAAACATTCTCATAGGCATTTTAACAAACATGTTGAGGGCATATAGTTTCCAAAACCAAAACCAAATACCGATTGACCATTCCAATGCAACCACATATTCAAACTATAATTATAATATGAAAAACCATAAGTAAAGAATGGGAAAACAATGTCCAACCATTTACAACCAAAACCCCCAACATATATTTCAAAACCAAACAATAACCGTAATTAAACCATGAAAACAATTCATTAAAATATGAATTTAGTTAAACTAAAAATGAGGGGGGGAGTAACATGCCTTAGATAACAAAGAAGATAGAGAGATTTTCTCTTGAAATCTCCTAACTGAATCACCTTGAGGAAACCCAACCCTTTCTTGAACCAAAAGCTTGAGAGAGTTTAAGATGTGTTTTGATATTTCTAAGTGAAGAATGAGGGACCAATTAATGTTATTAGATATAGGTATTAAGGTTTTAAGGGTGGGAAATTTCTAAAATATCCTTAGCTTAAAAGCTAAAAAGTGAGCACAGGAGGGTACGACTCCCCCCTCCCCAACTTATACATACATCTTACGAGTGGTACACCCCACTAGTACCTTGGATAGAATGTTGGACTTCAGCATTGTCCAACATATGATATCCAAGGACCAATTCATACCAAATCATACTACAAGTACCCATAACTCGTACCCTAGGTAGAATCCTCTAGGTTATACACATTGCGCAATATACGAGTGGTTCACCTAACTCGTACCACTCCATACGAGTCTTATGATGTCCTCTCGTACCTTAGACAAAATGTAACTAAACCACACTAATTATCCTATGAGTTGAGGACTCTAAATTATACCACATTATACGACAAGTACCCACAAGTCGTATGATGTCCAGAAGCTCAAACTCAAGAGATTTTCTAAGGATTAAAACCTAGGGTGTTTCACAAAATCACCGTCGCGATCACAACAACAAAGGAGCCCGAGGTTTGCACCAAAATGGGATGGCGTCCATTGTTTTGGAATAATTCTGTCGTATTGATTTTACATGAAGTCTAAAGATTGAAATTCTTTATTCTTGTTTGATTGTAATTAGCCACGACAATGTAACAATTACACTTTGTTTGGATGGTGGTTTACCATGGTTTCATAATATACGATATTGTATGGTATGGTATAGTACAGTACAGTATAGTACAATACAATGTTAGGATACACTGTATAGTTCACTTTATTTAATGAAAGTTTTATTGTTTGGTTTGACCGTATGGTACTGTACTGTAACTGGTAAGTTTACTAAAATGCCCTTAATTATTATAAATGTTAAATTTATCAATAATTATTAATAAAATAATTTTCTCCCTACTAATTTGTCATAAATTATGTCATATAGATATATTAAATTGTTAAGTTCATAAAAATTCTAACAAACTCAACAAAATAGTAGATCAAATAAATAAAACCAGATCTATTTTTATAATAACAAGTTTCATTTCTTTGTGGTGTTTTGAAACGTGACACCAATGACAAGTAGAAAGTTTGAAGGCATTTTTTGTGAATGCTACGGGTGTGTTAGGTACGGAATTCAAAAAGAAAAATATTTTCCAAGAAAATAAATTATTTCTTATTTATTTTCTTGTGTTCCTAACACAAATAAAAGAATATTTCTAAAAACAATTATATTTACTTAACACAAAATAATAAAAACAAATATAATAAAGGGAGGTCGGGTAAAATATAAATTTTTTAAAAATATTTAGGGATGTGGATAGTGGAGTAGGGGGTCGATATAAGGGGTAGGGGTAAGAAAAAAGTTCTAATTTTTTTTAAATAGTATTAATTTTAAAAATTATTTCTTTTTTTTTTGTGGGGGGAGGAGGAGGGCTGGTAGGGGAGTAAGAAAATTTTCTTAAAAGTCTCTTTAAAAAAATAAAAATAAAAAAGAAATTGGTGGGGAAGGGGGGTTAGTAGGTGGCGGGTGGTGGGTTGGGGGTGAGGGTTAAGTAAGAACAAGTTTTTGAAATATTTTTTTTTAAAAAATTAAAAAATAAATTGGTGGGGGTTTGGTGGGGGTAGGGTTGGGTCAAGGTAGGGGTGACGGCGATGCTGGTGGGGTGGGGGTCGAGGTAGGAGGTGGAGTTAAATAATATAAGGTGAAGGATAATAAAATTATATAATATTAAGTAAGGGCATAATTGAAAAAAAAATAAGCAAATCATGATATACCACCAAATCGGTGGTTACATAAAATAGTGGTTTTCATGGTTATCAAACCATGAAATTAAATCATTCTATACCATACATTTTAAGAAACAGTCAATACAAACATGGTTTTCTTAATAACTATACCATACCATAAGAAATCACCATCCAAACAGAGGGTTAATCACGAAGATTAATACAATTTACTTTTTTTTAGTATTAAATCTGATTATTCATTTGGTTTTTTTACCTTTTTCGAATGATTCATGAATTTAGAACTAATATAGGAAAATTGAAACTAAAAAAATGTTAGGCTAATCTCTCTCTCTCTCTATATATATATGTATGTATATATATATGTATATACTAAATAGTAAGAAAGTCTTACTTAGATTGTTGCCAAGTGGAGGGTTAAAAAATAAACATATGTTATCTTCTAGGACAATTTAGTTAATCAATATCATATCACAACTATTCTAAATGTGGGAAGCTATAAAGTTTCAACTAAAATATTCCTATAAAAGTCACAATGTTATGGATAAAAATATAATTATTCATTAATCAATCTATCTCTCTCTTTATATATATATAAAGGAGAAATAGTAACCTGCTGATACAAGTGCCAAGCCAAGACCTTTCACCCAAAGTCAAGCTAAGGAACTTCAACAATTTCAATCATTGCTTATGTAATTGAAGGCCTGTGAGAGTGTGATGATCCGACTAAGGGAGGGTACTTGATGGTTTGTGAAGAAAAACTTTGAAAGAACTACTTTCTTACATATCATGGTCGCCTAAAAGGAGGGGTATTGTGGACTTTTTGCACTCTTAAGTTACACTCAAGAGGCACCTCTTATGAGGCTTCATTAAGGGCATTAGAGTCTTTTATTATGTAATAGTATAAATAGACATTTTAGCATCTATTTTCATTAGACTTTTGATGACATTGAATATTACTCTTAGTTTGTAACTTAGTCTTCTAGTTGGTAGCTTAGAATTCGAAATTGAAACCCTAATAGCAATTTAAATTGGATTTTCACTTGTTTTGGGAATTTGGCAAGAAAGGTGTGCTTGAGGAAGTGTGAGTCCTTTGGGTCACCTAAGAGAGTGGTTTGAACTTCCATTTGTGAGATGTGATTGGAGATTTGATATATCTCCTTTTGTTAATCATCTAGTGGAAGTAAAGGTCACTTTACAATCTTTATATTTTTGCATTCTTCTTCATCACCTTTCTTCTTAGTGTGTTGTTTTATCTTTATATGCTTGATGGTTTTTGTGTTTTGTATCTCCATTTTTGTGAGTTCATAGCTTTGGGATATTATTTGATATCAGAGCCTTGGTTAGGGTTGTTCCAACTCCCTAAATCTTGGTTTTAGTGTTCTTATTTAGAAAATCTCAAAAAAAAAAGAGTCAAAAAATCAGAAAATACAAAAAAATAGTGTCTAGTGTTGTCTTGTGTTAGATACAAATTTAGAACTTAGATCTCCAAGTTTTTACTTTGTGTTTGAAGTTTCTTGCACTAGATCCTTGCTCTCTAGTGCCTAGGGATTCTAGATCTACGTTTAGAGTAAAGTTTGGTTGGTTTTGAGCTAGATCCACCATTGTAGTGGCTTGTTTGAAGCTTATTGGAGAAGGTGACGTTTTGGGTTTGTGTTGGTGACTTGATTTGTGGCTTATTATTAGTGGGTTGAGTTTGTTTTAGCATAAGAAACCTAGATCTACGAAAAAAATCAGATTTGGAGTCCATTTGCTTGTTGGTCAAACTTGGTCAACACTTGAATATTCATCTTATTCATCCTTAATCTTCATATCTTAGTGAAGAAGAATATTCAAAGGTGTTGTTTGATTCAAAAGAGGGAAGAAAGAGAGTGAAAAGGTTGTTGGTCCAAAAACATATTCAAAGAATATTCCATTCTTCCAAAAGAAAGGGGGGACTAAAGGACAAATCAAGTACATTGCATTTATTAAGGGGGGGGGACCATTACATTTCATTTCAATTTAAGATTTGAAGGGACTCTAAATTGCCATCTTACCCCCTCCAAATCCGAAAACTCTTCTTCCCCAAAGTGGTGTTTAGCCGAAATAAGTTTTTGAGAAATTTAAAATTTTGAAAGGTGACAACCAACCCCGTAGTGCCACGTCATCACTTGTGATCAACCAAAATTCGTCTCTAAAATTAGATTTTCTAGTTTCTAATTTTTTTATTCTAGTTTCTTTTAAGTTAATTCTACCACTAATTAGCAAACTAGTAAGTACCTACTAGGTTGGTAATTAGTCTAGAGTTCGTTTATTTCGTGTCTTCGGTTTTTTGTGTGCTCTTCTCGTTCTTAACTCGTATTATTTTGTTGGTTCAAGTCCGTGCATCACTTTATTTGAGTCATTTAAAACAAAGATCGATTCCGGACCAAAGCTTCTCACCTCTCGAGTTACTTGCCAAGTATTGCCGATTCTCCAACACTTGTGAGGCCAAGTGTGAGGTGAGGTTGAACGTGAGTGAAGTAAGGCCTTTTGAACTAACTTGTTTGCACATTTTGTAGGTTGTGTTGCCTACTTTTTTTTTGTTCTTTTAGGTACATTTGTCATGGAATCCGGAGATACTACTTCCCAACCTTTGGGAAATGATGCTATTAGAGCTTTGATGGCTCGGTTAGAGGCCTTTGCCTAAAAAGTGGAGGAAAGTAATGATGCTTTGAGGAGGGAAATGAAGAGTGATATAGATGCTATGCAGGGTGAAATTTCCACTTTTAGTGGAAGGCTTGATTGTGTTGAAAGTAGGAGGAACTCACGACCTTCTACTCCTAATCCCTACCATGCATCCTCTAGTGTCCAAGCCAATAACTCTTCCATGACTATAACACCCGAAACCCTCCACCAAATGCTTAACCCTCCAAGAGTTCCACCAAACCAGCCACTAAAACAATCCCAAACCTCTCCTAACCAGACCCTACAAAGGCCACTACATCACCTAATGAACCAAGCTCAACAAGAGGGACTTGGAACTCAAACTCCACCCCCAAATCCGAACCAAATACCTCCACAAAATACCACTTACCAAATGCAAAATCCCATAGACCAAAGACCTTACCATCCACCACATCCAATACCACAAGTTCAAGTACCACATAATCAAAGACCAAACCCACTTGCCCAAAGTCCTCAAATCCGAAACCCACCCATCCAAATTGAGGATTATGGTAGAGGGGATCAAGAAGGCTATGAAGTTCCTCACGATGATTATTGGTTTGATGAGGGAGAGAGGGGAAGATATGAACAAAGGGGACCTTATAGTAGATTCTGATGGAAAGATGCAATGCATTGGCATGGTTATAAACCAAGAATCCAAGACATTGACATTAATTCAATCAAGGTTGGCATTCCGATCTTCAAGGGAGAAAGTGATCCTGAGGTGTACTTAGCTTGGGAATCTTCTTGTGAAAAGTTGTTCCAAGTGAATGACTTAACCGAGGAGAAGAAAAGTTGTTATGCTATTGCACACTTTAAAGGATATGCCAACACTTGCTGGGATTATACTAAGAGGTTTGGAAATTTCTTGATTGGTCGCCAACTACCTCCTTGGGAAGACTTGAAAAGAGTAATGAGAGAGAGGTATGTACCGGAACAATATAGACATGACCTCCTTGCCAAGATCTACAACTTGAGGCAAGGAAGCAAGAGTGTCATGACGTACTATGATGAATGTCAGAAACTCATTTTGAAGCTTGATCATAGAGGTAAAGAAGTCATGCATGACATCATTCGTTTCAAAGTGGGGTTGAACAAAGACATATCTTCTCGAATGTATTTTATTAAGTTTGAAACCATGGTTGAGATCTTTCAAGCGGCCTTGGAAATTGAAAAGGAGAACAAAGAAAGGTATAATACAAGACCTCAAACACCCAATTTGGGTTGGGTCCATTCCAAAGGTACAAATCAGCAAGCTTTGGGTTTAGGTAAAGGAAAGGAACCCTCAAATTTTGTCAAGACATCCGATGTCAAACAAGTTCCAAGATACCCCACAAGAACCGAAGGTAACAAACTTCCTACTCCTAATCCGAAAGGTCTTCAATGATTCAAGTGTCAAGGATGGGGTCATCGGGAAAGTGAGTGTACTACTCGTAGAAATGTGATCCTAAGAGAAGGTAGGTTGTATTAATTAGGTGAGGAAGTTGAGCTTGAACCCGAGGTTGATGAGGTTGGTTTACAAGATGGAGATCCTTGCGATGGTGAACCCGAGACCACTTGTGATGATTGTGAGGAAAAAGACACTTGGCCATAAAATGGAGAGTGTCAAGTTTCTAATTATGTAGTGCGGAGGGATATGGTGAGAAAAGCACTTAAAGATACGAGCCAAAGAGAGAATTTTTTCCACACTAAGTGCTTGATTAAGGGAGGGGTGTGTACTATGGTGATTGATAGTGGAAGTTGCACAAATATCGCTACTTCTACAAGGGTGGACTTCTTGAAACTCCCCACCACCCCTTATGCTAATCCATACAAACTACAATGGCTCAATGAATGTGGTGAGTTAAAAGTGACACGACAATGAATGATCAAGTTCATGGTAGTAAACTACCGAGATGAAGTTTGTTGTGATGTCATTCCAATGCAAGCGTGACATTTTCTACTTGGTAGACCATGGCAATATGACAAATCTACCATGCATGATGAAAGGTTAAACACGTATTCACTTGTGCATGGTGGGAAAAAGTTCTCATTACACCCACTTTCACCCTCCCAAGTGAATGAGTTGCATCAAAAGTTTAGAGAGTTGAAAGAAAATGGAAGCAAAAGGCAAGAACCCGAAAAGAGGCAAAAAAGGGAGGTTTTGGGTTCTACCTATTCTAATAGGGTAGTTGCTGATTCTAAGGCTCAAAAGGGTCAAGGACCCATGGTTATGTTGGCTAGGAGGAAGGATTTGTTCAAGGATCAAGCCATGGACACTCCAATGCTCCACCTAGCTCATGCTCTTAACACTAACTTTTCTTCTTTTTCTTTTTCTTCTTTTTTCTTCTTCTTTTCTCCCTTCTATTTCACTTGTTTTGCAGGATTTTCATGATGTAGTTCCTCAAGAATTTCCGCAAGGGTTGTCTCCAATATGGGGAATTGAGCACCAAATTAATTTGGTATCGAGTTCACAACTTCCAAACAAATCGGCTTATAGGAGCAATCCCACGGACACTAAGGAGATGGAAAGACAAGTTAGGGAGCTTCTCAACAAAGGCTACATCAAATAAAGCTTAAGTCTGTGTGCTATCCTGGTACTTTTGGTACCAAACAAGGGTGGAACTTGGCGCATGCGCATTGATTGTAGAGCAATCAATAAAATCACTATAAGGTATCGTCATCCTATCCCTAGACTAAATGATATGTTAGATGAGATCCATGATGATTGTGTGTTTTCTAAAGTCGATCTTAGGAGTGGCTACCACCAGATTCATATGCAACCCGATGATGAGTGAAATACCGCATTCAAGACTAAATTTGGTCTATATGAGTGGCTGATCATTCCCTTTGGCCTTACAAATGCTCCTAGCACCTTTATGAGGCTAATGAATCATGTGATGAAGCCTTATATTGGAAATTTTGTGATTGTCTACTTTGATGATGTGTTGGTATATAGTAAGTCTATTGATGAACATGTGAATCATTTGAGATGTGTGTTTGATATGCTCCGAAGGGAGAACTTGTATGCCAACATGGAGAAGTGTTCTTTTGGAGTTGATAAAGTGGTCTTCTTGGGTTTTGTTATGAGTTCAAGGGGTGTTGAAGTGGCCGAATCTAATATAGACTCTATACGAAGTTGGCCGACCCCTAAGACTATTAGAGAAATTCAAAGTTTTCATGGGTTGGCGAGCTTTTATAGGAGGTTTTTAAAGGGTTTTAGTTCCATATAATCCCCCTTAACCGAAGTTATTAGAAGGGACCAACCCTTTAAATGGGGTGTAAAGCAAGCTAAGGCTTTTGAGGCCTTGAAAGCTTTGCTCATTTTGGCTCCCTTGTTGCAATTGCCCAATTTTGATAAGATATTTAAGGTTGAATATGATGCAAGTAAGGTTGGTATTGGGGTTGTTTTAATTCAAGAAGGCAAGCCCGTTGCTTATTTTAGTGAAAAGCTCAAAGGGGCAACTCTTAATTATTTAACTTATGATTTAGAGTTGTATGCCCTTATTAGAGCCTTGGGTAATTGACAACATTATTTATGTCCTAAGGAGTTTGTGATACGAACGGATCATGAATTGTTGAAAAACCTTAAGATCCAAGACAAGTTGAATAGGCTTCATGCTAAGTGGATTGAATTCATCGAGACTTTCCCCTATGTAATCCATTACAAAAGGGGGAAGGAAAATCTGATAGCAGATGCGTTGTCTAGAAAGCATATGCTTGTTGCTACTTTGTCTTCGAAGTTGATGGGGTTTGAGAGTTTGTGGATGTTGTATTCCAAGGATCCTATCTTTTCTCCTATTTATAGGGAATATGAAGAGTGGGGAAGGGACAGATGGCTCAAAGAGAATGGAAATTCCTCCTACTCTTGGTTTGATGGTTATTTGTTCAAAGGGAGGAGATTGTGTGTTCCTTCTAGTTCATGGAGGGAATTATTTGTGAGGGAGGCACATGATGGTGGCCTCATGGGGCATTTTGGGGTTGATAAAACCCTCGGTATCTTAGAGGAGCAATTCTATTAGCCAAAAATGCACAAAGATGTTGCTAAGATTTATGGCCAATGTATGGATTGCCGGATTGTAAAATCTTGCCTCCTACCTCTAGTATTGTACACCCCACTTCCCACTCCCCTTAGCCCTTGGTTAGATATCTTTATGGACTTTGTTTTGGGGCTGCCAAGGACTAGAAAGGGTCGAGATAGCATTTTTATTGTCGTTGATAGATTCTCCAAAATGGCTCACTTCATTCCTTGTGACAAAATTGAGGATGCCCTTAGTGTAGCTTCTTTATTTGTTGAACATATTGTAAAGCTTCACGAGATCCCAAAGACTATAGTGAGTGATAGGGACTCAAAGTTTCTAAGTATTTTTTGGAAGTCCATGTAGGGTAGGCTTGGTATGAAGTTGCTTTTCTCAACCTCTTGCCACCCCAACCGATGGCCAAATGGAAGTAGTAAATAGGACATTGGGTTCTATGCTATGGACTATGGTTAAAGGTAAAATGACTTCATGGGAGGACCACCTACCTTTGGTGGAATTTGCATACAATAGGGTGGTTCACTCAAGTACGGGAATGACTCCCTTTGAGTGTGTCTATGGCATGAACCCTCTTACCCCTTTGGATTTAACTCCTTTGACAAGTGAACTTGTGAATAGCTTAGATGGAAACAAAAGAGCCGAGGCAATGAATAAAATGCATGATAAGGTGTGGCTAAAGCTTGAAAAGAAGAACCAAGATGTTGCAAAAAGGGTGAACAAGGGTCGAAGAAGGCTTGTGCTTGAACTTGGAGATTGGGTATGGGTACACTTGAGGAAGGAGCGGTTTCCAAATCAGAGGAAGGCCAAGCTTATGCCTCGGGGAGACAGACCCTTCCAAGTTCTTAAAAGGATCAACGACAATGCCTACCAAATTGATCTACTCTCGGATTATCAAGTACATTCCACTTTCAATATTTGTGATCTTTCACCCGTGGACATTCTTGATATTGATGAAGCCAAAAGTTTGAGGACAAACTCTCTTCAATATAGAGAGGATGATACAAGTTCCAAGACAAGACCTTTCACCCGAAGTTAAGCTAAGGAACTTCAACAATTTCAATCATTGTTTATGCACTTGAAGGCGTGTGAACGTGTGATGCATCCGACTAAGGGAGGGTACTTGATGGTTTGTGAAGAAGATCTTTGAAAGAAATACTTTCTTACATCTCATGGTCGCCTAAAAGGAGGGGTATTGTGGACTTTTTATACTCTTAAGTTACACTCAAGAGGCGCCTCTTTTGAGGCTTCATTAAGGGCATTAAAGTTTTTGATTATGTAATAGTATAAATAGATATTTTAGCCTCTATTTTCATTAGACTTTTGATGACATTGAATATTACTCTTAGTTTGTAACTCAGTCTTCTAGTTGGTAACTTAGAATCCAAAATTGAAACCCTAATAGCAATTGAAATTATTTTTTCACTTGTTTTGGGAATTTGGCAATAAAGGTGTGCTTGAGGAAGTGTGAGTCCTTTGGGTCACCTACGAGAGTGGTTTGAACTTCCATTTGTGAGGTGTGATTGGAGATTTGATATATCTCCTTTTGTTAATCATCTAGTGGAAGTAAGGATCATTTTACTCTCTTTACATTTTTGCATTCTTCTTCATCTTCTTTTTTCTTAGTGTGTTGTTTTATCTTTATGTGTTTGCTAATTTTTGTGTTGTGTTTCCATTTTCGTGAGTTCATAGCTTTAGGATATCACCTGCTAATGTGGCATGTCTCATTGACAAGAATTATTATTTATTTTTTTCCTATTTTTTTGCTTTTTTTCTCAAATATTTGTTGTTTAAAAATATTCATGTTGGGATTTTAAACAGAAAATCAAAAGACATTTTTATTATCTCCTATTTAGGAAACCCTTCGCTTCCCCATCTTCTGCTCTTCATTGACAATGGTAACGTTCTTCTTTGCCCTTGATTCTCTACACACGATTCTTCTTTCTCCTTAATTCTCTACACACAGTGTGTTTTGTTCTCTTAGATATCTAATTTGAACTATATTTTCTATTGGAGTTTTGATTTCTCTTCTGTCAAATATTTATATTCTTTATTTTCAATAGGAGTTTTGGCTTCTCTTCTGCTAAACTATATGCCCTTTTCATTATATTACTCATGAATAGATCTTAGAAAACATTCAACCGTATATGGTTGTTATATAATAATGTTGGGTGATTTTTCATACATGACTATAGTGTCTAACAGAGCAACTGAGGAAGTGTTTTTGGGTCTTTCCGAATTTCTTTCTATTTTCGAATTGAGGAAGTGCTTGGGGATCAGTTCTGTATTTCGATTTGTTAGGTTTTTAATTTTTTGAATTATTTGTTGTTTTATTATGATGAATTTCTCATTTTTACTTGTTTTGTAGAATTACCTTCAAGTTTTATCATATAAGTAAATTGTCAAATTGGCGACACCTTGAAGATCTCAATTTTTTTTTTTTTGGATTTTAGGAATGATTTGAAGATGGGGAAAGGGAAAATAGTTTCGGAATGTTGTATCTCCTTATCCTTTTCTGGCCATTCTTAATGTTTCTTTAATTTTTTTCATAGAACTATGTGATAAAAGTTTGCCTCCTCTTTTGATTTTGACATGAAGTTGCAAATCTCTCCGAACTTTATACTTTTGACCTCTTCCCAGTTCTAATATGTTTTTTTTGTCCATTGTAGAAAAAAGAAGAAGATGACAATGTTAAGATTTGTGAAGGATTACAACTTAACTTGTCCCTGCATTTGTCGGACATATTATTTGATCAAACATAACTACAATAATTTATGTAGAGTATATAATCAAACAGTTTTTGTAAGTCAAGTTTTGCTTAATGGTTCCATCAAAATTGTCGAGATAAAGCAATTTTTCTCTCTCATTTATTTATTTTGAGTACAATAAAGTTTTTCTCAAAAAAATATATTGTGTTTTGATACTCTGTTGTTCGTGCCTTCATGTCATTTCCCCCCTTTTTGTTTTCCTTTCTTTCTGTTTGTATTTTTAACTATTTTTTATGTGTTCCTTTCAATCTAGCAACAAATTTTAAATATCGAATTAGTATGATTGACTTTAGCTTTGAAAATTATTTCATATTGACTTTCAAGATGTGAGAACTATTTTGAAATGGATTCTCGCTAACAATCGTAGGCAACATCAAAATTATGTCCATGTGATCTATATAGTCACGTGTTAGAGTTGTGGGATTTAGCACTGAACATAAAGGATCCAGCTGGAAGTCTTGCAATTGTATGCAATTGGTTTACTTCTTGGATTGTTACATATGCTTTTAACTTCTTATTTGCATGGAGTCCTTCAAGTATGCATTATCATCTCCCGAATTGCTCGAACCAATGTTTATTTGTTGTTTCACAATTGAAAATTTTTCATTTTACTAGATGTGTTCTTCATATTCACATTTTTTTCGAGTTTATGATCTCATTTGTTGCAAAGGTAGTACACGAGACGAAAGGACGAACACTTGAAGAAATCCAGGCATCCATGACACTGATACTGATTTGCAAGAAAAGACTGTTCATACATATTTTATGATTTATTCTATAGTTCATTGCTTAAACGATTACACCACTATTATGAAAATGTGAACAAAGTTACTTTTATTTCATTTGTATAAAAGATTATGTATCTTTTGCTATATCACTCAAACTCATGGGCTACCTATTTCTTTTTTCCTGTTTAACTTTACACATAGTTTCTGTTGCAGGAATGAATTATCATAAAGATAAAAAGTGAAGCATAAAGTAACTTATAAAATAAGGGGAGACCTTATCAGTGGATAGAATTGATCGAGATTGTATGATATGCAACAAGTGCTGGCATGGGGGAATGTTGGGAAACTAGACCACCAGACAACTCAGGCAGTAGATCACTTAGAGTTTCTGCACCATAACACTGCTTTTTAAAATTTTAAATCTTCCCTGCAACTTCAGAACACAATGCATTGTTCTCAGGTTTATCTCCTCCGAGGCTTCAAACAATAAAGAAATGCATCTATTTATCAATCTTTTTGGAAACTACACGTTCAAGTGTTGTCAATTGTATTTAATTTTTTAATACTAAATGATGATATTCCACACTCTACCCTCCCCAAGACCTCTCTTGTAGGATTACACTCAATTTGTTGTTATGTACTAATGTTGGTCTATTACATATTTTATTGGAAATTCGAAATGGTGATATGTATAGTATTAGTTTTCATTTGAATATTAATGCACTCTATTAATATTCCATACTAGCATACATTCTTAGTGGCTCAGTTTATTGGTCTAGATTCTCAATTACCCACCTTGTAATCTTCTCACCCATTTCCCTTTCCCCTACCCTTATATAACTAAAAAACAGTCACAGGCCTCACAAGATTGACTATTTACTCTTCTATAAACATGGAGTCTTAACCAACATCTCCAGGATTTAGAGTGTCACTGCAACTGAAGGACTGTATAAAACACCAGCTGAGGTTCAAACTTGTTTCCTTTATTGAGGGCACTCTTGAAATTGACTAGGGTATTTTGAAAGACTACTGCTCCACCCTCTTACAAAAAGATCCTTCCAACCCCTTTCTTAATCCCATTGGTAATTTTTACTTCCAAGTAACCCATTTACTATACATAAATATTTGAATAATTCACTATGATTAACTCTAATTACCTTTCCATTGAAAAATATGCATACAATGGATGTAAAAAGCAAATGTTTAGGGAGAGTTTGTGTGATACCCCGTACTTTTTCCTAGCTTAGTTTAGTTCCTAGTGTGACAGGAGTTAGCTTTGAAAGTGTATAACTCTTGATCCTTGTAGAATTTTCCAGCTATAGACCCTCCAATGTGTATATAATCAAACCAACTTTCCAACGATACCAATTTTGCCTTAATCCAATACTCGATTGAGAAGTTATGGCGATTTTAGTGAAAGTAGTAGGGCATCGCAATAAGCACCGCATAGCGGTGAAGGAAAAATTCACAATTGTCCAATTTCTAGTGGAGCACCGCGATTAGCCCGCGCCGCGGTGAAGTTCCAATTCCCATTCACCTCTTTCCAGTAACTCACTACGATTTGCCCGTATCACGTCAAAATACTTAATTGGACAGGCACCGCATTTCCGTAGAGTGAAAAATGGCACTCTTTCTTTTCCAGTGACGCAACACAATTTCACCACGTCACACCAGAGGCTAAAATGACAGTCGTCCATTTTCCAGTAAGCCACCACGATAGTGGCGCATCGTGGTAGTATGCCAAATCGGGATTTTTCAGTTTTGAGTTAAATTTTACAAAGGGCAATCTTGTCATTTCCCCAAGACCCAGATCATGTAAAACACATAATCTAGCCCATTCCAAGCATATTATGCATGTTTATCATGTAAAACACAGAATCTAGCCTATTCCAAGCATATTATGCATGTTTTTCATCAACTTTCTCTCAAAGAAACCCTAGAACATCAAACCTTAATTCCCAAGAAATCAAAATTTCACCATTCTTTTTCTAAGATAGCTCAAAATTAAAGATTTTCAATTCAAGATCTTCAAGAAATCATCTTCAAGAGCACAAATAGAAACTCAAAGATCAAGCTTCTTCATCTAGTCATCAATTAAAGTATGTGAGGTTTCAACAAGGATAATCATTTCATCCTTGTGCCTAAAACTAGTTTTAAAGTTGATTTTTATATGAAATTACATGAATTTCAGTTTGGAGTTTATACCCACTTATCATTAATTTAAGATTATGAGATTTCAAGTAATGTAGATGTCAAATTGTATGTCTTCTTCCATATTTTTATGTGTATTGTAGTAATTTCCAGATTTTGAATTGAATTACCAATATTTACATTATCAAGCATGAACATTATGATGTTTTGGCATGAATTTGAAGCATGGGTTATTAATCCCTAGTTTGTATGTTGATATTTCAAGAATGACTATGCTTTAAGCATCCCATGATTACTTATTTTCAGATTTTGATAAAGATTTGATCTTTTGACCTTAGCTTCGATATGGAATCCACTTTACAGTTTTAGTTACACAATAGATTAACTGATACACAATTGATTTTCACTATAAACTTTTATACTAGTTTTAAAGTGGATTTCCAACAAAATGAGCATAAGATTAAAGGGAGTAGTATTTAGCACCGAGTTGGGTATGTTCACATGCCCCAGAACTACAAGCCAACGTACGTTCAGATTATCAGATTATTCCCATTTCTATATGGATGACAGTTACAGATGTGATCACTTAGATTAGGTTATACTCCCTGGCAAGGGTATGACACCTCTCCCCAACGTGAGGTTTTCCCATAAGGGAACTAGACTTTGGACTCCATGTTAGCTCATATGGTTTATGTTAGTTAGAAGAACCTCCCTACAGCCTAAAGCCTACAGACTACAAATTTTAAAATAGAATAAGACTTACAGAACAACTTTTAGAAACTAAGTATAAAGATTCACAGTTTTATTCAGATATTGCTTTACATACGAGATTTCAGAGTTTAGTTTACTAATACAAAAGTGAGTCCTTTCTACACTTAGACAGCATGATTTAAAGACAATACCAGTACAACTTTTAGAAACTAAATGTTATGACTCACTAGATTTATGCAATAGGTTTTTCTATTTATGATTATGATTTAACAATTTTAGATATTCCAGTTTATGGAGTCATCTACATTTAGCATGCATTATTTTACAAATTATGATAATGTTGAGACATTATTTTACTTATGCATTCTCCCCATATGCTCAGTACAATCCAGAAGTACTGATCCACATATATGTCTATGTGTTACATTGTCTCAAAATGTAGGTTCAGGTACTCAGTTTCTACAGCGTGAGTGATTTTGAGCATCTCCATCTACATCACGACAGTTGGTGAGTCCTCATAGTTCGGGGATCCAGTCCTTCAGTTTTTTAGCTTATTAGTATAGATGATTCAGTAGTTTCAAATAGTTCGAGTCAGCTGGGGGTTTGTCCCAGTGAATCTCTAGTTTTAGTAGTAGAGGATTGTCAGACTGCTAGACATAGTTCAGATTTTTAGTATTTCTTTACCAGACTTTGAGTCTAATATTTTCAGACATTATATTTATATAATTTTAGTTTAGCTCAGACAGGATTCCGCATACTAGCTTGATCATATGTTCACATTTCTCTCTTTATGAGTATCCAGATTTAATAGAAGGCTTACAAGATTAACTTGAGGCTACTCATAGTCTTGAGCATCGTGTGACGTCTCGAGACCCATTTTCAGAGTGTCACAGTTTGGCCATAAAAATTGTTGAGTATTTGGAAAAAGTAGTTTTTGTTTTCAAAGTGAAATATGATATATTGGAGTTGTGTTTGGACATGAATACCGATTGGAGTTGTTTTTTGAATTTTTGTGAGTAATTTGGAGTGAAAAAGAGTTTTCTAGTTTTTATCGAATTCCTAAAAAAAGGTGAAAACAGTTGAATTCCAAAATTTTATGGCTAAATGTGTTTGTCGGAGTTCAACTCCGAAAAAAATTAATAAATTTTTGTATGGCCAAATACCTTCTTAATGTATACATTCTTTTTCATGAATTTTGGACTAAATGTTTCCATGACTTTAGGAGTTTGTTTAGCTTATTCATGAAAACTTGACACCAAAAGAGTCCTTTAATTTGATGTCAAAAGTTTGCGATTCTTCACCAGGTTTATCACCTCCATTATTAGACACCACAACGGACTTAATGTCAGGTAGTTTTTTCTCAAAACCCACAACTAATTTGGATGAATTGTAATCAGGAAATTCACCCTCAGGCATAGCAGTGCATCATTATGCATTCATCATCTCACATTTTGAATTTTTTGTTTGATTCAAGATATATGTGTGGATGGAAAATGGAGGGAAAAATAGTGGAGGGAAAGAGAGACACTAAAATGGAAAGTGTACTCTTTTATGGAAAGCTTACTAAATTCTCCCACATTGGTGGGAGAAAGAAGATTTCATGTGTTTATATTGAGAAACACATGTCCACATGGATAGTGAGGCAAGAACAAGGTGGTGCCTCGCGTCTTCGTCGTCTCTCACTCTGCTCGACTTTGGATTTGGATTCATCAAATGATCAATTGATGAGATCTATTTTTAGATAAAATTTATTTGAAACTTGATGAACAAGTGAAATTTTAATCCAAAGAATCTGAAAGAAATATTTTTCTCCATGTGCGGATATATTTTGGACACCATGTGAACGTATGCACAATGCATCTCGAAGGGATGCGACCCTATGAGGTAAAATGGCATACTGTTTAACGTAATAGGGTGATCTAGACGCGCACCTCAGTAACCTGCGGACGCAGGTGCAACATAGGTACTTACTGGAATTCGGGCAAAGTTACCTGCGGTCTCAGATCAGGCGCAGGTCCAACACAGACTGGGCACAGGTAATGTGACTGTACTGAATAAGTGCCTTTTTGTTGAACCAATGCTACCTTTCCTAAGAGACACCTTAAGGCTATAAATACCTGACATATTCCTTAGGTATAAACATGATTTTTGATAGCATAAACACTCTGCTTCTCTACAAAAACTCAGTATGATCATTAGCCGCTGAGTGAGTTTGACGAATCCAATAATATGAGGTACCACTATTATTAGATTAAAAGCCATTTTATCCTAGGAGGAAAATTCCATAACCTTGGGTACAGTGGGGGGAATTATTTCTTAAGGACACTCCGTGAAGTCGGGGGAGTTGGTTTTAATTTTTTGTTTCATCTTATTTAGATTATTTTAATCTTATGTTGAAGATGTTGTGTAACTTCATAGGTGTTCTTGTTTTATACTTGAACTTGTGTTGAAGTTTTTGTGTGCCTAAATACAGATTTGTTTATCCAAAACATTGAAGACAACAATCTAATTCAGAATCTATATTGTTTGGTTTTTCGTGATTGAAGCTTTAAGATTTCGACTTCGTTTCAACTTAACTAGTGATTTGAAGACATAAAATCTTTATCACAAGTTAAAGATCACTCGGTTGACGATTGGAAGTCATAAAAACATCATTGTTAAACTAGAAATAGAAGGTGTTTAAAGTTGCTGCAACTTTCTTAATAGTATTTTGATATACTAAAGTTACTGTCTTGTTGTGATAGAAAAATGACTAATGAAAGTCAAATGCATAATACTGCAGTGACTATGGCAGCAACTAGTATTGCCACAATGAGTCATATGAATGGTCCACCGGCAATGGCACAAGCGGAGAGACCCGAAAAGTTCACGAGTATTGACTTCAAAAGGTGTCAGTAGAAAATACTTTTATACCTTACAACTCTATGTCTTCAAAGGTTCATATTTGAGGAAGATCTAGAGATGCCCGAGGGAACCTTTGAACAAGAGCGATTTGTAATTGTGGGGGCTTGGAAACACTCCGATTTCCTTTGTAGGAACTACATCTTAAGTGGTCTCCAAGATGATCTCTACAATGCGTATAGTGGCACAAAGACAACAAAAGAGTTGTGGGGAGTGCTAGAACGGAAGTACAAGACAGAGGGTGAAGGAACTAAAAAGTTCTTCATTGTAAGATTTTTCGAATATAAAATGATAGACAGCAAGTCTGTTGTCTCCCAAGTGCAAGAACTGCAAGTGATCATCCATGATCTCCTTGCGGAAGGTATGATTTTGATAAATACCTTTATTGAATAGTTTAAAAATGTTCTTAGTATTCAAATAAACCTTATTGTAGGTTTGATCGTGAATGCGGCATTTCAAGTAGCAGCAATAATAGAGAAGTTACCACCCATGTGGAGGGACTTCAAGAACTATTTGAAACACAAATGTAAGGAGATGTTTGTCAAAGATATAATCGTAAGATTACATATTGAAGAAAACAATAAGGCTTTAGAAAGAAGGACGAGAGGAAATTCTATAATGAATGAAGCAAATATTATGGAAGACGACCACAACTCCAAAGAGTGCAAAAAAACTGTACATGAAAGCAATCAACCAAAGAAAAAATTCAAGGGAAAATGTTTTAACTATGGCAAGATTGGCCATAAGTCTATGGATTATCGTGCCTTAAAGAAAGGGAAGAAGAAGGACCAAGCAAATGTTGTTGAGTCCAATAAAGAAATGGATGATTTGTGTGCCATGATGTCCAAATGCAACTTGGTGGGAAATCCTCGCGAATAGTGGATGAATTCTGGTGCCACCCGCTATGTTTGTGCTAATAAGGAGTTATTTTCTGCTTTTGCTCCGGCTCAAAGAGAAGAAAAAATCTTTATGGCTAACTCTGCTACTGCAAAAGTAGAAGGAACAGGAAAAGTATGCTTGGAAATGACTTTAGGCAAAGTGTTGACATTCAACAATGTCCTGTATGTACCGGAGTTAAGAAAGAACTTGATTTCTGTATCACTTCTAGATAAAAATAAATTCAAATATGTAACTATTTCCAAAAAAGTTGTAATTAGCAAAGGACAAGTGTATGTAGGAAAAGGCTATCTCACTGAGGGCCTATATAAGATGAATGTAATGACTATTGAAATCAATAAAAGTTCTTCTTGTGCTTACTTGTTTGAGTCTAATGAATTATGGCATGAACTTTTAGGCCATGTTAATTACAACACATTGCGAAAACTGATTAACTTAGAAGTTTTTCCACCCTTTGAGTGCAATAAATCAAAGTGTCAAATGTGTGTGGAATCAAAGTATGCTAATCATCCGTATAAGTCCGTCGAAAGGAATTCCAATCTCTTAGACTTAATACACACTGACATTTGTGATATAAAGTCAAGACCATCACGTGGTGGGAAAAGTATTTTACAACTTTTATTGATGATTGCACTAGATATTGTTATGTCTATTTGCTAAATAGTAAGGATAAAGCAATAGATGCGTTTAGGCAATACAAAACTGAAGTTGAAAATCAGTTAGAGAAAAATATCAAAACTATAGGAAGTGATATGGGCAGAGAATATAAATCTCCCTTTGCGAAAATATATGCAGATAATGGAATTGTCTATCAAACTACAATCCCGTATTCACCTCAATCTAATGGAATTAAAAAAAGAAAACCCAAACTTTGAAGGAAATTATGAATTCCTTACTTATAAGTTCAGGTTTACCGCAAAACTTATGGGGGGAGGCTATCCTTACAGCCAACCAAATCCACAATAGAGTTCCCCATTGTAAGACATAATCAATTCCATATGAAAAATGGAAAGAAAGAAAACCCAACTTGAAATACTTCAAAGTGTGGGGGTGTCTAGCAAAGGTCCACGTTCCTATGCCTAAAAGAGTAAGGATAGGACCTAAGACGGTGGAATACATGTTCATAGGATATGCTAAAAGTAGTAAAGCAGTCGATTTTGGTTCATAAATCCGAACATCTAGATATCAATGAAAATAGGATAATTGAATTAGATAATGCTGAATTTTTTGAAAACACCTATCTGTATAAAACTAGACATGAACAATCTAGATGTTGATTGATCTTCATCGTCAAACTCATCCTTTTAGAAAGAGGAAGTCAATAATGATATTGAATCAATCTTAAGCAACCATCGTGGGAGTTGATTGATCTTCCTCCGGGAAATAAACCTTTAGGTTCTAAATGGATCTTTAAAAGGAAAACAAAAAACGGATGGTACTATTAACAAATACAAGGAAAGACTTGTAGTAAAAGGCTTTAAACAAAAGAAAGGCCTTGATTACTTTGATACATACTCTCCTGTAACAAGGAAACGTCAATTAGGATGTTAATTGCCTTGGCGGCGGTATATGGTCTTGAAATCCATCAAATGGATATGAAAACAACATTCCTAATGTTGAATTGGAGGAAGAAATTTATATGGAACAGCCTGGGGATTTTGTCGTTCCAGGAAAAGAAAATAAGGTGTGTAAATTTGTACACTTTATGGACTAAAACAAGCACCTACACAATGGCTTGTGAAGTTTGACCAAAATATGTTGGCAAACGAGTTCAAGATTAATGAATGTGAAAAATGTGTTTATATTAAAGACAATCCAAATCACCAAGTCATTATTTGTTTATATGTGGATGATATGTTGATCATCGATAGAGACATTTCTGACATAAATGCAACAAAACGAATGCTCGAGAGCAAGTTTGATATGAAAGACCTTGGAGTTGCGGATGTGATCTTAGGAATAAGAATCCATAGAACTCCACAAGGGTTGGCACTATCACAGTCTCATTATACAAAAATAAACTTGAAAAATTCAAGTATATGGAATTTGGTTTTGCCAAGACTCCATTGGATGTGAGCTTAGCACTTTGAAAGAATGAAGGTGAAAGTGACTCACAATTGGAGTACGCAAGAGTATTGGGATATTTAATGTATATAATGAATTGTACACGACCAAACATAACATGCGCTATTAGTAAGTTGAGTCGGTACACAAGTAATCCTAACAAAACTCATTGGATGACAATGAAAAGAGTTTTAGGATATCTTAAATACACTTAAGACTATGCTTTGCATTATAATAAATATCCTGCAGTACTTGAAGGATATAGTGATTCAAATTGGATTACCATATTGAACGAAGTAAAATCCATGGGTGGATATGTATTTACTATTGGTGGAGGAGCGGTCTCTTGGAAATTATCCAAATAGAATGTATTGCTCGCTCCACAATGGAATCTGAATTTATCACATTGGATAAAGCCGGTGAAGAAGTAGAATGGCTCCAGAATTTCTTAAAAGATATTTCTTATTGTCCCAAACCAGTAGCATGAGTATGTATACACTATGATAGCCAAGCAAAAATAGGTAGGGCAGGGAGCATGATGTACAACGATAAATCTCATCACATAAGACAAAGACATAATACCATTAGAGAACTTCTCTCTAGTGAAATTACCACTGTTGACTATGTGAAGTCAAGGATAATATGTCGGATCCACTTACAAAAGTCCTGTCTAGAGAAGGAGTTGAAAAGACATCCAAGGGAATGAGTTTAAGGCCTAGGACAAGTCAGCATAGCGGTAACTCTACCTAGCAGACTGGAGATCCCAAGAGCTAGGTTCAAAGAGATAAAAAAAAGTTATGTCTGACAGGTTCAACATTGTCATTATACCCAACCCATTCTCATGATGTGGATAATATTTAGTAAACGAGGACAAGACTTATGGTGTGAAGTCATTTAATGATTATCTAAATTTGGCATATTTTACCAAATAGTTTAATATACAGGATTAAAAATTTAGAAATCACCTATGTGAGAAAGAAGTGGAAGCCGCTTTGAGGAGAATGTTAGTAAAGGCCTATTCTCTAAGCTCTCATGAAATCGGGACGTGTTCATGGTTGAAAAAATGAAACCATGAGAACCATAAATGGTAAAAGGCTGGTTGTGTTACATGTGTTATCTAGGTGTACATTAAAGATCGACGGTTCAATGATATCAAATCTACCGATTGACCGAGTTCATCCAATGCATGTTCACTATGAAAAGTTCAAAGGGAAACCCACTTATCCAGATGCAATCAATCTTTGTTAAATGATCACATATTTTTCCATATATTATTTAAAAGATATCCATTCCCCATTCATGTGGGGGATTGTTGGGTTCAAGGTGTATGTGTGAATAGAAAATAAAGGGAAAAATAGTAGAGGGAAAAAGAGATACTAAATGAAAAGTGTACTCTTTTATGAAAAACTTGCTAAATTCTCCCACATTGGTGGAAGAAAGAAGATTTCATGTATTTATATTGATAAACACATCTACACATGGATAGTGAGGCAAGAACAAAGTAGTGCCTTGCGCCGTTGCCGTCGGCGTCGTCGCTCGCTTAGCTTGTATTTGGATTCGGATTTGGCAAATAATTGATCGATGAGATCTATTTTTTAGATAAAATTTATTTAAAATTGGATGAACAAGTGAAATTTTAATCCAAAGAATCTGATAGAAAGCATTTCGGACGCCATATGAACGCATGCACAATGCACCTCGAAGGGATGCAGTCCTTCAAGGTAAAAGGGCATACTATTTCGTGCAATAAGGCGATCTTCGCGCGCACCTCGGTAACCTACAGGTGCAGGTGCAGTTCAGGTACTTACTGGAATTCGAACAGAGTCACCTACAGCCGCAGATCAGGCGCAGGTCCAGCACAAACTGGGCGCAGGTGACGTGGCTGTACTGAATAGGTGCCTTTTTACTGAACCAATGCTTCCTTTCTGAAGGTACACCTTAAGGCTATAAATACCTGACATATTCCTTAGGTATGGACTTAATTTTTGACAACATAAACACTCTTCTTCTCTATAAAAACTCGGTGTGATTATTAGTCATTGAGTGAGTTCGACGAATCCAATAATTTGAGGTACCACTATTGTTGGATTAAAGGACATTTTATCTTGGGAGAAAAATTCCATAACCTTGGATACAATGAGGGGAATTATTCCTTAGGGACACTCCGTAAAGTTGGGAGACTTGGCTTTAAATTTTCGTTTCATCTTATTTTTGAAATAATAACACACTTCTTGGATAGATTATTTTTAATCTTGTATTGAAGATGTTGTATAACTTCATAGGTGTTCTTGTTTCAGACTTGAACTCATGTTGAAGTTGTTGTGTACCTAAATATAGATTTGTGTACCCAAAAATATTAAAAAAAAAAACATTTTTCTCCCTATAAATTTTCAAACTGGGATGATAATTTTCCAAATCAGCTTTAGCTCTATTATATCTCGTGTCTATTCCATTAATATTTCTTTGCATGGGCCCATATTTACTCACTGGATTTGAGTCAAAAGGAAAAATTGGAAAATCCACCAACTCAGTAGCCACAGTTGATTCCCCATTATGTACCCTAATATGATGCTAAGAATTGATTGGATATATACTCTGATGCAGATACCCTAGGCTTTCTGATTGTATATGTACTCTGATGCAGATACCCTAGGCTTTTTTGTAGAGCATAAGACACACCGAGTGATGATAATTGAGCGGGTAAAAAGTTCAAAGAGTAAAATGATCTTATTCCCTCTTGCGAGTAGTAAGATGGTCTGTTTCCATGTTCCTGAAGTTTTGAATCCGATAAGGCATGCAAAATTCCATTTTGAGAAATAATGGAAGTGTATCCCAGTAATATACCCATTTTATCATTTAGCTTTTCAGAGAGAGCAGTCCTTTCCTTGGGTCTGTTCTTTCAAAAGAGTACTGCTGAGAGCTTCCATCACATTGTTCTAATATTGAAGCAACAAAGTCTGTGCTGAGGCTATGGTATTGTGAAAGCAATTTTTTGCCAAATAGAACTAGGAACCTACTGATGTCTCATTGAATTACCGTAACATTCATTGCCAGTGTCTTATTTAGTGTGGAAATTACATTTAGTAAAGTATAAAGCATGTTTGTCAATAAAATTGACTCAATAGGTTACACGAGATAGTATTGGGAGGTTTTTTGTTGGATACTATTCGATCTCAGTTAACATAATGTTGTGATCTATTAAACTTTGTCGATATCTTATATTATTTGAGTTATGAAATGTACCATGTGTTTCATGTTGCAGACAAGTGATGTTCCAGCTTTCGATGGAATATTTTGCATTTTTTTCTTGAGAAAGTTGTATGTTTTCAAGCAACTAAGGTTGCGTTTAATGATGGTTTTAATGTTTCAGGGAAAGGATTGAGCTGAAGAGAAAGTCTCAGAAAAGTGGCAAGAAAACAATTTTGATGGTCAAAATGGTGGACCGTCAATCTTGCGACGGATCACTAACTTGATCGTCAGGCCTAAAAATAACCCAAGACTTTAGGTCCTGCAGTGACAGACCAAATGACGTACCGTCAGTCTTGCGATGAACCACCAAGTTGGACTTCAGAGTTATCCAGAACCAGACTCTATGAAGGACTCAGTGATGGACCAAATGGTGGACCGTCATTCTTACGACGGACCACCAAGTTGGCCATCAAGTTTATCCAGAACCCGGATCCCTGAAGGATTCATAGATGGAAAAAATGGTGGACCGTCAAACTTATGATGGACCACCAAATTGGCCGTCAGTCTTATCCAAAAAGTGACCTTCCCAGATCAGCAGCGACGGGCCAAATGGTGGACCGTCAACCTTGCGACAGACCACCAATTTGGCCATCACTTTGGACGTGAATTTTATGATTTTGAATTTTAAATCCTTTTAGATGGGAACATATAAATACCAAGTATTAGGTTTTAGTAGGCATCTTTTGTCTTCAGTTTCATACTTTTTTCTCTATGGAGAGTTTTTTTTTTATTGAGATTTGAAGCTAGAGATTGAGTCTTGATTATCAGTTTTCATATTTTCCATCAAAGATTAAAGAGAACAATATTGTGACTTTTGTAATTACTCTTCGAAAGTTATTTATGAACACCAATATAATCTTGATTTCTGACATGAGGATGAGTAACTAAACTCCCATAACTAGGGTTATGGGAGCCTTGATGTAGAGAACTATTTTGGGGTTATGAATGGGTTTGCTTTATAACATCTATCGAAATTGCATGAATCTTTCTTCATTTTAATGACATCTCTTGGTTGCAAACTTGAGAAGTGAGCCCATAAATTCCACTTGTATGACAAGAAAGTGGATGTAGGGAAAGAAAGTGATTCACATGAACTCCATAGGTTTACCCTTTGGGTTAACGGGTTGATGCCTTAACAAGATCAACCCTCATGAGAGTGTTATTGAATAATGCATGAATCCTTTAATTTTGAGAGAAGTAAAGGGTGAAATACCTATTGGGTTGTGAAACATGTGGTAATCTTTAGAATTCAATAATTCTTGCAATTGGATGTATAAGTTAGAATTGAATTAAAATTCACAACCCTAATTGTTTGAACATCTTGGTGAGCATAACCCTAGTTAATTCATTCTCATTGGAATTATATTTACATTTACTCTCAGTAGCTAGACTTTTTGTGTAACACAAAAATAAAAGAACTCTGTTAACATTTCTAAAATCCCCTTTTTATTTCGGAACCTTAGATCAATAGTTTAATAACAGTCACAATACTTAGTGAACACGATATTCCCTATGGGATTTTAACATCCAACCCAGTTGGGTTCTATATTTGACAGCGACCACTTACTCTCTCGTAAGAGAGTTGTAATTTGGGCATATCGACAAGCCATTGATGGGGATGTTAAATCAATGTTGCAAGAGGCTAAGCCTAAGAGGAAGTTACCTGAAACTGTGGGTGTGAGTGGCAATGCAATTGCTATCAAATATAGAACCTAACTGGGTTGGGTGTCAAAATCCCACAGGGAATACTGTGTTCACTAAGTATTGTGACTGTTGATCTAAGGTCCCAAAATAAAAAAAAAAGGGTTTTGTAAATATTAACAGAGTTCTTTTGTTTTTGTGTAACACAAAAAGTCCAGCTACTGAGAGTAAATGTAGATGTAATTCCAATAAGAATGAATTAACTAGGGTTATTCTCACCAAGATGTTCAAACAATTAGGGTTGTGAATTTTAATTCAAATTCTAGCTTATGCATCCAATTGCAAGAATTATTGAATTCTAAATATTACCCATATGTTTCTCAACCCAATGGGTATTTCACCCTTTACTTCTCTCAAAATTAAAGGATTCATGCATTATTCAATAACACTCTCATGAGGGTTGATCCTGTTAAGGCATCAATCCGTTAACCCAAAGGATAAACCTATAGAGTTCATGTGAATTACTTTCTTTCCCTACATCCACTTTCTTGTCAGACAAGTAGAATTTATGAGCTCACTTCTCAAGTTTGCAACCAAGAGATCTCATCAAAATGAAGAAAGATTCATGCAATTTCGATAGATGTTAGAAAGCAAACCCATTCACAACTCCAAAATAGTTCTCTACATTAAGTAGCTACTCATCCCCATGTCAAAAATCAGGATTATATTGGTATTTATAAATAACTTCTAAAGAGTACTTACAAAAGTAACAATATTGTTCTCCTCAATCTTTGATGGAAAATATGAAAACTGATAATCAAGACTCAATCTCTAGCTTCAAATCTCAATAAAAAAACTATCCATAGAGGAAAAAGTATGAAACTGAAGATAAACGATGCCTACTAAACCCTAATACTTGGTATTTATACGTTCCCAGCTAAGAGGATTTAAATTTTGAAATCATAAAATTTGCGTCCACAGTGACGGCCAAATTGGTTGTCCGTCGCAATGTTAACGGTCCACCATTTGGCCCGTCGCTGCTGATCTGGGAAGATCACTTTCTGGATAAGACTAATGGCCAACTTGGAGGTCCGTCTTAAT
Organism: Capsicum pubescens; assembly: GCA_030864215.1. Taxonomy (NCBI): domain Eukaryota; kingdom Viridiplantae; phylum Streptophyta; class Magnoliopsida; order Solanales; family Solanaceae; genus Capsicum; species Capsicum pubescens. The sequence goes on from CM061548.1 coordinate 270,957,521, forward strand.
TCTGACGGTCCACCATTTGGTCCGTCTATTAGTCCTTCATGGATCCTGGTTCTGGATGAACTTGACAGCCAACTAGGTGGTCCGTCGTAAGAATGACGGTCCACCATTTGTTCCGTCGCTGAGTCCTTCGTGGAGCCTGGTTCTGGATAACTTTGATGACCAACTTGGTGGTCCATTGCAAGACTAATGTTCCGTCATTTGGTCTGTCGCTGTAGGACCTGAAGTCTTGGGTTCTTTTCAGGCCTGACGATCAAGTTGGTAATCCATCGCAAGACTGACGGTCCACCATTTTGACCGTTAAAATTATTTTTTTGCCATTTTTCTGAGACTTTCTCTTCAGCTCAATCCATGCCCTGAAATATTAAAACCAGTATTAAACGCAACCTTAGTTGCTTGAAAATATAAAACTTTCTCAAGAAAAAAATGCAAAATATTCTATCAAAAGCCGGAACATCAATACCCTCAACTTAAGATCATTGCTTATCCTCAAGCAACTCAGCATCCAATTGCATACATGAACCATATCATGACAAGAAACCAACTAACGAATCACTTTGATGCAACCATTCACTCACCATTTCACTCACATAAATTTCAACCAACAGGTCCTACACCCAGCATTGATTATAATTTGGCACACACAAACATGGATGTCATGTCCCACAGCGAATAATATAACTAAGTAAAACTCTAGTTGCCCTCACAACTATGAAGTCCACCACTCTTTATACTACGTGGACACAATCTAAACTCTCACACTCCTCAAAGAAGTTACAAGCATAGTCCAGGTACCCATAGGCTTGCCAATGCCATTTAATGCACCCTCAAAGCTGATTCATTAGGATCAAATAGGTCTTTTTAGGCTTGTAATGAGGGTTCAGGCTATGTGAGGGTACTTTTTTAGGTAAAGTGACTCTATAGGGTTTAACTCTCCTTGCCCTCGCAACTTTTCATCCCCCAAGCTGTTATTTTAAACAACTTGCTTACAATTACCCTTAATCAATTCTACCTTTTTTTAAGAGCCTCAACCACCCTCAACTTATGTTGATGCAGTAAGCTGGGGTGCATAATATCTTTGGACAGATCAAGGCCAAATGCCTTTGAACTATATTCTAAACTAAATTTCCACTGGGTGCTTATATTTTTACAATAGCCTAAGTTGAGGTACACAATGCCTAATATTGGGCCAGGGCCAGAGTTGAATGCTAATTCCCTACAGAGATTTTATTATAGTTATAGGAAATGAAGAAAACTACTAAAAAGCTCAAAACGGGTTCGAGTGAGAGAAAAATCTTAGAGAGGTTAATTATTTAGGCTAAGTGGACTAAAAAAACAAGGAGGCCTGGCATCTTATCCTATTGAATCAGTTAGAGAATAGTATCAATGACTCGGGTAAGTTCTAGGCACTACACTATGAAGGAAATCAAGACAAATCCCCCCCCACACAGTGGCAACTAAGTTAAACTTCTTCTGCTGCTCTTAGGATTTCCATCACATGATTCATGCACCTCTTACATGTTAATGCCAAATCCAGACTCACTGAAGGTTATGCACACATGCTACATAATAGAGAGTAAATAATTACACATTCATGCTCATAGTCTTATGCCAACATCTTTTATTATTCATATCTACAAAGGGATATTGAAACAGAGAGCAACAAATGAGTCAGCTCTCAGCAGCTTTGAATCAGAGAACGACTGGAATATTGCTAAGTGACACCATTTAGAACTCGCAAAATGATGGTTCTTGTATGGCTATCACTACTAGAAGTGGTAATGTATTGGCAGGCCCTCCTGGGGGTAAGCCTGTGGTTGATATTGTAGCCGATGAGGTTGAAAAAGCATAGATTTATCATCTAATGGAGTTTGGGAAATTAGATGAGGTTATTGATGACACACCACCCAACAGTCAACAGGCTGATGGGTTGAAGAAGAATAAGGCAAAGAAGGCTGAAGTGGTGGTTACCACTCTTCCAAAGCCACCTTCTCCATTTCCTCATTGGTTGAAGAATAAAGCCGACGATATAAAGTTCAAAAAATTCATGGCTATGCTGATGCACTTGACGATTAATCTACCACTGGTGGATGCATTTGAGCAAATGCCTGGGTACACAAAGTTCATTAAATACCTCATCACAAAGAAGAGGTCGGTTAGTTTTGAGCATATGGATAATTTGTATCATTATGGTGCTATTTCCACAATGTCTCTGGTGTAGAAAAAAGCAGATCTGGGAGCATTTACCATCCCATGCACTATTGGACCTCTTGAATTTGCAAGAGCTCTGTACGACCTGGGAGCTAGCGTCAACCTGATGCCGCTAGCTATTTACAAAAAGTTGGGCTTGGGAGATCCCACACCAACTAATATGTGACTTGTGATGGCGGATAGGTTGGTCAAATGACCTATTGGTATTTTGTATGATGTGTTGGTAAAGGTTACTAGTTTCATATTTCCTGCAAATTTTATTATTCTGGATTGCGAGGTGGATTTTGAGGTGCCCATAATCTTGGGTCGACCTTTCCTCACAACCAAAAGTGTGTTGATTGATTTGCGAGCTAATGAGCTCTTATTCGGGATGAATGATGAGGTGGTGCGATTTGATGTGTGTCAATCAATGAATCAGCAAAAATAAATGAGTGTGTTTTCCATTGTAGATATCTATTAAGAGGAGGAGCAGGAAGTGCCGATAGAAGAGAATTTTTTTGTTGAAACCCTGGCAGTAGTATTATTGAATTTTGATCAGGATGGTATATACGATTATGAGAAGACTGTTTATTCCTTGATGGGCATGGGATCTTACTCATATGCTCCCAAGAAGTTGGACTTGGACATAGAAAATCATCCTAGTCCACCTGCTAAGCCCTCTATAGAAGAACCTCCTGTTCTGGAGCTGAGAGAGTTACCCAATCATTTGAGGTATGTGTTCCTGGGTAGTGGGGATGCACTACCTATTATTATTGTGGCTGACCTGGGTAAGCAATAGGTGAAAGCGCTTGTTTCAGTGCTGCAAAGATACAAAAGAGCAATAGGCTAGACTATTGCTGATATTATTGGTATTCCTCCTGGCATTTGCACTCATAAGATACAACTTGAGGAGGAATGTAATCCTACCATTGAGCATCAACACCAACTTAACCCACCAATGCAAGAGGTGGTTAAGAAGGAAATTATTAAGTGGATAGATACAGGAGTGGTTTATCCTATTTCCGATAGTAAATGGGTAAGCCCGGTTCAATGTGTGCCCAAGAAAGGGGGCATGCCTGTTGTTGCAAATGAAAAAAATGAGTTGATTCCTCTCAGGACTGTGACTGGTTGGAGAGTTTGCATGGACTACCGCAAACTAAATTGATGGACTTTAAAGGACCACTTCCCAATGCCCTTCATGGATCAAATGCTTGATTGATTGGCAGGAAGGGGGTGGTATTGCTTTTTGGATGGATATTCGGCCTACAATCAGATCTGTATTGCTCCTGAAGATCAGGAGAAGATGATGTTTACATGCCTGTATGACACTTTTGCATTCAAGCGGATGTCGTTTGGGTTATGTAATGCACCCGCTACATTCCAAAGGTGTATGATGTCTATTTTTTTGGATATAGTTAAGCACACCTTGGAGGTGTTCATGGATGATTTTTCTTTGGTTGGAGATTCATTTGAGCTGTTTCTGGAGAACTTGAGTAAGGCTTTGCAAAGGTGTGTGGAATTTAATCTTGTGCTTAATTGGGAGAAATTCCACTTCATGGTGAAGGAGGGCATTGTTCTAGGGAACAAAATTTCAGCAAAAGGGATTGAGGTCGATCGAGCCAAGGTAGAGATTATTGAGAAGCTACCACCTCCCATCTCAGTGAAAGGGGTGCGTAGTTTTCTTGGAGATACTGGCTTTTACCGGAGGTTTATAAAAGACTTCTCTAAAATTGCAAATCCACTTTGTAAACTTTTAGAGAAGGAAACTAAGTTCTTCTTTGACACTGATTGCATTTAGGCATTTGAATGCCTCAAGCGGAAGCTGGTTGAAGCCCCTATCATTATTCCACTGGATTGGTCAAAACCGTTTGAGATAATGTATGATGTAAGTGGTGTTTCCCTTGGAGCTGTGTTGGGGCAAAAGAAAGACAAATTATTTCATCTAGTTTATTATGCCAGCAAAGCACTGAATGGAACTCAGAAGAACTACACCGTCACAGAATAGGAACTTCTAGCAGTGGTGTATGATTTTTAGAAGTTTCAGGCATATTTGCTAGGTACCAAGGTGATGGTACACACTGACCACGCTGCCTTGAGGTACCTAATAGAGAAGAAGAATGCTAAACAAAGGTTGATCCGGTGGGTACTACTACTTCAGGAATTTGACTTTGAGGTTAAGGATCATAAGAGATGTGAGAATCAAGTAGATGATCACTTATCCAGACTCAAAGGTGAGAAAGCAGTAAAAGACGGGCTTGAGATTGATGATTCCTTTCCTAATGAGAAAGTATTGGGTGCAGTGCTCGAAAAAGTGCTTTGGTATGCTGACTTTGCGAATTATGTGGTAAGTGAGGTGGTACTAGAAAATCTTTCCTTTTATCAAAGGAAAAAGTTTCTTCATGATGTGACCCATTACTTCTGGGATGAGTCGTATTTTTTTTGGTGATGTGAAAATGGTATTATTAGACGGTGCATCCCAGAAGTAGAAATGCTGAGTATTTTGGAAGCAAGTCATGCTTCCTCAGTTGGAGGTCACCACGCAGGTGATCGGACTACAAGAAAAGTGCTTCAGAGTGGTTACTATTGTCCCTTTTTGTTCAAGGATGCCTATGAGTTCGTGAAGGGATGTGACCAATGTCAAAGGCAAGGGTCCATCTCAAAGCACCATGAGATTCCAACGTCTAAAATCCTGGAGGTAGAATTATTTAATGTGTGGGGAATAGACTTCATGGGGACTTTTGTGAGCTCATTTGGAATGAAGTACATACTTTTTGCTATTGACTACGTGTCAAAATAGGTTGAGGTTGTAGCTCTGACGAATAATGAAGGAAAGCGGGTTATTGCATTTTTAAAGAGAAATATCTTCTCTCGTTTTGGGGTGCCATGTACCATCATAAATGATGGAGGGTCACACTTTTGCAACAAGATGTTCCAAGCCGCATTGGAAAAATATGGGGTTAAGCAGCATAAGGTAGCTATGCCATATCACCCGCAAACAAATGGGCAAATGAAGATCTCCAATTGGAAAATCAAGGCTATCCTTGCCAAGACTGTGAATGCTAGCAGGAAGGATTGGTCTTGGAAGTTGGACGATGCATTATGGGCATATCGAACAACTTTCAAGACACCTATTGGCATGTCGCCATACCAATTGGTTTATGGCAAGGCATGCCATTTACTGATTGAGCTAGAGCATAAAACACTGTGGGCGCTAAAGCGTCTTAATCTGAACTGGAATGAGGCATCAAATATGAGATTGGGGCAGCTTAATGAGATGAATGAGTTTCATCTCGGAGCCTATAAGAGAGTCGACCTGTACAAGGAATGAATGAAGAAATACCATGATCGCATAATTGAAAAAAAGAAGTTTCAGAAAGGTGACTTGGTGCTTCTATTCAACTACAAACTTAAACTATTTCCAGGTAAGCTCAAATCCAAATGGTCCGGCCCATTTAAAATGAGTCAAGTCTACTCATCTGGAGTAGTGGAACTTGAAAATGAAGACGAAAGTGTCTTCAAGGAAAATAGGCAACGTATGAAACTGTATATCAGTCCAAAAAACTCGGTAAAGAATATTGCTACTGTCTATCTCGATGAAGTCTGAGTAATCGAGATAACTGAGTTGTGCCACAAAAATAAATCAGGCGCTAGTGGGAGGCAACCCATAATATATTATTGTAAAGCATTTATTAAATTAAGTTTGTTGTTATTAGTGCATTTTTATATGTTTGTAAAGTGTGCAGGACCAAAATTGTAGCAAAAAAGAGGAGTGGTACAGTTGAAAATAGGGGTAAAAACCTGAGCTACTGGAACAAAAGTGACAGTCGATTTGGTGGACCACCATCCCTATGACGGTTCACTATTTCCTTCGTCACAACCAAACAGAAAAATTCATTCACTGGATCAAGTTGACGGTTAAAGTGGTGAACCGTCCCAAAGTTGGTGGACCATCAAATCGACCGTCAAAATCAACCTAGATGGCCTGGGTTTTGGTAAGGTGCGATGGTGACTTTGGTGGACCATCAAAAACTTGGTGGGCTATCTCGTTGACCATCTCTACGAAGCAGAAGTGCTTAGGTCTTGGTAAGTTTCAACAGTCGTCCTGATGAACCGTCGAGTCTGGTGTCGCTGTAAGCCTAAGTCTGGGTCGGGTCGGGTTAAATCTGAAGCCTTGTTAAATGGCCCATATTTGACCCAAAAAGGTTTTAAAATGAATAAATAAGGAGGTTACATACGTTGTAGCCCCTTTACATCCTTCAATTGTTCAACTTCCTTTGGGTTCAAAGAATTCGAAGGAACTTATTGCCTCTAGGACTCTACGTCTCCTTCCTTCTCTCCTATTTAAACACATCCACTCTTTTTTTCTCTTCATCACAATAAAGTCGAGATTACAATCAAAGAATTGTTTGAATTAGTCTTGTCCTCTAAAGTTGCAAGCTTGTGTCTATGCAAAATTAAGGTATGCGCATAATTCTATTCTTCTTTATCTAAATGGCGCATTCAACTGTGGGTTGTGCTTGGCAAGTTGTTTTGTAAGGAAATTAGTATCTTGTTATAATTCGGTTGCCTTGAATTGCTGAAGGTTTTGGAATAGGAGTTTGAGCATAATCTATTTAGGTGAAGTTTGAGTAACCTACATAATTAAAATATGAAAAGTTGTGCTTGATTTTGTTATGGTTGTTAAATGTTGATCAACAAATGCTCGAATATATGCCAAATTAAAAGTTGAACCTGAAGAAGGGGGTGCAATGGTTGAAATGATGGACCGTCAGATTGGCGACGGACCACCAACTTTACCGTCGCAGGGCTATGAAAATTTTAGGACACTGGATAAGGATCGACGGCCAAAGTGTTGGACCGTCCCACCAATGGTGAACCACTATTTTGACCGTCAAGTCATAAAATGCACTGATTTAATAGATTTTTGTTGTGGACTGATTTCTCACCTCTTTTTTAGGTATTATGGATACCAAACTACTAGTAAACATAGGAGGAAGATCTCAAAGGGGTGGCGGCGAACCCGCATCCGGATATAACACCAGACAACGTGGAAGGAAATTCCTCCACTCTTCCAACCTGAAGAGGAGAGTGAGGATAGTGCTAGTAGTACCAGTTCAAGCTCAGACGAGGCCACACTTGATGCCACTCTACTTGAGACGGCTGATATTGAAACTGAGGATGCCAATGTGGAAGGGAAAAATAAAGTAGAGAACGTAGAAACTGAACCTGAAGATGCTAACGTTGTCAGACACAAGGATCCTCAAGTTCGAAAGACGATTAGATGGCAGATAGAAGGAGCACGTGAGAAGTTCTATGGTGGGTTAACACCCACTGCGAGAGGTATCAAAAGTTCATTTGCGGAAGAGCATTAGATTATGACAAAGGACTTACATGAATGTCCTGAGTTGGAACGCCGTTTCAACGAGTATGAACTAGCATGGATGAGCCAGACACCGAAAGTCTATCAACCGAATTGAGTAAGAGAATTCTTTGCAAATTATCTTGTACTGGTAGAACAAGATTGACCAAAGGGGGCATCAATTACAAATTTGCCGAACAGAGAGTCTGCACCTGTCCGAGGAGTCACTGTTGATATTTTATCCCGAACAATCAATAGGATGTTATTTAGACCAGAGTCGAGGCTCCGCTTGTTGTGCCTGATCTTGAGTACAAATTGAAAATGCTTCCGCTCAAAGGCCTTGGGTGTCTTTATTCTTGACTGAGGATGGTAAACCCTCTTGGGTGACCAACTTACAAGAGCGTATTACAAATACTTCCTTAGTTTTAAGGCTAAATTTTTGTGGGCTGTTGTTCGTTTGAGGTTAATGCCAACAAAAGGGGATGGAAAATTGGATAAACACAGATCCGTGTTAGTGGCAAGCTTGATCTCAGGGCTTAAAATTAACTTTGGCCAGATAATTGCAGATGAGATATTCGTGAGGGCCCATAAAATTTCCATATTGCTATTTTTGTGCTTAATCACGGCTTTATGCAGATAGGCTGGTGTGACCTTAATTCGCGGAGTAGACAATAAAATTTAGGCTATACACAAAAAAGACCTTGAGAAGTCAAAAGATGACTCAAAATTCGAGATGCGTGTCACCAAGCCTCCAGCTTACCAAACTCAATCTGCGCCAGATCCTGATACTACAGAGATTCCCACAGATATGCCTTTTCCCATTACCACCTATGTGCCACCTGAGTACGTAACCCAAGGCACATCTGCAGGGTCAGGTTCCACACAATCTATGGGTGGAGCAGATTTTACTGAGTATAGGTTCACACGAAAAAACTTTGCTAAGTCAATAAAGACGCAAAAGAGGTTTCAGAGATAGCTAGATAAGTGGGTTGCAGACTTCAAGACTTTTGTTGATGAGATCATGGCTGATGCAATTCATCCATACCAAACCATTCAGGCTAGGATGGACACCATGGAACTTCGTATCAACAAAAGGCTTGATTCACTGTCCCTACCCGACCTTGCCAAGATGATGGCTGAATTTGAACAAGCAAAGACGGATATTGCAGAGCTAAAGAATAAGCAGCCACAACAGCTTATTTTCAACTCAACCTTTGTGGAAAGTGATGTTGATGAAGGTATTGTGTATTTGATGGGAAGACCAGTGAGGACAAAGGGAAGGAGCAAATGGATGAAAAGGTTGTAAGGAAAGAAGCAAAGAGGAGAAAGAGAGCAGAGATGACACTAGAACAACGAGAAAAACATGATATTAAGAGAGCTCGAAAGAAGTCACTGAAGGATTAAGAAAAGAGAAGAAAGAAAAAAGAGGACGAAGCAGCAGAGATATCCACTAGTGCTACCCCAGCAAGGGGGCACAGTGCAGGATCTGTTCGAGGGACGATTCCTCCAATCTTGGAGGTGAGGTTGTGAGCGCCCCTACCACCATAGGGGCCAATAATGCATCAGGTGAGGACGCAGAAGCCTTGCCACACTTCACAGATACCTCAGATGAATATGAAGCAAAATAAGTAAAACCATTTCCTTGCACTTTGAATCAATGCTTTGAGGACAATGCATCTATTTTTTTGTGGGGGTGGTGTACTTGTACCATGGTGGGTTGTGTTGCCAATCTCTTTTCCCTCCATGTGCTATCTAGTAGAATCGGCATGTCTAGGGTGTTTTTATTTTCACATCTCCAATTTCCTAAGCTTGTGATGTAAATATCTGTATTTAATGTTATTTATAAAAAATTTCCCTGTTTCATCATCCCTTTGTAGATATGAATAATGAATGATGTTGGTATAAGACTATGAGCATAAATGTGTAATTATTTACTCTAATTATGTAGCATGTATGCATAACCTTCAGTGAGTCTGTATTTGGAATTAACATGTAAGAGGTGCATGAATCATGTGATGGAAATCCTAAGAGAAGCAGAAGAAGTTTAACTCAGTTGCCACTGTGTGTGTGAGGATTTGTCTTGAGTTTTTGCATAGTGTAGTGCATAGAACTTACCCGAGTCATTGATACTGTTCTTTAACTAATTCAATAGGATGGGATATCAGGCCTCCTTATTTTTTTTAGTCCATTAGCTTAAATAATTAGCCTTTCTAAGATTTTTCTCTCACTCGAACCCGTTTTGAGCTTTTTAGTAGTTTTCTTCATTTCCTATAACTATAATTAACTCTCTGTAGGGCATGAGCATTCAACTCTAGACCTGGCCCAATATTAGGCATTTTGTACCTCAACTTAGGCTATTGTAAAAATGCAAGCACCCAGTGGAAAGTTGGTTTAGAATATAGTTTAAAGGCATTTGGCTTTGATCTGTCCAAAGATTGTGCACCCCAGCTTACTGCATCAGCATAAGTTGAGGGTAGCTGATGCTCTTAAAAAGGTAGAATTGATTAAGGGTGATTGTAAGAAAGTTGTTTAAAATAGCAGCTTGGGGGCTGAAAAGTTGCAAGGGTAAGGAGAGTTAAACCCTATTGAGTCACTTTACCCAAAAGAGTACCCTCACCTAGCTTGAAGCCTCATTACAAGCCTAGAAAAGACCTGTTTGATCCTAACAAATCAGCTTTGAGGGTGCATTAAATGGCAAGGGCAAGCCTATGGGTACCTGGACTATGCTTGTTACTTCTTTGAGGAGCGTGCGAGTTTAAATTGTGTCCACGTAGTATAAAGAGTGGTGGACTTCATTGTTGTAAGGGCAACTGAAGTTTTGCTTAGTTCTGTTGTTCGTTGTGGGACATGACATCCATGTTTGTGTGTGCCGAATTATAATCAATGTTGGGTGTAAAACCTGCTGGTTGAAATTCATGTGAGTGAAATGATGAGTGAATGGTTGCATCAAAGTAATTCATTAGTTGGTTGTTTGTCATGATATGGTTCTTGTATCCAATTGGATGTTGAGTTTCTTGATGACAAACAATGATCTTATGTTGAGGGTGTTGATGTTCCAGCTTTCGATGGAATATTTTGCATCTTTTTCTTGAGAAAGTTGTATGTTTTCAAGCAACCAAGGTTGCGTTTAATGTTGGTTTTAATGTTTCGGGGCAAGGATTGAGATGTAGAGAAAGTCTCAGAAAAGTGGCAAGAAAACAATTCTGTCGGTTAAAATGGTGGACCGTCAGTCTTGCGACGGATCACCAACTTGATCGTCAGGACTAAGAAGAACCCAAGACTTCAGGTCCTGCAGCGACGAACCAAATGATGGACCGTCAGTCTTGCGACAGACCACCAAGTTAGCCATCAGCGTTATCCAGAACCAGGTTTCACGAAGGACTCAACGATGGACCAAATGGTGGACTGTCATTCTTACGACGGATCACCAAGTTGGCCGTCAAGTTCATCTAGAACCTGGATCCCTGAAGGACTCATAGACGGACCAAATGGTGGAACGTCAGACTTACGAAAGAATACCAAGTTGGCCTTGAGTCTTATCCAGAAAGTGACCTTCCCAGATCAGCAGTGACGGGCCAAATGGTAGACTGTCAACCTTACGATGGACCACCAATTTGGCCGTCACTTTGGACGTGAATTTTATGATTTTGAATTTTAAATCCTTTTAGCTAGGAATGTATAAATACCAAGTATTAAGGTTTAGTAGGCATCTTTTGTCTTCAGTTTCATACTTTTTCCTCTATGGAGAGTTTTGTTTTTTTTATTGAGATTTGAAGCTAGAGATTGAGTCTTGATTATCAGTTTTTAGATTCTCGATAAAAGATTGAGAAGAACAATATTGTGACTTTTGTATGTACTCTTCGGAAGTTATTTATGAACACCAATATAATCTTGATTTCTGACATGGGGATGAGTAACTAAACTCCCATAACTAGGGTTATGGGGTCCTTGATGTAGAGAACTCTTTTGGAGTTATGAATGGGTTTGCTTTCTAATATCTATCAAAATTGCATGAATCTTTCTTCATTTTAATGACATCTCTTGGTTGCAAACTTGAGAAGTGAGCCCATAAATTCCACTTGTCTAACAAGAAAGTGGATGTGGGAAAAGAAAGTGATTCACATGAACTCCATAGGTTTATCCTTTGGGTTAACGGGTTGATGCCTTAACAGGATCAATCCTCATAAGAGTGTTATTGAATAATGCATGAATCCTTTAAGTTCGAGAGAAGTAAAGGGTGAAATACCCATTGGGTTGAGAAACATGTGGTAATCTTTAGAATTCAATAATTCTTGCAATTGGATGCATAAGTTAGAATTTGAATTAAAATTCACAACCCTAATTGTTTGTATATCTTGGTGAGCATAACCCTAGTTAATTCATTCTCATTGGAATTACATCTACATTTACTCTCAGTAGCTGGACTTTTTGTGTAACACAAAAACAAAAGAACTCTGTTAATATTTCCAAAATCCCCTTTTTATTTCAGAACCATAGATCAACAGTCTAATAACAGTCACAATACTTAGTGAACAAGGTATTCCCTGTGGGATTTCGACACCCAACCCAGTTGGGTTCTATATTTGACAGCGACCGCTTACTCTCTCGTAAGAGAGTTATAATTTGGGTGTATCAACAAGCCATTGATGAGGGATGTTAAATGTATGTTGCAAGAGTCTAAGCCTAAGAGAAAGTTACCTGAAACTGTGGGTGTGAGTGGCAATGCATTGCTGCTTTTTGTTTGGCCCTAAAGGCTCGTGTGAAGTGTTGATGTAATAGGAGATTTGGGTTTGTTTTGATATTCAACTTATTGAATTGCGGGGGGATTGGTATAGGAGAAACTAAGAGTATTCAAATTATATTTGGTTGAAAAGGAATGCACTTAATTTGTTGTTAGTATATATTGGTAAAATTCTTAATTTTCCTCTGAAGAAAAGAAAAAAGTCATCCACAAAATTTGTTATATATACAAATCATTCAGTGTAAACTTATACAACATGCAAGACATAAATTAATATGAAAAATTATTATGTGGCACGACACAAGTTACTACAATAATTGCACTTCTATAGACTATATCAGATGGAACAAATAGGTGTTGAACTGGCTAAATTACTAGCTTTAGTAGTCCTATCTATGACAATATAAGAACTTGAAAACTCTCACATCCAGTGTCTTCTTCTATTTCTCTTTTGATATTCATAGATGAAACCTGAAGAGAGTCTACACAGTCAATCAGTTCAATAAGTCACAATGTTGGAATATCTACACAGTCAATCAGTTCATCTGAAGCATTCCATTCTCCAATCGTCACCCCATGTAACTTCAAGTATTTGAGTGCATGAAACTCTAGATGTGTGACATCTCAAATCTCATCGTCCAAACAAAATTCCCTAAAGAGTGTTGGTCGTCCCAATTTTCTGAGACATTGGATTGAAAGTTGAAATAATGGAAGTACCTTTTCTAACAAATATTCGATTAGTTGTGTCTCTGGTAATTTTAACTATGTCTCTCCTATTAGTATTTTAATAAAGAGATGTTTTTTAGATGAAATGTTGTGTCCTTTCATTTTGTGGTTGTCACCAGCTCTATTTAATCGTCCAACAATTTGTTTTCTTCCAAACGATCAAGTTCAAGTTTCATTTTTTCCAATAAAGTTTCTTAGTTAGACATCATATATATGTACAAACTTATGCCAAAGGTAATAATTGTTTATGTATGTATGTAAAAAATATTTTGTTTTTACTTCTTTGAACCCGCTACACTCTATTATCTAATGCATATATATTTTTCTATCGTTGTTTGGGATTTTGACCAAGAAACTTAATTCATGTTGCTTATCAGATAAAAAAATGATCTTCTTTTCAATTTTATGTTCATTTATTAATTTAGCACCACCAGTTATTAATATTAGATGCAATTATTTGTATATATATAAAATATGTGTACATGAGACTTAGTGGTATTTTTAATATCGGTTAATTTTTAAGAAGTTGTATTCATGAAAGACGAGTAAGTAATTTGTGCGTCTTGTGTTGCATATATCCCGTCATTTAATGATTAACAATATAGACAACTTAATTGGAATGTAGATAGTTGTTAAATTTTGATCTTTTAATTCTCCTTTTATGAAATTTGACAAATAATTATATCAAACACAATTTGTGTTTGAATCAATTATAGAGAATTTAATTGTACGCAAAAAATAAAAAAGTTTGTTTTTCCTATGTATGAAGCTATTATTTTATTAAAATTACTGCATGAAGCATGACTCAGTTTCCTATTTATAATAAATATTATCATATTTTGATAAAGCAATCTCTCTTCTTTTCTCTGAATTGTTGGAGAATTTGAAAGGTTATGATTACATAAACCAAATTAATTTTGATAATCACAATTTACATATGAAGCTACAAAAAGGAATTTAATTCTCACATACATAAGTTACATTTAAAGTTGTACACATATGAATCAAATTCATTCTTAAATACATACATTTTAATTTGCGGTCCGTTTCAAATTTTATATTCCTTAACGCTCAAACACCCTATTATTAAAGGTAAAGCTTCTAAAGGACTTTAGGCCCCAACATTTTTGGGGCTTCAATTTTTTCATTTGGTGTTTGATATTTGTATTAAAATTTTTAATTAATTTAAATTCTTTCCACACAAGGTCGATCGAAAAAAGAAATTCTTCCTAGCAAGATTTTTTTTATTCGAAGATTCGAACTCAAGACCTCTAATTGAGGACATTGATTATTACTTTTTTCCTTCCTCATATTTCAAACATTGCAAGAAGTATATGAATAGTCCAAAAATATTTTTTAATATCAAGTTATCAACATTTTAAATTAGATTCTATTATCTAGGCCTAAGATCAATAATGTTTCAAAAAAGATAAAATAGTTTATAAGAAAATTATAAACAATTTTATATCTCAAAAAACTAAAATAAATTATCACTTCTTACTATATAGAAAAGCGAGTGGCAGCAGCTGGAAGCAGGCAGCTGGTGGTCGACATGCCTGCTTCCAGCTGCCTGCTTACGCCGTAATTTTATTATAGCATCTCTAATTAATTATTATATGACATTTATGTATTAGAAAATTAATAAAATTTAATTTTAAAAAAGTAAAATAAATATTTATGACATCTCCGCTTCAGTTGTTTCGATCGTAATTTTACTATATCACCCCTAAGTAATTATTATAGGTCATCTAAGTATTAAGAAATTAATAATATTTAATACAAAAGTTAAAATAAACATAAAATGATAAATTAAATTAACTCCTGATATTTAAAATTACTTTGACATCTTATACGTGCCCACTTAAAAAAAATTCACAGGTATTTTTATAGCAATTTTGCTATATCACTTCAAATTAGTTATTATGATTCATTCAAGACGTGCCTCACTACTTCAATCGTGATATTCGATTGACTCTCGACATTATATTAGTATCGCTAAAGTTGAAATAGAAACAAAAATCATAAATTACAATAATGAAAAACTTAAACTACTTTTAAAATCTAAATTGGCTATGAATACCACAAAAGTTTGAACAAGAAGAGTATTATAAATTACAGTAGCAAACAACTTAAAATAGTTAATTACAATGTCGAAAAAGTATTATATATTAGAATAGCTAACAGGCAACAACTTAAAAAAAATCTTAAAATATAATAATAATATAATTAATTATCTAATTTTATTTATGTCACATAAATTAAGACAAAAAATAACATATATTGGGCCCGTACTGGCACGGGCCTTCGATATCTAGTATAAGAGCGAGTGGTAGCTATTGAAAGTAGGGAGCTACAGTCGACATGCCTTCTTCCAGCTGTCTGCTTGCTCCGTGATTTTGCTCTATCATCCCCAATTAATTATTATATGACATTTATGTATTAAAAAATTAATTAAATTAAATTAAAAAAAGTAAAATAAATATTTATGACATGTTCGCTTCAGCTGCTTCAATCGTAATTTTACTATATCGCCCCTAAGTAATTATTATAGGTCATCTAAGTATTAAAAAATGAATAATATTGAATTAAAAAGGTAAAATAAATATAAAATAATAAATTAAATTAACTCATGATGTTTTAATTACTTTGACATCTTATATGAGCCCACTTTAAAAAAATTCATAGGTATTTTTTATTGCAATTTTGCTATATCGTTTCTAATTAGCTATTATGATTCATTCAAGACGTACCTGTGAGCAATAAAATTTTATTAAATCTAAATCCGTACAAAATTTGGATAATATTAAATTTAAAATATATTAGTCCCAAATAAATCTTGTGGATTAATATAATTGGATTAATTAGTTAAGTCCAAACGTATATGAATTTAATTAAAGTTCAACCTCAATTGGGTTAGACCATTAACTTGGGCTGTAGACACGTGATTTTTGATCCTCCTCGAATTTTAACCTATTTTCGATACTAAATATTTATGTTTTTGTCTGATATTATTTTCACTCTTATTTCATTTTTAATAAACTTTTAGTTAAAAATAAATAATTAAATTAAGTTACATTTTGGGATATTTTATTTTTATTTATATTTCTATTTTTAAAGAAAAATATAAATAAATAAAATAATACAAGAAATTCGAAAATATATTTTCCTTTTAAATTTTAATAAATAATCTAGTAGTTTTAATACAACCTTAATTATATTTATTTTTGGTTATTTATAAACTTTTATTGTATTTTCTTAAATATAAAATTAATTAGTTATTATTATATTTATTATTATTATTATTATTATATTTATTTATTTATTATTTTGATTATTATTATTTATAATAGTAATTTTTAAAAAAAAGATTTCGAAATTTCAAATTTTCCTTTATCTGATAAGTTTCTTAACTGTTCCCCCTAAAGTTCATGTATTTAAGGACTTTCCCATCCCAGATTCAAAACTAACGTACATTCTATCTACACCTACACTCTATCAGAAAAATCAAACAGAAAATAAGAGAGAGAAAGTTACAAAACAGTCAGGAAAAAAAAGAGAAGGAGGAAGTAAAAGAGGAAGAACTTGAGTTCTGAATCAAGTTTTAGATTTTCGTTTGAGTTTTC